>VHKM01000197.1:1875000-3363468 GCA_007210695.1 Neogobius melanostomus
TGTCAGTTAAAAGCTAAGCTAAAAAGGTGGGTCTTGAGCCTGCTCTTAAAAACATGAACATTCTCTGCGGTCCTGAGCTCCTCTGGCAGGCCGTTCCAGAGGCGAGGGCCAAAAGCACCGAATGGACACTGCTCATCTCATTCATTAGTTCGAGTCTCTATATGTCTCAGTAAACACATATTTAATCCCACTCTGACACACTCCTGAGGCGCCCCTCTTCTCAAAAGCAGAGCCCGGGTGAAGTCTCCACAATGATAAAAGTCTCGGGATGTTTATGAACGGTTTTGTCCCTGCGTATCGATGACAGCTTAAGTTGATTTTGTACGACAAATGCTAACTTTAGCTATGCTGGTAGCGCGAAGGCCGAAAGTTGTTGCTACTTCTTTATTTGTGCATCATTCTGAATATAAAAAGGTATTTTCTTTTATTCTTGAAACTCTACGGTTTATCTTGCTCACGCTCAACAAGTGGAAACCACAAACATACCACTCTGGCTTTGTAAAGATGTAAAAATGGTCCAACCGTAGCTCTCATTCGCTCATTGTTACGCTGCTGTCTGTAGTCAACTTCCGGTAGCAAAGTTAATTCTCAAACCAATTGAAATGCCCCATCATTCTACCTCATTCGTACCAAATTACTCAAAGTTTATGAAATTTGAAGTGGAGTCTGGCGCAACAAAAAGGAAATCCAACAAAGCATATTTTAGTTGAGACCGATATGAAATACAAACATGTGATAAGAGCAGAAGAATGTTGGTGCAAATATTAAAAATGGTTTGGGGCAGTTTTTAGTAACAGTCCTGCCTCAAGAATTACACAGACAAGCTGGATGTTCCCATCCCAAAAAATGCCCACGAAACTAGAACATTTTTCCTATAGATTGTAAGTTAGTTGAGCCTAAAGCCAGACGCCGCTCAGGCTAAATCAACACATCACTTTTCCGACCATTAACATGTCTCCTGTTCAAGTCCAGAAGATCATTCAATTTCTTTACTATGTGCAAGTTCATAATCAAAACATTTTGAGCATATATCAGCATAAATACCTTCTTTGTGCTACATTTGTTTTGTGGTGGATGAGAGCAGAGGGACATGACCATGTACAACGACATCATTCACAATCTAAGTTAAAGAAGTCTTGATTGCAATAGAATTACGCAAATGTACCATGGCTATGACAAATGATATTGCACATGGCGCAATAATATAATACAAAGGATTATCCAGGTTTATGTTGAGTTTGCAACAGTACATTAAACATAATGTTGCACTTTATACGTTTTATACGTTGCACTACAAAGTCTATTTTCCACTTCATTACAGGCCACCTTTGCCTTTCATCTAATCACAGCTCAACATGTATCTAAAACAAATTATCTATTTAAAGCCACACTGCATATTAATATTAAAATACCTCTTAAATGTACAAACAAACATGTGCCTTTGCATGTCTCTCCTAAGACATGACGGTAACTTTACCGGGAGTGGGTACGTCTCCAGCTCGTCTCCATGGAGATATTGACTAAAGGCAGCAGAATTTGAGATTTAAACAGGTTTGGTTCTCATCCAAATCCATTCTTTGATTACACATTGCAAAACTAGCATTTTCTGTGTCGAGCTGGTCATTAGGAGCATGTTTTGTACTGATGGCAACAGTGCAGTCCAAAATGTTACGCCGTGTACCTTTAAATAAAAATTTAATTAGATATAGATTAATTCAATCTATATCTAATTAATATAGATTAATTAGATATAGTTAATATCCAATTAGCTTAGATTAATTAGATATTAATATACAGATACATTTAATCTATTTGACATAGATTCAATTTGACATTTAATCTATGTCAAATGTGACCTGTGGATTCCAAAGACACAAGTCGGCAGCCCGTGAATAAAGTTTTTTTTTTTTTTAATTGGTGATTTTCACTTTTTTGCAGAATCGTTTAGTTTTTTTAATCGCTGGTGGCCACTGTGCCAATTGCTTTTTGATTAGGCTATTGTTGTGCTGTTGTAAGCTAACGTGGCGTGTAAGCTAACGTGGTGCGTTAGCATGGGAGACAGTCATTTAGTCACGAGGAATTAACCTGCTATTTACCCAAAATCAAGATCTCTACAAACTTAAACTACTCCATAAATGTAGTCAGCGCATCCCTAGCTTTCAGCCACTTCTATTTGAGAGAGATCTGCTTCATATTTTCGGTTTTATGCCCAGGTACAGTTACTGGGTTTGTGCAGTGAAACGTAAACGCAATATGACCATGCGTGGCAATACGTCGCGATGTCGGCCTTTTCCTCTTGTGTATGAGAGTGTATGTGCATTACGAAAACAGTACAGGAGTCTTTTCTAAAGTTATAACTTCAGTTATGTCTGGAGTCTGTAACTCTCTCTCAGCCTGAGGCTGGAGCTGACACAGGGAGGGACTGGGGAGAAGCACGCACGATTTTGACTGTAAATAAAAGAGTCGATTATTTAGTTTATTTGGGCTGCAAGATTGTTATTAGTAACAACGATGTTCCCAAAGAGAGTAGGCAGAAGATAATTATAAAAGCCTACCCCCTCATACATTAACAAACATAGCTGTTGACATTCATTTCACTTCACTGATACAATTCCTTAGTAGATAATGATACAATAATGTCCATATGCATACGATCACATTGCTAAGATGATGAGATGATTTTCTCTGCAAGATTGGGTCCTATATTTACAAAGTAATTAAATTGCTCAACAACTTCACTCATATCTTCTATTTTTTCATCATCATTATGGATAATGTAATCTACAGTATAGGGCAGTTTATGGTTAGTCTTTTTTGAATTAGACTATTTAAGAAAACTGTGAAGTGAAAGCAAAATGATACATGATTCTGTTATTTTTCAAAAAATAGAAAAGTGAAAATTGGGGCGTGCACAAGTATTCATACAGCATGACTTAATGCTTTGTGTTACTCCCTTTTGCTGCAATAACACCAGCAAATCTTTTGAGGTATGACTACAAGGTTTGCACATCTAGAGACTGACATTTTAGCCCATTCCTCTTAACAAAAAACTCAAGCTCTGTCAAATTAGAAGGAGAGCATTTGTGAACAACAGTTTTCAGGTCTTTCCACAGATTTCAATAGGATTTAGGTCAGCACTTTGACTGGGCCATTCTAACACATTAATATGTTTGTTTTTAAACCATTCCATTGTAGATTTAGCTTTGTGTTTAGGGTCATTGTCCTGCTGGAAGGTGAATCTCCGCCCCAGCCTCAATTCTCTTGCTGACCCCAGCAGGTTTTCCTCCAAAATGTCTCTGTATTTGGCTCCATGGATTGAACAGTGAGATGTTCAAATCTTGGGAAATCTTTGTATAACTTAACGCTACTTTAAACTTCTCCACAACTTTATCCCTGACCTCTCTGGTGTGCTCCTTGGCCTTCATGATGTTGCTTAGTGACCAATACACTCCGACCATAGCTCTGAGGCCCTCACAGAACAGCTGTAATTATACTGAGAGGAGATTATGCATAGGTAGACTCTATTTAATTGTTAGGGCAAGGTGTGAACATTCTGCAGTCATTAGGAATGTTATAAAGGCAATTTAATGCACTCAGAAAATGCTGTATGAATACTTATGCACGCCCCACTTTCACTTTTCATGTATCATTTTGCTTTCACTTCGCAGTTGTCTGTTACTTGTGTGTGAACTTTCAGTAAAAAAATTCAAATAAAATCTTTATGTTTAGGGTTGTAAACATGACGAAATGTGCAAAAGTTCAAGGTGTATTAGTACTTTCGAGAGGCACTGTAGTTACCAATTTGTTTTGTATCTCTTATATTTAATTTAATTTTTAGACGATCTATTTCTTAAGAATTGTCTGTACAGTTGATTACACTATGTCCATTATCTACATCACTATGTCCCAACATACACATAGCAACAACATACACATAACATGACATGACAGTGGGGAGCTTTACGGGGGTATGGCTTATCCAAATGAGATGTAAATGAGCCCTATTGTCACTCCCAACAGCAGAGAGGTGACAATGGCCCAAATCTTTGGAGAGCTTTTTCAGCCCTTTGACCTTTTGGGAATTGTTAACTTCAAATCACCGCTACGCCTCCAAATATTATCAGATTTCCATGTGTTACACATCGTTGGAAAGCTTGGAGACGACACTTTAATAATCTGTGAAAATCTCAAAATGCCCTAGAACCGACTTGTGTCTTTGATTCTAGTGACTGGTCACAAATGTTTGAGATAGATTAAAGATACTTATGTCTTCTTGAATTAAGAAAATGTATCACTTGGACTAAGTAAGAGTGTCATCTGTTCCTTGGAGCCTTGTTCAGAGTTGTCTGCTCTGTCCACTGTCCACAGCTGAGCGGCGGACATGCAGATGATACAATTATTTGAAGACAACGCCTATTTTAAGTCTTTTCTTTTTCCCCAGAAGCTTTGGTTAACGCTGACTGCAACAATTGCAACTTTTCAATGCAACTTTTGGAAAAATGTCCCGCAAAATCAGACATTTTAGCCCGTAACAACCACAAAAACTGCATGTGAAATCCAGGAGGGGCTGAATAATGCATGTTCCATTGGGTCCCATTTCAAGCCTAGTCCAAAGCTACTCAAAATCAACAACAATTCTCTTAACTGCAGCAATACTAAATCATTAATCTCATTCAATATGGTCATTTTTGCAGAGTGCCATTTCACCTTCAACCACCTCATCTCCACCGCAGCAGCAGAACACTCATCCTCCACAACTCTCCATGTGCTCCTCTTCATCACCAGTGTCTAACCCCCCCCCCCCATCATCACTTTCTCAAATAAATCCATCTTTTAATTCCTCCATCGCTATTTAAGTATCTCTTGGGTACAGTGCAATCCAAAGACCTTTGACTATCCAACATATTGTGTTTGTAATAGGCATGAGGTAATCTACCGTACGTATATCTATAGGACTGATCTTTCGGACTTGTAACATTACTGCATTCTCCATCACATTAAGCTTGTCGCACGCATTAAGTGTTAAACTTTCCATGCATGCTGTTTACAGAAGAATATAGGAGACAGAGTAAGAGCAGTTCTTAATTACCGCCTGTGCTTCTGAACGATGTCGATGGGCCGGTTGACCGCACAGGGCGACCCCCACTTGTTGGCGCTCCTCTGTCCCATCGTGGCCAGCGCGAGACAGTTGGGCACGCTCATCCTATAAATATTTGTGCTTTTTTTTTCTTTTTTAGAAATTCTCTCTAAACTCTACCTCCTCACCCTCCTCCTCCTCCTCTCCTGCGCCTCCTCAGTCCTGGACCATCCTTCCCTCCTCCACGCCGCTTCCTCTGCTGCCTCGCTCGGACAGCGGCGCTCATTCCTTCACCTTCTGGACAAATCCTCACGCTCCCATCACTGCAGACAGTTTGCTCCTTCCTTTCCAAGAGTTGCTAGATCCCGCTGCGGCTTGCCATCACCAGACGCTTCCCGAAATGCAGCGGCTCTTTGGGCTGGTGCGGGCTCCTCTCACCCAAATCGCAGCGCAAAAACGTGAGCAGAAGGGAAAAAAAGAAAGAAGCGTGTCTCCCTCTCTTGACAAACTTGCTGCGGCTTGTGCGTTTGAGACGGGGAGAGTGTGCGTCACTGACTGTAGGCATGTGACCCGGCAAGTGTCTGTCCCTCTCTCCGTGTTGTCGTTGAGGGGCAGAGGAGAGTAGCAGGGTGTGTGTATGTGTACGTGTGTTTGTGTGTGTGCAGGGAACGGGCGATGGGAGGAAGAAGTTTGCGAGTGAGCTCAGAGCTGAGAAAAGGAGGCGGGATATGGGAGATTCATGAATGCACCGGCGGCCAACCCCTTCCAGGATTCGTGTTGCAGAGCTGCAGAGGGTGTCTCAGTAACTGGTCTCTCCAAGACTAGAAGGAAATGTTTGGACTGTCTTTGCAGAAGGTGATCCTTAACCAGTATAAAACAGGGCTGGACTAGTACAAATCCAAAATCAGGTTTGAGCCAAGGCTGGGGACTTGAATACCAGGGCTACTAGCTCTATATTAGTGTTTCGGCTTACAACAGCAGAAAACAAACACACACACACCAAATGTAGACCTACTATATCCTGGAACACAGAGCCAAGCGGCCCTGAAGGTTTACGCATGTGCAATGAAAAGTTTCCTTCTTCTGAGTGAACAAAGAAAGAATATGTTCTTGTATACTGTATTTTAATGCCAAAATTGGGATCTGAGAATTCCAAAATGTCAAAGACCTTTTTGAAAAAATAAAAGCAGAGAGTGCTATACTGGATTAAAAAAGTAAAAAACTTGATCTTCCAAACTCTTACAAACAAAGGGGCTCTTCAGACTTGGCGGGCAAAAACTCACTGAAAGGCAGAGAAAGGACAACCTGAAACACTTATTGCAGACCAATGTGTTTCAAAGAAAGACCTGATGAAGAGGCGTTGGTCTATAATGTAAAAAAAAGAAAACGTTTTATCGTCACAGTTTACCCTTTTCACAATCAATCCGAGGTCATAACTTTAATGGTTACAATACGTACATTTCAAAAACCGTGATTATTTAAGTAACATGACACTTTACGAGAAAACAACAGGAATCTTGTTTCCATGGATCTGGTTTCTTATCACGTATAAAACCAACAAACCTTGAAGTTTAGAGCTCAAAAACATATTCTGAAGTGCATGTTCTTCTGGATTCGTTTAGCAGTTCATATTTAGTCTTTTCTCACATGTGAAAGCTCCTGGACGAGTTCAAATGTAACGATTCATCGAAAATCAATTTAAAATCGATTTAATATGCGTAAAATGCGAATCGATGTAAAAAATAAAAGAATCGATGTTAAAGCCACCCTCAGCTACTCCATTTTGCCCGACCGGAATAGCTTTATTCTCACATTGCATCGTTAGAAACAGCGAGCTAACTTTTCTCAAGACAAGCTCCACACCTCCCCCGCCTCACCCCAACACACGCCACACCATGTAAACACAAACACGTGTAGGCATTGAAGCAGCAGACGCAGCTAAAGTTAGCGGCTACGAGATTAGCGTTAGCGGCTAATGCAGAGTTTAGCATTATGACAGAAGTTTACCAAAGATCGTAAACTGACAAACATCTGACCAACCTGCTCTGATTCTGCTGAAATCCTCATCAAATGTCCGCTTGTCAAATAATCCAATATCTACAGAGAGCTGTCATGTCTTTGTCCTCCTTATGTTTACAAAGCACCGGAGGCTGTGAGGCTTCGAGGGTTATGGGGAAAAACACTGCACTGTAAAATTAGTTCTAAATGGTAGTATTATATTAAAACTGCAAAAAAAATAAAAAATTTAAATAAAGTTTGGTCTCAAAATGTTTGCTCTGCTACACATCTTATTTACGCTGAAAACATGTACATTTACAAGCACTCATGTCAAAATGATTATAGTTCATTTTCATGTCTTGGAATTTTTTTGTAATGTAAAGTACAAACATTAAACAAAAGAAACATTGGTATGAATGTGTCATATTCCTTTTCTTAAAAAAGGTTAAAAAAAAACACAGAAAAAATCTAAATCTGGAACTTAAAATCGGAAATCGAATCGGGGCTTGAGTGAATCGTTACATCCCTAGGACCTAATATTGCTTCTATAACATGATGAGCAAATCTAATTGCAATTGCAACACTCGTCTCAATCTGTCATGGAGGATGTTTTTATTTCTTTTTTGGAGCGTGACATAAAATGGCAACAATTCCTGGTTACAGTTAAAACTGAGTGTGTTCAGAAAGATCCACCAGACAGGATGACTGAAACGTGTCAATAACAAATCAATACACCCAGATATGTTTACAACGGTCAGTGGTTCAAAATCTAGTCGTTGGTTTGTGATTCATTTCCTAGCCTCAAGTGTGCTGACTAAAAAGTGCCTGTGGTCCCACCACCAGTGTCCCGCTGCTCCTGACTCCCACGTCCAGACAAAGCGTTAGCTCCGTTAGCCGCGTTGTGTAAAGAGATTGATGTCAGTATGATTGGGTATTAGAGTAAGCAGATGAGACACAGGCCCGTCCCCTATACAGAATGTCCTCTCACTGTGGCTTATGCAGGTCACCCAGGGCCCGGGGAGCTGTGGTACAGAAGGGAAACGTAAACCCAAAACACCCAGATGACCCATCGAGCAGCAGTACCAGATATTTGGAATCTATGGGAAGAAAACACAAGGGAATTGAGAGCAAATCCCAATAAAAACTTGATTTGACAGTCAGTGTACTTTGGCCTAAGTCTTGTCCAAGCAGAGGTGGAGAGCTGTATTTTCATGAACATTTGACCGCCATTAGTATTCTGAGCAGACACGTAACCAGTGCAATGGAGCTGCGGCCAATGTTTAACTATCAAACTTAAGAAGGAACAACTCTTTACTTACAGAAAAAAACAACGGCCATTGGAATGAACAGCTTTGAAAGGTGTTTACTGTTCATTCATTCATTCATTCATTCATCGAACGGTTGTAGTTCGAATCGAATCATTTCAACAATTCTGCAATTTTAAACTTTATTCAATTCAATTACAAAAATTCAACTAAACCACTGGTGTAGGCAACATAATGTCACTGCATAGAATGAATTGTGTATTTGACCTGCAAACTCGTGTCCTGGCCCAAGTCCTGGCCAAGGTGAGCAGCAGCAGTGCACAATGTGTCTGATCTGTCAAAGTAAATTTTAAAAGAAAGTTTCCGTTCACTTTATGCACAGTTTAAAGGGGGTATTACACAAAATCGACTTTTTACCATGTTACAGTGTTGTTGTCTGTCAAAACCACACCTTGGGCTGTGTTTCGACCAACTTGCGCATCTTTGAGTAATCATGGAATCTTTCCCAGTGGCTGTGCTCCCCAAACAGCACCTTCAAGCTATCGATGAAAGGCTTTCCTCACCTCCCCATCTCTTGCTGAGTTTAATCCTTTCATCACAAAGTAAAAACATCCACCACAGCTTCTCTACAGCCACACAATCTATTTTCTTTTTTTTAAACAGCTGCGCAGCGAAGGGGAGCAAGAGGAGTGGGGGAATGGGACGGATTTTCATTGAAATCTTGTGAAAATCAGGAAGTGAAACTACTGGATATTTAGGTTCCACTGTTTTAGATCAATATTGCATTTTCTAACCAATGAAGTGTAAGACAGTGATAAAGATTGTGTTTGAGATTATTAGTTTAGTTTATTGATGGAATGCCCCCTGAGAATGCCCCTTGAGATGTGCCATCTCATTATTACCAAATACCAACCAAAAATATATTTTCAATAATCATTAAATAATGATTTTGATCCAACTGCGATTAAATCTAGAGCCCTGCCCTATGTGAAACGATACACAGAAGCCTCTCGTTTGGCCCAGAAGGGGGAGAGCGAACCGTTACACAAGTCTTAAATCTCAGCTATAAAGTCAACACTAGGCGCCCATTGACAAAAACATGCCCTTAGATGGGCCTGAATACGCAGCACATTTGACTCGGCTCAATTAAAACGCTAAATCAATCAACGGTGTGAGCTCAGCGTGAGACAAAGCAGGGAAAGCTACATACTTTATCAAGATATTCTTATTCTTCGTTAACTTTTTCTGAAAAAAATAATAATAATCATTACAAAACAATTTCGTGAGCTTGTAGGCTACTTTCCTAGTATTTCTGTGACAATCACCCTGAAAAGTGAGCCTGCAAGTTGTGAAATGTACCTATAAGGAGAGAATCCGCTGCTCTTTTAACCAGCTGTGTGCATGGATTTTATAAAGGAACAACATACTTTTTTTTTCTTCTTGTGTAACTCTTGTGTTCTTGTGTGTAAATGAAACAGGGTTATTTCTGGTTTATGTTCGGGACAATATTATGTGTTAAACTTAACACACTTGTGCTGTTCATGGTGCTGGAAAATATATTTGTCACGAGTTTGACGAATGACAATGGATTTTGACATTCAGTTAACGGTCTCCGTGGTGTCGCTGGCAGTTATTTAACTTTTTCTAAAGTAGTAGTTGATTCAAAAGTTTTTGTTTTATGTTTTATTTTACTTAAAGTCCAAACCAACTGGATTAGGTCGACTTAAAGCCAACGTTTCACCACAAAACATGTAGCTCCGTCACAAGCCGCGTTTACTTTTGAATCACTGCCCCGCTGCATTGACCTACCCATCTATTTCAGAAAGTACTTCACTGTAACGTATGGAACAAACTATAGTCATCGAGAAACACCATTTATGGCCATCTGCGAACCGAACCTAAAATAAAATAAAAAAACGAGTCCATCTATATTAAAGGCCTCTACATAAATGTTCCCATTTCCTGCACTGAACTGTCCCAGATCCAAACACGACAGCGTCTTTCCGCACTGACATGACCACAGTGGGCTATATCGGACACCAAATCTTCGCCAAACTCGTTCCCATCTTGATAAGAAGAGCCACAAGTCAAACATACGCAGCACTTATCTAGTTCATGCAGTGCAGTCAGTGTACCGCGGCAAACTTGTCAAACTGAGGAGAAACAGATTATTGTTTTATACACAATGCATGTATGGATTGGAGGGAAATGGGACATGCAACCTAAACAGCATCCTACCGTTTTGAGCAGTTGTGACCACTCACTTGCGGTTTCTTTTGCGGACATAATATTTGGGTAAGTTCCTCAAGGATTCAGTTCCTTGGGACACAGTGGAAGATGTATGTTCCGTCTCCTTTTGCACCTGAGTCACAGAAGGGGAAGTGAGAAACATTTGAGGCAAACCAGACCTTCAAGTGTTTGCTCTCAACGACTAGAAGTGGCATGAGATACAATGGAGGGGAGCAAACAGCGGAGATATCCCAGACCAGCGGATAATCCACGCAGGCCGCCTGTTCCTATCGTTCTTTGGATACTAAGCCAAACTACAAATCTGGACAGGGCCCATTCGACTGGTATCTTGACAGATCGAGACTCAGTAGTCTTTGGAGTGCACCTCTTGAGTTCGTCCATTGTGAGTTTTGAGGTGTTTACGATCATTATTCTTTTTTTTCCCCTCAGAATTTGTTGGAATTTAATCGAATCGATTCTTTGTTTTACCCATGACATGTTCTCTGTGTCAAATTTTGTTCTGGGGGCCTAAACCTTCGCTGTATGTATTTGATATTACCATGTATATTGTGCTTTACTATTATTATTATTATTATTATTAGTTTTATTTGGTAGGGACAGTGCAAGTTAATGAACAAGCCACACCGGATTGTAGCCTTGGGCTAATTTCCATCCGTTGTCCCCCATGCGCACTCTCCAACACACTCTCATTCATCCTGACCTATTGTACATGTTTTTAGTGGTAGGGGAAACCGGAGTACCCGGAGGAGACACGGAGAGAACATGCAAACTCCACACAGAAAGGCCCTGGCCTTGGTGGGAATCGAACCCGGACCTTCTAGCTGTGAAGCACGAGCTCTAACCGCTGTGCTACCGTGCCGCCTGTGGTAGAACTGACAATAGAGATATCCAATTGAATGAAACATGGCAACAATATAGTTATTGCGGAGTATCTCAATGTCTCTTCATATCGTCGCTGTTATACGGAACTTCTAGCCGAGGTGAAAACGGAGACTATGAACCCCAGCGCTCCCCATGCTCCTGTTCAGGCCGTACCGAGTGGAACCGGTGAAAGGAGGGCGGAGGGGCCCTGCTGCTGCTGACCTCATGTGCTGGACAGAGGCAGCATTCCTGGGTAACGAGCGGGTGAAGTCAGCGCAGTGTGACCGAGCGCTTTGCCGGAGAGGATGACTGCAATTAATCCGCGCCATCAAAAGAGCTGGCCAAGCGGGTGGAACCGAAAGTCGGCCGGCAAACGTGAATGGAGTAATAATGAGCAGTTTAACCTTTGCGAAAGCGACCCTTTCACTGCGCTACATAAATGAGTGCATGAGCTAATCATGGTCCTGAAAGTCAGGAAATATTGCGATCGCTTTGCTGTTCTGTGGAAGTGCTTTCTAATGTGGGGTCAAAAGAATAGGACTTTTTCAGTTGATCCTATATCGTATATATAGTCGGGAAAATGAGGATTGTGGAGTAAAATTATTATTAACCCAAGGCTCTACAGAAAAAAAAGGTTTAAATTTTCATGAGTAGATGAAGACAAAATCTCCAGCCGAGTCACTGCATGGCTTGAGCGTCTTGAGCCAATGTCATATTAGTCGAGGGGCTGAGGTATATTTAGCCTGCGTGGTGGTCTGGACCTCATATTTCAGTGTGGGACATTATAGTAATACTCTCTCAGTGTGAGGCTTCATGATTCACTCAACAGCCATCTGCTACCAGCTAACAGGGGGCTAAAGGGGCTCAGGCCACGGCCCACGTCATTGCAAAATGAAAAAAACTCACAAAGGGGTAAAGCTTCAAAGGACAGAGCTGAAAGCAAATCCAAATGAGCTCATAAACAACGCACTTTATAAAAAAATGCTGTCATTGAGAATACTAAAAGATGTGCGTGTAATGCATAATAACAAAATACAGAGACTTCATAGTCTTCCACAATGTTTAGTCTCGGGACCACTAATGTCCATGCAAAGTCTATTGGTTACACTAGGCATCTGACCCAGATTTACATTTTTGGCTTACATAGCCTAAAACAAAAAAGGTTCAGTTTTAGTCATGGTTTTCCGCATTCTGGTCCATGTTAGCTTAATTTTGGTTCTGATTTCGTTTTTTCAAGACTTGTTTTGACAAAATATGAAAATTCCTAAAAATAAATTCTCCTCAGACCTGACTGTAACTTTACTGGGAGTGGGGATGTTTCCAGCTCGTCTCCATGGTGATGTAGACAAATGGCAGCCAAATATAAGATTTAAAAGGTTAGGTGAAAGTGCAGTTGTACTTTTATTGTGTACAGCACATTGGTCAACTTTGGTTGTTGTAAAGCGCTTTAGAAATAAAACTCGATTGATTGACCAAGTGTAAGCCATTATTATTTTTATTACCTTTATATTGACTTTTAGAGGCAACAAAAGCCATCGGGCTCTTCTGTAAGTTCACACATAATTGTGAGCTTGATGAACCTTACCAGCAAAAAGCAGTGACCAGAGAAAAGTGTCTGTATTTGACCATAGATTAGGTAAATAAATTACTGAATAATGATACTACACTACAGTACCAACAAAATAGCAAATCGTCATGGAGATTAGATCACAATTACTCAGCCTTACCCTATAGTCTTGTCTAATAAGAAAAACTTCAATTTGTTTTCATCTTTTTGTGCAGGAAACAAATATTGTAACAGTCGGTGAACATATTAAAAATCATATTTTCTTCTCTTTTTTCAATCAAAATCATGTTTAATGTCATCTTGGAAGGAACAGCACAATATTAATAAAAGTAATAAGTATCTTTAGTGTCTTTACTCTAAGTGTCTTTCTCCTTGTTTATTATATGTCCTCAGTCAGTTCCTGAGCTTTTCCAGTCAGTTCGCTTCAGTGTGGGAGCATAGGGAGTGTTGTTTCGCCCTCTAGTGGCGGTAACAAGCACTCACATCCTTTTCTGCAGACCAAAACACAGGAATGCAAGTTCAAATAAATGTAATACTCCAATGAAATCAAGTAACTGTCTACTTTCCAGTATACGTCAAATCCGAATCAACATTTCTTTTATAGGTTTAAAAGGTACATTCTCTTGTATACATTCCCTGGTGTTTTGACTAAAAAAGCTTCATCAATTCCTGACTAAACGTACATTGGGTATAACGGTCCCTTTTTCTGTGGTGTCATGATGAGCAGGTCCGGCTTGTGTGCCAGGACTTGGCCTGTCCCGGCTCGGTCGATTGGTGATCGGGGAAAAGCAGTCATGCTGAAAATGTGGAGTACAGCAGTGACGCACGGCGCACGGAGCAGCCGCACAGCTCCTATCGACTAACAGGCTGCTGTGGGGTCGGCGAGGGGGGCGTGGGCGGGCTCAAGGCTATATCGGGACCTCTGACATTGACACTTTCTGCCCTTTTGGGGTTTAGTGGCCTCACTTGACATGCCACGTTTTTCAGTCGCATCGCTCCCTGACAGTTGTGAGACGGTTTTATTTACTCTTCCCTCTGGAGAAGTAGAGCTCCGTTAGGAAAGTTAGGAATGAGCTTTGGCTTTACCCAAATCTAAAAAAAACACTTGGAAAAAAGTGTTGAAACAGCGACGGAAGTGAGGATGGAAATACTACTAAACATAACTAAACATGTCAAGAAAAGCAAGGGAAAAATGCGATGAAGCAACAAAAAAAAGACAAAAAACATGACGAAAATGCTTCAAAAATGTGACAAAAACGATTTGGGTAAAGGCGAACTGGAGAAAATGCGCTCGGTTCAGGTGGGGTTAAGGAAGTTGTCGGGGTGAGCGATATAGCACACACACAAAAACGGAAGCCATTATCTTACATCACAAATTTAACTAACAAATTGTCTGCTTCTTCTGACAGGACAGGACGTCGAGTATAGACTAGGGCGTGCAATAAAAAATGTAAAAAAATAAATAAATTAAAAAATACATATTGCACTGGCACTTCCTATTTACTTGCAGACAGCCAGAGATGAAACCAAAACAGATGGGAAAGTTACAAACATGCAGCAAGTAGTCAAAACCCAACACTATCTGCAATTATTGATATTTTTGTAGGAGTGCAACTTTTAACAATGTGTTCAGAAAATACCCCTGGCCTTGGATTTAGGATGTTAATAAATATAGGTATACAGAATGCCAGGAGAAGACAGTTCAAAGTGAGACTTAAAACAATAACTGCAACACAGGGAGAAAACTGGGCTGGCGTTTTGAGGAAGTTCACTCTAAGGCCAATATTCTAAAAAGGGACAGTATATGTGAGGTAACACTCCTAACTCCCAACAGCTCCCTCTTTATCGAGCAGTTATTTATTTAGATATGCTGTGCTAGAGTATTGAAATCCTTCAAACAGCACAATGTGGATGACAGGACTGGCTTTCTCACATTATCAAAGCACACAACAACCCCCACTTCTCCTCGCTGCTCTCACTGTGTCTCATTATCTGCCGCCTGCAGTCACACCCGCACTTGTCTCTAACCAACTGTCACACAACTGTCCCACGACTGTCCCCAACGGCCCCTTCAGCTCTGCGACCCCACAACCTAATGTTATTTACTAATCTGACAGTAAAATGTGACACAATTGTTTTGACATTTTACTACATAAACTCTCATCTGTATCCATCTCACTGGAAGCCACTACTGCACTTTTGCTCTGGTACTAATACTGCCATTCAGGACCGGGGACTATTGTGACACATTACAACACGGTGCTTTGTCTGACAGACACCACATTAGTGTCTCTACATTGTGATTCATGCGTTTTCTGTTGAATTCAGGCAGCTCTATGCTTCACACTGACACATGCGCTCTAAAGTGGTCTAAAAAAGGCACTTAAGCTACAACTGAACTTGGGTCCCCTAAGAGAGCTGGTATTACGCTTTTCGCAGGTGTCTTTATCACTCAACATCTTACACTTTGTTGGTTAGAAAATACCGTAGTGATCTAAAACAGCTGAAAAAAAAGTCCAGTAGTAATCCAGTAGTTTCACTTCCTGATTATCAAGCGATGTCCCCATAAGTTCACCATTTTACTTCGCAATGAAAGAGTTAAGCTTAGCAAGAGATGGAAAGGTGAGGATGGAAAGCATTACCTAGAAACATCAGACCTCAGGAGGAGCTGTTTGGGAGCTGCCACCGCGATGCTAAGAACAGTCACTAGGAAAGATTCAAAAATTACTCATAGGTGCTCGAGTGGCTCCAAATACAACTCACGCTACAGTATGTTAGGATGAGAGAACAACATTGTAACATGGTGAAAAGCTCTAAAAAGTTGATTTAACAGAATACCCTCCCCTCCAGGGTATTATCTCCAGACTTCAGTCACTGGGCTTTAACTAAGGGCTGCATTCAGACTCGATTGGGAACAACAGCTGGGATTGTGGAAGTATGTTTTCCCAGTTGGATAAAGTTATAGGATCTGGCAACCCTATGTGGGGCTCTTTCAGCTTTCTAATTGCTCTTATTCCACGATGTGGCTATGCTAGTTCCTCTAACCTGAAGCTGTGAGTGCCAGGGCTTCAAGCCCTAATTAATTTCCACTTAAAATTATATTAGTTCCGTTCAAATCATCATATTTTCTGAATATTCTGTGGTAGACAGTAAGTTTCTGGTAGATGATCACTTACTGCATGTTAAATACTTGATGTCGATTGTAACTGCAGCGGAGGAGACGTTTGCATTTAGAAAGGTAAGCAAGTTTGTCCTCAAGGTCAAGAAACTAAGCTAAGCTAAGCTCCATAGTGTGTTTGCCCGTGACGTCACTTTTCCGAAGTCAGACATGATGGTGATACTCACCCATGTACTCCCCTATCAAAACAAACAGTGAAGTTTGAAACAGCAAAATTGTTAATTATTGTCTTGTTCTTGGCTGTCACAATACATCAGACAGAGAAACTACTTTGCAGTACTACTGTTTACCCAGAGTTGTGCAGAATAAGGGAGAGCAGACAGAACAATTATCTACAGTAAATAAAGGGGACGATAGATTGCAAACCTCAATCAGAATTTGGACGGGAAAAATCTGGATAACATCCGAATTTGCGCAGCTCATTTTGTAGCCGGTATGTGGATTTTACATTTAATGAACAGGGTTAAACCTATGTGTAAAAAAGTTTATTTAACATTTTCAATTAGAAAGGTTAATTCCAACATGACCTTTAGTTAGAGGTGGGAAATATACCAAAACAAAATATTACACACATTTCTAAGAGTGTAATGTCAACTTCGTATAAAAAGCATGATATCAAATATACCATTAAACAAAAACTAAACAAACTGGCATTCGCTTTCATTTCATATGGAACTTCATCCAATTAACTTAAGTTTGTAACTAAAACGTTTTTTGTTTTGCATTCAGTCTTTCGTTGTACAACTGGTCAACTGTGTGAGAAGTTTTGGGGTCCGATCTCGAGGGTTTATCGCGAAACCTTGTGTTTTTGTCCAAAATTGATAATCCTTCACGTTAATTGGCATGAGCTATCTGAATAATCATCTTGAGAACTAAAAGCAACTTTGACATCATGTTGCTATCGGTTATGCTGGTCAGGTTGGCCCACAGTGGCGGCGTGGGTCAGTCGCAGCGGTTCAGGACTAACACCTGAACATAATTTCGTTGTACGGTTGCACAATGACAAATAAAGCACTTGCCGACTTAAAAATGATCAGTGTGGTTCTTTGGCGGTCCGACTCGGTCACTTCTCAACACTGTCTCCGTCCACTAACTCAGGTAGAACAGCTTTAACAAGTTACATTATCTGATTGCTGAGTTGTTGTTTTTTTAATTTTATTTTTACAAAATACACAGTGCTTTATCATTGCAGCTATGCATTTACATAACCTCTGCCTTTTCATCCAATAAACGCACCATTGTATCTGCTAGACGGCACAGTGAGACTTACCCCCGCCTGTGATCCCACGTGTGGCGGTGTACGCGCAGGGGCTGGGAGCAGCATGTACAAATCAGGTAAAGAGAATAGAGGGCTGTTGTGCGCGCGGCTCCTGTATTTCTGTCTGTGGTCGAAAATCTGCTGCTTTGATCTCCTCATATGATCCACTCAGGCTCACGGCTGGAGGAGCTCGGAGCAAACCAGGGGGAGCACATGCCTCATGCCCTGGATTTAGAAGGTTTCAGCACAGTGAGCACACCTTCCACAGCATTCAGCTCAACTGACCTTTGTGAGGTTACTTTGGATCATTTCAGTGCTCAATCTGCCTTCACTACAAATCAAGACATACTAAAATAGTTAGTGTTTTTAGCTTTATTTAAACGTATGAATGCGTTATGTATGAATTGCATAACTGCTCATCTTTGTCCACTCCGCACTCAATTTTCTAACAAATTCCAACACATTATGATTGATGGCAAACATGGGCGCATTTAACAAGTTTTAAAGGAGCAAAGAAGAGTTTGTTTTTATATCATTTTTCACTATAAAATGTTAAAATGAGTATTGCCTGTACTCCAATACTCTTGGCAGTATTCCAATCTCTATGGGACAGCAACAAACAATTTTAATTCTAGCCCTATTTAACATTGAGTATGGTTCTTTCAAGACCTAGAGGGTGAAAAATCGAGGCAAAGGCGTCTAAAAGTGCTTTTAAAGAACCTGAATAAGGGACCTTAAATGTCAACATTTGGGTGACAATGAAGCAAAGTACAGTAGGAATTCCTTTCTCAAAACCTCTTTATCTTTACCAGCTTTAAATGGGTAACCATGTGATTGTAATCATCCTGACATAATCTCTTTAGTCTTGACAGCAATATTCTTGTTATTTCTCTGTTTATTCGCACACTGAGAGTGTGCTGAAAACATGAACTGTGCCATAAAAATCAGCAAACTTGAAAGTCACCAAGATACACCAACCACAGCAACCTCCCGGCTAAACCATCCCCCTTGCAGAAAATATGTCCATGAGAGTAAACGCAATCGATGTATTTCTACAAGATAATAAAGAAGTTGTTGATTGGAAAATATACACATTTCTATTCTCAAGTATATCTCCAATGTCAATTAAAAATAAATCTTAGTGTACCGTATACTGTAAAAAAGCAAGGTGACATTTGTAGTTTATTCAAGTCAAACGTTTTTCCACCCACCCCTGGAAGTCCTCATTCCAAAGCATCTTGTCAATCCATCTAGAAATGTGTGTCTTAATTATCTCCTGTTTGAAATTCTAATAATAACCTAATGAGAAAATCCTTGTTTTATTATAATAAATTACTTCCAATATGGCGTTTAAAATCCATTGAAACGGGATCCAGCATGTCGCCACGTTAACAAACGTATTGTTTACAAAGTGATCTCGAAGCCGAGTGAAGATTTTGTCATTTTCTGCATGAGCTCTCGTCATTGATCCGGTCACATCCCGAATAGTTTTGCATTTAATATTTTACATTACAAAAAAGGTTCCGGTCACAGTAAAGACTACGACATGAGCTGGTGTCGTACAAACAAAACAAACACACACTGTTCAATCAGCGCGTTTAAGCTTTGTCATCCAAATGCTAAAGAGAGATGACCCGCAAACGCAACATGACATCGACCCTCCGACGTCTTTGATTGTGACCCAAGTTCCAAATGCAAAAAAAATGGTACAGTCTGACCCCCGGAGATGAACCTGGAGTCCATCTGCGAGTGGAGGCTTTGGTCCATACAAGATCATCATGAGCATGTATTGGATATCGGTTTTTAGAGGTAACGTTACATAAGAGTGTGTCCTGAAGGGATCTGATGGCAGCTGTAGTAGATTTTCTCGTGGAGGTCAGTCAGATCGCGTTACAACAGCACTGAAGCCAATTAACTGTTTGACGTGAGCAGGCCAGCCGCTCGGGTTTACCTCCGCTCTGCGCTTATTAATGTTTGATTCCAATTTGTTTTCTTGTCCAAACGGAATGGGAGATACCGCGGGTTACGGACGTTCTGAAACCTCTCTATTTATATGCAGCAGCAGTCCTATTATAGCAAAATATAAACATTTCTCAGTCACAAAAATTCCATACAGATTACCCGGCAATAATAAGAACTCCCAAATTTAGATCCATTCAGTTGTTTTCAATCATTGAGAGTTTGTCGTTATTTTTAGCATTCATAAAAGTTTAGGCCTAAGTGTCAGACGGGAGATATCAACTTTTAAACTTGAAACCATGTTTTGAACATTGTTTTTCTCGTACTCGTGTTTACGTTGGTTGTTCCTTCTCTTAAGTGCATATGACACACAAGACATTTTTTGCTAAACCATAGTCAACACGATGGTATTTAAGATTATGCTAAAAGCAAATTACCAAGCTTTCTTTAGTTTGGACATTTTTGTGATGTTTATAGTTTCACTTCCTTATTGGACACTTACAGGAAGTGACATACATGGAGGCAAATTGTTGCCATGCCATCCATGTTATGTCAATGGGAAATGAAACAAACAATGAAACAAAATAATTTCTTTGCCAAGTTTCGGGACTTTTTCTGTGCATACGTCAATGCAATGCAATGCAATGACCTGCAGTGAGTCTAACAAAAGCAACATGAGCATGTGCACAGCCACTTCAGTGCAAATGCAGGTGTTTTCTTAAAGCGAAGCAAAGCTATAACTTACTAAACTTTTGTAATTATTAGAGATGGCAGAGTCGCAGTCTGTGGCAGATCTGAGCCAGGACTAAACAAGGGCTTAGACTACACCGGTTGTAAACCCAGGACTGAATAAGAAACTAGAGCTCTTAGACAAAGGGCGCGGCAGTGACAACAAGAAAGACACCTGTACCTTTGGCTACAGACCCACGTGCCCACGAGATTACGTGCCTGTTTGTTTACTCTGCAGCATGAGGAGGTAATAATATCCTTTCTCTCTTTTTAGCGCTGCTTAAGTGGAAATTCTTCTCAAAACATGAAAGTGTCATGTGATGCTGCTGCGGCCTCTGTGTTGCTTTCTGTTGTGCCGTTTTGTGACATGCTAAATTATATTTTTTTATACCTGTTATTTTAATTGAATTAAAATAACACAGGTATCAAAAAAGTACCGTTAAGGCACCGGTACCGAAAGCAGGTATCGTTAAAGTAATGACATCGAAACCCAGCCCTCGATATTACTGAGTCAAACTACTATGAAACTTTATGTCTATCTATGTCACTACCTTTTCTGCCCAACATTTCCTTATTCATTTTCTGCTTCCCGGAAACAAATTATGTTGAATGTTATCCATCTAAATAAGTCATATTTTCAAAGGCATTAAACCTGTCATATGCACTATAACCACTGAAACATTTTGAGCTGTATTTCTGGGATTTTGTGGCAAAACAGAGAGAACCAGGAAGCGTTCACACAATTTTAAAAACTCAAAATCCTTCCGAGCAAATTTGCCCTCACACTGCATTTATCACGGTGCCATCAATTTGTTAGCACACCAACAATTATGGAAGATTGCATTTACAGTTTAATTGCAGGCTAATTCAAAATAGATGTCAAAAATAAGGTGTGTTTTCCACACTTTAAGCCAATACTTTAAGTTATAAAATGTCCACTTTGGACTTAAAAGAAAATGTTTCCTTTTATTCAGTATCAGACTTGAACATATGAACATAGGAATCAATAGAAGGTCATGAGTACTCCCTGCCTGTAGCCACAGTATAATAGAGTGATTAGATCTTCTCACACTGCATGGCTGCGAGGCATGTTTCCACAGCGCACTCTGATGCTTCTGTGGCGGTGTTATGAAGAGCCAAAATTGTGGGCCACATGACGAGTCATATTGTGGCGCTCGGTTGCAGGCCCCAGTTCCGACACCAGGGAGGAAGAAAACAGCTCAGCATCCAGTGGGCCTCAGGCAGTCCCACACCCACCCCCGCATCAGGCTCATCTCAGGATCAACGCTGTCACGTGGACAAAGCAATGTTTGGATTTCAATTTCTAAGGAACTAATTTGAAGAAGCTTTTTAAACTAAGCAAGACCATTTTAAATAAGCAAGATAAAACCAACATCACGGCAAATGATAATTGATCATTTCTATAATAGGATATGGGTTTGATTCTAACCCCTGCCAGCGGATGCTGTCATTGTGCCCTTGGGCAAGACACTTCACCCACCGTCACCCTCCACTGTGCAAAAAAAAAGTGTGATTATGGGACAACAACCGGAAATTAGCCCATGGCTATACTGTGATGTGTTTACATGCATCTTGTGTGTGTTCATCAACATGTACTGTCCTGTCCAAATAAACAAATAATCAGATCAATAACCACAACACTTACTTGGGCATCTTTGACATCTGCAGTCAATGCAATAAACAAACAACACCACAATCCAGCATAACATCAGATAAAGGAATTCTCAGGATGAATTGCATTTTAATTATTATTGGTGTAATTAGTTTGGGCCAAAATGTTCCTACAAAGGCGTTTTAAGGCACATGTTTAATTAGCACGATTGTTTTAGATCAGGTGAACCACTGTCACACTACACACGTCTCAACACTTGTCTTAATGCTAATACCAACTACTTTTTATAATTTGAAAAAAGACTGACAGGCACCAGCACACAAATGCAACCAACAGCAAAACCTGCAAACACATAGAAAAACTCTTATTGTGAATGCATTTCCTTGTATTGCATTGCTGACACAATCAACTTAATGAAGTCTGTTGAAAATGGAGCTACAACACAGCGTCGTAATGCTGTTTTTGACGTTGTAACGCACATTTTCAGATTTTGACAATGGCCGACAATTAACAAACATATCCTGTAATGCAACTCAAATCCCGTCATCGTGATAATAGCCCCCATGGCAGCTTGCTTCCAGCCAAGTTTCCAAAGGGATCACATTATGTCTAAATTCAAATGTGATGAAAACCAGATTCCACCTCGAGCACAAGCTGCACACTTTTGGACATCCTTGTCTCATAAATCACATTAAACAACCCCCATAACTCTGCAAAGATCTGTCAAACACCGGATGATCGCACTTCATCGCTTCCCAAAAGACAAAGATACACTCACCCAATACACGAGTGCCTGCGAGTGGAGAAATTTGCCGGCGTCTTCCTGGAGAACCTGGAGTCTTTGTTCATCATGTTACGCTGAAAGCTAGAGTAGACTTTTGCAGTGAGGTTGTGGAAGCATCAGTAGACCACCTGTGGGACGCCGGGATAGAAGAGTTGGAGAAGTTTGGACATTCGGGGCCCGGTTGAGTCCGCCATGTTGTTGTGATGAAAAAGTATTGTCTGAAAAAGGGCTGACGGGCAGCTGTGAAGTGCAATGCAAATTGGAAGATGCAAAACACCGGGGGAGGACTGCGCTGCGAGAACTTGCCCAACAACCTTGTGTTCCAGCCTAAATATTAATAATCATTTAATAAAGTCGAGGTGCAAAAAGCAACAACAGGAAGGAATTTACTGTAGAGATCAGGATATGTCCATACAATTTAATGACAAGCACCTGAAGAGGCGACGTTAGTAGCAGATCATCTCCAAATCGAATTACGCAAGAGCTGGATTCCTGAACACAGCCGGTATCCAAAAGTTTCTTCCTAAGGTATTGCAAGCGAAGAAAGCCGGTGGTTGTTCTGAATCCCGTGTGATGCTCACTGCCTGCCCGGAGTGGGACGTCCCATGCAAGTGCGCTCCTCAGTCAGCGGCGCATAATGAACAGGGGTCTGCTCTTATGTGTGTGTGTGCGCTGCCTCTCCCGCTGATGTGTCTCTGGAGAGTGGTGGGACCAGGCTTAAAACAACAACAAGAGTGCTATCTCCCCCGGGACGGACAGAGAGAGAGAGAGAGAGAGGGAGGGAGGGGGCGCAAGCAGGCAGTGGCGTCCAGGGCGGGACATTTATAGACTTGTAGAGATGGGACAGGACAGCGAAGAGAGGCATGAGAAAGTTTGTGGCTTTTGAGGATATTATGGACTCTACTTAAGTAGTATTTGTATTGACAACTTAATACTTTTACAACGCTACATTTGAAAGATAAATATAATACTTTCTACTCTACTACATTTCATCAAAGGCTCCAAAGCAAAATGTAAATGTGGCCACGTGATTTATTTATTTTAAAAACCTAAACATGCACACTCCAGAACAATAGGTGGCGCTGTGCAGATGTTCTGTCAATACCATCTACTCACAACAAGGAAGAAAGTTTGTCCCTGTAATGTTGCCGTACTGGTAGCCAATTTGGTAAAATGTTTGTGTTTTTGAAGCCGCAGTTATTCCCAACTAATTTAAACGGATTTGTACTTTCTACTTTGAATGTTTAAGTATACAACAAAACAGTACTCTTACAAATGAACTTTTACAAATTAATAATTTGACTGAGAAACATTTACTTTTATAGTAATGTTTGACCAGATGTATCTGTACTGTTCTCATGTAATTAAATCAAGTACTTTGACCATTAGTAAATTCATAATGTTATTTTTAGAAGAATTTAGTCCTCGACTCTGCGCCCTGCATTTGTCGTTTCTGTGTTCCACATTGTTTTACTGGATACTTTTGTACGTCTTTGCCGTGTTTTGTTTGTTTGTATACTTTATTGTCCCTGTAGGGAAATTTGTCCTCTGCATTTGACCCATCCGTAAGGATCAGTGGGCGGCAGTGCCGTGCCCGGGGACCCATCTCCAGATGTGGAGCCAGACTAATGGTCAGAATCCCCTTGTGGGGTTCGGCTGATTTTTTTTTACAGCAGAGAGTCCATAATGGTCCTGAAGAAAGCAGCTTTTTAAAAGTAAACAGCTAGCTTATGAGCTACAAATGTCTGAAGAGGCACCAAGAGTCCCCTACACCTGCAGCACAGTGGAGGCCCCACAAGAGGAGCTACAGATGGTGAAAGACGGTTGTGGAACAGAGGAGCTGCGCAGTAGCAATAGGAAGGAGGAGGCGGAGCTGTCCAGTGCAGGACACCACGCACGGAAACAGGGACAAACTGAGGCGGTGCTGCACCGTTTCAGAGGAGCCACGGTTTCCCCTACCTCCAAATCATGCTGGTTAGGTTGGACTCACAGTGGCGACGCGGCTCAGGACTAACACCTGAACACTATTTCGTTGTACGCTTGTACAATGACACATAAAGCACTTACTTACATAATTTGTTCTTTTATTTGCGTTTTTTTTTAGTCAGTGAGAATATCTGTTGAATAAGTCAGTTTTAGTCTTCATTAATTACCTTCCGTTCCTTTTTTTCCCAGTAAGTTTGCGATGCCAAATGCAACCCGTGACCGAGCCCATTGTATCTGTTCTATCTACATTTCAATAACCTCTTTACTGACACTGTGGCAGTTGTAGCGGCCAGTTAAGCGCTTTACTGTATATGTCATGGTGCAACGGCTTCCGTGTCAAACCGCGCAGCCCGGTCCCACTCGCTCAATAATTCAATATGGCATGCTTTTCGAAATGAGGCAATCCAATTTCCCTTTGATACTGCCCTCTATGCCTCGCCGTCTGCTTATCACAAAAGCCCGCTGGTACTGCGCGCGTTACATGGGAACCAATGGAGACAGATGAGCAGAAACACAGCATTTTTCATAACTACAACAAGCCTGAACACTGCAGACATGGGTACATTTTATTTAAAAAAAAAATTTTTTTAATGTAGTTTGTAAGTGGAACCCGTCTGAGCCTCAATTCCAGAGCTATTTTAGGATTTGTAGTAAAAACAAAAATGCACAAAAGCCAAAATGCAATGTGTTTCAACTTGATGACATTGAGAATGTTTCACAGAACAGCAGCCTCTGGTGGAGAGTAACTGCACGATCAAGGCTCCGGGAGAGGACAGGAAAGGCTTCGGTTTTTTTGTTTGAGTTTTTATTTCGAGCTACAACGAGTCACAAGGTTTAAGGTTGCAAACATCGGTTTAAGGTTCCCCAAACAACAAAAGGTTTCCTCAGTGGGGTCATGTTTATCATGACCCCACTGGTAGGTTACCCAAATATGTAAATAAGTACAACGAAGAGACTGACCAAGTACAACAAATTGATGCTGTTTTTGACATAAATCTAAAACTGATTTGTCAAATGAAGGGCTTTCTCTACAAGCCAGCAATTCCTAAGTATCTCTGAGGCAAGGGAAGAGAGAGATGTTTATGTAGAGAATAGACACTGGTAAACATTTCAGGAGCAGTCAGTACCATGTACTCTTCTGCCAAACAAAAGTCCTTAATTTGTCCCCTGCCATTAGTTTCTACACCCCTGCTCTGGACTTTTTTAATATGACTATACCAGTCTGTAGTACCACCTGTAACCTGATACACATGTATCATGTATGCAGTCTATGCACCATCGTGTCCAAATAAGATCAATCATCACTGCAGCCACTGTGCCAACTTTGACATCGGCTCTGAAAACGATAGTTGTAAACTCGGTTCTATGAATGAAAGTGAACCTGTCACATGGTTACAGGTTCACTGAAATGAAATGATAATGAAAACAAACATTTATGACAGCCCAACCCAGCTTACCTCACAGTGCAGTAGAACCAGTAACTGCATTACAATGATCATTGGAGTAATCTAAGTGTTATGATGTATGCATTATGAACTCCACAAGTGGTTTAAGACACAAGTTTAGCACATTATAGGGCTCATTTATCAAGACAGGTGCTAAATAGCAAGTGCAAGCTGGAAAATAAAATAATGCTATTTTGTGCCAGCGTTGGGGAGAATACTTTAAAAATGTATTCCGTAACAGAATACTGAATACTTGCCTGAAAATGTATTTTGTAAAGTATTCCGTTACTCTGGCCAATCAGAGTACTGTATTCTGAATACTTTTAATACTAACACTTTTTAAATACACAGTATATTACTGTAGTGTATACTCCTGATGTAGGATTAAAAACGTGTGAGTTTATTGCACTGCCGTTTATCTATGCTTAATCTGCTTATTTACCACGAATTAGACAAGAAAAAAGTGCTGAATGCTCACCGGGAGAACAGGTCATATCTGCTGTCGGCCTGTCGCAAATGGGCAGCCGCTCCAGTCTGCACATATAACACTGGCATGGCATATTTTTATGTTGGGAGGACAATCTTTTTATTAACCATTGGAAAATTGCTGCATTACTTTGCATCCACTCAACAGAAGAGTTTGGGAAAGTGTGACAAACTGCAGCCTGTAGAGGCTAACCCGCTAACTTAGCTTACTTCTACTGCCAACAACAACCAGCTTTCACTCTAAATGATTTAAAACACAGTGAAAAGGTAAGAGGACAGAGATTTGCATCTACCTTGTGGTTTCTCTCCCCTCCTCCTCTGGGCTGCTCCTCGTGTGTGTCTCCCTCGGTGTGTGTGGCAGTGCACACCCTAGCATCAAGTTGTGTGCACGCCCGGCTGCATCTGTTCTTTATTTAGACAAATTTAACATTTTCTCTTTCTTATTAATGACATGTGGTATGATTGGTTGATGAAATCTTAACAACATATGTATTCCCTTGGTATTAACAAACTGTATTCTAAATACCCTCTGACTAGAGTAACTGTACCGGAATACAGTTACTCAAAATTTGTATTCTAAATACGCAACTACGGTACATGTATGTATTCCATTACTCCCCAACACCACCTAATTGTGTGCCACCTAATTCACCATTTGAAATGGCCTGTACTGTATTATAGTATTAGGGTCCCAAGTCTGATATGTAAATGAGACAACTCCATTTGCACATGAGCAAACGCTTAGTAAATGACCCACTATGTTTTCAGAAAAGACACATGAATCACTTAGTATTCTTACTAAAGTTTCAATATCAGTCAAATGTTTACTTGAAAAGTAAAAACACTGCCAGGCACCAACACACAAATGCAGCTACTGTAACAGCAAAACCTAACTCACTTTCACCCTAAAACTTAAACTCAGAGCATTAAAGTCGCAATTACTGTCTCATACAACGCAACTAAAAGTGAAAATAAAAGTTACCTGTCTCTCTCTCAGACTAATATTCTTCCGACTCTTAACCAGCTAGCATCAGAAGTCGTCACAGAGTGTATGTTCTTTCCGGGCCATTTATTTCCATTGGACTTTAGTTTGTTTAATCCTCGATGTCTGCACTAACTCAGGCCGGACCATTTATTCTTGCGTGACATGATGGGACACTGAGTGGAGCCTACACTCGCGCTGACCTCGGGCTGCTTAGCATTACACTCTGACATGTTGGGTGCATATGGCAAATACTTCACTGTCCGAAACCAGCTTTGGGAAGAAAAATACTGTTTTTTTTTGGGTTGTTTTTTAGAGTTGTCATTTTGCAAACTGAGAGGTAAACACCACAGAAGTATGTCCAGCTTTGTCCGCTTAAATAAAAGAATGCTGAGAAGTGAATGACCTTGGGTGCGCATACTTTCAGTTTTATCACCGTGCAGAAGGTTAAGAGTATAGCATGATTAAGTACGAGTACAGTAGGAGAGTGCCTTTGCTTTTTGTTGTATACGTGTACTTTTACACTTTTTTGACAGTTTAACCCTAAATGGTAAACGGTAAATGGATTCAGCTTATATAGCGCTTTTCTACCTTTATCCGGCCCAAAGCGCTTTACAGTAAGGAACCAGTCACCCATTTGTAATAGTTGCTTTCAAAATACACCTAAAACTCTCCCAAAACTACACATTTTATTGCAAAATATAGGATTTCCTATCAATACAATGCTCAGTTTCCCCTCTTTTATCAATCTGAAACAGGCAGGTCCCCGTACCTCTGGTTAGGAAAGCTTTAGATAGAGAATAATGTAGTAAAGGTACTACAGTATAGGTGGCTTTAGGTGGCTTTGATGCCACTGTACTGACCAACTACCGGCCCATATCAAACTTACTGTTCTTAGAAAAAGTCCTAGAGAAAGTAGTATATCAACAGCTCACTTAGGCCGTTTTCACACATGTTGGAGCACTTTGTAGGTCGCCTCCAGACCGCCTTAGCTCCAACTCTATTTACTCCAAAGTTAGTTAAAGTGCATATGACACATTAGACTACATTTTCACAAAGACGTAGTTAACACAATTACATTCAAGATTCATTCATTTTCCCTAAATCTGGCAAAAAAAGACCTTTTGATTTTGGAAAAGAAAAACACTTCCGCATTTGCCATGGAGCACCGGAAGTGACGTAGAACGAAACAGAAAATTGTTAACGGCCGCTGAAAGCCATTGAAGTCAATGGGATAATTTGTCCAAATAAACTGCCTCTCTCACACAAACATTTAGCGAACCACAACTATATCACCATAAACCTGGGACAAAATATGACAGGCTAAGGACCAACGATAAGAACAAATGTTGAGCTCTGACATTTAAAAAGGTCTTGAGGCAATGAATGGAGATCAGCGCTGATAACGCAAAGAAGCTAGCAGGCTAAAGCTAACTAGCCCACCGGCTGCTAGCAGAATAATTCAGGATTAGTTTGTTTAAGTCACACCACTTTTATGTTGTGCTTTGCATTAACGGGAGAGCAATTCGCTCACGGTAGAGATCTAAAATGACAGTTGCTGATGATAAACTTGGCCTACACTGTAGCACACAGTAGCCAAAGCTAACACCAGGAGACGACACCTTCACGGCTTACAAACACGGAACAAAGGCTCACAAACACAAACCGATCCATCAGATCAAGTGTGTACAATGAAATCACACGTGGATCTGTACCGTGACCCTGCCATAAACAGCAGGATTTGACTCTGGAAATAAAAACACCACTAGCATTGTTAGCATGCGACAACACACCGTCTGTAGCCTGATATTGACAAACATCGGTCGTAGCCACAATTCTCTCTTTGAACCATTGCACACTGGAGACAGAGCAGCTCACGACTTTACAAACGCCATGTTGTGCAAAGTGACATGTAAAAATCTTAAAGGCTTATAGATGCGCAGCGCGGAGAAATGTACTTAATCAGCACATGGAGAGGAAAGTTTCACTGCAGCAGGAAGGGAAAGACAGGAAAGAAAGGCGTACCTTGATGATTTAGAGTTAATCCATTTTACCTCGTCAGAGTAATCCAAATGTCCTCATGCAGCACATATTCATTCTTTCATCAAAACGAGAATAGTTCACCAGAGGTCGGCCGCATTCACACCACAACCGCTCCGACGCAGAGAGCAAGATGCGCCGCTCCAAGACCACCTGTTTCAGCTGCAGTCTGAGCCGTTTAGACCGTCGTAAAGTGCTGCGATTAGATTCACACTGACCCTAAAGTGCCGCTCTCGGGCCGAAAGTCCCTTTAAGACTACCCAACTAGAGCCTGTGTGAAAACACCCTTACTTTCCTGTCTAACAATATGTTTGATACTTTCCAGTCAGGACTTAGGCCCTACCACAGCACTGAGACAGCTCTGATCAAGGTGACAAATGATATCTGCAACACCAACACAGGAAAAAGTGCTGCTGGACATGAGCGCTGCCTTTCACACAGTGGACCACGGGATCTTATTTCACAGGTTAGAAAACTGAGTGGGAATCTCTGGTACTGCTCTAAACTAGTTCAAGTCCTATCCCGAGGACAGGACGTACTTTGTTGAAATGACCTGTGGAGTCCCCCAGGGGTCAATCTTAGGACCCCTCTTATTCAACTCATACATGCTTCCATTGGGTCAGCTAATAAACAGCAACAATGTGTCGTACCACAACTACGCAGATGACACTCAGATCTACATCGTCAGTGCCGTCACTGATGGCAGGAGAACATGGGCCTGTAGATACACTCCGTCACTGCATCGAACAGATCAGTTTGCGGATTCAAAACAGCTTTCTACAACTAAACAGACAAAACTGAGATCATTGTTTTGGCCCACAGACACAAAGAGAAAGTGTCATCAGTAACCTTGAGTCTCTCTCTCTCTCTCTCTCTCTCTCTCTCGCTCTCTCTCTCTCTCTCTCTCTAAAAGCAAAAAAATCAGGTAAGAAATCTGGGAGTCATCATGTATTCAAGCCTGAATTTAAACAGCCACATCAAAGCAATAACATCAGTAGCTTTTTACCATCTAAAAAACATTGCTAAGATCAGAGGAATAGTCTCAAAACCAGACTTAGGGAGACGTATCAATGCATTTGTCTCCAGTAGGTTAAACTACTGTAACGGCCTGCTCAAACCAGAACGCTGCTGCTCGAGTTCTGACAAGAACCAGGAAATACGACCATATAAGTCCAGTGCTCCGGTCTCTGCACTGGCTTCCTGTCGCTCAGAGAATAGAATTTAAAACAGCTCTGCTTGTGTACAAGTCTTTTCATGGTTTAGTACATCTCTGACATATTAGAGCCGTATGAACCATCTCGGGCCCTGAGAACTTCAGGAGGGGTCTCCTGGTGGTTCCCAGAGTCAATAATAAACACGGTGAGGCTGCGTTTCAGTTTCATGCAGCTAAAATCTGGAATCTGGAATGGCAAAATACCACTTTAGAAGGGAAGTGGGAAATGCTAAATCTGTATATTCAGCCCGTCTCCAACAGCAATTCTCCTCAAACGACCCGGGAGCAATGTGGAGGGGGCTTAAGGCCATCACAAACTATAAGCCCAAGGCCCCCCGGGTTCTGAGCGACCTGTCCCTCGCCCAGGGACTGAATACACACTACTGCCGCCATGAGCGCCCATCAGCTCCTCACACTCCAGAGACTCCAGAGACCCCAGCCACCTCTGCCCCCCACCACCACCATCAATGACCCCAGCACTTCATCAAAGCCCTCCACAGACCCTCCCTCCCCCTGCTCTCTCCATCCAAGAGCAAGAAGAGGAAGTATGCCGGCAGTTCCTGAAACTGAAACTGCGGAAGGCTCCCGGGCTGGATGGTGTCTCCACCTCCACCCTGAGACACGGCGCGGATCAGCTGGCTCCTGTCTTCACAAACATCTTCAACACGGTAGGCGGCACAGTGGTTAGAGCTCGTGCTAGAAGGTCCTGGGTTCGATTCCCACCTGAATGGGGTCTTTCTGTGTGGAGTTTGCATGTTCTCCCCGTGTCTGCGTAGGTTTCCTCCGGGTACTCCGGTTTCCCCTACCACTAAAAACATGTACAATAGGCCAGGATGAATGAGTGTGTTTGAGTGTGCGCATGGGGACGACGGATGGAAATTAGCCCAAGGCTACAATCCGGTGTGGCTTGTTTACATGCATGAGACCCATGTATGTTCTTTAACATGCACTGTCCCGACCAAATAAACCAATAAACCAAACCAACACCTCACTGGAGTCATGCCATGTGCCGTCCTGCTTCAAAACATCCACCATCATTCCTGTCCCCAAAAAAACAAGTATCACAGGACTTAATGACTACAGGCCGGTGGTGCTGACGTCTGTAGTCATGAAGTCTTTTGAGCGCTTAGTCCTGCCTCACCTCAAGGACATCACCGCCCCCTCCTGGACCCGCTGCAGTTTGCCTACAGAGCCAACAGGTCTCTGGACAACGCAGTCAATCTGGCCCTCCACTTCATCCTGGAGTATCTGGACTCCTCAGGAACCTACGCCAGGATCCTGTTCGTGGACTTCAGCTCTGCCTTCAACACCATCCTCCCTGGACTGCTACGAGACAAGCTCTACCAGCTCAGCGTGCCCGACTCCCTCTGCTGGTGGATCACTGACTTCCTGATGGACCGGAGTCAGCACGTGCGGCTGGGGAAGATCGTCTCGGACACTCGGACTACAAACACTGGAACTCCTCAGGGCTGTGTACTTTCCCCCTGGCTCTTCTCCCTGTACACAAACTGATGCACCTCCAATCACCAGTCCGTTAAACTGATCAAGTTTGCGGACGACACCACCCTCATCGGGCTCATCTCGGACGGGAATGAGTCCGCCTACAGGAGAGAGGTGGACCGGCTGGCATCCTGGTGCAGCCACAACAACCTGGAGCTGAACGCCGAGAAGACAGTGGAGATGATCGTGGACTTCAGGAAAGACACAGCCCACCGTTCCCCTCACCCGGACAGACTCTCCCACCCCCAGCTCCATCGTGGACTCCTTCAGTTTCCTGGGCACACCATCACCCAGGACTTCAAATGGGAGCCAACCATCAGCTCCCTCATCAAGAAGGCCCAGCAGAGGATGTTGCTGCCGACCAAGATGCTGGTGCAGTTCTACACGGCCATTATCGAGTCCATCCTCACCTCCTCCATCACTGTGTGGTACCCCGGCGCAACAGACCGGGACAAGCATCGACTGCAGCGCATTGTGCGTGCTGCAGAGAAGGTGATTGGCTGTGAGCTCCCATCTCTCCAGGACCTGTTCACCTCGAGGACCTGGAGGCGTGTGGGTCGGATCACAGCTGACGCCTCTCACCCTGGACACGGACCATTCACCCCTCTCCCCTCAGGCAGGAGGCTACGGTCTGTCCAGACCCATAAATCCCGCCACTTGAACAGTTTTTCCCCTCCGCCATCAGACTCATGAACAGAAACAAGTCTCTGTAGCTTAGTTACAGACTCATGGATGTAATCTGCACTTGCACTGTGTGGTGTGTCCACACTTAGACCCGCTGCTATCACTTACAGTGAGGAAAATAAGTATTTGAACACCCTGCTATTTTGCAAGTTCTCCCACTCTGAAATTGTCATCGTAGGTGCATGTCCACTGTGAGAGACATAATCTAAAAAAAAAAATCCAGAAATCACAATGTATGATTTTTTAACTATTTATTTGTATGATACAGCTGCAAATAAGTATTTGAACACCTGTCTATCAGCTAGAATTCTGACCCTCAAAGACCTGTTAGTCTGCCTTTAAAATGTCCACCTCCACTCCATTTATTATCCTAAATTTAGATGCACCTGTTTGAGGTCATTAGCTGCATAAAGACACCTGTCCACCCCATACAATCAGTAAGAATCCAACTTCTAACATGGCCAAGACCAAAGAGCTGTCCAAAGACACTAGAGACAAAATTGTACACCTCCACAAGGTTGGAAAGGGCTACGGGGAAATTGCCAAGCAGCTTGGTGAAAAAAGGTCCACTGTTGGAGCAATCATTAGAAATGGAAGAAGCTAAACATGACTGTCAATCTCCCTCGGACTGGGGCTCCATGCAAGATCTCACCTCGTGGGGTCTCAATGATCCTAAGAAAGGTGAGAAATCAGCCCAGAACTACACGGGGGGAGCTGGTCAATGACCTGAAAAGAGCTGGGACCACCGTTTCCAAGGTTACTGTTGGTAATACACTAAGACGTCATGGTTTGAAATCATGCATGGCACGGAAGGTTCCCCTGCTTAAACCAGCACATGTCAAGGCCCGTCTTAAGTTTGCCAATGACCATTTGGATGATCCAGAGGAGTCATGGGAGAAAGTCATGTGGTCAGATGAGACCAAAATGGAACGTTTTGGTCATAATTCCACTAAACTTGTTTGGTGGAAGAAGAATGATGAGTACCATCCCAAGAACACCATCCCTACTGTGAAGCATGGGGGTGGTAGCATCATGCTTTGGGGGTGTTTTTCTGCACATGGGACAGGGCGACTGCACTGTATTAAGGAGAGGATGAACCGGGGCCATGTATTGCGAGATTTTGGGGAACAACCTCCTTCCCTCAGTTAGAGCATTGAAGATGGGTCGAGGCTGGGTCTTCCAACATGACAATGACCCGAAGCACACAGCCAGGATAACCAAGGAGTGGCTCTGTAAGAAGCATATCAAGGTTCTGGCGTGGCCTAGCCAGTCTCCAGACCTAACCCAATAGAGAATCTTTGGAGGGAGCTCAAATTCCGTGTTTCTCAGCGACAGCCCAGAAACCTGACTGATCTAGAGAAGATCTGCGTGGAGGAGTGGGCCAAAATCCCTCCTGCATTGTGTGCAAACCTGGTGAAAAACTACAGGAAACGTTTGACCTCTGTAATTGCAAACAAAGGCTACTGTACCAAATATTAACATTGATTTTCTCAGGTGTTCAAATACTTATTTGCAGCTGTATCATACAAATAAATAGTTACAAAATCATACATTGTGATTTCTGGATTTTTTTTTTTAGATTATGTCTCTCACAGTGGACATGCACCTACGACAATTTCAGACCCCTCCATGATTTCTAAGTGGGAGAACTTGCAAAATAGCAGGGTGTTCAAATACTTATTTTCCTCACTGTATCACTTTATATCACTAAATATCACTTTATACGCCTACACATCTGTAAATACAATCCCGCTGTTGTTCAATATCAAATTGTTGTTGTCTTACCATATGTCACTTTTATTTTATCTTATTTATTTATTTTTTTATGGATGCCCGTATAGCCTTATAGTTTAAAGTTTTTTAGCTTATTTTTATCTTAACTCTGTGTTATATGTTTTATGTTGCACGTTTGCACCGAGAAAAATTCCTAGTTTGTGAACCTGTTCTCAAACCATGGCAATAAAACCTATTCTGAGGATGTGAGAAAACTCTGACAATATTCAAATCCAGGCTGAAAACAGTTCTTTTTACCCGTGCATATGACAACTGAAAGTATTTTATCTGCACTCTTGCTTTTTACTGTAATAATTTCATTTTTATGTGATGATTTATGTGATGTTTTATTCATTATCTGCGTTCTTGTAATTTTATGCAACTGTGAAGCACTTTGAATTGCCTTGTGTATGAATTATGCTCTACAAATATACTTGCCTTGCCTTACCAGTATTGAGGAAAATAATGAAAAGGTACCCAGCCATACTTTTGCTTCACAGATAGTGATCCCTGGTTTGATATCCAGACCATATGGGGGCTTTCTGTGTGGAGTTTGCGTGTTGTGGGGAGTCCCTGGAGCCTTGTCGGGTCAGAGTGTCAGGTCATAAGAGACATTACTTGAGCAAATGAAATGGTAAAATCATCCTTACATATGACTGAGAAATAGCTACTGGTGCAGAAAAGACTTCAACTTCTGTTTATCTGTTATACTTTAATACATAATGGTCGTTACTTTTATGTTTTGATGCATTTGTGGGAGCCACATTTTGGACTGAAGGGACTCCCCTGCCAACATGCACAATGGGGGCTAACCTGCTTGTTTATTTTCAATGAACGTACTTGAGTCATCTTCTGTACTCATTTCGCTCTCATCCAAAAGGCTTCGTCAGTGGATTAAAGTCCGCTCAGCCCGCAGCTTAGATAAAGACCAGGAGGAATATAGGATTTCCTATCAATACAATGCTCAGTTTCCCCTCTTTTATCAATCTGAAACAGGCAGGTCCCCGTACCTCTGATTAGGAAAGCTTAGATAGAGAATAATGTTGTAAAGGTACTACAGTATAGGTGGCTTTAGGTGGCTTTGATGCCACTGTACTGACCAACTACCGGCCCATATCAAACTTACTGTTCTTAGAAAAAGTCCTAGAGAAAGTAGTATATCAACAGCTCACTTAGGCCGTTTTCACACATGTTGGAGCGCTTTGTAGGTCGCCTCCAGACCGCCTTAGCTCCAACTCTATTTACTCCAAAGTTAGTTAAAGTGCATATGACACATTAGACTACATTTTCACAAAGACGTAGTTAACACAATTACATTCAAGATTCATTCATTTTCCCTAAATCTGGCAAAAAAAGACCTTTTGATTTTGGAAAAGAAAAACACTTCCGCATTTGCCATGGAGCACCGGAAGTGACGTAGAACGAAACAGAAAATTGTTAACGGCCGCTGAAAGCCATTGAAGTCAATGGGATAATTTGTCCAAATAAACTGCCTCTCTCACACAAACATTTAGCGAACCACAACTATATCACCATAAACCTGGGACAAAATATGACAGGCTAAGGACCAACGATAAGAACAAATGTTGAGCTCTGACATTTAAAAAGGTCTTGAGGCAATGAATGGAGATCAGCGCTGATAACGCAAAGAAGCTAGCAGGCTAAAGCTAACTAGCCCACCGGCTGCTAGCAGAATAATTCAGGATTAGTTTGTTTAAGTCACACCACTTTTATGTTGTGCTTTGCATTAACGGGAGAGCAATTCGCTCACGGTAGAGATCTAAAATGACAGTTGCTGATGATAAACTTGGCCTACACTGTAGCACACAGTAGCCAAAGCTAACACCAGGAGACGACACCTTCACGGCTTACAAACACGGAACAAAGGCTCACAAACACAAACCGATCCATCAGATCAAGTGTGTACAATGAAATCACACGTGGATCTGTACCGTGACCCTGCCATAAACAGCAGGATTTGACTCTGGAAATAAAAACACCACTAGCATTGTTAGCATGCGACAACACACCGTCTGTAGTCTGATATTGACAAACATCGGTCGTAGCCACAATTCTCTCTTTGAACCATTGCACACTGGAGACAGAGCAGCTCACGACTTTACAAACGCCATGTTGTGCAAAGTGACATGTAAAAATCTTAAAGGCTTATAGATGCGCAGCGCGGAGAAATGTACTTAATCAGCACATGGAGAGGAAAGTTTCACTGCAGCAGGAAGGGAAAGACAGGAAAGAAAGGCGTACCTTGATGATTAGAGTTAATCCATTTTACCTCGTCAGAGTAATCCAAATGTCCTCATGCAGCACATATTCATTCTTTCATCAAAACGAGAATAGTTCACCAGAGGTCGGCCGCATTCACACCACAACCACTCCGACGCAGAGAGCAAGATGCGCCGCTCCAAGACCACCTGTTTCAGCTGCAGTCTGAGCCGTTTAGACCGTCGTAAAGTGCTGCGATTAGATTCACACTGACCCTAAAGTGCCGCTCTCGGGCCGAAAGTCCCTTTAAGACTACCCAACTAGAGCCTGTGTGAAAACACCCTTACTTTCCTGTCTAACAATATGTTTGATACTTTCCAGTCAGGACTTAGGCCCTACCACAGCACTGAGACAGCTCTGATCAAGGTGACAAATGATATCTGCAACACCAACACAGGAAAAAGTGCTGCTGGACATGAGCGCTGCTTTCACACAGTGGACCACGGGATCTTATTTCACAGGTTAGAAAACTGAGTGGGAATCTCTGGTACTGCTCTAAACTAGTTCAAGTCCTATCCCGAGGACAGGACGTACTTTGTTGAAATGACCTGTGGAGTCCCCCAGGGGTCAATCTTAGGACCCTCTTATTCAACTCATACATGCTTCCATTGGGTCAGCTAATAAACAGCAACAATGTGTCGTACCACAACTACGCAGATGACACTCAGATCTACATCGTCAGTGCCGTCACTGATGGCAGGAGAACATGGGCCTGTAGATACACTCCGTCACTGCATCGAACAGATCAGTTTGCGGATTCAAAACAGCTTTCTACAACTAAACAGACAAAACTGAGATCATTGTTTTTGGCCCACAGACACAAAGAGAAAGTGTCATCAGTAACCTTGAGTCTCTCTCTCTCTCTCTCTCTCTCTCTCTCTCCGGCTTCTCTCTCTCTCTCTCTCTCTCTAAAAGCAAAAAAATCAGGTAAGAAATCTGGGAGTCATCATGTATTCAAGCCTGAATTTAAACAGCCACATCAAAGCAATAACATCAGTAGCTTTTTACCATCTAAAAACATTGCTAAGATCAGAGGATAGTCTCAAAACCAGACTTAGGGAGACGTATCAATGCATTTGTCTCCAGTAGGTTAAACTACTGTAACGGCCTGCTCAAACCAGAACGCTGCTGCTCGAGTTCTGACAAGAACCAGGAAATACGACCATATAAGTCCAGTGCTCCGGTCTCTGCACTGGCTTCCTGTCGCTCAGAGAATAGAATTTAAAACAGCTCTGCTTGTGTACAAGTCTTTTCATGGTTTAGTACATCTCTGACATATTAGAGCCGTATGAACCATCTCGGGCCTGAGAACTTCAGGGAGGGGTCTCCTGGTGGTTCCCAGAGTCAATAATAAACACGGTGAGGCTGCGTTTCAGTTTCATGCAGCTAAAATCTGGAATCTGGAATGGCAAAATACCACTTTAGAAGGGAAGTGGGAAATGCTAAATCTGTATATTCAGCCCGTCTCCAACAGCAATTCTCCTCAAACGACCCGGGAGCAATGTGGAGGGGGCTTAAGGCCATCACAAACTATAAGCCCAAGGCCCCCCGGGTTCTGAGCGACCTGTCCCTCGCCCAGGGACTGAATACACACTACTGCCGCCATGAGCGCCCATCAGCTCCTCACACTCCAGAGACTCCAGAGACCCCAGCCACCTCTGCCCCCCACCACCACCATCAATGACCCCAGCACTTCATCAAAGCCCTCCACAGACCCTCCCTCCCCCCTGCTCTCTCCATCCAAGAGCAAGAAGAGGAAGTATGCCGGCAGTTCCTGAAACTGAAACTGCGGAAGGCTCCCGGGCTGGATGGTGTCTCCACCTCCACCCTGAGACACGGCGCGGATCAGCTGGCTCCTGTCTTCACAAACATCTTCAACACGGTAGGCGGCACAGTGGTTAGAGCTCGTGCTAGAAGGTCCTGGGTTCGATTCCCACCTGAATGGGGTCTTTCTGTGTGGAGTTTGCATGTTCTCCCCGTGTCTGCGTAGGTTTCCTCCGGGTACTCCGGTTTCCCCTACCACTAAAAACATGTACAATAGGCCAGGATGAATGAGTGTGTTTGAGTGTGCGCATGGGGACGACGGATGGAAATTAGCCCAAGGCTACAATCCGGTGTGGCTTGTTTACATGCATGAGACCCATGTATGTTCTTTAACATGCACTGTCCCGACCAAATAAACCAATAAACCAAACCAACACCTCACTGGAGTCATGCCATGTGCCGTCCTGCTTCAAAACATCCACCATCATTCCTGTCCCCAAAAAAACAAGTATCACAGGACTTAATGACTACAGGCCGGTGGTGCTGACGTCTGTAGTCATGAAGTCTTTTGAGCGCTTAGTCCTGCCTCACCTCAAGGACATCACCGCCCCCCTCCTGGACCCGCTGCAGTTTGCCTACAGAGCCAACAGGTCTCTGGACAACGCAGTCAATCTGGCCCTCCACTTCATCCTGGAGTATCTGGACTCCTCAGGAACCTACGCCAGGATCCTGTTCGTGGACTTCAGCTCTGCCTTCAACACCATCCTCCCTGGACTGCTACGAGACAAGCTCTACCAGCTCAGCGTGCCCGACTCCCTCTGCTGGTGGATCACTGACTTCCTGATGGACCGGAGTCAGCACGTGCGGCTGGGGAAGATCATCTCGGACACTCGGACTACAAACACTGGAACTCCTCAGGGCTGTGTACTTTCCCCCTGGCTCTTCTCCCTGTACATAAACTGATGCACCTCCAATCACCAGTCCGTTAAACTGATCAAGTTTGCGGACGACACCACCCTCATCGGGCTCATCTCGGACGGGAATGAGTCCGCTACAGGAGAGAGGTGGACCGGCTGGCATCCTGGTGCAGCCACAACAACCTGGAGCTGAACGCCGAGAAGACAGTGGAGATGATCGTGGACTTCAGGAAAGACACAGCCCCACCGTTCCCCCTCACCCGGACAGACTCTCCCACCCCCAGCTCCATCGTGGACTCCTTCAGTTTCCTGGGCACCACCATCACCCAGGACTTCAAATGGGAGCCAACCATCAGCTCCCTCATCAAGAAGGCCCAGCAGAGGATGTTGCTGCCGACCAAGATGCTGGTGCAGTTCTACACGGCCATTATCGAGTCCATCCTCACCTCCTCCATCACTGTGTGGTACCCCGGCGCAACAGACCGGGACAAGCATCGACTGCAGCGCATTGTGCGTGCTGCAGAGAAGGTGATTGGCTGTGAGCTCCCATCTCTCCAGGACCTGTTCACCTCGAGGACCTGGAGGCGTGTGGGTCGGATCACAGCTGACGCCTCTCACCCTGGACACGGACCATTCACCCCTCTCCCCTCAGGCAGGAGGCTACGGTCTGTCCAGACCCATAAATCCCGCCACTTGAACAGTTTTTCCCCTCCGCCATCAGACTCATGAACAGAAACAAGTCTCTGTAGCTTAGTTACAGACTCATGGATGTAATCTGCACTTGCACTGTGTGGTGTGTCCACACTTAGACCCGCTGCTATCACTTACAGTGAGGAAAATAAGTATTTGAACACCCTGCTATTTTGCAAGTTCTCCCACTCTGAAATTGTCATCGTAGGTGCATGTCCACTGTGAGAGACATAATCTAAAAAAAAAATCCAGAAATCACAATGTATGATTTTTTAACTATTTATTTGTATGATACAGCTGCAAATAAGTATTTGAACACCTGTCTATCAGCTAGAATTCTGACCCTCAAAGACCTGTTAGTCTGCCTTTAAAATGTCCACCTCCACTCCATTTATTATCCTAAATTTAGATGCACCTGTTTGAGGTCATTAGCTGCATAAAGACACCTGTCCACCCCATACAATCAGTAAGAATCCAACTTCTAACATGGCCAAGACCAAAGAGCTGTCCAAAGACACTAGAGACAAAATTGTACACCTCCACAAGGTTGGAAAGGGCTACGGGGAAATTGCCAAGCAGCTTGGTGAAAAAAGGTCCACTGTTGGAGCAATCATTAGAAAATGGAAGAAGCTAAACATGACTGTCAATCTCCCTCGGACTGGGGCTCCATGCAAGATCTCACCTCGTGGGGTCTCAATGATCCTAAGAAAGGTGAGAAATCAGCCCAGAACTACACGGGGGGAGCTGGTCAATGACCTGAAAAGAGCTGGGACCACCGTTTCCAAGGTTACTGTTGGTAATACACTAAGACGTCATGGTTTGAAATCATGCATGGCACGGAAGGTTCCCCTGCTTAAACCAGCACATGTCAAGGCCCGTCTTAAGTTTGCCAATGACCATTTGGATGATCCAGAGGAGTCATGGGAGAAAGTCATGTGGTCAGATGAGACCAAAATGGAACGTTTTGGTCATAATTCCACTAAACTTGTTTGGTGGAAGAAGAATGATGAGTACCATCCCAAGAACACCATCCCTACTGTGAAGCATGGGGTGGTAGCATCATGCTTTGGGGGTGTTTTTCTGCACATGGGACAGGGCGACTGCACTGTATTAAGGAGAGGATGACCGGGGCCATGTATTGCGAGATTTTGGGAACAACCTCCTTCCCTCAGTTAGAGCATTGAAGATGGGTCGAGGCTGGGTCTTCCAACATGACAATGACCCGAAGCACACAGCCAGGATAACCAAGGAGTGGCTCTGTAAGAAGCATATCAAGGTTCTGGCGTGGCCTAGCCAGTCTCCAGACCTAAACCCAATAGAGAATCTTTGGAGGGAGCTCAAATTCCGTGTTTCTCAGCGACAGCCCAGAAACCTGACTGATCTAGAGAAGATCTGCGTGGAGGAGTGGGCCAAAATCCCTCCTGCATTGTGTGCAAACCTGGTGAAAAACTACAGGAAACGTTTGACCTCTGTAATTGCAAACAAAGGCTACTGTACCAAATATTAACATTGATTTTCTCAGGTGTTCAAATACTTATTTGCAGCTGTATCATACAAATAAATAGTTAAAAAATCATACATTGTGATTTCTGGATTTTTTTTTTTAGATTATGTCTCTCACAGTGGACATGCACCTACGATGACAATTTCAGACCCCTCCATGATTTCTAAGTGGGAGAACTTGCAAAATAGCAGGGTGTTCAAATACTTATTTTCCTCACTGTATCACTTTATATCACTAAATATCACTTTATACGCCTACACATCTGTAAATACAATCCCGCTGTTGTTCAATATCAAATTGTTGTTGTCTTACCATATGTCACTTTTATTTTATCTTATTTATTTATTTTTTTATGGATGCCCGTATAGCCTTATAGTTTAAAGTTTTTTAGCTTATTTTTATCTTAACTCTGTGTTATATGTTTTATGTTGCACGTTTGCACCGAGAAAAATTCCTAGTTTGTGAACCTGTTCTCAAACCATGGCAATAAAACCTATTCTGATTCTGAACAGTCTTCATGAGGATGTGAGAAAACTCTGACAATATTCAAATCCAGGCTGAAAACAGTTCTTTTTACCCGTGCATATGACAACTGAAAGTATTTTATCTGCACTCTTGCTTTTTACTGTAATAATTTCATTTTTATGTGATGATTTATGTGATGTTTTATTCATTATCTGCGTTCTTGTAATTTTATGCAACTGTGAAGCACTTTGAATTGCCTTGTGTATGAATTATGCTCTACAAATATACTTGCCTTGCCTTACCAGTATTGAGGAAAATAATGAAAAGGTACCCAGCCATACTTTTGCTTCACAGATAGTGATCCCTGGTTTGATATCCAGACCATATGGGGGCTTTCTGTGTGGAGTTTGCGTGTTGTGGGGAGTCCCTGGAGCCTTGTCGGGTCAGAGTGTCAGGTCATAAGAGACATTACTTAAGCAAATGAAATGGTAAAATCATCCTTACATATGACTGAGAAATAGCTACTGGTGCAGAAAAGACTTCAACTTCTGTTTATCTGTTATACTTTAATACATAATGGTCGTTACTTTTATGTTTTGATGCATTTGTGGGAGCCACATTTTTGGACTGAAGGGACTCCCCCTGCCAACATGCACAATGGGGGCTAACCTGCTTGTTTATTTTCAATGAACGTACTTGAGTCATCTTCTGTACTCATTTCGCCTCTCATCCAAAAGGCTTCGTCAGTGGATTAAAGTCCCGCTCAGCCCGCAGCTTAGATAAAGACCAGGAGGAATATAGGATTTCCTATCAATACAATGCTCAGTTTCCCCTCTTTTATCAATCTGAAACAGGCAGGTCCCCGTACCTCTGATTAGGAAAGCTTTAGATAGAGAATAATGTTGTAAAGGTACTACAGTATAGGTGGCTTTAGGTGGCTTTGATGCCACTGTACTGACCAACTACCGGCCCATATCAAACTTACTGTTCTTAGAAAAAGTCCTAGAGAAAGTAGTATATCAACAGCTCACTTAGGCCGTTTTCACACATGTTGGAGCGCTTTGTAGGTCGCCTCCAGACCGCCTTAGCTCCAACTCTATTTACTCCAAAGTTAGTTAAAGTGCATATGACACATTAGACTACATTTTCACAAAGACGTAGTTAACACAATTACATTCAAGATTCATTCATTTTCCCTAAATCTGGCAAAAAAGACCTTTTGATTTTGGAAAAGAAAAACACTTCCGCATTTGCCATGGAGCACCGGAAGTGACGTAGAACGAAACAGAAAATTGTTAACGGCCGCTGAAAGCCATTGAAGTCAATGGGATAATTTGTCCAAATAAACTGCCTCTCTCACACAAACATTTAGCGAACCACAACTATATCACCATAAACCTGGGACAAAATATGACAGGCTAAGGACCAACGATAAGAACAAATGTTGAGCTCTGACATTTAAAAAGGTCTTGAGGCAATGAATGGAGATCAGCGCTGATAACGCAAAGAAGCTAGCAGGCTAAAGCTAACTAGCCCACCGGCTGCTAGCAGAATAATTCAGGATTAGTTTGTTTAAGTCACACCACTTTTATGTTGTGCTTTGCATTAACGGGAGAGCAATTCGCTCACGGTAGAGATCTAAAATGACAGTTGCTGATGATAAACTTGGCCTACACTGTAGCACACAGTAGCCAAAGCTAACACCAGGAGACGACACCTTCACGGCTTACAAACACGGAACAAAGGCTCACAAACACAAACCGATCCATCAGATCAAGTGTGTACAATGAAATCACACGTGGATCTGTACCGTGACCCTGCCATAAACAGCAGGATTTGACTCTGGAAATAAAAACACCACTAGCATTGTTAGCATGCGACAACACACCGTCTGTAGTCTGATATTGACAAACATCGGTCGTAGCCACAATTCTCTCTTTGAACCATTGCACACTGGAGACAGAGCAGCTCACGACTTTACAAACGCCATGTTGTGCAAAGTGACATGTAAAAATCTTAAAGGCTTATAGATGCGCAGCGCGGAGAAATGTACTTAATCAGCACATGGAGAGGAAAGTTTCACTGCAGCAGGAAGGGAAAGACAGGAAAGAAAGGCGTACCTTGATGATTTAGAGTTAATCCATTTTACCTCGTCAGAGTAATCCAAATGTCCTCATGCAGCACATATTCATTCTTTCATCAAAACGAGAATAGTTCACCAGAGGTCGGCCGCATTCACACCACAACCACTCCGACGCAGAGAGCAAGATGCGCCGCTCCAAGACCACCTGTTTCAGCTGCAGTCTGAGCCGTTTAGACCGTCGTAAAGTGCTGCGATTAGATTCACACTGACCCTAAAGTGCCGCTCTCGGGCCGAAAGTCCCTTTAAGACTACCCAACTAGAGCCTGTGTGAAAACACCCTTACTTTCCTGTCTAACAATATGTTTGATACTTTCCAGTCAGGACTTAGGCCCTACCACAGCACTGAGACAGCTCTGATCAAGGTGACAAATGATATCTGCAACACCAACACAGGAAAAAGTGCTGCTGGACATGAGCGCTGCCTTTCACACAGTGGACCACGGGATCTTATTTCACAGGTTAGAAAACTGAGTGGGAATCTCTGGTACTGCTCTAAACTAGTTCAAGTCCTATCCCGAGGACAGGACGTACTTTGTTGAAATGACCTGTGGAGTCCCCCAGGGGTCAATCTTAGGACCCCTCTTATTCAACTCATACATGCTTCCATTGGGTCAGCTAATAAACAGCAACAATGTGTCGTACCACAACTACGCAGATGACACTCAGATCTACATCGTCAGTGCCGTCACTGATGGCAGGAGAACATGGGCCTGTAGATACACTCCGTCACTGCATCGAACAGATCAGTTTGCGGATTCAAAACAGCTTTCTACAACTAAACAGACAAAACTGAGATCATTGTTTTTGGCCCACAGACACAAAGAGAAAGTGTCATCAGTAACCTTGAGTCTCTCTCTCTCTCTCTCTCTCTCGCTCTCTCTCTCTCTCTCTCTCTAAAAGCAAAAAAATCAGGTAAGAAATCTGGGAGTCATCATGTATTCAAGCCTGAATTTAAACAGCCACATCAAAGCAATAACATCAGTAGCTTTTTACCATCTAAAAAACATTGCTAAGATCAGAGGAATAGTCTCAAAACCAGACTTAGGGAGACGTATCAATGCATTTGTCTCCAGTAGGTTAAACTACTGTAACGGCCTGCTCAAACCAGAACGCTGCTGCTCGAGTTCTGACAAGAACCAGGAAATACGACCATATAAGTCCAGTGCTCCGGTCTCTGCACTGGCTTCCTGTCGCTCAGAGAATAGAATTTAAAACAGCTCTGCTTGTGTACAAGTCTTTTCATGGTTTAGTACATCTCTGACATATTAGAGCCGTATGAACCATCTCGGGCCCTGAGAACTTCAGGGAGGGGTCTCCTGGTGGTTCCCAGAGTCAATAATAAACACGGTGAGGCTGCGTTTCAGTTTCATGCAGCTAAATCTGGAATCTGGAATGGCAAAATACCACTTTAGAAGGGAAGTGGGAAATGCTAAATCTGTATATTCAGCCCGTCTCCAACAGCAATTCTCCTCAAACGACCCGGGAGCAATGTGGAGGGGCTTAAGGCCATCACAAACTATAAGCCCAAGGCCCCCCGGGTTCTGAGCGACCTGTCCCTCGCCCAGGGACTGAATACACACTACTGCCGCCATGAGCGCCCATCAGCTCCTCACACTCCAGAGACTCCAGAGACCCCAGCCACCTCTGCCCCCCCACCACCACCATCAATGACCCCAGCACTTCATCAAAGCCCTCCACAGACCCTCCCTCCCCCTGCTCTCTCCATCCAAGAGCAAGAAGAGGAAGTATGCCGGCAGTTCCTGAAACTGAAACTGCGGAAGGCTCCCGGGCTGGATGGTGTCTCCACCTCCACCCTGAGACACGGCGCGGATCAGCTGGCTCCTGTCTTCACAAACATCTTCAACACGGTAGGCGGCACAGTGGTTAGAGCTCGTGCTAGAAGGTCCTGGGTTCGATTCCCACCTGAATGGGGTCTTTCTGTGTGGAGTTTGCATGTTCTCCCCGTGTCTGCGTAGGTTTCCTCCGGGTACTCCGGTTTCCCCTACCACTAAAAACATGTACAATAGGCCAGGATGAATGAGTGTGTTTGAGTGTGCGCATGGGGGACGACGGATGGAAATTAGCCCAAGGCTACAATCCGGTGTGGCTTGTTTACATGCATGAGACCCATGTATGTTCTTTAACATGCACTGTCCCGACCAAATAAACCAATAAACCAAACCAACACCTCACTGGAGTCATGCCATGTGCCGTCCTGCTTCAAAACATCCACCATCATTCCTGTCCCCAAAAAAACAAGTATCACAGGACTTAATGACTACAGGCCGGTGGTGCTGACGTCTGTAGTCATGAAGTCTTTTGAGCGCTTAGTCCTGCCTCACCTCAAGGACATCACCGCCCCCCTCCTGGACCCGCTGCAGTTTGCCTACAGAGCCAACAGGTCTCTGGACAACGCAGTCAATCTGGCCCTCCACTTCATCCTGGAGTATCTGGACTCCTCAGGAACCTACGCCAGGATCCTGTTCGTGGACTTCAGCTCTGCCTTCAACACCATCCTCCCTGGACTGCTACGAGACAAGCTCTACCAGCTCAGCGTGCCCGACTCCCTCTGCTGGTGGATCACTGACTTCCTGATGGACCGGAGTCAGCACGTGCGGCTGGGGAAGATCGTCTCGGACACTCGGACTACAAACACTGGAACTCCTCAGGGCTGTGTACTTTCCCCTGGCTCTTCTCCCTGTACACAAACTGATGCACCTCCAATCACCAGTCCGTTAAACTGATCAAGTTTGCGGACGACACCACCCTCATCGGGCTCATCTCGGACGGGAATGAGTCCGCCTACAGGAGAGAGGTGGACCGGCTGGCATCCTGGTGCAGCCACAACAACCTGGAGCTGAACGCCGAGAAGACAGTGGAGATGATCGTGGACTTCAGGAAAGACACAGCCCCACCGTTCCCCCTCACCCGGACAGACTCTCCACCCCAGCTCCATCGTGGACTCCTTCAGTTTCCTGGGCACCACCATCACCCAGGACTTCAAATGGGAGCCAACCATCAGCTCCCTCATCAAGAAGGCCCAGCAGAGGATGTTGCTGCCGACCAAGATGCTGGTGCAGTTCTACACGGCCATTATCGAGTCCATCCTCACCTCCTCCATCACTGTGTGGTACCCCGGCGCAACAGACCGGGACAAGCATCGACTGCAGCGCATTGTGCGTGCTGCAGAGAAGGTGATTGGCTGTGAGCTCCCATCTCTCCAGGACCTGTTCACCTCGAGGACCTGGAGGCGTGTGGGTCGGATCACAGCTGACGCCTCTCACCCTGGACACGGACCATTCACCCCTCTCCCCTCAGGCAGGAGGCTACGGTCTGTCCAGACCCATAAATCCCGCCACTTGAACAGTTTTTCCCCTCCGCCATCAGACTCATGAACAGAAACAAGTCTCTGTAGCTTAGTTACAGACTCATGGATGTAATCTGCACTTGCACTGTGTGGTGTGTCCACACTTAGACCCGCTGCTATCACTTACAGTGAGGAAAATAAGTATTTGAACACCCTGCTATTTTGCAAGTTCTCCCACTCTGAAATTGTCATCGTAGGTGCATGTCCACTGTGAGAGACATAATCTAAAAAACAAAATCCAGAAATCACAATGTATGATTTTTTAACTATTTATTTGTATGATACAGCTGCAAATAAGTATTTGAACACCTGTCTATCAGCTAGAATTCTGACCCTCAAAGACCTGTTAGTCTGCCTTTAAAATGTCCACCTCCACTCCATTTATTATCCTAATTTAGATGCACCTGTTTGAGGTCATTAGCTGCATAAAGACACCTGTCCACCCCATACAATCAGTAAGAATCCAACTTCTAACATGGCCAAGACCAAAGAGCTGTCCAAAGACACTAGAGACAAAATTGTACACCTCCACAAGGTTGGAAAGGGCTACGGGGAAATTGCCAAGCAGCTTGGTGAAAAAGGTCCACTGTTGGAGCAATCATTGGAAAATGGAAGAAGCTAAACATGACTGTCAATCTCCCTCGGACTGGGGCTCCATGCAAGATCTCACCTCGTGGGGTCTCAATGATCCTAAGAAAGGTGAGAAATCAGCCCAGAACTACACGGGGGAGCTGGTCAATGACCTGAAAAGAGCTGGGACCACCGTTTCCAAGGTTACTGTTGGTAATACACTAAGACGTCATGGTTTGAAATCATGCATGGCACGGAAGGTTCCCCTGCTTAAACCAGCACATGTCAAGGCCCGTCTTAAGTTTGCCAATGACCATTTGGATGATCCAGAGGAGTCATGGGAGAAAGTCATGTGGTCAGATGAGACCAAAATGGAACGTTTTGGTCATAATTCCACTAAACTTGTTTGGTGGAAGAAGAATGATGAGTACCATCCCAAGAACACCATCCCTACTGTGAAGCATGGGGGTGGTAGCATCATGCTTTGGGGGTGTTTTTCTGCACATGGGACAGGGCGACTGCACTGTATTAAGGAGAGGATGACCGGGGCCATGTATTGCGAGATTTTGGGGAACAACCTCCTTCCCTCAGTTAGAGCATTGAAGATGGGTCGAGGCTGGGTCTTCCAACATGACAATGACCCGAAGCACACAGCCAGGATAACCAAGGAGTGGCTCTGTAAGAAGCATATCAAGGTTCTGGCGTGGCCTAGCCAGTCTCCAGACCTAAACCCAATAGAGAATCTTTGGAGGGAGCTCAAATTCCGTGTTTCTCAGCGACAGCCCAGAAACCTGACTGATCTAGAGAAGATCTGCGTGGAGGAGTGGGCCAAAATCCCTCCTGCAGTGTGTGCAAACCTGGTGAAAAACTACAGGAACGTTTGACCTCTGTAATTGCAAACAAAGGCTACTGTACCAAATATTAACATTGATTTTCTCAGGTGTTCAAATACTTATTTGCAGCTGTATCATACAAATAAATAGTTAAAAAATCATACATTGTGATTTCTGGATTTTTTTTTTTAGATTATGTCTCTCACAGTGGACATGCACCTACGATGACAATTTCAGACCCCTCCATGATTTCTAAGTGGGAGAACTTGCAAAATAGCAGGGTGTTCAAATACTTATTTTCCTCACTGTATCACTTTATATCACTAAATATCACTTTATACGCCTACACATCTGTAAATACAATCCCGCTGTTGTTCAATATCAAATTGTTGTTGTCTTACCATATGTCACTTTTATTTTATCTTATTTATTTATTTTTTATGGATGCCCGTATAGCCTTATAGTTTAAAGTTTTTTAGCTTATTTTTATCTTAACTCTGTGTTATATGTTTTATGTTGCACGTTTGCACCGAGAAAAATTCCTAGTTTGTGAACCTGTTCTCAAACCATGGCAATAAAACCTATTCTGATTCTGAACAGTCTTCATGAGGATGTGAGAAAACTCTGACAATATTCAAATCCAGGCTGAAAACAGTTCTTTTTACCCGTGCATATGACAACTGAAAGTATTTTATCTGCACTCTTGCTTTTTACTGTAATAATTTCATTTTTATGTGATGATTTATGTGATGTTTTATTCATTATCTGCGTTCTTGTAATTTTATGCAACTGTGAAGCACTTTGAATTGCCTTGTGTATGAATTATGCTCTACAAATATACTTGCCTTGCCTTACCAGTATTGAGGAAAATAATGAAAAGGTACCCAGCCATACTTTTGCTTCACAGATAGTGATCCCTGGTTTGATATCCAGACCATATGGGGGCTTTCTGTGTGGAGTTTGCGTGTTGTGGGGAGTCCCTGGAGCCTTGTCGGGTCAGAGTGTCAGGTCATAAGAGACATTACTTGAGCAAATGAAATGGTAAAATCATCCTTACATATGACTGAGAAATAGCTACTGGTGCAGAAAAGACTTCAACTTCTGTTTATCTGTTATACTTTAATACATAATGGTCGTTACTTTTATGTTTTGATGCATTTGTGGGAGCCACATTTTTGGACTGAAGGGACTCCCCCTGCCAACATGCACAATGGGGGCTAACCTGCTTGTTTATTTTCAATGAACGTACTTGAGTCATCTTCTGTACTCATTTCGCCTCTCATCCAAAAGGCTTCGTCAGTGGATTAAAGTCCCGCTCAGCCCGCAGCTTAGATAAAGACCAGGAGGAGGAATTGGGGTTGGCCCGGCTCCTCCCCTCTAATCACAGCTACTCTCACCTGTGGGTAAACACCTTTGAAGTAGAGCGTCTCTAACGACCTGCTCACCCCAGTATCGGTCAGTCCTGTCCTATTCATAGATGATCACTGCCCATTATCTGTCCTATTCATGGCTGATCACTGCTAATTACCTGCCTATTGTTCTTTTGTTAGCTGAGATGCCGTCTCCTTGGACTGGCAGTGCCCTTTCAGTTGTCCCCAAAGGAAATTGGAGTAAAGTGACGGAAGATTAAATCTGAGCCCACCATTCCGGTTCATGGAGGGAACGAGGAGTAAAGAGGAGTAAAAGAACCTATTTTTGTCAAGAAAGAAAATCCCTCCATGAACCGGAATGGTGAGCTCAGATTTAATCTACCGTCACTTTACTCCAATCTCCTTCGGGGAAAACCGACAGGGGCCAGTCCAAGGAGACCTCAGCTAACAAAATAACAATAGGCAGGTGATAAGCAGTGATCAGCCATGAATAGGACAGATAATGGGCAATGATCATCTATGAATAGGACAGGACTGACCGATACTGGGGTGAGCAGGTCGTTAGAGACGCTCTACTTCAAAGGTTGTTTACCCACAGTTGAGAGTAGCTGTGATTACAGGGGAGGAGCCGGGCCAACCCCAACTCCTCCCCATGGTCTTTATCTATGCTGCGTGCTGAGCGGGACTTTGTCCACTGACGAAGCCCTTTGGATGAGAGGCGAAACGTTTAGAAACTTCAACTACCGAGTACAGAAGATGACTCAAGTACCTTCATTGAAGACAGACAACTCCTGTACGACTGAGAACTTACACAGACTTCATTAGTTAAAATTTTGACCTCCCCGTCCTCTAAGAAGTGGTTGGGGGCTTTGAGGTGGAGGTGCACAGCCGACTGGGGGCCGCTTGTGCTTTCCCTTCACTGAAGATGGACAACTCCTGTACGACTGAGAGCTTACACAGACATCCTGCTTGTTTATTGTGTATTTTGTCCCTCTTTTGTTGCTATTTTGTTACTTTTTTGTTGCGTTTTCATCCTTGTTTTCGTCACTATTTATTTTTATTTTTTTCAAGAAGCTTTTAGATTTGGGTAATTGTCCAACAAAACAAAATATGCTCGGTTCAGGTGGGAGTTAAGAGATTCATGTTAGTAATCTGGCCAAATGTATAGGTGAGCCCTCTTCAGTTTATATACTGTAAGTTGGAAACCCTTTGTAAAAGCCCGGGTTCTTTGCAGGTCAATTTAAGCGTATGTGCCGAGGAGTGCACAACAAATATTGACACAGAGATACGAGCATCTCTTTAAAAAGACGTGGGATTGGTGCCCCCACACAGGAAGTACAGGGTATCCACCAATAGCCAAAGGACAAATAGTCCACACAGTCTGACCCGGAGCTTTTCTCTATAAAGTCCGAGCGGATCAGGTGAAGACAGGACCCGTGCTCTGACGCAGTCCGCAGAGTAAATGTTTGATTTTCATTGTGAGCCAGATGCATTCGCAGCTCGTAAAGTAAAGCCTCAATAAAGCACTGGAGTAATGTTGAGAGAAAGGGGACATCTGAAGGGGAAAAACTAGCTAAGAAAGGAAGCGGGAGAGCGAGCAATTTAACTTCATTGTAATCTGTCAGTGGAGTTGACGAAATAAACAAAGATGGAAAGCACAACTTGACTGGCTAATGCGAGATCAACCAGTGAGTGAGTTTAAGGAAAAGAACATCATATTTTATGTTTTAAGTGCTGACAACATGCAGAAAGCCACAGCACAATGTCTGGGATTCTTTTATAGGTTTATGGTTGTGGTACTTGACGGACTTCACTATGAGGGAGAGGGCTGGTAAAAAAACTGGATCTGAAAACATCATTTATGGGATTTTTAAATGAGAAATTATTTTTCTGTTTTATAGCTACATAATGTTGCGGCATAGGCACAGAAAAAGTATAGCTGTTTCTTTGTTTAGTCCAAGTTTTGTTTTGCTGCAGTTTAAACTTGTAGCTACTATTTGGACTTGATTTAGTAGCTGATGTGGGAAGGCTACATTTTCTCCTAATTATTAGACCTGATTCGAATGTTTTAATTTTGACATTTTGACTACGAGTAAAACTAAATAAATCCTGTTTGCACAAAAGGTTGTGTATGAAAATGCAGGGTACAATGTTGGCACAATATGTAGGTCCATGATAATGAATACAGAATATCATCAGACACTCCTGTTTGAAAGACCACCAGCTGCCATTGTTAAGCTGTATAAAATGGTACCATCTAACTGTTTTGGGCAAAACAGAAAACTTTGGCAACTGATTTTAACGATAAACAAGTGAGAGTTCCAAACTTTTTCCAAAAATATTATTGTTACTGCACTTTACAGGTGACACTTGTGAAACCATAACTGTGTGGGGTTCTGGTTGTTAAATCGGTTTCTACACAAAGGCCAAATTAGAAGCATACCATGATTACTTTCAATGGCACTGATCTGTTTTTGCAAATGAACTCTTAAAGCGTATAATGTCAATGACAATCCAGTGTTTTTGTTTATGTAAAATGTAATGTAGAATTAAGGGAAACAGATGATCGTTTGAACATGTGCATCCCTATACGTATATTGTCCATTAAAATAATATTACAGAAACAAAATGGAAAAAAATATCCAGCCACTGCAAGGAGCTGCACAAGGTGAATTTTTGTTTGTCAAGTCACAAATTACACAACAATCCAAGTTATTTTCAGATGGTAGTCATATTACAATATCTCACCTGGCAACTACAGACATCTTAATGGTGTCTATGAAAAATTATCATGCTGTTATTAAGCCTTGGGACATTTGAAGCGCTGACAAGTCTAAGAACCGTCTTGACAGCAGCGTGGAACAACAAACTGCCGCAGTGCCGACGACACACTATTTACAGACATCATTAGAGTTAACAAAGGTATTGGAAAAGCACACACGCCTGGAGGAAATTAAGCCCTAAACCTGCCCTAAATCTGCCCTGAGATCCAATTGAGTCTCCTTATGATACAGTGAACACAAGCTGCCTCTGTTTAAGCGCCATAAAACACAATTAACACCTTTAATTTATCACTTTACAAGGGAATGCTTTAGCCCAATGCCAAGTAAAACAAGGGTTTCCTTGTCTGCTGTCCTGGGCCTGTGTGGGTGAACTGCAGCAAGAGATGAGCATCTTGTGGCTGTGGCTGGATTTCATAACATTAGCCCAGGGACAGCCATTGTGTGCTAGTGTGATAAAGCCAATGACTTGTGTGAAAATAGAACATAATGTGCAGCGGTGACCTTAGGCAACGAACCACTTCGAGTCAGAAAGTATTTTCACCCAATAAATGGAATAAAATGGAAGCTTTCATTTCATTTTGGATTGGTGAAAAAGGCCTTCACTATTTCCGAATGTTTTATTTTGTCCGTTTGCCTGCGGTTCCGGAAGCTCACCTGGGAGTATGGGCCAGCGTGAAGCGGCGGCGCTGGTTGATGCTGCGGTTCATGAGCAGCTTCCGGAAGAGCAGTGGGGAGTTCCGGGGCGAGATCTTCGGGGAGCCCACCGGAGAAGCGTTCTTCGACCTGGGCCTCAGCTGGATAATGGGCAGCCTCAGCTCCTCGGACTTCTCCTCCATGTATGACTGCTCTTCCTCCGAGCTCAGTTCGCTCATGGTTGTTGAAGATTGTAGGTGTTCCTTTTGCAGCGGAAGTACGCTCTCTTGAATACGCTTTCTTAAATTCAATGCAGTCTTGTTCGCAGCAGATGGTGGGCAACAATCAGGGCCTCCTCATATTTGCTCTTGGTACTCCTTAAACTGCACACAGCTTTTGTCACAAGGAAACTCGAGATTACTGAAACTTCTCTTCTTGTGTGGGCCTTTCAACATCCAAAATATGGCAGTGTAGCTCCCGACTTCTTGACGTTTTCTATCATCATATCGGGCAAACTAGGGCATCTAGCCTCTTCTTGAATGTTTCTGTTAAAATCAAAACTTGGAGCACATCCTACTATGGTTAAGACCAGAGAGTGTCTTGTCAAATTCTCTTGGTTGCAAAAGTTGCAAAGTGAAGTCCAAGAAAATTTTCAGAAAGACAAAGACGATACTAAACTTTTAAGACGCATGTTGTTGAATAGTATCCAAGTCGAGCTAGTTGATTTTTCTTTCCTGAATGGAAGAATCATCTTGGTGAATCAAATATGTGATAGAAGAGTGTTATAAAAAGTCCACAGAAGAGCAGGAGAACATGTTGTTTCTCCAAGAGTGCAGGCAGGACTGAAATGTTGATGTCCTCTCTGCGTCCTCCCTCCCTCTCATAGCTCCCAGGCTTTGTTTACATTAGTGCTAGGCCTACCCTCTTTCCGACTAAATAAGGACGTCTCATTTGCAGGGAAGGAGAAAGCTTGACTGATCGCAGGCTCCTGGCTATTTCAAACCCATCAAACTCCCTACATCCAAATATGTCAGTGTAAAAAGGGCCAAAACTATATCATGGTCACGGCCAGCGGTGATGCCAGGCTATTTTACCGGGGCTTCAGCCCCGGATGTTTTCACTCTAGCCCCGAATCCAATTTGATGGACAGATTTTTTTCTTTTTTTGCGCAAAATTACGTCTGTTGCATTGTGCACTCTGCTCCAAAAAAACGTCCTTCCCTCGTGTCCTCGAGCCGTGGCTTGTCATCCCCACAGCGATGTTTGTAACCAGCGTAGAGCAGAATAAGTTGGTGATCATTGATCAATAGGTTGGAAGTTATTTTAACCCAGACGCAGATGAATAGGCAAGACGCGTCTTTCCCCTCTCTCTCTGTGCCTTCTCTCTCCGCTGTGACCGCGGCTCCAAAGAACAAACAGCAGCCCGCTAACCTTCTGTTTGTTTAACTAAACCTATATTTGCTGATGTTTGTTTTACGTTTTGCCTGATGAACAGAGAGTTCATGCCTGTGCGTAAAGTCTGATGCTGGCCGCGTTGGCACACATTACTTTTACTCCTCTTCCTCATGGTTTTCATTAAATACAGGCTATATTTTTGTCAAATGCATTAATAAAACAGCGACTCAAATACTGGTCAATGCCATTCAATCACAGTGGCCTCGGTTGAAGCGTTTGATGGACCAAGGCATGTGCGTAATGAGCGGGCGGCGGCACTAGGAGAGGAGGACGCCCCATGCGCGAATTTTGTATCGGTCTTAGTGTGTCTTAGTGTAAAAGGCTCTGACACATGTCACGGTTAGGTTGTACAGTTGAGAACATTCTGAGTGAAATGTTGGAGGCGAAACCGTCCGAAACACAAAGCGAAAGCTGCGATAAAAAACCATAACAAACATGATTTGGACTTACCGGTGAAGTGAAGTAACATAGGCAACATGATCATGGCCTCAGTATTTCCTCTTCAGCTGTTCGACAACCCAAGAAATTGTCCTGATAAACTTGAATTAATCCATAAAAGGAAATAGAATCAACAAAGAGTAAAATCCATAAACTCGATCTGTCCGCTGCCGCAAAGTTTTCTCTTCCAACCAATCCAGAGAGAGAGGGACGCGAACGAAAAATCAGGCTGATTGACAATTGTGGCCTCCAATCAATTGAATAAAGACGTGTCAGCCAGGCCGTGGTCCCGCCCTCATGCTGCACGACCTGTGAGCGTACAGCTCACATTCTCCATCTCATACCAACGGTATGAGATGGAGAATGATGAAAACGGTTTAGATGTGTTTTTTTTAATATTTACAATGAATAATGAATACAAAACCCAAACAAAATAATTATTTAGAACACAATAAATAATGAGTAAATAAATAGTATAAATAATAAAGGTACAAATAGGCTAAGCTTACAAATTATGCAGGCTTTAGAATTTGACCTCCCAAATAACTAATTTTGGCGAACATTTAAAGCTGAGACTAGGGCAGGGCGATATGGCCTAAAATCTATATCACGATATAAAAAAGAAATATCACGATAACGATATATTTGACGATATAACTGACAATGGACAAATTACTTCAAAATCCCAGCCTTACGTCTATTGGGAAGATTAATTCAGTGATATTTTATTCTTTCTTTTTTTTTTTTAACAGTATACTAGTACAGCATTCTCGCAAATATGATCTACTCAAGCAGTTTACATCCTTCATTTCATTTCACTGTTTAAGCACCTGCTCCCGTGTTGTACAGTCAGTGTTTATGCTGCTCTGATGGAGCTGAGCGTAACATAAATTATATCGTGTCCACAACGATATCAATAATGACAACGATATCAAAAACGCATATCACGATAACGATATGCGATACGATATGGCCCACCCTTAGCCGAGACTACTGTGTATATATATGTTTAAATCAAAATAACTCATACATTATAATTCACTAAGATATGCTGTTTATAATTTACAGACAAGACGCACAAACAGAAGACAGATGCTCTAACATGGGTACGAGCATGGCTAACTAAAGTCAACAGAAAAACAGTTTTTGGTTAAAGGATAAAGCAGTTTCTTTATCTAATACTTATTGTATGTATGTATGTATGTCAGAGCACAGAGTCAGAGTCAGAGACTCAGAGCACAGAGTCAGAGACTCAGAGCACAGAGTCAGAGCACAGAGGCAAGAGCAGAGTCAGAGCAAGAGTCAGAGAGTCAGAGAGTCAGAGAGTCAGAGAGTCAGAGCACAGAGTCAGAGAGTCAGAGCACAGAGTCAGAGCACAGAGTCAGAGAGTCAGAGCACAGAGTCAGAGAGTCAGAGTTTCAGAGAGTCAGAGCACAGAGTCAGAGCACAGAGTTAGAGAACAGAGTCAGAGAGTCAGAGCACATAGTCAGAGAGTCAGAGCACAGAGTCAGAGAGTCAGAGCACAGAGTCAGAGAGTCAGAGCACAGAGTCAGAGAGTCAGAGCACAGTCAGAGCACAGAGTCAGAGAGTCAGAGAGTCAGAGTTTCAGAGAGTCAGAGCACAGAGTCAGAGCACAGAGTTAGAGAACAGAGTCAGAGTCAGAGCACATAGTCAGAGAGTCAGAGCACAGAGTCAGAGAGTCAGAGCACAGAGTCAGAGAGTCAGAGCACAGAGTCAGAGAGTCAGAGCACAGAGTCAGAGAGTCAGAGCACAGAGTCAGAGAGTCAGAGTCAGAGCACAGAGTCAGAGAGTCAGGAAGAGTCAGAGCACAGAGTTAGAGAGTCAGAGCACAGAGTCAGAGCACAGAGTTAGAGAACAGAGTCAGAGTCAGAGCACATAGTCAGAGAGTCAGAGCACAGAGTCAGAGAGTCAGAGCACAGAGTCAGAGAGTCAGAGCACAGTCAGAGCACAGAGTCAGAGAGTCAGAGCACAGAGTCAGAGAGTCAGAGCCAGAGTCAGAGAGTCCAGAGTCAGAGCACAGAGTCAGAGTCAGAGAGTCAGAGTCAGAGAGTCAGAGCACAGAGTCAGAGAGTCAGAGTCAGAGAGTCAGAGTCAGAGCACAGAGTCAGAGAGTCAGAGAGTCAGAGAAGTCAGAGAGTCAGAGCACAGAGTCAGAGAGTCAGAGCACAGAGTCAGAGAGTCAGAGCACAGAGTCAGAGAGTCAGAGTCAGAGTCAGAGAGTCAGAGTCAGAGCACAGAGTCAGAGAGTCAGAGCACAGAGTCAGAGAGTCAGAGCACAGAGTCAGAGAGTCAGAGAGTCAGAGTCAGAGCACAGAGTCAGAGAGTCAGAGTCAGAGAGTCCAGAGTCAGAGAGTCAGAGCACAGAGTCAGAGTTTCAGAGAGTCAGAGCACAGAGTCAGAGCACAGAGTTAGAGAACAGAGTCAGAGCACAGAGTCAGAGTCAGAGCACAGAGTCAGAGAGTCAGAGAGTCAGAGCACAGAGTCAGAGAGTCAGAGCACAGAGTCAGAGAGTCAGAGCACAGAGTCAGAGTTTCAGAGAGTCAGAGCACAGAGTCAGAGAGTCAGAGGACAGAGTCAGAGTTTCAGAGAGTCAGAGCACAGAGTCAGAGCACAGAGTCAGAGAGTCAGAGGACAGAGTCAGAGTTTCAGAGAGTCAGAGCACAGAGTCAGAGCACAGAGTCAGAGAGTCAGAGCACAGAGTCAGAGAGTCAGAGTCAGAGAGTCAGAGCACAGAGTCAGAGAGTCAGAGTTAGAGAACAGAGTCAGAGTCAGAGCACAGAGTCAGAGTCAGAGAGTCAGAGCACAGAGTCAGAGCACAGAGTCAGAGAGTCAGAGCACAGAGTCAGAGAGAGAGCACAGAGTCAGAGAGTCAGAGTCAGAGACAGAGTCAGAGAGTCAGAGTCAGAGAGTCAGAGTCAGAGCACAGAGTCAGAGAGTCAGAGCACAGAGTCAGAGAGTCAGAGGTCAGAGCACAGAGTCAGAGAGTCAGAGTCAGAGAGTCAGAGTCAGAGAGTCAGAGCACAGAGTCAGAGAGTCAGAGTCAGAGAGTCAGAGCACAGAGTCAAGAGTCAGAGAGTCAGAGTCAGAGCACAGAGTCAGAGAGTCAGAGTCAGGACAGAGTCAGAGTCAGAGCACAGAGTCAGAGAGTCAGAGTCAGAGCACAGAGTCAGAGAGTCAGAGTCAGAGAGTCAGAGTCAGAGAGTCAGAGCACAGAGTCAGAGAGTCAGAGTCAGAGAGTCAGAGAGAGTCAGAGCACAGAGTCAGAGAGTCAGAGTCAGAGCACAGAGTCAGAGAGTCAGAGCACAGAGTCAGAGAGTCAGAGTCAGCAGAGTCAGAGAGTCAGAGAGTCAGAGCACAGAGTCAGAGAGTCAGAGACAGAGTCAGAGAGTCAGAGTCAGAGCACAGAGTCAGAGAGTCAGAGCACAGAGTCAGAGAGTCAGAGCACAGAGTCAGAGAGTCAGAGTCAGAGAGTCAGAGCACAGAGTCAGAGAGTCAGAGCACAGAGTCAGAGAGTCAGAGTCAGAGAGTCAGAGTCAGAGAGTCAGAGCAACAGAGTCAGAGTCAGAGAGTCAGAGTCAGAGCACAGAGTCAGAGTCAGAGACAGAGTCAGAGAGTCAGAGCACAGAGTCAGAGAGTCAGAGCACAGAGTCAGAGTCAGAGCACAGAGTCAGAAGTCAGAGAGTCAGAGCACAGAATCAGAGCACAGAGTCAGAGAGTCAGAGTCAGAGAGTCAGAGAGTCAGAGCACAGAGTCAGAGAGTCAGAGTCAGAGCACAGAGTCAGAGCACAGAGTCAGAGCACAGAGTCAGAGAGTCAGAGCACAGAGTCAGAGCACAGAGTCAGCACAGAGTCAGAGCACAGAGTCAGAGCACACTAAACTAAACAATTATCCAATCCTCAATATTTTGAGGATTTTTTTACATCGGTGTATCGGCCCAAGAAACAAGATTCTATGGAAGCCCGTTTCCGCCATGTTTAAAAATTAAAATCCCAACAGGAAGCCGAACTTACGAGATTTAAAGTCATAATTCAAATTACGAGTTTAAATCTCGAAATTACGACTTTTAAAAGTTTAAAAGATCCGTGATCATAGACCGGCTTTGCCCTTTTATACTTTGAAAATCCGGATGTTGTGGCCATTTTCTTTCCTGTCTGGTGCGGTCTGAACTGTGGAGCTTGATCCGACGAGGGAACATTTTTTTCGTAGGTATGTTCTGCCACTGAGTACATTTCTCATCCAATCAGATGTATTAAGATTAGGCACCAGCATCTCTCTTCTCTATCCATGTGTGAACGTTGAACTGAGGGCACGAAGACAGAACCCCGCGAGTGAGTGGCTTTTTCTTCTCCGTCTTCTTTTCCGGCAGTAACAACGCTACTTGATATATCACTGCCTCCAGCGAGTGACTGAGTCACGTCACCGGCTCGCCTCATACGATCAGGCAGGCTGTTGTTGCCAGATGCTGCGCACCACAATCTTGTCTTCACTGTAAAATCGGGAGATTAGCTGGAGAAATTACTGACCGAGAGCATCGCGGAGATGTGGTTAAAAATCGGGAGTCTCAGCAAGTATGGTCACAGTCAGGCTTAGCGTATTTACTGGAGAAGTAGTTACTGGAGTTTCAAGCCTCTCAATGCACATTACATTACCCAAATGTAACCATTTCGCCGCACTTTTACTCACCGTCGTAGGCTCTGGAAAACAGTGTTGTTTCTGTCAACAAAGACTATAACGATATCATTACGTTGACGCACTTTTTGTTTATAACGATAACGCAACAATGACAAGCTAAAAATAGCTCTTTGGTGATTAAAACGTGACGAGACGTTTATGAGTTTACGTTGATGTGGCGAAAGTGAGAGAAAGTAGTTTGTCAGACCGTGCGCAGAGCCAGAGAACATGCCTGCAACACGTGTCACAGAGCAGCGCCGTCAGGTCACATGACCCAACATTAGACAGGCTGCATCCGCCTCCCGCTCCAGTAATAATAATAATAATAATGCATTAGTTTTATATAGTGCTTTTCTGGACACTCAAAGACGCTTTACATTGCATTATTCATTCACTCCACACTTGGAGGCGGTAAGCTACTATTGTAGCCACAGCTGCCCTGGGGTAGACTGACGGAAGCGAGTCTGCCAATCTGTGCCATCGGCCCCTCCGACCACCACCAACCACTCACTCCCTCACTGCATTCGCTAGGATTCCTGGTGTTACCAAACAGTCTCCCATCCAAGTACCGACCAGGCCCTTCCCTGCTTAGCTTCCAAGGTCTGACGGGATTGGGCAGAGCAAAGGCGGTATGGCCACAGCAGTCTCCGCTTATAACCCCAAGGTCTAAGTGTGCGACTGACAGCAATGTCATAGGGATCTTTTTTTCAGGACAGTTTTTTTCCCCACTTAAATACCGTAGCGTAGGAAAGAAAGCATGTCGATGAACAAATGCGCAGATGACGTTAACAAAAAATCTCCAAACAATGATCAGAGGATGAGGAGGCCACTTTTGGGAAAAGTCATATTCACAACATTTCTGTCTTTTGTGATGTAATTTGTCCATTCAAAGATTAGTACAGGCCTGTCAAGCTTCATCCACATTTTCAATACTTATTTTCACTTATCAAAATAAATTTTAGGATATACTTAATTACTTTTTATAATGAAACTGACTAAAACTATTTTAAAACTTGACAAGGACCTTATGAGTTTACGTCTGACTAAAACTTGAAAACGTGACTAAAACTAAGAGGCAGAGCAGGATTCCTCATGCGTGAATTGTTCATAAAACCAAGTCCTAACTGCACAAGAAAACCACCAGAACCAGCTTCGAAGCTCACAAAAGGTAATTTAGCATAATATGTCACCATTAAAACTGAAACACACAACGTGCAACATTCCAGGTTGAATGTTCAGTGCGTTGTACCCATCTAAGGAGATGTGGAGTACAGTAGAATGTGCTGTTGACTGAAAAGGTAACTGTGGTAATTGGTTTTGTCAGACCATGAGCCAGGTCATGACAAATGTCTTAAAGGTAAAGGGATCATAATAAGCCCAATGCCCATCTCGACTGTGCATGCGTGGGTCAATCAGGCTCCTAATTTGGGCCCAAACAAACCACACCGCCATTGAAAATGTGTGAGCGAGTTCAGGTAGCGGAGCGTGAACACTGAAGTATATTGAGCCATAACCGTGAACTATAAGGCTTACGGGCATTGGTTTACAGACTAGAAGTCTCAAGTGACATTTCTTGCAAATATTTATGTTGTCAATATCTTGAAAGGGAAAAGTCAGGGCGGCGGCTCCATAGGCAGGAGCGGACCATCGCGGACAGGGGAACGACAGGACCTGGGATCAGCCTGACACAGACACCCTCACTTTTTAAATCATTTCAATTCGTCTTGGAATCAAAACGGTGTTGATGTTAAATATTGTGGGTAATTTCCGTCTGTCAATTAGCGACCGATTAGCTCTGTTGTACCATCAGATCACTGGTAAAAAATAAAAATAAAGTACATTTAGATGGCAGAGCCTATGTGTGTATGTGGATCTGTTTGGTCACAATTAAGAAAAGATTTTGTCTACTGTCCACCTCCTTATTGACAAAAAAAAAAAAAGGGATTCCATGTTTTTATTTCTCATTTCAGTTTAAATGTGAATATGACATGACATGAGGCCACAGTTTCAGACCCTGGACTTTGTCCAACAGTCGCCTTCAAGGGTCTCAAATGTTTTTTCTGACATAGTTATTCCATTCACTTTTGACAGCATCTCTTCGTTTGAATGGCAGTTTGGTTTCTGTATCTCCGTACGCAGCCTAGGTTGTAAAAATAGACTTTAAGCTAATATTGTAACAGACTCCACGGTGACGACAAAAACACTTTGAATCATCAACTTTCCAGCGGTTAAAACGGTCCAAATCAGAGCTTTCTTCGTTGCTTTACACTAACTATCAATATTGTTTGGTAGCCAAAAGACATTCCATTACCCATAATGCAACGGGCGAGCCGAGATGGGCATTCGGCTTATTATGAAATGATTCTTGTCATTTGTCTTAAAATAAAACCTTTGTGGCTCTTTTCCCTGGAGATCTTCTTCCCCTTGAATACGTCTGCATTCACATGCTGCGGGACGTGTCACATGAAGCACCTCTGACTAGAGAAAGAAGAGGTAGATAAAAGCTGTAGGCATGGGGGGGTGGGGGCGCTGCTGTTATGATGGCCCCAGAGCCCACCTGATGTCTCTGTTAGCAATGTGACATCCATGACTGACTTGAATCTTTTTTGTTTATTTGTGACCATGTCTTTGAGTTTTTTGCAACATCACACATAAGAAACTGCTTTTAGCACTAAATAGGGATAGGTACAGTTCGTTTTTTTTCAATACCACTACTTTAACGATACCTGCTTTCGGTGCCGGTGCCTTAACAGTACTTTTTCGATACCTATGTTTAAAATAACATATTCAATTAAAATAACGTGTATAAAAAGTATAGTTCAGGAAAAAGTCCTAAAACAGCACAACAGAAGCTACACAGGCCGCAGCAGCGTCACCTGTAACTTTGTATTTTGAGCACAATTTCCACTTAAGCGGTGATAAAAAAAAAAGTGAGAAAGGATGTTATTACCTCCTGAGCTGCAGAGACAGACCAGATCCACATCATGACATTGTTTCTTTCAGCCAAAATGTTCTAAACATTTGATGAAGCGAAAGCACTCCACACGTCAAAGATCCTTACATGGTGTGAGCGCTCACTCTGCCACTAATAATTTACCAAAACTGTACCAAAAATGTCTAATACAGAGTGAGTGCTCACTTTTCCACAAACAATCTTTGATATTCCCCTCACTGCTGCTGCGTCTAAAGTTGTAAACAACAGCACATAAACTCAGCCTCCGTGGGTCTGTCGCTGAAGGTAAAGACGTCTTTCTAGTTGTCACTGCTCTGTTTTTCAATTTGCCTATAAACTCAAGTTTCTTATTCAGTCCTGGTTTAGTCCTGGTTTAGTTTAGCTCTGGGTTTTATAACCGGTGTATGTCCTGGTTTTGTCCTGGCTCAGTCCTGCCGCAGACCACGGCTGGGCCATCTCTATTACAAAAGTTTAGTACATCATAGCTTTGCTTCGCTTTAAGTTATAGCTTATACTGTAGCGGCTCATTATCTGCGCACACGTTCATATTGCTTTTTTTAGACAAGCATATATTGATGTCTGGAGAGAAAAATAACTGAAAGTTGGCACCGAAAGAATTTTAGTTTTTCGATACCACCCCCGACCGGAGCTTCTCGGTCGGTACCAAGTAGGCACCGTTTAACGGTGCAGATCCCTAGAAAGGATTGAGAACCACAGTGAGAATACAATGGCTAATACAGTGTCGATCTATCAGCTCATCTCCACAAAGAGCTTCCGTCATACGGAAAAGCCTAAAAGAGATCACTGGAAACAGAGACTTCTAAACTCTGTAAGATCATGAGATGACGTTATTGTCGGACGCTGCCAGTCATGAAGAGATGTCGTATTATCGGAGCAGCACTGGCTGCATCTTCACACACTGATAACAGACCAACATGTCATCAACCCTGTCACTATGAATGCTCAAGATGAACAACGTACCGACATGTACAGGTGACTCTGCAGGTCTGGCAACATTTCTCACAGACACAAAATAACAGCTGTCATTGTGACAATCAACCCCATTGTCTGTCAAATCTCCCCTGAGGCAACAATGGTAGTAAATGGTTTACATATCCTAGATAAGTCAGGACCCTCAGAAAGGGGAAGGCTGCTCAGTAGGAGGAGTGGCAAAAATTGGGGGAAATTAGAATATGGCTGTGATAAAGCATTAGGGCAGTAGTTCTCAAACTGTGGTCTAGTGTCAGAGGTTTTTTTTTCATGCAAGTCACTTGAATTCTGCCTGAAAAGTTGCCTCAAACTATTTCGTATAGGCCTGGTGGTACTGGGCAGGCCAAATATTTAAAGTTTAAAAGTTTGAGAACCACTGAGTTAAGGTATAAACAGGAAAGAAAGGAATGCACACACAGGGAGATTGAATAAATCATGATTTGATTACATTTCTTATCGCCCACCACTCAACCCGTCACGCCTGTATGACCCGAGACTTACTAGATCCTGGAGATGCAGCTGGTGAGTGTGCCGAGGCTCCTGGAGTGTTTGAGCGTCCGGGGCGACTCTGTGAACATGTCAACCGCCTCGTCACAGGACCCATTGGTGTCCGGAGGCGCCCCCAGGTCCGGCGGCTCGTCCCCGGCTGCAAGCTGATCCGGGTTCAGGTGAGGCCGCCTGCAGGACAGCCGGGGCAGGTGCAGCCGCCTGGACACCAGCCTCTTCACGGCGAACGCCAGACCTGGCTGAGGGTACAGCTCCGTGGACAGGACGTCCTCTGCCCACTGCCTCTGTGCAAACGACAGAACAGTCAGAGAGTGGGGTCTGTGGTTTTATTTTATTTATTGTATTTTTATTGAACAGTTTTTCCTATATAGCATTTTAATGGGTATTGCTTTTTAGTGTAACGCTCAGAATTATTGTTTTATTTCTGTATTTAGGTTTGTTATATTGAGGCAGGAAAATATTGCAATAAACAATCATATTGAGGACCACTGAAACCAACTTAAAAAATGGACATTTCTATTAATTATTAACATGAAACTCAATGAAACACAACAAATTTCAGTAAAATTTTTCAAAAATGGGATTCAAATTAAGGAAAAATGTAAATACAGGTAAATGTACTGTTATATTGAGCCTAACCATATATTGTTTTTTTCTGTACTTTATAGGACAACAAGTCGATATAAAAATATAGACTTGTTGTTGCCCCTTCAAATGGATATGATGTACAATACTAACATTTATTATTTATTTTCCTTTTGACCAGGAAACAAAATCGGCCTGCCACCTAACAAACTTGTCTACACCCGCTGTAATGTGCCGGTATATCAAAAATAAACTTGATGAGATGGTCAGTCTTTGGTCTCTTACATTATAGTATGTTGTTGAATCTGTTTTAATACATGTATGTATGTATGACTTCTACATAAAAGGCAGGGTATTTACGTATGAGGTAAACATGTTCTAATCATAAGTTGGTTTAACTAATAATCACTAATCACATATCTTAACCCTTTCTTACAATACCAATTCAAAATATCAAATCAAGTGAAGCTAACAAACTAATGTGTAAGGCAACATCAAGGAAAGCTTTATTTTGGAGCGCTTTGATCAGATATCTACATCCCGAGAGTCACAGTCTCACCTTGGACAGAACAGACGGTCAGTGTGAGCGCGGGGCTCGAGGCTGAGAGCAGATAAAACACAAGACTTGTTCTGAGCTGTAACCCGTGACCTTATCTCTGCATCGCTCCCAACTCCCACCTTTAAGAACTATTGTCTGTGCGGCTAACTCCAAATAACAAATACCATGTCAAATGTTCTCGCAAGATTAATCGGATTCAAAATCAAACTGCTATTTTTGGTCGCAATGAACAAATAAGGATAGTGTCAGTTATGTGACATTTTCTCCCATCTACAAAAAAGCATGCGCTTCTTGTATTAGTTACTATCAAATGCTCCTGGATGTGTCAACAATGTGTAAAGCTAACGTAACCCTGTTTTTAAAATGAAACAACACTTGCAATTGTGAACGGCTCTTTACGTATAAGGGTTCTGAAGCAGCTCTGTCTGACGTGATGAGCCATCACCCACCTTTACTCAAAGCTAAAGTAAAAACCTACCTATATATAACTGCTTTTTCTACTTTATTGCTCATACTCCTATTTTTATTATGAACCTTAATTTTTTGTTATTTGAAGTGTTTGTTTTTAGTGTTGCAGATACTTTGTAAAGCTTTTAACAAAGAATGGTTGATTCATTGGGTGATTGATATTTTTTATCCATTTTATATAATTTCAGTGAAATGACTGCAACACTGAAAAAAAGTATAAGCCAGTTTCATATGCTGATCTAACTCAAACCTAATTTAAACTACATGTTTAGAGCAGTCTCAACTCTTTCTTCTCAATCATAAGTTGCTACAACAAAATGCAAAGTCATTTCCAGCATTCTCCAAAATGTCCAAATACCAAAGTTATTTTCTTATTAAATATTTTTATACACAACTTCTCTTTGAATAAAGTAATAAAAAGTATCTAATTAGAATGAGTCTTACCTCTGTGTGACTGAAAATTTTGGAGTTACTTCTCCTCATATTTAAAGCAATGGCTGTGTCAACACGACAACAGAGGAAATGCCACAGAGCAGGACACAGGAACCAGGTTTAAGATCAGATAGAAGACTGTCCACGCCTCTCCAGGCCACTGCACCACAGTTAGACATCTTTATGTGCTACTTTGGAAAGACATGCCATTTATGGATTCCAATCCTAGCTCTCACTGGTGCATAGTGTCATCCTACACCTGCCCTTCCTGAGTGATTGTAGAGTGAGTGAGAGGGTGGTGGGGGTCAGAGGGTCCACACTCTGTCTACCCCAGGGCAGCGGTGGCTACAACAGTACTTGACCACTATAGAGTGTTTAGGGAATGAATAGTGTTAACAGAGCAGAGCTTTGCTCATCGCTAATGGCAGCCATAAAAATTACAATGCTAATCAGATTGTGATCAATCTTGTTGCTCTAAATGAAAACAACAACCGTTTGCTTGTCTTTCTAAATAACGCAATTCTAAACCCAGACTTTGACTGCAACTAAATATTACAGGAAAACCCTATATTCAACATCGACTGGGTAAAAACATGACTCCATATTTGAACATTTCCAAATATGCTAAAGAGTGTCAGGTTTATGGATGTTCTGGGAAAATGGACCTAATCACTTGACTTGTTTATTCATTACAACCCACCTTACCAAGCACATTTTCTCCAGTTTGGCTTTACCCAAATCTAAAAGCTTCTGGACTGGAGCCTTAGTGTAACACCTCATTGAATGAGATCTTTTTGTCGCGTTGTCGCCACTTTGTCGTCACATTTTTATTCTTGATTTTTTTGTTGTTGCTTTTTCATCATTCTTTAGTCGTGTTTTTCTCAATTTTTGAAGTGTTTTTGTCACTTTTTCATCTAATTTCCATCACGTTTCTGTTGCTTCCTCATCAGTCTTTAGTTGTGTGTTTTGTGGCTCTTCTTTGTTGCTTTTTTGTTGTGTTTTCATAAGGCTTTTGTCACTTCTTTATTATGTTTTTGTTGCCTTTTTGTCACATTTTTGTTGCGCTTTCATCCTCGTTATCGTGGCTGTTTTGATGCATTTTCCACAAAGCTTTTAGATTTGGGGAAAGTGTGCTCGTTTCAGGCGGGGTTAAGAGGTTAAGTTTTAAATCAGTTTTAATGCGAATCTCACGTTATTTAACAGTAATATCAGCACCTAGCTCTGGCATTTATGTGGTAGTTCAAGCAGCCGTTCTCACACATAAACATTTTGATGGGAGCAAACCAATATTAAGGTGAGACACTGTGAGACTTTTCCTGTATATTAATAAATAAGTAAAGCAATTATGTCAGTATCTTCATATAAAAATAAGGCCTTTAAAGCATAAAAATTGATGGATAATGGACAGGTTTAAAAGCATGTTTTTGTTGACTTATTTATTTGGTTGGGATAGTGCATGTTAATGAACACACACGTATGTAAACATGTCACCCCAGATTGTAGCCATCTGTTGTCCCAATAGATGCAACGTTTTTTTCCCCGAGGCTATGACAATCTCACAGCTTAAAAATTCTTTGCGTATAGAAAAGATGCCTTCTGAGAGTTCATACCAGCTAAAACCACAGTTATGGTTCCATCTAGTGGCCAAATCAGACCCTGCCTAAAGAGTTCACATCCTGCATGACTGCACCTTTTCACTCTTCTTTAAGCTCTGTCTCTGATGCTCCTCTACGGCTCTCCCTGAAGCTTCTTCAATGTTTGCCTGGGCTTTCCCTGACAAACACACATCTATGAAAAGAGAGATCATTTCACTTTACAGTTAAAACAAGTATCAAGGATAATTTGACATTACATTTTAAGCATTACAATCAAATAACAAAAAAACATTGAAGCAGAAGTCAAAACCCTGAGAATCCTTCCACACCTCGACACAAGTCAATGTACAGCCCATGAGTTATCTTCTTCATCCACACACTTCAGGTTTTTCCCCCTAACACGGCAGATTTGATATTAGTATTTACAGTGTGAAAACAACAGAGCAAGGTGAGATATAGTAAAACGTGTACCTTGTACATACTGCACACCAGAGGGATTAGTGAAGACATGGCTTTCTTCTGTAGATCATCTGTGTGAATCTAAGTGAAAAAGGAAAGACGTTTTGAAGGAGTAGTTATGTACTGCGTTGACAGCCCCCACACATGCACCATCTGTGTGTTTAGAGTCATGTTTTTGAGCAGTCTGACTCTGACCCCGTTGATGGTGATCCAGGGCACGAACGTGTGAGGCGGCTTCAGGGCTTCGGTCTTCAGCGCGTTCTGGTGCATCAGGTGGTTTCCCAAGTCTCCTTTCACACAACTCATGAGCTTCTCGTAACTCAGCTGTGGCGCAAACAGCTCCACGCACTGCAACCAGCAACAAAAACAAGAAAACATGTGTGATTTTTAGTTGATCACATTGTTTTGAAGATAAATCCAGAAGAATAAGAACATTCATTCATCTCTCACCGGCTTCGCTGCCTGAATAACATTGACTGCTGCCTCCATGCAGAAGATGATGTTGAAGGCATTGGTCTTAGTCAAGTTCAGTAAACAGGCCTGAGATGAGAACATAAAAACAACTATTTTGTAAGGATTGTAGCAAAGACATAGACGGAGAAGTATGGCTTTGTATAATTCGTGCTTGGTGCGTTTTATAAGAAATGTACCTGGATCATGTTACCCAAACATTCCTGTTCTCCATGTTGACACGTGAACACATACCTCTGCCCATCAAATGACTCCTGTCAACGAGAATACTTTATCAACAAAAGAAAAACTAAAGCACACTTCTTGCTTCAAGTTTTCCAATAACAATTTCATTATTTGAGGGGTGTAGTTAAAGTCTGTGCACGGCCTTATTAATATGCACGATGTTGCTCATTAATATGCATGAAGTCATCAAAAGTATTGATATCAGAATAAAGAATATTGGTGTTAAAGAAATAACAATGGTGCTCGAGAGGATTGGTGAAGAATAGGCAGCAGTCAGGATGTCTTATGCAGGAGAAGTTTATTTACCATCGTTACAGGACCCGGAGACATGAACTCAAGACATTACGCAAGTCACACCATTCAAGTCTGTCTATGCTTCCACAGAAGAGAGGTAAATACTGTCTAAGAGCGTCATACTGATATGCAAGCAGAGCATTCAGTGGCTGATAGTGGGCGCCTGAGCACCACAGTCAAGGCTATGACAGAGATAGCACGACTACAGCTTGACCCAGTATGATAAATAGCGATTTAATGTTATTCTTTAACAATTGGTATAGCAAGTATTCCAATATTTTGGTTAAAAGGTTCATTATGGCTGCATCTATAAAGTGTAAATAAGCTTTGGAGCCGCCTTCTCCTCATCGTTGACCCGGACGTGTGTCATCGTCAGCCGTGACATGAAGCAAATGTGTCAGTGCAGGAGGGAGTTAGGAAAGGAGCTGAATTTAAGTTTTGCTTCGTGACATTTCATTCAAAGAAAATATGCGCTTTGTCCTAAATATATGAAAGCATAAAGCAGGTCATGTAGCGTTAGAGCCAGAGCAGCATCTGAGTTTTATTAGAGGAAATCTATGAACTTATGGCAACGTTATGCCTTTTGTTTACATTTTGCAAGAAAAAACAACAACTTAGAAGACGATAGAAGCAGCGGCGACAGAACCATTATAAGGGCTCAGGTGGAGCATGTTAAACGAGTCTGTGACCAACTCGCCATTAACCTGCAAAAAAGAGCCACGTTTTCTCTCTCTCTCGCAACACAGACATATGTGTCTTATTTTATTCATGATAAATGTATAAATCACGTGTTTAAAGCACCACATGTTTTGAGAAAAGCCTCTGAAGTGCTGTGACGCGCTGCTCTCCCATGAGTGTTAAAATCCCACATGATGATGTGCTGCGGCGCGCTGCGTTCGGCTTTTGGCAACTCGTTAAAACGACATTGGCAACACTTTAAAATGAGTTGATATTACGTTTCAACGAGAAAGCGCTGTCAAAAATATTTCAGTCACTCTGGCAGCAGTGAGTTGCCGTAATTTTGCCATTTGTGCAATTGCTTGGAATCGGATTATATATTTGTACTGTTGGTAATCACATTAAATTTGTTGCAGTGCAGGAGGATATGGAGCGCATATTGTAGTCCATTGTGTGGATTTTGAAGTTTTTATGTGCCAGCTGGTGGCGACGTAACTTCCTGGTTGTTCTCTCCTCTGGGAGGGAACAACTTCCCTGAGGCAGAAGGAGCAGCTGAAGCTCCTGTTCCTCACTGAAAAAGGTTCTTCACGATCGACCATGACGTCGGCCTCAAAAGGTTAAGGAACAGGAGTAAGGAGCTATCTTGCCACTTTTCAGATGCAGCCAAAGTATAACTAAAATGTGTTTAAATACCTTTTTGACGGAGTGGGAACTTTACTTCCATCTTCCTCAGAGGCGTCTCCAGACACGCATGATTCTTCTGTTCTTCGTCATGCACGTCTGGAGACACCTCTGAAGAAGTCAGGAGGGGAAAAACGGTAAGTTCCCACTCTGTCGAAACATAAGGATTTTTTGTTTTTGTTATACCTAGAATCATTCTAAAAGAACCTTTGAAACTATTTTGAAAGAGGAAGACATAATGTATGTATTAAAAGATGTATTCCAATGTACTGTAAAATCTACGTATATATAGTCGCAAGCCTATTATTATCATCTGACACACAACAATAGTGTCTTTTTGAATCAAATGAATGTCCACTCATCATTCATTTAATTATAAATGAATGCAGGCTGCTGCACAGTTGGATGTTTGTGGTACACAGTCACTAAATTGTGCAGGACAAAAGCAGACTATATGGTTTCCTACATTCTGTTGGCAATTCAGACACTTCAGTCACTACTTTCTCCTCACCGCAGATTACGCAACCTTTCAGAGTAAAACTAGGCTAGCTAAACTCTGGTCTGTGTAGGCTCTCAGTCGTATAGGAGTTGTCCATCTTCAATGAAGGGTCTTGGGTCTGGTCAAAATGGATTTCTGTTATAACGACCGGTCTAATTCAAGAGATCGTTCGGTCTTTTACGGCTAAATATCACTCAAAACGGTATTCATTTCAACTCTTTGCCTGAGAGGAGGTGCTTAGAAATCATTTAACAGCTGACATTAGCAGGTGACGTTAGAAATGTAATAGTAACACAAAACTGAAATAGGGTTTTGTCTCTTATTCAATCGTGTATTGTCCAGTGTGTCTGTCGGACTGGCCTCCTTCCATTCTTATAATTTAGGAAGTGTGACTATGTTTGGATGCAGCTGACCTGCGCGTTGCCGTAGGGGACGACAGTGAGGTCCATGATGTCTCCCAGCAGCACAGAGGAGGGGTACAGCATGTTGGTGATGTAGCCTCTGCAGTCCGGACACAGGGACTCAGAGTACACGTCTATCTTCACGGCACCGCCGTCCGCCGCCTGGTCTGGTTAGCCTTTAGACACATCTTCAAAACCTACAAGGAAACAACAATACAACCAACTTTAATCTTTGGAAAAGCAAATGCATACATTATCGAAGCATTGTTACAAGGCAGATGGGAGGTTTATGATGATAAAGAGTGTATTCAAAATCTTGTCTTCCATTACTCAAAAAAAAAATAGGGTACAAAACCTGTACAAATTCATCTCTTAACCCTCGCCCGAACCGAGCACATTTTCTCCATTTTATCATTACCCAAATCTAAAAGAAAAAAGTGTCAAAATAGCCACCAAGAACAAGGCGAAAACGAGGATGAAAGCGCAACCAAAAAAAGCATAAAAAAAGTGACCCAAAAAAGACAAAAAAAAACGCTGGAAAAAGTGTCACAACTGTGACAAACAGGCAATCGACAAAAGTGACAAAAGAGCAACAAAAAAAGCAATGGAAAATTTGACAAAATGCAACAAAAAAAAACACAAAATGCAATGGGGGAAAAAAGGCAAATAGGTGACAACAACACAGCAAGGAAAAAGATCTGTTTTGTTGGTCCTAGCTTTCAAATGAGACGTTACACTGGCCTATAGCTCTCCAGTCAAGAAACCTTTAGATTTGGGTAAACCCGTCAGACCTTGGAAGCTAAACAAGGAAGGGCCTGGTCGGTACTTGGATGGGAGACCGTTTAGGAACACCAGGAAGGCTAGCGAATGTAGTGAGTGAGTGAGTGGTTGGTGGTGGTCGGAGGGGCCGATGGCACAGACTGGTTGCCTCGCTTCCGTCAGTCTACCCCAGGGCAGCTGTGGCTACAATAGTAGCTTACTACCACCAAGTATGGAGTGAATGAATAATGCAAAGTAAAGCGTCTTTGAGTGTCAAAAAAGCGCTATATAAAGCCAATGCATTATTATTAATATATTAAGCTGAACTGGAGAAAATGCACTCGGTTAAGGCGGGGGTTAAGAGGTTATTTATGAATAAATGATATACATAAATACAGGAGCTTTGAAATGTCAATAGAAAATAAATGTAAATAAAGTATCAGAAAAGCTAAACAAAACCAAAATAGTGCCATTTTGGATGGGAAATGGCGGAAGGATTTATTGTTGCGGTTTCTGCTTAAGTAATTCATTGGCTGGTGGGTAACGCTTACTTGAGAACAAAAGCTTGAAAACGAAATTAATGTAAAGTAAATGCGCTTAATTTAATCAAACAGTAGATGTTTTAATTTTTTTTGTAAAGGTATAAATAAGCTTGGTGGTACCCCACACTGGAGCGCAGCCTCCGGGGAAGAGCACCAGGCGGAGGGGGAGTGTTTACAGCGGACCTCAGCCACGACCTCAGCCACGACCTCAGCGCTGCTCCTCTCAAACTTCACCCACACAGACGTAGCTAACAGCAGCAGCAGAGCCAGCAGCAGCAGCGCCTTCATCTTGTTTCGGTCCGAGGGAGGTGCGGTTACATAAAGCGAAGATACATTCAATAGCAACAACTTCAATAAAATTAACTGGAAAAGTTTGGAAAGAAGAGCAAATCCACGGTGCCAACTTTCCCCCCAGGTACTTCCATATACATATTATTAACTTCCCGGAGTTGTGCGTGTTCTGATTGGCTGTGTTTTTCCACGTGCACAGATACACGAGGCAGCTGTGTGGCACGTGATAAACAGGTGACGTCAGAGTAGATTTTGCAGGCATAAAACAATCACAAAAGACAGAAAGGAAAGGTTAAAAAAAACAAAAAGAACTTTCACCCAAAAATAGAGAAAACCAAAATGATATTGAATATATGGAAACAGAGAGATATCTCTATATGGGTAAAGTAAGGGATATCCAGGTTCGTTTATCCTGCACTGTCCCTAGAGGTCAGCGTAACTACATGCAAGGATATAAACAACTTGTTTCGTGAACGATCAAATGGTTTTAAGCACGTCTCAGGCATCCTGACTCAATATGGTATCTTATCCCCATCAATATTTTAAGGAAGTTGGTGGTATACAGTTTTTGTTACAATGTAATTATAAATTGTCTAATCTGCCCCTAAAACTGTCTGCTTTTTACCAACAGGCTTTGCTGGCATGGAAGCTGTGTCATACTCATAATTTCTCCCCTCATAAAACCATAATATGGAATAACGAATATATAATAAAACGGAAATATTCATTGTACTCTAAGAAATGGATAGACAAAAAGATTACTTGTATTGAGGATATTTTTGAGAAGATACAGCCTTAGGTACAATCTTCTAAAATGGAATCGACATCAAGGATAAAAAATGCTTCAATAAGCACATTAGAAATGTCCATCATTTCAACGCATCGATACCTGCCTGCAAAGCATGCAAAAAGGTTAGCTCAATTTGTGGAAGTATGCTGGGATGCAGCAAGGCTCATGCCATTCACTTATTGCATTTATTATTATTATACCATCTACCAGTACCTTTTGTGAAACAAGCGGAAAACATTAATTTAAACATTTATTTTTGGATTGCAAATATAGTCAGACATTTTGGAAAGACAAAAAACAAAAAACATTATTTGATATTAAGTTGAATTTTCAAAATATAATAACCTATTATAACCACCCCAACTGGAAAATTAAATTCATGGTGAACTTATTTATTGTATTAGGTAAATTTCACATTCACAGAGTCAAATTTAGCAAAAATTATAGTTATCCCCTGCTTAAAATATTCTTAAATGAGATCCAGATATATAAATCCTAGCTGGGGTACCTGATTTTTTGGTGTTGTAGAATACAAATACTTTTGCCACTTCAGAGTAAGTTGTAAACACTGCAAAACACAGACTGTGTTGTATTGTCTTCACCTAAAGTTGTATTGAGCAATGGATCATAGAAGTCTAATCTAAATTAGTGGAATTTATCTTGGGGGTGGCCGCCCCTGCTTCACTTTGTCACCACTCAATGCTGTATATGGGTGTGAAATGTGCATATAATTCCATTCTTTGAACAATTTGAATACACAGGAGGGACTGAGTGCTAGTAACACGTTTGGGCCAAAACAAAAAATGTCACTGTTTGAACAGGAAAAATCAGGTACCCCAGCTTTGAACAAAGGCTGGAATAAAAAATGATTTTAAACTGCTGGTATATGTGTATTGGAAGAAATGGCCCTGAACTCTGTGGCAGCTTTTGTTTTTATGTTTAAAGGTACCGTGGCTGTCTGCATGAAATTCTTTCACGCCCACCACTTCGGATTTGACTTTTCTTTAGAAGGCTGTGATATCACGTGAACGCATACATGCAACTATTGACCAGATGTATTTAGTGCTTTTCCATCTTTCTGTTATTTATTTATTTAATTTATTATGATTATTCTTTATGTTTGTTTGTATAGTTTTTGTTATAGTTTTGACTTTTTTGGTTGATTTACTTTTATCTCTTTTTAGCTATTTTATTGAAAAGCTTATTGAACAAATTGTATTGTTAAAACAAAACCTTGTGCCATATTTCACCTTTTGTTTTAAAGTATAAATTACAAAAAAGAAAAGAAAAATAAGGCAGTGCCGATATCTTTTTTCTCTTCTCTTTACAATTTTGCACTGGCCCAGCTGAGCATCATTTTAATGTTTACACGTTATTGCCATGTGCAACGACAGTGCAATGTTTATTGTTATTGACTCAATTATGTTTATACTGCTGTCAAAGCTGTCAAAACATTGCATAAATAAAAGTAAAAAAATAATTAAATACAATTAAGGCAGAGCTAACATTGTGCTTGCACCTTATGTATAACATAAAAAGACAATATTTTATGCTGAGAGTCAGCGGAAACTTTCAAATGTCTTCGTGTTGTGGTGCCAGAACAGAAGGAAGTGCATTATTATCCTTTATTTATTATTGGCCTATTATCCTTAAGCCTTTAGCATAATCTTGGATAAACACCTGAAGTTTCAAAGTCGCGTAAAACATGTGTGCAGGAAAGTCAAATCAAATCTGAACTTTATGCATGCAATGTCTTATTTTTTCACATCTGTCACATTGCATCACAGCATGGTCACAAACATCAGCTTCCTCTAAATACCTTTGTATAAGCAGGCAATACAAATACTGGAAAAGAAACCTATGAGATGGCACCGTTGTGATATCATACAAAGCTCAAGCTTTTACCTTTGAAAATGTTAAGTTTAATATTTTGAAATTGACTTTAGTTTGAACATCCCCTCCTCGAACCGCCACCTTAACGTGGTGGAGGGGTTTGAGCCTGAATGATCCTGGAGCTCTGTTGTCGGGGGCTTGGTGCCCTGGTAGGGTCTCCCATGGCAAACAGGTCCTAGGTGACGGGTCAGACAAAGAGCGGTTCAGAAGCCCCTTATGAGAGACCAACAGGCCCGGTTAGAACCATGAGGCCATCCTTCTGTGGACCCACCACCTGCAGGAGGAGCCATAGGGGCTGGTGCAGCTCCAACAGCTGTCCCCACGACCCGGCAACGGACAAGTGGAAGAAAATGGATGGATGGATGTTTGAACAAGTGTGTGTCTCTGGCCTCATGGAGCGGCGTCGGGGTTCTCTCAGACCCTCCACCAGAGCCTCTGCTAGTGGGGATTGTGTGCTCCCAAAGTTTAGAATATCTTTTGGACAGTCCATCTTCTTGTCCACTGGACTGAAAGTTCAGACTCATATTAACATTTTTAGTAGAGGTTCAAACAGTGGCTAAAAGCAGGCCAGAGTGGTTCCCATGTGTAAAATGTGCCTCATCTTGTTCAATAATGCTGTTTTATCTCTGAGCTGTGGCGGATGGACGACAGACGCCCACATTTTGTTTGTTTATGTTTATTTGGTAGGGACAGTGCAAGTTAATGAACAAGCCACACCGGATTGTAGCCTTGGGCTAATTTCCATCCGTCGTCCCCCATGCGCACTCTCAAACACACTCTCATTCATCCTGGCCTATTGTACATGTTTTTAGTGGTAGGGGAAACCAGAGGCAAGGCAAGGCAAGGCAAGTTTATTTGTAGAGCACAATTCATACACAAGGCAATTCAAAGTGCTTCACAGTTGCAGAAAGAGAAATTACAAGAAAACAGATAAAATCAATCAATAAAACATCAACATAAAGTTAATCAATGACAGTAAAAGGCAAGAGTGCAGATAAAATACTTTCAGTTTTCATATGCACGGGTAAAAAGAGCTGTTTTCAGCCTGGATTTGAACATTGTCAGAGTTGAGGCCTGTCTCACATCCTCATGAAGACTGTTCCAGATTTTAGCTGCATGAAACTGAAACGCAGCCTCACCGTGTTTATTATTGACTCTGGGAACCACCAGGAGACCCCTCCCTGAAGTTCTCAGGGCCCGAGATGGTTCATACGGCTCTAACATGTCAGAGATGTACTTTGGTGCTAAACCATGAAAAGACTTGTACACAAGCAGAGCTGTTTTAAATTCTATTCTCTGAGTGACAGGAAGCCAGTGCAGAGACCGGAGCACTGGACTAATGTGGTCGTATTTCCTTGTTCTTGTCAGGACTCGAGCAGCAGCGTTCTGGATGTTCTGCAGCTGTCTAACAGCTCGTTTAGAAAGGCCAGTGAGCAGGCCGTTACAGTAGTCTAACCTGCTGGAGACAAATGCATGGATGAGTCTCTCTAAGTCTGGTTTTGACACTATTCCTCTGATCTTAGCAATGTTTTTCAGATGGTAAAAAGCTGATGACGTTATTGCTTTGATGTGGCTGTTTAAGTTCAGGTCTGAGTCCATGATTACTCCTAGATTTCTAACCTGATTTTTTGGTTTCAGAGCGAGAGACTCAAGGTGACTGATAACACTTTGTCTTTGTGTCTGTGGGCCAAAGACAATGATCTCAGTTTTGTCTGAGTTTAGTTGGAGAAAGTTGTTTTGCATCCACAAACTGATCTGTTCGATGCAGTGACAGAGTGTATCTACAGGCCCATGTTCACCTGCCGTCAGTGACACGTAGATCTGAGTGTCATCTGCGTAGTTGTGGTACGACACATTGTTGCTGTTTATTAGCTGACCCAATGGAAGCATGTACAAGTTGAATAAGAGGGGTCCCAAGATTGACCCCTGGGGGACTCCACAGGTCATGGAAATTTTGTCTGAGACACAGTTGCCAATTTCGACAAAGTACGTCCTATCCTCGAGATAGGACTTGAACCAGTTTAGAGCAGTACCAGAGATTCCCACCCAGTTTTCTAACCTGTGAAGTAAGATCCTGTGGTCCACTGTGTCAAAGGCAGCGCTCAGGTCCAGCAGAACTAAAACTGAGACCTTACCTGCGTTTGTGTTCATACGAATATCATTTGTCACCTTGATCAGAGCTGTCTCAGTGCTGTGGTGGGGCCTAAATCCTGACTGGAAAGTATCAAACACATTGTTAGATAGGAGAAAGTAAGTGAGCTGTTGATATATTACTTTCTCTAGGACTTTTCCTAAGAACGGTAGGTTTGATATGGGCCGGTAGTTGTTCAGTACCTTGGGATCAAGGCTGCTCTTCTTTAGAAGAGGCTTAATGACTGCGGTTTTCAAGGCCTTTGGAAATGCTCCAGTCTCAAATGAGATGTTAACTAACTGAACAAGTTGTGGTAACAAGCTGGTCAGCACAGACTTCAGAAATCTAGTGGGTAATTCATCAAGGCAGCATGTACATGAACTCAGACCGGAGATAACCTCTTCGATTGTTTTGTCAGTAACAGGAGTGAAATGTGTCAGCTCAAGGTGTCTAGCTGGTGGCAGGGTTGCTATTTGTGTTGTGGAAATTATGGCATTTTTAATGCCTTGGACTTTGTCATGAAAAAATATTGCAAACTCATTGCATTTAGATGTAGAGATTAGTTCTAAGGGCAGTGAAACTGGAGGGTTAGTTAATCTGTTTACTGTGGAAAACAGAACACGAGGATTGTTTCTGCAGTTTGCGATGATTTTAGAGAAGTATTTCTCCCTTTCTCCACGCAAAATCTGGTTGAACTCACAAAGCACTTCTTTGTATATCTCAAAATGAACCTGGAGCTTTGACTTGCGCCATTTCCTTTCGGCTTTTCGGCACTCCCTTTTCTGTGCCCTGACCGAATCTTTACTTCTCCAAGGTGCCTTTTGTCTATTGTTAACCATTTTAACCTTGACAGGAGCAATAGTATCCAGAGTACCCGGAGGAAACCTACGCAGACACGGGGAGAACATGCAAACTCCACACAGAAAGGCCCCGGCCTTGGTGGGAATCGAACCGGGACCTTCTAGCTGTGAAGCACGAGCGCTAACCGCTGTACTACCGTGCCGGACGGAGAACTGCGGCTTGTTGGATCACCTTCTGCCTGATGATCTTATTCTTGCGGGCTGTAGCTTGGTAGTTCAGAACATCAGCCTGCACTGCACTAATGAATATGACTAAACCGTTTCAGCACGTTGTGCTCCATTAAAATTAAACATGAATTGTAAGTAAGTTTTTCATCTACACACTCCAAGAACAGGTTAGAAATTACCATAGGAAATTCAAGTTTGGACACATTTGAATGTTTTTGCTCAATCTCCTCCCCTAAGAAAGGTAGGAGGCAACCATAAAATAACCAAAGAATCACAACTGCTGGAAGCTTGCATTATGTTTGAACAATTTATATATTTAAAATTGTGCTGCATTAATAAAATATTTACAATTGTTGATAAAGTATAATAGAATTCCAACAGTCTATCCACTCTTGGTCCATCCATGCTTGGGCAGAGGTAGAACGACACAGTGCTTTTCTTCACTTCTGGCAGTAGCTTTTGAAATGCCTTCCACTTCCACCGCAGATGGCAGGCTTCTCTCCCTGTAACACAGTGTACTTCAGTACAGAGTAAAACTAACTTTATGGACGATTACATGCCCGGAAAGTGCATGATCCACACCTTGTACAAATCACACACAAGAGGCACCAGTGCAGAGAAGGCCTTGTCCTGGAGCTCCTCTGTGTGATCCTGGAGATGACAAACAAGAGTTTACTGTAGAAATAAGACTATCTACTATAAACAGAAAATGAGGGACAAAATGAGAAATAAGTTACTGTTACAACTAATGAAAATGTCTAGTAAAGCGCTTTTCCCTGCGTTGTGTTATGTTCTCTTAAGGACACGCGGGACTCAGGACACATTCGGAGAAGCAGCCGCTTCAACTCCATTTATTATGGCAACGCGCTCAGAGTTCCTGAGTTTTGCCATTTCCTGCATTATTTCTTTGGTAGCTTGGCGAGTATCACACAGCTGCCCTGGGCAGACGGACAGGTTTGTCACACATGCTGGTTGCTTTTTATAGCCACAGAGGTGCTGTGACTTGATATCCTTATCGAACATCAAGTTTAGCATCCCGATTCTCCTGCTGTGATATGTTTTCATTCACTCAAAAACAACAGGACAGGTTTTGTCATTGGGGGGTCTGACCAATTTGTTTTATAGCCTGGAGGTGATTAGATTCTGAAAAACCTCTCTCGTAAAAAGCTACAGATCATAGCTTTGAATTGAACGATAATTGAGCTTTCATGTGAGAGCTAGGCCAAACATTTTGTCAGATGGTCAGCTGAGGCTGGTTGTCACATGGAGTCTTTTCCTGCATTTTAAAGCTCATTACAAAGTATCTTTCAGAAAATTAGCAATGACTATTTTTTTTAATCACACATCAGGCTTTGTTTGATATTTGTTTGTAAATTCTGTATTAATGTATTTTATTATTTGAAAATATGTAGCAAGGCCCGACCAGGTACATGAGCAGAAAATTAGCTTTAGCTCTTTATGCATCGCATCAGCTGCAAACCTGTAATTGTAACTATGTTGATCGCATCGTCCCTGATAAATACATAAATGAATAAATAAATAAATACATTTAAAATACAGTATCCAAACTAACACCATTAAACCAGATATTAAATGTTTGCACCTACATTATTATAAATGCTAATTACATTTTACAGAAGAGGGTCCCGAGTTGTTGTTGTTGTTGATGATGTTTGGGAACCTCTGAGCTGAAGGACATTTTGCAATGTTGTGGTTTATGCGATCTGGATATTGCATCACCTAATATTGCAATATGATATTATTTGTGATATATAGTTCAGCAATTTGCCTGATGAAGGTCTCAGGACCGAAAAGTTGACCATATCCTAATAAACTATTTTTGCAAGGTTTGCAGTGTGCGGGAAGTAATATTATTTATTGACCACATGGGCCACAGGTTGGGAACCACTATTCTTACTGACAAGTGAGTCTTAAAACAACTGTAAACTAACTACTGTGCCCCTTCTGACTATAGAAAATGGAATAAAATAGAATGAAATTAAAGCATCAAGTCAAAAATATACAGTAAAAGGTCACAGCCCATTTCACAGATTTTGAAAAGCACTGAATGTTGAAATTAGACGTTTTATGAGTGTTCTTTAGGCCTCATTATATAATCAGCACTAAGGTCAGAGGACGGCACAGCCAACATTACATTACATTACACCAATCGCTCTCAAAACTGATTGAGTTTGTTTGGTCAATAACCTTCCCTCTCACTGTAGTCGGCAAAGATATTTCATATCTTTGGTAGTCGCTATAAATGGAACTCAATGGGCAAGGAACGTGCTTCTCTATGGTCCTCATGGCGGGGAGCTAACATTGCTGTAATACCACCCGCTTGTGGCCAGAGGCGACTCCAAGAGACACTTGGGACTTCCGACCTCCCTAGAACGGCTTAAAAGCCTGGCTCCGAAGAGTTTTTCTTTTTCTAAAAATTGCTATGACCCATGTGACAACGCTGGGGTAGGTGAAATATTTTTAACCACGCTGTTTTTTGTTTATTTAAGCCCGAAAAAGAGGAAGCCTTTTTAGTGCATTGACTGGCTCCAGAGCCTGTCAATCAAGCTCTGGAGCTCTGTGGAGGCTCCGCCCGCCCGCCCAACGACTGCAGGGCTTCCCGCCTTTTTGCCCTTTTAAAGAACAGGCTGCATAGGAGGAGTCCGAGTGGCCATGTAAGTTTCACACAGGACTCTGGACCTTTTCTATGAATGGGGATGAATTAGGGTTGGGTCATATCGTATCATTATCGCAATATCATTTTTTATATCGTTGTAATTTTTGATATCGCTGTGGACACAATATAATTTATGTCACACTCAGCTCCATCAGAGCAGCATGCAGTATATCTATGATGTAACTGCAGGCCTGTGTTCATTATGTGGCTCCTAAAGACTAGTGTCTTAGCATAATGCTAAGACCATAGCGATATTATCCAAATGTTTTCAAGAGGGTCTAAACGCAGCTGATGGAGAGTCTCGTGATCAGTGGAGCACCAGACCTCTACAGGAAATGACGTCACCAACACTTTTTTTCCTGCAACATTTATTTATTGGTTTATTTTGTGAGGACAGTGCATGTTAATGAACACACATGGGTCTCATGCATGTAAGGTTAGGAATTGGGTTAGGTTTAGGGTAAGTTTGGATTAGATGGCGTTGTCATTTCCTCCTCTGCCTGCTCTTTGGCTGTGCCCACGTGTGTCTGGTTCAGCGTGGCTCTGTTTGTTTTTACCACGGGGATACAGCGGCTGTACTATAGAGTACTATAGAAGGCATCTGTGGCTTAGCTGTGAGTCTTGCCAGGATACCTTCTCCTTCGTCCCTTCCTTGTTTCCTGTAGCGCCTCTTGTGACACCTCCACTGTGTTGCAGTTGTGGGGGGCTCTTGGTGCCTCTTCAGTGTCTCAGAAGAAGTTTGGGGTAGACAGTTGAGGCGTTTGCATTTTGAGTGGTTGGCTTGTCTTGGTTTCTTGTTATTTTCTCATTAGTTTGACCATTATGTTTAATTTTTAGGTCCTGGATCTGTGGCGCCCCCTGATGTACAGAACTATTTAGTCCGTTTGCCTCGCTGTTAAAATAATCTTGTTGTTTACTTTCTTACAGGAAGCCCTTTTGTCTGCGGTCGGTGCCTCTCTCCCTCCATCAGGACACAACCTGCTCTGCCCCGCCCCGGGTGATCCCAGGAGAGACTGCTTTTCATCCCCCAGGCTGTTCAGAAGGTAGAGTCTCCTCCTCCCCCTGCCCCACCGCACCTCCAACCTGCTCCCCTTCTGCACCTATTGTCAAATAAACTTCTTACATTTGAACTTCTACCTTTGTAGCTTGATTTTGTTGGGTGAACAGGTTGCTATGGTTTCTTTCTCCATGAGTTAGACAGTTTTTAAATCAGGAGTCATTAGTGATGGGACTTGATTAAAAAATGTAATCGAGTTAATTACAGTGTCTGTAATTAATCACATTTTAATTGAAAACAACATTTTCAATTCAAAAATCTTTTTGCAGCTAAAATAGATAAATAGATACTGTACGTACATGAGCTCAACAACAAATATTTTTGGTGTTAATCTGTCTGTTGAATAGCTTAACAAAGTGCTATTTTAAATCAATTAGGAACTTTTGCTGTTAGTGGTTTTGTCATTTGTACGAAAGAAAAATAATAATTATGACTTTTTCATCTCTTCAAAATAGCTATGGACGTTATCTTAAGCAACTATCCCCTCCTCCCCGTCATCAAAGTGTACGTCTTACCCCGTTAATAGTGATCCAGGGCACGTAATCGTGAGGCGGCTTCAGGGCTTGGGTCTTCAGGGCGGTCTGGTGCATGATCTGGTTTCCCGAGTCTCCGTTCACGCAAGTCATGAGTTGCTTCCAGCTCAGGTTAGGCAAGAACAGCTCCACGCACTGCACCCAAAAAAAAACACATTTATACGGACTGTGGTGTCAAAGTGATTAGGTTTTTATCAATTTATTAAGTTGCTAATTTAGTAAGTGCTCTCTTCTTTTCTGTCATTCCGAAGTGTCCAGCAAAACAAAGCTTTTGTGTAAATAAAATTCTGTCTCACCGACTGGCAGCCTTGACGGGATCTCCAGACGACTCCATGCAGAAGATGGTGAGAAATGCGTTGGAGTCGGTCAGGTTCAGCAGACAGGCCTATGTCAACAACACATAAGCATTTTAATGATATAGAACATTCAAAGTGCATGTTTTATGGTTTGGGGAAACAATCATGTAGCTTCCTGTACCTCGATCATGTTGCCCATGCACTCCCCCTCTCCGTGCTGGCATTTAAAAATGTACTTCTCTCCATCAAAGGTCTCCTGTGAGAAGAATACAGCATAGAGATGTCAGAGACACCAGTGACATGTCCAGGTCAAGACACAATTAGACACAGCTCCCTCTGCTGGAATAACTACAAAGAGGAAACTGGAACTTATGTCAGTCTGCCTCCTGTAGCCGAGTGAGCACAGCTGGGCGTTGGACTGAATCTAAACCCCGACAGGACGTGTGCGGTTTGTCTGGAGACCTTTAAATGGTAAATGGTCTCAATTACATTAGGCACTCAACGCACTTTACAGCAAGGAACCGCTCACCCATTCACACTTTTATTCAAACACCAGTTTGAATAAAAGGGCAGGGGCATTCGGCCTTACGAATGCCCCTGCCGTCTTCCAAGCCCTGGTGAACGATGTTCTCCGTGATATGTTACATAAATTTGTATTTGTTTACGTGGATGACATTTTGATTTTTTCCAGAAATCTTCAAGAACATGTTCAACATGTGAGGTTGGTGCTACAGAGACTGTATGAGAACAAGCTTTTTGTTAAAGCGGAGAAATGTGACTTTCATGCCGTCTCTGTGACTTTTCTTGGCTTTGTCATCGAACAGGGGCAACTCAAGCCCGATCCAGCTAAAGTTAAAGCGGTCGCTGAGTGGCCTACACCGGAAACTCGGAAGCAACTCCAGCGATTTTTGGGTTTGCCAATTTCTACAGAAGGTTGATCAAGGACTACAGTCGTAAGGCATCTCCCCTCACTCGACTGACCTCCACATCTATCGCTTTCAAGTGGTCAAGTGAAGCGGATGGTGCATTTGCCACACTTAAAAAACTTTTCATAACGGCACCTGTTTTGTCTCACCCAAACCCGTCCAGCAGTTCACTGTTGAGGTCGATGCCTCTGACTCTGGAGTGGGTGCTGTCCTCTCCCAGCGTTCTCCTTCTGACCAGGAGATGCACTCCTGTGCCTTTTTCTCTCGGCGTCTCACACCAGCAAAGGCTAATTATGAAATTATGATCCAAGTTACCTTCATCCTCTGAAACTGCTAAACTTCTTGTACAACATGTGTTCCGTCTTCATGGTATTCCCACAGACATAGTCTTGGACAGGGGATCACAGTTTTCCTCCCAGGTCTGGAAGGCTTTTTGTGAATCCATGGGAACTTCAGTGAGCTTGTCTTCTGGTTATCACCCGCAATCCAATGGACAGACTGAAAGGGCTAACCAAGACCTGGAGTCAGCACTGCGATGCATCACCGATTCACCGCACGTAATCCCTCCTCCTGGAGTTGGTTTTGCCGTGTGTAGAGTACTCACACAACACTCTAGTGTCCTCAGCCACAGGTATGTCTCCTTTTATGGTCTCATTGGGTTTTCAACCTCCTTTATTCCCTGACCAGGAGATGGAAGTGGCCGTTCCTTCTGTCCAGGCCCACCTCAGACGCTGCTGCAGCATTTGGAAAGCGGCCCGAGCAGCCCTGAAGCGCACCTCTGCTCGCAATCAGGAGATGGCTAACTGGCACCGTAAGCCATCCCCCACTTATCTGCCTGGACAAAAGGTATGGCTTTCTGCTCGAGATCTGCCCTTCAAGTTGAGTCTCGCAAGTTGGCCCCTAAGTTTGTTGGGCCTTTCACTATTGAGAAGATTATCAATCCCTCAGTAGTTCATCTTAAGTTGCCGACATCTATGAACATTCATCCATCCTTTCACGTGTCTCTCTTGAAGCCCGTTGTTTCCAGTCCTCTCTGCCCTCCGGCCGACCCCCCTCCTCCCGCCGGCTTGTTGATGACCATCCGGCCTTCACTGTGCGTCGCATTCTCAGTGTTCGCCGCTGTGGGAGGGGCTTCCAGTATCTTGTGGATTGGGAGGGGTATGGTCCGGAAGAGCGGTCTTGGGTTCCTCGACGTCCTGGATGCCTCCCTGCTCCGGGACTTCTATCGGGCTTTCCCTGACAAGCCTAGTGGAACGTCCAGGGACGTCCCATAGAAGGGGAGGTACTGTCACGCCGCTGCGTGTGACTCTGGTCCTCCTGTGTTCCCCACTCCCTTTTTTTGTCTGTCTGTCTGTCATCAAGCTGCTGCAGTGAAATACCCAGCTCCCCAGACAGACTCTGCCAGATTGTTCCGTCAGCCTGATGGTGATTTCCAGTCGGCTCCTAAAACTTACCTGACCAGACTTGCCTGTTTTTGATTGCCTAACCTTCATCTCCTAGTGCCTGTGTGGGAAGGATTCCGAGGACCCGAGACCATCCGCCTTGCTTAGACTAAAGAAGAAAATAAATTGTGAACTTTGGCTCCTGTCTTTGGGTCCCAAACTGCTAAGCCTTAACATTCTGGGGTTTTGCATTTCATGACAATGAATATCGCACAGATAATTTGACAGTAAAGTTGCCCAAACATGTTGAGAAAATGGATATGGAGCTGCAGTACAACAGAGGCGCAGACAGCTTCTACCACGCTGATGACATGTCGCTCCTCTGGACCATCATGGCCACTTCCCATACTTCTATGTCAGACCTGCCAAGAGCGACGCTCCAACTACACACATGAGGAGCTGTCTCACCACTTTTTTTTTTTGTAGTTTATTTAAATCAGGTCAATGTGCAGTTACATTAAAAAGATGCCTGCACCAGATTCCATCTGTAGTCCTACACAATTAAAATGACATAGGAGTTAAAATTACATAACAAAAGCCAATTTACATATAAAGATTACATAACAAAAAGACAGTTAATACAATATAAAAAGGCAGTTTACAAATAAAAGTGCAATATACAAATACAACATGCAAATTACCAATTAGTGTGCAATGTTATAAAGTGCAGAAAATATATGAGGAGTGCAACAGTTTTTCCAAAATCCTTATAACACATAAAACACAACACAGTCCTCAAATGGTACCCGCAAGGGTATCATCTGATGGCCAAATACCCGTCTGGTACTTTTATTGTGGGCAGGACTGGTGGTCTAAAAGCCAGTCTTTGACGGCCCGTGAGAAGCTGTGAAAATTCGTTCTTTAGATTATCTGGGAGCCCATTCCATTCTTTGATGGCTTTGTAGGAAAAGGTTGATTGGGAGAAGGCAGACTTTCTTTTAGGAACATGCAGTTACCCCTCTATAAGACATTAACGCTCTGTTTGTTAGCTGAGCACGTAGCTGTACATGTGTTTGTAAGGGGGGTGGGGCAGCATCATTAAGGATTTTGTGAACCAAGCGGATATCAGAGTACCTGATCAAGTTGTCAAAGCTTAGTATACTGTACTTTTCAAGTATATTGCAGTGGTGGTACCGCCGAGACTTTTTATAGAGGATTTTTAAGGCCTGATTATGTAATGATCTAAGGGGGTTTAAAACAGTTTGTTTGGCTTGAGACCATGATGACATACAGTACAAGATATGCGATATAATCATTGTATTGAAATACGATTTGCTGCTTCCAATGACAAAGAGCTTCTGATGTGCTGGAAGTTAGTAATGTTAAATTTCAAAACACGGCATACCTTTTTAACATGTTTTTTAGAATTTAGTACAGGGTCCAAGATCACACCTAGGTATTTAACTTCTTCCATGTTTTTAATCATATAACTATCCACATAGATATTTGGGAGAACACTTTGGATTCTTTTGTTTGAAAAGCACATTGTGACAGTTGTGTGTATTCAGCGTAAGGCAAAACCTGTTCAGCCACTCTGTGGCTTTGTTCTTGATGTGAACATCAAACTTGAATGTGCCATGACACTGACCCATTTCAACCACATCCAGGATCTATAGTACTATATCAGAATCAGACCAGCCCAAATGCATCATAAAGGGATAATGCAATGCTTTTCACACTACTTTGAACACCTTGAAACCTTCAAAGCCTTTGCATGAACTTTGTCTAAACAGAATAACAGCAGAGGACACTAGGACGGGAGGGAAGTAAAACTGTGGTATTTAATCTGACCTCTAAAACACAAACCCATCAGACTGACCTGCGCGTTGCCATAAGGGACCAGCGTGAGGTCCATGATGTCTCCCAGGAGCACAGACGTGGGGTAGAGCATGGAGGTGATGAAGTTCCGACAGCCGGGACACAGGCTTTCGTAGTACAGCCCTATCTTCACCGGTTCTGCTGTACGCCGCGCCAATGCCCGTGTGAAGTTAGCCTCCAGGCACTGCTGCAACACCTGCACAAAGTGGATAAATACTCACTCATGTTGTGGGAGGTTTAAGTCGACGAGAGTACAGCTCAGGAAACCACCTGTCTGTGGTTACATCCGAAACCAGTAAATTGGTAAGAGGTCTAAGCCCAGACAAGAAGCCCCCGAATAGTGCTGTCAGTGAGGAAGGAGTTAGGGAAAGGAGCCTAATAATAAAAACAAAAAGATTCTGCTCAAGCCAAACTTTATAAAAGTGACAAAATACATGTTGTCGTCACAACAGCACAGTCACATGTCACTGTTATAAAGAGCCAAGGCAGTTTGTGCTTTTGCTTTCATTTAGAGGAAACTTAAGCCACATGATCATTTGCAGACATTGTGCAGAGAAGGAGCAGACCTCACTGTGTGTTAATGCAGAATCTTTCTCTGACGATGAACCAAAGGACAGATTTGGTGGAATATTTGACCAGAGTATTCTTTTAACTTGCTGTGTGGAAGATAAGCTTTCACTTCAGGCAAGGCAAGGCAAGTTTATTTGTAGAGCACAATTCATACACAAGGCAATTCAAAGTGCTTCACAGTTGCAGAAAAAATTACAAGAAAACAGATAAAATCAATAAAACATCAACATAAAGTTAATCAATGACAGTAAAAGGCAAGAGTGCAGATAAAATACTTTCAGTTTTCATATGCACGGGTAAAAAGAGCTGTTTTCAGCCTGGATTTGAACATTGTCAGAGTTGAGGCCTGTCTCACATCCTCATGAAGACTGTTCCAGATTTTAGCTGCATGAAACTGAAACGCAGCCTCACCGTGTTTATTATTGACTCTGGGAACCACCAGGAGACCCCTCCCTGAAGTTCTCAGGGCCCGAGATGGTTCATACGGCTCTAACATGTCAGAGATGTACTTTGGTGCTAAACCATGAAAAGACTTGTACACAAGCAGAGCTGTTTTAAATTCTATTCTCTATTCACTTTGAATTCTAAAGAAGGTACTATCAAAAACTACCCCAAGGGTTCTGGCAGAGGCTCGAAGGTGAGGAGCCAGAGAGCCAACATGTACTTTTTGAAGAAATTGTACTTTTATCATGCAGTACTTTTTACCTCTACTTGAGTAAAATTGTAATACAGTATCTGTACTCTTACTTGAGTAAAAATAATTGTTACTTTTTCCACTGAGAAAATATTTAAGCTGCAAATGCTTCATTTTGATCGATAAAATAGATGGGATCACCTTGTTCTTTAGAATTATTTTGTTTTACAGTATTTCCCGCCATTTTCTTTGTAAATATCATGATTTATGGGGTCATTGAAAATAAATCAGACTTTTCACTCAAACAGTTACTCAGTACTACAGTACTCGAGCAACTTTTTTTTTTTTACTTCTACTTGAGTAATTGTTTAGGTCACTACTTTCTATAATTCTGTTGTATGTTTCACAGAGTCCCAAGCTGTACAAGATACCAAGGAATGGTCAAGTTATCTCTTATAGGTTTTTTCCACAATCATTTACAAGTTTCTGAAACTCTATTAGTTTCCTCATATCTACCATTGAAAACAGCTCAAAACCTTTCTATTACTGTTTGGACTGAAAGGTTAATTCCTGACACTGACTCAACACATTTAGTGGTGTGCTGGAGAAACAATTCCAGATTGCGGAAGTTGAAAGTAGTAAAGAATAGTGTGTGATCGTGCCCCTCTTTATGGAGCATAACTCTTCTTACCCCACACTGGAGCGCAGCTCCGGGAAGAGCACCAGGTTGAGGGGGGGTGTCTGCAGCGGACCTCAGCACTGTTCCCCCATACAGGCACGGCGAACACCAGCAGCAGCAGCGCCTTCATGTCGAGTCAGATGAGCAACAGGAGAGACAGAAGCAGATCTACAAAAGCAAAGTGCATGAGTAAACTGCGGGGGTAGAAAGACAAGTTTTAACAGAGCGCGGCTGCTTCCGCGTAGGGGCTGTGCGCTCTCTGATTGGCTGGAGGATCACGTGTTTACTGTGCGAGGGCAAACATGTGCGGCATAGTTGTTTACAATTTGAAATTTTTAATAAACTATGTTTTAGACGTAATGCAGTACAAATGTGACTCAAATGAAACTGTATTTGTGGAAAAAGTAGACTGTAGTTGATCAAGTATGTTGTTGCTGATGTTAAGTGAATTTCTCCATTTTAATGTTCTATCTTATCTTATCTGATCTGATCCTATTGTTATTTAGTCCAGCACAAAATGACTCTGCGGAAAATCAGACTCAGCATAGGTCTGACACGTAAAGATTATATTTTTTTTTCATGTGTCAGCAGAGTTGTGGTTATAGGCGTCAGTCAGTTCATTGAGTCGAAGTTAATAATGATGGATTATCACCTGACATCTCATGACTGTCCTTCCTCTGACACATAGACTGTAACTGTCACATGTCTTTTGCATTTATTTTTTCAACCATTTCATAATCCATTTTTGAGAGTGCCTGGTTTCTTTGCTCATACAGAATTTCATTGGAGTTTTTTTTTGATTGTATCAATGATTAGCCAAATATAGGGGATTTAAATGTGGTTTATTATTTCATGAATCCGCCTGTTAAAGGTTTTGTTTTTATTACAAACAATGAAATAGGACAGCATTAAATTAAAATGTTAGTTGTGTCCAAACTCATTCTTAACTTTCCAAACATATTTGTAGAATCGGGTTCACAACTTGCAGATGCAGGATCACATTTCAGGGTCACTTTGACAGAAATGTGACAAAACAAGGTTGTTCATTTTGTTTGGTATAAAAGCAGATTAATAGCTTAGTGATGTTTTTACACAATAACCACCGAAGCAAAAAGTGGCTCATCTTGCCCCCACTCTCCCCTACAGCCCAACAGTTTTGTGTCTAGTTAAAAGCAAAGAGGTCTTGTAAAAGTGTGTGCATCAGCTGACACGGGCCATAAAGGGAGTGGAGTGTACATGTTGAAACGGTTCAGCAAAACCAAAAGAAAAGAGACACAGACAGACATCATTTAATATATCTTTTATTGTACTGTAAAATCTTTGCATCAGCCTAAAGAACCGTACAGATGAGAGAAAGTACCTGTCTGAAGAAAAAAACAACAACTCTGAAGCAAGCAGTTTACGGTGAGATACAGTTACGTATACAAGAGAAAAACCTGGAGTGGAACGAGTGAAGGACAGCAGAAGTGTAAGTGAACTGGACAGTGCTCCCTCAGCGTCAGGACAGTCGTTTTGTGTGTACCATGGGCACTAGTACCTTAGGATCAATAGTCAAAATACCATGCACAAAAGCACCTGGATATTCATAGTACTGAGGGAGCACTGCGCAGAGAAAAACAGTTGTTCAAGTTACAAAGACATCAGCTCTACTCTGAGCGACAGAGAGACTGACTGCAACACATATTTACCGTTTGGTTAATGACACACTGTAAACATTTGCTTTTTTTTTTTTCTGTACGTGGGAGAAATTCAAGCTAGCTTATTTTTTTCTTTATAGGCTCTGTAAGGTTACCATGAACAGATATGAACAAACAAAAAAAATAAAGGACATCTGGACAGACAAGTATCGGCCTTTAAAAAAAAAAAGAAAAGGAAAAAAAAGCCAAATAAAACAAGTATCGTCATCATCATGCACCATAAAAGAACACTTCGTTAAAGGTTCCACAGATCTGCTGAGGGAGCTGTGCAATGGCTGTACCTTTGTATGGCGTTTTACAAAGAGTCCACCTCTCCTGCCCGAGCGCTGAGCCAGGCCAAAGAAAACCGTTCTGAGAGAGCACAGGGGCCCACTGCGGGAACCCAGGCTTTTTATCATTATGCCTGTATCGCCAGTATGGGAACAGCAAACAGGCTGTGCGATAGATATCATTTCAGAGGGAAAGCAGAATACTTTTTTTTAGTAAGGGATTAGGTCCACCTGTATTTCAGTCAATTCGTGGAGCAGATTGAGCCCATGTTTTGACCAAACTGTCACTTTATGATAAAAGTGCGAATATTGACATAGGGTTAAACGTCTCTGGCCCCCAGATGATTCTGAGGAATGTTAATGCACCCAACAAGTGTACATTAGATCGAAATACATATTGAAGTACTGCTAAATACAGTAAAATATAGCTGTACTACGCAACTATTTGTCCACAAAGGTGCTTGACTTAGGGCTATCCTTGGGAAGCTCGGCATTTTGGATGGCCTTAATGTTTCAGAAAAAACTGCCAAAGTAATTCAGCATGGGTGCTATTTCCAAAGACACTTTCCAATGGCATCGTAAATAATCCAGGTGTCAGGCCAACTATAATATTTTCATTCCCTTTTTTTAACAATTATTTTAACTTGGCCCATTACAAGAGTAGAATATTTAGTTCCACCCCAGGACCCAAAAGGCTCTGCTGTTGGACCTGCCTCAGTCACAGGACTATGATGAGGCCATACCCAAACAAACTTTGTCACAGATAATTGAAATTTGACGCAAAATATCTTGAGATGACAAGGATACTATTATATACAATGATTGGGTCTTTTGATTTACTTTTTCGATTTACATATTTAAAATAAAAAGGTAAAAAATGACCATGATAATTCAGTGTTGATATTGAATTTCTTGGCGGCTAATAGATTTTTCATAAACAGTACAAGCCAGAGAGCATTCACACCATTGTTGGCGCTTGTATCACAAAGTGAACACTTTTTTTTAACTCATCTGCTCCAACAAACATAAATGCAACCTACAACAGGAAAAGGGAGGATGGCTTTGCACACTCTAGCTTTCTATGCTAATTAGAAAATATATTCCAAGTTAGCATAGACCACTAGAGCATGTGACGCATTTTGCATCCGCTTATGTTTTATTTATACAGAAGTTTCACATCCTGCAGTGGATCTCTGTGGACTCTCACTTCTTCTATAAACCCAAAACAGGTGTCTTTTGTGGTGCAAATTTAACACTGCCTCTATTCACAACCGAGAGAAAAAAAACAAACAAAAATCTCAAAAATATTTCAAAAGAGAAACAAAGAAAGAAACAACTCCTCTCAACTACACCTTTTATATATATTTATAAATGCAATCGCTCTGTAGTTATTCTTAGCACACACATGTACACGAGCTCGCTTCGACCTGACGCGTCACGCTGAAAGAAGGGCGAGTCGGGAACCGCCGCTGCCTCTTTCCGAGTTTCGTGATTCAAAAATATAGTCATCTACGAATATATCTCAAAATATGCTTTCATTCTTCAAACCTATAATCGACACCAAATATATAAAGTCTGTCTGTCTGTCTGTGTGCTTCGTTAGCGTAAGCCGTATCGAGGATCATTTTTTACAGTGTACCAAAAAATACTCGGATAGCTCGTACGTAGAAAAGTCGTTTCTCAATAAGCTCAAATGCATATCGATCTATTGTTAGTCTCCTCTGAGAGTCGTTGCTACTAAAACGTTGCATTGCTGGCATTTCATCTGTGGTGTGTATGGCAAGAACAGGCGACACGCAAAGCTACTTTTTACAACTTTTGGATGACGTTACATGGATGAATTGCTTGCCCTGTTTGTAAAGAAATAATGGCCGTTGTTATTAAAGGTCCCCTGTTTCGGCTCGGGGCGACAGTGGGGACCGAGGACGCCGACCGGGGCCCGCTCCAGTCACAAGTTTGTGAAGCTGGTTGCGACTGGGAGCACCCAAAATTGAGAATTTCGGGAAATCTTTCAAGTCAAAATGAAGGCGAGACACTGCAGGTGAATCGGAGAAACAGAGTACTAATTCTGAGATAACTATTTGAAACTTTTGCAGTAGATAATGAACAAATATAAAGGAAAATATCCTTCTGAACAATCTTAAATGTATGGTTGACTTAAAGGCCCTGTACCTGATCTGGTGTCCAAACTCATTCCTAACTTTGAGGGGTCAATGTCACAGAATGCACAGTATTTTTTTTCTACTAATTACTGAGTTTACATTTGGATGTTTTTTCACAGCAAATTGTTCAGGAGAAGCGAAAAACGGCCCTCGTTGCTAATGTTAGCATATGTAGCATGAAGCTAATGTTAGCTTCCTGGTTAGCGATATCCGTAAAAAAAAAAAAAAGTATTTATGGGCTGTTGAAGCACTTCGCTCCTCCCCATGTCTTAGTCTCTTTGTTTAGTAAAAAAAAAATGTTCATAATAGAGTGGAAGTAGTGGTGGAGAAATGGGAGAAAGTTCAGTTTTTTCTCTTTGTTTTTCCTCTCTGGCTACTTTGAACATGACCATTTACATGACTCCAAAGATGCAAAAATAAATTCTGTTGCAGTAATACAGAAAAAAAACATCAGCTATAGGGCCTTTAAAGAACAGACGTTTGAAGGTGCTATGGTCTCTAAATTGTTTTGTATTCTGAGAGAATCTATTCAGGAAAGTTGATATAGTGACAGAATAAAACGTCCTATTTTGCAGGTTGTCTCTAACTTTAAACGTTGTCTACAGATTTTGCCCGCAGTGTCTCAAACCTCTAAAATTGCATCGTCTCGCTTATCCACACACCCAGCCAATTATATACAACACAAAACTGAGGACCTTCAATACGAACCAATCCCTGATAAATGTAGTTTCCTGAATCCATCTCTAGGTTTTTTATTTCATTTGGGATACAAATATTGATAAAAATGTGCCAACTATCTTTACTGCTCCTGAGTCAAAAACACTGAGGACAGACGGCTTAGCTAGCTCGGACCAAACCAATGACGACGACGACACACTTCACTGTAAACGAAGCAATTCATGCATGTGGCTACGTCCAAAATCGGGCTGAATTATTTTCTTTTTTTCTTTTTTTTCACTGACTGGACAAAACAAAATTGCATAACAAGCCAAGCCACGAGTTCTATGAATAAAAAAAATGGAAAGGGGAACACACATACTGTACACTATTCATTCTATCTACATTACAAAACACTTCTATGGGAGGGATAAAAAAACAAACAACGGTAAGCTAGAATACAGTCTCTCAGTTAGTCTGGGGGTTGTTGGGGTTTTTTTTTAGACACAGCGGATTGCGTGTGTGACATGGACAACAAAGTGCGATCGGTAAAAACAATTGGTCCGACGAACAGGAGAAAGTCTTGCCTGAAAACGTATCGAGAAAACACAAAAACACTACTCGCATGCACCGTTGCAAAAGCTTATAACTGTGAATTATTGTGTATTATTATTTTTATTCAAACAAACGGACCAGGTCCATTCCCCAAAAAATAAAAGACGCTTCACATTTGTAGCTTAACTGTGTCGAGACAAAAAAAAAAAAAAAAAAAAAGCAAATAAAAAAGGAGCACCAAGCTTCTGTACAGCCGCCACCGCAAAATGAAGGAATATGTAACAGTAGCTCAAATAAAACCGGCGTTTCAGGGCATACGATTGCGTACGAGAGATTTACAATGAAAGAACACATCAGCATCTGTGTGGAGATGAAATACTTTTTGTCAGACTTACAATAGTCCGGGGCTAAACAAATACTCGTAATCGAATCAAAATAGCAATTGAAATGATTGTTAATAGTTTTCATAGTGATAAGTGAAAGTGAAAGGTACCCATAGACCGTAAACTAAGAATGGACTAATTATAGCCTCGTTCTTCCTGAAGCCTTAAGGAAATGGGGACAGGCTCCGGAAGTTCCTTACGCTCGTGGACTTTTGCCCCTCTTTAAGTCATTATTGGAAACAGGCTTGTCATTCTTACCTCCACAAGTTTGTCTCATTCTACCTATTTTTGTCCCTTCGCTGTTTTTTTATTTTCACCCTATTATGAATCAAGAAACTGGCTCCAAAAACCCAGCCAAATTGCTAGCATGAATGAGCTTCAGTTAGCCCGCACTATGGGAGACAGTCCGTTCTAAATTTACAGTCTATGATGGCACTGCACAAATGGGAGCCTGCGTCATTTGCTATGTGTGGCTAACGCTAACGCTAACACCCACAGCGGTTTACATAGCGGAGGCTCTGCAGACACTAAAAGCTTGAATAGTTGCAGAGAAAGCATTGATTCTTGTATTAGTTTAGCAATTCGTATTTCAGTTTTCTCTTAGATGTTATTGCTCCTCGATATGGACTCAAATATTGATTTTAAAATTGTTGATCAAATTTTTACAAAATTACGTGCCACGAGAAATAAATTGTAATTGTATTTGTTTTGTTACAACATTGTGCTGCCCTACCATCATTTCATTTAGTTTAAGAGAAACAATAATTTCACTATTCCTTTTTCTTTCTTTCTAAATCTTGCTTATGGTGTCAATAAAACAACAATCGTAAACATTCGTACAGTATTCTAACCCTGCAATTTCATGGAGCATCCCATTTCGCTAAAACCAGACACATTTTCTAACAAAATTCTATTCATAACCAAGAAAAGGGCGACTCAATTTAAAATGACACCAAAAATCTTCTTTCTCAACTCAACATAGCCCTCCTATTCTATAAAACCACTGAACCCTCACACCTGGATTCACGGCTTTTGTGCGACGCAATGGCACCCCCTAGTGGAGCTGACAACGCTCAATCAACAGTATGATGAAGGCACTTCCAATGTTCCTCAGCGTGTCCTGAAGATAGCCCTCATATCACAAGCATGGCCGCTGTCCCTTACGCTATGGTTCAGAAAATTTGAATAAGGTGCATCCTGAACTTAAAACAAAACAAAAGTAAATGCTACATGTTTTTTTTTTAGCTGTTGTTTTTGAGAATAAAGTGTCAATGCTAAGCTTTTTTGATCGACTAAAATTGTTTAAAAAAAAGAGTCACTGGGAATTTTTGTTTGAACCGTTATCTGCAAAGTCAATCCCCGCAAGCAGTCAGCGCTTTACGTTTTACCCCAAAAACAAAAGAAAAAAGAGAATCAAGCAAAAACTACGCTAAAGCCTCCATGCAAACTCCATAATCTCTACCCACTGAACGGCAAAACGGACTTGCTGCTACATGAAAAAGACATCCTTCATTTGGCTCACATTAGCTGGATCCTAGAAGCAAAGTCTGGCAGAAAATAAAACAAGTAAAAAAAAAATAACGAAAAACAAATTGTCATAAAACTTTTTTTTTTTTTCAACATACATAAACCGCATGTGTGTCTTGCAATATACTGTACAATATCTTTAAGCGAGAACAGTCAAAGAAGAACGGGAAGTAACCGCAACAGTCTACCAAAGCAGATACAGTACCGAGGATTCGCGCGTAGACCTGTGCTCTGTCGAGGGAGCACCAACAGTTTCAAAAGCCGACAGATACCGTAGCGGCCGATGTCGGGGGAAACGAGGAAGAGGGCTGTACCTACGACCGCACCGGGGCGCGTTCACAAAGACGCCATTTTGGACATAAATTCAAGTTCGACAGATGATAAAATGTGAGCTTAACCACCTGAAGAAAGCATGAGCCATTGTACTTGCTGATAGTTCGGTTTCAAGATGGCTTGAAATAAGCTTTCTGCTTATGATAATAACATAGATTACATTCACTCTCCTTGAAAATGCATCCAACTGCCCTGCTTTATTCAGGCTTCATTAAAAAAAAAAACATAGCTTTGTCAGGTTTTATCTCCAGAAATAATGTGTCTGTAATGGACCCATCCTCTGCTGGAACAAACTCAAGCTAAATCTTTCATTTAGAAATGCTTTGTGGAGGCAATTTGAACACTGAAATGGTCCAAGTGAGACCGGTGAAGGTGTCCGGACTTAAAATGACAAGGGAACCTAACAAATACATGAATGAGTAAAACAAGGGAAGCGGCTTTACATAACCCCCCTGAGCCTGCGGTGCGTTTACTGTCTAATGTAAAACTCCAATGTCTTTATGAAACCTGCCCTTCTGTCTTGTGATAATAAAGCCTTTTCTTGTTTACAATAAATCAAAGACACGTGTACCATGCAGTGTAGTCTGTAATGTACAACCGTACCGTCTTCCACGGAAATCGCCGCGAGCCAAAGCAGCTGAAAATAAAACATTTGATAAAAATATAGACTTGTATTTTTAAAGCTGTCGCCGGCCGTTTCCCCCCCCGCCCCTTTCTCCCTCTCGGTTTACTCACACAGGCTTGTGGTCGATCAAAAGCTATTACTGTGGCACTTAAGCACACTTTAAAAAAGAGCTTAACTCCTCTGAAACTCCAGTGACAACACCCCCTGGTCGGCTTTTTAAATGTTTGCATTTTTATGCTTTACTACGTGAAGCGAGCAGCCATGGTTAACCAAGCCAGGCTCTTTTCGTCTTGAGTGACAGGCTTTTTGTCTACATAGCAGGCAGTCTATGGATGGTGCCGGGCCGTTGTCGTGTGTCCCAAGGCACGCGGGAAAAGCACCACTTACTTTGTGCTTCTTAAAAGTCGTCCTTAAAAACACTTTGATTTTTGTTTGAAATCAATGTAGAGTCACGGCTAGCTGGACGTAGCCACAGTAACTGTACATTGTGTGCTTCTGAAGCCGCTGCGGTCGCGCCACGTTGTACTAGTACACATCGTTTTTTTTAGGGTTTTGCACGGGCAGCTCATCTGGGGTGGGAGCGGGCCAGCGCGGGGTAGGCCAGCGTGACATTCAGGTGGTCGTTGTGTTGGACCAATGACACGTTCTTGTAGTGGAGCACCAGGTCTTTGAGGGACGAGTACAGGTTGTAGGGCTCCGCGAAGCCGTAGCCCGTGGCCGTCTTGTAGATGACGCAGTGCTTGACGTCGCCGTCCACACTGGGGGAGAAAAGAATGAACAGAGGGTCAGAAGGTACTGCATTGCAAGTTGAGTTCTTGAAATCCTCAATAATGGCTTGGTACATTTGGATCTTTGGCGCTTGCAATTGTCCAAAGCTAAGTCATCACCTAATACCAGTACTCAACTGAATATAAAACCTTTTTTTCATTTTGTGTGGCAAGAATAATCACAATTACAGCAAAACTAGACGTCAACAAGGTACAGTATTTGCAAACTGAATTGAACTAAATTTTCAGTCAGAAATCACAAATCCAATCAAAATGCTGGTCCAATCATGTTGATGCCACAGATTTTCCAGGTACTGGGGTCTGTGAGTACAAGATAAGATAAGATATCCTTTATTGATCTCACAATGGAGAAATTCACTTGTTACATTCTGCTCTTAGAAACACTCAGGGTGTGAAGGATAGACAGGAAATGTGCGAACAATTACATAGTAAATAGTAAGTAGAGGTATCCTATATACAATGACTACCAAAAACCTTAAAGGGGCAAGAAGTATAACAATAAAAAAATAAAAATAAACAAACTATAATGAAAAATGTCAGTATTAGCAGTTCAGGTTACAGTCATAGTGCACGTGGTTGATAAAGTGACGCTGATTAAGTGACGTAGATACAGATATTATAATACTACCAACCGTGCAGTATTTCTTGTATAAAATAAAACCTGCTACACACTACTAGGACATTTTAAAAACGTGACGCAAAGAGCACATTCCAGTGGAGAAGCATGGCGGCGGTGAGCTTCCTGATTGGCCGTTGCTACAATAGCGTCACTCAAATCGCAAGTAAATGTGAAATGTGTCGGATTCTTACGATTTGAGGTTTCTGAGGCTCCAACCCGACACATAGTCGTAATACAGTTGCACTGACACCACACACGAGGAGCGCCGTGACAAATGATCACTTGCGAAAAACACCTCACCGAACTTGAGGAGAGTGTGTTCCTCCAGTCTTAACACGGGACCGCAGAGAACGTTCATGTATTTAAGAGCAGGCTCAAGACCCACCTTTTTAGCTTAGCTTTTAACTGACATCTATTTATTTAGTCCTAATTATATATTGTATATTGTGTGTATGTATGTGTATATATATATATATGATGCGGGGCGTATTGTTTTAAAAGTTTGATTTATTGATTGATTGAACACTGACACTTGTGGAGACTAGAAACTCTAGATCTAGAAACTTAATTATAGGTAAAGGATTCATGTCACTTCTTGATGCTTTCATTTAGTCTTTAAAGTGGAGATTTAGCTTATTATACATATACGTAAAATGCCAATCTTTTGCAGGCCTCTGTTGATTTTATTCATACAATGTGGCCACTACACTGAGCCAAACTATCAGTATCGGATAGAATCGTTTTTTTGTTTTGTTTTTTTCAGAAAAAAATCATCCCGATTAAATACTGTGTTTTGCCTAAATCCATATTTTGTACATTATCAACCACATACTGAAAATAGCATATCTAAATATTGTTATGAACCAAATTCAGTCAATATAAATCTCTATCCATGACATTATCAAGTCTGTATGTTTTTGCTTTTTTCACCTAACAGTAACTGTGAGGTGAAACTAGAGCCATGTCGATGCTTTTTGAAACCAATACACACACACACACACACACACACACACACACACACACACACACACCACACACACACACACACACACACACACACACACACACACACACACACACTTGACTTGTTCACGTGTCTAATGCGGTGCCAGCACTCACACGACGGAGCAGGCGTAGGAGCCCTTCTGGGATTGGCTGTCGCGGATCAGGAAGGTGCCGTTGCTCTTGCCTCTCAGCATGTCCTCGGCACGAGTGCGGGTAATGTCCCCCACGTACCAGGTGCACTCGTCGTGGTGCGGGGAAGCTTCGTCCTCCTCCAGCGAGTAGGAGCTGTAGAGAATGCAACGTGTTTAAAAGGTTAGCAATCTGGCGTTTTTTTCCTAAAATAAGTGTGAGAGAGGGGCGGGGGGGGGACATACTCATCGGCGTCATTCTTGATACCCAGCCACTCGTTGATCCTCTTCTGCCGCGTTCCCTTCTGTGTGAGCCATCTGTGGAGACGAGATACCCATAAATACCACACTTCATTTTCTAAACCGACTGATTCATCTTGTGTTTGTGCAGCCAATAATGGACGCATTTGTGGTCTCGAATCTATGTAATATCCACCTGATGAGGATGTTATATGTTCATTAAGTCTGTCAGTTTTGATCAATATGGGAAAAAAAGCACAACTGAACTGAAATAACATGGAGTGAGTGTTAAACTTAGGCGTAAACAATTTGTGAAGCATAAAACACAAGGGAAACAAACAAAAAGGGTGATATTTGTGAGCGTACATCAAGTACTGGTCCCTGGTTTTGCGCAGCTGCATGAGGTCGGGCTTGAGGCTGTTCATCCTCTTGTCGATCTCTCGGTTCTCGCTGACCTGCTGCTTCAGGTCCTGCTCCAGCTTCACCTTACTGTCATGGATCTCTTTCACACGAGACTGCAGGCGCTCCGAGTTGCTCTGGATCCTGTTCGGGAACAAAGTTGTGAGTATAATATTCATACTTGCGCTACTTTAAATTTTAGTGAAATGGGAATTTTAATGGTATAAATAAGCAAATCGTAAGGCTAGAAATATTTTGGTAACATATAGTGCTCCCTTGGGATTTATTATGTTTAAGGCCTGCCCACTCTATAGTTTAGACTTCTTCAAACATGTTCTGAAATGCATGATGGTGACTCTTTTATTAGTTTATTATGTTTAATCTTCTCTCAAGTGTTACCCCTCCTAGACATGTTTTATGTGATCAGTGAGTCGCAATAAGCAGGGCTCCTCAAAAAATATAATGGATTATTTTAGTTTAGTTTAGTTTATTTATTTGTTTGAGCAGTTAACCTGCCCAAAGGGAGTGGGCTGAAGCCAAAGGCTTATAAGCGCCCACCCCAAAATAAAAATAATAACATTACATTTAATATTTACAAGGTAGCAAATCATAAACAAAGGAACATAGGGCAAAGTAACAATAAATGATGAAGAAGAATAAAACAAAAACAACAGCAAAAATAAAGAACAAAAGAATGTGCTACTTTTATGTTATAAAGGTTCATTAATACATATTATACTCTGAGATCTTGCTACTTCCCAGTTGTCATTACCATCCTTAATATAATTTAATTTGGGTTTAATTATCATTATTATTATATTTGTTTAATTGAGTTATATGTGAAGTATGATGTAAGCCCTGCATAGTGTGGTGCATTAAAAAGCCAGGGTGTAGAGCGGGCCAGTTGAAGAGGGCAGTAACTCCCCCTCAACAAACCCCCACCCAGCTGCCCTAACAGCTGATTTGTAGATGATGTTCCTATGCTGAGTGGTGCATTAAAAGACAAGGTTTTGAGCCCGTTGGGAGGGTCCCTCTCAACAGATTCATAACTTGCTTACCCTAATTCTCAATTTGTAAATTTGAGCAATAGAATGACAACCGTTCCAAGCAGCAACACTCTTCCTTGATAGGAAATACACATAATTGATCCTACTGCGCCTCCTAGAGGCAACACATTTCTTGTTCTCTGTATGTTTCAAAAGTCTTTTGTTTGTATTTATATTTGAACAGGTTGATGTTTGGACATCGTTTCAACTCCATTTCCAGTTTATTCCACAATTGTACACCATTAACTGTTGGGCTAAAACTTTTCAAAGTTGAGCTATGTTTCTGAGTCCTAAAGTTTAATTCGTCACGTAATTCATAACAACCAGTACGTTCTTGGAACCTTCTTTGTATTTGGCCTGGCAACAGTTTGTATCTTGCTTTGTATAACATCTGTACAGTTTGGAACTCAACAATGTCACAAAACTTCATGATCTTTGATTTTAAAAATAATGAGTTTGTGTGATCCAAAAACCCAACTTTATGAATTACTCGGATAGCTCTTTTTTGCAACAATACTATTGGTTTTAATGTGTTTTTATAAGTACTACCCCAAACCACAGTACAATAATATAAATATGGCAAAATCAGAGAACAGTATAAGATATGTAGAGCTTTGATGTTTAAAATGTGCTTTGCTTTTGCTATTACTGAAATGCTTCTAGAAATTTTCGTAGATATATATTTAATATGAGCTTTCCAAGTAATTCTGTCATCTATAATAACACCAAGGAATTTGATTTCATGCACTCGCTCTATGACAACACCCTCTATCTGAATTGCTTCCTGAGCATTGGAATTACGGTTGCCAAATATCATCATTTTGCTTTTACTCAGATTTAGAGATAGTTTATTTTGTTTGAACCACTTATTGACACTTTTGAGTTCCAAGTTAACAATCCGACACAGTTGCTGTAAGTCGTCACCTGATGCAAAAATATTTGTATCATCAGCAAACAAGATAAATTTAAGTACTTGAGACGTTTTACAAATGTCGTTAATGTACATGTTAAACAATTTTGGGCCCAGAATGGAACCTTGAGGTAAACCACACACAATTTGTCGACAACTCGACTGATAATCACCTATTTTCACACATTGTTTTCTATTTTTTAAATAACTGGTAACCCACTGTAGAGCTACCCCCTAATCCCATAATGTTCTAGTTTATTAATTAGTATATCATAGTTTATTGTATCAAACGCTTTACTCAGGTCAATAAATAACCCTATGGCATATTTCTTGTTATCTACAGCATTAGTTATTTCTTCAATTATATCAAAGAGAGCGTGTGAGGTTGAGTGATTATTCCTAAAACCAAACTGATTGTCCGAGAGTAAATTACACCTTTCAATAAAGCTGTCAAGTCTAGAGTTATAAACCTTCTCTAAGATTTTTGAGAATTGCGGTAAAAGGGAAACAGGCCTGTAGTTTGTGAAGAGATGTTTATCTCCTGCCTTGAACAGAGGAATTACTTTTGCTACTTTCATACTTTCAGGAAATTGTCCAGTTTGCAGAGACAGGTTACAGATGTATGTTAACGGCTTAGAGATACTTTCAATAACACTTTTTAAAGTTTTCATATCCATGTCATAATAATCTGTCGAGGTTTTATTTTTACACCCTTTAACAATGTCCAGTATCTCCTTTTCCTTCACAGGTTTGAGGAACATGGACAGAGGATTTGTGTCTATCAGTTCACAATTATAGTTCTCAACATTTGTAATTTTTGCAGCAAGATTCGGTCCAACATCTACAAAGAATTTATTAAATGTATCGACTACTTCATTCATATTATTTAAAGTGTTATCCTCATCTTTGAAATATTTTGGATAATTAATTGTTCTCGGTTTATTTCTAATTATACTATTTAAGATATTCCATAAACCTTTAATATTATTCTTATTGCTATCTAACAACTTATTATAATAATCCTGTTTACATTTTCTAATGATACCTGTCAGTTTATTTTTATATTTCTTATATTTATCCTCAGCTTCTTTTGTTCTATCATTTATAAATTTTTTGTAGAGTGAATTTTTTTCTTGCATGCATTTAGTAATCCTTAGACATCCATGGGTTTTCTTTACACTTTCTGTTTTTACAATTTAGTCATTATTGAAATGACAGTGAGTCAAGTATGGTCACTTTTGTAAACAGAACTGTACACAGATTATTATTATTTCTCGATTATGTGATTTGTGTAATTGTAAAGTGTAATAATCATCATTGTAATAAAGTGCACTGTCAGGTACCCTATTTCAAATTGCACATCCCTATTGTGAACATACTTCTGAATCTCCTTCTCGTTCCCCTCTTTCTGAAATCTCTCCAAAGACTCTCTGCTGTAACGCTCCTGAGTCTCAAACTGCTCCTCGAAGATCTTTATCGTCTCATTAAAGGCTTCGATGGCTGTGCGCTTTGTCTGCAGATCCTGGACAAGAGAAGCAACCGTATATCATTAGCATCAAAACGATTACATAGGAGCACAGTATGTAGGTACAGTGTATGTTCCTTACCTGTGAGGTGCGGGTGTACTCCTCGTACAGGGAATCGTACTCGCGGCTCTTCTCCTGGTACTGCTCATGATACACCTTCAGCTGCTCTCCCACTTCCTCAATACTGGTCTCCTTCACCAGCTGGAAAGATGCACATGAACTTGTGGGTCATTTAAAAACATCCACTGAAATCATTAATATCAACATTTTGAGCACATTTATTGCTCCTTGACACAAAGATTTATTAGGACAAATCATATGGATTCAAAAAGGGTTATTTTTGCATGGGCAATCTTTGTTCCTCAAAGTCAAGTAATTTTTACCACGTTTCAAAATTTAAAGGTACATTATGCAACTTTTTATGCAAATAAAAAAGTGGATATTTGTGCATATTGGACCTTGACTCTGTAGCTTAATGAATGGTCAGTATGGCGCCTTTACTTTGGATCACGGTGGTCTCTCCAACGCTCCAGGATCAATTGTTTTGTAGGTTTTCTGGTGAGAAGGTCCGTCAGCAATGAAAACCTTCCAAACAATTGATCATAGAGACCACTGTGACGGAAAGTAAAGGCGCTATGCTGACCACTCATACAGGTCAAATACGCACAAATATCAACTTTTTTCCAACATAAAAAGTTGTATAATGCACCTTTAAGTTTAAAAGGTTGAGCCAAGCCACCTGTCAGGAGCAGTAGGCGACCACAGTGGCGGTTTCTCAAGACGTATTTTAAGCCACAGACCTGCTGGTACTTGGAGATGGGGTAGAGCAGCTTGGTGTCCAGTTTGGTGTTGTACTGGGCCAGGGACTCGTGGCGGTAGTGATTGATGAGCTCCACCACAGACATGAATGTGAGCGGCTCGGAGAAACCGTAAATACCGTCTCTGTGGTAGATCTTGATCAGCTTGTTGTTCCCTCCTTTCCTGTGAGGTCGCAGCATGATATACAGCGTGAGATTAGGAATAGTACCGTCATTGTTTGGATGGAAAGGCTGGTACCTCAGAGTTAGCGTGTACTCCCCCTCGAGTTTGCTCGAGGCATCTCTGACCAGGAAAGTCCCATCCAGAGTGTCTCGCATCTTCTCGTTCACTTCCTCCCTGCAATGTTCAGTACATTAAGAACGGAATTACTTAAAGGACATTTTGTAGAGGTATTAAAAGTTTTAAAATAAAACCAGTTAATTAGCTCCTTACCTGGAGATTTCTCCCCAGTACCATTCAGCGTCGTTGAGCAAGCTGGTCATGTCAGTCATGGAAGATGGAGCACTTTTAGATGTGACTGGTTTAGCTGGGAGAACTGTATGACCAAGACAGGATAGGGTTGTTTGAAAATACCTTTTTTTGGCATATGGTTTTGCATAAATGTTCATTTGCATGTCCAAGTTGGTTGTGCGTCAGTCATCAATTGCTTTGTTTGGTGGTTTAGTTTATGTGGGCCAACATTCTACAACTTGGGAGCATGGAGAGTTCCAACTACTACTGTGATTACAACTATCGCTACTACTACAGTATTTATACAACTTCTGTCATTCCTTCTACTCCTCCTCCTCCCAGTACCATTGTAACTATGGTAACTTCTACTGCTAAAACTAGAGTAACTTCTAATGGTGCTATAACACCATGGAGGTTACCTGGAGGTGTGATGTCTTGCTGTGTAGTTCTCTCAATTATCAACCTTTCCAAAACAAGAGCTGGGAACTGCTCATCCATGGGTGACCTGCATTTTAAAATCCTTACTGTTATTTTAGATATTAAAGACAAAATTAAAAAAACTGCAGCGTACGAGACTCACCAGCCTGACGAGGGCTGATGCGTATGAGCAGCGGTCCAAAGATGTGTCCAAGGGTGAGGCTGTCCAGGTCGTTACTGTCCTGGCACTGGCTCACACGGGCCAGGTGAGTGAGGAGGAACTGCAGGGTGAGCCGGTGGTGGAGGGGCACTGAGGCGGAGCCTTCCAGAATCAGGCTAACCTCTCGATCATGGCTACCAGCGACCGCGCCATCTGGAAATACAGAGGATTTACAGAAATGTTCCATGAATTGACCAGTGCATCAAAAACTATATACCAAGAACCGCTAATGAATCAGTTTGTTTTGACTCTTGCCAGTGGCACAAGGCAGGAAAGTCCGTCAAGCTTCTTCTATTCGCACTCATATATCTGATACAATTACTCCCATTTGTTTGAGAAAAGTAAGAACGCCACTCTCTATTATTATCATTGTAAAACCTATAAAGCCCCTGAGTTCAGAACCTATTTCGGTAAAATGCGTGGTCATGTTTATACTTAAAAATCCCATTACTTGAGTCTTTTGTGAGTGCGAAAAGAAGTCAGCATTTCTGGCATGCCCGAGAGAGTGAGAATCTGCAGGCTCGTTTAGCTAGCTCACAGTCCTCATGGACTTGTATTCATTGAGTTGAGTTTTTCCTATTTCATGATTTAATACCATAATAAATCTTCTCTTAAACGTGTTATTTATTGATTGTCTGTTTTTTTGTATGGTGTAAGTTTCACATTATTTCATTGACATAATTATTTCATTTGTAATAATCCGTATGAAGCATAGTAAGCACACAAACCTAAAAAAGGTCAGGAGCCAGTGATGTGAATCAATGTGTCTGGTCTACGCCTGGATGCTATGATTGGGTGTGGTCATTACCTGTGGCCTGCTGGCTCTGCTGCTGTTTGCAGAGTGCAGTCTGCAGGTGTGGGTAGACGCACACTGGTATGACAGGAGATGGCAGGTCTCTCAGATAGTCCAGGACGCACTCTGATACGTCTTTGTGGCTGAGGTCAGTCTCTGCAACAAACCAGCAGCACTTCAGAAACAACAGCACAGGCGTAGTGCCACATTTGTCGAGAAACGCGTCTTGCTAAAACTCACCGTTGGGTATGCTTGGCTCTGGGCTTTCGGAAACTGTCCTGTACAGTGCTTTGCTGTCCAAACCTGGAACAAGAGATTCGAAATGTGAATTCTTTGCATATTGGAAATGTCATTCTATAGACAAAGCATCTATGACCGCTGTTCAGAATACTCAAGAGCCCCGTGTGGTTTAGCGTTGTCACAGCACCAATCCAAGCGCTAAAAGTATGCACGAGATGTGGGTTCAAAGGTGAGGTGAAAACAGGCCTAAAGTAAACATGTTCTCCATGAGAGCGCCCTGTGAGCACATAGACACACAGCAGAGGGAGGGAGCACAGGGAGAGAGCTCTAAGCAGTCTCTCAGGTAGATGGGAAAACCGCCCCTAGCGCAGCCAGACGCACGCTATTCAATATCATGACGTTATTTACATAAAGAGGCAGACGTCCTGCCGCCACTGTACGCCCCAACGGGGACATTTTTACAAGGGCTTATGTTACTTTGGAGATCTGTATGTACAAAAAAGTAAAAGTTGTAAAAGTTGACTGAGTGATAAAACTTCTAATCTTTTGTAATCTCTGTCGCACTAGACACTTATGTGACTTTCAAAAACGGAATAAAAATGCATCGTGAACGTCCTCCCCAGATCACTGAACATCCAAATGTTCTTGGGTTCTTAGTATGGATGAAACTTTCAAACCCTTTAGTTTAGTTAAATATGTTTTGAAATGTATGCAACTCTCATATTAGTTTAAAAGTTCAAATTTCTTCTCTCGGCTGTTCTTACTCCTACTCTGCATTGTTCACTGAATCTTTGTTTTTTCTTTTCATAACAAGTTGCAAATCTGCTAACAATAGCCTTTAGATATCTTTTGCAAAACCGTAATGAGCCAAAGTGTCTGACATTTGGTGTGAATATTGAGTTGCAGGGAGGGGAGGAGAAACGAAGCCATAAAAGCTGTGAATGGAGTCTTGCTGAGAGCTATTTCGTTAATGACATGGTGTGAATGACAAATCCAAATGTTATGTACCACTCCAGAACTATTGAGCAAAAAAAAAGAAAAAAAAAGAACGCTGTCTGCTTCCACGTGGAAACTGTATGATTGTATATTATGATGGAAAAAATTGGGTTAAACCATTTGAAGCGATAAAGGAGCTAAGATTGCAAATAGAGAGGGATATAATGTATGTGTGAATCCAAATGTCTACATGTCTGCATTTGTGCAAACGCTGGCAGCAAAGTGCAGGCAGATGGCCCAGTGACATTCACAGAGGCTGCAGACTCGGCTTTACTGCTGAACACACAGACAGGCTGTTCACGCAGAAAACGCTCTCGCTGAACACAATTTATCCGTCACATTTTGGTGGATTTTTAAAGTGTGTGTTTTTCTAATTGAGAATCTACCGATCCAAAAATAACAAAAAATGGCATCATGCACAGATAATTTAAGATGATGAAAAATAAGTAAAAGTATTATTAGTCTCACTGTTTGGGTACTCAAAACACTGCAACAAAGAATCAAGAATTTCAAGCAATCTGTCTATGGGGCAAGATATTTACACTTAAATTAAGGCAAGACACTGCAGGTGAATGGGGGGAAAAAATAATTTAGAGATATCAATTTGAAACTAATGCTGAACATTACTGATATATTTCTGAGAGAAAATGTATAGCAGATTTTCTGTTATTTTGTGTCTTCATATAAAAATAAGGCATTTTGTGCATTAAAATGGCCAAAATTGCCTATACTTTAGTGACAAAATCTAAATAATGGATAGACCCAGATTTAAATGTATGGTTTTATTTGTGACATATTAGTAACAAAGATATTTTCTGAGGGGATTTTGGATCTTGTCTAGTTTTTGAATAGTAATCAAGTTAAACAAGTGAAAAAATCTGTAAAAACAAAAATTTCGCCTTGTTGATTTGGGTTCAAAGCTCAATAAATCAGGCTTGGAATTAGATATAATAAAATTCCTCTGAAAACATCAAGTGCGCATGTGCGACACATTTCTCCGCTCTTCCGTACTGGGCGTCTCCCAGAAGGAAAAATACCATATTTAGGTGATAGTGACATCGCGAGAACCCCTAGCACAGAGGTGGGCAAACTAAGGCCCTAATCCGGCCCCTGACTTGTAGAGCACAAATTCCTGAGTATGTAAAAAAAAAAGTAAGTCCCATTCGTGTTCTGAGTTATGGATTTTTTAAAGGAAATAACCGGTGTGCTCATTCCAGCCACTAGGGCGCAACTTAAAAAAAAGAAAGAAAAAAAAGAATGAATTTCACATGTGTCCAGTAGAGGGCACTGACATAATAAGAGATCAGGGTAACACATTATAGCCACGTGGTAAATGGTCAGTCTGCCCCAGGGTGGCTGTGGCTACAATAGTAGCTTACCAAAACAGTGTGGAGTGAATCAAGTCCTGTCGGGCTTTTGACCAAATCAGCACTAATAGCACTAAAATCACAGCTCATTATTATTAATTTCTTGGAAAAATATTTTCTCAATAGTATTTTCCTGTTTACATTATATGCGGCCCGCGACCCACCGGAAGCTGGATTTCGGCCCACAACCCAAATGAGTTCGACACCCCTGGTTTAAAGGGTGAACAATATCAATATTTTCACTGACATGAAGAAGGATGGCTTCCCCTCTTCAGGTCGGTGGAGAGTCCTTGCCTCAAGTGGAGGAGTTCAAGTATCTCGGGGTCTTGTTCACGAGTGAGGGACGGATGGAGCGTGAGATGGATAGACGGATCGGTGCGCGTCAGCAGTGATGCGGTCGCTGTATCGGACTGTTGTGGTGAAGAGAGAGCTGAGTCTGGGGCAAAGCTCTCGATTTACCGATCGATCTACGTTCCCCCCCTCACCTATGGTTATGAGATTTGGGTAATGACCGAAAGGACAAGATCGCGGATACAAGCGGCTGAAATGAGTTTCCTTCGCAGGGTGGCTGGGCGCACCCTTTGAGATCGGGTGAGGAGCTCAGTTACCCGGGAGGAGCTCGGAGTAGAGTCGCTGCTCCTTCACGTTGAAAGGAGCCAGCTGAGGTGGCTAGGGCATCTGTTCCGGATGCCTCCTGGTCGCCTCCCTCGGGAGGTGCTCCAGGCATGTCCTATTGGGAGGAGGCCTCGTGGAAGGCCCAGGACACGCTGGTGGGACTATGTCTCCGAGCTGGCCTGGTGTCGCCTCGGGGTCCCCCAGAACAGCTGGAGGAGGTGTGCGTGGATTGGGAAGTCTGGGCATCTCTGCTGAGACTGCTGCCTCCGCAACCCGGCCCCGGATAAAGCGGAAGAAAATGGATGGATGGATGAAGAAGGATACTACAGAACTGCTGCAATTCGTTGCACTTTTGTAATGTGTCATTACAGTCAAATTGAGAGTTGTACTTGTTTGAAAAGCTCCAAACTGGTCCAGCCCTCCTGGTGAGTTCGAAAACCCAATGTGGCCCTTACATCAAAAAGTTTGGCTATACCTGCCCTAGCAGGACACGCGGCTGTAAAATATGTCAATATTTGTGAATGAATACGCGTGGGAAAGCCGGCTTTGCGAAGCGACGTTTTTGCTACTTCCGGGTTATCTCCGCCTCGCTCTTGACAAAACATCATAAAATAAGTACTATACAGGGTAAGCTTTGTCATTTTTATACTCTGACATGAAAAATAAGATGTAAAGGGAGGAAACTAGCAAAAAATCTCCACTTCGACCACTGAGTGAAAAATCAATACTTTTACCTGCTGTGTCTCGCCTTAAGATAAAACACCTAAAAGTTTTATTTCAAGTAAATTAAGATTTTTCATCTAGATATGAGTGCTAGATATGAATTTAAGTGTAAATATCTTTCCCTATGGACAGATGTCATGAAATTAGGCTCTCAAATCCAAGACAAATTTACTTATTTCAAGAAAATTACTTATCAATCAATCAATCAATTAATCTTTCAATCAAATCAATCAATCCCGGTTAAGCTGGAGAAAGTTTTCTGCCATCCAGGATTTGATATCTAAAATGCAGTTGGCCTGGTGTCATCAGGAGACATGGAGATGTACAACTGTGTATCATCAGCGTAACTATGAAAGTTGACTCCATGTCTCCTGATGACATCACCAAGAGGGAGCATATACAGGTTAAAAAGCACTGGCCCTAAAATCGAACCCTGGGGCACACCACATGTAATTTATGGATCTTAGAGAAGCAGGTATCCACACTTACCATGAATGTCCTGTCTGTGAGGTAGGATGTAAACCATTTGTGGACAGCACCAGACAGGCCGATGTGTTTTAAACGAGTTAAAAGAATAGTGTGGTCGACTGTATCAAAGGCAGCGCTCAGATCCAGTAGAATCAACACTGTGACCTTCTATGAGTCATAATTTAATCTAAAATCATTTAAAATCTTTAAAAGGGCCGTCTTAGTGCTGTGGTTTACCCTAAAGCCTGACTGTTAAACCCGTAAGATAAGACAAGGGAAACTTTGACTACTCTGTTTAGCTCAATATAGCATTTTCTAAACGACAAAGTGTAAGATAGCGATTAAGATGTGTTTGAAATGATCATAATAGCCCGAATAAACGGATAAAATAATTGAATGAGGACAAACTGAGCTGCGTTTGGACTAGTACCTCTCCTCTCGATGGCCTGGATGAGGCTGACCAGCGCTGGGGGGCTGTCTCCGGCGGTGTGAACTGCTCGCTCAGGTCCGGCACCCAAACAGCTGAAACAACAACACAAATCAGCGTTACTCTTCTGCGCAGAGCCACTGTCGGACACTGGAGACGTGGGGCGAGCTGTCAGAAAGTCTGGTGACGAAGTAAGGCATGTGTATGTAATGCCCATACTATTGAAGCTAAAGGGTATAGTGAAACATGGTAACATATATTAAGTTTGGGAAGTTGAAGTCTGATACTGAAATATCTCTTTTTTTCTGTATCATTGTCCACAGACCTAAACGTCATGAATGTTAAAAAATGCAACAATGAGTGTGTATTGTGTTTAAACATTCTTGTCCCTATCCATTTTTGAGGAGTATGGTCGATTTGATTCGCTCCCGAGGACACACTGTTTTAGTATCCTTGAGAACTTAAAGTTAGACTGCATAACATTTCACCCCAAAAAATAGAATAAAATACATGCAACTGTGTGAAACAGTTGAGGTCCTCACCCAAATCCATTCTAAGAAAACCCACTGCAAAAATAGCACGACGACTTAAATACATTATTTTGGGTGCTCCAGCACTGATATTTTACGTTTTACAATTTCAAATTTCGTCTTTGTCAGAATTCAATAGTATGAGCGAAGTACATGCACTAGAGCTTGTGAAGACTTTTGCATGGGGCTCCTCCAGCTGTGGGAGTGATATATCAAAAAAGTCACTTTCAGTTTCGATTTACAGCGTGGTTAACAGCATCAGCACGGCCTGATAAACACACCTTGAGCAGTATGGCTCAGAACCGAAATAACAATGGATTATGGACTTTAAAATATGGAGGACAGTCTTGGGGTTTAACATTGATGCAGTTGTATCCAGGAAGTCCAGAACAAAGTGCTAACGCTGTACACGAAGAAACGGCTGAATGAAACAGGGTTAACCCGAGGATTACTCCAAACTGCGTGAATGAAGTGAGATACTACTCATTTGACAAGGGAACAACATTATAACATGAGTTGAAGCTAAAAGTCGACTTTGTGTAATACTGTATGTCTCCTTTAAAGCTGTAACCAGTTTATTTTCTTTATCCTTTTTCTTTAGGCAGCAATTTAACAGACCGCACTCACAGATGTTCATACACTGAAAACGCATGTAATCAACTAGTTTGAGCAGTTTGGATGTGTAGGAGGCATTGTGAGACCTAGCAACGAGTTGGGACACCAGCTAACAGTTCATGTTGAACTATCCCCACCTTTTACAATCACAGAATGTAGACACGCTTCAGTTTTCCTTCTGAAATGCTGCTCTTCCAAGTATCAGTGAATTTGCCAATGGTTAAAAAACTCTTGAGAGCTGTTGAATGGATCCAATGTCCTAATATGTGCTGATTAATTGTGATGATGTGGATTTTAAGTGTTCTTCTCACGTCAAGTCTTGCATTTCCTTGTGCACAGAAGCAGAACAAAATGTGCAGAATGCAATAAAACAAGCCTTTCAGTGAGGAGAAAATAAAAAGGACAGAGAGAATGAAATGGTGCGGGCAGGCAAAGAAAGAAACTTATCTGCTTTACAACTCCAAAAGACAAAATCAAACATCTTTTCAGAGGCAGAGAAAGCCTCCCTCGCTCCCCTCCCTGGCCCACTCCTCCCCTCCCCTCTCGTCCTGCTCGCTGCTTCACCTTAGTGCTTTGCGTGAGTGGAGCACAATAAAGGATTTAATCAAAACTCCTGAACAAGCAAAAGCCCAGTGGCCCAGCGCCAGATCAGGCTGAGCCAGGCCCAGCAGCCGGCCCACCATTTACACTCAGTCAGGCTTACATTTGCACACTTCTGCACAAGGCTATAGGCTCAGCGCGCACACAAGGGCGTTTGTTTCAGTTCTGCTCCCAGAGCGGTGTGTGCAACTTTAAATCCAGTCGCCATAACGTTTGGACTGGAGCAAAACTATCTTTATCCTTGCTTAGACTGCTGCTTAACAAGTAAAAGATGGATGGATCATTATTGCCATATCAGCAAAAACATACGTTTCCAACAGAGAATAAAAGAAAAGAAAGTGTGTTTAAAGGTCCTATATCATGCAAAATTGACTTTTTTGAGTTTTTAACCATGTTGTTATGCTATTTCCTTATCAAAAACACCCCCTGTGGTTTTTGGCTCATTCACGCAGTTCTAAGCAATCCTCCTGAATCCTGCTCTCTGAGCAGCTGCTCCTCACTATGACGTATTTACGTCATAGTGTCAAACAGGAAGGGCCAGACCTCTGTAATTGAAAAAGACAAAAAGATCCACACAGCTTGAATGCTCTCAGTCAATTTTATTTCGCACACCACGAAAGTGACGTTTCGGGCCACAAGTCAGCCCTTCATCAGACTGATGAGTTCCATAACGTAAACACCCGATGAGGACACCAGGCTGAGCGGTAAGTCAATCAAAACGCGTGTTAGCATGTGTGTTAGCCATTTATGAAGCTGTGTTGCACATGTCAACTCCTTATAACTGCATTATGTGAAGTAACTTCACTTTTTGCAGCGATATTTATATTTATAATATTGCATGACCGGAGAGAGGGGCGGAGTTAATTGAATCGAAGCGTCTTGTCTTCCGGGTTTGGAAAATACCCCCAGAAAATACTTATATTTCTCTCAAAATGAGTACTCCATAGTGATAGAGGTACAATATATCATATAAATGCCTATACTTTACTTTGGAATGGCTAAAATAGCATGATACAGATCCTTTAAAATTATGATAGGTGTTCTAGGGGTGTGGGAAAACATAGTATTGAGGATGATTTTATATTATTGATTATAGTCTGTTTCAGTTATTTACATTGTACAACTTGTATGTACATTTACACAATTCTCTAAAAAAAAACACTACATTTACATGTAGCGTAAAACGCAGTCGAGTAGATAGCAAATTGTGATAAATCATGTGTTTCCTCGTCCTCCTGAATTACACATTAGAGTCAAAGGCGGTACGGGTGGGACGACACACAATAATATTGCTAACTGGATTGAAACAAGATGCCATTCATTGACATTTTTTAAATAATTGTGATCATCGTTTATGAAGATAATTACCATTAAATGCAGCCCCAGAGCACAAGGATATGTAAACAGTGTCAGTCCAGCTACGGCAACATGATTCTGACAAAGTTCTTCAACACTAAATACTTAACAATGGCATCTGTGAGATGATACAAATACTTTCTCTGTGATAGTTAGTTTGTATTGTCTGCAGTGTCCTCAGAGTTTTAGCTGCTCAGGAGGTTAGCGGTAGCTTATACTGTTCGGGAAAATCCACTGTTACCATGGAGATCCACCATGTTTGCAGCTGTTGGCATACATTTTCCATTGACTAACATTAGCTAAAACAGTATAAAAAAAGCTATGGAACAACTACGTTAGCTTTTGAGTCACTACTGGGTAATACATCTAACTCACTGTGGTGTCCAAGTGTTTTAATGTGAGCAATAACGCCACTATTTCAACTTTTAAAATCTGCATTGGTTTATAATTGCTGCTAATCCCATGATGCGATATGATAACACATTCCTGAACTCTATACCTGCTACAATGCTAAATGCTACGTAGCTGCAAACATCTATGGGTTTCTTTAGCAAAAATACAGTGAGCTTAGCTCTCCTCCATTTTGAGAGTGATACAGCAGTGTAATACAGGCATCTCCAACCTGCAGCTTTGGAGCTACAGTCCCTCAGCTCTTTCCCAGTAGCTCAACAGTACCATATAACCATTTGCATGATCTTGATTAAACAAATGGATTTTTCAAGTCAAACGTATGTATTTTTTCCTTGTGCATCAATTTATAGATATTTAGTCAAATATATCCAAGCAAAGCCAAAATAGTGAACTCATTTCACCATAAAAACAAACAACATAATTATTGAGATATTATGGTTAATCAAAATGTCAATATCGTCCCATGCCTAACGGCAGCCCCTCTTGTTTTAATGTTTACAAGTAAATAAATGTAGTAATCTTGCCAGGTCAGCGAGGGGTACTGTGCACTCTGCTGACAATGTTATAACACACTAGAAGAAGTAAAAATGCAACTCTGCATATTATAACTTAAGCCAATGATTTTTATAAACTACTAAAAAAGGTAATTATATTTAAATATGAAAACACTTATAAAACTCAGTATCACCCTTTATCACGATGACTGCTTCGGTTTTCTGGGCAAACATGCCAGGTTTTACTAGATGGTAAAGGTAATTGTCGATTTCATTCTCTGCAGTGAGAGAAGCCTGCAGAAACCTGTCAGCACGAAAGCTGTACAATCCCACTCCAAACTCCCTTACTTTCTACTTTGAGGTTGCTTAATTTCAGCAGTGGTCCAATCCCTTAAGACTTTAATGAGAGATGGATAGAAATGAGCGTGTTAGGGCCGCTGCAGTGTGAGCGGCAGCTCAGGGTGACTTCAGGTAAACTGTTGCCGAGGATCAAGAAACGCCAGATGTGCGCGAAACAAACTGCCAAGTCAAGCTTCCCCCGTTTGAGCGTCAGGCATGGAAACGCGCAGGGAAAGAGAGGGAAAGAAAGGGGGGCAAGTGGCTGAAATCAAACGCGGTGGGAGAGGCCAGAGGAGGGAGCAGTTTGGAGACCCGGCGGGAACGGTATGTGCTGATTCAGCGATTCTGCTGCGAACTCACCAAATTAATAATGAGTGCCGGTCAGAGCCAAGCTGTGCCTCCTGCCAAGAACCGCCCCGTGCCCCCAAGCTTCACCCCTGCCCCATCAACCTATATATGAACCACAGCGCCCGCATTCCTTTGTAAAATCAATATACACATTTTTAGAACTATTTGCAATTCACTAGGGCTGAACGATTAATTGCATTTGCAATTTGTCGCGATATTACACAACACGATTTCGTAATGGCAGGGAACGCGATTTTGGAAGTGAATGAAGCAGCGAGATATGGCAGCAAAGTCCGCTCCGCCGCGTGCTTTTGTTTTCGTCTCAGTCTAGTTAAGGTGCGCGTAGATTGTGGATGTACAGTGAAAATATCAGCGTTTATCATGCAGCCACCACGAAGGACTATTGCTTTCTTCTGAAATGTGCTGTTTAAGCTGAAATGTCACTCAATGGCTGCGAGTCAAAGAGAAAGTAAAGTGTCTGTGTTTGGCACCTCATGTCGCCGTCTCCTTGTGTCACTGTTCTTCTCTTTCTTCATATTGTCCAAAGTTACATCCCAAAACCAAAATGCTGCTCCTAATTCCACTGTGTTTTGGCGTGTGCTCCATCTGGCCTCTCCGTGTCCAGCAATCACGCGCATCTGAAGCAACTACGAGTCGCAGACCGGTATTTGATTGGCTGAAATAATAAATATAAATTTATTTTGTAATCATCTTCTTTTTTTATATCTATATATAATTTATCTTTTATTTATAGTCAGTGACAGTTTGCAGTCCACATGTTCACAAATTTTGAATAGGTCAAGCAACAATTTTGTTTGCTTTATTGTTGCAATTTTCACTTCAAATTAATCTAATATTGTTTGTTACAAAACAGACTGATTTATTGCTTGAAAAATACATGAGAAGAGGACCTTGCAACAATAATCGCATATTTTTTTAAATCGCAAATAGATCGTTCAGCCCTAAATAACGGCGAACTGTAAATATATTGTAAATATATATATTTATTGTATTCAATGAAAGTGCATCAACAAACAAAATTGTAAAGGCAACCCTTTCTCTAACTGAAAAGTCACTGCCCTACACTGTTGTCATTATTCATTCACTCCAGACTCGATGGTGGTACGCTACTGTTGTAGCCACAGCTGCCCTGGGGTAGACTGACTCTCTCACTCACTACATTCACCAGGCATCCTGGTGTTACCAAACAGTCTCCCATCCAAATACCGACCAGGCCCTTGCCTGCTTAGCTTCCAAGGTCTGACGGGATTGGGCAGAGCAAAGGCATGGCCGCCTATTGCTGTATTTCGATGGAGCTAATAAAACAAAACATCCTGAGGTGGGCAGTGTTCTTCTTGGCACATTTATACAGCAGGACCTTCTTCAGAGAGGTGGCAGAGAGTGGGAGAGCTAAAAAAAAAAAAAAAGAAAAAAAAAAAAAAGAAATCTAAAAAAAAATCAACTTTTGAAAATATGAATCGATTTGACCTACCAACTCGATTTTTAAATCGAATAGATTTTTTCCCAGCCCTAGCAATTACTTATACAAGATTATAGAGTGAGCCACTTGCTTAATGCTACTCAAATTTCTATTTCATCTATTTCCGTTTGATCCGATTGAAGCAACAGTTCTGGAGGTTCATGGCAAATTTTTGTTGGTTTATTATTTGTTCCTTTGTTGTTCCACTATGTTCTTGTGAAATGATGATTTTAATTGTATTGATCTTGGGGGTGGGCGCTTATAAGCTCTTGCTTCGGCCCACTCTTTTTGAGCAGAGTGTTTGCTGCTCAAATAAACAAATTAACAAATTTAATACTGAAGACAATTATTATTATCAAAGACAAAATGTACCACATCACGCAAATCTATCTTTAATTTTACAGGTCCAACCCACTGTCAATTGTAAATGTAACACAGAACAATGCTTTTCACAAATAAAAATGTGTGAATTTTGTTGTGGTACAATAGCCTGTTGTTCCAGCCTAAGCACTGTGAGATCAATTCCAGTGTGTTTTTGTCTTTTTGTGGCTCTTTTGGAGGCTTTTTTTCTTTGTCATCACTGTTTTTATTGCTTTTTTGGGTCATGTTTTGCCACTTTTATTTTGCGTTTTTGCCTCTATTTTGATGCTTTTTTTAAGAAGCTTTTAGATTTGGGTAATACCAAAAGTAATGCCTGTACAATTATAAAAAAAAGTATCATCCAGCTAGAAGCCTGGTGGCCACCAAAAGTTGCTCTGAGGGCCTCAACTGGCCCTCGGGCCGCGCTTTGGGCGCCCCTGACTTAATCCATCAATGCAAAACAACAGAAGATATGGCCATATTACTACATAGCGTTGTTTCAATACTGAAACTGTATGAGATGGCGTATTGGTGAGACATGAACAAATATGCCTATCTGATATGTGGCTAATAATGCTACACTGCCTATGGAGGCTGCATGATTTAACCTCTCTAATAATACAATACACTTTAATGCCTTCTTTAAAGTCTTTAGAGTGGAAGCCGGATGTTGTTGATCATGCATAATTAGCCATGTGCTCTCGGGTTAAGCATCTTCTACACAGGACTTGTGTCGGTGTGATGCTAAATGTTTCCCCTTCGGCAGCTGAAGTTCCGACAAATTTGTGGAATTTAGGGTAAAGTGGAGAAGAGGAAAAACAACATCAACGCCTGACTCAATTGGAGCAGCTTCCTTTGGCAGGACAGAGAGGGACCTAACGTGCCCCGCTGGCCTAACTCCGCCGGGGCAGCGAGGGCACCCTGGGCTGACTGACAGGGGTTTCACGTTCATAAACAAGCTCCCGACAGCAATGAGCCCTATGGTCGGACGGGACATTTCTGTGGCCTGGAGCGGGATAAACATCCAGCCCTATGGATATGAGCGAGAACTGCCTCACCTCCGGGACATTTCAGGTCAACAGCACGGAAACATCAGAGCGTCTGTCTTTGGTGTAGTGTGGTTAAAACATTTTGCTGAAATAAACAAATCTTCTTTTTGACAAAACTCCAAACCACGCATATCCAACATCCCAGGAAACAGTCTGCTCCAATGTACATTTGCCATAAGTTATCTGAAGCAATACAATACAATTTTTTTGGACGCAGCCAATATTTTATAAAAGTAGGAACTAGTAGCAACAGGTACACACAAAAAAAGAGAGGACGTTTTAAACCACATCCTCTGGATAAAGTCTAAATTATTGATGAATGAGAGGGCTGAATCACTGCATGTATTATTTAGGAACTGGAGAAAGTTTTCGAGTTTTCTTTTTCTTTTTCTTCTTTACATAATTCCGAGACCGGCGCACAAAGGCAGGCAATGTGAAGCTAAATATTTGCTGTACCTCCCCTGTATCGCTGGAGTTATGCAAGACTGCAGTGTGTATTGTCAGTGGCAGGCTTGTCTTTTCACAGAGCACACACAGCAGCGAGGCGATTCTGAGAAGCCGGGAAACGCTCTTGTAACACGCTGGTAGTTTATCACATTTGATGGCAAGGATTCTGGGATTCACCGTGGGGCTTTCTTGGGGGTTGTTGTTGCTATGATCTCTTTTTCGATGGCTTTGTGTTTTTCACTTGTGGGTACACTGGATAGATCCTCCATCAAAATCACACAACACACAATGTTGAAATATTAACAATAACATATGGCAAGCTCTTTTAGTAATCTGTCCTACTGTAGTCAATGACAAAATGTATGTTTTTAGCACTTTCAAATGCTGAACCCCCACCTGAATCAAGCACATTTTCTCCAGTTTGGCTTTTCACAAATCTAAAAGTTTCTTGAAAAAAAAAACAAGGAGGAAAATTGAACAAAAAAAAGTGACAAAAACACGCACGAACAAGCAACAAATACACGACAAAAAAGGGACCAAAAGCAAGGGAAAACAGCAATGAAGACAGCAACAAAAAATAAAATTTAAAAAAAGACAAAAAAACGGAAGAAAACAAGACAAAAATAAGACAAAAACGCGTAAAAAATGTGTCAAAAGCAAAAAACAGTTACAATCCATTTTGCAGGTCTTAGCTTCAAATAATCAAATTGGGGCTTGAGTGCATCGTTACATTTTAGAGAAAACGTATAAAGTCCCAAACCGTGTAAACCCCTGTGTATACTGCCCTCTCATGGCTAAACAGTGAACTACTACTATTTATTTATTTTTTGCGGTGGATGTTTCCAGGAGGAAGCGGAAATGTAGGTTTCGGTATTGCATCGGTGTGCGTATCGTAGCACTTAGCGCACCGTAGCTGCATGGCGTGAGAAGTGTCTGTGTTTATCTGACGCGGCGGTTTCTCGTCGTTTCAGACACCTTAGCTTAGTATTGGAAGTATAGCAGTATGTGCAGAAGGCGCTGGTCCCCGTATGTAAGCGCTGGGCAAAGCAGGACCATTGGAACAAGCAGCTAACAACGCAGCTAACAGGCTAAAGCATATCAGTTTGAGTCTCAGTACTGGCTCTGTAAGACTTCGTGTGATTCCTGTACATTTGTGTTTGGTGTTCGGCCTGTGTGAGTGGATACTGACAGGGACAGTTGGTCGCCTCCAGCTGCAGACAGGCCACGGATCACCACACGCCCTCCTTCCCACGCCCTGCCCACTGTGCCCCCTCACCGTGCCACATGTGTGAGGGAATGTGACCTAAGGTGAGCTCACAACAACGCCACGATTAGCACCGAGAGGGTGAGAACGTGAGATCGAATCATGCCGGCTCACAGAGAGGTTTTGGACACTTTAGTCGTGGTGAATTTGTTTTTGTTCAAATGATCTTTATCCCTTTTTTGTGCACTTCATTGTGTATCAAGTGCACTTTTCCACTGAGTGTGAAATCAATAAAGTTCTACCTTAGCTTGTTCAATAGGCTCAGACAGTAAAGTCTGAAATGAGATTGGGTCAGGTTCATTTGAAAATCTTGTCACAAGATCATGGACTTTCATAATTTGTAGAAAATCTCCTTCAGTGTTTCTGTGATAATACAAAAAGACTCTCGTCCCCTTTAGAAGAGCCATATTCTACAATGAATTTCCCATTTCAACTATATTTTTAAAGCTACTCCCTCAGTCTCACGTGTGTATTAGGATTTGTAATCAAAATACTATTTCTTTTATGGATCAATAGTCTGTTCAAGTTAGGTCAGTGTGATGCGGCAGGCGGCAGAAGATAGTCTGTCCCTTTCCCACTCGCCATAAAACTATCAAGGGTTTCAATGCGAAGAATGGGCAATAAATTATTCTTAGAATACCCTCTGCAGCCTTTTATGGATTTTTGACTTTGATTTGTGGGGTGCAGTAAGCTGCTCTGTGTTCAAATAGTGGCTTACCTACTTTGTATAGAATAGAAAGAAACTGCACAGCATATCATTTTAGCTGGCTCTGCAACACACTGTTTAAACTTTATATCCTTAATATGAGGCATACAAACTTTTGGCCCGTTTCTGCACAAACCAAAGCTAATGCTCCTCTTCTGCTGCCGGATCCAGTCTGTACAAAATGTTCTGGGGTGTTCCTGTTTTGCTAAAGCCATTAATCTTTCAGTAAAACAACTTCACGCTTAACTGGATTGGGGGTTTGCAACAGAAAACAACATTTTCTATAGCTCTGTGCTAAGTGTGAAGCCAGGCCATGAGAATAGCCCATGAGTTGAAACTAAATACAGCTGGTTCCTATCTTTGCAGTTGAATGGGTGGCCTTGGCTCCCTCTCTCACCCCCTTTTTTTTTTTTGCAGGGGTGTTTTTTTTTTTTCTTAAGTCCTATCTTTCCAATCCTCAAGTCTCCACTCTCCGCGCCAGACGGTGCTTTGAAAGTCCGTTTCTGGTAGGGCGTTCTGAGAATAGGCCTTGCTAACATGGTTTATGGCTGCCCAGAGAGGCTATCGGACGTGCGAGGGAGTCAAAAGGAGGGAGAGAGAGAGAGCGCCGGGGCAAAGCGGGAGTGTGTAACAAGGGAGGAGTTTGTGAAAAAAAAAATGCAGAGCCACGGTTCACTTCAGCAAGCAGTTAAAGTGAGGCCAGGGAGAGGAGGGAAAAGAACACTCTCTGGGCTCCAGCAACTTTCAGCTATGTAGAAAAAGAGGACATATTTTACACAGTATCCTTGTCCAAGTGTTCACATTACAGTTGCAAAACTATTTCGGCTGTATAATATTCTTTACAAGCTACAAAATGTCTCTCAACGACTTCCAAACATGTTTGCTCTGCTGCTCTGGTCACTGGAGGGAAAAGAGCATAAAAGTGCACCTTCTGCTACTTTACGTTATGATACAAAAAAAAACATAGCAAGGGTGATGTGTGTAATGCAGTTGGAAAAGCCCAAAGAAAGAAACAAGAGCCTCGTATCAAGCCAAAGAACTGATCATTAACAACTGAAAAGTTATAATATTTTTATGTGAAGTTATGCCTTTTTAGCTATTGAGAAATGTTAATCAACAGTCTGTACTAATGTGTTAAAAATGACAGGAAAACCGTCTCTAACACACGAACTCATAAAATGGCCGCCAAGGGCGGAGCCAAACGTCACATGACGGCTTGGGGACCAATGGAAACAACGACACGTAGTCTAAGGCATGATGGGAAAAGTGTGACGTTTGCTCGGCTCTCCCCGGGAGGCAGTCACTCTCTCCCCGGGGGGAACGGAGGCGGGCAGACAGGGAAATGGGGAAGCAATTTGTTGTGTTTAGATTCCAATTGTGCAGGGAAATAAATCTTCGTGAGTTAATCTTCTGAATCCGTGGTCATCTTTATAACTGGTATGTGTTAATTAGCTGACCGCTCAGTGTGGACGATGCATCTGAACTCCCCTTCCAGTCATGGATACGCAGCTGTCCGGATACGGTAAAAACTTACAGGCAACAGGCATTAAGATGTATTTGTTATTAACATGTATCCGTGGATAGCATTGTTAGGAATAGTATATTCTTTCAGTGGTGACCCCGAAATGCTGAAGGGGGCAGTTTGGAGCCGTCTTTTGAAAACTTTGCGGAAACCTTTTGAGGCATACCAGAGATGGAAGTCCAGATGAAGGTAAGACGACTCTCAAAGGGCGTCTATGGGCATGTGTTTCCAGAATTTAGATTAATCTTTAACGAAGTTGACTGTTGAATGGTGGAAATCTGTGAATTGATGGTCTGTGTAGAATATTTCTTAGTACTTAAGTCTATTTCTGTTCAAATGTTGTGCAGGCTAGTCAGGCCTTGTGGTTAGCTGTTAGCCGCGTTAGCTCGGCGATCGCTAGCATCTCATAGTTGATAAAAAGCATTTAAAACCGGGTGTTAAGCATATGTGTTGGGCGTAGCTTCGTGTGTGATCATTGTGATGGCTGCTTTGTGGGGTTAAAGGCTTTATTGATGATTGTTCGAGGTGCTTATCTGGTCAAAGCATGTTTGGTTAGGGTGCTAGGCTGCTAAGCTAGCTTGAGAACAATAGGCTAACATTAGCATTAGCTTTCGCTGTAAGCTCTTAGTGTTAATAGGTAGCTGGACATTAGAATTCATTCTGAGCGGAGAATTAGCCTGTGTACATTGTTTTGTCATCGCTTTGGATATTGGGTGTGGAGAATTAAAGAAGCATCGTTTGTTTTTCTCTGTTGCGGTTTATACAGTAATACCGGAGGCCGCCATCTTTGTAGTCCAAAAACATCGCGGCCATTTTAGGAGTATGAGCGGCCACTAAACCAAATACATTCCGTAAATCCATTTCGGGGTTTTGAGTTACCACCATAGCGTGCCTGTTAAATCCAGTCCGAGTCCGTGTTTTTACGGATCCAGTCCGTTTTTTGATTTTGGCTTTTGTTGTGAGCAGTGGTTTCGCTTGGGATAATTTCTCTCCTTAATTTTGACGGGCAGGTTTAATGGATCCGTCATGGGTTGTTTTTGTCCTTAATGAATTAATCTCACATTGTAGGCAATTTTTGGGGACATGGGCTGCATGTTGTGTGTGCTGCGGGGGGTTAGTGGAGCTTATTGGTTGCCCTCTCTTTTAACGTTAAGAATAATAAACCGCGGACGGTGTTTGCCGGTTCGCGCCGCGCACAGGGACACACGCGCGGGGGGAGAGAGGAGAGGTGGACGGGCTCGTCCTCGTCCTGAGAGTTACGGTTAAAGTTAAAGAGCGGCTTAAGATGAGAAGGATATTTAGCCGTGTTTGGATCGTGGTTTTCTTCCCCGTGTTGTTGTTGTTAGGGCCTAGAAAGTACTGTAGCTAGCTAGGCACTGATACAAGTGAATCAGTGAAGCTGCGTTTAGAGGGAGAGAGAGCCCCGCGCGCTCTGGGAAAAAGCAGCTCTGCGTTTTTATTTTAATCACGGCTTGATTTTCAATCTCTTGGAGGCCAGGAGAGAGGGGTGAGAAGTGTCTTGTTTTGTGTTGTTTTTGTCTTGTTTTTGCCTTGTTTTTGTCTTGTTTTTGTGTTGTTTTTGTGTTGTTTTGTCTTGTTTTTGTGTTGTTTTTGTCTGTTTTTGCCTTGTTTTTGGTTTGTCTTTTGTGTTTTATTGTGTCTTGTTTTTGTCTTGTGGTGTGCTGTTGTGGATGTGACAAAATAGAATATAACATACTGTGTCTTTTATTGTGTAAAAGGTTAATCGGAGCAGATGGCTTTGGAGATCGTACGACGGTCTGATGTCACATTGCTCAGCCCTAGATTGTTGGTGAATATGAAAAGATACCGAACGGGAAAATAAAGTAAAGTTAAATTCTACAGTTAAGTGTGTCGTGGTTAAAGGCCTAGGATTGGGAATCCTTAAAGATAAAGTGCGCTGGAGTTAGAGTCTCCAAAGGGTTAGAGGCCCAAGGATCGAAATAAGGTCCTTAAATTCTAATAATTGGCACTGGGCTTAAGGCCCCAAATTAAGTACAGGACTACGCGTTGGGTGTTTCCCTTTAAAAGCTGAAAAGTACGTAGGTAGGACTTCCCAAAGGACGCGGACGCGCGGACTGAAAATAAGCGTTGAAATAGTCGTTGACAGGACTTGGGGGCTGTCTAAAACTCTGGTTGGAGGCCATAGGATCGAATAAGATCTTAAAATTCTACTAATTTGGTGAAGTAATGTTCGGTTTTTGAAATTATAAAGAATTATGTTATGATATCTGCGAATATTCTACTGGTCAAATACAAATGAGCTCTTGTATGGCCAGGTTAGATATTTGTACATGTGGTGATGGGATTATTGTGAAATTCTGGTGTCTTGTCTTGTTGTCGTTATGTGTTTATTGTGGAGTGACGAGTGTGGGACGAGTGTGGAGTTTGTGTGAACGAGGTTGAATGAAAATTTGTGTGTAACGGAAAAGGAGATTGCGAGTGGCGTGGAGGCAAGAGAGAGAGATTTGGAAAGTATTGAAAAGTGTTTGGTGGATGCTGAAATGGCATTGAATGTGGTTTGCGATTTAATAAGGCGTGTGTGTAAGTGGAAAAATGAAGGTGGAAATGAAGGTGGTTGCAAGTGACGGAAAGTTATAAAATAAGGGAGTTCCTTGCTCAGAAGAAATCTGTGCATGTGAAAGTTTAGAGATGTTACACGGGTAAAAAAAAAAAAAATAAAAAAAAAAAGAAGGGTTGTATTTGCTCTGTCTGCATCAGTGTGGATGGAGCAAAGAAGGAAAACTGAGAATGATTAAACGGGAAGTCTTGATACATTGAGGAGTGGCCAATCGTCTCTGTATCCGGGCACCCATGTGAAGGAGGTGTGGAGGAAATAGCTCCCCTCCTAAAAAAGGGAAAACATCCGGAATGTATAATAACGAAGTTATTATTTTTTTAGACATTTCTGCTGAAGGCAGTGCTATGTCAATAGCATAAAATTGCTATTTTGAAATATCAAAAATTAACTAATGTGTGATAGATGCTATTTTTTTGTGTGTCTGTGGTGAATAGAACATTTTAGGCCCCTGAAAGAGAGGTTACTGACAAATTAGAATCTCTCTCCACTGTGGTGACATGGAATGAGAACAAAAGTGTTTATAGGTTATAATTTTGGAGGCATTGATTTGGAGTACAGACCGATATCCATTTAAAGTTTTTTTGTTTAGGCACCGTCTTGGATGCATTACTAAAAGTTATGAAGAAGCAATATGCAAAATTTTGAATTGTTATTTTTAGGAGACCAAATAAACAGATTTAATAAATTAATGAATACATTTATGGTACATAATATGGGGTACGCCATTGACCAGAAGTGAGAGCAAGCGGAATTAAAAATGCAAAGCAAATTAAGTGCAACTTTTAAAGATGCAGCTTAAAGAAGTAAGCAACAAAATTTAATAAAGAAAAATCTAAAAAGTTTACCTAAATGTGGAGCGATTTATGGTTGTGGTGGTTTTGATGATAATTGTGGTTAAGGTGTTTTCAGACGGCGATCCAGAACCAAAATTGGACCAGCAACGTTCGAGAACGAGGCGGTTGCAACAATGCTGGCTGTAGGTGTACAGCCATGGCAGAAACTGTTGCCAGTGAACAGACATCTCTCTTGGCATGTTGGTGCAGACAGGTGAAACACATCTGAACTATAAGAATGGTACCAGACACCATATTAGTGGGCTTCTTGGAAGAACCACAGGGTCTGTGAGCTGCCACCTAACCAGTGCCTATAATCTCGCAGGACGGACTCTAGCATACATATGCAATAGAGCCTTAAAGATTACTGTTTCTGTCCTTGGAAATGAGGGACATGGATGTCTTGAGACATCCGTAAGAACCGTGGTTGCTGAAGCTTGAACTGGACCCACCACAAATCATCTCTGCATACCGCCTAATCACCCATAAACTGCTACACAAAATTTTATTATGACAAATTAAGATTAGGTATATAGAGAAGCTTTTAAGGCTAACTTGAAGGGACGTAAATGTTACCTTAAACCAACAAAATTGCAAAAGGTAAACACGGTGTGACTGCAAATTGTTTACACCTGTATTGACAATAATAATGAAATGTCTTGTTTTGATTCTCATTTGCTCTCTCTCCTGGGCAAACAGGCTAAAATTAGGCCCCATGGTCAAAGTGCTGAGTGAAACAAAAGTTTTGTAACATTTTTTGACTTTTCCAAAAGTCCTGTGCTCTTAATCTGTGTCTTCCTATTTTTTTTTAGATGTTAATGCTAGACTTGTATCAATTGTTTCAACATTCCAATTCATTCCACGACACAATGGTGGTGGAGAATCATTTACACTAGCTGAAAAATATCTTTAAAATGCACCAAATATATAGTGGTCCTTAAGACCTGATGATGCTGGCTTATTTACTAATAATTAATCAATTATCTTAAAAATTACAAGTAAATTCAAAGATTAGAATACCTAAATACAAAATTTAAATGTGAAGCCTTAGAGGGCATTGTTATGTTGGAGTAATAGAACTCTATAATTATAAATTGCCTAAATGGTCTTAGACTGAAATGTAGGGGGGATCCGGCTCCTCTTTACTCATGGGACTAAAGTGGACCCTGATTTGACAAGATTGTATGTTATATCGGAACTACGTGTACTGATTTAGTTTTTTAAGTTTATTCACCCAGAATCTGAATTCCCGGGAGCTGCGGAAAATGCTCCTTGCCAACCTTGCCTGTATCTGGGCCGGAATTGGACTGAACAGAGTGGGTCTGATCGTTTCTGGAGTTCTGGACTGGACCTAATACGATGTTGCCATGGTCCCAAAAAACAAAACAAAAAACCAGACGAGTGGTCCCACACCTATCACTCGCCCTGTTGAAACACAGTGACTGAGTAAAGCCAAATAGAATCTCCATGGACTTGCCCTAACATTTATTATTTTTATTCATTTTTTCTTTTGTGTTGATATATGTATTGTGTTAGTTTTTGCAGATGCCGCAAGTATTAATCTCCAGTGAACTTTTGAGCTGGTTTGCTGTGTTTCCTGTTCAAGGATAAGAGGTGTCGTCTATGGAAGGTTGTTTTGACATGTTTACAATGATTTTTGGTTGGACTGAGTTTTTCTCAGTCCAAGAGGGGGGTGTTAATTGTGGGACGATTATAATTTGGCTTATTTGGGTATGGGAAAGAACAAACGCAAATATGGTAAATCTATCTAAAATTTTATGGCAAACTATGATATAAGACATACGTTTCAGATATAGATACATTTTATAATGCTCTGTTTTCGGCATTTGTTGCAGTTCTGGGTCGACACTGAATTGTGCAAATGTGGAAAACCAGAAGCTAAAAAGGAGTTTATTCTCTACAAATTTAGGATTAATGAAACCTGTGTGCTTATATCCCTGAATTTTTCAGATACAATTGACAACAACATTCCAACAGATAAATCAAGTTAAATAGTTAAATTTGAGTACAGCCATATTTTATAATTAGCTGGCATGGTCGTTCTCCGGCTCACGGTGAGCGATCTGGATGAGAATTTTTTTTGTGTAACCTTTTTAATGTCTGTTCTTTATGTTTCTGTTACAGAACTCGGTTTTGGTTCCTTGCCTCTGTGGGTGCAAGTAAGTGGTTGTAATTATGAGAATAGTTGACCCAAATGATTAAAAATGATTAAAGGTGCAAAATAAAACATACCAAATAAAAAACACCCCAGTGATGAGTATAATTCTATAGCCCAGACGCTGAAGCTGCACGACAGAGGCAACAACAACCAATGACTAGCTCAAGAACATTTAATCTGTAACTGTAATTTCATGATAAATATTCAGTTTGATTGCGATATATTAAGAGACGTTGAAAGGATGATTGTTGGCTATTTTTATATATGTTTTTGTTATAGGCTTTAAGGGTAATATGACACTGTGTTGATTGTAATCTGCTGGATGGTTGTCCTTACTGCTGGTTCCACTGGGGGCATCTATGCAAGGAGTGGGGCGACCCAGGGGGACACTGAGTTCGGGACGAGTGAAACGCCAGAAGGGGGCGGTCCCAGCCTGTACTTGAAAGGAGTACAGCGAGCCTTGAACTATGAATGGAACGACCTGGACCAGGGGGAAGGAAAAGTTAAAATGTATCATCGACATGGACTACAAACCACCCAAGTTCCGCCTGGAAAGACTAATAAGCGGAAGTTATACCTGGGAAGAGAAGATTTTGAAACCACCGAGCGGCTGGTTGAGCTGTACTTTGGTGAACTAAAAAATATTATGGTTTAAATGATCTCTTAGAAGATCAGAAGGGGGTATGAAAAGTTATAATATTTTTATGTGAAGTTATGCCTTTTTAGCTATTGAGAAATGTTAATCAACAGTCTGTACTAATGTGTTAAAAATGACAGGAAAACCGTCTCTAACACACGAACTCATAAAATGGCCGCCAAGGGCGGAGCCAAACGTCACATGACGGCTTGGGGACCAATGGAAACAACGACACGTAGTCTAAGGCATGATGGGAAAAGTGTGACGTTTGCTCGGCTCTCCCCGGGAGGCAGTCACTCTCTCCCCGGGGGGAACGGAGGCGGGCAGACAGGGAAATGGGGAAGCAATTTGTTGTGTTTAGATTCCAATTGTGCAGGGAAATAAATCTTCGTGAGTTAATCTTCTGAATCCGTGGTCATCTTTATAACTGGTATGTGTTAATTAGCTGACCGCTCAGTGTGGACGATGCATCTGAACTCCCCTTCCAGTCATGGATACGCAGCTGTCCGGATACGGTAAAAACTTACAGGCAACAGGCATTAAGATGTATTTGTTATTAACATGTATCCGTGGATAGCATTGTTAGGAATAGTATATTCTTTCACAACTCTTAAGTTATTCTGTGATATTGCAACAGTCTTGTGAGTCTTGTGACTCATTGACAAGTGCAATAACAACAAAACGGTTCATGATGTTCTTTATACTGTAGTTTGCCTGTAAAACAAGAACTCGTTTTGCATGGTCATATCAGTCCTACTGCTACATATTACATTTCACTTATTTGGGTGACTAATTCCATGACAGTTCTCCTCTTGGGGTGAAACCTAGTTTGGAATTGTACTTTTTGACAAGTGTGACACGTGAAATACTTTCACACAATTGACATTGAGAGATGACGGAAAGTCTTTGTTGTTTGCAAAGGATTCAGTACGACCTGAATAATGGCAGCACCTAGGTGATTGATCTATTCAACTTTGATTCAATTGCAGAGCTAATATTTTGGGACACGTATAAAATGCAGTATTCACAATCCGTAGCAAGAGTACATGGATTTGTTTTGTACAAATCTCAGCAAGCTCACTAGTTTCATGCTGTTTTTGTGTCTTGAATGTTAAATACAGCACAATACATTGAAAGTATATTTGCTCACAGTCAACAAGATAATGTGATTTGTCAGATCTTAAAGAAGACGTGCAAAATTAACTTTTTTGAGCTTTTAACCATGTTATAGCTTTGTTCCCTTTGTTATGAGTAATATGGGCAAGACTTGCAGCTAAGCCACACAAGCCTTCTAAAGAATAAGACGGATTATATTGTCTGTTACACTCTTCCTAGAAGATGGTGAAAAGACTGTGGAGCGGATGGAGCGGAGGGAGCTGCACAGGAGGAAGAGGAAGGAGGAGGTGGGGGAGCTGACCAATGCAGGACACCATGCTCTGAAAGAGAGACAAACCCAGGAGGGGCTGCACTGTTTCAGAGGAGCACTGAAGGCAGTACTCCAGTTTACCCGATCTCTAAAACCACACTGGTCAGGCTGGCCCACAATGGCTGCACGCTCAGTTGCAGCAGCTCAGGATTTACCCAATACCTGAACGTTATTTCGTAGAAATTACGGCCTTAAAATAAACTTATTTTCTGTCTGTTTAATAGTAACAATGAAAAACAGGCGCTAGAGCTGGTGAAGATTTTGACTGGGGCTCCTCCTGCTGGCAGCTGTAGGAATAATTAAAATTATTAAAAACTAACTTTCAGTTTCAATTTACGGTGGGGTTTACATTTTCAGCTTGGCGTGATAAACACACTTTGAGTAAAATGCATCGGAACTGATGTAATGTTGGATTATGGGCAGTTGCGGGTTTTAACAATGACATAATTGTATCCAGGCAGTACAGAACGAAGCGCTGACACTGTAGAAGAAGAAACAGCCAAATTATACAGCTTTGCCCGTAGATTACTCAAAACTGTGCGAATGTAGTGAAATACTACTCCAGGTCTGTCTTTGACCAGGGAACAACATGGTTTAAGGCTCGAAAAAGTCGATTTTGCATGATATGTCCACTTTAAGTCATTTTTTCTTCTCTGACTGAAGCGCTAGATATAATCCAAAAGCTCATAATCGATCAGCAGACCTGTTCTTTACATGGACAAAATGTAAAACATCAATGCTGATGTGTCTCAGCTACTGTTTTCAAGCCTCAACTGTACATGATATGTCCACTTTAATGGAGGTTTCTAAGTCCCACTCCTGTTGCCCTGCCCCTCCCCCTGCCCCCTCTGCCTACTTGTCGTGCCTCTCTCTGAGTTGCTGTGTCCCGTGTTTCTCCGAATCGCTGCTGGCTGCCCAACTGGTTTGTCTCAGTGCCTGTCACGGCACAAGGGAAGCTGTTCTCCCTCTCACCTGCCTCACCAAAAGGAACGCCCGGCCCATTGATTGTATGGAAATTAAAAATGGTGAAAAAAGCCCATTCGATCGTGTGTAACCCAAGGGAAAGGGGGAAAAAAACTTGTAAAGAGGTCCTGATGTGTGGGGCCGAAGCACAAAACTCCCTTCAAACTAATGAATTGGAATAGTGTGCAGTTGTAACGCTGAGTGAATGGCCAACTGGCTGGAGCAGAGGTAACCCAGAGTTCAGGGTCTGCAGTGCTGCCCGCGGTGGTACTCGGCCCATCTGTCATAAAAAGAGCGCGGCCAATCGCGTGAAATACAGCTTTAAGACCAGGGGAGGAGGGTGCGCTTTCAGGACTTTCCGTTTTGTCTTGCACTCTGGCAATCTGGGCGAGGAAGCAATAAATTAAGCGACGATGGAGTGCAAACGAGGAGAGGATCCAGCAGTTTGGTGGAAGGACTTTGATAAGGAATCTTTGCTTTTGCTTGGAGGGTGTTTAGGTGGAGCTGTGTGTGCCAAGTGTATGTTTGAGTTGGACGTCAACGCCGCTAAAGTAAAGCCGAGCCAGATGAAAAAATATGTGAAAGACGTTTGAAATGAGTGCGTATAGCTGTGCTCAGGATTCAATAAAAGTTTGTTTGTGCAATATTCTTTCAAAGTAGTGGGCGAAATTAGTGTGAGGTGTCAGAGTGTGTAAAGAGTATTTTGGAAACTAAACTTTCCTTGTTGACAATATTATTACATACAGTACTTACTTAAAAGAAGACACATAAAAGATTAAATGTGTGACCTTTCAACTAGAGTGTGTTCATTATAGCACCATCAGTTAGTGTCGCCAAAATTGAAAGCTTGTTTTCATTGCGTCATAGCATTTCAATCATGATCATCTCAGTCTCTCACTTCTTACTGTGATTTCTTTACATAGACATAATTTATTTTCAAGAAACTTTCCCCCATACCCACACTGGCCGTTGCCCATACTCTTAACTAGGGATGGGTACTGTTAAACGGTGCCTACTTGGTACCGACCGAAAAGCTCCGGTCGGGGGTGGTATCGAAAAACGAAAATTTGTTCGGTGCCAACTTTCTGTTCTTTTTCTCTCCAGATGTCAATATATGACCCGCAGCGAGTCTAAAAAAAGCAACATGAACGTGTGCACAGATAATGAGCCACTTCAGCGCAAATGGAGCAAAGCAAAGCTTTAACGTACTAAACTTTTGTAATAGAGATGGCTCAGCCGCGGTCTGCGGCAGGACTGAGCCAGGACTAAACCAGGACATGCACCGGTTGTAAAACCCAGAGCCAAACTAAACCAGTTATTATAAACCAGGACTGAATAAGAAACTTGAGTTTAGGCAAATTGAAAAACAAAACAGGCAGTGACAACAAAAAAGACGTCTTTACTTTTAGCGACAGACCCACGGAGGCTGAGTTTACATGCTGTTGTTTACAACTTTACAAGCAGCTGCAGCGAGGGGAATATCAAAGATTGTTTGTGGAAAAGTGAGCGCTCACTCTGTATTAGACATTTTTTGGTACAGTTTTGGTAAATTATTAGTGGCAGAGTGAGCGCTCACACCATGTAAAGGTGCGTACAGACCAAACGCGACCACACCACCAACTTCCATGTTAACCCTATGTAGACGTGCTTCGACGCGCTTCGAAATGTAAGCGTAGCAAATGCGAGCGGATGAGGATAAACGCGCGTCAAAGCAAGGGAGAACAGCGCGGTACACGAGCAGGGATGCCGCGCCCACTGCTTCATGCACTCAAGTAAATCACAATCTACACGTGCGTTCATTTACACCTTGTTAACCAATCAGGGACAGGAGCCCCGTCACTCACATCTTCCACCTGTTCACTCAGCTCCACTCCGCTCTGCAGCGACATCACCGCACACTGCCTCCTCCTCAGCCCGCCCCGGTCATCTCCACCCCCCACGAGGAGCTCAAAGTGAGCATAAAGCAACACGTTTGAGGAATAAAAGTCCTAATGAAATAATAAACACGGTTACAGAGGAGATCGCGTTGAAGCAAAACACCTCTTTCACCTCGTTTTCTCCCCTCTTGCGCGAGGGAGAGAGAGGGGCAGAGGAAAAGTTACGTGAATGAAGCAACAGAAGCTTAATCGGGCCGTGTGATTGTTTTTTTGTAATAACAAACTCCATAGAGGGAAATATTGATGTTATATTGTGTGAAATAGCGACATTTTCGTTCAAATAAAGTCATTTCAGAGGGTATTTACTTTCTATATAAAAAAAGCATCAAAGAGCCATAAGTCCCATCACCTGCAGCATGGAGGACAAGTTGATCATCGCAGTTTGCGCTCGGCCTGAGTTGTATGACACGCCTCCTAATTATGACGCTTGCAAAACTTCACGCGCCAGCAAACAGGCGTTTCTTGCGAGTGTGAAGCGGCAATGTTTGGCGTCCAACTAGAGGCTGACGGAGCGTGGACGCACGTTTGGTCTGAACGCACCTTCAGGATCTTTGACGTGTGGAGTGCTTTCGCTTCGTCAAATGTTTAGAAAATGTTGGCTGAAAGAAACCGTGTCATGATGTGGATCTGGTCTGTCTCTGCAGCTCAGGAGGTAATAACATCCTTTCTCTCTTTTTATCGCTGCTTAAGAAGAAATTGTGCTCAAAATACGAAGTTACAGGTGATGCTGCTGCGGCCTGTGTAGCTTCTGTTGTGCTGTTTTAGGACTTTTTCCTGAACTATACTTTTTATACACGTTATTTTAATTGAATTAAAATAACATAGGTATCGAAAGTACCGTTAAGGCACCGGCACCGAAAAGCAGGTAGTGGAGAGTATTAAAGTACTGGTATTGAAAAAAAAACGAACGGTACCCATCCCTACTCTTAACTTACTTAGCTATGCTCTCGAATCCACAAATGTGCTATACCACTGTAGAAATTAACTGCATTTTAAATTTGCGTAACCAGTTTTGCTGCTCAAAGTGATGAAGAGCTTCACATTTCACAGTGAGAGCTGTTGCCATGGTGAATGTGAGAGGCGACTTCAAATCAGTGAAATACTCCCGACTAGTCATGATAAAAATCCAGCTCATCATCATTAAGGCAGCCTTGACAGCCAGCTCTTACTGCTTTTATCCTAAAAGTGGGACAGGCTGAAACCCCGCTGGAATTCTTTACAACAGAATCAATGGCAGTGTTTTCCAGATAATGTTTGAAATACATTATGTACATACATTTGACGAAAGCACAAATCAACATATCCTTTACCTTTGTTGGGGTCGTTCCTGGGCGCTGCGGGGATTGGCCTCTGCGATCGGGGCTGCGTGGACGGGACGTTCATCTTGACGGGCCCCACGTACTCCACGTATGTCCCGGGGAAGTCTCCTCTCTGCTTGGACCTCTCGTTGAAGCCCAAGAGCCAGCCCAGCCTCTCGGGTCGCTCCTCGCATCCCTCCTGGTAGCTGTCAGAGGACAGCAGCGACGCCTTGCAGACGGTGAGTAGGTCTCCGGGCAGCAGGTCCAGGTCCTCCTCCTGGTCTTTAGTGAACGGGTACAGGGCGCGGTACTGGAAACCTTCGGCCGCCATGTTTCTGAGAGAGGTCAGGTCACTCAGAATGGTGAGGGATTAAACTTGTTGTGGCGGGGATCTCGCAGTTGTCGCCCAGTTGTTACAAGACCGCGACGTTGCCTCCTGGCGCCATTTTGTATGAGAAATCAAAATGGCCACCGGGAGAGCGTAGGTATGACGCAGCACAGATCTCTTGTCCTTGCAGTTAGGACTCAGCCAAAGCTTAGGAGCATTTCTAAAAAGTGTGTAAAACAGTTGTTCAGACCTGTCCGGTGTTGGCGGACTGGAGCACTTTCCTCAGCTTGATGCCCCGGTTGAGCCAGATAATGGAGCAGAGAGAGTGTGTTGGCAACATGCTCTTTTCACCGACAGGAAGCCTGGTGCTCGGTGTCAGTGGTGTGGCCGGGGAAGATTTAGGAGGGCTGGCGCTGTCGTCGAATCAGTGAGACTCCCACATGACTGTGACCCACCACCCACCTGTAAGATAACAGATAAGAACAATAATCAATCATAATAAGATTCAGATCATGGTGCGCATTATAAACACAACCAGGAGCATTAACATTTGAGAGAAGGAAAGAACTGCAGACTTTGCAATTCTAAGATTGGGGCAAAATCTTGTTTAGTAATATATCGCCATACGTCTTTGTCGTGCTGCATATCGTAAAGCATGTACTCTTTGATGACCAACTCAGTTCTAGAAAAAAAGAACACAAATGTTTTTGACTTAAAGTTGCTATTATCGATGCCCACTTTGGTGCTGATTGGTTTAAACAAAAGAGTCATACTTTTAAAAATGCCTCTGCACTTTTGGAAATGTTTTACTCAATGTCTGGCTTTATTTATATCTTAGGGAAACTCAGCTTGTGCTTTCTTTATTCAATTCATTCAGGGTAAAGTATCGCAGTTAGCTATAATGACAAATCATAAAACTTAGTGCATTGGAATATATTGTATCGCAATACGCAATCGTATCATGCCTCTGTCTCGTTATAGTAATACGAGCGATTTCCTAATTGCAACCATTCAATTTGTGATTGTGATTCAACCCTGAAAGATATGCTGAAAAAAGTAATGGTGGACTGATGTAAAAAATTTAATTAATAAATAAATAATAAGTGCATGTACATATTCTTGTACATGCACTTTGACACTTTACTTCAGACTCAGCTAAACGATTCTTATTTCTTTAAACATCGCTCTTCCCATACGCTTCAATCAGGTCTAGAACACCTTCCTGCCAAAGCGCGTCCATCTTAGTAACAGTTTCGAAAACGTCACAAGCTTTCAGCGATTGGCTGCGTTGCTCAACCAATGGCAGTTCTACCCGCTGGAAATTCAGCGCAAATGCATCGAGACCAAATCATTTATTTTTGCATATCGCTAAGCTGTTTGCGAAAATGAATTCAGCGCATGGTTGCGAAATGGACAAATACAGATCACCAAGTGGCGTATTCTGTCACTGTTTTGAGTAATCTGGATCCATGGCGACTCCAATTCGGATTTCTCCAAGTTGTGCAATTCTTTTCATGTTAATGGTACCAAAGCATTCCTATCCTAGCAAGGACAAGGGAAAAAAGAGTAAAACAAAACAAAAAAAACACAAAATATTCAAAAAAATAATAATTTTTTAAATACGAACAGCGGTTTATTCGGGATGCCGCACTGCAAAACGAGCGCGAACACAACTCCTCATATCTGGCCTCAATCTTCTGGTCGGTATCTTGGCTGTACTCCAGCGATTCAAAACACGGTGACCGAAAACAGACACGTCGTGCTTTTAATTCCAAAATCCGTTAAAAAAAATAAAACATGAGTGACTTTAGTGTTTAGGCGAATCTCGGCGCGATGCGAGAAAAAATGGCGAGCTGCATTGGCTCGGTTTTCCCAGGACACGGCTAATGTCCTGTTCTGCTGCGTCATATCCAAGCACAGCCCGGGCTCCCTGGACACAACGCTCTCCACACCAATCCCGTCGCGCCTAGCACCTCCAACAACCAACAAGTTTCCACCCAATCGCCGCTTTCGATAGAGACGCTCGGAAAAAACAGTGGAGAAACCGAGTTGGGTCTTTCGAAGGGGCGTGATTGTTGGAACAGAGAGTGCGACGCAGTGAAATCTTGTGTGAAAACGCTTTGGAAAAGGATTCAAGACTTGGGAGTAATTAACTATTGGAGCAAGTGAGGTGGAAACAAATCTGGACTGCATCCTCAATTTGAATCCCATAAAACCCACCAAAATACTCCAATAAAGGCAATGTTTTGGTTAATCCGACTACAAATAAGTCATACGTCATACGAAACTGACAAATCACACAGCGATCCTTGCCAGGCCAAATTAAAAAACGCCTCGCTCTTGAGCCCTTTATGTATTAAAAATGCTGACCTTAAATCAAACAGCCTTGACTTTTTGAGCGTAGAGATATCGCACTTAATGTTATATTTATGCCCATTACTCATTGCGTACCACCAGACTGATCAAAAATTCACCAATGAAGAGGTGCAATCGGAGACGAGAGATTGTTCCAGAATCGTGGTTCGAACAAGGTTACGATCGGAAAAGAAATGCAAAGGAAGTGCATTATTGTACGTTAAAATTGTGGGTTTGTCGGGTTGTGGACGACGATGCGGTTCTGAAATGTGAGATCGCTTGCAAAGAGCACAGAAGGGAGCTAGATAGAAATAAAAAAGTTGCACACTGCAAGTCGAATAGCTGCAAGTTTTGTCCTGTAGAAATGCGTACGAAAGAGATATCTGGGGCAATAGCCTTGAAATCTACCGAAGGCCTGGTTTTTGCGAGGCCTGGTGTTGTGCAATCACTTCATGCAAGAGTCGGACGGAGAAAATGTGCCAAATACACCCGCGAGAAAGCGTCAAAATTGCACCTGTGCGTCCAGTTTGGGTCTCCTGAAAGCTCCGGTGCATGCTTTTCAAGTCTTATCTGCACAATCTCCTCGATTACGACATTCGATTAAAGAGGAAAGGTCTACTGCGATGTTCTTTCGAAAAAATGAATCCCACGGAACGCAGGTTTGTGGGTTTTCGGTGTGTGTGGGGATGCGGTGGGAGGAGAAAGAAAACTCACCCTTTTTTTTTGTTACTTTGGGTTCGAGTCGGGAGCCTGGACCAGCCTTGGAGAGAGAGAGAGAGAGAGAGAGAGACAGAGACGCCGGACTCTTTCGCCGCTTTCTACATCCCCCCCTATTTTTTTTTTTTTTTTTTCCAGAGACGAAGAGATGCCATGCGAGACACGTGGCACTGGCATACCCAACCACAGCCCGCAATCCTCACACCACTATCACCCACCGCCCCCCCACCCAAACCCAAAAACTCTCTGCTCACCCCCTCCTCCTCCCGAAAAAAAAAAAAAAAAAGGCACAACTCTCCCCCCCCTCCTCCCCTCGCTCTTCCTCTTCTTCCACGCAGGAGGAAAAAGTCCGGTGTTGTTTACGGCCATCGCTTTTTTTTTTTTTCTTTTTAAAAACAAGCGAGTGCGAGAGAAGGAAAACTCTCATCCGGGTCTCTCATCCTTTCTCATTACTCAGCTCAGGAAAAGAAGTCATCCGAGGACAGGGCGCACTTCTCCCCGTCTGGCTGCGTTGTCGCCGCAGCCGACAGTTGGTGATGACAGCAGCAAAGAGCAAAGTGTCCAGATCCATCCCTTTTGGTGAAAGACTTTCCCCCCGGGTTGAAGGCGAAAGAGAGAGCGCGCGGCAGAAAAGCGCTGTCAGCCGGGGCAAAAGAGAGAAGAGAAAGAAAAAAAAAAAAACCCTGGCGCTGTTTGGCATCAGAGGAAGAGTGGAGTCCGCTCAAAGGCAAAGCGCAGGCAGGGGAAAATAATTAATGAATTCGACGGCAAGTAACTCACTGTTGCTAGAGCGGGGGGAAGCCTGTCCCGCGCTCTGATTGGCCCATGCGCCGCCCATGTGCTCTCCACTCACGGAGATGCCGGGCAAATCAAGGAAACGTTCTAATATTAGAAAATGTATCCGGGCAGTCGTCAAATGTGAGACGGAGGTAAAGCGCGCGTTTGGGACGACGCGGGCGCATTCTGCGGGGCTTTTGGGGATGAGGCAGAGTGGAGGCAGGGGTTTTGTGATGTTGAAACGTAAAGAGGTGAGGGAAGAAGTAGAAAGTGTGAGAAAAAGGATGGGCGCTCGTGATTGGAGGGGAGCCTGTGAGTCACGGCTCGGTGGTGCAATAGGATCAGAGATGGGGGATAGGGCTTTTAAGTGAAGTCAAGCAGATTTGTGCTGAAGTTGTTGTGGAAAATGCTGACCTTACTCTCTTACTCTTTAAATATCATGATAAACATTCTTAAGTGAGATCTCTGTTGTCATTTATATCAAGCTGAAATCTAACATTGTGTTGATGGAAAGTTTAAAGATTAACCACATCAAGAGATTATCAACAGAAATGTACACTAGAAAATGTTTGAATTTCAGAAGAGTGTTTTACTTTGGGGTATGCAGAGGGGTTGTAAGTACAAAGGCTACATCAAACTGGAGTTTATTCAAAACTGTACACAACAAACTGAATGGAAGGTCATGTATAATGCATAAATGCTTTGTTTTATGTGTCAGTCAGTTGGCCACTGTGACCTGTTCATTATAAAGCAGTATGCATAATTGAAAATGGCAAATAAGCTATTCTGAGCAACACTAACACTGCAGTCACACAGAGCCACACACCTGTCCCTCAGCTCCTCCAGTAAACTCTACTAGAGCACCTAAAGTGCACACATTACTATTATGATTTATCAACAAAACGGCAATTTGATCCTTCGCAATTAGCAAATCACAAAGGCTGCATTGATCTAGGTTGTTGTAATATCCTGTAAACAACACAATATGTTGTCTCCATTAGATTTTATTATGTAAGAGCACTACAAACCAGTTCAGAAAGGCATTTGATTCTTGTATTAGTTTAGCGGATCATTTTTCAGGCGTTGCTCAAATGTTAATGCTCCTGGACATGAACTATGATTTGAGAACATAGAAAATCCAATGGCCCAGTTGTATTATCTCCTTATTCTACGGGCGTCAAGGGTGAACAAATTGGAGATTTGATTGATTATGTGTGATTCCACACATAAATGTGTAGATGAAATCTGAGTAGGGCTGTACGGAGTACGGGACAATCGTATCAAGGCATGATATATAAATATGTTTGAACTCTAACTACTCTAATAAAAGGCTTAAATTGCACGCTGAGCTTATTCGTGCACCTTTAAGGTGCTTTTTTCTTGAAATTCAGAATATATCTTACAGAAACTCTATCGCGATACACCTGAATCGTGATACGTATCGTGAACTTTGTTTCGGGATACGTATTGTATTGTGAGGTCCTTTATTACGCAATATCCATGGTTTGTTAACTGCAGGGTTCCTGCACAATTGCAATGACAAATTTAAGACCACGAGCTCCTGAAAATGACTCAGATGTTATGTAAAATTAAGTCAAATAATATTTGAAAGAAAAAACAAAAAACAAAAAAAAAAACATTTGATTTGTATAAATTACATAATTTTGAGCAGAAACAAGCAACCTGCATAATATCAATTAACTAATGGTTATGGAAATAAGTATTATGGAGGCATTTTCTTTTACATATTTCCATTTGCAATTTTATACAGATTATTAACGTGAGCATTAGATACTATTCTACATTAATTACAATCATTTCTTATTCCAAATGAATGGACTACGAACAACCTTGAACTGTTATGAAATCCAAACATCAGCACAGGGCGCTAGTTTTATCTGCAAGCACAGTCGCAGTGCAAAGAGAGCCCATTCTGAACAAGATGTCTGTGAAGGCTCTCAGTCATACAGGAGTTGTCCATCTTCAATGAAAGTTCTTGAGTCATCTTCTGTACTCTGTAGTTGAAGTGTCAAACATTTCGCCTCTCGTCCAAACGCTTCGTCAATCAATCAATCAAACTTTATTTATAAAGCACTTTTCATACCGAAAGGTATCACAGAGTGCTTTACAGATTACAACATTTAAAACAATACGCCCCGCATCATACACATAATATACAATATATAATTAGGACTAGATAAATAGATGTCAGTTAAAAGCTAAGCTAAAAAGGTGGGTCTTGAGCCTGTTCTTAAATACATGAACGTTCTCTGTGGTCCTGAGCCCCTCCGGCAGGTCGTTCCAGAGGCGAGGGCCATAATATTGGAAAGACGCCTCGCCGTGAGTATTTCTGTTGACTTTAGGAATAACTAGGAGACCCCTGCCGGAGGAGTGAAGGGGCCGTGAAGGTTCATAAGGTAAAAGCAGTTCCGAAAGATAAGAAGGACCAAGACCATTAAGACATTTAAAAACCGTTAAAGGTTCTGTATCATGCTATTTTAGCCATTCCAAAGTAAAGTATAGGCATTTATATGGTATATTGTACCTCTATCACTATGGAGTACTCATTTTTGAGAGAAATATAAGTATTTTTGGGGGTATTTTCCCTACCCGGAAGACAGACGCTTCGATTCAGTTAACTCCGCCCCTCTCTTCGCTCATTCCACATTTGCAGTATTATAAATATAAATATCGCTGCAAAAGTGAAGTTACTTCACATAATGCAGTTATAAGGAGTTGACATGTGCAACAGTTTCATAAATGGCTAACACACACGCTAACACACATGCTAACACACACGCTAACACGCGTTTTGATTGACTCACCGCTCAGCCTGGCCTGGCCATCATCGGATGTTTACGTTATCGGACTCGTGTTGGTTATAAAAGTTAATCCACTTTAATTCTGGCCGAGGTTCACCAAGCATCCATCAGGTTGGTTGATAAAGTCGCTGAATCCCAGAAAGAAATTCCAACTTCTGGCGAGTGCACTCTTCTTTAGGAAGGTTGAATAGTCCTGTTCCTCTCGTAGCCAAACGCGCATCCGTGACATTATCGTTCAGTTAGAAAAAAGAACAGGCGTGTCCAGAGTATGCTAGAAAGAGCTCAGTCTTCAAAACAACACTTCTGCTGGGATCCATGGATCCTCCGGCCGTGGGTGCGTTTGTTTAGCCTCGTGGGACAGCACAGACGCGTCGGAGAGTTCTTTTTTTTTATTTTTTTTTATTTATTGCTCTCTTACAACAAAAATGACAAAGTTGTTTTATAAATTAAAATCAGGCCGTAAGGCATTACATTACAGACGTAGAGCACTTCCGTTCCTTTGTGACGACACAACTGAACAGCTCAGTGGTTTACCAGGAGAGGGTGGAGCAGCTGCTCAGAGAGCAGGATTCAGGAGGATTACTTAGAACTGCGTGAATGAAACCAAAAACCGCTCTGGGGTGTTTTGAAAAGGAAATAGCATAACAACATGGTTAAAACTCCAAAAGTCGATTTTGCATGATATAGGACCTTTAAAAAACACACAGTAATGGTCAGAGACGTCCATGTCGATAATAGAGGACACAGTAGTGGACAGGCCATACGTGATGACCAGGTCCAGACTGTGTCCTTTCTCGTGAGTTGGCTGTGTGACGTGTTGGGTGAAATCCATTTAATTAAGAACATTTAAAAACTCCGCAGTAATGGGGTCTAGAACGTTGTCTATGTGTAGATTAAAATCACTGGTTAAAATGATCATATTAAAGGAGCTATGTAAATAGATAGAAAGTCTGAGAATTCATTAATATAAAGGGACATCTTTTGGGCGGTCTATAGATAGTGACACATAAAATCGGGGGGTTACTAAAAATAATTGCGTGGTGCTCGAAACTCGTGTATTGATCAAATAAAATAGGTTTGGTGGCAAGAGTGTTTATGATTATAGAAGCAGTGCCACCTCCCCTTTTTCCATTTCTAGTCTAAGTCCCTCCCCTCTATTAACGGCTACTGTCAACATTTTTGTAAATATCTTTGTAGTTCAAAGTCTTAATGACCTAACTCACCTGTATTTCAATCTGAACGGCCCTACTCTCAGCTAATCACTGTTAAATACCTGTCTATTGATGAGTAGGGCCGTTCAGACTGAAACACAGGTGGATGTTAGGTCTTTAGGACTTAGAACTACAAAGACTCATAAAACTACAAAGATGTTTACCCACAGGTGAGAGTTAACTGTTAATAGAGGGAGGGACTTAGCCAAGCTAAACTCCTCCCAGTGGTCTATATATGGTCTGCGGGCTGAGCTTCAACTGTAGTGTCGCTGACAAAGCCTTTTGGATGAAGAGGCGAAACACTTCGACACTTCAACTACAGAGTACAGAAGATGCCTCAACAACCTTCATTGAACATTCGGAACAAGATTAAATCTATCGTGGCATTGGCAAACATGTTATTTGTGCACTGTGTCTTTTGAAGTGTATGAAGGAGCTTTATCTATGATAACATTATTACATATCATACAGCGGTGAAAATGGTAAAGAGAGACTGACCAAATATGCAGGATTGTTCAAACGTCTGTGTATGCTTTGCTGAGGGAGTCCCCGTTTAGCACTGCAGGGATCTCCCCAAAAGCTTTCTGCATTTAGACAGAAGCTTGAACACATTTTAGATTTCCAAGCGTCTTTGAAGAATTAGTAGCTCGCAGATATTTTGGGCAAAGGTTGGAGGTTTAGCAGAATTTAGCCCTTTTAACGAAATAAACAAGACTAACTTGAAAAGAAAATGTTGAACATTTTGAAAAACATTAAAGATTTTCCCCGTTATCAAAAACATTTCTTCTGAAACAGGTGAATTCAAGCAACTTTTCAGCGTGTAAGTCAGGCGAGGCCATGCTCTGAGCCTGTGGCGCAGTTGATTTTCTCTTCCATGTGGACAGATGGCTCAGAGCCAGGCTACATTCATGCTGCTCTGCTCCTCGCACTCGGGTAAAAAAGGGCCCAGAGACATGCAACAATGTCTGAGTTCACCGCAATGTCACCAAATTCCACCGCTTTTTTTGGAGAAAGCAGAGACGTTTTCAGGAGGCACGTAAACACAAAGGGTGACACGGATTTCACCAAAATCTCAAACAGAGTGAAGCGTATAAAAACAAATGACTCCCTCCCTTCTCAGAATCCTGATTTGCATATCAGTATCTCAGTAATAATATCCCCTCTCCAGCTTATTACATAGGAACTGTGCTAGTTTGCATTCCAACATAAAGTAGTATAAAGTTGTATTACGTTGGATGTCAGAATAAGTCCCAATATAAAGACATGGGTCCAAAATAACTGGTGGCGTCTGGTGGAAAAGTGGCATCTCTTTGAAGCCTTAGTGGAGGGAAATGACACTTGGCATTTTAATAGAAGAAGCGCTGCTGCATTCTGAGACATTTAGAAGCAGACAATGCGAGCTTTGCCACAGGACGCGCTCTGTGTGGATAATGGCCGATTGACATTGGGTTGCATAATGCTGCCGGCAATTACAAAGACAGACTTTTGTCAGATTATGCAAGTGGCACAATTTATTAATGACATTTGTGTGAAATCTTTAAAGGGAAACTTGCTAGTTTGTGTAACACAGGTGTAAAAGTAACAGCTTCAATCTGGATCACGTCCTATCTTTAGCCCTGTCTTGTGCATATAAAAGGCATTGTTGGAGTCATAGGTAAGGACTGTCTATTCATGAATCCACTGACCCGAGAATGAACTCTAATCCAATAATCAATAATAAATCTGCCACTGCTGATGCTCAGCCAGGCGGAAGGTGTGAGTGACAAATCCAGTCTACTGGCCAATCATATCTTCAGAAGGACACCAGGTCATGTCAGGTTTTAAAAGTTCACTCTAACACTATCATTTCTTTGAGGAGAAAAAATCTTCACAGAGTACCCAACCATAGCACATTACAGATAGGAATTTTAAATGTTTTTGTTGTGTTTAGACCACCACCAGTAGCCCTTGAGACTTTTATTCTAAGGTGTAAAACACTTAACACATTATCTTGAATATGACTCTTAAAAATACAGTTATTTCTGTTCTTGTGACTCAGTACAGTTAGTTTAGTTTAGTTTAATTGTTCATTTGAGCATTCTGCTCAAAAGGAAAGCCTTTCCTTTTGTGAGTTGGCCCACCCCAACTCACTGCAATACAAATTTTCATTCACAATAATAAAAAAGGACATAGTACAAAAGGAACAAAACAGCAAAGAACAAAACAACAACAAAGAACAGCAGCAAACATGGATTATATGCACTCATGATGGCATTTAACTTAAGTAAGACACATGACTAAAACTCTGCACTGTATACATTCCTAAAAGGGAGTAATGCTAATTACGAAGCAACAAAGATAATATAATACAAGTTTAAAATAAAGCTAATTTGTTATAATATGGTGTCAATATCCTATAAGTAAACAGTGTACTTTTAAGTCTTTAGGATTAGTTTTTTTTTTTACTGGTAGCTCTCAAACAGCTTAATGCTCTTGAATTAGCCCTCTGCTGAAAAATGGTTGGTGACCCCGGTTTAGACCTTATATATTCATGTTCTTCATGTTTTCTGATTGCAATCAGTTTTTCAAAATAACAATTTCAAATCCAGATTCAGTACACAGCGCACATTTAAATAACCATTCAGAACAACTACATTGTAGCTTTTTGTCACAATAAGAGCCCACGGAAACAAGATTTTTGTTGCTAAGGAGGACATGACCTTAAGGGCACACTGTGTAACATTTACCCTTAAAAAAAAATAAACTGCAAGAATTTATTTTTTACAGATATTATTATTTTGAAAAATCCCTTTAAAAAATGAACAAACAGACATGTGTTTGCTAAGACCTGAAACCTGTACTTTACTGGGAGCGGGACGTCTCCAGCTTGCCTCCATGGAGTTGTCGACTAAAGGCATATGAGATTTCAATAGGTTAGGTCCACATCCAAATCCATTCTTCGATTACCCACTGCATAAACAGCATTTTCTGTGTCGAGCTGGTCACATGAAGCATGTTTTGTATTGCTGGCTACAGAATAGTCTGAAATGTTACGCAGTGTGCTTTTAACCAAATAATCGCAGCTTTTGGAGACTCAATCGCTGGTACAGCCGAGAGTCTGGATTTTTCCAGGCAACTTTAGAACTGCTTAGTTTTGATACTTTTGTGGTCAAATATATGTATGTGGCTAGAAACTACCACTACTGCTTCAGAGGTTATAAATGTAGTTACACCAAGTACCAACAAATTGAAAGTAAAACTTCATGGACACCTCCACGTGATGCATATCGGAGTGAGGACTGGCGTTTTGAGTGCAGAAGACGGAGACTGACTAAAGATCCAGGATGTGCGGGGAAAAAAGTAAATAAATAAGATTATGTCACCTTTAAACTATAAAAAAAAGATACAAATGTTGAAAATAGATACAGATCTTTTTTTTAGGATCTACATGAATTCCAGATTTTTGTACTTGCAAAAGCAGTGCAGAGATGACTCATACTTAATGTTTGTTTAAATATCAAGGAGGATACAAAACATCAAAACCGCAGAACACTTTGGAGCACCGACGCCATAGCGACCGGACACAATACAACTGTCAATCATACAACAATGAGGCTTTATTATCATGTTTTCTAATATCAAGTTAATAACAAACTTTCTCCCGGCGCTGCACCTTTCAGAAATACTTTAAATGGCACTCAAATTGCTCTAGCGGCATCAGTGTAGCCAGTCGAGCTTGAAAATCTAATTGCTATTAATTCTAAATTTGCGGTTTGGATCGGCGAAATAGGCAAATCGCAAAAGCTGAAATTCTTTTAGGTAATATAATGTCATTTGCAAACAATATCCTGTTTCCATACGGACTTATAATGTATACAACCTGCAAACACTGTAGCTTACACTGCTACAAAATGTTGTGAAATGCATGGGACGTCTGTGTAAGTTTTGCAGAAAAACAAGAATCACAAATCTATTTACGACAACACTACACAAAACTATATGCAATTTAGCAGCAACTTGGTGCCATTCCTCTTGTTCGCTCAGTCAAACTGTCGCTGACATCAATCTGCTATAGAAGGCCCAACTTTGGTGCATGGGACATCCCTGTGTTGTTCCTGCCCCCATGCCCGCTCCATGCCAGGGCTGAGCAGCTTGAGGCCTCTAAGCATGGCCCCTGTCCACGGCTCCAGCACCGATTATATATTTACAATGACAACACTGCAAAATGCTGAGGTCTCCGTCTCAACTCACGTACAACACGTACACCGTACGAGATAAACATCTTTCACTCTCCATGACATGGTAATAACAAGAGTTTTTCCAGTATCCAGCAAAAAATGGACTAGTATTACAAAAATGTGCCCCTATATTGCTTATACAAAATATATACTTTCAACATGGCTTACAACTAGAGGTGCACAATATACGAAGCATTGCGGTTTTCGATACTACCTTGAATTACGCGGTTGCAACATTATTGCAATATTTAGTAAACCATTTCAACACAGTACGTTGGCCTACTATAAAATTAAAACTGAAAAATTGTAAGCTATTTGTTTTTACATTGTGTGCAAAAAAATTACTTATCCCATCTAAAACAAGTCCATAATAGGACAGAAATAGGATAATCATGACTTCAACTGAACATTTACGTGGGTTTAAAACTATGCATTTTTGTTTTAAGCTACGTGAGCAAAAAAATGTATAATAATGTGTCAATCTCAGATGGAAGAACTCCGTGATTTTGCGATAGATCGTGGCATCTTGCGATATCGATATTGCATCAATAACTGCGACGATAACGATGACTTGACGATTATATTTGCGCAGACCTAACTGTAACTTTAAACAACGGGTTTCTGCACGTTTAGGGGAAGAAATGCCAACAAATAAGACTTTGCAAGTGTAGGTTAAAAATTGCACCCTACATCATTGTACCAAAATCAAAAACATGACACGTTTTGCAACATAAAGCAACTAGTCTTAACTGTAACGTTGTAATAACCAGTCAATCTACAAAAGGGCAAAAGTAGCAGAAGAAAGTACACAAAAGTGTTGTAACACTGAGTAGTAAGCACCAAAAAAAAAACTCAATGCCTTTGATATTCTTCGAACTGTGACATGGTAATGACAAGAATAATAATAAGGAAAAAAGTCTCTCCTGGAACATTTCAAGCTAAATCTAGCTAAGAAAACCTGGCTGGTCCTCAAACAGGAGAAAGTTCAAATGCGTCAGAGCTGAAAAGTCTTAGAACATCGTGTTTAGCTTGCAACAATGAACACTTTTGATATGTTTTACCGCATAAAAAACACGTCAAAGTGGTTCAAAAAGTCTCGAAAGTCGCCCAGAACGGCGTCAGCAAAGCGCAGCACACTTGCAGCGCTTCCACCATTTTCGAGCATACAGTGCCTTGTGCCGTGCTGTGCTCAAAATGTGCAAGAACTTGGAAAAACTCACCCGCGGATGGTTTTCTTCTCGTCGCTCGCTCGCCTTCGGCCGCGGTGCTTTAAAACTCCATAAAAGTGTCGCAAGTGCACGGGACACGGCCTTTACTTGTCGTTTAAAGAGTGGCAAAGCGTTTGGGGCCGTGCAGGAAAAGTTGCGGCGGTCCCGTCGTCCCGTGCGGTGCGCTTTCTTCTCCCCTGTGCTCCCCCTACACAGCCATTTTCCAGCTCGGCAGCACGCAGGGAAGGAGCGCTGCGTGGGAACCAATATGAAGACTGACGGACGAGCGGGCGGAGAGCGAGCTGGGGAGAGGGGAGGGGGCTTAACTTTACTCTCAACTGCGAGTAAAGTGACATAAACCATTTGAGTACTAAGGAATTTTGTTAATAAAAACGCGAAAATCTGGAGTTTTTTTTCTATTTAACCTCTTAACCCCGACCTGAACCGAGCACATTTTTTGCAGTTTGGCTTTACCTAAATCTAAAAGCTTCTCGGGGGGTGGGGGGCATATAAAATAGCGATGAAAACGCAAAAAAAAAATTTATACAAATACAAAAAAGTGACTAAAACGTGACGAACCACAACAAAACATGACAAATAAGGGACAAAGACGTGGCAAAAAGCAATGAAAAAAGCTATGAAAAAGTGACAAAACATGACAAAAACTCAACTAAAAAGCTTCAAAAATGTGGCGACAACCTGATAAAAAAGTTACTATCACTTTTGTTGGTCTTAGCTTTCAAATGAGGCATTACACTGTATTTCTCCAGTTGAGAAGCTTTTATTAATAATAATAATAATAATGCATCGGTTTTATATAATGCTTTTCTGGACACTCAAAGACGCTTTACATTGCACTATTCATTCACTCCATACTTGGTGGTGGTAAGCTACTATTGTAGCCACAGCTGCCCTGGGGTAGACTGACGGAAGCGAGGCAACCAGTCTGCGCCATCGGCCCCTCCGACCACCACGAACCACTCACTCTCTCACTACATTCGTTAGGCTTCCTGGTGTTACCAAACGGTCTCCCATCCAAGTACCGGCGACTAGGCCCTTCCCTGCTTAGCTTCCAAGGTCTGACGGGATCGGGCATAGAAAAGTCGGTGTAGGACCCGATAACGTAATAACGGCCGATAACGTAATAACGACCCATAACGTAACAAATTTGACCAGTTTCAAATGTAATAAGCCGATAACGTAATAATGGGCCGATAACGTTATAACAGTGGTGAGCCGATAACGTAATAACGATGACCGATAACGTAATAAGTTATTACGTTATTGGCTGGTTATTACGTTATCGGCCTTCCAATGAGAAAATCCTTTGAAAATGTAATAACTACAGCCAATAATGTAATAACAACATTAATCAAGTTATTTGATGTATCAACACAATGTGGCTACTTTTTCATGTCTTCTTTTGGGTTTGTGCAATATGACACAGACTTGTTTTTCTTTAAAAGCATTTAATTATAACATCATGCAAGAATGGAAAAAAATATATGGCTATGTAGAACTCGCACATTTATGTCAGTGTCACACCTCCTGTGAGCAATAATTGTTGAAATGCAAAGTAATAGCTACATCTACACACACTTGAATGCCTTCAAGCCATTGGGTGCGGGCCTCGTGGTCGTCTCCAGTCACTGGGAAGCCTCTCTGTCTCCCACACCTGATTGAATATGTGGGCAACCCACTCGACGATGCTATCACCGCCTGATTTCAGCATCTCAGCGGTTATTGCACAGATGCCGCGGGCTTTCCTGTTAAGTTTTTTCAGAGTGGCTCTGACTTCCTCGGGTGTGACAGGGTCTGTACAGCAGACGTCACTAGGGGCTGCAGCGTTAGCGGCCGATAAGATGGTGGGATCATGGTAGCACAGCGGTTAGCGCTCTCGCTTCACAGCTAGAAGGTCCAGGTTCGATTCCCACCTGGACGGGGCCTTTCTGTGCGGAGTTTGCATATTCTCCCCGTGTCTGCGTAGGTTTCCTCCGGGTACTCCGGTTTCCCCTACCACTAAAAACATGTACAATAGGCCAGGATGAATGAGAGCGGTTGAGAGTGCGCATGGGGCACGACGGATGCAAATTAGCCCAAGGCTACAATCCGGTGTGGCTTGTTTACATGCATGAGACCCATGTATGTTCATTAACATGCACTGTCCAGACCAAATAAACCAATAAATAAATAAATCAGCCTGGGTGGTACCGTGCTGCAGAAGGAGGCCGAAGTGCTCTTTCCAGCGTTCGAAGCAGTTTGCTTCAGTTGTTATGAGGTTGCCATCAGAGTCTTTCACCAGGGCTGTCTTGATGCGTGGGCCATTACGGGCTTGGCGCAGCAGGCTGAAGACACGGCTCATGTTGTTGTTAATGGCCGCGGACTCTAGGTGTTTAGCTTCTGCTTGCCAAAACTTTTTCCTATCCTCAGCTATAGCCATGTTGCGCTGGCGGTTCAGTCGCCGATACTCCGTGAGGTCGCCTCGGAGCCTCGATGATGTCGAGTGTCCTCTCCAATATCCAAGGCTTTTGTGGGGAGGGTCGAGAGCATCCGACGACATGGTGAGCTGACTGGATGACACTGTCCTTGAAGGTCTGCCTGTTCATCTTGTCAGTAGCCAGGTTATCAAAGGTGCGGCGGATGGCGCAACTGAAGTCTGTGGCGATGTTGGGATCGCTGAGTAGGGAGGAGTCCAAGCGGGGCTGAGTCTTGGTGTGCTGGTTGGCTCGCAGCTTTAGCTTGAGCTGGGCCACCAGCAGCCGATGGTCTGTGTTGCCAAGCTCTCCACCTCGGTACACACAGCAGTGTGCTGGCGCCCATCGCCCATGGAATAAGTAAATACACCCCTGTATTAAATATCTGGCTGACCCTTCTTTTGTAGCAATAACTGCTTTTCTGTCGTTGCAGATTAGACGCTCACAATGATCAGGATGAATCTTGGACCATTCCTCTTTACAAAACTGCTGCAGTTCAGTGAGATTCAGGCGGTGTACTTACTTCTTCCACGCTGTCCTGTGAATGTTTACATGTTATGGCCAATAAAAATATGATCAAATGTAAATGTTTGGTGGTATTAGTTCAGGTAGACACTGTTTACTCATTCCTGTGATTTTGATGAAGATCAGACCACATTTAGTGACCAATTTAGGGAGAAATGTGAGAAATTCCACATTTCTCGCCACTGTATATATACACGCACAGAACTTAGTTATGTAAATTGTTGGCTCTGTTGAACAATGTTAAACCGCATGGAACAGTTGAACATTGGCATAGGCTACATATTAATAACATCAAAAGCATCCAGCACCTGCAGTAACCATACCAAAAAAAGAAAGAAAGGTTAGCTATTACGTTATCGGCTGGTTATTACGTTATCGGCCTTCCAATGAGAAAATCCTTTGAAAATGTAATAACTAATAACTTATTACGTTATCGGTCAATCGTTATTACGTTATCATCGGCTCACCACTGTTATTACGTTATCGGCCCGTTATTACGTTATCGGCTTATTACATTTGAAACTGGTCAAATTTATTACGTTATGGGTCGTTATTACGTTATCGGCCGTTATTACGTTATCGGTTCCTACAGGCGGTACACAGATTTGGGTAAAGCCGAACTAGAGAAAATACGCTCAGTTCAGGTGAGGGTTAAGAGGTTAAGACAGTGTTGTAACTCAAAGGCAAACTCAAGGGGAGGTATTTTGGCCTGCAAGAGATTGTTATTTATGAAGGGTATGGATAATAATTAATTTGTGCAGTGCAAACATTTTTTCTTCAAACGCAAAACAGTTTTGGGCCCCCAACAACACCAACTAGTTTTGGCCCAATGACAAAAAAGTTTGGCCAACTCTGCTCTTTAGACAGTTTGGCTACATGTGTTCAACTGACTTGAATAACTTTTTGGAAAAAAAATGTACGTCTTAGTGTAGTTTCATCATATGGTACGTTTTACTTCTACTTGAGTAAAATTATAATGAAGTATCTACTTTAATAATTACTTTTTCCACTGCGAGTACATATTTAAGTGGCAAGTGCTTCATTTTGATCAATAAAATAGATGTTCGTCTCATGTTCCTTGTTCATTAACATTATTTTGTTATTCTGTATTTTCTTGGAATTTTCTTTGTAATTATCACACTTTCCACATGATTTGTTTTGTTTCACACAATGCATCATTGAAAATAAATTAAGACTTTTAAGCTCAAACAGTTACTCAGTACTCATGAAACATTTTCTTCAAGTAGGCCTACTGTTTTACTTTTACTTAATTGTTTGGGTCACTCCTTTTTACTTGTGCTTGAGTTAAAGGATTTCAAAGTAACCAAATATTTTGGTTTTACTGCTCACATTTGACCAGACCCGTATTAGACCATTAGGGGGCAGTAAAGTACCGTTTTGCAGATGATTCTAAGTTATATAAGGTATCCACGTATATAATGTATACGTGGATGTGATAGGGTAGCCTGCCCTATACAATAAAATTCTAGTCACATTTTGGGATTTTTTTTTTAGAGGAATAATAAAGCCAATGTATGGTTGATAGATTATATTACATTATATACACATTATATTGCCAAAAGTATTCAGACACCCGCCTTGACTCAAATATAAACTTTAGCAATATCCCATTCTTAAGCCATACTGTTTATTATGATGTCCACCCTTTGCAGCTATAACAGCTTGTCTTCTGGGACTCTTCTGGGAAGGCTGTCCACAAGGTTAAGGATTTGTGAGGTTCGTACACTGATTTTGGAAGAGAAGGCCTGGCTCTCAATCTCTGCTCTAATTCATCCCAAAGGTGTTCGATGGAGTTGAGGTCAGGACTCTGTGCTGGCCAATCAAGTTCATCCACACAAAACTCTCTCGTCCATGTCTTTATGGACCTGGCTTTGTGCACTGGTGCACAGTCATGTTGGAACAGGAAGGGGCCATCTCAGAACTGAGAGTTCCTTTAACTGGAGGGGCCAAGTCCAGCTCAGTTCAGTCCTGAATTGACTGAGCCCCTGAGAGCAGCCCATTCTTTCACAGATGTTTGTAGAAACAGCCTCGGTGTTTGCTTTGATACATCTGTGGAATCATTTTGGCAATAGAGTCTATTTCCTTTGATATTCTTTACCAGATTCATGTTGTAGGCCATTAACAAAACAGTTATGTGGATTACAACTTCTGATGGGCTTTGCATAAAATTCAATGTCAACCACGGATCGACGATAAAAATAAGTAAATATCCGCAAAACGAGTCACGTGCAAAGGCGCAGAAATGGAGTGATGACAGAAAACCACACCAGACCAGTCTGTTCAGGAGTCAGGGACCTTACCGTCCACTGTAGCACGACTTTTATTTTCAAGCACTGTTAAGACAATAGAAAAAACAAACATCAGTCTGCACACTCACAAGGCCTTCTGTCAATACAGTCAGTAGGGGACAACACAGCCCAGTACAACCTACCCAGTACAATTTACAGCTCATCATACCAAGAATTCATCTGCAATATCTCAAAATACAGTGGGTTTAGGAAGTAGGATTTTATTATCAGACTGAAATGAAATGAATTAAAAGAGGTTTGAAAACTTTCTTAACCCACTGTTAATGATTAAATATTGCCCAATCCGATCATTTGTAGGTAGTTATCGGTAGGTAGATGACACGTTCATCAAATTTAAACCGTATTAAAAGCATATATATATATATATATGTTGGGCAAGACTATTCTGACCACATGCTGTCCACCTTCAGGTCCAGTGCTGCTCAAACATACACCAACAGCTTGTGTTATTAGTATTGCAACATCATACATGACATATTCAATATCAAAGTATACAAAAAAAAAAGATCGCCGACAGTTTCACTTGCACACAAGGCTTCTGGTTCTTCATTCTCCCGTCACCTCCTTTGTGTGTGTGTGTGTGTGTGTTTGGTTTTAGAATAATTTAACAAAAAAACATGACAAAGCACACGCTCAAACAGTCCTAATGTAAACAACTGGAACAACAGCCGAAGAGAGCCGGGAAGTGGAGTTCTCTTTACTGTACAGAGGAGGAGAAGGGTGTGTATCCTGAAAAAGGTTCAAACGGTGTCGACTGGGAACACGGCACGAGACGATTTTTGAGCTAGACTACGGTTCGGGGAGCGGGGACGGAGGGTGGGCTCCACGAGACGCAGGACAGAGAGAGAGAGAGCTTAAGATGGTTACAAGGTGCTCGCCACAGACGTATGGGAAATGTAGGGCTAGATGAAGACCGCCATAGGTGTTGAAAAAAAAAGTTTAGATTCACTAGGTTGTTTCAACTCAAAATTACATAATTTTTTCCAAATATTACCCTTTTTTTTTTTACACACTTTTCCTTATTTTTGCAAATTTTTCATGCGTAATATTTTCCTTATTTTCTACCCATTTTCCCAAGCCCATTTATTCGATTTTTGCTCCATTTTTTCCACACATTTCTTGAACCCGATATTGTAAATGTGAAAAAGTATCGCTCAGGTATCGGTATCGAAAGTATTGGTATCAGAATTTATTTTTTTTACGGTACCCAGCTCTAATCGTGTCCATCTTCAGAAGCTTCTCTTCTAGATAAAAAGCAGTTTCTCAGTGTTCATTTTGTTTATAACATACAGTATTTAATCATAATTTTATATTTTTGAGACTAAAACTAAATTAAAAGTAGTTAATGAGAGTTAAACTATGACTAAAATCTCCAGGTACTTTTCGTTCCGTACCATAACCGGGCCATGTTTTTTTAATGAAGAATCTATTCCTACATTTCCCATGTATGTTATCATTTTCACAGATGTCTTGGCGTCACACAGGCCATGCACGAAAGTCCTGTATGTACAACGAAAACGCCTCTACGACAAGCTGGAAAAGTAACCGATCTTTGGCACCAACAGGGAGTCTTCCGTCTGCTCTTTTTCTACTCAAAATGTCTGCCACTAACGGTTTCGACAAAGTGGGTTTGAAACTGCCTGTACAACGCGGTATTGAAGACTCCGAGACTTTATTCGCTCCATCTACGGGCTTTCGGTTTGTGCAACTTCGGGGGGGGGGGGGGGGAAGCGTCCAAGGCATCGACCACTAAACAATAAAAAGGCATAAATACAATTCTTCATTTAAAAAGTGGGAACTATTTACAGAGTGATGTTTGAACTAAGTGAAAAAGCAAAAAGGATGGAGGAAAAAAAATAAAGAAAAGTGTCTGAACTTCGGCGGTCGAGCCTCTGTTTTTTTTTTGTACACCGACTCTTCGATGCTTGTCACGAGTTGAAACTTGGTCGCCGTCAGACACACGCAAGGCCTTTGTAAAGTTACAACAGTAGCAGGTCGTAGAGAACGCCTTTCATTTCACTCATTTCGGACACGAATCCTTGTCTTTTGACTTGGCCTTCTGCTTCCCCTCTTTGGAGTCCGACTGCTGCGATGTGGGAGCGGCCGATTGCGTGTTGTTGAGCCAGGACGCCTTGAACCCCTTGGGTGGCGTGCCGGGCGGCGTCGGGCTGGGCGACTGCTCCTCCAGGTCGTCGAAGCTGACCTCCTGCACGGCCTCCTGCTTCTTGAACGAGTCCCTCCTCTCGGACAGCGCCAGCTTCCGCATCACCACCACCTCCTTGGAGTGGCTGCTGCTGCTGCTGCTGCTGCTGCTGCGGTGCTGCGGGGACTCCTGGTGGTGGTGGTGGTGGTGGTGCGCCCCGAGCCGCGGCGATCCCATCACGCAGAGGCCCTGGTGGCGCCCGTGCTCCCCGACGCACACGAACCCGGTGGCTGCGTCGCACTCGCCGTCTTCCGGGCCCTCCCCCTCCGACAGCGGGATCTCCATGGTGTGGCGCCGGGTGCTGTAGGCCTTCCGCTCGTGGCTCTTGTCTCCCCCCGTGAGCTTCTCCGCAGACTGCACCCTCTTGAGCAGCGGGGAGCGCGGGGGCTCGGCGCTGCGCGGGCGGACGGAGTGGCGGGCGATGGTGGGCGGGGACAGGGTCTTGCCGTGGAAAGTCTGGAGGCCCTTGGGGTGGGCGGGAAGGCAGGAGGGGGAGCACTGCGGGGACAGGGGCTGCTGCGGCGGGGGGATGCAGGCCAGGGGCGACGGCGGGATGCTGGTGCTGGACTTGCAGCGGCCCGCCTTGGTGTAGCGGCCCAGGACGTGCAGGGAGCTGGGGCGCGCCTGGGGGACGGGGAGTTGGGCGAGCTGGAACAGGGGGAGGAGCTAGAGTCTGGAGAGAGAGAGAGGAAACTTGTTAATTACCATAGTGGAACTTGAGCTTAAATTGATTATAAATTTATACCATCTGTTTCAGGTTTGACTTCTTTTCTTTTTTTTTACATGTGTACTGTAGATTATACTTTGGTTGTTATCAAAATCTGGTAAACATGTCAGCAGCAAGTTGTTCTCGGAGTATTTAATTGCATGTACAAGGATCTTTTTGGACATTTCTTCAGACCCACCTCCAGAGTGGTCCGGGGCAGGGGAGCGGCAGGGCGTGGACGGCCCGGGAGAGAGGCTCTGCGTGGGGGATCCGGACAGGCTGTCGCTGGAGGACTGGTGGAACCCAGAGGAGAAGCTGCGGCTGCTGTGCATGGGGGCGGGAGGGGTGTGCTTGGACAGCTTCTTCAGGATGCTGCGCCGCCTGCTGCTCACACACACACACACACACACATTAGAAGAGCTACAGGGTCAGCGGTGCGCTCCGATGAGGCGCATCCATTACCTGTCCTGTCCGTCCTTCCTCTTGCTCTTCTTGCTCCGCCGCGCCATCTTGGCTCTGTAGCTGGCTTTCCGAGCGGGGCCCACTTTAATGGACGTGTTCTCCATGGCGGTGGTCTGGAGGGTCACCCTGTTGCCGCTCTGCAGGAAAAGACCAATGAGTTTCACTTGGATTGGGTTCGGCAGGTTACATCACAATACTTAGAGGGTGTTGAGTATCTGCCATCAGGACTTGAGGGGGGCTTGGATTTAAATTAAAGCCACCCGCATGTCCCAGTTCTGATTGTGCAAGTACAAATCCAAGTCTGATTCATTCAAATAAAGCCAGAGTCACTATCACCGAAAAAGCCAACTTTGAGTCCTGGTCACAAGTCCAGCCCATTTTCCAAGAGTTTTCTTAATTTACAGACAGTTGTTCGCTCACTGGACATTTCTCCACATTCTAATAACATAATGCCATCATTTAAAAGCTTGTTTATAAAATGGAAATACACAAAATCCAAGGACTTTTACTCTGATCATATTAAATTCTGTACCAGAGTTCAAAGCAATAGGATTGAAACAGGTAATTAGTGGAAGAAGTACTCCAAAAGTTGATTGAAGTACAGAAAGAATCAAGTGAATGTATAATGCTATCCCATTTGATACAGGTTTGGACAACTTTAAAGCTGCTATCAGACCAGTCTTGTGGCAGTAGGTGGAGTAATGAACCCTCCCCCTCTCCCCTGCACAGGCTGCATTGATGATGGATTCAATGATAAACGTTAATCTCACTAATTTTGTGTGAAACACATTTATCAGCAGAATAAATATGACATGTAGCAGAGTAAACATTGTAATACTTGATAAATTGATAAACTGCAACTTTCATGTAAGTCTGCGTTTCTTGGCATTTAGAACATTAATGTTCCATTTAGAACCAAGTTTACAGTCTGAGCTTTATTTCTTCCTGGTGCTCAGTAACCATAAGGAGGAAAACGCTTTGACAGCTCCCTGTAGATCCTGGATTATTCAACAAACGACATGGACATTTCACAAGGATTTCAGCTGTTTGTTGGTCAGATGTTTGTCATTTCGCTATCTTTTGTAAACTTCTGTGTTAATGCTAAACTCTTAGCCATGGAAGCGCGGAGGGCAGCATGAAAAGTTAAAAGAGCATTATTTTTCTGAAGTATTGTGCTAAAGACGCTGGTGTTTTCAAACTTTACTGTTTGGAAGAAGAAACTGATCAGAGCTACTTTACTGTAATGTTTACTCCGATTCACACTAAAACAAAATATTTAGACCACCATTGAAAATACTCTGTTCTTAAAAATGAGAGAACATAGTGAAGTAAAGGAAGTAAATGTGTCACCTTGAGCAGCAGCTCCACCACCTCGGTGTGCACCAGGCCCTGCACAGACTCTCCGTTGACGTGAGTGATGAGGTCACCTGCCCTCAGCCCCGCCTCGTGCGCCGGGCTGCTATCCTCCACGCACTAAACACACCACACAGGGAGGACAAATGAGAGGTGTGTGCACTTACACCATCATCATCATCATCCTCGAGCACTTACCCAGACCATGTGGTGCACCGTATACACGTCGCTGTCGCCCATGTACACACGGATGGCACGCAGGGCGAAGCCGAAGCGTTTACCAGAGCTGTGGATAACCACGGGCGGCCTGAGGCAGCTCACACTGACCGACAGGTCCCGGCTCGGGGACGAGTCACGGGATGAAGGGTTGGACGACAGGGACAGGGACGACTTGGGACTGCTGGGAGGACCGCCCGACTCATCTGAAAACAAGCACACCACATATTAGAGTAAAGTTTGACATCAGTGTTATGGCATTAGAATTAATGTAGCGTTATTAGACTGGCTATAATGAGTCCAGCCTAAAACAAAAACTTAAAAATATTATACTTTTATGAGTTTGGTTCTATTTTGCCTTGTTTTGATCCTGAATTTGTCTTTTACAGGTACAATTTCAAAAAACAAACACATTTGCCACAGGAGCATGTAAAATCTGGTCATAGCTATAATCAAATACCAGCTTTTTTTGTCCTGTAGTTCAGGCCTAAATGAAACTTCATTCATTTTCTTTATTTATGTTGCAATAACATCTTGGCTAACTGTCCAGGGCCTTAGTCCCATAGTTACTCATGTATCCTCAAAGCATGAGCAGCTCTCATAGTATTTAATGCTGGGTTCAGACCAAACACGGCCAACGCCTCCAAAGCGTCAGGTTTACATTGAAAATAGGGACGTGCCTCGGGGAGCGTCGAGAGATCCCGCAGTGCGTCCCGCGCCTCCTGTGCAGCGCGTTTTGAAGCTTTTCATGCGTGGCAAGGTTTTGACGCACGTCCAGCGCCTCAAAAGCGGCCGACGCTAGAGTTGGAAATGTTGAACTTTTTGGAGAAATTCACTAGCGTCGACCAATCAGGAGCTTTCCCCAACAGTGACGTGCGTTGGAGCTCAGCGAGACATCGCCGGCCCGCAGATTTAAACAGTCAGAGTCACGGAGGTTAGCTTCATCGTGTTGTGAACCGGAGCTACAGCAGCTCTGGGACTTTTACAAAGACACACATCCGTGTTTAATTTACCTAAACACCCAGGATTAAAAGCGGCGACAAGACAACTTATTTGAGTGGCTGGATCTGCGCTGGGAATGTGTTTGGGCCTTGATGATGCAGAGCATTCCCAAAGCTGCTACAAGCCAATCGACTAATAACGTCAATAAAGCCCTTAACTACACAGAACAGCCTTTATGATGGTCACACACTGAGATGTGTGTGCAATAAACCACATGTGTGGTTTATTGCACTCTTTTTTTTTTTTTATCAACAATGAGCTGTATGCGATCGCAACAAGCTAACCGGGCTAACCTAGCCTATAGCCACTTGCCACCAATGTCCCTTCAACCGTATGGGCTGGATATGAGCTTAAATACTGGGGAGATCCTGCGTAGACCATGGGGGTATAGTTAAAGATCCATAGGACATGGCAGGAGCAAAGAGGGAGACTAGTTAGCCTCCAACAACTGTGGTTTTCAGGCAAGAGCTGCTTCCAAGATGGCTACGAACGCACTCTGAGCTGACGCGCGGCCAGGGCGTCTTGACACTCGGTGACATTTGTGACAAGCGTCTGACTTCAGTAAGCACAAGCGTCCAACTACGGGCTTGAGGCGGGTTTTTGACGCCCGAGAGGCGTTCGGTCTGAACGCAGCATAAGAGTTACATAGAGTATCTGATGTCGTTTAAAATATTTGTGTAGATTTCAGAATAATGAAAGTTGAAATAGCAGGACACCGTCTGCAGAGGGCACTGTGTATACACCACATACAAAGGTTGATCTGTGGTGTCTGTGATTGTTCATGAATATAAAGCCTTTCCTACCTGGAGTGATGATGAGAGAGAGCCCGGACACCGAGGCAGACTTGGGCACCTTGCCCCCTGCAGGCTTTTGTTTCTCGGGCGTCTCCAGCTGGTGGGCGATCCTCCGTGAGGCCCCTCTCCTGAACGAGGGCCGGGTGCCCGTGCTGTTGCTCCGCAGACGGATGCGCCGCAGGTTTGAGACCACGCCGTCCACTGAAGAGTAATCAGGTTAAAGCACATGGGAACGGCAAAAGGAGTAAAGCGCTGTTGTCGCGTCCGCGTTACCTTCTTCCTCTGCGGGGATGGCAAACCGGGGCATGATGTCCAGGCTCTGGGTGCTGTTCATCACCAGTGGACTGGCACTGCGCTCCGACTGGGACGAGCTGGAGGAGGCTCTGGGACGCAGGCTGACCACACATTCACAAAGTACATCAACATTAGAATGAGTGACTGATTTCTACATAATGTAAGACGTAACCATTAGGTTAGTTATGACCGAAAGCTGAACATTCAACCCTTCATACATGTGACATTACATCCTCCTCCTCATATAATAATGTATTTGCTGGGCCCGCTCTCACCTCCCCCTGGGCCCATCTGCCTTTCTGTCGGCGGCCGAGTGCTTGTAATATTCCCCGGGAGACAGGACGGCCCGGCCCTCCCAGCGATCCTCCTTCTCCTCGCTGTGGCTGCGCTCGGACGACGACAGGCTGGGGTTGGACGGCGTGGATGTGGACAGGTGCTCCGTGCTGCTGTACACCTACAAAAGGGCAGTTATTAATAGGAGAAAGTCACCTACTAAATGTCCTTCACGCTATAGGCCCCACATCCCTGAGGCCTTTTCTAAGTACTGTAAAACGTGACTCCCATATGCAGCTAGAACATGTTTTTGTGGATTAAAAAGTCTTCAAACAGCAAGTCATTGTCTTTGGCACACAGAAAGGAAAGTGAAGAGGAAGGTCTGCTGCTCCCAGAGTCAGGACTAAACACGGTCAGGCTGTGTTTTAGTTGGGGTGTTTTTTTTTACCTCCGTTCAAAACATGGAGGTAACAAAGGTAAGAAAAGGTGCGTCACAGGAACAGATAGGTACCTTGCTGAAGCGATGAGTGACGGAGGAGAACTGTCGCAGCTCCAGAGACGACTCGTCATCGTTGGTCTCGTCGTCATCGGAGCCCAGGTGACAGTATCGGTCCGAGCGTGCTGCGGGGTGACCGAGCACGAGTCAGCACAATTACATAACACCATCCTATAATCAACCACACTGGGCGTCCTCTGAAGAACCATCCATCACGCTGCCCAGGATTTATATTCAGGGAAGATGGCGGAGTTTACGTACTGTCGAAGTAGCTGGTGTCGTCATCCGTTTCCAGCTGAGGGATAAACTCGGCCTTCTGTCGCAGCAGGCCGTTCCAGTCCAGTCCCAGGAAGAACGTGTGCATCTTCACCTCCGCGGTTCCACCTGGACATGGGTCATTTACAGCTATTTTAGAACTGACAATGGATTTATAAACACAAAAATAGGGCTGCACGTTTTCAAGTTTTTCATTAACCGTTAACCGAGGCCCTTAGCAGTTAATACTCGGTTAACCATTAGTGTGCGCACTAACCAACAGCCCCCCCCCACCCCCGCGCGCCCTCCGTTACGTTATACTGACAGACGCGATAGGGGTTTTTCAAAATGTATTTATAGAAATAAAATGCAGTAGTAATGACAGAGCAGTCAAAGTAGGTCACTGACTTGCTTTCACGTGGCCCCACAGTATTTTTATTTATTTTACCTGCAGTCATTTGGCAGGCTTTGTTTGAAACATTGTGCAAAGAAACAGTCTTTCATGCGTACAATAACAACAACACTCTCTCCACCACGTTTTAACAATAACGAAAAAGGCGAGTTTTGTGCCTTTAGCTTACCTAGCTACCTCCTAAGTGATGCCCGGGTGTCGGCTGTTGAGATGGTACAACAACGAAGTTGAAGTATATCTAAGCACTGCAATGCAATACTTGCATTTTGATCCGTCATTCTCAGTTGTAAAGCGTTTCTCCCACGCTGTGCTGTTTATGGCCCGCTTCATATTGAAAAGTTAAACTAGCTAGCCATGCGCAATGACGGCTTCTCGTGAACAAATGTTTGGGAGCGCTCTGCGGTCTCTGGTGGTGCAAAAATGTATTACAAGGATTTTCAATGGCACGGCAAATTACACGCCAGTTAACCGAGCAAAAGCTTTTACTCGGTTACGCAATTTTTAACGGTTAACCGGTTAACCATGGACACCCCTACCCAAAACAAGCAAAAACAAAAAACGATTATTTCAGGAGATTTTGACTATGTTACAATGTTGTTCTTTCATCAAAAACAGACCTAGAGCAGTGTTTAAAGCTGCTAGCGAATCTTCACTGGTAGTGGCAACTCTCAAAGGTCTATTTTATATTATTTTATTCATTCTTTTTTTTCTCTCTTTACTGAAACAGCTGCGCAGCAAAGGGGAGCAGTAGGAGGGTGGTTGGGAAGGAACAGGAAGTGAAACTACTGGATCTTTAGTCTGTTTTAGATCAATGTTATCAATATTTTCTAACCAACAAAGTGTAACACAGTGATAAAGATGTGTTTGAGATTATTACCAAATATCGGCAAAAAGCATAATACCTGGTTTCTAAACATTTGTATCCATTCCAGTAAACATAGGAATGGTGTAACATTTGGATATTTAACGAAATGGACACAGAAAACTTTGAAGCAAAAATGTATGCAAAACTGAAAGTGTTTTTTGTTTTGTATGTTCGAGGGCTGTGTACCGTTTCAATAACGATACCTGAACAATACCTATATTAAAATATTTGTCATCTAGAACCAGAAAACAGAACAATAATGTGTGGAAGAAAAGAAGGGAAAAAACAGGGGGGAAATTTTGGAATAAATTGGGAAAAATAATTGGGGGAAATAGGGAAAATATTACTAATAAATAATTTGAAAAATTAGGTGAATTGGGAAAACGAGAAAAATTTGGGGCAAAAAATGATCTAAATACTTTTAATGACACCTAAAGGCCTGGAAAAGATTTAAAGATTGCTCAAACATGCGTGAGTGGTTACGAACACAAATCCAGGGGTGTTTTTGATGAGGCAACAACCTTGTGACGTTAAAATAAATAATAATAATTTTGCGCACCTCCTTCAACACTAACGAAGCTCATGATAAGTTTAAGTTTGAGAGCAGAGACTGAGTCGTGCCTGCAGACGAACCTGTGCCCAGTCTCTCCATCGCATTCTGCCGCAGCAGTCTGGTGATCAGGTCCTGGGCATCGGCCGGCAGAGCGTCCTCCCCCTCGGGCCAAATGATCTCATCTGCAACAAGAAACCCCAGATCAGATGAGGCTGAAGTATATGTATAATGTTGGTGATTGCCCTCTAGAAACATTCATGTGGATTTGGTTTTCGTGTGTAAGTGTCAAATGAAATGCCGAGGTCTTACCATTGACCACCTGACCGAAGAGCTCCTCAGGGGTGTCTCCGAAGAACGGCACACAGCCCACCAGGAACTCGTACAGGATGATGCCCATGGCCCACCAGTCCACAGGCTTCCCATAGCCCTGCCGCAGGATCACCTCCGGGGCGATGTACTCCGGCGTGCCACACACCTGGAACAGAGATACACCATGTTGTTTACAGACTTTCTTAAAATGTATTATATAGGTAAAGGTAATTTAATAAATGCATTTAAACAATTATTGAAGTTTGGTGGTTCCCAAAGAGGGAGTTGCGGGACACTGCTCTTTCATGACTTTTTTAAGTTTATGACAATGAATTTGATGTATTTTAATTTAATGTTTTGGTCAAATTAAACCAAATGTTGAAATGTAGCACCATATCAAACATCACTAAACCAGTTTTTAAATCTTTTGCTCCTGAAAATAGTCTAAATACAAATTGCATTTAACAGTGGGGGTTCCCCGAGTTGTTGGTCGAATGATTTTGAGGGTCGCGGCCCAAAACATTTGGGAACACGTTTTATCATTTTATTTGACAGAAATTTAGAAGTGTAGGTACACAGTTTTGTTGTATTTAAATACTGGATATGACCAAAAAAGACAGATTTAAATGTATTCTGTACTCCATCCATTCCCAAAGTCCGGAACATTGCGGCCCCCTTGTCGATCCGAAATTCTCTCGGGGGGCCCCCAATAGAAAAGAATTTATCCTATTAATTGGAATTTTCTTATTGTTTTACAGCTAAAATTACATAAAAAGCAACATCTAGCAATGACTGGGGTTTAAAACTGGTTTCAAGTAATACATTTTAGCGAATAAATGTATTTTTCCTTTTAAAATTAATATTTTTTTAAATGTACTTGTTTTCTAGACAAGCTTGGGGGCCCCACTGTAGTGTCTCCAAGGCCCCAAGAGGCCCCGGACCCCACTTTGGGAACCACTGCTGTACTCTATAATAACTATAATAATCACATCATTAATTAGACAGTGTATAAGAGTGAAGAAATTGTTTCGCCATCGTCACAAGGTTCATTGTCTGTTCATTAAGTGGAAAACGAGGGAAAATGTTGGCCGCTAAAATACGATGCACAGTAGACTGATTTGTGTAAAATGTCTGATGTTCATTTGCACCAACAAGTCAACACTGCACTGTTTCCGTGGGCAGCCTGAAAACGGCTTTGTGTCCGTGCAGAAGTGATTTTCTCTTGACACTTGCAGTCCTATGAAAACTAATATGAGAGAAGGGGCGGGCACAATTCATGGCAGCGCCTGCGGGAACCTCCAGAATAAGGGGAACACCTGATTTTTTTGATAGCAAACAATGAAAGAGGAAGCCACAAAAGCAAAATGTTAGCTGTGGTCCAAACTCATTCCTAACTTTCCTAACATGTTTGTGGCATCACAATTCTTCACAGGGACCAGTTTATCGGCACAGAAATGCAAGAAAACTAGCCTGTAAGCTCATTCATTTGTTCCAAGTGCTTTATGAGATGCATGGTGTTCTTCCCCACAAATGTCTGAATTTACAATATACTAAAGGAGAACAAAGCCAATGTTGTTCTATTACTAGAAACATAATCAGGTATCGGTATTGCCTTTAATGCTGTGCATTTTCCCCCCCATTCATTGCAATTATTGCACCCAACAATTAAAAAAGTGAAATGAGTTACAGTAAGTGAATAAAGTTTGAAAGTAAACTGCTGGCCTATATTTGATTAAACAAGAATTTATTTTACCACCAGTATTATAAATATATGAGGTATTTTGTTCTGTTTTGCTAACTCATACCACCTAATCGAATATTTGTGATTTCACTTATGCCTGAAATAAATGCGATTGATATATTTGCTGCTGGTGTCATTGGTGTCTGTTGAAAAGCCCAATGCCTGCCAGACTAAACTCAGGGCCACACAACCTTACTTACGCTTGCAAATTTGGACATCGCCTGACTGGGTCGAAAAGATTTGGGAGGACAGTTTTTTGTTGATGTTCATTCCCAACATGATCACCCGTGTAAATCTAGTTGCTTTGTGTATTCATCTCAATATTTCCAGATATTCCCAAAAAGAGGAGGCCGCACTGACCTGCTTGTCAATGAACTCCCGGGTGTCCTTCTCGATGTGGCCCTCATACAAGTTGGTGGTCATGTTCATCAGGCCGATCTTGGACAGGCCGAAGTCCGTCAGCTTGATGTGTCCCATGGAGGTGATCAGCAGGCTGCGAAGATGACGTGTTTAAAAGTTAGCTGAAAAAAAAAAAATCTAATCCAGGCCCACGATCCCCGCCGCAGCACATAATTTAAAAGCTGGGACGTTTGACTGGGAGATCAAATGTTTTCACCGCCTTTTGATGATGACAGTGAGCGGAGAGATGATGAAAGCTAGACTGGTAAAGTGGGCCAAGTTAAGAGCGAGATGTAAAATGGATGGGGGATATTCATATTCATCTTTCGCAGACTCACTTGTCGGGTTTGAGGTCGCGGTGCACGATGCCGTAGTTATGGAGGTATTCTAAGGCTAAGACGGTCTCGGCGAAGTACATCCGGGCCATGTCCACGGGCAGAGGGCCGATGTTCTTCAGCAGGTTGGCACAGTCCCCTCCTTTAGGGCAAAAGAATCCGTATCAAAAGTTAGCGTTTATAACATGCATTAGTTATTGTGAAGGTGCAACAGTGACCAGAGCCCAATGGTAAATGCTAAGTTTAAAACATGCTAATCGGCGCGAGGGAGATAGTTTGGCCATGGACAGAATCCGAAACAGTTTGGTGGAGGTATCGAAACTGTAAAAATACAGAGAAACATCATGAGAATTAACTGGCGTTGTCTATCAGTAAGTGCGGTAAAGGGAACGTACTGAGTTTGAAGAATTACTGAAACATGCGCCAATGAAACAAATGTTTTTGATTACACAATAACATGGTCAAAACACCTTGTCTTCACATTTCCTACAAACGCAGACGACGGAGTCAAAGTGAGAATGAAGTGATTGATGCACTTGTCACTTGAATTAGTAAGATATTATTTGTGCTTCCTTCCCGCCCCATTACTGCAGTCCCTTTACCTTGAAGTCACTACTTAGGCCCATTCAAACTACGAAGGCAGGGAAACGTGCTGTCCACCTTTCAATGTCAGACATTTTCCAAGGAATTAACGGGAATTTATGGTAATTAACGGGAAATATGGGAATGGCAATAAACATGGGATTAACACTACTGAAGGCTGCTTCTTTAGAGACAAATAAAACCTCGAACAAGTTGATTTTGCATGATATAGACCCTTTAAAGCATTTGCTCACATTTCTTAAACACTATGTGAAAAGCCAAACTGCTTACAAACTGTAATTTGTATTAAAAGTGCTCCATCTGTCTCTTGGAGTGTGTTCGGTCAAAATATGATACGATTCATTTGCAACTAATCCATAATGAATCCGTTAATTATCATGTGATTGATCATGGGTTAAAGCGTTAACTTTGACAGCCCCAGTATAAACACAAGGGCTAAAAGCGAGTTTCAAATCAACACGTTTGCATCATCGTCTATTATAAATCAGGTTGCAGTTACTTTTGTAATTGCAATTAGGAAAAACTTGTTTTGAATGCTTGTATTGTTGTGTGACTCTAGGAATAAATTCTATCAGTTAGTACTATCTCCCATCTACAGTGCACAATGTCCTGGAGTTATATTTCAAAGCAATAAGACAAAAAACATATATAGTTCACTCTGTATTGTACAACAAGAAATAACTCTTGCTTGGCACTTCAGTCTATTCTACAAGTCCACAACTTTGTAAAACTAATATTCCAGTATTAATAGTTACTTCTTTCAGTTCTTAATCGTGTGAAGAAAAGTGACATACCTTCCACATACTCCATGACCATGCACAGATGTCTCCTGGTCTCAAAGGAGCAGAACATGGAGACCACAAAGGGGTTCTCCGCGAAGGTTAGAATGTCTCTCTCCACAAACACCTGCTGGATCTGGTTCCTCAGCATCAGGTTCTGGCGGTTGATCTTCTTCATGGCAAAGCGCTGGCGGGTCTCTTTGTGCCGCACCAGGTGCACGGCACTGCACCCATAGATCACAGGGAAACATTAGACTACGAAACTATGGACTTTTTCATTGATGTGTCATTCAAAGTCTTATTTTTTATTTATTTTCAACACAGCCAGTCTTGCTCACCCATAGGCGCCGTTGCTGATGAGTTTGATAGTCTCGAAGTCGCTCTCCAAAGGTTTCCTGCGGGGAGGGGTGCAGGCGGCCCGGCTCTGAATCACGCGCACAGAAGAAGACAAAAAACAGGAAGCATGTGGTTAATCGGGTCACAATTGGCAAACATAAATCCCCACACAAGAGCCAAGACGACAGGGAGGACTTTCTTCACACTGAACTTGACAGCTTGATAGTACAGCAAAATCCACCCACACGCTTCCTGATATTAATTACATGGATTTCATAACAGCTATTATGATGACATTTTTCAGTCTTATGTAAATGAACTTCACACTTTAAATAGAAGGATCAAACACAGGCTGCATCTGAAAACACTTCTCAGAATTGACAACAACAACCAAATCAAATGATTCCATCCTTTTTATCAAAACAAGGCAAAAATAATCATTGAACGATTTAAAAAGTGCAAATTACAATAGACCTACACGTTTCACCAAATCTTGACTTGACTTTATTTATGTGTGCTAAATATGCCATAGTCCAACAGAAAACGTCAAAAAAAAAAAAAGATTTCCATAACATGCTTCCTTCCCCCTCGCTAACCCACGCCCAATAGTATGACGCGCTGCTGCCTGTATCTATATTATAAGATGTAGTGGCCACTGGATGTGTATCCAACCCCAGAAAAAGCAGACATTTAACTCAATGTGATTTAGCATTTAGCTCAGACTGGGGACACTTTGATATAAATCTCAAAAGGTCCATTTGTTAATGATTTCTAACTAGGCTGTGACATCACCTATAGGTTGACAACAGGTGAAAACATCTGGATTGTTCAGTATTTGGGATGTTTGATGGCTAAATGCTAACGCTATCGAAAAAATAGCATGCTAACGAACACTGAAAAATTCTCCGGGCTGGCTGACTTGCCATCATATGTTCTCTCATATGTTTGGATCGAACGCCACTTCACCTTTTTATTTCTATGCAGTTGATCACCTACATATTACAAAATTAGATGATTTCCAAGTAATTCCACTTTAAGCCCCATGCTGTTTCCATTCAATCACCATGCTAGTGAAGTGCAACAAACTAATCCCCATCTTTTACCTGTAACGGTGATGTTTCTCCGACGTCATCCGAGTCTCTGCTGGACGTTCTGTGCCCTGGACTCGTCTGCTCCAACTGCACCATTTCTGAGCAAAAACACGGATATGAATCTCTTCAGTTTTATACCATGCATGTACAGGGGTTTTGTACAACGAGGTCTCAAATGGCTCCGTTTATAGAAGCAAATAGCGGTCGGACCTTCCAGTGGGTCCCTGGTGAGGCCGAGCTGGCTGATGATATATTTGGGGATGTCCGTCTTCACGTGCCCCACTTTGGCCTGGCCCTCTGCTACCTCCAGGCGCTGGTAGAACTCCTCCGGGTCAAACTCCTGCAAGAAAAGTCAAAGAATGTTAGGCTAATGTTAAGACTAATCCCTCTATACTGTATTTATGCTTCATGCAGTCTGTGCACATTAATGACACTTTGCCACCGAGTTTCGTTCTTTTGGCGCAGAACGTACCAGACACTCGAGCAGGCGGGCGGGTCTGGAGATCACCATCAGGATCTTCTTCACCAGTTTGATGATGATGGACACCTCCTCGCTCTCTGACCGCTCGTACGCCTGGACACGGCACGAGGAAAAACAAATACACGGGGGTTAATGTGATTGGCACAAAGCAGTCACCGCCGGGAGCTGGGTATTTTTAGCAGTCCTTTCATCTTATTAAATTAGCATAGCAGCGGCTGGGGCTGCAATGTGTCACGTCAAAACGCATCAAAGAGAGACTCTGATCTCTCGGCGTATTTAATTACCAGTCTGTTTTTCTTAAGATGTAGCACTTAACCACGTAGGATTTTAGTGCTAGGATGCTTGAGAAAAAACATGTGAGATTCTAAAACGCTCCAGAAGTAAAATCTCATTTCATTTTTCCTATGGGTTATTGGAAAAGATTTAACCACAAAACAAAGATTTTTAAGTTGGATTAAAGCTAATCATCTATGGTCTCAACTCATGACCATAAAACACAAAAAAAATCGGATTATGTTGTGGGCGGTGCTCCACGGATGCGCATGCTAGAATACACATTACTGAAGGAAGCCGCGGTTAGAACAATGTGGACAAATGCTGCCTTTTGATAGGGTTTACGGAATTATTTAGAGGCTCCAAGGCAAATACCACAAAAAAGCAGCAGCTAAAAGACAACTATAAAGGTAAGCTACATGCTACGCTAACACCAGCTAAAGTTCTGCTAACAATCTAAATGCTAATATCGGCAAAATGACCTTTTTCAACAGCAGTATGACGTTGTGAAATATTAAATCAGTTAGTTAGCAGGGCTGTCCTCCCTCTCGTTCGCCAACCACAGGCCAGCAGTCGATTCACGTCACGTTAGTATCAGTTCAGCGCGCTTTGGCCACGGCCTGAGGTTCAATAGATTTCTTCTTCCTTGGTGACACAGTGAAGCTAAGGTAAAAGCACTACAATCAAGTTTTAGAGTGTTTTTTTTTTGTGGTCACTTTGTTTGGTTGGGCAGTGTATATTATGTGGCCAGCTTTATACAACGTTATTTTTGTGTTGTTTTCTTTCACTGACTAACTTCATAAGGGGTCCACTTTGCAGTTTTTGGAGGACATATTGTAGATGCCTTTCAAACGTGGCATCGTTGCTTCTAAAAAAAAATCCATAACAGATTAATATGGACAAATCCTTAGCATGTAAAAGATATGAGTGAGATTTTTTACAAAAGCTAAACTATTGCTGCTTGAGGACTTGAAGAAGCAGACCAAAAAAACAATGCACTGTTTCCTGTAATTGTTGCTCTGTGTTGATAATAAAAAAAACTCCTGAGTATTCTCCAAGATAAATAATGATTATCAAACTAGTTTCAAAACTGTTATTACCATCATGATAAATTCAAGCTTATCAAAACGTAAAAGCAATAAAATCTCCCTTTCCCTGGTTTCAAAAGGTTACATCAATTGGATCCCCGCTGAGCTAATTTTTTTACCAGAAAAAAGTAGCTCTGCCCAGACATTCTATTTCCACTGAAGGAGACAGACACAGGGGTGACTCAGCCGTTATATAATGTCCAAACAAAAAGGACCTGGATGGTATCATGACTTTGTTTATATCTGGAATAAGCCACCAAGTTGCAACACTGGATCCATCCTGAGCCAAAGCTGATTTATTATTGCATTCTCTGGTAAAACAGAGAGCAGAAGAATATAAAAAATAAACCATTCTGTGTAGAAGAGCTTCTTGGAACATGTTCAACAAGAAAATCGAACCTTGTCTTAATCATGTTGGAAGATTAATCATCTGCTTCATCTCGCTGTTGGGCTGAGTCCACATTATAAAAATATAAAGGCTTCAGTCTCTCCTGCAGCCTATTCCACAGAAGGCGGACTTTACTTCATGGAAATGTTCCTTCAAACGGGGGTTATGCAAGAAATCATTATGCAATCGAACACTTGAACGCTTGTCAGGATGAGCCCGAGATGAGAGCTACGTGATTATCCAACAATCGAGTCCATCAGTGAGAGGGGAACCAGTCACACAGGAAAATTAGTGTCTAAATGGGAGGCAGCCAGGGCAAACAGCGGTCAATAGAAAGGTAAACACTGATGTTAAAGCGCTTCCATAGCTTTACATGTTTTAGGTAAAAGATTGAGCTTAACATGACAGTAAAAGATCACTTCCATCCAAACACTGTTTATATCCAAAAGAGCTCTGTAACGGCTTTGAAAATAGAGAGGGTACAGTGTAGATACTGGAATGACCGACTGACCTCGTGCAGCAGCTTGTCCAGTTTTTCCTGCAGCTCCAGGAAGTAGCGGGAGGTGACCAGGCCGCTGTGGGACTTGTCTAGGCAGTCGCGGGCCAGCTCCAGCAGCTGGTGCTGGATGAAACCCAGGACTCCGTCAGCCAGGGGGAGAGCAGTGTCCAGGGAGCACTCCTCGATGATATCCAGGAGACGGCCCTCCATCTGAGCCGTGGCCTGCACAGATATCATCACACTTATGAGAAAAGGGAGTTCTTGATCATACGCGTTTAGAAGGGTGCACAGAATATTATTGTAGTGTGCATGTGGACTTGGGTGTTTTATCTCAAAAGGTCTGTTGCTCCATCCGAAACCAGTAAATTGGCAAGAGGTCTTGCGCCAAACCGGATGTGTGTCAGCGTCCGCCATGATAAGAAGCGTCCGAATTGAGTTATCGGTTTGGAAGAAGTTAGGGAAAGAGGCCTGTATGCCAACAATCATGGGCCACTTTAGCATAGTGACCTCTGGTGGTCCCTTACCGGCGATTAGGAGCTATGTGCCATCCCATAATCCACTGCGCAAATCCCCCCATCCCCCTCGACCCACCCTCGAGTGATTCATGCGCAACCACTGTTGATTGACAGGTGCACATTTAATAATAATAAATAATAAATATAAATAAATATAAAAATAATAAGATTCTGCACAAGCCAAACTTTATAAAAGTGACAAAATACATGTTGTCGTCACCACAGCTCAGTCACATGTCAGTGTTTTAAAGAGCCTCCTCAGTAAATGGCCTAAATGAAGCAGTTTGTGCTTTTGCTTTCATTTAGTAGAAACTTAAGCCACATGGTTAATTTGCATACTGTATCTTTATGAAACAGCTGTTGAGATAAAATAAAGGGAAATGTGAAGGATCATTTGATGTTTCTTTTTCTTTTCGCCTTAAATGTCTTTATTTGGACACTATGTTGTTGTTGGACAATATACAGTAGGTGGCGGTATGCGCTTTAGTTTGGCCTGCACTGAACTTTAAAGAAGAAGAACAGCTGTTGGTGATGTCACTTCCCCTTCCCCTGGGTAAGGACGGTCGAATTGGGCAAATGCTGCTGAAGCTCTAGTTCACTAACTGCATAGAGATCTAACAGTTGACCCCATGAAAGGTTAAGGATTAGTTGCTAGTGTTAGTACTTAGAGGCTACAATGTAATGGTTTCGGATGCAGCCTGTATTTTCATGTCCACCATGATAAAGTTAGCATTTACCCTAACGGTTAAGATTAACCTTCACAAACTCTGAACATAGATTTATTGTTATGCCTATTGCTTTAGTAAAATCTTTTGCCTTTAGCTAACATAACAGCACTTATTTATAGGGTTCATGCAATGGATAAACTATAAACTGCCTCCATTCCTCTTGCTGTCATGAAGGTCGAGCAAAGACTGGATGTTGGCTCCACCGTCGTCAACTCTATCTACAGATTGACTCCCATCAACCCTGGGCTTTCCAGATCCTGTCCATCCACTTGGACTTGGATCTGTCCTTCAAACGGTCCTCCTCAAATGCTCTCTTTTCTCCCACTGGGTTTTTGAGTTTTTCCGTGCCTTGAAAGAAGGTGAAAGGAGGACGGGGGACGCCTGGGCAGCCCTGTGAGAAAACTTCTAATGTGATATCGGGCAATGCAAAACTGCTTCGTGGAGCAGGTGACCTCAGATGGGGAAGTCAACAATGAAGTTTCAAAAGCAAAATACTATGGTCTTTTTTTCAATGTTGAAAATGTGTTTTCCTCGCATTCCAAAGGACCATATGAATGCTGCATACTGCCCAAGTACTTGCTGTACCTTGAAAATTAGACTGCAGTTTGGACCTTACTTGGAGCTTTCCATACACTCGATATATCTTAACACACACTGTCATGTGTTAAGATAAGTCATGTCTTGTTACTTTGATATCTAGTACACTTTCATATAGCCTTGGACTATCACATTTCACTTCTCACTGTGCTTCTAAATGTTTCTTTTACCAACCAGCTGCATAATCTGCTGCTGCAAAACATTGACATATAGCAAGGATAATAAACACTACCGTGTTATGGTTCAGGGTTATCTTTCAGAATCAACACAGAAGAAAAACAGTGTTGTGCTGGAACCCAGAGAGATAGGAGGAGAAGAGCCGCTGAGCAGTACCTTGGGAAAGCGTTCTCTGTAGACGTGGTTCATCATGACAATCTCATTGTCAAAAGAGCTACAAGTCCGACCAGGGCTGAAACACACAGGGAAAAGCAACAGTCAAAGACCAGACTTAAAAGACTTAAAAACAAAAAGTAATGGAATAATCAACTTCACTGTATTGGAAAAGGTGTCCTTTAAATTACCGTTAGTGGAACTGAATATTGTTTAAGTCCTGCTGTTAAAAGAGTGTAGGTATCCAGCCCTAATTATCAAGAAATTAGTGAAATGTGCCATTCTATTTACACTTTGACAGTGAGTTTAACCATTCAGGGAGAATTTGGGAAGTTACAATTTCCAAATTATTGATGGTAGAAGAGTTTTGGGAGTCTACAGCCTTAAACACCTGAGCCACCATGACCTCTATAGCCTTTTGTGTCAGCAGTGTAACTTCAGTGTTTACTGAGACAACCAAGGCCTCCAAACAAAAGCTATAGAATATAATTTGCAAGAAAGCCCGCCACTAACGCACAGACACGGCTGAAACGCATACTTTACAGCGCTGTCTCCAGCTCTTAAATCACTTTGTGTTGACGATTAATGTTTGGAGATGAGCCGTCGCCTATCGTGTTCTTGCGAGCAGTATCCATGACCACATCTGTTGTGAGGACGCGGGTTAGCTTACGGCTTCTCCGCGTTACAAATCACCGCTCTGTCACGGCCCGTTTAAAATAGAGTCACCAGTGTTTCTTTTCCATGTCACAGCAACACGGAACAATATCAACATGTGAAGGCTGCACTATTTTAAACGCATGCATATGATGTATACTATTAGCCAACCCCCAAGGGAGAGCTTTAGCCCCGGAGATGTATTTGAGGTCACGGAGATTCCTTTCACACACCCCAAGAAGATATTTAGGGGTAACCGATAGCCACCAGTTGTTTGCGGTTATAGACTACTATAAGCAGATGGTTGTGGATTTATGGCTTTGTAATGTTTGTGGACCTACATATAGTATATGAGGTCAAGTAGTCAATTTGCAGTATTATATTGCAAGAAAATCATTGGGAAGGGAAAAATATATATGATCTGACAGACTGTGGTTTTGGCAATGGTGAAATGTTTTTTTTTACAATTGTGGATGGTGTAGATGGACTTAAATTTGGATAATAAAATATAAAAATATAATGGAACTGACTAGCTTCTTTCTATTGTGTTTTATAGCTGTAACACCTTGTAGTTTAGTAACCTAGCAAAATATTGATATGACTCTGCTTGCAAAATCTGCACTGGAATGCACATGTAAAGGAGAAGTACTGCAGAGCATTAATAACCGATAAATAAAACAAGACATGTTTGACAGGATCAGAACAAATGTTTCAAAATGTAGTTCAACAACAAAACTAGGGCTGCACCGTATGACAATACAATGCAATTAAAGAAGAGATGCATTTCAATACAGTACATTCCAGTAATAAAAAAAAAAATGTAAGCAACTTGTTTTTTCAGCAAATTATATCAAAAGACATTTTAAACAATAATGAATCAGTATAAAGTGGAAGTAAATTAGGAAAATTATCACTGAAACTGAACTTTTGTGCATTTTAAGATTACAACAGGTTTTTGTTTTAGGCTGATGGAAGACCTCATTGATTTTGCTATACTTTGGCTAATTATGATATGGCTAATTTGTCACATACTTTTGTGATAGCGACCATTCTATATGGATATACTACTGTATATGTATATTAGGTGGTTTTTACACATCTAACCCTGTGATGTTTGTCTTCTACAAAAAAAGAGGACATGTCAACAAAACAGTGCTATTCTTTAACTTTTTAATTCCGTTGATGTCCAAAACCCACTCCATATTAATAAAACACAATGTTCCAGTGGAATGGAACATATTTTATAACGTCTTTATTTAATTACGCACCACAAACGCAGATATAAAAGCAACCGCATTATTCCTGCGCAGCCAACACCCTGGTCATAAACCGCGCCAGCCTCAAACCCTGCGCATACAGCAAGAACAGCCATTACAGGCCTGCGTTAGTCTTTTAATGAGAAGTGCAATGCTCCATGATGAGGACAGCTCTATTCTAATCCAAGGATCACTGCACTCCAAGATGACCACAATAATCATACCATGGTCCAATGCTGTCATACTGTAAAAATAATGATGGCTGTAAAAGCTCCCATTGTGCTTTATTCTGGCTTTTAAAAGAGATCTATCATCCAAAATCAACTTTTATTTCTTTCATTTTTGCTATATTCATGCGGTTACCTTATCAAGAGCAAACCTGGAGGAGTATTTTTTGCAACATTCACACAGTTTTGAGCAATCCTGTTAACTTTTATCTGTTGATCATCATTTTGTTAGCAAAAATGACTGCTGATATAATCATTCAAATGTTGAGAATTCCCACTGTGTGAAATGCTAACGTTTTTGGGCCCCAATTACGTATGATCAGTCCAATTTAGCAACTTTCAAATAATAACATCGAATAAATACCTCTTGAACTTCCGATTTTGTACGATGTAGTTACATAAATCGCCAGCAGAGGGCACACAACCTGCTCCAATTAGGGAGGAGGTTCAAATGGAAACAGGAGATGGAAACTGGCAAACATGCAAATCTGCAAATCTGCACAGGGAAGAGCGTTTGGCCATGGGCAAAATCAGAACAAGCTTGGCGAGTCTACACGGTAAAACTCCTCCGTATGACTTATACCAGAGTGTGGGCTGGTGTTTTGATTGCGGTGTTTTGATTGAATCCACTGGGAATGGTTCTTGGCGGGGAACAGTCGTTCGGATAGCAGATGGAGCATTCGGTTACACAAATCACAGAGATGATAACAGATGTACCGTCATAAGGGGTGCTGGAAAGGCTGAAGAAGTTTAACGGCTTAATAATCTACCACAGTGGAGATGAGATGTAGGGTCATCAGTCAAATATCCAAGTTTCAAACAAGTAAAATAGGGCAGGGAGATGTGACAGGAAAATAACTCACTTGGGGTTTTTACTAAGCCGTTTAAAGCTGACAGATTGAACCCTCTCCTGACAATGTGATAGTCGCTTTTGTTTTGCAGGACTATAGTAACAGTGGACCCAAGGACATCTCGGTACAGCTCAGACCATCCCCAAACATTCTGTTCTGTCACCAGGACTAGGGGATGGTCTCAGTGTCATCTCAAGTAAATTTAGCGAGATCACGGAAAGACTTGGGGACAACGCTTAATAAATAACCACAAGATGGTTTGCTGTTGAGATGTGGGTGGAAAATGTTATGTATAGTTTAGGTTTGGCCGTTGTTTTGTTGGTTCTGCCGCTGTTACGATGGGGAAATGAGGCTAAACTATTTTGTGTGTTTATTCTGGTCTGTCATTGGCAGCGGGAGTTAATTAAATACCTCACGCTTTGCCTGTGCATCCAAAATTCCCTTTAAATTTCAACTATGTTTGATTTACTGCGACTGGGGTCTAGTCACGTCTTCCTGCCTCCCACAAAATGCGATTAAAAATGTGAGTGGAGAGGTCAACACACCAACACTACGAGACACGAGCCAACAAGACATGACTCGCCACAACTGAAATTTCAGCAAAATCAGGGGGAGGCAAAAATGTGTTCTCAGCATAAATTTATCAACACACTGCACAAGCATTTCATTTACTTCAGAGCATAAAGTGTAGCCACTTGGCCAACATTCAGTTTAATCACAGTAGTGCCCGGTGCATGCCCAGTACCTGAGGCTCCTGGAGCGGACTCTGTGAGCGAGCGGAGGGTGGGAGGGTCCTCGTCGGCCACACACTCGGTGCTGCGGAAGTGTTTGAACAGGAAGTGCAGGTCGTCCTGCGTGGGCTGGAAGGGCAGCTGGTGCAGCAGCTCCTGGGATGAAGATGACTGGAAACAGGCACAGATGTGGAGAAGTTTTGGTTACTCATTACTACCATTTCATGAGCAGAATAAGAGGGTCCTGTCAAATACGGCAAAATGTATATATAAAGCAATACATTTTACATTAAGTCTGTGTTTTTAAGTGTGTGTTGTTTTTGTTTTGGGGCGACAGTGGCGCAGATGGTAGAGCGGGTCGTCTCATGATCGGAAGGTCAGGGGTTCGAATCCCGCCTCCTGAAGGTGCACATTGTCGTTGTGTCCTTGGGCAAGACACTTCACCCACATTGCCTCCAGTGTCTGCGTACACTGGTAGCCCCTAGGAGAGACCAACAGGCCCGGTTTGAACCGTGAGGCCGTCCTTCCGTGGACCCACCACCTGCAGAAGGAGCCATGGGGGCCGGTGCTATGTGACCTGGGCAGCTCCAACTGCCCCACGACCCGGCAACGGACAAGTGGAAGAAAATGGATGGATGGATGGATGGATGTTTTTGTTTTCAAATAATGCGACTGGTTCATTTGTCACAACCAGTCACTTTACTAGTAGGGGTGGGAACCTGTGAGTACCTCACGATTCAATACGACACGCGATACATGGCTTACGATAACGATTATCTCACGATACGTCGATACTGCAATAATCGATATATTGCACAAAAATAATCTACGATACATCGCGATAAAAAAAAAAGTTTAACTTTTACTACTTTTAACCTTTATTTTAACATACTACATATTATTCATCATTTATATTTCTTTTCATGTGCTTTATACCATTTTTATAAATGATCCCTGACTTACTCACTGAAAATGGGTCTATAGATCTGTCAGTGACTTCATTTACATTTAAATAAACAAGAAACCACTGTCCTGTTTAAAAAGGAATAAAATAAACCTCAAATTAATCTTCTTTATTATTATTATGAAAACTGTGTGACAGTGTTTGGTCCAAGTGCTTAAAACTGTAGTGCTGCCCCCTGCTGTCCTGACTGAATTGTTGATCATTGTTGGCCTCTATTGACTGTGAAAACAGTGGCGCACTGCTGCCTCAGTAATATACATGACGTTACTCATTAATATGCATGACGTCATCAAAAGTTTTGATATCGGAATAAAAAGTATCGGTATCGTATCATCCCGCAAAATATCACGATATATCGGAAAATCGATATATTGTCACACTCCTATTTACTAGAATAGACAATGTGGAGTATTTTGCACAGGAACACAATCATGGTGATACCGCCCCCTAAAGGCTTGGGGCGACTCATGAAGTCTCGCTGTAATATGGAGTCCAATGGGAACTTTACACCTATCAAAAACAACTTAAAAGCCTGGTCTAAAGACTTTAATTGTTTCTAAAAATAGATTTTCCTCCTGTGACGCCACCGATGGGGCTATCATATATTTAACAATGCCGGTTTTTGTTCTATAGATTTTCAAAGTTTTAGCTTTGGGCTTTTATTGATTATTTTTGTTGCCTTTTTTAACCTCGTAACCCACCGCCTTAACATGTACATTTCTCCAGTTCAGCATTACCCAAATCTAAACCCCTCTCGACTGGAGATTACAGCCTATAGGCTAGGGTAATGCCTCATTTAAAGCAAAGAACTACAAAACTAAACTTTTTTATCGTGTTGTCGCAGCGTTTAGGTCATGTTTGTCACATTTTTGTTGTTTTTTGTCACGTTTTCGCCGCTTATTTGTTTCATTGCTTTTCTCTCCCTGTTTTGTTGCTTTTTTTCTTGCTTTTTTGTCACGTTATTGTTGTGTTTTTGTCGCTTTATTGTCATGTTTTCATTGCTTTTCCCCCCCGCACTGTTTTGTCACTTTTTTCATGTTTTTTTCCGCCTCTGCGCAATACCTCATTTGAAAGCCAAGAAAATATGTGTAAGGTCTATGTGGTGGAAGGCAGGTAACTGGACAAGGAACAATCTTTACTGATGTAATGAATGGAATAATAATAATGTGTCTATGGGTGGATTTGAGCGCTATCCCAGTCAGTCGAGGAACTCTTAACCCACTGCTCTACTTAACCTCAGATTGTTCCCTCTTTATATGCACTTCTTCTACATTACTGCATAATAAACCAATAAAAGATCCCATACACGCATTCGGTCACTGTGTAAAAACGTACATCAGTTTTTCATCAAGACATGTACTTGAGCAGGTGGTCATGTGCCATTTCCACAACATAAAAACTTTTACTATGTTTATACAGGTGATGTTGAGCTAAAGGGAACCGTTTCTTGCAATTTACTAGAATCAAGAGGCGCTTTATATTTAATGCATGTGGGTACTTTTTTTGTTAAAAGCTACACATTTCCTTTAACATCTGTCTTCTTTAAGCCACTAAATATTTCCAGTAAGACGGCACTATAAGGCTTTTAGACAAAGAAAGAGCCAAAGGAGGAAACTGGACACTTGACTGCGGTGAGGACGTCTTTTAAAAGGCCCAACTGACAGACGCCTCAAAGGACCATTGTGCTGTAGGGCTGACATCACCATCTCAACGTCCTGCTGTCCAGAAAACACCATGCAGGTCCATGTTTAGTCCTGGTTTAGTCCGGGTTTATTTACAGTTGAGCTCAAAAGTTTACATACCCTGGCAGAATTTTTGATTTTATATGAAGTGAAAAAAGTACATTTTTCACTCATAGTTGGTGGTTGTGTGAAGCCATTTATGGTGAAACAACTGAGTTTGCTATTTTAAATCATAATGATAATTCAAACGGCCAAAATGACCCTTATCAAAAGTTTACATACCCCAGTTTTTAATACTGTGTATTGCCCCCTTTAACATCAGTGACAGCTTGGAATCTTTTTACTTTTTTTTGTTGTCAAGCAGGCCAATGATGAAATTCTGCCAGGGTATGTAAACCTTTGAGCACAACTGGATTTGTTTGTTTATTTGGTCTGAACAGTGCATGACTAAATCTCAACTACAATGAAAGCACATTTTCGTCAAAAGACTAAAACTAAATTATATGTTGTCAAAATTAACACTGCATGGGACACATGCATGTAAACACACCATGCCGGATTGTAGCCTTGGGCTAATTTGAATCCATTACCCCCAACTCGCACTTTCACTCTCTGGCCCATTGAACATGTTTTAGTGGTAGGACAGGGGTGCCCAAAGTGGGGCCCGAGGGCCAAATTTGGCCCGCCATAGAGTGACCTACTTTTGCGCTGTATAGTGAATACTAACTCTCTCCCATTGATTCTCAAAGGTAAATATGGATGCAGTACACTTTTTGGCCACCAGCTTCAAATTGGGGGCGCCGTTTCACTTCTTTCGCAAAGTTAAGGAAACACTGTTGTGGTGTCTTGGTGTTTATCACAGAGCATTGTAGCATCAACTTTCACAGTTTTCCAACTTTTGTGGCAAAGTTTGTTGACATCAACATAGGTCATGTTAAAAATGGACTTATAAAGAATTTATGCTGACCTGACACTTTCAAAATATGATCTAATATGGCATTTTCTTTGAGTTAACAAATGAATGTAAAGTCATTGCACGTACTGTAGATACAGGTGTTGCTGTTTTTTACATTTTACATATTGCTACAATTGTTGATTGTGTTCTACTAAAACTAGGCTTTTGCCATAGTTAACATTTGTTTTAATATAGCGTGTTATTTGCATAGATATTATCAAAGGCAAATATGTACCGAAAAATAAAATAAAGTAACTTATTATGTTATGTGTGTTTCACGCTTCACATCGCTGTGTTTGGCCCGCGACCCACAGGCACTTTTTCATTTTGGCCCTCGGAGACAAAAAGTTTGGGCACCCCTGTGGTAGGGCAAACCAATCAAAATCAAACCCGGGACCTTCTAGCTGTGAAGCACAAGGGTTAAGTGCTGCACCACCATGCAGGTTTAGTCCAGGTTTGTCCTGGTTTTGTCCTGGTTCAGACCTGCTCTCTAATCTCTCTTTTTTTTAAAAGAATGGGAAACAGCAGCGCTATTTGCACATTACGATCGTGCGTGAATATTTGATTAGGACGTCCTCAGTTTGAAAACTTTAGCGAGTCATTCAGTGGCCGTTTCTCAAAAACGCTCTGTAGTTACACCGCTCTGCAGCAGTCAGTAAGGGAGGGGAGCACATGCACGGTCGGGTCCAAAGTTCGGATCCAAGGTTCAGGTCCGGACAGGTTGGTGCGTGGGTCCGGATCCTAACCGAGGTCCACCATTTAGTAACCTCTCAGTCAAAAACCTAACATTCCCATATATTCTACCTTTATTTTTTCTTTCATGTCTTATTAAAGTTTTCTCAAATATCAATTCCTGAGGTTTTCCGAAAGGTTTGTTGAAAATCATTGGAACTGTCAGATAATTGCCATGGAAACGGCAAGCCAACCTCACCCTGATTTGAAAAGTTCAGTCCGGTCCAGACTTGCTCAATGATGTCATTCAGGAAACAGAAAACATTAGCGAGACTGTGTTGTTTTAGCGACTGGCCTCACGTTTGCTGTACTTTCCCTCACACTTGGGCAGACACAGAAATGACGGGAATGGCGGATGCACTCTTTTGCGTTCCCGTGCTGCTTAAGCATATAATGAACAGGTTTCCGTAAAAAAAATGCATGGTATTTATAGCTGAGAAATTACAGCAATTCAGCATGCAATAGGTTCTCACAGCTGGCCATAAACCAGTGTGAGGCCTATTAAGTGTACTTTTCTCATTACGGCACCTGCTTTAATTGTCCACACCAGGAAGCTATTTTCAGCTTTAAGTTCAAAATAAAAGTATAGGATAGAAGTCAATGAAGTTCATATTTTGTGCAATAAAGTCCCTGGGTGGAAGGTTACAAGACAAGATTGCAGAAAGGATCCACACAGAGCAGCTGAGGAATAGGGAAAGTGGTGAAATATGAATTAAGCACTTTCAAGTTCTCTAATAATAAAGACAACCACGGTGACCACAACAGTCGAACTTTATACTTCTATGATCTAAAAAGCAGAGTAATACAGATGATATTTTTAGCATCATACTGTTGAAAAAGACCAGCTAACACAGAGGAAATGTGTCTTTGATCTGTGACAAAGAAGTGTTTATTTTATTGAAATACTGTATTAAAAGTAGCCTAAACATGTTCACAAAAATCATCACACTGAGAATAAATCATTATTAATTGTGAACATTTGTTCACATTCAATAGAGTTCAGGATTGTGTTATCAAAACCGCTGTGAATTCTGGAAAAATGAGTACATTCCTTAATGATAAAACTAGAGGTCGATCGATATGGGTTTTTCTCAGGCCAGTGCCAATTTTTGTTGATTTGGATTGGCTTATGCCAATATGCACTGCCTATGTCTATAATCCAGTGTATGATGCTTCTAAACTGTAAAATGCTTCAGAGATGAACTGTGACAACAGGGAGCATTTTATTAGGGGCATAGGACGGTTTTATTGCGTCATATGACATTCATGTTCAGTAGGTACTTCAGAGGAAGCTTATTATTTATATTATATATACAATCGGTTTACAAACTTGTGACCAATTCTCACAGCAATGTTTCTCAGCTTCTCTGAGGAAGTTGTGGGAGGGCAGTCTTGATCACGTTTGGTTACGGAGGTATTGGCCTTTTAGCTGAATGATAGGGCAGGGCGATATGGCCAAAAATTATATGACGGTATGAAAAAAAAAATCGATATATATTTGGCGATATAATTTACACCTGGCAAAATACTTAAAAATCAGAGCCTTTAGCCGATGGGGAAAATTCATGTAAAGCTATTTTATTCTCTTTATTCATCTAAATTCAGCTAAATCTCTATTTCCATCTGGAAAAAACACAGAAGATAAGATAAAATAATATTGCTACAATTACCTATTTGCACCTTCATCTCCAATACAGTAAAATGCTCCTGTAAGTTCACCTGCCTCTGTGCAGTTTACTTGTGTTTTATTGTCAGGAGACTGGGGATAGAGCTGTTTGTAATAATATGTTTGGGACATGCGTTTGCTCGCAACATGAGCCAAATTAAAGGTAGCTTTCAAAGGATTCATTTGCCCCATCTCTCCCCTGGTCCATGCGTCTCTCTCCCAATCCCGCACAGCCGCACGCAGGAGGGAAAGAAGCACGTATATGAATTTGTCCTGAGACTAACCCCCGGCTCACATTAAATCCGGTTAAGGTCCGGTACGGCAACCGCAGACTTAGAAAGTCATTAAAACCAATATGCTTGGGCGATGTCCCCTTAATTGGCAGTTGACGATGTTTACAGTGAACCATCGTGATGGACGATGATATCGTCCAACTCTCATTATAAGCATTTTTTAAAGACATTTACATAGCCTATATATAGGCTGAATATATATAGGCTGAATGCAGGATTAATGTATCTAAACTAAACATGATCTGAACAGAGTCATGGAACACGAATTTTGCAACAGAAATGCGTTAAAACTCGACTTATTCAGAGCGTCATCTGCTCCTCAATACCAAGGCTCTTATCACACTAATACAGCTGTAATTCGGAGCCTATTATTTGCATTTGCTCAATTTTAACGTATTGTTTAATAAACAGTGGGTCAACGGGACGTTATTTTGAAGTTTGCGTCGTAGCCTACGTTTGAAGCTGCTCCACGCGCCGCTCGGTCTGTGTGCTTGTAGCCTCGTACCTCCGCGCCTCTTTCTCTCCTCTCTCTCCTCTCTCGGCCCTTCGTGAGAACATCTAAACCCATGCGCTCTCAGCTCCGATGTGATATCGCGGCATTTTAAAACTGTTTAGTTTCCCGTACGAAAAGCAAAGCGAGACCATGCGGTGTTAAACAGTAGCTGCTTTCAGAGAGAGAGAGAGAGAGAGAGAGAGAGAGCCCCGCGCGTTAGAAATAGAGCAGCGCTGCGTCTTTACTTTAATAATTACGGCTAACACATCATGTCTTCTGGCAGGCTACTTAAACTAGCGTGCATATTAGCTATATTCGAGATTTAATTTACAGTGCAATCCCTGCAAAGTTTGTAGGTTTACAAGGCCCACAGAAGATCAGTGCGTGTTTCTGACAGGAGGGGGCGTGGCATCACAGTGGTGGCTCTCCATCGTGATGTTGCTCGTCCATCACGATGGACGATGATATCATCCATCGTCCCAACCCTAAAAACCAATGTTGCACACTCACACTGCTCCACGAAGTCCGGGTCCGGCTACCGAGGCCATCCGGCGGCCGTCTGGCGGCAACGGAAAGAATCCGCAAAAAGTCTATTTTTACCGGAGACCGGAGCCCCAACGGATCAAGCTGACGTAAAAACATGAGCCAAACAGGAAGTCAGGTCTCGTGAGAAAAGAAGATCAAAATAAAATCTGTCCGCTCACTACTTATTTGGTTTCGTTTACCACCTGTACACGCGCGTAACGTTGGATATGTAAACATTTCTCCATTACCAGTGACACAAGTGTGTTTCAAAGCATCCACTTCACTGGGGAGAGTCGTTGTACTGGCAAATACGGCTTTTCTTTACAAAAACTACCTATATATGGGGCTACTTATCACGTGAACTCGCACCAAGAGCGAAACTCACATGCACTTCTGTTCTCGCGAGGGCCGTTTCTGTGCCTGGCGCAGCATCTGGCGGAGCTAGCCGGACCGGATCAGGACCGAAACCGTACCGTAGTTAATGTGAGCTGGGGGTTACGTGAGCGCTCCTGATGAGAAGGATATTATTAGGAGCAATAGATCGGATTGTTTCCTCTCCGTATACAGCAGGACTGAGCGCTTCTGGAGATCCTTCATCTCTACTGCAATTCGATTTTATAATGATTATTGCTGATGTAAATGTGTGGGGGTTTAACTTCGGGCAAGTACTTTTTATTATATTTATATGTATTGTCTTTTTATCCGCTGTTTGCTACTGAAGGACAACAGAATTTCCCCTCGCTGGGATTAATAAAGTATCTATCTAAAATATTGGGAGTTATTATTCACATGCGGGCCAGTTGCACGTCTTCAAGACATAAGGAATCTTTTCATGGTCAGCTTGTGTTTGAAAGCTACTGTAGAGTCTATGCACAATGTTTGCTAGTTCCCCCCAAAATGGCAGATTTCTATGGTAACGTTCAGTTCAATCCAAAAAATAAACGAAAGTATGTGAATCGATGTAATGCCTGACCCACTTTCCATTGTACTTATAGACGGGGGAAACTGACCAAATACTTTATTACTGACTTCTGCATTGAGGAATTCACTGTGGCTGAAGGGAGATGATAGGAGCGTGGCTCATCGGAGGAAATAGGCCTGACTTCCATCTGACTCACCGAATGGAAAAACACCATCTTCTCCGTTCTGTCAGTGAGTCTGACCCACATCTCATCCAACAATCTAGACATGGACTTCTGCACCTGCTTCCGCCGACTATTTACAAATCATCTCAGGGAAATGTCCAACAAACAATGACGAAAGTGCAAAAATGCAGCTTAAACGTCCTATACTATCCTTCATTCAGGAGATGCCGGTGCGGTCAGTGTGTTTACTTTCACCGATAGGATAAATCAGTCCTCGTAGACAGCTTTACATCCTCGTAAGAGTGACTTAGTGGGTTGAGTCAGCAGCACAGGTTTACAAGTCACCGTAGACTCATGAATACTTTAAAACTATCAGGCGCAAAGATGGCTCCCATGACACAAATACGTAAGCAAGAGTACAGTCAGTGAGTCAATTATATCTAGGGCAGCTGTACTCAAGCTGTAACCATCATAAAAGTTTGATAAATATGCTTTGAGTCCAGATTTCTTCTCTGGCAGCTAGTTTACAGTTGGTGAAGCCTGTTAGTGGTGCTCGGAGAGATAAATGTTTGTATAAGAGCTTACAGAGACAGATGAGCTGGGAGCGTTGGTGCAGTATCCAGACGAGGGAACGGAGGCCACGGACCACCTCCTGCCATCGTGTCTGTGGAAACAACAGGAACAGGGTTAGGACACTTGATTCTCTCTCTTTTGCCTTTAGACAGCTAAACTATGTCTTGGGAAAACTGTTCAATATGATGATTTGCCAAGTTGTGTGCGCTGTTCAAACTTTTGTCTCCAAAGTCTCCGAAACAACAATCACAGCTCAATACAAACTCAACTCGTATGCCACTCACTACAACACACAATGAAAAAAGAACTTGGTAACAGCACAAAGGTCGCCGCAGTTGAACTTCGTTAAACTGTTCAGACGCCTGCGTTCCAAGAGAAACTTGCCTGTTCACAAACTTGCCAAAGTACATCTAGTGCTCGAAGCAATACAGTGTAACTTTTTCCAGCGAATTACGAACACGACTGCGCCAACGTGAATTCAAGGGCTAGAGGTCAATCGTTTCAGGCCATATTTACTCGATGCCAGTTACCGTTATAGCAAAATTCTCTATCCTATGTATAAACTAAACTCCAATATTTGTAACAGTGCATTTAGTAGGGATGTAACGATTCACTCAAGCCCCGATTCGATTCGATTTCCAATTTTAAGTTCCCGATTTCGATTTTTTCCGATTTTTTTTTTACCTTTAAACTTCTTTTTTTTTTAGAAAAGAGTATGACTCATTCATACCAAAGTTTCTTTGGTTTTAACATCTGCATTTTTGTCCTTGTAACAAACTGCAACTGTCTCAGTAAGAGAACTGTACATTACAAAAAATTACAAGACATGAAAATGAACTATAATCATTTTGACATGAGTGCTTGTAAATTTACATGTTTTCATCATAAATAAGATGTGTAGCAAAGCAAACATTTTGAGATTATATTTATTTTACCAAACCTTTTTTTTTTTTTTGCAGTTTGAACATAATACTACCATTTAGAACTAATTTTACAGTGCAGTTTTTTTCACCCTCGAACGCCTCACAGCCTCCTGTGCAGCCTTTGTAAACATGAGGAAAAAGACATGACAGCTCCTGTAGGTATTGGATTAATTGACAAGCGGACTTTTGATGAGGATTTCAGCAGAATCAGAGCAGGTTGGTCAGATGTTTGTCAGTTTACGATCTTTGGTAAACTTCTGTCAAAATGCTAAACTCTGCGTTAGCCGCTAACGCTAATCTCGTAGCTGCGTCTGCTGCTTCGATGCCTACACGTATATGTGTTTACATGGTGTGGCGTGTGTTGGGGGTGAGGCGGGTGGTGGTGTGGAGCTTGTCTTGAGAAAAAGTTAACGTCGTTAGAAACAACGAGCTATGTTCCGGTCTATTTCGGTAGCGCAAAATGGAGTAGCTGAGGGTGGCTTTAAAATCGATTCTTTAATTTTTTACATCGATTCACATTTTACGCATATTAAATCGATTTTAAATCGATTTTCGATGAATCGTTACATCCCTAGCATTTAGTCAGGTTTTTTTCCCCTTCTGAACTAGAAATAAATACACTTTATTATCAGGATGCTGTGGGACATTAAAAGGCCAACATGAAGTCATTAAAAGGTATTAAATTGCATTAAATCTAAATTTCTTCTTAAGACAATATATATTTCCTTAGAGGCAGAACCACAACAATGACATTCCTCAACGATTTTTACTGCATACATTTGCCAAAAACCAGTGGTGTAAAGTAACTAAGTAAAAAGTACAAGTACAAGTAAAAAGTACAAATTATAGGTACTTTTACTTTACTTAAGTACATTTTATGATGAATACTTTTTACTTTACTACATTCTAGACGCTGTATCTGTACTTTCTACTCCACTACATTTTTAAACTGGGTTAAAAGTAAAAGTATTTTATTTTCAAAGTGACCTCTTTACGATGAACTGGTTTAGTCCCAGTTTAGACTTGGTTCAGTGGTTTACTCCTTTAGACCTGGTTTAGATCTGGTTTAGATCTGACCTTGTTCAGTCCTGGTTTAGACCTGGTTTAGTTCCTGTTTTTGACCTGAGTTAGTGGTGTACTCGTTTAGACCTGGTTTGATTCAAATGATTTGGAAAAATCCTGCACATTAAACTCTTAAATACTTTTAACTTATAAAGTACAATGCATACTTTTGTACTTTTACTTAAATAAAAATGTTATCAGATACTTTTACTTTTTTGGTCCTGTATCTGCACTTTTACTTAAGAATATCAACCACTGTCAAAACACAAAAACTAGGGTCTAAAACAAACTCTGCTGCAGTTCAAACTGAAATGTTGCACAATATTTCCTCAAGTGTCCAATTTAGTTTTGAATATCAAAATGTCCCTCATTCCCCGGTTTCTTTGAATGTTGACAAATCTTACAAAATGAAATGTGGCATTCAAAATACAGTTTTCAGGCATTAAATGGCATTGAAAATCATTCAATTTGACTTTCTGCCACCCTGACTTCTAGCCTGGCTAAGGCCAGACTGCTGTGTGCGCTCGAATCTTTTCGAACTTCACAACAGCCTGGGGACCATGGCTGACATTTTTCCATGGATTTGGGCACCAATCACAGAACGAGGAGGGACGGTAAGACGATGATGCGCTATTTGACATACGGAAGCTTGTAGTTTGTTTAGGGATAAAAAAAATAAAAAATATTTACGGATCCAACATGACAGCAGCAGACGCGATGCCATCTTTCGATCAAGCTTTAGAACGTGTTCTAAATAGTTTAGCTCAAAGTTTACAGCAGGTACGTCATACGTCATCTGATACCATGATACGATTGGCTATGGCTACGTGCAGACGCATGAGACATTCGTAGCGCCCAATAAACGGCTATGGACAATCGTAAACCACACCTCTCCTACGAGAAATGAATTGGTGGTCCCCAGACTAAATATCACTTGTGATTTTAGTCTGGCGTTAGCCAGGCTACCTGACTTCAGCAAAGTGTGGGAAGATTAAAGGATCTGTACCTGTTCTTTTTAGTTCATAAACAGTTAAAGAGAGAGTAAATAGAGGGGATTTAAATAGTTGTGGTCATAATTCATTCCTAACTTTAACACATTTCTAATGTCCCATTTCTTCACAGGGATGAGCTTATCGACACCTTTCACAACTTTAAGGAAACAACACTATCACATGATTGTAAACAAGTTGATGAAGTTACTGCATGGGCCTTTGTAGTTAATAAAGACAATTATCCAGCCATAAAATATATCCCGCGCTTGTAATAGATTAAAAAGATTTCCCAATGCTACACACTACAGGCTCCTTACACAACAACAACAGGCTAGTCGACTTGCAGTACGCAATATTCGGTTTCCTATCCTCATAGTATCCTACGGGGAAAGCTGTGCTGATTATCTAAATATTTAGGCATTTTGCGGTGGGCTGACAATCATTGACAGCATCTTAAAAACTTCCGGGGGAGACTTCTGGGTTTAGAAAGATGGCCGCTTGTTTAGCTCCCGCAGCTAATGGCTAAGCATTTTGTTATGTGAAAACAGCACCACAGTCTGAACTCATCAAACGACGGTTCATGGAGAGGCCACTACCTGCGCGTCATTCACTCACCTTTCATTGCGGGCCAGCTGGCTGCGTGGATCCAACCAAACGGGAGTGCGGCGGGAACAAACACCGAGAGGACAGAAAGAGACAGACAGAGGGGAGTAAATATGCAGCGTTTACTGATGGGATTGAAATGAGGCGAGATAAGCAGCGCCCACACCTCCCTCTGTGCTAGACTAACTATTGACTACAATCACAGCTATTCCTCTGAGCTACTTCCATGATGGACAACAATCACAGGCATTTTAGGACATGGCACAAAAGCAGGTATGTTTTAGTTTCTTGACATTTACCTTTATTACAGGTACTTATTAAAGTGATCGTCTGCGAGTTTAAATGTTTGACCAATTTTATAAATAGTATGTAATTGACCGCCTGGGTCTGAAATTTGAAGCAACACAAGAAATAGTAAGTAATATTTTCCCTCCCTTTGCCCATTTCAGACACTAATCAGAATCCCTTGGATACCACTTTGACCAATGAGACGAGCCTTCATGTGAACCTGCCTGTCAGGGGAGAGGGCCCCCCCCCTTGACCATTTCTTCTGAAAATTCTGTTCCTGCTCTGCTCATTTCACAAACTATAGGTGTCTTTCCACATGCAGGCGCGTGTCAGCCGAATGGCTCTTTCACCCGCTTTGTCGAGCTTTTCCATAACAAAGGCCAGTGCCAAACCGGTCTGATCAGGTATAGGTTTTGGGCCCAACCTCTGGCTGTGGCCAAAGCGGGCTACCCGTGTCTGATGTGACGTGAAGAGACTGCTGGCCTCTGATTGGCAACGAGAGAGTGGACAGCCCTCACTATTGACACACAGGTCATGCGGATTTAATATTTACCAACATCATACCTCTGTGCTAAAAGGGGATTTTGCCATCATTATCATTTAGCTGCTGTTAGCGCAGCTTTAGCTGGTGTTAGCATAACATTTGCATGTAGCTTATCTTCATAGTTGTATTTAGCGGTTTCTTTTCTGTTTTAATACAGCTTGGCTCCTCTGAATGATTCCATAACTCCCACCAGAAGGCAGCATTTGTTCTCATCGCGGCTTACAAAACTTTTAATGACGATCTGTACAGCGTGCTCCTCTGTGCGGCGCCGCCCACAACAACTGCGGGTGTGTGTGTGGTGGAAACAAAGGTCTGCGGGGTAGAGTCGATACGTGCACGCCACGATCTACGTGCACGGTCCGGGTCGCGCTATGTGGAACGACTGTTTATGAGTGGCTGTCTGGTCCAAGAGGGGAATTTGATTGTTTACATTCATATTTCACTCTATCTCTTCTCACTTTGCGAGAACGCTCACAGTCAAGACATATACGTTTTGATGTATTTTTCACTCATATAAACACTCGTAATGAAATTGAGTTCAGGACTGTGATGCCACATCGCTAAGCATCAGCAGTAATAAACTAATGGAGATTTTAAAAGGTTCAATACTGGAGTTATTGTTCACATTAAAACACTTGGTCACTACAGTGTGCTAGATGTATTTACCAGCAGTGAGTCAGCAGCTAAAGGAGTTGTTCCATGGCTTTTTTCTCCACTTTTTATACGGTTTTAGCTAATGTTAGTCTATAAATGTTTGCTAGCACCCACAAACATGGTGACAGTGAATTAACAGTGTGAAAGGTTATGCAGTTTGGCTTCAAAGTGCTTATAAACTCATCTCTGTGAAAAATTGGGATGTCAGAAATTCATTAGGAAATTTGCACTCTGTCTTTCAATGTGTAAACAAAACAAAAATCCGGTACAGGGCCTTTAAGTATCCACGTCAGCCCAACTGGATGTTACTTTATTCCCGTCTGCCTAAATTTCCCATTGTCAGCGAGTAACGCCACCCGCAAAAGACGTCAGTGCGGACCACAGTGGAGAGTTTCCGTTCTTCAGTCAAGCCATTTTATATTAGAAAGACTTCGTAGGGGCCAGTTCAATCTGACTATAATACAATCATAATCGTTGAATGTTTTCTTCCATAAACCGTATCTTCGGGAAGCGGTCTGACACAATAACCCGGGATTTCAGGGTGGATTTGCGGTGCTCGGGCATGCGTTTTCTTCCCTTATTGTTGTAATATGCGGCGGCTGAATAGAGCTTAGGAGGCGGGATGATTAAAAAGCGTTTTCAAAATCAATTTGAGACTCAGCGGCCGGGGCAAATGTCAAATGCAGTCGTGGGAGATTTTCACCTCTGGGTTAAAAGGAAAAAAATAATAATTGAAGCAATTTCATTTGGGGAGAAAGCGGCGGACTTAATTGTGTTCTTCTCGCCTTCCTTTTTGACATTTGCATAATAACAGGCCGGTATAGAACAGCGTGAAAGCAGCGTTATTCCGAGGCAAGGCCGCGGTAATGACATGATGGCACAGTAACCTAAAAAAGCTCTTTTAAAGCCAGCGTGAGGGCTAAACACACCCGGAGGAGCTCCCAAAGTGCAGGCGCAGCAGTCAGCTCGCGGAAAGTCACTTCAAAATGCGATGAGTCATGCTGGAGAGACGGCCCCTCTCGGAGAGCGCCGTGCTGCAATGTGCCAAAAAGCAGCGCAGAGCTAATGGCGGCCTGGAGATAAGCATGCCACTTTGGAATCGGGGCTGAGAGGCTTTGTATTTCCTCCTAAAACTATGTTGAATATTGAGACGCCACTTTTGTACATTTCTAACACTGAAGACTGCTTCTGTTCATATTTTAAAGTTTGATCAAACGATATTCAACTGTTAGCCGCTGACCAAACAAGAGTTCCGATACCGATATCAGATTTGCAAATGTCCTAAGCAGATTAAAAACAGACTTCAAAGGCTTTGTACAGTATACACTACAAACTCTAAAAATGACATGGTTTACTTTTGTTTTGCCTTTTTTGAGTCCTTCATTTAGTCTTTAGAGTGGAAGCAGAACATTGGCAGAATAAAGCAGCGTGACTCACAGCGCTCTGACTGTTTTGCATAATGAGCCGTGTGGTGCAGCTTTCGACCCTAGCGTATGGGGACAGTTAGCAAGAGGGCTAGTCCGGGAAACCTTTCAGCGTCCGTTACATGTATATTTACTATAGCCGTTAGCATTAGCCACCAACATTGCAAATTATTATCATTATTGTCTGTGTAGGCTCTCAGTCGTACAGGAGTTGTCCATCTTCAATGAAAGTTCTTGTGTTATCTTCTGTACTCCGTAGTACTCTACAGTGCGCTGACGAAGCCTTTTGGATGACAGATGACTCAAGAACCATTGTTATCATTATTGTTTTTCAGCTGGTCAAAGCCTAGTTACAAATCATTAATGAATGACCTTTTGAGATTTTACATTAGATACAAATTAGCGTATAAAAATGTCCTCTGAGCTAAATGCTAACTCCAATGCAGTGAGTTAGCATCCAATGGCCATTAAACATCATCTTATAATACGTTGATGATAAAGAAACCACAGAAATGATATAAATGCCATGAAATGGACAAATTGCATCACCCCATATGTTAGCATTGCGCCTGGCTTCCCTATGCATTAGTATTGGGTCCGGGATTCGACGGCAAACTAAATATGTGCATTTGCAGGAACAGATCAGATAGCTAAAGGCATTTCTGTGATTTCTATGCCTGTGACTGAGCTCGGGTAACGCATCAGATCGGATTTTTTTTTTTAAATAAAACGTTTGGATCGACACTAGACCCAACTCGTTTCTAGCTGTAATGACACATCCCACATAAAGCAATTAAATGTTTGGGGCTGATGTAAAGCAGTATGGGACGGCAAAATGAATACGGTCGGATTGCCATGAAAATACATTACGGATTCTAACATGTTTGCAATCATTAAAAAGGTGCAATAGTGGTGCAATAGTTATTTTTCAAGTTTTTACATGTACCCTATGATGGCAAAAAAGTACTCTTAAATTATGAGTCAATTGTGTCAGTTGGGGGTGGAGGATCTCCATTATTGAACATTTGTGATTATGCAATGACAGTCCTGCATGCAACAGCTCGTCCCGGCTCAGCCACATAATGAATCAATCAGAGACACGTCCAAACTGTCAGCTTGGCGCTTTGAAATGAAAACTGTGCCAATGCAAACACGCAAACTGCAGCTTTAAAAATGGTTGTTATCCACTTTTTGGTACAAACATTATCCTTAAAAAAAATCCCACAAAAACAATTCCACCGAATCTGTGTCATTTCAGGATAAAGCTTCAGTTTACGAGCCTGCAATTTCACACATTTATTATTATTATTCTTTTTATGGTAAACAGCAGATCCCTTTTCCACATATAGCTTCACGCCGTTGTCTGGCTGTTACATGTAGGAGTTGCAGTCCCGTCGTGCTAAAGGACGCGGTGTTCTCCACACCTTTCTGTACACAGTGGCTGGAAGCGCAGTAGAAGAGGCAGGGAGAGGTCGTGCCCATAATCGCAGCAGTAATGGAGATGTGCACTCATTAGACTGGCTGCACAAATGCCAAGAGTCCAGCGTGTGGCCCTCGAGCTGCACAGGTTTGTCACAATATTTACTTTGAACAAGTAAACGGGCAAATGAGGGCATTCATAAACCCAAATTGAACTTTTAGGTTGTATTTGAGCGAACTCGGGGAGTGGTTTGTCAAAGTAATATTGTTGCTGATTAAAACTGGGCTCAAAATAAATGTAAAGTTTTTTTTTTTTTTGATGAACATGAAAAATGAAAATGAACATGAGTGACTGAAAACATCCCAGGTTCCAAAGACGGTTTGAAAGAGCCCCATAACCTTTCACTTTAATGTCCACGGAAAAAGTCCGATGCTCTGTGCGTGTGCATGAAGGGTCCACGAGGAGGCTTTGCTGTGACACTCAAAACTGAGCGCAGGTGCATCCTTTCCCCGCTGATCGTCCGTGAAATGTTTCGACAACTTGGCTGGAGTCCACCTGAGGTAAATTAAATGGATTGGACTTGATGTGGAAAGGCGCACACCCCTCTACAAGGTCCCCACAGCTGACGGTGCGTGTCAGAGCAGAAACTAAAGCCCTCAAGTCAAAGGAAGTGTCTGTTGACCTCCGATATAGGTTTGTATCGAGGCACAGATCTGGGGAAGGGTACGGAAAAATCGTTGGTGCATTGAATGAAGGGGTATTACGTGTAGATTGATGAGAAAATAACTAATTTAATCCATTTTGGGACATAACAAAATGTGGGAAAAGTCTATGGGCGCTAATACTTTCCAGCACTGTATAGCAGCTCGGATTCGGTAATGGATACACGGAAGAAAACGGATGTTTGATAAAAGTATTCCAGATTTGGTCGGCTAGTTTTACATGAATTTACATAATGTTTTGTTGACTAAAGGTTTTACATGTTCGCACTCTATCCCCGCCGTCTGCTCCGGTTTGCCCAATCCAACTAAAACTAGCACAGGACGCTAATCCTTCAGCTAGCTAGTCCTGAGCAAACCATCTCAAGATCGGTCTGTCTCCATTGGAATCTGTAAAAGCCTTCTAACCCTGTAGTTTAGTGCTCTACAACCATGTTAAAAAATGCGTGTGGTTCTTGTGTTTCTTCAGCAGTTCATGTTTCCGTCCTCTCTCAAGTGCTAACGCTCCAACATGTTGCACTTGGCAGCAAACAAACCTAAACAGTGGGCTTATGATTGGCTTTTAGCATCAAATTATCCTCAAATCCCACTGCATTGCAATTAAAATACAAACCTTAGGAGAAAATAGCGTGAAACCAGCTGGTCGAAGCACTTGGCGGCGTTTATAATCGGAGCAATCCCAATTACCGAAGCAAGCAACGCTCCAGAAAATGACAATAGGTTCCACTAAGCCTCTTAAAAATAATGCAATCTTATAATGACGGGGATATTACCTGCGGGCGAATTGGAAGTTGGCGGAGGAGCTGGCGGAGACATTCCTGGACTTTCAGAGGGACTGCTGCCAGCTGTGACGGAAAAACAAGCTGAATGTTAAACCTTTTAGATATTAGGCCTAGGACAGACGTCGATAACAAGAAAAATGACGACTGCGATTAGAATTCAGCACAAGTGTGTTTGGGACATGGCTGAAGGATTGGATGGCAGCTCCAAAATGGCACTGCCACACCCTGGTCTGACCCTTGTCTCTTTTGACAAGGCACAGCTGTTGGGTTACACATGAAGGAAACGTATACTTTTATACTACACCGACCATACTCTGTTCAATTGACTTTTTCAGCTTTAACCAGATTATACTGCTATGTTGTTCTTACCAGGAGTTGTGTCGTTTCATTCATGCATTGAGTAAGATATATTCTGTCTCTCAGGTGCTGATGTCATGTGTTTTTAATAGGGCTGAGACAAGAGATTATGTTTTTGCCGCAATATCAAATGGCCGCACCACAAGCTATTAGCATTAAGCCTCCGTTTATTGCTGCAAAGTGTTTGGAGGCATTTTTATCTTTTTTGGGGTTTTTTTTTATCCCCGGAGCAGTTACACAGCACTTTACATTTTTGTTGTGGTAATGCACTTTCAGTCTTTACATTTCAATAAAATGTCAGGTGGCATTTGGTTTAACTTGTGGACACAGTTTTCAGGTGAAGACTTGCGTGAGATTGGGATGAAGACGCCACACATGAAAGGGATATTATTTGCTTTTAACCACTTTCACATGGAGGTTTTCTTTGCCATTTTGTTGTTAGCGCCATGCTAAGGAATGCTAGCTATGACGCATCAGAGTTTATCCAAGACACAAAGCCTGAGCCGTTCCTTGCAAATTATATCAGTGTTATTACAAGTTACACTGGTGTCCCAAATTTGCACCGGTGTAACCACACATGATATAATATGAATCAGCCCTAGAGTAAGCCATGACTAAACTAGAAATAACACAGACTTAATTTCATTACTGAAGCATAGATGTGTTAAAATTTTAAATTGACAATAATTTAGACTAAACCCTACTGAAGTTGGTTTTAAACTGCTCATTAGGGTTTGAAAGAGGTTATAGTCTACTTTTGTATGTGTTACTGTGAGGGTTTTAATTATTATCTTATTATTCTCCCGCTGCTCTCCCACATCTTAAATATACCGTAAACCATCCACAATTAAACACAGCTTTAAATGGTGGGGAGAACTGGTGCCGGTCTTATGACAAACAGCTTCAAAACAACAAGGCTCCGGGCTCTCGAGGCTACAGCGGAGCTCTGAAATGCTCCCGATGCTTGTCACGCACTGGGCTCTGCTTTGTGGATCTGAGAGCCAGGCCTGCTTTACCTGTGGAGAGGGGTAGAGGGGACAGCGGCCTGGACAGTGTGGGGGAAGGGGTTGCCGCCGCCAGACTCCTCCTCTTGTTGTTACGGGAACTGTGGAGGCAGAAAAAATAGTGAGATTAGAAGAGTAAAATCTCAAGTGGAGCTGCAAAATGATAACGTTATTAGGTAGCACGATATTGGAAGAGACGAGTAGAGTAGCACAAACATCTACTTGAGAGTAATGTTTCTTTGAAATATTTTTACTCTTAAGAAGTAGAAAGTAGTAAAAAAAGCACTACTTTTTTATGTTGATGTAATCTGACGGTCAAAACAAAAATATTAAAATTCGAATATTTAAAAAAAATTATAAATTCTTATTAGATAAAAGAAAAAAGATACAAGAAAAAATATGTTTCTTGTATCACAGTCACAACATTAAGCTTGAGTCTTACAGATTTACTATTACTTATATGCAATATTACTAGAACAAGTAAAAAGTACTATGAGAGAAAAGGTTTTGCCTCTGATCAGTACACATTTAACGAAATTTAAAGCCAAACTTTAAATCTGATTAGTCATTACAAAACTGAAAGCCGATGTAGCAGACTTTTCTTGCAGTAGCAAATTTCTTTTGCCCTCTGAGAGTGTATCGTAAATTCAACAATCAGTGAAAACATACTGAATATCTAAATTCCATTTCATCAATCTCTAACACAGAAGGTACTGTAATTTCCAACAGGCACTAGATGCGTCTCTAGCAGTAAACGCAAAAGTGAGACGGGACTTCTAATCTGCTCATGGCTGAGGAACAGTAGATGAGTAACTTTTAAAATGATGAAGGCTCACTTTAGCCTACATGTGGAAGGGCTTTGCTCGCCTGGAGATTGAGTTTGAGCTGGAGATGTGGCCACAACGCGGACGGGTTACACGTCACATCCCTACACTTCCACATTGAGGTCGGCTACACTGACCATTTCTGCCTGACTTTTTTACGCGTTTATCACTGCCATCCCTGCCATCCCTGCCGCCCTCCCTCTGCCCGCAACTGCACCTTTCTCCAGGATGAGGTGTCTCTTGCTCCTCATCTGCGCCATGGGCCGCTCTGAGTGGATGCACGGCACTATGAAAACCAGTTTAATTATCAGTGTGACTACCCTATGCTCTATGAACCCATAACAAAAGGAACAGTGCAACAGTAAGCCCATTGTTTACATGTGTACATGGCTACAAGCAGACTGCTAAAGTGACCCGTCATAACTAAACGTAGCATTTGTGTAAGAAAGACTTTATATTGATTGTCCTGAAGTGACATTTGTGGCTTCTTGGGTGGTGACACACCTTCTTAGTCAGTCATTAAGATCTTTTAGACTAAATTTAAAGGTGTCAACACCATGCCCTGTGGAACACCACTGAAACCAAACCTCTGTGCCTCTAGCTAATTATAAAGGAAAAGCACATCTGTAATAAAGGACCGGTAGACAATCTGTGTGATGCTTTTTTTTAAACCGAAATAGTTTCAGAGCTAGCTTATTCAAAGACACATTTGTGTTGATTTTAAGAGACAGCTCATCATACTCTGCCTTATCCCAAGGGATATCTCGGGAGCCTCTCCGTCTTTCAATGGTGACCTATAATAATGGAGATGACAACGCTGCCTGACGTTTCTGGGTCGGTGCTGAGGCAGAATCGCTGCATATTCACTAGGGCAGCACAATATCACAAGGCTAGCAGCATAGGCGCTAATGTATTAACCATGGGACAACTACAGCTACATACTCAATGAGGATCTAGAGTTAGTTTTGGATTCATCTTGAATTCGTACTGGTTTAGTTCTGGTTTATCTGGAGCAGTGGCGACGAGTTGAGCGTTCACCAACCTACAGGAGAGTCACAGGTTCAAACTCCGCCAGCGCGTACATATTGATACTGTCCTTTAGAAAGATACTTCAACCACTCGAATCACACACGAAGGTTGTTTGCAAATGGAGATCAGCAGTCCTGTCTTGATCTCGGTGCCGCAAGTTAAAATCCCATTGAACATCTATATAGAATTTTGGGAAAATTCACATATTAAAGTGATAGTCTGTAAGTTTAAATACTTTGCTATTTTAATAGATTGCGTACAATTGAGCACCTGGGTCTGAAATTTGATGTAACGCAAGTACCAATAATATATTTATAATATTTTTTCTAAAGTTGCACCAGAATTCCTGGGCCATCACTTTGACCAATGAGACAAACTTTCCTATAAACAGGCCCGTCAGGTCCAATCGGGAGGGAGGGATTGTTTACTTAGAAATCTTTCTCTCTCCTCATTTTGCAAACTAGGAGTGGCTTTCGGGTTTCAATCATTGTGTTTAATGAAGACACAATGATTGTGTCATTGTGTCTTCATTAAACACAATGAAGACACAATTGTGTTTAACACAATGTGTTAGGGCACATTGTGCCCTAACACATTGTGCCCTAATCATTGTGTTAGGGCACAATGATTAGGGCACAATCATTGTGCCCTAACATTAGGGCTGGGACGATCCACTTTTGTGACGATCCACTTTTGTGACGATCCGATACATATCACGATACTCAGCTGCCGATCCGATACGTATTGCGATACAGTAACTAATTATAAGAAGTGATATGTTTACTTTGAAATGTGTCAAAAGTCATGTGTCCAAAGTTTATCAACCAAATGCCATTTGACATTTACTGAAGTGTTTAGATTGAAAAGTGCATTAATACAAAATGTAACAGTACTGTGTAACTGAAAACAAAGGAGTTGTATGATACAAAATGCCTCCAAACACAAGTATTGAAAGTATTGCGATACTTGATAAAGTATCAATACATGGTATTGCAGCACAAAGTATTGCGATCCGATATTTTGTCTCAACCATAGCTAACATCTAGCCGTTTAGCTGCCATTGTTCTTTTTAGAGCTTTTTACCTTGTTACAATGTTGCTCTCTCTTCAAACACAGAAACACAGACCTGGAGCTGTGTTTTACGCATCTTAGAGTCAGCTTTGAATCATCTTTGAATCGTCTCCAGTGGCTATTCATCGCTTGAAAATCAGTAAGTGAAACAACTGGATATTTTTGTTTCAGCTGTTTTAGAACAACCATGCATTTTCTAACCAACAAAGTGTAAGATGATGATAAAGGTGAGTTTAAGATTATTACCAAATACCTACAAGAAGCATAAAATCCCCCCTTCTTTAAACTATTTATATTATTTGTTTGTTGAAAAGTCTCTGGAGATTTTGAATGGGATTCCGGCACCAGTACCATACAACTGGTTCACAACCCTAACTAAATAAATCTGTTAAAAAGCGGTCATGAAGCAAAACGCCTGTAAAGTTCGCTAAAGCTGTCACACTAGTTTTTTTGGATATTTGCATCTCCTTAGGCATCACACGGGATGAGAAAGCCTTGCTGAGTCACTCCACATTCCCGGGAAGTTTGACCAGCAGCAGCAGGGGGTGAAAGTGGTGGGACCTCCAGCAGTAAGGAGCCTGGAGGATATGGGTCAGTGAGGGGAAAGGCATGTCTGCTGACAGGGTGCTCACCGAGAGCTTTAGTCAGGCTGCCCTGCATTAGGACGACACACTGCGTTATACAGGGAGACATGACCAATGGCTGGGTGCAAGGAATAAGGACAGGCTTTTATGGAGTGAGAAATCGCATTAGCCTCAGTGCTTCACTTATTAAAAGGTGTAATCGCCAACTGCTCTCTCTGACATCAACAGCAGAATTGAAATGATACTGTAGAGACTGCTGTATGGACGGATAAGTCGGATACACATCTGGTTACTAAACCTCCCATGTCCTCCCTAAAACATTGGAGGACATGAATAACTGACTATTCCAGGAACACAAAGTACGCATTTAAATAGACCCAGATAGCACATCGCTTTATGATTTCTATGTGACTGTAGCATATTGCTGACGTCTTAAGGAGGTTTTATGGCATAACTGTGTTTATAAGGCCTTGTGTCTTTTTCCTCATTCAACAGAGTACCTTAGATGTTTTATATCGACCGCCATCTAAAGTTTGCAATGGTATCATTCTAAGCAATAGGTCACCTCCTGTCGTCTAGCATTGTTTGACTATGGCTTGGCTTGAATCACTGAATCACACAACTAGGCATATCCTTTATATACTCACAGCACTTTAACCATGGTTTCTGTAGCCACAACTGCCATGGGGCTGACTCACACAGAGGCCATTGTGTGCCAATGACCTTTCCATTACCGCTAACGGACTAGATTGTATTTCCCAAGGACACAAAATCTCAACAGTATACAAATCCATCGGAGATTAAATCACCAACCTTGCGTTATTGCGTTAATAGGATATCTCTATCTGATCTCATACTAGGGTTGGGAAATTACATCCTTTAGTGATTGTTTAAGCATGACAGTCTATTTCGTACGGCTAATAATGACAATCTACTACCATGTGCCACCTTGATCTCACTTACAGCTTTCTAAATACTGTCATGAAAGCAGGACAGTAGCATGCAGCAGCACATAATGTCATTTCCCTGGAGCGTGACCGTCTGCATGCTCTGTTTTCATTCTGTTGATGTTTAAACAATGGTGCTGTGTTTATGAGTGCCGGCCATGAGCCGTTGGACGAGTCGCCTTTACAAGCAATTTACTCAAGCTATATGCATGCAGCGCTCCCACAACAATATCCTGCACTTTGCTAGCAGGACTATATCAGCATCTTTTCTGTACCGCTCAGTCTGGAGCAAATGAGAATACTGCGGATTTAGCTGTATTACCAAGATTTGGGGATGTTTCTATTAATGTTCAACATTTTTCATAACATTCTAAGGATCCTATAGTTGGATGCGGTGGACAAGTCAGTTTTCTGTGGGAGAATATGACTAGTATCAACAGTCAAAATGCAGACCTAGTCTATAATTACAATCGCTGAAATCACTGGATCTGGGGCACAAAGGTCAATGTCTTTTCTACACAAATGAACTAAGTCAAGGCTATTTTCTTTACTGTAGCATTAATAAGCAGTGGTATTTTTCAATCACTACGCACAAAATATCGCCCATAGAGTTACTTAGGCGCCTGCGCTGCATCTTCAATCGTGACATCATATTCTAGAGGGGCGTGATTGAATGCCGCCTGTGCTGAACTTCACACATGCAAAGTAGGTCTCTAGGACAATAAAGTCACCAAAGCATTTACTTATCGTCCCTGGATGCCGCCAGTGACGATAACAGTGTGATAAAGTGGCTATGTCAAATGAGATCACCAGCACACTTAGTTTAGTTTAGTTTATTTGAGCAGTAAACATTCTGCTCAAAAGGAGTGGGCTGAAGCAACATTTACAATATAGCATCTACATAAAGAGATTACATGACAGAACTATAATAATAACTTTATCCTATTGCAATTACATTACCAATCATACAATTAGCAGCATCATATTTTGATTTGCATCAATGTTAAACGAGAACCAGTTACACTTCAAAGCGGCTTTTTTAACACAGACCAAATTGCAAAGCATTGTTTGAAATGTTCATATAGAAACAGAAACGAAGCACAACGACAACCACGATCTCGTTTCATGTACGATGTTTAGTACAAAGCAGGTAACAAAAGGCAACCCTTAATATAATATATTTCAGCATGGTACCAACGCCAAACCTTGGTAACATTACCGGAAGTCACTACTTTTATGTTATAAAGGCACGTTACTATGTAATACATATTATACTTCATGATCTTGCTACTTCCCAGTTGTCATTACCATCCTTCCTCAGTATAATATCAATTTGTGTACAATTTCCTCTTTTTTTCATGTAAAATGTATTACATAGTGTAATGCATTAAAAAGCATTAATACATATTATACTCCAAGATCTTGCTACTTCCCAGCTGTCATTACCATCCTCAATATCATTTTAATTTGTGTTTAATTATTATTTTATTTTATTGAGTTATGTGTGAAGTATGATGTAAGCCCTGCATAGTGTGGTGCATTAAAAGGCCAGGGTGTAGAGCGGGCCAGTTGAAGAGGGCAGTAGCTCCCCACACATCCTTCCAGAGACAGAAATGTGCTTTCTTGACGTATGGTATTGATTTTGTCCCCGTATTCATGACAATTATTACAATTTACTTGAGTGGGATTGGTTAATAAAAGTGCTTCATTAAGGAGTTGCATTAAGCAGTCATGCTACACAGCCAGAACTAGAACATGTTATTTTAGGACTAATAAAGAGAACTACTTGAAAGAAAGAGTGTGGACAGACTTGTTTTAGCATGCTAAATCAGCACCGGTGTCTGCTGGTAAATGCATCTAGAGCTAGCTGGCTGTTGGGCGCTGTTTACTGCGGGTAAACAAAGTCTTGCGCCAACACGCCAAACAACCCAGCATGGCCGCAATAAATTATAACCTGCCATTATGCCATATAACAATAAACCATCGACATATTCTGGGTTGTGTTTTGAGGTAAACATTAGCCAATTCAATGGGAGTATTTAATCTACAAGTAGAAGTTGTTTTGACCATTTCAAAGTCGTAAAGTGTTGTCAAGTAACAGGCTGATAGTGACTCACAGAATGACAACCTGTGATCATATAGTATTATGTAAATGTCAAAACTCCTCTGGTGACTAATCTGAAACCACATGCACAATTAGTCGCTCTAATTTAAAGTAAATGCCCTCAGGTCTAGTGTATTGGTGCCAAAGGTGGTTTTCAGCAGAGTCCTGTATATTAGCAACACCGAAGTTAAAGTGCATCTGACACGTTTTTATCGTTTTTGTCCTTTTTTTTCTGGTTTTGATGGGATAATGCTGGTGTCAATTAGTCAATTAGTCAAAGTTTTATGCCAGAGAAGCAGCAATTTTATGAAGAAAACGTACATTTTTTGTGTTCGTATTTCACTTCCTGTGCCTCAGAATCAATAATAAACCAAACCATTCAAACTAGGGAAAACAAAGTAGGCTACATTTGTTTTCCAGCTAAATCTCCCAAGCTGTCTTAGCAATGTTCTTGTGAAGGTGTCGTCTTCAACTGCGAAACCACGTCCAAAAGCAACACCTTTTACAGTAACACATGGAGCCACTTTACTGGCCAATCCCACCAGAGCAATCAATAACCAAAATCTGGTCTCTACTTTCTTCAGCCCAACGCCAAAACCAGCCATGACTAAGAGGCGAAATCCCACCCTGTCTAACAGCCATCAACAAGCATGCATTGACTGTTTGAATGAAATCCCTTTAAATATTGACTATTTCGTTTACAGTGTACGATCGCTGTTTGCAGACAATGTAGCAGGCAGTCACAACTGTCCACAATGGCCACGTTTTCTCCGGCGGAAACAAACGAAACAAAACAAAAAAAACTAGGGCGGATGTTGAGCGACATACAGTGGGCTGTATGTCATCGAGGCTTTTGTCAATGTGCAAAGATTAGGAGACAAAACAACGTGGGACGAGGTGGTGTCCCCGATTGAATAGCTATAAGCTTTAGAGTTCAACAAATTGCCCGTGGCTTCTCTCCATTGGTGTTGCTGCCCAGCGGGGGAGCTAATGACAAGTACAGACAGGGCGAAGGGGAGTACGGACAGGGAATAGCTTAGCATTGCGACAAGCTCCAGTTTTTAATTTTTTTATTATTATTTTATTTTTTACATTTGCTTAAATAAATTTGCGCCGTTTTACTTTACCTTTTCGAGCGTTTCATCATAGCCCCAGTCACAAAGCTAGTCTTGTAACTGGGCAGCACGGTCCAGTAGTAATTTTGGTCCGACATGGTGGTGGTGGTCTGGTAGTCCCAATGAAGAAAGAGGAAAAATTGGATGTCTAAGCTGGCGACATAGTAATGTTGAACACCGCTGTCTGTCTGTGGACGTCAGGCAGAGGCGAGTGCGGATGCTGCTAGTCCGCAGGAACGCAGTGTCCGACGGGGCGAAACTAGCCCAGCCCAGACCCACGGCAGGACAGGACAGGATGGTGGTGGAGGAGGAAGGGAAAAGCCGATGAAACAGCCATGTCCAGGGCTAAGGCATGACGGGTTAGGTTGGGGTTAAAGTGTGTGTGGAGGGGGGACGCGTTACATTGCCGTGGTTCTCGGTCAATAATAAGTGAGGAGTGAGGCAAAGTTTCCAGACGCCGACACGAGCAGAAGCGGAGCATAGACAGAGACAGACCGCGCATGCGCAGCAGAGGAGACAGGAGGAGGGCGTGTGGGATTCAGGGAGCGTGGGAAATGTCTGTACTTACAAGCAAGTAATGACGACGATGGATAATTCCTGGACGACTGAGAGCCTGCCTGTGCTTGAAAAATACTCTTTCTGAATGATACAATAGACACATATGATACAATAGACACATATATGATCATATATGATACAATAGACACACATATACATATATATATATATATATATATATATATATATATATATATATATATATATATATATATATATATATATATATATATATACACAGTATATATGCTGGTGTCCAGCAGGCAACCCCGAAGTCATCTACAGAGGCTAAGTGAAGTACCATCAGAAAGTCTGCTAGAAGATGTGAATGCAGCTCTGCAAGCAATTCCTACAAGAGCAGAGGAAAGCTGTGGTGGTTGACATAGCAATACCAAGCGACTTCAACATCAGGAAAAAGGAACACGAGAAACTAGAGAAATACCAGGGGCTCAGAGAAGAGCTAGAGAAGGCCTGGAGAGTGAAGGCATCAGTGGTGCCCGTGGTCGTTGGGGCACTCGGGGCAGTGACCCCCAAACTGGAGGAGTGGCTCCAGCAGATCCCAGGAAATACATCAGACATCTCTGTCCAGAAAAGTGCAGTTCTAGGAACAGCAAAGATACTGCGCAGAACCCTCAAGCTCCCAGGCCTCTGGTAGAGGACCCGAGCTTGGAGGAAAAAGAGACCGCCCGCGGAGGGTGAGGAAGAGTTTTATATATATATATATATATATATATATATATATATATATATATATATATATATATAAAATTGAAAGACTATATAGTTTGTTTATTACATTATTGTAAACAAGGGGTTGGCCAGTTTCACTTAACCTCTTAACCACCACCTTAACCGAGCAAATTTTCTCCAGTTCGGCTTTACTCAAATCTAAAAGATTCTTAACTGGAGCTTGCGACCTACAAACCAGAGTAACGCCTCATTTGAAAGCTAAGACCTACAAAACTAAGCTAAACTGATCTTTTTCCTCGTGTCATTGCCGTGTTGGCGTCACTTTTTTACTTTTTTGTTGCATTTTTGTCACTTTTTTGTTGCATTTTCCTCACCTTTTTGTTGCTTCTTGACACTTTTTGTTTAATTTTCATCCTCGCTTTTGTCTCTCGTTTTTGTTGCTATTTTGACACTTTGCTTAAGAAGCTTTTAGATTTGGGTAAAGCCAAACTGGAGGAAATGTGCTCGGTTCAGGTGGGGGTTAAGACGTTAATATGTTCTAGTGCTACTTGGTATCACGAGCTTGAGAACGTCTTATTACACTGAGTTTACAACAGCTTTGTTTTGGAATTAAATGAAATAGTCCTGAATTTTCCCAGAGACCTTGAATGATGCGCATGGAGATGTCAAGGTCCTTATTTCCCCCCCCCCCCACCCATTTTGAACATTTGAAAGCGCTCCCATGTGTTCGAGTCAGTTTGTAAAGTGATGATTACACTAACCTGACATTAAACTCTGCAAACTCAACAAAGATCCTAACATCAATTTATTCAGTTTCAAGGATAATTGAGTCTAATATAATAGAAAAACACACGTTTTTGGCCCAGCAGGAGTACAGCACAATGTGGCCATAATCCTGTATGGTAAACTAAACATCAAGCAACTTAAGATGGGGAGAATAAATTGCAGTCTATTGAGAATGAGGAGTTGACGTCACGGCACAGAGCCCCCCCTCCCCATCCCCCCTCGCCCCCATATTGGCTGCGCTCCGGCGGCAATACACATCGTTTACGTGTGTTGTTAACGCCGTAGTAGCGGAGGTTCTTGCTATTCCGCACTGTTTTACCGCCTGGAAGTCACTGCTGCGTTAAAAACTGCTCCAATACCTCACACAATAGATATGGAGAACGTAGGAACAATGGGATACAGTTTTTTAGGTTACAGAAATGGACACGGCATCAAGGAGCGCAAGTCTCACTCTGACCTGTCAAAACATGTTGGAAACGTTTGTGTACATTGAACATCTCGTAACAATGTAGTGTTTACGAAACACGCACTTTATTACTTTGTCATTTTGCTAAATGCAATGTAATGACAACACACTAAAACGCATGTGAAGAAAGTTAGTTTTGCCAGTACAACGCTGTTTTCACCAGCTGGAGGCTTGTAGAGCCAAGTCCTGGATCCACAGCAGAAAGTCTCATAACTTTCCAAAAACGTGTGGCTTTTAAACTCCAGCATCGTGTAGTAACTTACACCAAATACAAGGTAGTTTACTATGTCCATGTGTGTGCACGGAGGTAAATAGTCCAGGTCTCCGCTGCAGGAAGCTCGTGTGTTGATGTTTTGAATGTCCGCAAGCTTCTCCAAATACCGCTGTTTTGCTCTTGGTATGAGCTTGTTCCTGTAAGGTCCCTTTTCTTTCGCCTTATCTCTTTGCATTGATTTACTTTTTGTCTTTTCGTTGTCGTATTCGTAGACCCGTCTCCGTCTCGCCGAAAACGTAAATGCGCAAAATTTAAAGTGCTCTGGAATATGAGGAATGCGTGAAATTCTGGGGGCGTGCCCCCAATCCGCAGCCAATATGTCCGACAGGCTCAGAGCCCCCCCCAAATCACCCCAACTCGGCACGTGACTCCTCATTCTCAATATACAAATGCACTGGCTATTGTTTGAGATGGTACTTGGTGTGTTTGATAACCACTGCATTAGGCTTTACTTCCTCATAGCACAACAATTTGCATAATATCAAGGATAACTGACCTGCTAGTTGGATTGTTTGTTATTTTGTTATATGTAATTCAAATTCTGTCAGTAGGGTCTTCAACTCCCACCTCCGGAAGAGCTTCACCCAGATTCCGAGGGAGGTTGGAGACATGGAGTCCGAGTGCACCATGTTCTCCTCCTCCATTGTCGATGCGGCTGCTCGCAGTTGTGGCCGTAAGGTCTCTGGTGCCTGTCGCGGCGGCAATCCCCGAACCCGGTGGTGGCGCCCGGAAGTAAGGGATGCCGTCAAGCTGAAGAAGGAGTCCTACCTGGCCTTGTTGGCTTGTGGGACTCTGGAGGCAGCTGAGAGGTACCGGCAGGCCAAGCGTGCTGCAGCTCGTGCAGTCACAGAGGCAAAAACTCGGGTCTGGGAGGAGTTCGGAGAAGCCATGGAGGAGGACTATCGGTCGGCCTCGAAGAGATTCTGGCAAACCATCCGGCGCCTCAGGAGGGGGAAGCAGTGCTTCACCAACACGGTTTACAGTGCGGGCGGGGAGCTGTTGACCTCGACTGGGGATGTGGTCGGGCGGTGGAAGGAGTACTTCGAGGATCTCCTCAATCCCACTGTCACGTCTTCCGATGAGGAGGCAGAGGCTGGGGACTCGGAGGGGGGTTCGTCCATCACCCAGGCTGAAGTCACCGAGGTGGTTAGAAAGCTCCTCGGTGGCAAGGCCCCGGGGGTGGATGAGATTCGTCCCGAGTACCTTAAGTCTCTGGATGTTGTAGGGCTGTCTTGGCTGACACGTCTCTGCAACATCGCGTGGCGGTTGGGGACAGTGCCTCTGGATTGGCAGACCGGGGTGGTGGTCCCTCTCTTTAAGAAGGGGGATCGGAGGGTGTGCTCCAATTACAGAGGGATCACACTTCTCAGCCTCCCCGGTAAGGTCTACTCCAGGGTGCTGGAGAGGAGGATCCGGCCGATAGTCGAACCTCGGATTCAGGAGGAACAATGCGGTTTTCGTCCCGGTCGTGGCACACTGGACCAGCTCTATACCCTACATCGGGTGCTCGAGGGTTCGTGGGAGTTCGCCCAACCAGTCCACATGTGCTTTGTGGATTTGGAGAAAGCGTTCGACCGTGTCCCTCGTGGTGCCCTGCGGGGGGTGCTCCGGGAGTATGGGGTCCGGGGCCCCCTGCTAAGGGCTGTCCGTTCCCTGTATGACTGCAGCAGGAGCTTGGTTCGCATTGCCGGCAGTAAGTCAGACTTGTTTCCGGTGCGTGTTGGTCTCCGCCAGGGCTGCCCTATGTCACCGGTTCTGTTCATTACCTTTATGGACAGAATTTCTAGGCGCAGCCAGGGGCCGGAGGGTGTCCGGTTTGGGAACCTCAGGATCTCATCTCTGCTGTTTGCAGATGATGTTGTTCTGTTGGCTTCATCAAATCAGGACCTCCAGCGCGCACTGGGGTGGTTTGCAGCCGAGTGTGAAGCAGCCGGGATGAGGATCAGCACCTCCAAATCTGAGGCCATGGTTCTCCACCGGAAAAAGGTGGCTTCCCCGCTTCAGGTCGGTGGGGAGTCCTTACCTCAAGTGGAGGAGTTCAAGTATCTCGGGGTCTTGTTCACGAGTGAGGGACGGATGGAGCGTGAGATCGATAGACGGATCGGTGCAGCGTCAGCAGTGATGCGGTCGCTGTATCGGACTGTTGTGGTGAAGAGGGAGCTGAGTCAGGGGGCAAAGCTCTCGATTTACCGATCGATCCACGTAATGACCGAAAGGACAAGATCGCGGATACAAGCGGCCGAAATGAGTTTCCTTTGCAGGGTGGCTGGGCGCACCCTCCGAGATCGGGTGAGGAGCTCAGTTACCCGGGAGGAGCTCGGGGTAGAGTCGCTGCTCCTTCACGTCGAAAGGAGCCAGCTGAGGTGGCTAGGGCATCTGTTCCGGATGCCTCCTGGTCGCCTCCCTCGGGAGGTGCTCCAGGCATGTCCTATTGGGAGGAGGCCTCGTGGAAGGCCCAGGACACGCTGGTGGGACTATGTCTCCGAGCTGGCCTGGTGTCGCCTCGGGGTCCCCCCAGAACAGCTGGAGGAGGTGTGCGTGGATCGGGAAGTCTGGGCATCTCTGCTGAGACTGCTGCCTCCGCGACCCGGCCCCGGATAAAGCGGAAGAAAATGGATGGATGGATGGATGGTAATTCAAATTCATTTCATGGGTTCTATTTAGTAGTTGAAATTCCATGATAGGCCTATTAATAATAGCATTACATCACGTTGGCTAACACTCAATCACCAAACCGTTTGTATGACTGGGCTCTTGACACTTTCAGTTTATGAAGATGAATTGACTGCATGCGATGCCAGTTTTAACATAATCGTCACTTCTTAATTGAGCCTATAGCCTCTGACTCATCGTGTGTCAGGGCAGTCACCTGTAAAGGCTGAATCACCCCCTTAAAGGCACAGAAAGTCCCTTGAGTTACATACTGTATGCCACATTTCCTCATACAAACAATAGAGGTAGGCTAATATCTGAATGTGCAAGTCAAAATGTAATGACTAAACCAAGACTATATCAGTGTTAAATAAGAATTAACTGGTGCTAAATCACAACTAAAACAGACCTAGTGAATAGTGAAAAAACAAACCAATGCTTCAAATAACGTCTTATTAACATGGGCTCTGCTTACTATACTATATATAAGTTTAACAGACGTGAGTAACTAAACAGACCCGAAAGTATCGTTAGCCATTATCAGTCAATGACTAAATGATTGTACCAGAATAGGATAGGGTGACTACATGTCTCTTTTTCAGCCGTACTACACATTTAAGCTATTTATGTGTAGTGTGATTGGTCAAGTCAAATTTGGTTTTAAAATGGTAACAATAGCCTATGACGTGTATAACCTGTTTACATGTTTGGCTCCTAAGTGAAAGAAAGAAAGAAAAAAGAAGGAAAAAAGGAAAGAAAGAAAAAAAGAGAAGGAAAGAATGAAAGAAAGAAGGAAAGAAAGAAAGAAAGAATGAAAGAAAAAGGAAAAGAGAAAGAAAGAAAGAAAGAAAGAAGGAAAGAAAGAAAGAAGGAAGTAAGAAAGAAAAGAAGGAAAAAGAAAGAAAGAGAAGGAAAGAAAGAAAGAAGGAAAGAAAGAAAGAAAGAAAGAAAGAGAGAGAAAGAAAGAAGAAGAAAAAAGGAAAGAAAGAAGAAAGAAAGAAGAAAGAAAGAAAGAGAACAGGAAAGAAATAAAGAGAAAGAAAGAGAAGAGAAGAAAGAAAGAAAGGAAAGAAAGAAAGAGAAAGAAAGAAAGAAAAGAAAGAAAGAAAGAAAGAAAAGAGAGAACAAGGAAAGAAAGAAAGAGAAAGAAAGAGAAGGAAAGAAAGAGAGAAACAAGGCAAGAAAGAAATAAAGAGAAAGAAAGAGAAGGAAATAAAAGAAAGAAGGAAAAGGAAAGAAAGAGAGAAAGAAAAGAAAGAAAGAAAGAAAGAAAGAAAGAAAAGAAGGAAGAAAGAAAGAGAGAAAGAAAGAGAGAAACAAGGAAAGAAAGAAAGAAAGAAAGAAAGAAAGAGAGAGAAACAAGGAAAGAAAGAAAGAGAGAAAGAAAGAAAGAAAGAAAGAAAGAGAAAGAAAGAAGGAAAGAAAGAAAGAGAGAAAGAAAGAGAGAAACAAGGAAAGAAAAGAAAGAAAGAAAGAAAGAAAGAGAGAGAAACAAGGAAAGAAAGAAAGAAAAGAGAAAGAAAGAGAAGGAAAGAAAGAAAGAAAGAAAGAGAGAGAAAACAAGAAAGAAAGAAAGAAAGAAAGAAAGAAAGAGAGAGAAACAAGGAAAGAAAGAAAGAGAAGGAAAGAAAGAGAGAAAGAAAGAAGAAAAGAGAAAGAAAGAAAGAGAAGGAAAGAAAGAGAGAAGAAAAAGAAGAAAGAAAGAAGAAAGAGAAGGAAAAGAAAGAAAGAAAGAAAGAAAGGAAAAGAGAAGGAAAGAAAGAAAGAAAGAAAGAAGAAAGAAAGAAAGAAGAAGGAAAGAAAGAAAGAAAGAAAGAAAGAAAGAGAGAGAAACAAGAAAGAAAGAAAGAAGGAAAGAAAGAAGAAAGAAAGAAAGAAGAAAGAAAGAAAGAAGGAAAGAAAGAAAGAAAGGAAAAAGAAAGAAAGAAAGAAAGAAAGAGAAGAAAGAAAGAAAGAAAGAAAGAAAGAAAGAAAGAAAAACAAGGAAAGAAAGAAAGAAAGAAGAAAGAAGGAAAGAAAGAAAGAGAAAGAAAGAAGAGAAAGAAAGAAAGAAAAGAAAGAAGGAAAGAAAGAAAGAAGGAAAGAAAGAAAGAAAGAAAGAAAGAAAGGAAAGAAAGAAAGAAGAAAGAAAAAAGAAAGAAAGAAAGAAAAAGAAAGAGAAAGAAAGAAAGAAAGAAAGAAAGAAGAGAAAGAAAGAAAGAAAAAGAAAGAAAGAAAGAAAAAGGAAAGAAAGAAAGAAAGAAAGAAAGAAAAAGGAAAGAAAGAAGAAAGAGAAGAAAGAAAGAAAGAAAGAAGAAAGAAAGAAAAAGAAAGAAGAAAAAAAGGAAAGAAGAAAGAAAAAAAGGAAAGAAAGAAAGAAGAAAAAAAAAAAAAAAAAAGAAAGAAAGAATGAAAGAAAAAGGAAAGAAAGAAAGAAGCAAAGAAAGAAAGAAAGAAAGAAAGAAAGAAAGGAAAGAAAAAAAGAAAGAAAGAAATTAAGCAGCAAAGAAAGAAAGAAAGAAAGTTATTTGCAGGTGGTATAGTAGAATATAAGTAAATCAGGAATAAAGACTAATTTAGGAATATGAATATGAGGAATATGAAACCATCGTAATCCACTGTCATCTGTTTAGGCCACTATCCCCACAACCAACCCTGTTTTCAAAGTCAGTACGCTACAATTAGACACATGAAGAAGGAACTAGTATCTATGGAAACAAACGACCAAGGGGGAAAATACTTAAGCGAAACTAATTATAGACTTACATAAGATATGCCGACTCCAGATAAGTGAAATATTCCAAGTAGGGTTTATATACTGATGTAAGGCTTATGGAATGCATTTGCCAGCTAGAAATGAAGTAGCCTTTTAAGGAGACAACTTTACTTTACAACAAAGAAAGTCTTGGTGGAAAAGGTTGAAAAGCAGAGAGAGCATGTGCTGAATACTTCCCATATGCCACTAGCTTGTTATGTAACGTTTTCCCTCTGCTTCTTATGTGTGAAGGGACGTTAGCCAGCAATGCATGGTTATACAGCTGCAGTATGTATTCACTCATTATGACGATTAGCTTCTTTGAATCTAGATATGACCCACACTGTGTCGTACGGTGCAGGGCCATTACGGTGAGGCAACAGTGCCACCAAGCCACAGCTGTACCACACTGTTGGACAAAGTCAAGTCTTTGTTTGTTTTTTTGTTGGAACGATGCTTTGACACGAGGAGCATTAGGAAAACCCATTTAAAAACCAGAAAAAAGTCAACTTGTTACTTTTGCCTTTAGTAATAACAAATCTTTATCTAATCTACCTAATTTAGATCTTGACAGTTCATTTAGACATTTGAGTTTGTTTAGGCTGGATTTGAATTTATTTTATTTGATCAAAGAAGAGATGTCATGTGCCAGGTTATAGCAAAAAAAGTGCATGTTTTGTGCAAAGTTCATAAAATTAATTCAGAATAATAATACAAGGAAGCATTACTTTCCTCGCGTCATAAAAAACACTTTCCACTTCAGGAAATGATCAGTCACTCACAGTTTACACCAATTAAATCACAGTCATTCAGTGCGTACAGGTTTGCTTTGATAATAACCACTCATGACTAATACTTGCCGCGTACACATTTAAATTAGGCAATGATCTGAAGTCAAATAGAGGTCAAAATGTGAACGTTTCCTGTTCATGTCCCCGTGTTTTAGGATTAGGCATTAGTGCACAGGGTGAAAAAGGGGGAGAAGATCGGGGAGAGACGTTCAGCATATTGCTAGAGCCAAGAACTTGATGACAACACTGAGAACGCTGTTCTCACACTCTAAGATTGCTTTAGTAGCCAGGGTGGTAGTAAGTTGGCTTTAACAAATCAATGTACTCAAGATTTAAAGGTAATGAATGGCTGATGGAATGTTTATTTATGCAATTATCAATGCATATAAATGGGATACCGAAGAGGAAACAGATATAAAGATGAAATATTTAACAGTGGTTCTCAACAATTTGTAGGTATGTATGTAGGTATTCCTTTAAAAATCACACGTTTCCAGCTAGACTTGTCGTTTACCACATTAATCTGTATTTCTGATCAACTCCATGTTATCCTCATTTTCTTTAAAAAAATAAAGACATTTTAAGTGACCCCAAACTTTTGAACGGCAGTGAACCACCTCATAAAATACTTCCAAGTACTTCCAGGCCTCGATCCAGGACTGAATAATGTCTGAACTGACTCCATCACTAACATAGTAAGGCGTGTATACGTGTATCGTATCGGAAACTATGTATTGCAATATTTTTGATCCTCAACTCAGTTACAGAAGAAAATCTACACATGTTTTTGACTCAAAGATAGTTTTGTTAAGACCAGATATGATGCTGATGGGTTTAAACAAAATTCTTTTAAAATGGCTTTTCAAAATGTTTAAACCAATATCCGGCTGATTTATTCTTGATTTATACATTTTGAAAACTCCACTTGGGCCTTTCTTATTAAATTAATTCGGTGTAAACTATTGCAGTTTGTTATAATGAAAAATCATAAATGGAATACTTTGTGCACTGGAATGTATTGTATCGCGACGTGTATCGTATCGGGCCCTCAGAATCGAGATATACGTATTGGATTGCGACAAAAGTGTATCATCCCAGTTATAAATAGTCATTATAAATAGTCTGCACTAGGAAACCCTTTCATAAGAGACGAGATGAACTCAGAATAATATGCATCATTAGGAAATTCAGATAGCTATCCATACAATGTGTAACGTGTATGTTATTGTGACAGGCCTAGCCACAGCTCATATGCAAAGTCATAAGTAAGTATTGCATTCTTCCTGAATTACAACACTCCCAACTCACTAAAATAGCAAGTTGCTCCAATAAAATCTGTCATTTCCACTTTTCAGGAACAGAAACGAAATGCGATTATGTTAACTTTAATTGATGAGACGTGCCACTGTCAAAACACAATATAAAGTAAAGTTCCATTCAGAAGTGATAATGTGAGCCTGAGCCAGTCTGAGGGAGTGAAACGGCTCTGTCAAAGCGCATAGGGAAACGTTACCAAGCAGGTCTGACAGACTGACAGCTCACACCCCCCCACACACGCACATCCCCACACACGCACACACACACACACACACACACACGCACACACACGCACGCACACGCACGCATGAACGGAACACACAGTCCTGTCTCCTCGGGCCTGTGCGGAACAAAGAAAACAAGGTACTTACACATTGCCTCGGCGCGGAAGGCTCAGCTCTTTCTGCAAAAGAGAGACAAAGAGACAAAATGTCCACTTAGAAACAGTTTGGAGACATTTAAAAACAGCACGTACACATCCTCGGATTGCGTCGTCCATAGCGCTAAGGTCTCTGGGATTCCTGGTGCGTTTGAGATTTTAATTTGCAAATCTGATGTATTTACTGGAGTGTTTTACCAGTATAGTCACCCAGTTGTTCCGATGTTCTTTTTTCTTTCGTCTCATGATCGGGAGGTCGGGGTTCGAATCCTGCCTCCCGAAGGTGCACACTGTACTTGTGTCCTTGGGCAAGACACTTCACCCTTCTTGCCTCCAGTGGTGTATGAATGAGAGTGTGAATGGGTGAGTGGAACCTTGAGTGCCTAATGTACGTAGGTACATTGGGCACCCTGATAAATAGGGTTGCAAAGGGGTGGAAAATTTCAATCAGAAAACTTTCAATAGGAACATTAGCCTGGAAATGTTGGGAATTTTAAAACAATTTATAAACTGTCAAAACAATGACATTATATTTTTTCCTTTTTTGTTGAATAAATGATTTAACAAAGGCTCGTGACCGCTAGTTGAGAACCACTTCCCAGGACCATTGCTATGCTGCACTCCTGTTTCTGTTTTATTGTCAGTAAAAAATAAAAAGAGGATAGGCTTTAAGTTTAGAATAAAATGTATTTAAGTCTCTGAACCTACAGTTGAGAACAAGATATGTGCTGTGTCCAGTCAGCGGTTGTGACAGGAAATGCAAATTGCAATGTGACTGTGACGCAATCAATACCAACATACACTATCAATGTTTAGGTACTTGAACCGGCATCGAAAGAATCGATACTCGCATCAATATCAAATGTATCAAATTGATTAATGGATCTTTTGTTTTTTTAGCTGATATACATGGTTAGATCAGGGTTTACTTTATGACATATTACTAGTTAAGTATCCATCCTTAATCCTTTTCATTCAGTTCGAGCAGGGGCTTCAATGCTCAATGCAGCTCAATATCACAATGGCAATCACGGAGAACAAGAAGAGAGGCAGACATTTGTTGGTTTGTTTAAAAAAATTCTCAAACAACATAATACTTTCACATCAGTTTCCGCTGAGAGGAAATGAAATAACTGGCATTCTCTAACGACAAAGTGGGCATTGTCTAGGTGCCGGAGATGGGCGTTAAATCGGACTTTGCACGTGGCACTGCTGTCAGCTGAGTTGAATTCTGTTCGGTAGATTTGATGGATTTTCTGTCTATAGGACTGGAATTTAACGCTGCACAATTTGTTGAAACAGCCTCTTGAGTTAAGTGGTTTGATTTAGATTTGCAAAATATGTAGTTCATTGTTGTAGACATTTTAAACAACTTCAAGATATGGGCAGCACAATATGAGAAATAATAAATAATATAAATAATATTTTGGTGATATATTGTATAGCCCAAGAGTTCTAAAGTGGACGAATCATACAGACTTAGAGAACATTCTCTGGGTGCCTCAGCATTGATATCATATGTTTTATCATTTGAATGATAGTGACACTGAGACACAGGGGCCAGGGCTCCACAGGCTGTACTGGGAATAACTTCATTACGCAAGGTGGTTAGCAGCTTCATCGAGCCGTGATGAACACACTTTGGGCACAGAGCTGATCTAATGTTGGATTATGGGCTTTAAAAATGCGGGGGTCAGTTTGGGATTTTCCCAATATAACACAGGAAGTACAGGTCGGAGCGCTTCAACAGTAGAAGAGGAAACGATCAACGTGAACAGGATTACCAGAGGATTAATCAAACTGTTAGAATAAAGTGGAATACTGCTTACAGAGTTATTTAGTGTTCACGAGTCTGATGGAGGAGTTATTTCGTTTTTATTAATCTGATGTCAGAGGCGAAAGAGCTGTTCTTGCGGCAGGAGGATGACATGCATTTCAGATAGGGCCCAACCGATATATTGGCCAGCCGATATATTGGCTATAAAAATGTCGATATCTCCGGAAGTGATCAAAACGTTTCTGCATGGGAAAGAGCTCAGTCAGAGCTTTAAAATGAGCCCTACCACTATTTCCTCGAGTAGCGTAGAAACACCCCGGTGAAAGTCGGTCACGAGTTTGTTCACATACAGTGCCGTGGTATTCGCCTTGGAACGCTCCGTGGATGTCATTTTTGCTCAGTGTCTATCTTATGCTTACAGACTTTGACTGAGCCCAGTGAAGCTGCAGATCTTCACACGTCCTTCTGGGTTCTTTGGTGACCTCCTGGATCAGTCGTCGTTGCACTCTTGGACTCATTTCGTTATAGGTTTATAGGTTTCTTATAAGATTTTGTAGCCTACTTTATTTGTCTGACCGGTCTAAATGTGATATATTCTTGATTCAACAAACTTGGTGGTAATCAGACTTGGGGAGTGGCCAACTGAACTCAGATTTCCAAAAATCTGGTTATTCACAGATAATCACAGAGGGGCATTTACTGGATTTTCTTTCCCTTAATAAATCATTTTGAAACTGCATTTTGTTTTCACTGGGAATGTCCTTGTGTAATATCCAAATTGGCGTGATGATCGGAACATTTAAGTGTGGTAAATATAAACAAATGTAAAAAATATGGAAGGGGGCAAATACTTTTTCACGGCACTGTGTTTTATATATTTTATGTTGTAGACCTTTGAACCATACCGGAACCATACAAGATAGAGACTTACCGTTTTTATCTACTGATTTTTGTCTTTCAAACAAGCTCCCTCTACTAAACATGACAGCTGCCCCCTGCTGTCAGAGTTGAACACTGACACGTTTAGAAGCATCATATGATTATAGACCCGACATTTCCCAAAAATATCAGCGGTGCATATCAGTATCGGCCAATCAAAATCCCCAATAATCAGCATTGGCCTTAGAGAAAAACATTATCTGTCAACCTCTATTAGATGTATTTCTATAGATCTATATTTACAACCCTTTACATATAAACAGACGCACATACACACCTGCACACACCTACGCACGCACACACACACACACATACACACTCTCACACACCCTCTTCACATAGATATGTTAAAATCAGTTATATGTATTTAGGAGCATTTATTTCCAAGTCTTTTATTTATTTATTTATTTTGTATTTTTTAATTGTTTATATATATATATATTTTTTTTTTCTTGTCATCATTATTATTATTATTTACATTTTCTTTCTCACTTAAATTGGATATCTGAACAAACTATACACATTATTTCTGAGATTACGATCAGGTACTGATGGCAATCAAATTGAGAAGAGACAAAGAAGTAAGAAGGTAAAAAAGAAAAAAAAAGTGATTTAAATCAAATCAAACAAATATACACAACCTAGAGAGCAACAGGGCAGACAAGAAGTGGGCCCAATGTGGGGTATCTCCCACCTCATCAGTTCCACAAATTTCTTGTTTTTTTTAATGCACCTCACAGTATAGGACTGGAGGAGTGAGCCTGTCTTGCAACACGGTTGAAGAACTTCAAATTGTTTTAAAGAAAGAATTAACTTCAGTATTTGAGTGGGTTACAAATAACAAGCTAGTTCTAAATATTGGCAAAACAAAGAGTATTGTTTTTGGAACAAAACACATGCTGCGGGATGAACCCAACTTGAGTCTTGTTGTCAAAGATGTAACTGTTGAGCAGGTGCGACAGACCAGACTGCTTGGTATTGAAATTGACAATGAACTATCTTGGTCTAAGCATATTAGTATGGTGGCCAGTAGAATGGGAAAGTGCCTCTCAATGGTGAAAAGATGTCGTCATATGTTATCTTTCAGTATGATTACAGATGTTATAAAAACACTTGTATTATCGCAGTTAGACTACTGCTCAGAGATTTGGTCTTGTGCTGCCGTAACAAATATAAAAGCTTTACAAACCGTCCAAAACAGAGCAGCTCGTTGTATACTTCGGTGCTCACTCAGAACTAATGTAAACTGGATGCATAATACACTGTCCTGGCTCAAGGTAAAAGAGAGATTTACTGCTTCTTTAATGAATTTAATAAGAAATATAATTACAACTAACCTTCCAAATGTACTGTACAAAGAGTTAAATTTTAGTTCGGATGATCATAATTATGAAACCAGACATGCCACGGAGGGCAGATTTAAACTTCCCAAAGTGATAACCAACAATGGAAAAAGTACTGTAATGTATAGAGCCATGTCTGGTTGGAATATTTTGCCAAGTGACATTATTTATGCAAACAGTAAGTACCAATTTAAAGCCCTTTTGAAAAGGCATCTCATGTATTAATTTGATAAAACCTGTTGTGTGACCCATGGTGGTCTAATTAAGGAACTTGACCATTACGCTACTAATGCTGGCATTACATCATCTCTTATGTATTCACTGATAGCATACACTATGTCCTTAGTACATTTGAGTGTGTGTGTGTGTGTGTGTGTGTGTGTGTGTGTGTGGGGGGGGGGGGGTAATATTATCACTCGGTGTTGAAAACTGGTGTAAATATTGTTTTGTGAGCAGCATGCTGGATTGACTCCAGGAAGAATAGCTGTACTTACTACAGCTAATGGAGATCAAAATAAATACAAATACAAACACGCTCTGCTTTTGTTTGTTTTTATTATTATCATTTATTTTATTATTATTACTTTTTATTTATTTACCAACACTCAGCAAAATAGAAAATAGTAATAAGTAATAATCGTAGCAATAATGATGATGATAATGATAGTATTTTACCTATTTTACCTATTTTACCTATTTTTACCTATTTTACCATACTATTTTACTTATTTTATATGTTATGTTTAATATATTACTCTTTGACCAATTTGACTGCATTCGACATAGCACCTATGCACCCTGCATTGCATACACATTCGCACGCATAGAAACTCCACAAACCAAGGCAGAACTGAAATAAAAAACGCAACCCGAATAATTTTTTGACTACTGTATACTCACCCCCAAAATAAATTTAAAAAAAAGATATATTTCTATATATTTCTATGAATGAAACCATTACTACAGTATATTAATAAATGTTTAACTACATATAGGCTATTTGAGATATACAGTATATATATATATAAAAAAATACATCAAATTAAATTACTTAAATATCGGCCTATATACAGTATGAGCTATCAGCCATGCCAAACTCCATCAGTAACAGACCCCAAAAATCCATATCGGTCGGCCCTAATTTCAGAACATTGTACTCCCTAAATAACTGCCGTTGTTTGTGATTTCCTAGTTGCGACCCTTCAAATTCCGAAATGCTAATATCCTCTACAGCAGGGGTCACCAACCTTTTTCAGCCGAGGGCTACTTCAAGAGCATTAAGTTGTTCGAGAGCTACCAGTTAAAAACAAATCCTAAAGACTTGAACGTACATTGTTTACTTATAGGTTATTGACCCCATATTATATCAAAATAGCTTTATTTTAAACTCGTACTGAGTCACAAGAACAGAAATAACTGTATTTTTAAGAATCAGATTAAAGAAAATTAGGTGTTTTACACCTTAAAAAAAGTCTCAAGGGCTACTGGGCATGCCCCAAAGGACACCTGGGTGCCCGCGGGCACCACGTTGGTGACCCCTGCTCTACAGAGACCTCCAGCATTCAGAGCGCTCATTCACGTTGCCTCTTGTACGTGTTATAAGCCGGTTACTCTTCTCACCCGAACCCAGCGCCTCTAAATGCCATCACGCTCTCCATTTCCTGTGCAAATATCATTCTCTGCGCCGTGGCCTACTTCACAGCTCCACAAGGGGGTTTTGTAGTCGCTCACACCAGGCCCCGCTGCCTGTGGCTGTACGGCGAGCACTGTGGGACAAAGACTGCAGTCACATTTATCATTATTATGCACGTGGAGCTGCTGCCCGCACTGCTTTTGTAGCCAGGAATAAGTTGTGGGTAAAGGAAATCCATAATAGTAACACCGGGGTGCACTGGTCTGCCATTGAGGGGTTGAATGGGTATAATTATGGGATGGATTGAAGCTGTGTAATTATCAATACAGATAATAATGCTTATTACTGATATTTAAGGCCATGTTAATTGATTGAAAGATCAATTATCCTGTGTAAATACCAAGCACAAAAGCACAAAACACTGCTGTACTTTCGCAATAATGTGAATAAATACGAGATTCAAATTGCAATCCATTTTAATGTAACACTGCAATGTCTTAACTGGACTGTTGCGATGGCAGTGGTAGTAATAATTTCCGTAATGCATTGGTTTTCCTCTTTGGGCACTTTACATTGCGTTACAAGCTTCGTACGGACACAGCCGCCCTGGGGTAGACTGATGGAAGCGAGGCTGCCAATTTGTTGAGTTGAGTAAATGGTCTCAACTTATACAGCTCTTTTACAGCAAGGATACACTCACCCATTCACTCTCGCATTCATACACCAGTGTACGCAGACACTGGAGGCAAGCTGGGGGAAGTGTCTTGCCCAAGGACACAACGACAGTGTGACCTCCCATCATGAGACGACCCGCTCTACCACCTGCACCACCAAATAAACCCACGCATACATTCAAACCGCTGACCTTTAGATCAGAGGATTAATGCACCAACCACTGAGCCACCGTCACTCCAAGCTTACACACCTGGGTCATACTTGTATCATTAAATATCATATCTGCACTTGGCTTTCAAGTTTTAGCAAAAATATGCCTTTACCCCTATTTTTTCTGAATAATAATAGTAGGTTACTGCAATTATTTTTTTTCTTTTTTAGAACATTACATGATACATACAGTATGTATAATTTGTCCATTTATGTATAACATTATCAGTACATCAAATCTAATCCAATCCAGCTTTATTTATAATGCACTTTAAAAGCAACAAGATTGACCAAAGTGCAGTACACGCATCATATAAAAAACACAACTAGGTGATACAAAAAGATTAAAATAAAATCAGTACAATAAATAAATGGAACCATAGCGCAAAACCAACAGAAGACAATGAATCAATGCAAAGTTAATCAAAAGTTAAAAGCTGAAGTGAAAAGGATAGGTTTTCAGCTGGGACTTAAAAATTGTGACTCGGCCTGTCTAAGGTACAAGGGCAGTGCATTCCACAATTTGGGTCCAGCGACAGAGAAAGAGCGGTCGCCTCGCAGCTTTCTGTTTGTTTTGGGCACCACAAGCAAAAAAAAAAGATCCGCCGCCCTGAGAGCGCGAGTGGGAGTGTAGGACTGCAGCAGGTCAGACAGATACCGCGGAGCGAGGCCATGGAGGCATTTATACACAAATAAAAGAATCTTAAAATCAACGCGAAAGCAAACCGGGAGCCAGTGCAAGGATTTCAGAATTGGTGAGATGTGCTCGTATTTTTTGGTTCCAGTTAGAAGCCGAGCGGCTGCATTTTGAACGAGCTGTAGCCCGGGTTAGCAATTTGTGGCTAATCCCAAAATAAAGCGCGTTGCAATAATCAATCCGATTTGTAATAAAATAGGGTGACCAGAATTTCTGACTAAAAAACTGGGACACTATTTGGGATTTAGTTGCGTGGTCAACCAGGGAGCCATTTATTGACTGTTTTTCCTACTCTAAATGGTAAATGTGCTTGTTAATATCTTACACCATGCACCAATCAGCATTAACATGATAGACTCGATATTTTGTATTGGTTTCTACTTGGTAATGAACATTTGCATGGCCCAAAGACATGCATTTTCAAGCGAAGTTTGTTACTTTGTGGCTCATATTGGCCAAAAACTGGGACACTTGGGACAGATCTTGTGTAAAACTGGGACAAATTAATGGTTTTGGAGTAATGTGTGGGGACATGGGACAGAGGACTCAAAACTGGGACTGTTCCGGGTAAACTGGGACATCTGGTCACCCTATAATAAAAGCATGAATTAAAATCTCAAAAAACGTGCTTGGAGAGGGCAGGTTTTACTTTTGGAAGTTGGCGCAATTAAAAAAGCTTGACTTGACAACAGAACTAACTTGTATGTCAAGTTTGAAGTCCCTGTCCAACCCCACACCCAAGTTAGTAACTGAGTCTTTAGAGTGTTGTGTCAGCACCCCAAGGTCGCAAGTGACCGTGCGATGAGAGGATACATCGAACTCAAAAAGGAATGGGAACAAGTGTAACTTACAAACTCCCACGCCTGTAAGTATAATTTCATCAATGTGGTCGGAACTAATAGATATGGCTCAAATTTTAATCGAGATTACAATGTCTACTTTGGTCAATGGCAATAATCGTCATGGGGCTTTCTAATCGTCAGGTTCACAGGCACGTATAGTTCTGGAGTTTGGATGAGACAATGGGAGACTTTTGTGGGGTAAACGAAACTGGAGGGAAGCACTTGTTTCTGTTTGAGCTAATAGATAAAAATCGATCGAAAATAGAAATCGATCAATTTGAGAAAATGTCTAAACCCACCAAATCCAAAAAATTGCGGCTCGATTTGGAAACTTCCCAAATCGTGGGAATCGTGGTTGGGTCAAAACCGATTTGTCCTCCATTGTCGTGGGTTCGGGGTCCCGGCTCCGACAATTTTGCAGAGTATCTCTCCTCTTCGAAACAAAGCCTAAAGACTAAAGACAGCCAAACCCCTACTAACGGATTCCAAACTGAGAAGAAAACACAATGAAACCGGGAGCAAAGCAGGAATGGATCAGGATTAAACTGGGCTATGATCATCTGCATAAAAAAAAAAAAACATGACACAATGAAAGCAGAAAATCCATTGTTTTGACTGACATTTTTTAGGATGGATAACACGGCTATTCTAACTTAAACCTCTTAGCATTTGCTCGAAAACAATTGCATTGACTCTGTGTCCATGAATGAAGCGGTCGTCAGCAGAAAACATGACTTATTATCCATCCATCCATCCATTCTGGAGGAGATGCCATGCATGCCTGGTAAACATGGCACCCGCGGAGGCAGCTTTGGAAGGCTGTTTTTTTGTTTTTTCCCCTCTTTCTCCTCCTTCTTCTGCCAATCAGGCTTAAAGCGGCGGGTTTTATGCCACTGTCTCCAAGGCAACCTGACATCCAATAAAGTGGGAGCGTCTTTTGGTCACTAATAATGAGCCCAATTAGCGCAACAAGAAGCAAACACACGAGGGAAAAGCAATCGAAATCCAGCGAACCGCACTGACGTCAAAAGCAAAACATCACAAAACGCACACGTATAGTCTTCAAAAGCAACGCTGACACTTCGTGGCATTCATTTCTAAACACTGGCAGGAAATTGTCACACGCTACCTGTAGTCCGCGTCTCCTCAGAATATTGGGCTCGTCCATGTTTGAGGCTAAAAAACAAAAACAAAAAAAACAAAGCTCCAAGTGTGCGCTCGGAGCGGTCAGTCCGTCAGCCCATTGCCCATTCCTCCTTCTTCTTTTAGCTCCGTGGCCTGCCTGCCTCCTCCTCCTCACCCAAGTGGGACTGCAAGGCGCTACTACGCGTTGCTAGTCGTGCTCAGCAGCCAAGTGCAGCCTGTGCGCGTGTGTGTGTGCGGGGGGCGGGGGGGGGGGGGGGTGCACGGTCACCTGATCCACTGGGGCGCTCTAACCCCACCCCTCGTAATGACATTGGGTGATTTTTTTACAACCCCAAACCCAGGCTGGATGTTTACCAGGGCGCTTTAATTAATTCAGAGGAGTAACAGGGCTGGAAATAGAAGCAGGCAGGAGCTATTTGGAGGTTTTGACCTGCAAGCGGAGATGAGCCCGGATGTTTACAGTGTGCATCTGGGCCAAAGCCTTTCCCCACCCACAAACAAAAGTCAAAAATTGCCGTGAAAGAGGCGGTCTCTGAAATTTGGGGGTGACATGCGGGGGGTGAGTGTGTGGGCCTTTGCATTGGCACAATCACAGCAGACTGATTACATGGGAGGGACTTGGTTATATACCACAGGTACAGGGGCAGGACAATGGGCAGCACCTGATGACGATGTGTGGAGCTGGTGCGGCTTATGACGTTCTGTGGAGGCCGTGGACACTCTCCAGCCAATCAGGAAATTCTAATTTAGTAGCAGAGTTTACCCTGAAGGGGGCGCAACCCATTTGTTTTAAGGCCAAAGTTAGGATTTAACACATGTTTGCGCTATAATGTCAGAATAATGTCAGGGACCAGTAGACAACACTAAGAGACACCGATTGAGACAGTTTATCAGTTAAAAAAAAACTTGATTTGGTGTTTAGTTGCTCTTTAAGCTTGAAAACAGAAGCGTCACAGGTCCCGTGACTGGATAGGCTACTGGAATGAGAATGTACGTTTAAGTAGCTTCATGTGAATTACAGTCGTTTGTTGTTGTCTAAGACGCTCTGGTGGTAAACTCGGTTTGGGTAACACAAGTTCCATGTGTAGGTACAGGGAACAAGAAAGTAATTATATACATTAAAGTGAAAGGTGTCCAGCGTGTAACAACTGTATACAAAGTGTACCATGTAACAAGCTGTACAAAATGTAACAAAGGTGTACAACGTGTAACAAAGCGTAACAAAGGTATAGCCATGTGTAGTGGCATATCACATCATAGGCCTAGCAACAGTCATAACCGGGATACGTATGGCTAATATGGAAAACGGTATCTTACATGTATTGAAAACCATTTATCAATGGTCATTTTTGTAGAAACCCACTGAAAATGGTGCCGTGACCCACTTTTGGGACCTGACACACTTGAGTAACCTGGCAACAGCCAGATTGATAACATTGCCAATAACATTTACTCTGAGTCAATCTGGGACCGCGCTGTTATGAATCGTTCGGGAGAAGTCGCACATGTGGAGCAGTATTTGCTGATTGGATCAAGAACACCGCAAAACTAAACACTCAATGTTTAGTTTTGAAAAATGTTATGTGTGTTTGTGTTGCAGCATATTTGATCCTAAAATGTACACACTTACATTGAGCAAACACCATTGATTACCTGCCCCCCCCTCTCTGTAAGTGTGAATGTGTGTGCCTGCTTTCTCATCAATGTTTGACAATCCGTCCTAAACACACACAGTTAGCACGTGGTCATGAAAAACTTAACAAAAGGGGTTCAAATAATGTTCCTTTTTAATTTCTTTGAGGCTATGAATTCCACTGTGACGTCTCTCCTTCCTCTCCAGGGTCGCCACGGGAAGCTTTCGCTCAGCGTGCAGTCATTAGAGAATTGATTCTGGGCGCTATTATTGACATTTAATTGAATCACACATGTCACTGTTTATTTGCTATGAACTCGCTAATGACTCATTTAGTTTGGCAGAGACTACAGTAGACATTATGTCAAGCAAAATGGCATTAAAAATGGCACATGTGCATGACGTTTGTGCTCAAATGTAAAGCTAAATAGTGTAACTGTTTTGGTTTGATTGAGCGGTTTGCATTAGAGGCTTACATTTAGTTAATTTGGTCCAATATATGTGTATTTTCAATAAACATAAATGAGTTCTTCTGATTGGATCTAGGCCTGGTGGTACTTAAGTTCAGTATTTTACGTGCATACCTTGGTTCTCCTATCCACAAAAGTCAAGGTCATTCCATCGATTCGTTCTACTTCTTCCCTGATGGCGCGGACATATTCCATGATGACAAAGCCAGGATTCCACGGAGTAATGTGGTTTATTCTATTCGCTGCAAAGAGGTAGAATGCAAAGAACATTATATTGGAGAAACTAACCACAGGGAAAGCACAAGCGGCCCTCAGTCTGCTGTTCACCTCCACCTCAAAGCCACCAACCACTCCTTTGAGGACGGAGAGGTCAAGATTTTATCGACAGAAAAATGTTGGTTTGAACAAGGAGTGAAAGAAGCAATTTTGTGAAGGAGGAGAACCCTTCTATGAACAGGAATGGCAGGCTTAGATTGAATCTGTCCTCAATCTTCTTCGTGCCTGTCCAGCAGGTTCTTTCATGCTAATGAGGCTGAAACGAAACCCAGGACACCAGGACAGATCAATAGGCAGGTAACTGGCAGTGATCAGCTGAGATTAAGACCGTTCAGACTGAAACTCATGTGTCAGGTAGGTCATTAAGGCTAAGAACAACGAAGACTCTTACACAACTGAACTTTAGTGCGCTGACGAAGCCTTTTGGACGAAGAGGCGAAACATTCGACACTTCAACTACGGACTACGACTCAAGAACCTTCACTGAAGATGGTGAAAGAGTGGTTCAGGGAGCATGAGATGGATCGGCTCCCGCTCCCGGTTAGAAATGTAAATGAGAAGTAAGGAGATGATACAACACAACACATAGACTCCTAGCTAGCCATTTAGACATGGATCTAAATGGGCCATAACTAAATGGAACATCTTCCACCTACACTGAGTGCCTAATATGGATGGAAAAGCGCTATATAAATAAAGACTTTTTAACAATTACCATTTTACTATTTACAACAGCAGATAAACATTATGCAGGGTGTGAAAATCTCAAGGGTGTTAAAGGAATAGGCCACCGTTTATACATACTGAGATATGTTCTTACCTTAGCTTAGATGAGTTCATTGTACCTGTCTGGTCTTCACGTGTGCCTTCTGTAACGTAAACACAGCACAGACGGCGTTAGCATTTAGCCTCTCTCTTCTCCTCTATAGCTCCAAACGAGGTGAAGATAGAAGCTACCAAACTCTTCCACGTTTTCTCTATTCAATTATGGCTACGTGAAGTGTTACACTATAAAGTATAGTTACACAAAATTAAACAATGTGGATTTTTAGCGGATAAAAAGGGGAACTATATTGTAAGGCGTAATAATATCAGGAATACTTCGGCATCCGCACAGTAAAGTGAAGATATGCGCGGATGTCCAATTACTCCTGGTATTATTACGCCTTAGAATATAGTTCCCCTTTTTATCCGCTTAGAAAATCCACATTGTTTAATTTTGTGTTATACTTTGTAGTGTAATACTTCATGTAACCATATTTAAATAGGGAAAACGTGGAAGAGTTTGGTAGCTTCTATCTTCACCTCGTTTGGAGCTATAGAGGAGAAGAGAGAGGCTAAATGCTAACGCCGTCTGTGCTGTGTTTACGTTACGGAAGACCAGACAGGTACAAATGAACTTGTCTAAGCTAAGGCAAGAACATATCTCAGTATGTAAAAACGGTGGCCTATTCCTTTAACACTTTTAATTGCCTTAACCCAAACAACATAAGAAGTTGGAAATACTATTTATGATGATTTGCTATTGGGTTAACCTCTTACCCCCCGCTTTAACCGAGCGCATTTTCCCAGTTCAGCTTTACTCAAAATCTAAAGCTTCCGGACTGGAGCTCACAGCCTATAGGCCAGTGTAACGCCTCATTTGAAAGCTAGGACCTACAAAACTCATTGTAACTTTTAGTTGCGCTGTCGCAGTTTTAAAGCATTTTGTCATGTTTTCGTGTTTTGGTCACTTTTTTCATCGCATTTCGGTCACTTTTTTGTTGCTCTTTCTTGTTGATGTTTTGTTGCTTTTCCGGTGCGTTTCTGTCGCTCTTTTGCTGCTTTTTTCCTTTTAGATTAGGGTAAAGCCAAAGTGGAGAAAATGTGCTTGGTTCAGGTGGGGGTTGAAATAGCAGTCATTATTGACAAACCGACATAAATACTGTAGTGTTGTTTGAAGCGCGGGTTCAAAGTGGAGCGCTTTTGTGCTTGGTACTGTGATTCCTCAGTTCAACAATGGGCACTGTCTTGTCTCCAGTAGTCACATGGCCTTTACACGAGCCTGGGGGGCGGGGGTGGGGGCCGGAGCTTGCTCTTCCTCCCACATCCGCCGCCGCTCATGGGGGAAAAGGCCCCCGGCGATCATCTCACCCGGAGCACATCACAGGGGCATTGGAGAGGGCCATACCGTGTTCACATAATGATAGCAATACAACATTTGGTAACGCTTTAGAATACAGCCCGCGAGTTCCAGGTGTAAGTACGAGTAACAAGAAAGTAATTACACATGTAAGTACAGGTACTCTTACAACGTGTAACAAGGGGAACACTGTGTAACAAGGCCGTATAATGTGTAACAAGGGGAACATTGTGTAACAAGGGGAACAATGTGTAACAAGCAAGGCAGTAAGTTAAGTTATCCTTTATGAATCTCTGTAGAGAAATCTCTTTAGAGAAATGTATTCTCTGCATTTGACCCATCCTCAATGTCGCAGGGGCAAGCTGTAGGAGCAGTGAGCTGCTGGCGTGGGCCAGCGCTCGGGGTGGCAAGTAGGGTGAAGTGTCGTCCCCAAGGACACAACGACAGTGTGCATTTTTGCGGGAGCTGGGATTCGAACCCCCGATCACGAGACGACCCGCTCTACCAGATGCACCACTTAGTACAAAGTGTTACAAGGGGGAACAATGTGTAACAAGGCAGTACAAAGTGTAACTACGTGTCAAGGTGTAGTAAAGTTATTCATTTTCATTTTTTATTTATTTATTTCATTCAAAAGTGCCATCATACAATCACAACAAAACCGCTAAGCCAATACAGTATGAATGAAACAGAGCAATTATGGTGCTGGGCTATATATATTGTGTATATATTTTAATGTTGCAGGACAACAGTATCACTGTTGTGAAAGTGAAGACATGACTCTAGGCATTTTTATTGATTGTGGTTTATTTATTTTTTATAGTTGCCTGTAACAACCAGAAACAAGAGTGAACAGACAAAAAATACAGTAAATCAAGGAAATTACCATGTTATCAATGTGCAAGTATACTGTAACTAATGTGTAGGTAGAGGAGTGCACGCGCTGTAAAATAAAGTGAGACACTGTTGCATGTAACAAGCAGAAACAAGAGTGAACGGAGAAAAATAAGTCTCCAAAAATGATCACACTTAATTATCATTCCTAAGTCAGACAGAGCCTTTCTGTGCTGATGTGAATTGTTTCTAGTTGTAGGGGAAACGGGAGGAAACCTATTGGCACAGGAAAAACATGCACCTGGACCTTCTAGCTGTGAAGCAAGCACCCCACTGTGTCACCACTGACACAGTGGTGTATTATGACACCACTGTATCATCATATCACATGGTGTACATGCACTTTGATAATTTTTGGAGACTTGTTCTGCTTATTTTGTATCTGTTCACTCTTGTTTCTGCTTGTTACAGGCAGCAGTGTCTCACTTTAATTTACAGCCCGCGCTCTCCTGTCCCTACACATTAGTTACAGTATACATGCACATTGATAACGTGGTACTTTTCCTTGTCCACTCTTGTTTCTGCTTGTTACAGGCAACGGTGTCTCACTACAAAAAATAAACAACAATCAATAAATATGCCTGGAGTCATGTCTTCACTTTCACAACAGTAATACTGTTGTCCTGCAACATTAAAATTAATGCACAATCTATAATACCACATTCCCTTTTGCCACAACTATGTGACAGCTCAGCACTATTAATTGCTCTTTGAATACCTTTACTACACCTTGACACGTAGTTACACATTGTACTGCCTTGTTACACAGTGTTCCCCCTTGTTACACGTTGTAAGAGTACCTGTACTTATATGTGTAATTCCTTTCTTGTTACCCGTACTTACACCTGGAACTCGCGGGCTGTATTCTAAAGCGTTACCGAACATTTTAAGGTACGACTGGTGGTACTGGTTCTCAGGGCGTCATCTGCAATTTTACACTTTATTCATTTCAATTAGAGATGATTTCATTTGCTTTGAGACATACTTTAACAACATCAAAAGTAGAATGTTCCGTAGAGTGGCTTTAAGTTAAAAAAAAATCAATTCCAAATCTCCTGCAAAGTTATAAAAAGGTTCTCTTTAGCCCTAACTGCATTTAGTCAGTATTTGCCCAATAATGTAAAACTTATAAAGCATTTCCGTAGCAGAAGCGTTATCCCCTCTGTGATCACCACGTTTACTGGTGGAGAGTCATACAATGTTAACCAGGAAGTGGTTTTATGACAATGTGCATGTGAGTCTGGCAGTACAGGAAACACAATTCAATATGTCTGCACAGTATAGGCTTTGGGAAAGAAATGTAAATGATACTGATTTGACATTTGATTTAACACTCGGGATTTATGTGGCCCTAGGGCTGGCACAAAGCTGTCTGTGATATATTGCACTTTTTTATGTTATCAAACAATGTTTTAACCATTTTTGTAAATACTGGATTTCAGTGGCCTTTTGCAAATGCATGTTTTGGTCAGAACGGTACTATTGCCCTACCACCAGTAGATGGCCCCATTGAGTCACTGCTGCCTCTGAGTCCTCTTCAAGTTCTCTCTCTTGTCAGCAGTGTGTCTTGAAGACACATCTTGGGCAGTATTCCTGTTTAAATGCTATAGTACGTTCAGTGGAAATATATTTAAAAAAATACCACAGCACAAAGGTTGACTGTGACCATTCACATATTCAAATCATGTTCAAAGCCTCACAAAAGTCGCTTCCTGAAAGTATACAAAATATGTTCTGCAAACGAGAAGTCAAATTCAACTTGAGAGGTAATTTTTTTCGATAAACAATACTCCAGAACAACCTTAAAAAGTATGTGTCCCACGAGACGTGGTGTAGAAATTTGGGAAAATCTAGATCAACGCATCAAACTCTGTAAAAATCTGGCACTTTAAAAAGATCTACAAAGATCCATATTCCTCAAATATGAACAGACATTGTGAGTGTTGTTGTATATTCTTTTGCTGTTGTTGTTTTTTTTGTTTTTAATGCTCTTTATTATTTGCTGTCTGGTCTTTGTGCGTGTGCTCAGTCAGGCAAACGTTGTTAGCGTTTAGCCTCTTCCAACATAGGAGCACTTCGAAGTCCTCGTAGTAATATCTCACTTTACTACGGGGACCTCGAAGTGCTCCTAAGGTGTTATTACGCCTCACAATATAGTACCCCTTTTTATCCGCTTACAAAATCGACGTGTTTAATTTTGTGTAACTAGACTTGGATCGTGTAAAGGCTCACATAACTGTATTTAAACAGGGAAAATGTGGAAGAGCTTGGTAGCTTCTAACTTCACCCTAGTTTGGAGCTATACCTTTGCTGGGAGAGGCTAAATGCTAACAACATTTGCGTGACTGAGCGCACGCACAAAGACCAGACAGTTACGCAACAACTCATCTAAGCTAAGGTAAGGACATATCTCTGTATGTAAAAACGGTGGCCCTGTACCCATTTTTGTTTGTTTACAAGCAATGAAAGAGGTAGCGAGTAAAGTTGAAAGTGTTAGCTCATTCCTAACCTTCCAGATGCATTACTGACATCCCACTTATTTACAGAAATTAGTTTACAAGTTTGTTTTACAACTTTCCAGGAGTCAAGTGGAGCTTCACAGTCAGTAACGCTAATGACGGTTCACTTGCTGGTTCACGATTGAAGGATGTATTAGCAGTGGCGCCACCAGGGGTGGCCAGGGGTGGCCGTGGCCACCCCTGGCCGACTCCTGGCCACCCCATTGGCCACCCCACTGGCCAGTGTTAATTGTAGTACTGTAGTATCAGTTATGAATGTTATTGGATCATTAGTAACATTAAATATAAAAAAACAAAACAAAGTATAGCAGTAGACGTTTCCTTAAGTCTTTCTGATACTTTTCTACAGGCCAGTTTACTACAACAGTAAATACAATTGTGAAATTATGGCTGATAGTTTTGGTTTGCCACCCCAAGATTTTAAGTGGCCCCATCTGGCCACCCCTATGAACAATTTCTGGCGCCACTGTGTATTAGTGGTCATCTTCAGAAAGGCCCGCTTTTCATATACCAGGGCTTGATTTAACAGAACGTCCCACAAGACTCACAATGAGATCGAACGAAAGCTTAAAGGTGCATTATGCAACTTTTTATGTAAAAAATAAAGTTGATATTTCTACGTATTTGACCTTTTAGTGACCCAGCAGATGCTATGGTGGTTAGCATAGCATTTACTTACCATCACAATGGCCGTAGGATGCTCCAGGATCAATTGTTTTTTAGATTAAGGTTAGGTTAAGGCGCTTTATCTGGCATTATAAAAGAACTGTACAATGAAATTTGTCCTCTGCATTTGAAAATATGTTTGAACGCTAATGATGAAATGAATATGGTCATAAAAACATTGCGATACAATAACACATTTTCTCGACGCTATAATGTGACAACGCCCGACCAATGGGCAAGGATACCACTTCTATTTTGTCCTCAAGGTGAGGGGCTGACATTGATGCAATACCACCCCTAGTGGCTAGGGGTGACTCCAGAAGACTCGTCATTATATGGAATCTTATGCAGACTTTGCATCTCCCTAAACATCTTAAAAGCCTGTTTCCAAAGACTTTTGCTTTTTTTTTCTAGCGATAGAGTTTCCTCCTGTGACATTAAGGAGAGTTTCATATTGTTAACCGCACCAGAGTTTTAGCTTTGATTGACTCTGGAATAAACACAGAGGAGTAAGGGATGATGGTCTACTAGTAATTATGTCTATGCCCTGGCCCTGAGACACCTGACACCTGGCTCGTCTGGCTAATAGGATATGAAAATATGTACAACTAATGAATTACAAAAATAGTTTAAGAAAGCAACAGTTTTGAATTATGTTTAAAATGAGCTGTTAGTGTGAAGGGGTAAAGCTGAGTGGACCCGGACTCAGAACATTAGACACTTGTTTGGAGCTGGACTCTGCTTTCAGGTTGCCCCATTTATACGTTCCACAAACTGTGATCGCAGTCATTTTGTCCGCCCCCATCTCTTATAACAACAGAATACTAAGCTTCCTAATAACAAGTAAAAAGTTGTTCAGGCATACCAGCACTCTGAAGGTATTATTAGGTAAATGGACGTGGCTGTCAAACAGGCTAGACATGTATGCAATTAAACATGACTCGCTATGTTATAAAAGCGGATGTTTGTGAAAAAAGATCTTTGTGGCATGTGCATGTAATTACACAATCATTTCACTGATCAATAAACCAGCCGTGAGTTGTTGTTTACATTACCGTGCCAGGGTTGCTCCCTGAGAGTTGTGATACGTGCTTGTAAACTATTATCTGTGGAGAACTGTAAATTGCAGTCATAAATGGAGCAGCGGTGCAAAACGAAACTTTAAAAAAACTTATTCGCAAACAAGCTTTGCACTGAATAAGGGACAGACTGAATTAAGTGTAAGTAAGTAAGTGCTATATTTGTCATTGTGTGTTGGGTTAGTCCTGAGCCGCTCCGCCATTGTGGGCCAATCTGACCAGCATGTTTTTGAGTACTGTCGTCAGTGCTCTTCTGAAACGGTGCAGCGCCTCTTGGGTTTATCCCTGTTTCAGAGCGTGGTGTCCTGCACTGGTCAGCTCCTCCACCTCCTCCTTCCTCTTCCTCCTGCGCTGCTCCCTCCGCTCCACAACAGTCTTTCACCATCTTTTCAAGTTTCAATTTTCAAGTTTATTTAATGGATGTATGCTTGTTGGGAAGAACGTAGCAGACGAATATAATCCGTCTTATTCTCCAGTGAACGTACATTGGCCAGAACAATAGTAGGGATAGAAGATTTGGGTTTGTCTTAGCTGTGAGTCTTGCCCGGATACCTCCTCGTTTGTCCCTTTTTGTTTCCTGTAGCTCCTCTTGTGCTGCCTCCTCTGCTGCAGGTGTGGGGGGCTCTTGGTGCCTCTTCAGTGTTTCAGAGGAAGACATTTGTAGGTCTCAAATGGGTTTAGCTCATAAGCTAGCTGTTTGTTTACTTAAAAAAAAAAAGGTGGGCCCTTCTGGCTAGTACAGGCTCTCTGCAGTAAAAAAAAAAAAAATCCACTGAACCTCCCCAAAACACAGCAAAGATGTACAAAAGTATCCAGTAAAACAATGTGAAACAGAGAAACTTATTTAAATAATGATTGAAACGTGTGCAAGTCAAACAAAACAACAATTCATCTAAGGCACTCTCTCAATCTGCTAAGATTTCGGCCCTGGGTCTCTATAGCCTGTCCGTCCTTGGGAGTGGATCTCTCCTTCTGTGGTTCTTCCCGAGGTTTCTCTTTACTCCCGCTGGGTTTTTGAGTTTTTCCTCGCCGTGCTGGAGAGTCTAAAGTTGGGGGACACCCATGCGGCTCGTCACCACCTGCTGCTGACACTTATTTGGACTTACTTTATGTCTGCCTGAACTTTACATTGTCTTTTTTACTGTTCTGTTTTATTGCCTTAATGTTGCAATTCTATGACAGCAGCTATCTCAGGGTTAATAGGAAAATTTACAACGCAAAATAATAATACCCGTCCGTGGCTAAATAATGACATGAAAAAGCAAATGAAAATCCTCTGAAAATCCTTAAATAACTTTAAAATAACTCAAAAAAGATGACGCTGCCACAATGGTAAACTAATTTAACTTGTATTTTGTGCAATCAGTAGAGGATTTGAGTAAAGATTTTTCAACAACTGAAAACTTATATTTACATCCAAACAGTTGATGAAACAAATGTGACACAAATTATTGCTAAATTATCTAATTCTAAATCAAATGATATTTTAACATTGATTGTCGCTTTCTTAAAAAATACGGCAATGTCCTGAGTAGACCACTGACACATCGAGTTAATCTGTCCATAAAACAGTACATTTCCTTCAGACTGGAAAAAGGCCGTCATCATGCCAATATTCAAAGCAGGAAACCTGGACAGTATGTGCAATTATCGGCCCATATCCACTTTGCCTATTTTATCAAAAGTACTTGAGAAAGTAGTAGCTGCCCAATGGATGGACCACTTGGAAGCTAATCAGTTCCTCCACCCACAGGAGTTTGGTTTTAAACCCTGTTATTCGACCAAAAATGCAAACTGCTGTTTTATTGAAAATGTAAGACAGCCCTTGGACAGGAGTCATGTGGTAGGAGCAGTATTTTTAGATCTAAAAAAGGCTTTCGAAATGGTCAGTCATAGCTTACTACTATCCAAGATGACGTCCTTTAACATCTCTGCTGAGGCAGTGGGCTGGTTCACATCTTATCTTCAAGACAGACATCAGTGTATTAAAGTTGGTGAGGATAAGTCACCGCTCTTAAGCATTCAAAGGGGCGTACCATAGGGCTCTATATTGGGACCTTTGCCGTTTAGTCTTTTTATAAACTATTTGCCACTAATCTGTCCTGGTGTAAATTGCCAACTTTATGCGGACGATGCTGTTTTTATGCACTCGCCAAGTCACCGGAACAGTCAGCGGAGGTTTTTGTCCACTTGTATGGCTGAGGTTAGTCAATGGCTCATTCAAAATCAGTTGGTGCTAAAGTTAACTAAAACTGTATCAATGTGGTTTTCTATTAAAAGACAAAATGTAGAGCAAAATGTTCAGATTGCACGACAAAACTGTAATATTGGTAACAGATTTTAAATATCTTGGATTGGTCCTCGACTCCCAATTAAAATTTGACAAATATCTAAAGAAAATCTCAAAAACTATTAAAAGCAACCTAAATTGTTTTAAACTAATTAGATATTATATTCCAAACCAGGCCGCCCTCCTATACATGCACACTATGATATTCTCACATATCATACTGCATGACGGCATGGGCACAGGCCACTCCCTCAGCCACTAAACACATTAGGTCATTATACAATCAAACTATAAAGATTATGGGCAAGAAGACGATCCGCTTCCATCACTGCAATATCCTCCAGAAGTATAAATTGTTAAGCTTTGAAAGCTTTAGCGATTCAAACTAACTTTCAAATGTCTCAATAATCTGCACCTGAGCCGTTCATTTATACAGAGACTAAACAGTAACAGAGTCACCAGAGGCTCCATCAATCACAACTGTACAGTTCCTCACTGCAAGACTTTATTTGGTCAGTCTGCTTTACATATAAAAGTGCAAAGTTGACTCATTACCCACTGAACTTGAAACCATGACTGAGTTTAAAATGTTCACTTTTTGAGTCAAGTCTTGGCTGAAATCGAAAGAGGAATATACCCATTTGTAAATAGCACTGAATTTGTGTATGTAAATAATTTTGACGGTGTGTATATATGTGGCAATGCGAGGGTTAACTTAGTAGTTTAACACAAAATAAAATATGCCAATCAACGCCAGCTGGAGATGGCCAGCACCAGTAATTTAAGTAAAGCACATAGGTTCGTTGTTGAGTAAATGGATCACAGAGACGAGGCACTGTATAGAAATGTTTTACATTTATTTTCACATTCTTTAGTTAAAGCAGTACTAAGTAACTTGTTTACCTCCTTTCCGTAGTCCCTGTGGGGGTAATACAAGTGTTAATGGGATGATTGGGGGTCTTTCATCTCCCCCTGGTGTCTCTGGCCAGAAAACCATGCTTGCAACTTGCAACCGGGGCGGAGCAACCAATACACACTAATAGAATCACGGAGAAGAAGCTAACAGGCTAACGGGCAAAGCTAACTGTGGGAGAGCGCCATTTTAAACAGTATTTACAGCCAAGTTTGAGTGAAAAAAAATATTCCCATTGTATAATTCCCTCTCCCTTCACCTTGTCTGTCAGCGTAGTATTTACTCTCCAAGACATTTAATAAGTTAAAAATCGTAACTTGCCAAGACACCTGCAGTTGCGCTTATGGCCTCTAGGGGCAAGAGTTACTTAGTACTGCTTTAAGACCAGGTTTGTCCGAAGTTCGTTTCACAGTTCGTTTAGTCACTTGTTTTCAGTTACCACAGTCTACCAGGGTGTTCTCGCACCGACGAAGCTCCGATTTCCAGCTTCTACAATGACGGGGAATACAAACGCAAACAGGGCAAAGTAGGGGGTAAAAAGGCGGAGAAAAAGGCAGGTGGCAGTGACGACCAGAGGCTACAAATGTAAATAAGCATGTCACCAAGAATGTAATTTACTAGATTATTTCTAAAAATCGATCAAGCCACAAACCTGAGCGGGGGCATTTGCGTGGCTCAGGGCTTTGACAGCTAGGTTCGAGTCAACTGCGGCCAATCCACTCAGCAGCTAGCTCGGCCCGAGAACGCGGGCCCATGACAGCACCGCAACAGACTAGACATTAACAACTAGTTAGCACCAACTTGAGGTATTTAAATTTAGCGACCAATATGATACTACCTGGACTGGAGAGTGACGAGGAGCAACAACCACAACACGGGAGACTGGGCGTATAGGAAATCAGAGGTCAAATAATAAACGGAAGTGCTATTTATCAGGTGACGGCCGGCGCGCACAGCCAACAATAGCCGCTGGCTGCTCTGCTTTGCAGACGACACTGGAGGCCACCATTGCTCCGCCATTGCTGTAGTACCGCCATATAGCCACTAGTTCCCCATTGAAATCCATTGCACTTTAGACACGTTAAAAACAACTTTAATGCCCGGTGCCTAATTTTTTTGAACGGTCTACAGCTTGATATTCCTCCTGTGATTACGCTGGGTTAGACACAATCAGAGGCACCGGGCTGGTTATCGTAGGATACATTTTAGAAATCTCGTACTTAATGAGGGTCGGACTGTTAGCATTGGAGCTGCGCGAGCTACACGTCACGCAAGGGCCGAGTCTACAGTGAAGATCCCGCCCTTATGCCCTTATTAGGAACATGCTTCGTCAGAGCTGGGGAGGAGGAGTCTGTAAATCCGCCATGATTTCCCCCTCAACGTGGTCATTGTGGTAAACGGGGAGGAGAGAGGAGGAGTTGTCTATTATTTGTACGGTCTATGACTGCCAATCACCATCAAAACTACAAGTGGCAGAGCCAGCCTGCAGGCATACTGCCACATATAGGTACGTTTTTAGGATGAAATGGAACATTTTTAATGTAGTGTAGAAAGACTCAACCAGGGACTGGAGTTGAAAATTAGAACTAGCTAGTTCTTTTTGCAGAGCATCAGCCACAAGCTTCTTTTGTACTATGTTGAATTGCAATGTCCTTATCAAATGAATAAATAAATAAAAAAATGTTTGATGCAGCCCTGTGAGGAAACTCCTGTTGTAATATTGGGCTATATTCAAAACCACTGATTGATTGATTTAGTGAAATGATGAAATAATGAAATGAGGTCCCTGCGCCTCACCTGGACCAGATGAGGCCAGCTGGGTCTGTTTGCATGGGCAACATTGCATCAGTGCAGTCTGATCAGAGTACACAGTTTATTTACAGTATGGCTGAGGTCACGGTTGCAAAAACGGGCTGACTGCGATCACTTGCGATCACTGATATTATGTTATTTTTAGAACAAAGCGGCTGGTGACAGATGAGAGTAGGTGAGAGTACACAGAGATGACTAACACATACCTTTCACACACTTCAGGGGACTTCACACAGACCAGAGCCGAGTGACTCATGGCTCAGACATCCACTATAGCACGCGCTCTTCAGCACAATCAGAACCCCCCAACAAACCCACATCAGGGAGATGTGTCTTTACATTTCAGCTCCATCTTGCTACATCCATCCTCTTCATTCAGGCACAACACAGCCCCATTTGTCTGGAGATGTTACATCTTCTTACATCATCCAGGGGTCACTCACTGGACCAGGAGTTTGAGAGGAACTTCCTTTCAATGTTTTTATGGCCCGTTGATTATTGCGTGTGTCATATTCCAGGATTCTCTGGTGCACACCTTCTGAGGTTTCAGAATTCTTGGTTTCACAAAACCTTGCGATAAGATTTTTATGACTTTTTACGGTTTTGAGTACAGGTTCTTCAGTAAGCACTGGTTCTTTTCCATTACTAGGCGACAGTAGATTGATTGGACTGTGTACAGTCAGTGTGATGTAGTGTCTGGGATGTTCCCAGATAAAAGAGGAGGGCATTGACACCGTGCTCTTATGTTGGAACACTTCAAACACTTGTTTGAAGTGTTCCAACAATACCGTAAGAGCTTATGAAAGCCATATGTGCAGCTGATAAAGGGAGGCTTCCACAGGAGCATAGCTGATAGTAGCTGGGCTATGCCACTCATTCAAACCGACTTGGTTTATCTTGACAGAAAAACTGAAATCAGAGAGATATAAAGATAAAGATGTGCAGCAGGATCCATGACGTCATGTTCCCAGACATGTACCTGCACTATTGCCTTCTTATTTTAACCTTGGGGCTTTTCAAGGCTGGGTTGGACAGTTTCACTGCGCATACATTTGCAAGGTATGCATGTAACTTAGACTTTGAGACCGTTTAGTGAGTCATGTGCAATATGTATGTGTGCTGCTTGAGCGGAAGAAAGATATGAAAGAAAATACACTGTACTCCAGATCATGTTTCTGCTTCCTCACGACAGCAGCGAACTAAACATGAGCAACATTTGGTATTATTTATATCTAAATGTTACTTTTTTGATTTATAACAGACAATAATCCCAAGGCCTCCACTGGCAATTATAGTGGGGAGGTAGTTTAAAGAAGGCTAAAACATTAGTTTTGTTTCATATTACAAACAATTTAACAGCCATAATAGTAAGAATACAGGCTTGCATTTGTTTTGCACTTTACTTTCTTCTCAAAGTGCAACAGTTGAGTCAATATTCATTCACTCCACTCTCGGTCGTGGTAAGCTTCATGTATGCAGCCACGACTGCCCTGGGGTAGACTGACAGAAGCAAGGCTTCCAATATGCGCCATCAGCCCCCCGACCACCACCATTATCCTTTACACAACAAATATACACTCAAATACACACAAACTGGGTGAAGAGTCCCAGGGTACAGTGTATTATGTAGCAGACAGACTTTGGATTTGTGAACAAATAACTCAACGGAGCCACTGCTGTCCCTCAATGATAACATTGGCACGACCCTTCACTGGACCCTTCACTGGACCCTTCACTGGACTCTGTGAATCATGATGATGTCATGATGTCAACTGTGTTTTGAGCTAAAAACAAAACCCAGTATCATAAGAAGGTGGGATTTTTACAGTTCATTTGAGGTAAAGTCACATGGGCGTGAGTGCAAGTGGTCTGCAACACTGGCTCTTATAAACCTGCCCGACCTCCTCAGCCTGACCCTGACTGTTGGCTCCAGTACAGTGGAGAGTGTGTCTGTCACAGTGACACAGCAGTATATAATGCACTGGGCCAGCTTTCCATTTTATTCCCTGGCTAATAAGACCAAGAAGCTCCTCTCTGGCTGTACTGGCCTGACATACAGCCACACAGTCCCAGTCTGCCTCACCTGACTGCTCCTGGGTGTGGCATCACAGCCTCTGCATAAATAAAGGCACGTGAAGAATTTCATTCATAAACCTGCTCACAAAGCTCGTGGGAAAGTCAACCATGCCCACGCAGCAATCCATCGCAGCCTTTACCTTAGTCATAGTTTGCCTCTGCGGTGGGCCCATGTTCAGACGTCCCGACACGAGGTGATAGAAGAAGATGCAGAAAGAAGGCTGGTCTTGGAGGCGCTGAAAACTGGGATCCTGAGCTCTCTGGGGATGGACAAGCCACCTGTTGTCCAGACGAAGGCGACACAAACCGAGCTCATGGAGATGGAACAGCTTTACCAGGAGAAGCTAAGCGAGCTGGGCCTGAACGCCACGCGGACCAACTGGGTGTCCACGCTGCTTTTGCCGGACAGAGGTAAGAAAAAAGGCTTTTGAAATGAAGGCTGAAAAAATAGTTATAATTCAGATGAGTAGAAGTGGTTGTCTGGTATAATACAGTGTTATTGCACAGGGAAAATGCAAATTTAGCAAGCCCTACTACTACCATATAGTAGTAGTAGTAGTAGTAGTAGTAGTAGTAGTAGAAGTAGAAGTAGCTGTTATATCAACAATAGCATAGTTTGTAACATGAAGGCTTTCATTTGTGAAGTACCTTAAGCTTTATTTGTGTAGGCTTGACAAGGTTACAAAGTGCTTTTAAGGAGAAACAAACACACAAACAACACTGTATAGATTGAGAGTTTACTGTCTTTGCTTAAAAGCCTGTTTAAAAAAGAAAGTCTTAAGTTTGCTTTATGAAAAATCCTGGGAACGCAAGGACAGAGGGAGTTTGTTCAAGAGACGGGTGCCACTGCTTTAAAGGCTCTGTCTGTCGGACACTTGACGGGATAATCATCATCTTAAAAACATTCTTTCATAATGTTTTTTTTAGTTCACTACAGCATGTTGGCTTGTGTAACGTTGTCACACAGTCATTTATTTTAGGTGCACTATACTGGATAGCTGTTTGTGGGTGTTTTGGAGATTCCATAAAGAAAACATTCTTTGGGTGTTGAGGCCAAGTGAGTGTGACGACACTCCTCTGATCTTACGTAACAGTGGGTCCCTTGGATTGTGCTTGGATCAAGATAAAAGTCCCAAAATAGCAAGTTGAAAGACTGGCAGGCCATTGCATCAGTCTAAAAGCTCTGCCCCCCAGTGCTGCTGTGAAATAAGTGACTGAAAGTTAATCTCTCAAACAGTCATCTACATTGCTGATCTTATGAAATAACATTGGGTACACATTGAAGTCGTAGCTGCTGCATTAGCACTAAGTAGGACTTGATTGTTTGGGGCTGGGATTCAGGAAGTGAGAGAGTCACGTCATATTCATTTGTTCATTGTCCAAACTGATTTTACCTTAGGGTGACCAGATTTCCAACTAAAAACTGGGACAATATTCAGGAATAGGCCACAGGGGTTCCAAATCTAAACTGTCTTTACCCACAATGAATGGTAAAACTATCAACAACTTATGACACGCACCAATCCGCATCCTGAATTGAGATTTTGAATTGGTTTACGCTTGGTAATTGATATGGGCCAAAGACATTCATTTTCAAGTGTAGGCTACGCTATTTCGGGGACTACATTGGCCAAAATTGGGACAACTGGGACAGATTACGAGTAAAACTGGGACAAATCCATGGTTTTGGAGAAATCTATCGGGACGTGGGACAAAGGACTAAAAACTGGGACTGTCCCGGGTAAACTGGGTCATCTGGTCACCCTATTTTTATCTGGCAACCCTATGTGTGGGGCTTATTCTGTAGTCCAATTGTTGTTTTTTTAAAATTAAATATTGACTAAATTTTCTTTTCCCTCATGTTTCAGTGCAAAAGCTAAAGCCTGGACACAGGGCAGACTCCCGGAGGCGGCACGTTCACTGGCACAGAGCAGTGTTCATGGAAAAACCCCACATTCAGGATGAACTCTCCCTGATACGTGCCGAGCTGCACATGTCTAGACAAGTCCTGGAGAGAGCCTCACGCAAGGTTAAAGTTCACCTGCGGAACTCCACACTCATGAGACAGGCGGTGTGGGCGGACGTCACCTCCCACGGGAATGTCTCACAGAGCATCGTGCTGGACGTCAGCGATGAGGTGCAAAAGTGGATCGGGGACAGCAGGGGGTCGCTAGAGGTAGACATAGGCAACAGAGGAGCCCACTACGGGTTCACCATTACTCTGAAGTTGACCCACGGACGCAGCACCAGGACGGCCCGCTCCGTTAATGAAGACGAGTGCGAGGAGGGAGAGCTGTGCTGCAGACAGTCGGTGACCGTCTCCTTCAGAGACATAGGCTGGACGGACTGGGTGGTAGCGCCGTTGGAGTACACAATGTACTTTTGCGGGGTTCCTGCCCGCACAACTACAAACCGGCCAGCATGCACACGCAGGTCAAGTCCAGGATGGCGCAGATCTCCAAGGGGGGCACGCCGAGGCCCTGCTGCGTGCCGGCCGAGTACCAGCCTATGGTGATCATGCATTATGACAGCCGCGGCAAACTCAAGCTTACGCCCTTCGAAGACCTCATAGTCAGTAAATGTTATTGTGCTTGACGATGTGTTGGTCTCCCTAGAGTTGGATTTCTTTAGCAAAGTGGACATGTAAAGCATATCTGTGGCTTATAAACTTCCTTTTGGACACCTCAGAATCGATATCTCACATTTTATAATTTAAATTAATGTTTGTGTGGAAAAGAGGAGGATTTAAACATAGCAAAAAATAACGTACAAGCCATCATTTCTTAGCTAACGGCATGGTAACAAATCAATGGCACCACGATAAGCACAGGTTTAAGTGCATGACAGCAGAATGAGTCTAGTGATGTTCATGAGCTTTGAAAATGCAAAAGACACTTCGAGGCTCTATATGCAACAATATCCAGGAAATACTGATTGGAGTGCTTTTGTAGTAGAAGAAATATCTGAAGTAAACAGAATTAGGCAAAACTCTGCAATTTAAGCAAAACACAACTGCAGGTATGTTTTTGATAAGGGTCATGTTTAAAGGCTAAAAAAGAAGTTCATTTTGCTTATGTTCCTTTCAATTCCGTCACTGTTCTCTCTCAAGCTCTCTACAGTCTACGTAGTTTGGGGGTAAATGCTACACCCACTGTTCCGCTGTTTCCTACATTCTCACGTGTCTTCTACTTGACTGTTAATGCAAACAAGCATAAACATCAACTTTAGTTTTAACAACGTAGCTTACCTTTAGCCTTGCTATAGCTAAAGTTGTTGTTAGTAACGTTAACGGCTACCCCTAAAGCTTCTCTTAGCAAAGGTTGTCTAAAGACAAGGCAAAGTAGATGTAACAAAGGATGTGTTTGAAAAGTGAATCTTAAAAAAAGACCTCTGTGCCATCAAAGGCAAATGCTAACTTTAGAACACTAGTTCACTCCTAGCATAGACAAACTGAAACCATATTAGCTGGGTAAAAAAAAAAGAAGAACCCTTGACATAGACTACAGGCTACTGATGTCTCAGGTATATGTTATATTATTGTATAGACCTACTCCTTTGTAAATGGTGTTACTTGTTCCATACAAATGAAGCTGTTCTTTTGATTATTTATTTAAACTTTATTTATGTTAATGTTGTAATGTTACAAAATGTTGTATTTCTTATGACACAATTTCATGTGCTCCACTGTTTTCTATACTTGAATGTTTTGATGGTACTGAATGCTTTATCAATGCGACATTTCACAATAAATATGACACAATAACACACTGTTGACGGAAATATTGTTAAAGGGTTTATTGGAAAAGCTTGATGACTCATATTTGTGTACAGATAACTTATCAAGGACTTTCTATCTGTGACCTTGATCCCTACGGTGGCCTTGACAGATATCTGCAAGGACGCAGATTAAAACTGTAAAAATCTGTAAAAAATTGGCTGATGAAAACGCTGTTGACTTGCCACAATACAAAAGATGAAAGGACTCCATGTTTGATTAGGGCAGTACAGTTTAATTCAATTACAATAATGAATATGAAAGTCACATAATTGAGGGGGGGAAAAACGCTTTATTAGGTCTGTTACTTTATGAACTGCACATCATCCAAGAAAAATAAAAGTCAAAACACTCACTGTATACCTGAGAACAAAGATATTCAACAGTTGGTGCGAAAAGACGAAGTAATCGGTTCATATAGCCTAGTCTAATTATAAATTGTATTGCATTGCATTGTATTTGATATACAGTATCCCACCAACAACAGATATAAATGTTGGCTATAAGATTGTATTGATGCACAGGAGACTCAATTTATTTGAGGCCAAAATATTATCTGAGCAATAAATAAATGTATACAAATTTGTTGTCACAACCTCATGCCCATGGCCCATTAAAGGGACAGGCCACAGTTTTCCATACTGAGATATGTTCTTACCTGAGCTTAGACGAATTGATGCGTACCTGTCTGGTCTTTCGTCCCTCAGTCAAGACCAAAGGTGTTGTTAGCATTTAGCCTCTCCTCCTCTCCTCTATGGGGCCAAACGGGGTGAAGTATTTAAATAAGGTTACGTGTGTAGTTACACGATCCAAGTGTAGTTACACAAAGTTACGCATGTTGATAACACCTTAGGAGCACTTCGATGTCCGCGCAGTAAAGTGAAGAGATTACTACACAGACGTTGAAGTGCTCATAATACGCCTTACAATATAGTACCCCTTTTTATCCACAAAATCAACATGTTTCATTTTGTGTAACTATACTTGGATTGTGTAACTACTCACGTAACCATATCTAAATAGGGAAAACGTGGAAGAGCTTGGTCACTAGGAATATGCTGGGAGAGGCTAAATACTAACAACATCTTTGGTCTTTTTGCGTGACTGAGTGCACGCACAAAGACCAGACAGGTACGCATCAACTCGTCTAAGCTGAGGTAAGAACATACTGTATCTCAGTAGAAAAACTGTGGCCTGTTCCTTTAAGTTGAAGCTGTAAGAGTTAGAAGAAGCTAAGGAGGAAGTCCTGCTAGACAAATTACGCAATATTTCTAAATTTACTGTAGAACTGCATGGTTTCCCCATAATGTGGTTAGATGATAATTTAAGGCTTCCCATTGGGTTCCCGGCATTGGGAAAGCCTTCTCATTATTTTGACATAAGTTTAGTTAGCCTAATTCAAACAAAGATATAAATAAGCAGTGAGAAAGACCAACAGTTCCTCCTTTCGATAAAACATTACATTTCATCCATAAATCATATAGGCTATTTTAAAACAACCACGGAGCTGCTTTTTTTTTTTTTTTTACCATATATGCAACAAAGCCATATTGGCCAACAGGAAGATATACATACAAGAAGTAAATGATGTTAATTAGCTCCATTTATTATTGTTCTAACCTTCTTTCAAATGACCTTTTCAGTATACCGTACATATTGACATGACATTTTCTAAGTAATCCACACATGTCAGGAAGCCAAAGAATATGCCCATGGACAAATTATTGTGAAATAATGTAAAAAAATCAGAAAAAAACATTGCTGCACAATATTTGACAATGTGTAATACTAACTATTAGGTGAAACCAAAATTTCAGTCTGTTGGCACTGATTACATATTACCCAAACAACGTGATGTTGGGCTGTTCACAATTACACCATCAAGGAAAGTCTAAAACTGACCTCAGAGGGCAAAAACCAAGCTGCAAGAATGACCCATCACCCATATTTTTTTTAAATCAATGGAAAGATGAGGCCCCTGAAAGCTGCATGCCTCCATAGGGAAACCAATTTGGATGTACTGTACAGTATGTGTGTGAGTCCACATTTCCAGGTTTAGTCTTGGTTTAGTGTTGTTTTAGTCGTGTTTAATCCAGATTTAGGCCAGATTTGTCATGCTGTTGTTTTTTGTCTAGTACTATTAGCTCCCACCATAATCAAGTAATTATGAAATTTAAGGGGGTGGGAGTTTATACGTTTTTACTTCTTCCCACTCCTTTTTTGAATTTAAAGATATACAGGTAGCTAAATGTATAACGTAATGTAAATATGTAAATATGTACATGATTTGAATATATATTGAATATTTGTTCAATTGTAAAGACGGCACATAATCATGCAAATTTGCATGAATTTGTCATGTGTTAATAACTGGAAATAAAATCAATCAATCAATCAATCAATCAATCAATAACTTATAGCAGTACTAAGTAACTCGTGCACCCTAGAGGCCATAAGGGCCACTGCAGGTGTCGTAGCATGTTGCGTTTTTTACTCATTAATTGTCCGTGAGGGTAATTACTACGCTGACAGTAAAGACAAAGGGAGAGAGGGATATTGTACATCCAATTACACAATGGAAATATTTTCACTCAAACTTGGCTGTAAATACTGTTTAAGTGGCGCTAGCCCTTAGTTAACTTTGCCCGTTAGCCTGTTAGCTTCTTCTTCGTGATTTCATTAGTGCAGCCATTCCCAAAGTCCGGAACATCGCGGCCCCCTTGTCGATCCAAAATTCTCTCGGGGCCCCCCAATAGAAAATAATTTATCCTATTCATTGGAATTGTTTTACAGCAAAATTACATAAAAAGAAACATCTAGCAATGAGTGGAGTTTAAAAATGGTTTCAAGTAATACATTTTAGCAAATAAATGTATTTTTCTTTTAAAATATATATTTTTCAATATACTTGTTTCTAGACAAGCTTTTTGGGGCCCCCCTATAGGTCTCCAAGGCCCCCAGGGGGCCCCGGACCCCACTTTGGGAACCACTGCATTAGTGTGTATTGGTGACTCCTACCTGGTGGCAGTCAAGTTGCAATTGTGGTTTTCTGGCCAGAGACACCAGGGTAGATGAAAGACCCCCCAATCATCCCATTAACACTTGTATTACCCCAGAGGGACTACGGAAAGGATTTATTAAGGTAAACAAGTTACTTAGTACTGCTTTAAAGCCATTCTGCAGAACATTCCAAGTTGTAGGTGGTTATTTCATAAAAGCACCTAGTAACAAGGGCTGCAACGATTAATCGATTAAATACATAAACTCGATTAGTAAAATGCTTCGAACATTATTTTCCCGCTTATATTCGCTTAATTAATATATCTCATTAAAACCACGTGAAACAGGGCCGCTTATGCGCCCGGAACTTTAGGGTTTAAGCGACGCTTGTTTCCGCACGACCGCTTCTGAAGAGCACAGCTCAGTCTATGGTAGTAAACAACAGAGTGGAGCTAGCTGTGCTAATACTCGTAGCGGGCAGAACCAGGTAGCAGAGCGGAGAACCAGGCCGTCGTAATAATCAAAACACGGCTCAAACAAGAAGAAACTCAGCAACGAGAGGTGAAGATAGGACGGAGGATAACGAGGTGAAAGGACACGGCTCTCCCGCTATCGCGCTAAAACAATGCTAACAGCTGCAACGATGATGATTTAACATCAGGACGGACTACACATTCATCCACTGTTCAAAGTGTGACATTAGGTAAAGTATGATGGCGAACTTATCTCCTTTCCCTCGTCACCAAAGGCAGACTTTCACATCCTACTATATCTACTTCTCTCTTGCTGCACAGTTTTTTTGCACTACATATCTTTACGCTGCATCAAGCATTTAAATTAAGATAAATAAATACACAGATCTAAATAGTGACCACCTCTTTTGGTTGTACTGCAGAGCCATGTCGTTCTCTGTCCCTCCTGGTGCTTAAGATGTGCCACTTTTTCATTGAAGCCTACCTGATGATTTTTTGTATTATTATTTTTATATTTATTAATATATTGCGATCTGTTGCTAGCCCAGTGTTAAACACGTTGTAATAGTGAAAAGGTGTGGGTCGTTCTTTAAAATGCCTGATCAATAAAAAAACAAAAAACTAATTCCTCTGTACTTCAAAGTTCTGCCAAATTGTCCCACTGGTCTCTGTCAGGTGGTCACACTATTTCAAAAGCAAAATAAAACTCCAACAGTCATACTGTTTCACCTGTACTTGAACGTTTCTCATATCTATCCTTTCATTGCTCACAACAAATACATTTATGAACCATGCACACTGACACATTATTCCCTGCTCGATGGCAATACTATGACAAAAATAATTAATTGTGAAGTATAGAGCAGGAGCATCATGGTGTGGGGCTGCTTTACTGCCTCAGGGCTGGACAACGTGCTATCATCAATAGAAAAATGAATTCACAAGTTTATGAAGATATTTGGCAGAAAGACCTGAGACATTCACAACATGCACGGAATAAGTAAGTAAACCCTTGTATTAAATAGCTGGCTGACCCTTCTTTTGTAGCAATAACTGCTTTCCTGTCGTTGCAGATTAGACGCTCAAACGATCAGGAATTCATCTTGGACCATTGCTCTTTACAAAACTGCTGCAGTTCAGCGAGATTCATAGGTTCACTTACTTTTTCCTCCCTGTCCTGTACATGTTACGGCCAATAAAAATATGATAAAATGTAAATCTTTGGGTGGTATTAGTTTAAGCAGACACTGTTTATTCATTCTTATGATTTTGATGAAGATCAGACCACATTTTATGACCAATATAGGCAGAAATGCGAGAAATTCCAAAGCGTTCACATACATTTTCATCCCAACCTACTTCACTTGAATAAGAGTGAAAGTACTGATATAAAAGACACTGAAGGTGCTCTCTCTCCTCATCATGGACATAAGGACATGTTGCTGCTTTTGGGACAAACTGATAAGAAATAAAGAATAAATGATGTTATTTCTAGCAGAAACATTCTTTGTTTAAAACTATGTTTTTTCTCCTCCTCCTCGATGTAAATAATCGATAGATCAATCGATTACTAAAATAATCAATAGTTGCAGCCCTAAGTAAACTGGTAAACAAACATGCCAGAAATATCAATATTAATTCTCATTTATATCTGCTTTTAGTGAAAAAATATGTTGCTCATATTTCTGTACTTTTAAAGAAACTGAGTACTGGCTTGAAATAAACCCACCATTAGTCCATCTATATGTAATATTGAACACATCAATGTAAGTGGTCTCAGGACTCTGGCATGATGTAAGTGTCGTCCTCCTGGTGGTGGGCAGAGGGATTGCAGGCCGGGTCGTTACTGTAGATTGCATCACACTGCAAATACACATCATCTTCAGGCACGTGGACCGTCCTGTCAACACAAGCACAAAACCCCACGGTGGAGTTAGATGAACCTTGGCCAGATATTAACAGTAAATTTTCCACTGTGTCTCTGTGACTCAGATTTCAAACTGTGCACTGATGTTACAACATGCAGGACTTTCGGATGTGAAATGGAAAAAGCCTGCCGCTGACTCAGCATTATTTAAAACACTCTTAGACATTACATGTACAACAAGAAAAGGTGTTCGTTTTCAGTCTCAGACCTCAGTGTGATAACAACAGTGGTGCAATGGGCTGATCATTCAACCTCTTAACCCCCCACCTGAACCAAACGCATTTTCAAAAAGCAACAAAAAAGCCACAAAAGAACAAAAAAAGCAACAAAAGAGTGACTGAAAAGTGACAAAAATGTGTGACAATAAAACCTAACAAAAAAAGCGATGGAAAAAAAGTCCTTATGGTGGTTCTCAAAGTGGGGGTCACGGGACACTGAAGTGGAGGGTATAGCAAGATGATATGTCAGATTATATTTCTGACATTGAATTTGGTCGGTTCAGGCGAGGGTTAAGAGGTTAAATATGCTCCAAATATTTTTTTGTTTAGGGAAATGGACTAATTTAGGAAAGTACATATTATTTATTTTTATTTAGTTCATGTATTTATTTAAAAGGGACCATGTACAATTATAACATAAATGTTTTGATTTGATGCATCGTAACAGAGCTAGCATGAGGCTAATTTACAGCGGGATGAAAAAGTGAGTACATCGTTTGGAATTTCTCACATTTCTGCCTCAATTGATCACTAAATGTGGTCTGATCTTCATCAAAATCACAGGAATGATTAAACAGTGTCGGCTTAAACTAATACCACCCAAACATTTACATTTGATCATATTTTTATTGGCCATAACATGTAAACATTCACAGGACAGCGTGGAATAAGTAAGTACACCGCCTGAATCTCGCTGAACTGCAGCAGTTTTGTAAAAAGGAATGGTCCAAGATTCATCCTGATCGTTTGAGCGTCTAATCTGCAACTACAGAAAAGCAGTTATTGCTGCAAAAGAAGGATCAGCCAGATATTTAATACAAGGGTTCACTTACTTATTCCACACTGTTGTGAATGTCTCAGGTTTTTCTGCAAATTATCTTAATAAACTTGTAAATTAATTTTCTATTGATGATAGCACGTTGTCCAGGCCCTGAGGCAACAAAACAGCCCCACACCATGATTCTCCTGCTCCAGACTTCACAGTGAGGAGAGGGTTTTGATGTTGATGTGCTGTTCCCTTTGTCCTCCACACATGACATTGTGTGTTCCTCCCAAACTATTCAACTTTGGTTTGTGAAGAGCTCTTGGATTCTCCACAGCACTACTGGAAAGATATACTGTGGAGTGATGGACCCGAAGTTGAATAGTTTGGGAGGAACACACAACGTCATCTCCATCCATCCATCCATCCAAAAGCACAATAAACAAGCGGCAAAAACACAATTAAAAAGTGATGAAAAAACCCACAAAACACAATAAAAAAGCGACAACACGACCAAAAAGTCAAGCACATTTCCAGTACGGCTTTACCAAAATCTAAAAGCTTCTGGACTGGAGAGTTTACAGCCTACAGGCCAGAGTAACGCCTCATTTGAAAGCTAAGACCCACAAAACTGATCTAAACTGATCTTTTCCCTCGATGTTACTTCTTTGTCGCTTTTGGCGGCTTTTTTTTATTGCATTGTCGTCACTTCTTTGTTGGATTTTGTCCATTTTTTGCTGCGCTTTCATTGCTTTTTGGACACATTTTTATGTCGTTTTTGTTGCTATTTTGACACCTTTTTTCCAAGAAGCTTTTAGATTTGGCAAACTGGAGAAAATGTTCTTGGTTCAGGTGGGGTTAAGAGGTTAAGGTACCCCTTGAAATAAATGAAAGCAACAAAAAATAAAAGAAAACAAAATGAAAACACAAATAGATAAGAAAAATAAATAAATAATAAAAACATACTAATCAGCCAAATAAAAATGGTGAATGTTTAGAACGTCTGAACTAGTTTGGCCACAATGAGACGAGTAAAATGAATAAAAATAAAACAAAAGAAATCCCCGGTACCTGTCGTGAGCCTTGGCGCCGTAGCTTGCCCCCCGCGCTATGTTCTCGTAGATGGGGACCTGGGCGGGCGTCGCTTCTGGTCGGCTCTCGTACTTGTGGCACTCCTTCACCGTTTTGGGCGCTTCTCCCTGCACCGCATCCTCTCTCTCCTTCTCGATCCTTTTCCTGGAGCCAAAACTCAAGACCCTCCTCAGCCGCTCAAACTTCCTATGGGCCAAAACTCCTGCCACAACGGCCAGCAGCGCGAGGACGAAGAAGAAGACGGACAGACCGACGATAAGCCCGGTGTCGGAGCCAGTGGTCGGGCATGAGGAGGTGCTGTTACCCGGGACGCAAGTGGTATTGGAATTCATAATCTGCGGATGGAAATAGTAAATTGGTTTAAAAAATAAGTATATCTTTGGTCTTACCACTTGAGAGTGGTTGGGGAAGTAAGAAACTGACCGTGTTTGACACTGAGCTTCAAGTGAGAGACAAGTTCCCTTTTTTGAAATAATGAAACCATGTTTCCTGTTTAAAAAAAAAAAAGCGAAAAGTGCTGAGAAAAGATTGAGTGAGGCCGCTGCGTTGTTAGAATTAATGTGTAAAGACGATATAAAGTTTTGAACCAATAAATGTTTGCAATATATTACTGATAAAAAGACTTACTACTACATTTCAGCTGCTAAGAAGAACTTTTGGGGAAGTGAATGTGTGCAGCCATCGAGTGGGTTGAAAACATTTGATAGTGTATGCATAATACTGCTGTTCAAAATGAGAACTGTATTACCAAACAAGTGCACAAATAGACAAGAACTTCCGCGTCAAAGAGTTACCTGATATTAGCGTGTATTTTGCAACTTGTGGTAAACTGCAAGGCTATGTTCATATAGGCTATAGAGTCTTAATGTCCACTAAGAAGTATGGTGCTTTTTCAGTTGTCTATACGTTTATATAAATGTGTTTGAAGCCACTTTTTTGTTGTGAATTTACCGATAGTGGTTGTTTGGTTTGGCCTCCGATCTTTCTTACCCTGTGAGCTACTTTTATGTAACAAAACTATAGACACTTGTGCAGCTACATGACTTCGGTGGGGTTCCCTCTGGCGAGTTAGAGCCAAGAGGATATTTCAACATGAACAATAAAAGAGAATGGTTTGACAGTTAAACTGGCGAGTGCTTCAGTGGGTCAAGTATATCGAGATATGAGCTCTTCAGATCCAAATTTTGAGTGTGCCCATGGATAATAATGGGTCCCCTACATGCTGTAGGAGGTGCCGAATTGCGCTTCAATTTTGGACCCCATGAGGTCCATGCTACTGTCATCTACTACAGTGCCGATTTTCTGACATAACTTTGGAACAGAAAGCAATCATTTGTGTCAGAAACTAGAGCTTTTAAATGACCCCTCCCTGGTCCTTCTACACTTCCGGGGAGCCACATAACATCGCAGTAAAATCTGTGAATTTACTTGGAGTTTCCTCCTCCAATATAACTGTTGTGCGCACGTTTTAAGATTGCACATGTTCTGATTTTTTTTTTTATGAATACATGATAATAAAAACACACACACACACACACACACACACACACACACACACACACACACACACACACACACACACACACACACACACACTATAGAATGCTTTGTGCATGTGTGCTAGAGAAACACACAGAAATATGAATGGTTCCCTCCTGGAACCGCCACCTTAACGTGGTGGAGGGGTTTGAGCCTGAATGATCCTGGAGCTCTGTTGTCGGGGGCTTGGTGCCCCTGGTAGGGTCTCCCATGGCAAACAGGTCCTAGGTGACGGGTCAGACAAAGAGCGGTTAAGAAGCCCCTTATGAGAGACCAACAGGCCCGGTTAGAACCATGAGGCCGTCCTTCTGTGGACCCACCACCTGCAGGAGGAGCCATAGGGTTGGTGCAGCTCCAACAGCTGCCCCCACGACTCGGCAACGGACAAGTGGCAGAAAATGGATGGATGGATGGATGGATAAATCTTTTTAGAGGTGGGGTGCAAAAGTTCAATCTTGCCTAATCTTTGGCTAGGGCCTGATAATAAGCAATCTGAGGCACTCAGAAAGAAACATTAATGTTTTTTTTACTCTCTGATCTTACATCCAGAGGCACAATAAAAGCAAATGTCTAGAGTTTCCTCTTTATGATTCATATTTACATGAATATTTGCAGATTGCAGGCACAACAATTACTCAAGTACAGTAAATGTTGCCGAGTCGTGGGGGCAGCTGTTGGAGCTGCACCAGCCCCTATGGCTCCTCCTGCAGGTGGTGGGTCCACAGAAGGACGGCCTCATGGTTCTAACCAAATGTTGAAGACCTGGAGAGCTACATGGTTGGAAATGTTGTTGTGACATTAGTACCTTTTTAAAGACACCCTTGGAGCGTTGTTTTATTTCATTCAAAACCTCTGGCCCCCAAGACGATTTTGCGAGAGATAGTCCATCCATCCATCCATCCATTTTCTTCCACTTGTCCATTGCCTCATGGTTCTAACCGGGCCTGTTGGTCTCTCATAAGGGGCTTCTGAACTTTGTCTGACCCGTCACCTAGGACCTGTTTGCCATGGGAGCAGAGGCGTAGCTTGCCATAAGGCAAGGCAGGCAGCTGCCTGGGGCCCCCAACTGTGAAGGGCCCCCATGCACCAACCCGTTTTTCAGATACCTGCAGTAAACGCTTGATATACACTCACCTAAAGGATTATTAGGAACGCCTGTTCAATTTCACATTAATGCAATTATCTAAACAACCAATCACATGGCAGTTGCTTCAATGCATTTAGGGGTGTGGTCCTGGTCAAGACAATCTCCTGAACTCCAAACTGAATGTCAGAATGGGAAAGAAAGGTGATTTAAGCAATTTGAGTGTGGCATGGTTGTTGGTGCCAGACGGGCCGGTCTGAGTATTTCACAATCTGCTCAGTTACTGGGATTTTCACGCACAACCATTTCTAGGGTTTACAAAGAATGATGTGAAAAGGGAAAAACATCCAGTATGCGGCAGTCCTGTGGGCGAAAATGCCTTGTTGATGCTAGAGGTCAGAGGAGAATGGGCCGACTGATTCAAGCTGATAGAAGAGCAACTTTGATTGAAATGACCACTCGTTACAACGAGGTATGGAGCAAAGCATTTGTGAAGCCACAACACGCACAACCTTGAGGCGGATGGGCTACAACAGCAGAAGACCCCACCGGTACCACTCATCTCCACTACAAATAGGAAAAAGAGGCTACAATTTGCACGAGCTCACCAAAATTGGACAGTTGAAGACTGGAAAAATGTTGCCTGGTCTGATGAGTCTCGATTTCTGTTGAGATATTCAGATGGTAGAGTCAGAATTTGGCGTAAACAGAATGAGAACATGGATCCATCATGCCTTGTTACCACTGTGCAGGCTGGTGGTGGTGGTGTAATGGTGTGGGGGATGTTTTCTTGGCACACTTTAGGCCCCTTAGTGCCAATTGGGCATCGTTTAAATGCCACGGACTACCTGAGCATTGTTTCTGACCATGTCCATCCCTTTATGACCACCATGTACCCATCCTCTGATGGCTACTTCCAGCAGGATAATGCACCATGTCACAAAGCTCCAATCATTTCAAATTGGTTTCTTGAACATGACAATGAGTTCACTGTACTACAATGGCCCCCACAGTCACCAGATCTCAACCCAATAGAGCATCTTGGATGTGGTGGAACGGGAGCTTCGTGCCCTGGATGTGCATCCCACAAATCTCCATCAACTGCAAGATGCTATCCTATCAATATGGGCCAACATTTCTAAAGAATGCTTCAGCACCTTGTTGAATCAATGCCACGTAGAATTAAGGCAGTTCTGAAGGCGAAAGGGGTCAAACACAGTATTAGTATGGTGTTCCTAATAATCCTTTAGGTGAGTGTATACAGCCTTCCTAATGATTTGGTGACGCACTTACATCATCTCTCCACCAACGCGCTGTGGCGCTGTTTATCCCCATCCTCCTGCATGCTTTAGTGAGTCATGGTTCCGTAATGTTAACTTTTAATGAGAAGTGAACAGACTTTTACTCATGGCTCCACCAGATTATATTTCTAATAGTGAAATCAGTTTATTGTAACTCTCTTCATGACCTAAAGAACCTCAGCCTTCTGTTCTGAGGAAAACTTCTGCAGAGAACTGCATTATGGGAGTTTCAGGTGACCGGCTCCTGCCCAAATGACATCCTCTCTCCCAGTGCGCAGTACACCGATCGGCCACCAGAGGGCCCCCAACCGACATTCTTGCTTGGGCCCCTTGGTACCCTTGCTACGCCACTGCATGGGAGACCCTACCAGGGGCACCAAGCCCCCGACAACAGAGCTCCCAGGATCATTCGGGCACTCAAACCCCTCCACCATGTTAAGGTGGCGGTTCCAGGAGGGGACAAGAGATAGTGTCGGTATTTTTATTTATTTCCTGGCACACCATCCCACTGGGTCATATACTGTATAATGAAACACTGAAGAGGCACCAAGAGCCGCCTACACCTGCAGCACAGTGGAGGCGTCACATGAGGAGGTATCCGGGCAAGACTCACACACAATTTGTGTGGCTTAGCCAGAACAATAGTAGTGATAGAACATTTAATGTTCTATCACTACTATTGTTCTGGCTAATGTTCATTCACTGGAGAATAAGACGGATTATATTAGTCGATGCTTTCCCAGAAGATGGTGAGACCTTAAGCCGTTGTTCCACAAAGCGCGACCCGCCCATGCACGCCACAATCTACGTGCACGTATCGACTCTACCCCGCAGACCCTTCTGTTTCCACCACACACACACACACCTGCAGTTGTTGTAGGCGGAGCCGCACAGAGGAGCACGCTGTACAGATCTTCATTAAAAGTTTTAGAGCCGTGATGAGAACAAATGTGGACAAATGCTGCCCTCTGGTGGGAGTTATGGAATCATTCAGAGGTGCCAAGCTGTAATAAAACAGAAAAGAAACCACTAAGTACAACTATGAAGGTAAGCTACATGCAAATGTTATGCTAACACCAGCTAAAGCTGCGCTAACAGCGGCTAAATGCTAATATCGGCAAAATCCCCTTTTAGCACAGCGGTATGATGTTGTGAAATATTACATCCGCATGACCTGCGTGTCAATAGTGAGGGCTGTCCACTCTCTCGTTGCCAATCAGAGGCCAGCAGTCTGTTCACGTCACATCAGACACGGGGTAGCCCGCTTTGGCCACAGCCAGAGGTCGGTCCCAAAACCTATACCTGATCAGACCGGTTTGGCTCTGGCCTTTGTTATGGAAAGCTCGACAAAGCGGGTGAAAGAGCCATTCGGCTGACACGCGCCTGCATGTGGAAAGACACCTTTAGTGGAGCAGGAGGAGGTCGAGAAGCTGACCAGTGCAGGACACCACGCTCTGAAACAGGGACAAACCCAGGAGGCGCTGCACCTTTTCACAGGGTCACTGAAGGCAGTTGTCCGTTTCCCCGACCTCCAAAAACATGCTGGTCAGGTTGGCCCCTCAATGGCGGCGTGCTCAGTCACAGCGGCTCAGGACTAACCCAACACCTGAACGCAATTTGTTGTACAATGAGCACGTACTTACTTCAAACAGTGATACTCAACAGGTGGTCGGACCCAAAAGTGGATCGCGAAATCATTTTCAGTGGGTTGCGAGTCTACAGGGAACTATTTTTTCAATATTTTCCGTCTGAACTGCATGGAAACACACCAGAGTCTGTTACAATAAATGTTATTGGGTTGGTTTGATCATAATTTCAGCCATAAAGGCAAATCTACAGCTGTTCAATAAAAACAGACTTGTCATCCTAGGGTAATGTTGAGACCCGAAGCCATACCACTTGAGAACCGCTGTTGTAAAACATTGGCATTTGCAGAAATAAAGTTCTTTACTTTAGTTACAATGGTGAGGTTCGGCCTGTTAGGCAATGATGAAGATCGGCCCTCCACGACACAAATGTGCCTACCTCTGCTCTACGCATTGAAAACGCCAGCCCACACTCCAATAAATGTCGCACAGAGATTTCCTCTCTCCTGTGCGCTGAAGACACAAGAGAAAGAATTGTGCCTTCTGCTGGTGTGTTGTGTAACGGCTTTTGATAACATTCATAAACCGGAGTATTTTCAAGACATACTGTACATTATATTAGCTTTATGGCAAAAATACTAAAACAGTTGGAAAACCCATCCATCCATCCATCCATCCATTTTCTTCCGCTTTATCCGGGCCGGGTCGCGGAGGCAGCAGTCTCAGCAGAGATGCCCAGACTTCCCGATCCCCGCACACCTCCTCCAGCTGTTCTGGGGGACCCCGAGGCGACACCAGGCCAGCTCGGAGACATAGTCCCACCAGCGTGTCCTGGCCTTCCACGAGGCCTCCTCCCAATAGGACATGCCTGGAACACCTCCCGAGGGAGGCACCAGGAGGCATCCGGAACAGATGCCCTAGCCACCTCAGCTGGCTCTTTCGACGTGGAGGAGTAGCGACTCTACCCCGAGCTCCTCCCGGGTAACTGAGCTCCTCACCCGATCTCGGAGGGTGCGCCCAGCCACCCTGCGAAGGAAACTCATTTCGGCCGCTTGTATTCGCGATCTTGTCCTTTCGGTCATACCCAATCTCATGACCATAGGTGAGGGTGGGAACGTAGATCGATCGGTAAATCGAGAGCTTTGCCCCCTGACTCAGCTCCCTCTTCACCACAACAGTCCGATACAGCGACCGCATCACTGCTGACGCTGCACCGATCCGTCTATCGATCTCACGCTCCATCCGTCCCTCACTCGTGAACAAGACCCCGAGATACTTGAACTCCTCCACTTGAGGTAAGGACTCCCCACCGACCTGAAGCGGGGAAGCCACCTTTTCCGGTGGAGAACCATGGCCTCAGATTTGGAGGTGCTGATCCTCATCCCGGCCGCTTCACACTCGGCTGCAAACCGCCCCAGTGCGCGCTGGAGGTCCTGATTTGATGGAGCCAACAGAACAACATCATCTGCAAACAGCAGAGATGAGATCCTGAGGTTCCCAAACCGGACACCCTCCGGCCCCTGGCTGCGCCTAGAAATTCTGTCCATAAAGGTAATGAACAGAACCGGTGACATAGGGCAGCCCTGGCGGAGACCAACACGCACCGGGAACAAGTCTGACTTACTGCCGGCAATGCGAACCAAGCTCCTGCTGCGGTCATACAGGAACGGACAGCCCTTAGCAGAGGGCCCCGCACCCCATACTCCGGAGCACCCCCACAGGGCACCCCGAGGGACACGGTCGAACGCTTTCTCCAAATCCACAAAGCACATGTGGACTGGTTGGGCGAACTCCCACGAACCCTCGAACACCCGATGTAGGGTATAGAGCTGGTCCAGTGTGCCACGACCGGGACGAAAACCGCATTGTTCCTCCTGAATCGAGGTCGACTATCGGCCGGATCCTCCTCTCCAGCACCCTGGAGTAGACCTTACCGGGAGGCTGAGAAGTGTGATCCCTCTGTAATTGGAGCACACCCTCCGATCCCCCTTCTTAAAGAGAGGGACCACCACCCCGGTCTGCCAATCCAGAGGCACTGTCCCCAACCGCCACGCGATGTTGCAGAGACGTGTCAGCCAAGACAGCCCTACAACATCCAGAGACTTAAGGTACTCGGGACGAATCTCATCCACCCCCGGGGCCTTGCCACCGAGGAGCTTTCTAACCACCTCAGTGACTTCAGCCTGGTGATGGACGCACCCCCCTCCGAGTCCCTAGCCTCTGCCTCCTCATCGGAAGACGTGACAGTGGGATTGAGGAGATCCTCGAAGTACTCCTTCCACCGCCCGACCACATCCCCAGTCGAGGTCAACAGCTCCCCGCCCGCACTGTAAACAGTGTTGGTGAAGCACTGCTTCCCCCCTGAGGCGCCGGATGGTTGCCAGAATCTCTTCGAGGCCGACCGATAGTCCTCCTCCATGGCTTCTCCGAACTCCTCCCAGACCCGAGTTTTGCCTCTGTGACAGCACGAGCTGCAGCACGCTTGGCCTGCCGGTACCTCTCAGCTGCCTCCGGAGTCCCACAAGCCAACAAGGCCAGGTAGGACTCTTTCTTCAGCTTGACGGCATCTCTTACTTCCGGGCGCCACCACCGGGTTCGGGATTGCCGCCGCGACAGGCACCAGAGACCTTACGGCCACAACTGCGAGCAGCCGCATCGACAATGGAGGAGGAGAACATGGTCCACTCGGACTCCATGTCTCCAACCTCCCTCGGAATCTGGGTGAAGCTCTTCCGGAGGTGGGAGTTGAAGACCCTACTGACAGAAGGATCCACCAAACGTTCCCAACAGACCCTCACAACACGTTTGGGCCTGCCAGGTCTGACTGGCTTCCTCCCCCCTGCCAGCGGATCCAGCTCACCACCAGGTGGTGATCGGTTGACAGCTCAGCCCCTCTCTTCACCCGAGTGTCCGAGACACGCGGCCGGAGATCAGATGACACAACTACAAAGTCGATCATCGACCTCCTGCCTAGGGTATCCTGGTGCCACGTGCACTTATGGACACCCTTGTGCTCGAACATGGTGTTCGTTATGGACAAACTGTAACTAGCACAGAAGTCCAATAACAGAACACCACTCGGGTTCAGATCGGGGAGGCCGTTCTTCCCCATCACCCCGTCCAGGTCTCACTGTCGTTACCCACGTGGGCGTTGAAGTCCCCCAGTAGAACAATGGAGTCCCCAGTCGGAGCACTATCTAGTACCCCTCCCAGGGACCCCAAGAAGGCCGGGTACTCTGCACCGATGTTGGGCCCGTAGGCCGAGACAACGGTGAGAGACCTGTCCCCAACCCGAAGGCGTAGGGACGCGACCCTCTCGTTCACCGGGGTGAACTCCAACACGTGGCGACTGAGCTGGGGGCTATGAGCAAACCCACCCCAGCCCGCCGTCTCTCCCGCGGGCAACTCCAGAAAAATGGAGAGTCCAGCCTCTCTCCAGGAGTTGGGATCCGGAACCCAGGCTGTGCGTGGAGGTGAGCCCGACTATATCTAGCCGGTATCTCTCAACCTCCCGCACAAGCTCAGGCTCCTTCCCCCCCAACGAAGTGACGTTCCATGTCCCGAACGCCAGAAGCTGCGCACGCGGACCAGGTCGTCGAGGCACCCGCCTTTGACTGCCACCTAGTCCTCTCTGCACCCGACCCCTACGGATCCCTCTGCGGGTGGTGAGTCCACAGGAGGGCGGCCCACGTCATCCCTTCGGGCTGTGCCCGGCCGGGCCCCGTGGGCAGAGGCCCGACCACCAGACGCTCGCATTCGAGCCCCAACCCCAGGCCTGGCTCCAGGGTGGGCCCCGGCTGCGCCATACCGGGCGACGTCACGGTCCTTGAGTGTTGTACGTCCATATGGGTCTTCTGAACTGCTCTTAGTCTGACCCGTCACCTAAGACCTGTTTGCCATGGGAGACCCTACCAGGGGCATGAAGCCCCAGACAACATAGCTCCAAGGATCATTCGGGCACTCAAACAACCCCACCACGTTAAGGTAGCAGTTCACGGGGTTGCAGTTGGAAAACCCAAATAAAACAAAAAAGTACATGTATATTTCCTACAGTGCCGACAATCAATGCATGCTTAAATTAACAATCAGCAATGTAAAAGGTTGAAAAAGGTATTTTCTTTTCTTAAAAAAAATAAAATAAAAACAGGTAGTAAAGCCTATCAAGATGGTTTATGGAGTAAACATTTTGCAAAACAAAACAAGACCAACTTCTCCAAAAATAAGGAAGGCAGACTTTGTTGTACTCTCCAAAACTGCAGTGAGAGTCAGATGTGAAAATGAGTAACATTGTTAGTCTTTTCTCACTTCTGTTCACACTAACGCACTGGAGGAGGTACAATACACAAGAACGCAGTAAATAAAACAACAGCAAGTTATTCCAAATGTCACGTATGCAGCTTCCTATAGAATACATAAATAAAATGTGTTAAAGCAAATGTTCCTGATAAGCATTCATTTGGGCACCTCAGCATTGAAACGTCATGTTTTTGTTTACTATATGAGGGGTATTATGCTCTTTTGGTAATACGAGGTTTCATTTGTAGCCATGGTCATGCTTGCAAATCGGTGGCGCTTCATGAACACACTCTCATGCCACGGCAAACCCAAGTCTGCGCCATGGGTTGTCCATTGTGGATTTTGAGGCGTGGTTAAGATCCTTATCCATTTGTAGAAGCCATCCTTTTTTAACCGCAGCTTTTCCCCACACGGTGTTACATTGCTTCTAGAATTTGTTGGAATTTCATTGAATCCAATCATAACATTCTTTCTTCCCCAAACAGGACAAAAAGTTCTATCTTTGACAGAACTATGTGGCATGAATACGGGTAAAGTTTGGTATGATTTGAATTATTGTTTTAAATCCTGCTCAATTGTGTGAAGAAACCTCTATAAGGAAATGCGCTGGTACCAAACATATCATAGAGAAATAGTCAAGGTGAAGTGAGAGTTTCATTTTGATGTTGGCATTTTGTGTCTGTCAGGTTTCAGTTTTTTGTATCACTGCTTGGCTAATATATTAGACCAATATATTCTTTGGGCAGTTTTCAATCAACATCATATTTTGTCAAAATGTAAAGAAGACATAGAACTACAGTAGACATAGAAATAAATGAGGTGGGTATGTTTTAATATTAAATTAGTAGGTACAGTTGTGCTCAAAAGTTTACATACCCTGGCAGAATTATTTGGACTATTTTCAAATAATATGAATGATAATACAAAAGGTTTTTGTTACTCATAGTTAGTGGTTGTGCGAAGCCATTCATGGTCAAACAACTGAGTTCGCTCTTTTTAAATATTCATGAAAACTGAAACTATACTAAAATTACTGTGATCAAAAGTTTACATACCCCAGTTCTTAATTCTGTGTATTGCCCCCTTTAACGTGCGGCACGGTGGCACAGTGGTTGGCGCTCGTGCTTCACAGCTAGAAGGTCCTGGGTTTGATTCCCACCTGGACGGGGCCTTTCTGTGTGGAGTTTGCATGTTCTCCCCGTGTCTGTGTAGGTTTCCTCCGGGTACTCCGGTTTCCCCTACCACTAAAAACATGTACAATAGGCCAGGATGAATATGAGTGTGTTTGAGAGTGCGCATGGGGACAACGGATGCAAATTAGCCCAAGGCTACAATCCGGTGTGGCTTGTTTACATGCATGAGACCCATGTATATTCATTAACATGCACTGTCCCGACCAAATAAATAACGTCAATGACAGCTTGGATTATTTTGTGGTGGTTGTGGATGGGCCTCTTTATTACCTGGGATGGCAAAACTGGCGATTCTTTTCGACAAAACCTCCAGTTCCTGTACGTTCCTGGCCTGTCTTGCATGATCTGCATGTTTGAGATCTCCTCATAGAGTGGCTCCATGATATTGAGGCCAGGAGACTGAGATGGACACTCCAGAACCTTCACTTTATTCTGCTGTAGCTAATGATAGGTCGGCATGGCCTTGTGCTTTGGATCGTTGTCATGTTGGAACGTCCAAGTGCGTCCCACGCTCAGCTTCCAGGCTGATGAGTGACACTTTTCCTCCAGTATTCTTTAACAACATGCTGCATTCATCCTGAAATCAGTTTTGACCAAGTTCCCTGAAGCTCACACATCCCCAAAACATCAGTGATCCACCTCCGTGTTTCACTGTAGGAATGGTGCACTGTTCATCACAGGCCTTGTTGACTCCTCCAAATGTAACGTTTATGGCCCAAAAGTCCAATTTTGGTTTCATCATTCCAAATGACATTGTTTCAGAAATGTTGAGGCGTGTCTCTGTGCTGTTTGGCATATTGTAAGCAGATACTTTGTGGCATTTGCAAAGTAATGGCTTTCTTCTGGCGACTTGGCCATGCAGCCCATGTTCTTCAAGTGCCTCCTTATTGTGCATCTTGCAACTGCGATACAACTTTTTGTCAGAGAGTCCTGTATTTCAGCTGAAGTTACTTGTGTTTTTTTATGGCAGTTGTTGCTGATTTTTTTTTTTGGTTGACCTGATTCAACAGAATCCCTACTTCTTAATGAGATTTTGCTGATTAACATTCTAAGTGCCTTGGATATCTTTTTATATCCCTTTCCTGTTTATACTAGCCTGGTGAGACCAGAATGATTCCCCTCTGTATTGTTTTATCCAGCGGGGGATCAGTCTGGTCACCCCGCCCTTGTTCGCGGCTTCCGCAAAATCAATCCGTTCACGTGCAATCAGATTCGTTTATTTGCCGTGACGTGTTGTTAGCGAGCAGCGTCACTCACGGGACGCGGAAGTTCCCTCAATAACAATCTACGAACGACGCACGAAAGAGAGAAAGCCTGTCTCCAATCGACGGTAAATGACCAAAAACACATCGACAGTAGGTGAGTTTCGTGATTCATAATCCTGCGCAAATATTAACGCAAAACCGCTAATAACACCACATCAACAGCAGACGCCCGCCCTTCGCTGATTGGTTTACTCCGCTTCCTGTTTGCTTGCGTATCTACCGCTGTGGGAAATGGATTTGACGCAACGGTGACCAGACTCACTCGCTGGTACAGCAGTGAGTCTGGATTTTTCCAGGCTAGTTTTATACAGTTCAACTATTCTCACAGATCCTTTGACAATTCTTTTGCTTTCCCCATGACTCAGGATGGCAGATGACCTTTTATAGGCACGCACACACACTGATTACAGGTCACAGGTGAGGATGCTTATACCTTTAGTAGCCATTCAAACCCCTCTGTATCAACTTGTGTGAATTTTATCAGGCCAAGAGCCCTAGGTTATGTAAACTTTTGATCAGGGTCATTTTGGAGGTTTCTTTTTTCATTATGATTTAAAAAGAGCAAACTCCGTTTTTTCACCATGAATGGCTTCACACAACCACTTATGAGTGAAAAAAACGTTTTATCTTTCATATTCTTTGAAAAAGAGTTAAAAAAATCCAAAATTCTGCCAGGGTATGTAAACTTTTGAGCACAACTGTATGTACAGTGAGGAAAATAAGTATTTGAACACCCTGCTATTTTGCAAGTTCTCCCACTTAGAAATCATGGAGGGGTCTGAAATTGTCATCGTAGGTGCATGTCCACTGTGAGAGACATAATCAAAAAAAAAAAATCCAGAAATCACAATGTATGATTTTGTAACTATTTATTTGTATGATACTGCTGCAAATAAGTATTTGAACACCTGAGAAAATCAATGTTAATATTTGGTACAGTAGCCTTTGTTTGCAATTACAGAGGTCAAACGTTTCCTGTAGTTTTTCACCAGGTTTGCACACACTGCAGGAGGGATTTTGGCCCACTCCTCCACACAGATCTTCTCTAGATCAGTCAGGTTTCTGGGCTGTCGCTGAGAAACACGGAGTTTGAGCTCCCTCCAAAGATTCTCTATTGGGTTTAGGTCTGGAGACTGGCTAGGCCACGCCAGAACCTTGATATGCTTCTTACAGAGCCACTCCTTGTTATCCTGGCTGTGTGCTTCGGGTCATTGTCATGTTGGAAGACCCAGCCTCGACCCATCTTCAATGCTCTAACTGAGGGAAGGAGGTTGTTCCCCAAAATCTCGCAATACATGGCCCCGGTCATCCTCTCCTTAATACAGTGCAGTCGCCCTGTCCCATGTGCAGAAAACACCCCCAAAGCATGATGCTACCACCCCATGCTTCACAGTAGGGATGGTGTTCTTGGGATGGTACTCATCATTCTTCTTCCTCCAAACACGTTTAGTGGAATTATGACCAAACGTTCCATTTTGGTCTCATCTGACCACATGACTTTCTCCCATGACTCCTCTGGATCATCCAAATGGTCATTGGCAAACTTAAGACGGGCCTTGACATGTGCTGGTTTAAGCAGGGGAACCTTCCGTGCCATGCATGATTTCAAACCATGACGTCTTAGTGTATTACCAACAGTAACCTTGGAAACGGTGGTCCCAGCTCTTTTCAGGTCATTGACCAGCTCCCCCTGTGTAGTTCTGGGCTGATTTCTCACCTGTCTTAGGATCATTGAGACCCCACGAGGTGAGATCTTGCATGGAGCCCCAGTCCGAGGGAGATTGACAGTCATGTTTAGCTTCTTCCATTTCTAATGATTGCTCCAACAGTGGACCTTTTTCACCAAGCTGCTTGGCAATTTCCCCGTAGCCCTTTCCAACCTTGTGGAGGTGTACAATTTTGTCTCTAGTGTCTTTGGACAGCTCTTTGGTCTTGGCCATGTTAGTAGTTGGATTCTTACTGATTGTATGGGGTGGACAGGTGTCTTTATGCAGCTAAAGACCTCAAACAGGTGCATCTAAATTTAGGATAATAAATGGAGTGGAGGTGGACATTTTAAAGGCAGACTAACAGGTCTTTGAGGGTCAGAATTCTAGCTGATAGACAGGTGTTCAAATACTTATTTGCAGCTGTATCATACAAATAAATAGTTACAAAATCATACATTGTGATTTCTGGATTTTTTTTTTTAGATTATGTCTCTCACAGTGGACATGCACCTACGATGACAATTTCAGACCCCTCCATGATTTCTAAGTGGGAGAACTTGCAAAATAGCAGGGTGTTCAAATACTTATTTTCCTCACTGTATATATTCTCCACTGAACATATCTGAGATGGATGTTTCTGAAATGTGCAGCGTTTTCATGCAGCGAAAGTCAGGTGAAGTTTGTCTGAAGAAAGAGACAGGCCTTTATTCTGACAATGTTCGAGTCTTGGAAGAAAGCAGTTCTATTTGTGCACATGACGACTGAAATGTAACTTTTAATGACTATTCATGTTTTATTGGTTTTATTTTCCTTCTAAATTTACATGTATGTACTTTCACACATAGTCTGATTGAAAAAGGCGATTGAGTTGCCTTGTGTACGAAATGTGCGATATAAATAAAGTTCCCTTGCCTTGCTTTGCTCATTGCTTTGAAAGCACTTTGAATTACTTGTGTATGAAATGCACTCCACATGGCCTCGCCTTCATAAAGCAATCAAAGATTGGCCAAAAATAAAATGATGATGTCAAATGATGATATTAGTGTGAAATTTGGTATGGATATTTTCAATACTGTAGGCAAGGCAAGTTTTTAATAACGCACATTTCACACTCAAGGCATCTCAATGCGCCTGTATTAGATTGATCTTACAACTTTTTAAGACAAAAAAAAGTGCACCACATTTGAAATTCCAACGTGATGACCTTTTTAGAGAGGCTTCGTAAATGCTAAGGCTATTAAAAAAAATAAATAATAAAAAACATATTTTTTGATAAGGTCAAACACAGAATTATGACATTTAGTAGCCTACAAATAGCTTGACATGATGAGGAAAATAAGTTGTGTTCATGTGACATCACAACATTCTAAGTAGAATTGAACTGAAGTGGTTGGAAGCTACAAACTATGGTGGTAACTATAGGCTAAAAGGTCAATGTCATCTCTGTCGACACAAATGCTAGGGTTTAAATTATTATCTCATATCGGCGTCCAAAAGTGGTGTCAAATCATTACCGTGATATTAGTCACTTAAAAGCACTTTCAGCCAAAATATGAATTAGGCAGGATTGGAGACACAATGTTTTTTAAGATTTTGAGAGACAGAGAGAGAGAGAGAGCTCAGTGAGGGCACCTTCAGAGGTTCACTCGTCATCAGAGCTGTGATTTTTATTTACAGTACATTATACTGTATATTTTAGCTTCTTCAAACTCACAATGAGGCATTTCCTCTCAATAAAATCATAGGTTTATAAAAAGGAACCTCACAATGCAGTTGTTGCACATGGAAAAATGCTTGTCTTTTCTGTTCTGACATGGCTGTACACAGTGACATCAATAGACTGAAGCAGAGCTTTGGCAATGAAGGACAAGACATCTGAAACCAATCCGTGAGCAAGGAAAAAGATTAACCAATGACCTTACAGCAGCGGCATCCCGACCCAACCCATGGTTTGCATACGATGTGAGAAATACAGATAAATAAATAAATAAATGTCTTGAGGAGTGCAATTTTTTTATAACCATGCCAATTACAACAGCAAAAGTGCATTAAAAAGAAGACATTTGTGTGCTGTGATCATGAATAAGAACATATATTTCTCAAATGAACCATATACTCCTAGTCTACTATTGGACCAGTATGGCTCCAGAGCTCCACCTGGTTGGACAAGCTCAAATGCAGGTGCTCGGAAATTAAGAAGCAAAACATATTTTTTCTCATCGTAGTCCAAATCTACTTTTGTTTGTTTTGCAAAGCATAGTCTATACTAACACTTGTAGAGTGGAAGAATATAAACTTAACTAAAGTCAGAGTTCAAGCCTATACCTTCTATAACTAGGCCTAATGACAGAAACAAACCTAGTGTTAAAGGCTCTGTACCTGATTTGTGTGACAGTATTGCACCCTGAAAGTAAATGTGCTGATATAATCATCCCTCTGAAGAACTGAGATATTAGAAAGTTTGGAGTTTGGACCAGCAAAGTAAAAAAAAAAACTGAAAAGTATATCATTATCAGCTATAGGGCCTTAAAACACTGGAACTGGCTCGGCGGTCATTCTGCTGTACATATCACAAAAGAAATAGATGAATAAATAAAAGACAATTGTGGCAATTAAAAATAAAAATATATAAATAAATAAAAGATATGGTCTGCCGAGGCTGCTGTATATGCATTCTGACAATTTACTAGCATACGGGATCATTTCAAACAGGTAAAACTAGCCTTGTGAGGAGTCTGTTTAGCGCGGGACAGGGCAGGGGTCGTGGACAGACTGAAGGTGTCCTGATGCGCAGATGAGTGCAATGTTGTCGGAGTAAAGCCCACGGACACAAGTTGAATGCGGGTGTTGCAGATGGTCCAGATGTGCGCCTCCACCTCACGCCCGCGCAGCGTCGTGAACACGCAGTGAACGGCAGTGAAGCAGCCGCAACGTCACACGGAAACCGTGGCCCAGTTTTCACAATAAGAGTAGACTTTGAGTGCGCTCCATGATGAAAATATGTTATACTCGGGAGAACAAACAAACAAACAAACAAACAAAAACTCAATAAAAAGAAAGAAATAAGTAGTATAATTTATAGAGGCCATTGAAAGCAGATTCTTTATATCTGGAATTTAAAAAACACCTTAATAATAACTTAACTCAAGTTTGAAATTAATTTAGTCAAACCATAAAAAACATTGTGGTGCTTATCTGGTGTAGCTTTAGAACTCAGCTTCAACCCTTCAAAAAGTTTGTGCATACTCTTTATTGAAAAGTTCAGTTGATCCAAACATTTATCATAAGGCAACTGTCAAAAATCATCAAAGCAATCTGAATCTATCATCAGATTGCATTTTTGGCAAAAGCCTCCAACCCACTCAAAAGCTTTGCAACCAACTTTTGAATCCTGATCCACTTACTGAGAACCAATGAGCTGGTAAATATGTAAATGTTGGGATACATAAAGCCTAAGATGAATGGCAGTTTATTTATTATACAAAAGTTATACAGCCTAGATAGAATGATATATCAGTAATAAATGTATTTAATATTGTACAAATAAACACACGCGCTAAAGACATATAGCATGATTTGTAGAAAATGTAATTTCTTGTGACTGGAGGTCGCCTATTCAAAGGGCGGCATACCATTTTTATTTTGACAAATCAGGTTAAACCGGAAGTGAAGCGTGCGTGCAGCGCGTGCCTTGACAGTTCACTCTTGCTAAACCGAGCAGAGCGGTGAAACATGGCGACTTCGAACAATCCGCGGAAATTCAGCGAGAAAATCGCCCTGCACACCCAGAAGCAGGCGGAGGAGACGGCGGCCTTCGAGGAGGTCATGAAGGACCTGAGCATCACGCGCCAGGCCCGGGTGAGTACCGCCACGGCACGAGCTTCTGCAGCTTCCTCCCGCGACATGACGAAGAGGAGGTAAACAATAACAAACGACTCTTCCTGCACTGCTGCCAGCTGGAGCCATAGTGCAGCCTTCAGCCCGCTCTCCAGCCCAGCCTTCAGCCCGCTCCGTGCCTGCGAGTGGCGGACTCACAGAGCGAGCGAGGCACCGTGCTCCAGGTCCCCACGGTTATGTGGAGGAAGAAAGGGGCGTGCGTGGATCTCCCGATGACATTTTGACAGGAGCTTGTCCTCGGCGGTTCTAATCCAGCAGGGCCGTAGTCAGGGGGGAGGCAACGTGCTGGAGGAGTTGAGTCCATTTGGTGTCGTTTTACTTCAGCTTTATTATATAACAACCATTTAATGGTGTGATTTTATTGATTTATATATTCCCACCACTTGGTACTGTAAGCACTCGGTATCAATAACAATCCATATCATTGTAATGGCCCTTGAAATGAATGAAATTTAAAACTTAATTCTTCAAAGCTATTGGTTTTTAGATTATTGTTTGGCTCATACTATATTCGCCTCGTAACCCCGACCTTAACTGGACACATTTTCTCCAGTTCAGCTTTGCCCAAATCTAAAAGCTTCTTGACTGGAGTTTACAGCCTATAGGCCAGCGTAATGCCTCATTTGAAAGCTAAGACCTACAAAACTCATCTAAGCAAAGTAATGTAACTGTGATGAAGCCACAAAAATGTGACCAAAACGTGACGAAAATGTGACAAAAAACTCGACGAAAACCTGACAACAAAAAGAGGGAAGAGCTTAGGCCTTAGCTTTTAAATGAGGCTGTGAACGTTTCAGTCAAGAAGCTTTTAGATTTGCGTACAGGTCAGGACAGGTCTCAGTAGGCTCCTCTTCTGTGATTGACATCTGAAACTGCAGCCTGAAGCCACTGGATTATTATAACCAGTGTACGACGTGTCCCGCCAAAAGGAAAAGTCCCCCCTGGCCTTTGCGAATGCCCCCGTCCCGACCACAGTCACTAGAGCTGCATATCACAGGGCTATATCAGGTGCTCATCTGTCCACTATAATCCAATTTACCCACACAACTCAATTAGCGGAGACTATTTGTCGACTATAGGGATGTAACAATATTAATAGTCGCAATTGATTTGATATCACAACGAAACTGTGGCTATTCAAGCAGCACGAAAACAACAAAATGCCCTGTTTCCATGGCGTCCTATCAAGTTTAACATCTGCTAAAAAGGAAATGCACGTGTCAGTTTAGCAGCTCACGTATCAGGCGTCTCTCAAATGTCAATGCTGCTGGAAAGAGTGTACAGTGAACTGAATGGTTTGAATTGGATGGAAATAATCGATCCCATTAGGCTAATTTAACTGAGATTTTTCTACCAACTTAAGGTTTTCAAATCAAGATTCATTTCACTCTGAACATGTGGACAATGTCCCGGAGCATTATTTGCACAAAGCCTAATTACAAGAGCGAAAGTACGACAATAGAAAATCAGACGCACTTCAGAACATGTCTGTGTAGACGTTGGGCTAGTCTCGGGGCGCTGTGACAGGCTCAGCTGGTAATTGCGATCATTATTAGATTGTGCACTGTGCCCGTAGGGTTCGCAGGAGGAAATCTAATCGAGCGGTTATGGCTTCTGTAAATTGGAATCTGGGACTTGAGACCGTTTTGAAATATAGACGTTATCAGAGAGCCTCCGGGAGTTTGTTTGTTACGTAAAATCAGAAGAACAAGATCGTTTTTGGCTAGCCCCCCATCCCACTTAGCAAGTTTTAAGCGTTGATATTTTGCCCGTTCATAATCACCCTGATCATTCCAGACACAGCTTGAGCGCCTTCTTATACTTGGTTTGTTACAACATGCTCCGGTATACACGCCACAAACGCACAGCTGCGGATGTGATTTGTCGGACATCGGTGTTAGAGGATAACATTAAATCACTATTTATCATACTGGGTCAAGCTGTAAAGTCGTACTGCCCGTGGGTCAAGCTGTACAGTCGTACTATCTCTGTCATAGCCTTGATTGTGGTGCTCAGGCGCCCACTATCTTTTGCCACTGAATCTTTTGCTTGCGTATTAGTATGACGCTCTTAGACAGTATTTACCTCTCTTCTGTGGAAGCATAGACAGACTTGAATGGTGTGACTAGCGTAATGTCTTGAGTTCATGTCTCCGGGTCCCGTAACGATGGTAAATAAACTTCTCCTGCATAAGACATCTGACTGCTGCCTATTCTTCACCAATCATCTCGGGCACTTTTGTTATTTCCCTAACAATCGGCGCTAGTATCAGAGGTTGCTGCAGCGTGTTGTTTTGCAGGCCAATGTTTTCAAATCAACAACTTACTCCAAAATGTGACGTGATTTTCAATGGTCATAAGTAGGGATGTCAATATTAACTGGTTTTATGATTACCGTGGTCATACTGTAATAAAAGATGACGGTATTTTAATTGTAAAAGCATTTTAGGCCCCAAGGTAAACCGCTGACACGTCTCATGAGCCGTAACGCGTGCATACGTATTTGGGCCAAACGTAAACGTAAATCCACCCCAAACATATGAAGTCAGGTTCAATAATCCAACGTGCAAAGAGCAAATTAAATTAAATGATTCATCTATAGGATAACGCATAACGTTGCCAAAGGAAAAGTCCCAAAAGAACCATGTACAGCGGCGTTCGTTCTGTCACTGTAACATAAGCTGAATTTTCAATAGAGTTCGGGAAAATCCACTGTTACCATGGAGATCTGCCATCTTTGCAGCTGTTAGCATACATGTTCCATAGACTAACATTAGGATCAGAGGAGACTGAAGGCAGCCAGCCAGGTTTCCCCGATCTCCAAAAACATGCTGGTCAGGTTGACCCACAGTGGTGGCGCGGCTCAGTCGCTCAACACTATGTCGTTGTACGGTTGTACAATGACAAATACTGTAAAGCACTTACTTATTTAATTACTAAAAACAGTATAAAAAGTCGTGGAAAAACTTCGTTAGCTGTTGAGTCACTGCTGGTAAATACAGTGCATCCGGAAAGTATTCACAGCGCTTCACGTTTTTCACATTTTGTTATGTTTACAACCATAAACGTAAAGATTTTATTTTGAATTTTTTACTGAAAGTTCACACACAAGTAACAGACAACTGTGAAGTGAAAGCAAAATGATACATGATTCAGTTATTTTTCAAAAAATAGAAAAATGAAAAGTGGGGCTGCATAAGTATTCATAACGCATTTCCGGAGTGCATTAAATTGCCCTTATAACATTCCTAATGACTGCAGAATGTTCACACCTTGCCCTAACCATTAAATAGAGGCCACCTGTGCATAATCTACTCCCAGTATAATTAAGCTGTTCTGTGAGGGCCTCAGAGCTATGGTCAGAGTGTATTGGTCACTAAACAACATCATGAAGTCCAATAACACATCAGACCGGTCCGAGATAAAGTTATTGAGAAGTATAAAGCTGGGTTAGGTTATAAAAACATTTCCAAAGCTTTGAACATCTCTCAAAGTACAGTTAAATACATCATCCAGGAATAGAAAGAGTGTGGCATCACTGCAAACCTACCAAGACCCGGCTGTTCTCCTAAACTTACTGACCGAACAAGGACCGCACTGACCAGAGCTGTTACCAAGAAGCCTATGATGACCCTGGGTTCATCCAGGAGTTCATCCAGGAGTTCATGGCAGAGAGCTACAGCTCAGGTGGGGGAAACTGTACACAGGACAACTATTAGTCGTACACTGCACAAATCTGGCCTTATGGCAGAGTGGCATTTTTGAAAGAAAACCATAAGAAATACCGTTTTCTGTTTGCTAGAAGCCACATGGAGGCCACATGGTGGCTTCTAGCAAACAGAAAACGGGACTTCTTATGGTTTCTTTCAAAAATCGCTTGTTCTTGCCACTCTGCCATAAGGCCAGATTTGTGCAGTGTACGACTAATAGTTGTCCTGTGTACAGTTTCCCCACCTGAGCTGTAGCTCTCTGCAGTTCATCCAGGGTCATCATAGGCTTCTTGGTAACAGCTCTGGTCAGTGCGGTCCTTGTTCGGTCAGTAAGTTTAGGAGAACAGCCGGTCTTGGTAGGTTTGCAGTGATGCCACACTCTTTCTATTCCTGGATGATGTATTTAACTGTACTTTGAGAGATGTTCAAAGCTTTGGAAATGTTTTTATAACCTAACCCAGCTTTATACTTCTCAGTAACTTTATCTCGGACCCGTCTGGTGTGTTATTGGACTTCATGATGTTGTTTAGTGACCAATACACTCTGACCATAGCTCTGAGGCCCTCACAGAACAGCTTAATTATACTGAGAGTAGAATACACACAGGTGGCCTCTATTTAATGGTTAGGGCAAGGTGTGAACATTCTGCAGTCATTAGGAATGTTATAAAGGCAATTTAATGCACTCCGGAAATGCGTTATGAATACTTATGCAGCCCCACTTTTCACTTTTCTATTTTTTGAAAAATAACAGAATCATGTATCATTTTGCTTTCACTTCACAGTTGTCTGTTACTTGTGTGTGAACTTTCAGTAAAAAATGCAAAATAAAATCTTTACGTTTATGGTTGTAAACATGACAAAATGTGAAAAAAGTGAAGCGCTGTGAATACTTTCCGGATGCACTATACATTGTGTTTACATTCAAGTGTTTTAATGTGAACATTAACTCTAGTATTTTACTTTTTAAAATCTCTGTTAGTTTATTATTGTTGGTGATCCCATGATGCTTGGCAGTATGACATCACATTCCCGAATTCTATAGGTTTTCAATTAAAACAATCCTTAAATAAATCTAAAACTGTACATAAAGGACAAACGACTTGTAGTAGTAGACAAATGGTGAGTGCAAGCTACAAAATAGCGTGTAGCTATTTCTGGGCATGTTGCACCTACTGTAAGTTGATATGTGAAATTACAGTTTTATGGCCCCAAATCTGATGTGTTAATTAAAGAATGCTGTACGAGTAAAATAAATGTGTGAATAACTCTTCTGCTGATCCACTTTAATTGACTCCCTATAATGTATTGTTTCTTTTTGTGAACATTGTGAAAGGATTCAAGAAATTAATTGTATTTTTTTCCTGGGCTTGGCAATAAATTTAAATTTAATCGAAATCACAATCTCTACTTTGATCAATCTCAATAATCGCCATAGGACTTTATAATCGTCAGGTTTACAGCCGTTACTTTGGCCGAAACAGCACCTAGTTTTGGAGTTTAGATCGAAAAGCGAGATTGATCAATATGAGAAAAAAAATCATGATGCATTTGTTTGCCCTATTGTATTTTCTTTATTTTCAATAATTGTAATCGTGAAATCGCAAGATTTTTCCTTCTTACTAACCGCTTCCATAACAGGGCTTAGAATTGTGCCTGAAACGTGTGAATGAGCAATTGAGTTTGAATTTCAGGCACAACATCTTGCTCTTGTCCACAAAAGTTCTTAAGCCGTCATCTGTACATGGGAGTTTAAGCGTTACAGACATTTCACCTTTCACTCAAGAAGCTGTTGATCCAGTGGGAGGGATTTCAATTATAAATGGTCCCATCTTTATTCCAAAACTGATGTTTATGTTTATATTTATTGGTTTATTTGGTCGGGACAGTGCAAGTTACAGTAATGAACAAGCCACACCGGATTGTAGCCTTGGGCTAATTTCCATCCGTCGTCCCCCATGCGCACTCTCAAACACACTCTCATTCATCCTGGCCTATTGTACATGTTTTTAGTGGTAGGGGAAACCGGAGTACCCGGAGGAAACCTACGCAGACACGGGGAGAACATGCAAATTCCACACAGAAAGGCCTCGGCCTTGGTGGGAATCGAACCCAGACCTTCTAGCTGTGAAGCACAAGCACTAACCGCTGTACTACCGTGCCGCCCGATGGGTGGTACCAATTAGCGAGACCTGTCCTACTGGATCATGATATTCTCCCTGCTGCTACAAAAAGATTAGTCTTGAAACAGCGGTGAAATATCTGCAACACTTAAACTCCCCAGTTTTTAGAACCTTTGTCTACAATGGAAAACTCCAGTATGACAAAGATGGAGAATGCAGTGAGAGAAAGCATTGTAATTGTGCTCTGTGTTGCAGTTGCAGAAAGCTCAGTACCTGCAGCTGGGGCCGAACAGGGGCCTGTACTACGGAGGCTCTCTGCCCAACGTCAACACGATCGGAAAGAGCGCCGGAGATGTGTCTTTCCAGGTAACTTCCAAACGGCTCACCATCGTGATCTGCTTCGCCAGCTCTAGTATCACCTATGATGGCATTTTTGTCTGTTCAAGACCTATTCCTTTGATGTGCTCATTCATAATTCTGTTCAGCCGTGTCGCAAAGAGAACAGCATCTCCTTTTTGATGGCTGATTGCAATATAATCCTCAGTGCTGCCGATTGCTGTTAAGCCTGTTTGATTACCGTAGCTTTCATGTGGACATATCAAGCATACGTAATTAAGGTGCTAAAAACCTGCTTTGGGTCAGCGATGATGTTTTACATTATTTGTTTAAATAATTCTTCACTTCTGAAATACGTGCTAGGTCACAGTTGAGACAAGCTGCGCATGCGCAAACAAGTGAAAAAGGCCGCAAGTTTGGATAAACGTCTGTCAAATATCATTGTAAATGAGCCGAACTGTAGAAATACTGTAATTGCGGGACAAGGGAATCACAGTCTAAAAGCATCATAATTATCATATAGGGTCATGCTGTATGGTCATATCTCTCTCTGTAGAACAGTCATTACCTTGATTTCACATATAACACATATATTGACTAATCGCAACGCATTCGCTATGCTAATGCTGCCTTTATGTAGTCTTGAAATGGAGTAGAGAATTGCACATGAACACCACCTCCTATAGTATTTTCCACTGGCAAACTGGGAGATAAATTTGATGCTTGAGCTCCTGAGATAAGATAATCTTTGACCTTTCAACACAACAGAGCAGCTAATACACAATGCATTTAGCCATTTAGCTACTCAATTTTAATATGGTCTCTTTTTCAACACAAATTAGCAGCCTGCTACCACAAGCAGGAAGACAGTGCCAAAAACTGTATAAATCAGCTGACCAGACACGTCACAGCAACATCACGTGACAACCTCTGAGAAGGCCACAGTTGTAGCCGAAACCGTTAGGTACGAAAAACTAACATTAAGGTCTGTCTATAGGAACAAGAGCTACAATACAAATTAGCAGTAGTTCAGCGGGTTGTTGATGACTTTCTCACCTGAAGTTATTAATTTACAGTGTGTTGGTGTGGGTTTTTTTTCACTTTGCTATGACACAAAAGCACTTGAACACAACACACTCGTAATTTCCACTTCACAACTGGAAAGGATCATCTTTACCAGATCACATGAAGGCAACATAACATGACTAGTGCTAATGCGGCTAGTGTTGACGTCCTCATCAGCTTATACAGTGCCTTGTGAAAGTACTAATACACCTTGAACCTTTGCACATTTTGTCATGTTTACAACCCTAAACATTTTTTACTGAAAGTTCACACACAAGTAACAGACAACTGTGAAGTGAAAGCAAAATGATACATGATTCTGTTATTTTTCAAAAAATAGAAAGTGCATTAAATTGCCTTTATAACATTCCTAATGACTGCAGAATGTTCACACCTTGCCCTAACCATTAAATAGAGGCCACCTGTGTGTAATCTACTCTCAGTATAATTCCAGCTGTTCTGTGAGGGCCTCAGAGCTATGGTCAGAGTGTATTGGTCACTAAAAGGTCAGGGATAAAGCTGTGGAGAAGTTTAAAGCAGTGTTAAGTTATACAAAGATTTCCCAAGATTTGAACATCTCACGGAGCACTGCTCAATCCATCATTCAGAAATGGAAGGAGTATAGCACCACTGCGAACTTACCAAGACACAGGCGTCCACCTAAACTAACAGACCGAACAAGAAGAGCACTGGTCAAAAATGCAACCAAGTGCCCCAAGATAACTCTGGAGGAGCTGTGACGTACTGCCGCTGAGCTGGGGGAATCTGTACATGGGACAACTATAAGTCGTACTCTACACAAATCTGGCCTTCATGGACGAGTGGCAAGAAGAAAGCCATTATTGAAAGGAGGCCATAAGAAATCCTGTTTGAAGTTTGCTAGAAGTCATATGGAGGACACAGCTACCATGTGGAAGAAGGTGCTTTGGTCAAATGAGACAAAAATTGAACTTTTTGGCCCAAATGCAAAACGTTATGTATGGAGCAAACCTAGGACTGCTCATCGTCCTGAGTGCACCATCCCCAGTGTCAAATATGGTGGGGGAGCATCATGCTATGGGGCTGCTTTTCCTCAGCGGGGACTGGGAAGATTGTAAGAATAGTTGGGAAGATGGATGGAGCCAAATACAGAGACATTTTGGAGGAAAACCTGCTGGAGTCAGCAAGAGAATTGAGGCTGGGGCGGAGATTCACCTTCCAGCAGGACAATGACCCTAAACACAAAGCTAAATCTACAATGGAATGGTTTAAAAACAAACATATTAATGTGTTAGAATGGCCCAGTCAAAGTCCTGACCTAAATCCTATTGAAAATCTGTGGAAAGACCCGAAAACTGCTGTTCACAAACGCTCTCCTTCTAATTTGACAGAGCTTGAGTTGTTTTGTAAAGAGGAATGGGCTAAAATGTCAGTCTCTAGATGTGCAAACCTTGTAGTCATACCCCAGAAGACCTGAAGAAGCAAAAGGGGGATCCACAAAGTATTAATTCATGCTGTATGAATACTTATGCACGCCCCACTTTTCACTTTTCTATTTTTTGAAAAATAACAGAATCATGTATCATTTTGCTTTCACTTCACAGTTGTCTGTTACTTGTGTGTGAACTTTCAGTAAAAAATTCAAAAAACTGTGCTGCTAAATTATAATTATCACAAGAAGAAGAAGATCTTTATTTATATAGCGCCTTTCACAGACATGGTCACAAAGTGCTTTACATGAGACAATTGTACATTCACTCCACACTCAGTTGTGGTAAGCTATGTTAGCTTCAGTTTCCCCTGGGGGACACTGACAGCGCTGTCGTGACTGCACACATCTGCGCCAACGGTCCCTCTGACCACCATCAGAGTCAGAACTCTGATAGAATCGAGTCCAACAGCTGTAATCGGGAGCACTACATTCTTTTAGACTGTGATTACCTTGTCCCGCAAATGTGTCTACAGTTCTGGCTCAGTTACAATGATGTTTGGCCGTTCTCACCTGTTAGCGTATGTGCAACTCGCCTCAACTGAGACCTAGCCCGTATTTCGGAAATGAGGAATTGTGTGTGCATGAGGAGAACAACGCTTGATGGATATACCCTCCACTGGCAGCACGGGAGATTATGACGAAAATCAGATACAAGCCACTATTTTTCACTAACGGCATGCTAACAAATCAATGGTGCTGTGATAAATGCATTTCTCTCAAATGCAGATCACAGCGCTTTTCTGTAGTAGAAGGAGAAATGACCAATGCAAACAGGATTGCTCAAACCGTGAATGAAGCTAAACACCAGTACATTTTTGTTTTTGTTGAAGGAACATGTCGTAAAAATAAAGGCATTTTGCGTGATATGATTTACTGAATAAATTGCAAATCAAATCACAAATACGAATCGTTGTCCGAAAAAAATCTCAATATATTTTTAGAACAACACAATATGAGAAAAATCATTGCGATATTCGATAACTGTCAATGTTTTAATATAACTATATTATTCCTAAATTTTAACACTGCACCTCACATTTTATTTAAACAACAGCCAATTTGTCTTTTCATCAAATTGCATCAAAACAAGACGTAACTTAAAGACTACTCAATAAATGCCACACTGATCGAACGGTGACAGGGATTTGTCGTGTGTTTGATCATTTGGGCGGAGCTGGAGGACTCACCGCAGAAACATTATAACAGTTAAACAATGGCTGACTCCAAAGTACACAGCCCGGTTTACAGAGGGCAGCTTTAGGGACCAGACTCCACTATGAATAAATATTTCTGTTGGACACTAAGCCTCCACAGCTGTCACATGTAAACAGCCGCATATATGTGTGTGGCTCCGAGCATACCCTGCAGTCCCTGGTTCACCATGTGCACACTCCATAAAAGTCTTAATAAGCTTGATCGGGCCATATGCTCCAGAACATAATGCTATTTACTCATGGGGGTAATAAAGTCCTAGTCTGTGGTTGGAAATCTGTCGGATGTTCCGGTTTCTTTGTGAAATTGAGCAGTTTCTTTCTGTGTACGAAAATGTGATGATGGTTTTTAAAAACACTTCTTGATTTTCGTCATCGAGAAAGTCCCCAAAAATACTGACCAATTCGTTTTGTATCAATATCTCCCACTGTCAGTGTCAAGTCACATTCATAGACACATTCCCTGTTTGGCTGCCAAATGATTGATGAGTTATGATTCATAATCTGCAAAAGTAAATATTGAAAAGTATTAAGAAATGATTTACCCACAGTGCCCTGGATGTACTACAGTAAATCCCATACTAAAGTATTCTCAAAGTAACTCTCTGCTGTTATTTGATTCTTCTTTGGCACTTGATCTTTTCTTAATTGTTTCTACTACAAAAAGGATTCTTATACTATTTGAGTTATTCTTCACATATTTGCGTTTCAAAGAACTACTTCCAGGAGACATATCATGCAAAATCAACTTTTTTGAGCTATGACATTGTTCCCTTGTTAAAAACATATCTGGAGTAGTATTTCACTTCATTGACACGGTTTTGACACTAATTCTATTCACTTTGGTGGGTCTCCTTCCACTGCTGAAGCGCTCTGATCTGTACTTCCTGGATTATATTGCATAGGTAAAACACAATGAAACAGAAAATGTGACTAAGTCCTTCCCACTGCTGCCAGCAGAGGGTGATCCAGGCAAACTCCTCACCAGGCCCGGCCCATGTTTCAGTTTGTCTTATCCTTACATGCGTCAATGTCAAATATCATGATTAGTTGTAGCTCGGGGTGGGCGATATGACGATATTAGACAGAGCTGACGATCTGTCATTTTATGTGGCATCGATTTATCACGATCCAAAGCATTTCTGCACAGTTGACTCTTCTCCTGTGAAGGGAAACCAAGCCTTTCTGCTTAGCAATGTCGGATGTCATTTGAGTAACTCATTTGGCAGTGAGCTGCTCTTCTACGCTTAAGTAAGTCTTTTATTGTGAAAGGGTCCGACAGCAGTCATATGACAGCAGCTCGACATCATGAGAGGAATGGACACTAACGGACACTTTTATTGTGGAAACTAACAAGGTGCGTTCCATTTGTACTCGGAACTCGGAATTTCCGACGTTCCAGTGGGAAAATTTCAACTATGTCAGATTTCCCACTGGGAAAGTCGGACGATCCTCATACTGTAAGCCCAGAGTTGGGGAAAACAACATGGCCGCACATGGTGTTAGCAGTAAATAAAAACAACTAAAATATTTGTTGATTTCTTGTGTTTTTAACACTTAAGTTGTCCTCCTTTGTCCGCTCGCTGTCTGCGATGCTAATGTTGCTAACGTCCCTCACTAATCGGCTAATGTCATCTGCGCTCTCTCATTGATATGTAACATTATTTATGAGATCGTAAATATAACCTGTTGAGGTGTATATAACAAGTAAGTTAGGACCATATTATGTTGGATTTTACCAGCATCGCAGCTTAATTGATTCTTATTTCTTTTAGTGTCAGTAAAATTTCCGACTTTACAACTGGAACACTGAAACTCGCACCTCTGAGGACAAATGTAATGCAGCATTGCTCTTTTACTATTTATTGTGTGGAGTTTTATTGTGTTTTAATTTTGAGTGAGTTCGCTTTAGTTCTAAGACTATGATTGTGTTGATTATCACAAAGTAACATAAATTAGTATATTCATTTTGTCTTTTTTCTTCTTCATTGCGTAATTTAAGTTATGTAGAGGCGAAACGGCCCTGTGCTGGTTGCCTCCAGGCTGCTAGATTTTTAAGGTTTTCCCCAATGCGTGTCTCCACAAAACCAGTCCAATATTGTGCTTATTGGCCCCTATAACCAATTCCTTTATTTCCACACACAACATAAGATAGCCACATGACACGGTAAGAAAAAGTATACCTCCAAACCAGCCGCACCTGGGTTACTGATTAGGCCCCTTTTGTAGGGAAATCTAACATTCAAAACAAGATTCACCAGCGCCCCCTACCGGCTGGGAGAAAGGTACATTTTGGCTCCTACAAGTTATATTTGTCATTATTTAAAAAATTGTGATAAAATCCAACTTGTGAGTTTATAATGACAAGATTCGTGATGTTCTATTATTCCATACCCCTAGTGCCTCATGCTAATCCTTTATATGAAACTATCTGGAGTGGAAGTGGCCTTCTGACATAGGAATAAAAGGGGAACATGAATATTTACCTGAGCACTGTGTTGTATATAGAGAACATGTTGTGTTGTTTTAATCAGACGGACACGGGCAGAGGGGCGCGGCACCACGGCCTGGTGGACAGAGTTTACCGCGACAGGAACCGCATGACCTCGCCGCACCGCAAGCCGCTGTCTGTGGACAAGCACGGACGGCAGATATCCTTTCACTGCTCATGCTAAACATTCTGGACTGTAAATGTACAAAGGACTAATATGTAACTGTAGATGTAAAGTCTGTAGCTACATAGTTTTGCTTAAAAAGTAAATCTATGTGTATGAAAAGTGTGACACGGTCAAAAAGGCTGCGAGATTCGATTTGATTTGAAATGTATGTTTGAAAATCTAAAGAAATGTAAACTTCTAAATTAAGAGTCCATTCTCCCTTATCCACTTATGACAACTAAACACGTTGTCACATGGTGAGGGCATAAGAATTATAATTTGAGCAAATTAAAGGGTAAAAAGAATCTCATATGACTTAAGCCGGGTGGACACTACACAATTTAGACCGTCTGAGATGAACGATCTCTTGTTGTGGGGAAAATCTTAAAGGAATATTTCAGGATTTATGACATATGGCCTAATTTCCTAGTTATCCAGAGTGTTGTTGATTTCTGGAGATATATATATTTTTAATTCATGCAGTCCTTATATTTTAAGAGTTTAGTGATGCTAGGCTAGGGCAAGGCTAGCGCATTTCTACGGTAACAGTTAGCCTGCATTAAAAACAGTCTGACCAACTCCACAGTGCACCTGAGGTAAATCACTTATAACACCAGACTAACGATATTAATGTCTGTGTCGATAGAATAATTTCCTTGCAGATCCCTCCTCCGCTGCGTTAGCTTAGAACCACGAAGCTGATGCTGCTCAAATATAAGTTATTTTAAATGCAAAATGGTTAAAATTATTCTATCAACACAGACATTTACATATATGGTTAGTCTGGTGTTATAAGTGATTTGCCTCAGGTGCACTGTGGAGTGGGTCAGACTGTTTTTAACGTAGGCAAGCTGTTACCGTAGAAATGTGCTAGCCTAGCACTAGCCTAGCGCCACTAGACTCTTCAAATATAAGGACTGCATGAAAATTGTGAGGCAAGTGCAGGGCAGGCTCACAATTTTACATTCCCCACGTCTAGAAAAATTGTGCAGTCTGTGTACACCCGGCTTAAGTGGTGCTATTTATCAAGACAGGTGCTAAATAGCAAGAGACATGTGTGGGAAGCAGCTCACAGATGCCCAAGTAGACGGCCTCTTACTGCAGGGGTAGCACTTGCAGTAAAAAGTAAACGTGCCAGATATTCCAGCAGCGGAGACAGCTTTTTTGTAATGATGTCAGCAACAACAGCTCGTGAAACTCTTGGCAAACAACAAGACGGATGGCAAATGAGTATTAGCTTTATTAGCCTAAAAGTTAGCAGGCTGTGTTATTCAGCTCGTTTATCGGCTTTGAAAGGGGAGAAACCGTTCCCGCTCCATTAGTTTCTATGGGAGGATATAATGTTGTATTACACTGATGCTGTATTCGCCATCAGCTAATTTAAACCACTGAAACTACTTCCCCAATTTGTTGCCTATGTATGGTGCAGCCCCTGTCTAATATGCATTGATTAAAAGAGGCTCCACTGTGAGATTTTCCAGTGCAGCCGCAGCCTCTTCCCTCACGTCTTTATGATAGTGTCTTACAGCGTTGAGAGGATTGAAGCGATGATGAATCTGTGTTGTATTTCTTAACCCGCGCCGCACATCGACAGCTGTCCGTACGGCTCTGTGTACCTGTCGCCTCCGCCCGACACCAGCTGGAGAAGGTAAAGCATAAATCCCGCCAAACCGCACTGTTCGCTATGGAATATTTAACTGCCGTCTTCGCGTTTTAGACGGTGTGTTATTTATAGTGGGCAGAAAAGGTTGCCTTCCTGTGATGTCATCGTGTAAATCACTCCTGGAGTCTGTTGGAGTCCATTAGGAAACCGGTACAAAACTAAGTAAACCGCCTCATTTTTATACTATAGAATTTAGAATGTTGTGATGTCACATGAACGCAACCTACAGGCTCTCAACAAAAATACTACTCTTGGATGCTTAAACACAGTAAGAAAAGCACTGTAATCCCCCCGACATCTCCTCAGCATAAAAGCGTCACTAGTGCCTTTGTGTCGAGCAATGTCCTGCAGATTCAGCCTTGGAACGATTTTTTTTTATCCCAGGGTGAACTCGGACTCGGCCCTCCACCAGAGCACCCTGACGCCCTCCCAGCAGGCCGCCTTCACCGGGGGCTCCCAGGAGATGCAGCCCAAGAGAGGTATTGACCTAACACAGTCGATCATTACGATGAAGGAGGAAAATAACAGGCGCTGGGAGACTAGACAAAGGGCTTGACTTTTACTGATAATAAGCTTAACCTTTAAAGTGTAAATGTAAACTTATTTGGAGTTGGTTTCCTTGTGGGAGGTTGTTTGACTATGATACATTACCTAAATTAATTGATATGCCATACTGAAGAGAAGTTGGTTTAGAATTCTGAACAAGGCCATTGAAATGGTAAATAGCCTCAACTTATATAGCGCTTTTCCACCTACATTAGTCACTCAAAGCGCTTTACAGCAAGGATCCACTCACCCATTCACACTCTCATTCATACACCAAGGCAAGGTAGGTGTTGTGTCTTGCCCAAGGACACAACAACAGTGCACACCTTCAGGATGCGGGATTCGAATCACTGACTGTCCGATCATGAGACGACCCGCTCTACCAACTGCACCACTATCGGTGGTATAATGGGCTCGATACAGGTGACAAACAACAGCGACTGGCGAAACCAAATAGCTTTTTAAGTGAAAACCAACACACGAGACGTGACGAACTACACCGGCCAGCAGAAGCAACACACATCGAGCACGGATCACAAGTTTATACAGATTATTTGAGCTATGAAAGGGTATTCTACATGGTGTGGAGATCAAGGAAATTACCGGTTTTAGGCCTACATTTAATTGATGATTGTTTAAAATGTGGGAAACATATTGATGTGGTTCATTTGAAGACGATTTGATGGGAAATCAAGAAAATATCGGGCCGATATTTGGGGATTTTACAATATCGGCTATCGGCCGATCTAGCACCGATAAAAGCCGATATCTCCGGGACCGAAAGTGATAGAGACTTCCCGTTTTTTGCATTTAAAACAAGTCCTCCAACAACCTCCTAGGCCTCAGAGGAACAGAGAAACAACGCGATGAAAATTGGTTTGCTACAAGTTTGTTCAACACAAGTTTTACCAACTAAACCTCAGTCAATATGGACATGCTGCATGTCATTTAGAAGCACAGAACCTGGAGAATTTAATCACAGAGTTAGTTTTAATCTACACAATTGTATTTTGATTGCAACAGCATGCTAACGGCAGCATGCTAATGAGAACGGCAACTAATCAAGGCTGGGACAGAAACTATGATTGAATCACCTAAAGTAATAAAATAAAATCAGCCATTGCTGGAGTGGCCAAGTATTTATGTTGTTACAGGATTATAGACCAGAAACTTGGAAAAATCGGCCAAAAGTATCAGTCAAAAATATCGGCCGTGCTTTTTGGCATCGGCATCGACCTTAGAAAAACCCATATCGGTCGACCTCTAACTTTCTTACTAATGTTGGGGAATTTTAAAAAATCTTACCCACTCAGTTGTCCATGAAACCGTTGCTGATTGGTTGCAGTGCTAGACGACAGCGACAAATGTTGAACATGTTTCAACTTTCTTGTATTGCGTCGCAAGAACATGAATGTCGCCTGTTGTTTTTTGGCCGGAGAACGCGCTAGTTCCATAGGAAATGAACATGTGTCAAGCCCATAATATTGGACGGAAGGCAGAAAGGACATCCAACATAAAAATGAAAAAGGGGTATTATTTGACACAAACTGAGTGGGATTTTTGGCTTTTTGAGAAATGACTTTTGTCGTAACTTGGGGTGAGGATATTTGACAAAGCTGTGACTTATGAAATGTATTTTAAGGAATCAAGATTAAAAATGAAAAATATATATACTTTATTTTGGCCCCATTCACTTCCGTTGTAATAGCTTATTTTCCCATTTTTTGGTATCTACGACTTGGACAGTTGTATTCTACTGAGGCTGAACCTAAATAGTTTGTTCGTCCTATTGTACAGTGAAATCCTAAAGAACGAGTATAAGCTGCTCTCAATTCAGCACCAATTAGCCTGCACTTGAGCATGTCAGGGCCTGTCGCCAGCGGCTAGTTCATGTAGCGGTGAGGCTTGGCTTTGGCTCTTCTATTCTGTTAAGTGCACTTTTTTGTTTGATTGGAGAGGCTCTTTATACTGGCTTTGAAGGTTCAACAGGAAATGGAACAGTGTTTTCAGGAGCATGTAAAGAGGATCCAAAAACTCAGAGCACATTAGAGTGTGTTTTGCTAATGACTGAGCAGGGTTAAAGTACACAGAGTAATTACGACATTTGGGCGATCATGAATCACTATTGGCATTATCAAGGTAGGTCATACTAGAGGGTTCTCCGAAAAACTATTGATATTGCTCCACATAGCTATCTGTTTAGAAGTTTCCTAAAGAGTAGGGCTGCCAAAAATTGATATCTCAATATTATTGGGGACTTTATCTTTAACGAAGATGAAGCCATCCATCGGACATATGCAAACAATGTCCTGCCAAACATCTTAATTTACATAGCTTTGTTGCTCAAAAAGATAATTGATCTGAACACACTACAAAAGAGCAAAAAAAACAAGCACTTTCCAAATTTCCCCCCAATTTTTAGCCCTAATTTCCCCCATTTTTTTTAAACCAATTTTTCCTAAAAGAGTATACCCGCTTTTCATCCATAGAATTGGAGATTGCCAGCAAAAAGACCCCATTCAACGTGTGTTAAAGTATTTACTTTGGTGCAGTTGTTTTGTTTTATTTTCGTCATTGTATTATATTCTAGGCCACGCCCACTTCTCTCTGATGGTACAAAGGTTTTTCACCCGCCGCAACCACAGTGTTCACACTAAACGGCTTTTTACAAAAACAGCTAAATATGAATTGTATAAATGTCATTAAAAATAGAGGTCGACCGATATGGAGTTTTCTAATGCCGTTTATTGGCTGATGCCGATATGCACCGCTGAGATTTTTGGCCGATTTTTCCAAATGTCTTGTCTATAATCCTGTGTATGATGCTTCTAAACTGTAAAATGTGCCAGTGTTGAAGTGTGACAGCACTTGCTAGCACGTGTTACAGTATTAGAGGCATAGGGCTGATTTATTCAGGTTTTATTCATGTTTAGTACCATACATTTTGGACAATAAAGCGCACCTTACTAAAAGCCGCGCCAGCTAAATGTGCAGCCTTGTACACATACAGGCCTCACTCGAATACAAGCTGGTTTTCATAGTGCCGTGCATCCACTCAGAGCGGCCCATGGCGCAGATGAGGAGGAAGAGGCACCTCATCCCGGAGAAAGGTGCAGTTGCGGGCAGAGGGAGGGCGGCAGGGACGGCAGTGATAAACGCGTAAAAAAGGCAGGCAGAAATGGCCAGTGTAGTCGACCTCAATGTGGAAGTGTAGAGGCCAACGCACACCAGAACACAGCGCACCGCGTCACGGCACTTCAGAGGCTTTTCTCTCGTCCCTCCAAACAAAGTTCACGGCGCCCCCTGTCTGTCATGGACAGACCTGCCTGTGCCTCTGCAGGATGGTTAAAAGCCTGTGTTTTCCTCCGCAGCGTCGCGTCTGAATTCAGCAGAACCGTGGCGCGGGTCCAGCGTCGCCGGAGTCACTGCAACCACGGTGTGCGTTCTCTCATAGAAAATAAAGGAGGCGGCTCTTTTGCTGCACGTCAAGGCGTTTCGGTGTGCGTTGGGGCGAGCAAAGCCCTTTGACATTTAGGCTAAAGTGAGCCTTTATCATTTTAAAAGTTACTCATCTACCATTCCTCAGCCAAGAGCAGATTAGAAATCCCGTTTCACTTTTGTGTTTACTGCTAAAGAGTGCCTCTAGTGCCTGTTGGCGGCGACATATGGCTGCACCGTCATGTTGGCCGCAGGGTTCAAAGCCTGGGAAAAAAGTAGAGGCTTATAGGCCGGAAATTATGGTAGGTACTTCAGAGGAATCAGCAGATTCCAGAGCAAAAAACCTTAAGTCTCTGTTTCTTATGGTTCTGAATAGAGGTCAACCGATATGGGTTTTTCTAAGGCCGATGCCGATTTTGGGGGATTTTTATTGGCTGATGCCGATATGCTCAGCCGATTTTTCCAAATGTCTGATCTGTAATCCTGAAAAATAAAATAAAAATAAAATAAATACTTGGTTACTCCACAGTGGCTGATTTTATTTTATTACTTTAGGTGATTCAATCATAGTTTCTGTCCCAGCTTTGATTAGTTGTCATTCGCATTAACATACTGTTGCTAGCCACGGCATTTTGCGCATCATAAATACAATTGGGGAGGTTTAAACTAACTCTGCAATTGGATTTTCCAGGTTCTGTGCTTCAAAATGACATTCAGCATGTCTATATTGATGAAGGTTTTAGTGAAACATGTGTTTAACAAACTTGTAGCAAACCAATTTTCATTGCAATGTTGGGAGGACTCGGAAAGTCTATCACTTTTGGTAACGGAGATATTGGGCCCGATCTTGTTTGTCTAAACGCAGACTATAGCGTAACATTTTACTTTTTAGGAGTGCACTTTCAGATCTTGCCAGTTCAGACTTGGCGCATCTAAGTGGGAAGTACATGGGTGGAGAAACAGCCATGGCCAATGGCGGTGCCACGCACAACAATACTAATGCCTTACATTTGTATTGCACTTTACAAGCCTGTATTACCAAGTTTCTCTAAGCGCTACACTGTCATTATTATTATTACTATTATTCACTCCATACTCGGTGGTGGTAAGCTACTGTTGTAGCCACAGCTGCCCTGGGGTAGACTGACGGAAGCGAGGCAACCAGTCTGTGCCATTGGCCCCTCCGACCACCACCAACCACTCACTCACTCACTACATTCACCCAGGCTTCCTGGTGTTACCAAACGGTCTCCCATCCAAGTACCAACCAGGCCCTTCCCTGCTTAGCTTCCAAGGTTTGACAGGATTGGGCAGAGCGAAGGCTGTATGGCCCAACAGCCCTACTCCTCCAACCAGACTCCACAGCGAGTGCGATAGGTTGTGGAGGAGTGCGGGTAAACATATGCATTTGTTTTGGTCGCTATTACGGCCGCCGATCCGCGCCACAGCGGACTGGCACAGTCTATTTTATCCAATGGCCGCTGGCTGCTCTGCTTTATGACCGCAACACTGGAGGCCGCCATTGCTCCGCCATCGCTGTAGTACCTCCCTATAGCCGCTAGTCTCCCATTGAAAAGCATTGGACTTTAGACACGTTAAAATTAAAAACAACTTTAACGCCTGGTTTCTATTTTTTAAACACTTTCTATGGTTACATATTCCTCCTGAGATAATGCTGGGTTAGTCACAATTAAAGAAACCAGGCTGGTTTTCGAAAGAATTTTTTTTGAAATCTCGTACTAATGAGGGTCGGACTGTTAGCATTGGAGCTGCACGAGCTACACGTCACACAAGGGCCGAGTCTACAGTGAAGATCCCGCCCTCATGCCCTTATTAGGAACATGCTTCGTCAGAGCTGGGGAGGAGTCTGTAAATCTGCCATGATTTCCCCCTCGAACGTGGTCATTATGGTAAACGGGGAGGAGTGAGGAGGAGTTGTCTATTCTTTTTAACGGTCTATGATTTTATCGGTGCTAGATCAGCAGATATTGTAAAACACCCAAATATTGGCCCAGTATATTGACCGGCTGAGATATCGTTCGACCTCTAATTAAAAAGCATTACATTGGATTCTAACTGACATTAAATCAAAATTTATTGGGGGAAAAATGACATTGATGGTCTAAAACTGAGGTTCCCAACCTAATTTCCTTGACGCCTTCGTTGTACGTTTGGACTCGGCCTGACACTCAATAGTCCAAAAACACAACTTCCACAAATTCATCAGAACTTAATAATAATGGCCAGTAATTATTTAAATGCATCCAGTAAACATTACTGTGGCTCATACTCAGTCAAGGGTAAGGATTTTTTATCATTTTGTTTGCTGAAACAATGTCTTGTGGCCTGATCCTGTGACCAGACAAAGCTCCAGGGACCCCGAAATCCCAGGCGTTTGTTAATGTCAGTTAAAAATTGGAAAAGGTAGGCATGACTGGATAGAATTTTGCTGTTATCCAATTTAGATGAAGAGATGCACTTCTTAAGTCCCGTTGCTTTCTGCTGAGTTGGCAGCTAAATATCAAGTCAGTCCACCCACTTCGTTTTACTTCCCACGCATCATGGTCTTCTTTTGCAATTATATTTGAAAGATATCAATTTCTGTGCCTTATGTTCTCCTGCCAGTTCACCACATTTAAAAATAAAATCCACCCTGCTGCTTTGACAGTTCTTCTCCTCAATGTCCCGGGTTCGGAGGGACTGGAACAGGAGCAGCTCAAACAGGCGGCCCACAACACGGGCGGCTCCCTGCCCGACCTCACCAACCTGCAGTTCCCCCTCCTCTGCCCACTCCACTGGACTCGGAGGACACGGTGGCGGGATCATTCAGCAGCTTACACTCTCTCAGTTCACAAGGTAATGACAGACAGTCTTAGTATTTTGGCGAAAATCTACAGTGGGGAGCGAAGGTTTAGGCAACCGGGATCGAGGGGCTTTTTCTCAGCAGTCAAAAGTCTTGTTTGAGGGATTTTTTGCCCTTTCTTCCTTACAAAAGTCCTCCAGAACTAAGAGATTTCTGGGCCGTCTGTGTAAACAAATGGAAGCCGCTAGGCTAAGCTACTCCATAGGAATGGATGGGCCGCAAAGCTAACGTTGCCGCACAGGCAAATTCTACTGTTTCTATCAAAACGCCTGCTCCTTTCGACCTGGTAAGCACCAGTATCAGATCCTACACTTTGACAATGAATGCATTTAGTTTTAGAATTTTATTCAGGGTTTAAGTGAGTACTTTTAGCTCTCGTTTAAGTTTTGAGCATAGCGCGCAGGTTCCTTCCTGCGCTCTGGCAGGGAGCAGTAGGAGTAGGGGCTGCTCTGTGCGTGTAACAAGGAGGAAAGGGGGAAAATATTGATATCTGCTCAAATGAATATCTAGCTCCCATACCACTTTTAGTATCGATTTAGTATCAAGGATTTTTGTTGTTGAAAACCCTACCCTGTGCCACTGGCTGCAATACAACCCCAAAGGATGATCAATCCACTCCCTGGCTTAACAGCTGGACAGAAGTGCTTTTCATTAAATTCTTCGCCCCTTCTTCGCCCCTTCTTCCCCAAACAGACCTTTGCTCACTCCGGCCAAAAAGTTCTATTTTAACCTTGTCTCCAAAAATACATGAGGCTTGTCTTCACTTTTGCATGTCATCGTAGAACTTTTTGGCTGGCAGCAGAGGAAGGGGAAGGGGGAGTTCAGTTTTTTGACATCTTGACATCTTGACATCATGTGGATGAAACTGTCCTTCAGTCAGTTGGACCTGGCTGGGATTGAGACTCCTCTGTGGGTGCTTGGATTTCCCACTGAGATAACTCTATCTACTTAGTTGGTGGAAAGGGCACTGTCCAGATTGTTGAGCCATGACACTGTGAACTAAAACAAAAACTAAAAAAAACAACAGTCAAAGAGTGTAAACAAAGCATAGTTTCATTTTGTTGGAATTTCTGCTCGCGGTTTGTTTAAGCGCGGTGACCGGCGAAGTTAGAAGTCCTCCCCGGTGACTTGTGCGTTTTCTGTTCCGGGTAGGAGTTAACGCCTCGCAGCCCTCTGTCGCCATGGAAACGCAGAGCCGGCCGGACATCGTCCCTCTGATGCTGAACACGGGAGACTCCCAGCATCAGCAGCTGTCCCCCAGTCTCCCCCACTCACACTGTCCCAGGTAAGGCATAGAAACAGTTTCCAACATTTGAAGAGGTTTCAGTCACCACTGCGTGCACACCCCTTTCGTATCGATTGTTGCCGTAACACATTGTACTGCGGTGATTGTATGTTTTACTGAGTGTTGATGCCCCTCAGGCAGCGATCAACGCCATGAACCTGGAGCAGCAGCTGTCTCAGTACGCCTTCTTCAGCCAGCAGCCCACAGTGCCGACGCACCACAACCAACAAGTACGCCACTTTTAGATACACACCGACGCGCTGTCACTGGCTTTGTAAAACAGAAGGATATCGCTGCATTGTTACACCTGCAATTTTCATCCATCAATATACTGGCTGAGTCAGCAATCAAAATGACTAAATAATGAACAGATTTGATGTGATTTATTTTCACATAGTAAATGACATCGCATGATTATATCTGGTTTCAAACATGTGATGGAAGGTTACCAAAAACCCTCAAGGGGCTTAACAGGTGGAAACCTCCATAAATTGAGATTAAAGACTTAATGTGAAGCATGCAAGTACAGTATATGCAATAGTCAATAAATAAAATACATTGTCATCCAACGAAATTCAAGTACAATACCAAGTTTAGAAATGGATCCCATGAGGAAAATTGCAGTCACTCAGAAACAGAGATTTTAAAGATCAAATTAAGGTTGCAATATTGATTTTTTAAATTAAGCCCGTGCTAATAGCTAATATTTTAAGCAGAACTACAGTAAGTAACTTGTTTACCTTAATAAATCCTTTCCATAGTCCCTCTGGGGGTGATACAAGTGTTAAATGGATGATTGGGGGGTCTTTCATCGCCCCCTGGTGCCTCCAGGCCAGAAAACCACCCTTGCAACGTTCCCTGCACCGGGTCGGAGGCGCAATACACACTAATGGAATCACGAAGAAGAAGCTAACAGGCTAATGGGCAGGCTGGCGCCACTTTAGCCGTGTTTACTGTAGGGCTGAATGATATGGACAAAATTTCATATCTCGATATTCATGTCAGATATCTCAATATCGATACGATATAACTATGGGTTAGGTGAAAACCAAGCATTTTTCAGAAAATAAAAACATAATAATAAAGAGTGCAGTTTTATTGATGAAAATCTATATTGTTTCTAATTTGCTTTTTTGATTTTAATGTTTTGAATGTCCATATCTCGATATCAATACGATAACGATATATCGTTTCTTTTTCGATATTAATATCTTGAATGTTCATATCTCGATATCGATACGATAACGATATATCTTTCAGCCCTAGTTTACTGGTAATCCAACTGAAATGAGTGGCATTTTGTGAGGAGTGCATGGCATTTCTAATTACAAGTCATTGATTTTTCTGTATCCGCTCTGATCAGATGTATTAAGCCTGTTATTATATTAAACATAGTCAAAGTGTGATTTTTCTCACTAAGAACTAATGCCTTTTCATTAACCTCCCATTGCGTTGTGCCGCAGACCGGCCTCGTCCAAATGCAGACCATGACGTCGCCAACGGACAACCAGAGCTCCCAGCAAAACAACATGACCATAGACATGAACGCGGTAAGCTCCAGATGTTCCATTCTGCTTTCTTAAAATACAAAAAACAAGAATGTAAACAGTTTTGAGAAAATTCAAACATGATATAACAATTGCAGACCTATCCAATTGTTATATACAGTGTTGTTTTGGGAAATTCTGAAAAGCTTTGGTTTATGGTAAAATCCAATACACAAATGTACAGCCTCTATATGAGCTTTTCAATACGAAAATGAACATAGGATTAAATAGTGGGGTATGAATTCTAGAGGAAACCTCTGCATTTGCACCAAAAACATGCCGACTCACTCCTAAGTATGTCAAGGTTACATCTATAAGTAGATGCTCTATTTCACTGAGCTGCTCTTGGAGTTGTTTGTCCTGCAATGTCAAACACACACACAGACTACACATTTTATATAAGAAAAATGCGGTATGCAGCGCTTCAGAGATTTAAAGGATTTCCCCCCGGCACTACTTCAGTCCTTGCAGCTCAGTTCAGAACAGCCTGATTTTTTTAACTCCAGGAAAGCTTGCAGTAAATAAGGGAGGCAAAGCAGCCGCTTCACAAGAGGATGTTTCAGCAACCGCAGAGAAAGTCAGCTGCACATCTCTTTTTCTTAAGGCGAGACACGGCAGGTGAAAGTATAATTTTTTCATGCAGTGGTCAATGTTGAGATTTTTAGCTCGTTTTCTCCCTTAACATGAATGTCAGAGAAACCATTTACAATGCTTTACAACGTTTTTTTAAAACTTTATTTATGATGTTAATTCCTGCCTCATTTGAACCGCAAACATTTAACAGAATTTTTCACTTATAAATATTAAAAAACTAAAGAAGATATCCAAAATCCCCTCTGATGAAATGCTTATAACTAATATGTCAACAAAATAAAACTTTAAATTTTTTTAAACCGGGCTGTATCCATTAGTTAGATTTCCTCATTTGAAAATATAGTCAATTTTTCTCATATTTATACCAGTAATCTACCGTAAACATTTCTAATCTCTAACTGTATTTATTTTTTACTCTTCACCTGCAGTTTCTCGTCTAAAGCGTCTAACCACACACCTTTGATGATGATAAGGACAGCATTCTAGCAAAGGAAAAAAGATACAGTGCCTCTTGAAAGTACTAATACACCTTGAACTTTTGCACATTTTGTCATGTTTATAACCATAAACATAAATATTTTATTTTGAATTTTTTACTGAAAGTTCACACACAAGTAACAGACAACTTTGAAGTGAAAGCAAAATGATACATGATTCTGTTACTTTTCAAAAAATAGAAAAGTGAAAAGTGGGGTGTGCACAAGTATTCATACAGCATTTTTCTGCATTAAATTGCCTTTATAACATAATGACTGCAGAATGTTCACACCTTGCCCTAACCATTAAATAGAGGCCACATGTGCGTAATCTACTCTCAGTATAATTCCAGCTGTTCTGTGAGGGCCTCAGAGCTATGGTCGGAGTGTATTGGTCACTAAACAACATCATGAAGGCCAAGGAGCACACCAGAGAGGTCAGGGATAAAGTTGTGGAGAAGTTTAAAGCAGCGTTAAGTTATACAAAGATTTCCCAAGATTTGAACATCTCACGGAGCACTGTTCAATCCATCATTCGGAAATGGAAGGAGTATAGCACCACTGCGAACTTACCAAGACACGGCCGTCCACCTAAACTAACAGACCGAACAAGGAGAGCACTGGTCAAAAATGCAACCAAGTGCCCCAAGATAACTCTGGAGGAGCTGCGACGTACTGCCGCTGAGCTGGGGGAATCTGTACATGGGACAACTATAAGTCGTACTCTCAATAAAGTCATTATTGAAAGGAGGCCATAAGAAATCCTGTTTGAAGTTTGCTATAAGTCATATGGAGGACACAGCTACCATGTGGAAGAAGGTGCTTTGGTCAAATGAGACAAAAATTGAACTTTTGGCCCAAATGCAAAACGTTATGTATGGAGCAAACCTAACACTTCTCATGGTCCTGAGTGCACCATCCCCAGTAGAGGATGACACGGGAGTGATTTCTCACTCCTGTCCCGTCCACTCCCACAAAAAATTCCTGTCCCATCCCAATCCCGGTGTGATGTGCAAAGAAAAATCTTGTCCCGTACCGCTCCCGACAGAATCAATCCCACTCCCGTCCCAATCCCGCATGTTTTACAACGTTTTTTAGATGCACATTCAGGCCAATAAAAGCCACATGTTGTGACTGAAATAACCAGGGCTACATTATTAGTCTAACCACCAGCACTATTTAAATAAAGTCGTTCAGGCAGTTTCAGTTTTATTTCACAGGGACAGTGGAACATGACACCTCCCCTTTAAGATCGCTGTCCCTTTAAGATCCCCAGCCAAAGGCCTGTCATCGTATCGCACACAGCTTTTATCACACACGCAAACTAGTGGCTGTGAAGTTTACTTTTTTACTTTAGCGTTCGCCTAATGCCACTGTGTTCAGCACCAACACATCTCCCTCTGTCCGCGCTGACAGCGGCTCCAGCCACACACGCAGCCGCGCGCGAGGTAGAGAGGGGAGAGAGAGCGCCGTGTTTGGGCCGACAAGGGAGGGTGCACTGCTGCAGCATGGGCAGGAGGAAAGGGAAGAAAGTTGGCGCTCATTTGTATATTTAATCATTTCTCTCCGTGTTTTGTGTCTCATGAAATAACAGCAGCATGTCGCTGCATTATCTGCCACTTTCTGCCGCTTTGATGCGATATACTCCCGCCCACTCCCGGTGTTTTTTTCCCGGTCCCGTCCCAATCACGGGATCAATAGTGAAATTCACTCCCATCCTGTGGGAATCCCGCGGGAATCCCGTGACCCACGGGAATCCCGACAATTGTCATCCTCTAATCCCCAGTGTCAAATATGGTGGGGGGAGCATCATGCTATGGGGCTGCTTTTCCTTTTTTGGAGGAAAACCTGCTGGAGTCAGCAAGAGAATTGAGGCTGGGGCGGAGATTCATGTTCCAGCAGGACAATGACCCTAAACACAAAGCTAAATCTACAATGGAATGGTTTAAAACAAACATATTAATGTGTTAGAATGGCCCAGTCAAAGTCCTGACCTAAATCCTATTGAAAATCTGTGGAAAGCCCTGAAAACTGCTGTTCACAAACGCTCTCCTTCTAATTTGACAGAGCTTGAGTTGTTTTGTAAAGAGGAATGGGCTAAAATGTCAGTCTCTAGATGTGCAAACCTTGTAGTCATACCCTAGAAGACTTGCTGCTGTTATTGCAGCAAAAGGGGGTTCCACAAAGTATTAAGTCATGCTGTATGAATACTTGTGCACGCCCCACTTTTCTATTTTTTGAAAAATAACAGAATCATGTATCATTTTGCTTTCACTTCACAGTTGTCTGTTACTTGTGTGTGAACTTTCAGTAAAAAATTCAAAATAAAATCTTTATGTTTATGGTTGTAAACATGACAAAATGTGCAAAAGTTCAAGGTGTATTAGTACTTTCGAGAAGCACTGTAGTTTGGGAGAGGAGTAAAGGAGGCTATTTTTGTCCAAAAGCTCAAACCCTGCCAGAAAAACGATTCTAATTAGTTGCTGTTAGCTGTTTTAGTGTGAATAAAAAATAGGTGGGGCTCAGTGAGTTAATGGTGTTGTTTAACCAATAATTCAAATTGTGATTTTGTTTTGAATTTGATGAATTATTAAACCCTTATCACACCTTACCATATTATTATTTTTCAAAGTTTTTGATTGTGCGCTGCAGTCTTCTCCTGGGCTTGATCTTCCAGGTGTTTTTTCTTATCCAGGGTTCTGCAACCTTGAGTGTCTGGCCTCCTGTGGTCTGCCTCGCATCACAAGCCTCCGGCAGCATGAATTATACATCCATACAACAAGTTCAAACAGTCTTTTCAGCAGAGCGCATCGGCAGACACGGATACTGCTTCATTTTTCAGGGGCTTGGAATTCAGAAGGAGATCCACAGCCTCTAATAAGATCAATATTCAATCAGAGAGAATGCATTTTAGGAGGATTTAAGGCTAAAACTAACCAACCAGACACATGCGTTAATAGAAGACGCATTTAATTTTAGCAGCGTGGGAATGGTTTATTACGAAGAAACTCTAGAGTTTTTAAATAACTAAGTTGTTCTTTTTCCACTCAAGATTATGAATCAAAAGTGGCATTCATAACCATAGACAAGTTATATTTGTGCATATTTGAAGAAAAGGTTGCTCAATTTGATTTTGAGATTCTCCTCATTCTATAGAACATTACACATGTAGCTTTATATGGCCTTTTTTGAGACAACTAAAGCTGTAGTGTCCGCTTCTTATGAGAGTTCACACTCTTCTGTGATCTGCTGTCATTAATGCTGTCAGTATGATCTGTCATGGCAATGTAGGAACAACAACAGCCGAAAATGTGGGGTAATAACGACCAATAACATCATGATTTTGGCCGATTTCATACGTAATGAGCCAAAACTTTATAACAGGCCAGTCATTTCAAACTATTTAGCCATAATATTGTCTGTTTTTGCAAATAATGTAATAAGAAATTATTGAATAAAATTAGATTAAAAGTTTTATTGTTGTTTGTCCAAACGTTTCGCTCTATTAGCAGCTTGTTTTACGTTTTTTACTTCTTACATTTAAAACTGGCTAAAATGATAACATTTACTTTGCTACATTATGGGTTCCTCTTTAGGCCCGTTTTTATTTCAGATGAGAAAGCCAGTGTGTAGCATGCCTTCTTTGTGGGCATTAGTGAGAGGTATTGAAGCGCTGTCTCCTGTGTCAGTGTCAGGCTTCGTCCCAGTACCGCAGCAGAATGGGATCCTCGGCCAATCAGTCGCCCACGTCTCCCGTCTCCAACCAAGGCTTTTCCCCGGGAGGCTCCCCCCAAGTAAGGCCTGGACCAGCCACCACCGTCTAAACCGGCTCAGGCACGCCATCAAGACCTGTCCGAGCCGGTTTAAACCGGATTTGTTTCTTTTTCGGATCCTGTCGAGTCCAAAGTCGTGGTTGCTTATCCCCGAGTCGCTTCTGTGATGTTGATGGCAGATCTGGGCAAGATTATTCAGATTTTTTTTCTTTTTTTCTTTTTTTTTCTTTTTTTACACCGGTCAAAACAGGATGTAGTTTTCAGTGACATCACTTTTGAAGGGAAGTAACCATGGCGATGCACATGGACTATACAAGTCGAGCATTCAACAGGGAGCGGCTCTGTTAGTTCGTGTAATATTGATTTAATGCAGATTCTAAAGTATTAATCTTAGCACTCCGAAAGTGTGTGAGATAGTCTTAATTTGAACATTTCCATCGAAATTCACCCGTTTGAAGGGAACTAGCAAACATTCTTTATTAGATTAACATGGAGAAAAGAGCAGCGAAACAACAATACATACAGTACCTATAACAAAATGTATATAAACAATAACTCCAATATTTTACATTTTAAAGTCTCCATTGGTTTATTTTTATGAAACATAAAGTTTGGGATCGTGAGGTCATGCCACAAAGCATTATGGGATTTGCAGTGTACTTTTTCCATAATAAACTAATATATATTTTAAAAGTTAAAATACTGTAGTTATTGTACCCACAAACATGGTGGATTTCCACAGTAATGGTGAATTTATAACATTCCATCCCAAACTTTGATGTCATCACTCTTCTTCCATGTCCAATAGAACTTTAGTCATTGACTAATGGGATTTTGGTGATTTTAACCTGCCTCTGAACTTTGTACAGTTTGGGCCAGGAAGTGGCATGGTTATCATATGTGTGATGTCACACTTAACAAACGCAATGCTCTGTGCACGGAATGTTTCATAGCAACATGATGCTAACTTCCTAGGGTAACGACTGTTTCCTGTCTGCCTTTATTCATTCGGAGAGTTAGCTTAATAATATAATATTTAAACAGTACGGGGCAGAAAACAAGCAGCTGTGGGATAATTACCAACAACATGTTAAAAACTTTACAGTGGATGTAAGTACTTCACAAGTGGAGACTTCAGTGTCTATTGTAATGGCAGTATACACCAAGCATACTGACACTGTGGCTGCTTAAATGAAAGGTTCCCAGACGCGTGTTCCACTTATATAAACTGATTTATTTGGCTCCACAAACCAATATCCACATCCACATGTCATGCGATACAACACAACTTGACGTGACACGCTCAAGAAGAACCTCAATCCTGGAAGATTTGGATTTGACTGTTGGACTTGGAACATGGAACTGCTGCAGTTGTGTGGTTACAAGCTGCATGCAATCTGCTCATTTGGACAAGCCGCCTGCTGAACTTTGGGAAGAAGCTGAGTTTGAGCAGCCCTGCTGCACTTGACCGGACAGGTGTGTGGCTGAACTACCTGAACTACACACTGTTTGATTCAACATGATGTGGATATTGGTTTGTGGAGCCAAATAAATCAGTTTATGTAAGTGGAACACGCGTCTGGGAACCTTTCATTTAAGCAGCCACAGTGTCAGTATGCTTGGTGTATACTGCCATTACATTAGTCAAGAAGAATTGTCCCCATTAAGCAGCGCCTGGTTACAGATGACCACGCCTTATATAGGCCCAGGGAGGTAAATGAGTGACATAGCGCCATATAGAGGCAGGGGGTGAAATAACAAATCATAAATGGCTCCTACATCTATAAGTGTTTTGACCGGCTAACAAAATGCTAACAAATGTTAAGATAACACCAGTATCTGAACAATTCTAATGCTACAGTGTTGTTCTGCTGCAATTTTCTTTACTTTTTAGACATAGTTTTGGCTAATGTTACTCTATGAACGACGTTTCCTTTTACCAACAGTATGGCATATTTTGAAAGCTATAAACTACAAAGTTCACCGGCCCCCGTACTTCTAAATAAAGGTGGATGTGGCTAAATGAAAGATGAATACTACAGTATTAGCTTGTAACTGTAATGTTATTTATTCACTGCTACGTTTGTGTGCACAGAGTTTTAGATATTACATTTTAATGTTACCAATTTAACGTTACCATGGAAATCTGCTATTTTTATTGAATATGTCACAAATCTACAAAGTGGTGTAACTGTTGTACAAAAAAACAATCTAGTGCCAGTGCGGCGCCCCGTGAGCTTCTGTCCAATGATGTCACCTGAAAACTATGAATAGCAGGCACTTGTTCTAACATATACTATTAACTCTCTTCACAGTAGGCAACCGAATGGCTTAGCTTTAAGTGCTCTTTGCCCAGATCTGAGCGCGTCCGTCCTCTGGTGTCGTTGGCGTGATGTGCCTCTCCTCACTCCTCACTGCTGCTGTGTGCTTTTACAGCCCCCTGTATCCCTCAGACGTCCTACTCAACCTCTGTGTTTCTGTACTGTCCTGTCAGGGCAAATGCTGGAGATTCATTGTTTTATGTGTAATGTGTACTTTCTGTTCAAACTCAAACTGCGAGTGAGCGGAGATCACAAGCTGTCTGTCGACGTCGTACCGTCACAGCTACTTTGGAGGTGTTCACACATGTATTAGTCATTCACTTGTATGTGTTAATAACATCTTTGGATTGTGCACCAATTACAAGTTACTATTTTAGGTGTCTGGCACTAAGGAAAGCTGTAAATGTGATTTTTTTCCTTATAATAAACTTAATTTGCATGTTTTTGAACAGATATTGAGATAAGTTTGCAAAGTATGTTTTACAATTAAGATTCAGCCCACAAAGCACATTTTAAAAGATATTATTCAAAATCGACTTTTTTAGAGCTTTTTACCATGTTATAGTGTCTCTTCAAAAGCACACCTAGAGTTGTGGGAGGGGTTTTGGCAGAGTGCCTTGTTGAACCAACAAGTAAGGCTTAACAAGAATTTGTGTAAGCCGTTTTTGAGCAAAGTGCAACCTAAAGATCAAAATACATTTGAGATCATTACCAAATATACCTGCAAAAAGCATAATATCCCCTCATTAAGTCATCTCATGCAAGGATTAGATTTCAGTGTTTGCTGAGGTCTTGACTACAAGGTTAGGAGGCTTTATACGTAGTAAGACCCTAATAATTTTTGTTTTGTTTTGTAGAGGACATCATAGTACCGAAATATTACTTTTGCAGCCTTTTGGACTTTCCGGTTGATTTGCTTATCATGGTAGTGCAGCAAGGTCCCAAGTTTATTTCCCGGATGGGTGGGGCGTTTCTATGTGGAGTTTGCACGCTCTTCCCGTGCTTCGGTTTTCCCTACCACTAGAAACATGTACATTGGGATCCCTTCTGAGGCCAAGAGAACTCATGCATCCTGTGCTACCTACAGTACCTGCCCTGAGATTGAACAAACGCCGAGCCGCACCGACACGCGCTTTGTGCCAATCAGCCCGCGAGCCCCATGGGGACATGTGAACTCACTTTGATAATCCACTTTTCATCCGGCTGGAGCACGGACCGCAGTATGATCCAATTACGCGTGCATTATAAAGGCCACAATCCAATCAGCCGTATACTCGTGTTTCTGCTTCAATGGCTGCATCCACTAGAGAAGCTCGCGGAGAATTAGCTGCGGCTCGTTGACTTTGAGGAGGAGGAATGGGATTCAACAGGGATTAATATTTTCTGCGAGTTTCGGCAGATTGGATTTAGTTGGTGTTAATTAAAACATCAAGGGGTTCGCAGGCTCAGAGGGGAGTGCGGTTTTCTAAAGGAAAGTCACCGCTGCAATGTCCTTCCATGGCCCTAACTGACTTCACTTCAAGGGCCTGTCATGCAAACTGACTACTTGAAGGCTTTAACTGTTATAATGTTTTATTCATTTGTTCTTGTTTCAGTTAACTCCCTTTTACGCGCTCAAAACGTGTGCCCCTCACCTCTATATGTCCCACTGATACCAATATTAATACTGGGGATGACTGACATCCGATACCAAGAGACTTTCTTAAAAGTAGCTTACTGTGAGTTAAAAAGTGAATGGTCCTCCTTCATAACAAGTGAATTTCTCAATTTTTAGGGATCAATAAAGTCTGGTCTTATATTGCAAATGAGATGTTACGTAGTATGGGGTTTTCTATTAATAAACTGTAATGGAAAAACATGCAGTAAAACAAGGATCACTGGTCGGTACTTGGATGGGAGACCGACAGTGAGTGAGTGGTTGGTGATGGTGCAGACTGGCTGCCTCGCTTCTGTCAGTCTACCCCAGGGCAACTGTGGCTACAATAGTAGCTTACCTACCGAGGATGGAGTGAATGAAGAGTGCAATGTAAAGCGTCTGAGTGTCCAGAAAAGCGCTATATAAAACCGATGTATTATTATTATTATTAAATACACACAATTATAAACTTTTTCTCTCATAAAAAGTTGCATAACGCACCTGTAAGTGATGTTACTTTTACAGTTATTCTTTGCCGCCATTTTATAACCTAAATTTACACTGAGACCTTCTACGGTGGCCAATATTATTTTATGACTTCAGGTGAACCAGTTGTCTCTGCCTTGATTAGTCGCCACTAGCATTAGCATGCTGCTATTAGCTAAGCTCTTTTGTGCGGCGATCAAAAATACATACAGACTGTAAACCTAGCAAATTAAACCCAGCGATTGAATTCACTGGGCTCAGAATGTCCATATTTTGATTACGTCGCTGAAAGTTGTATTTTTAAAACGGTAAGAGCTAAAATAGGTATTGGTTCAGTATATTTGGAATCGATACCCGATACCGCACTTTTTTCCATTATCGACTGATAGATTCAGATCACTGGACTTGCCCATATATGGTCATGTTTGAAGCAGTTGAGGGGGAAAACAAGGAGGAGAAACATTTAAACTTTCTATAATTACCCCAAAACTACTTTAACAAATGCTGAATATAGTTTTCTGTAAGATACAAAGACATGGAAAGGAGCAAAGTAGTTCAACAGCCCATAATTATATAAATAACGGAGAATGCTAACATGATGCTTCATGCTAACGCTAGCTACGACTGCCGTTTTTTCACTTCTACTGTACAGTCTGCTGTGAAAAAACCTTCATATGGACCCAATTTAAACTTGACTTAATTTGTGTGTGATAAGTTTGTAATCTGCCAGAAAACGGCTAAAAAGAGTGCAAAATTGTGTTTCCCAAAACATACTGCCTCCCCCCTCAGCAAGGCCACGCCCCATTGTATGACGCGATGCCGTCTATGCTGTCTGTATCTACATCCCATACCATTATTGAAACGGTGCCTCCCTAGCTCCTGTGTGCTTTTAAAGTTGACCGTCACCAGACTGAATTTAAGCCTTGAAGCCCTCATTATTGTATGTAATGAAAAAAAATCCTGAAACAAATCCTGAAATATTCATTGTTTTTATGTCCACATCATCCAGTTGTTATTATTATTAGTTTATTTGATATGGACATAACAACTGCATTGGACAAACCAGATACATTGTTTTTAGTGTTATAGCAAAACTGCTAATTTGCAACACCTGTCCATAGGAGGCTACACATTTCACAAAACACAATACAATACAGTACAATATTTAAAAAGGTAAACAATAAACAATTACACATCATCAGTATACATTTCATACAGTGTTACCATGTGAGCAGTTTTGACTTGACTTCAGCCATTGTTTCAGACCTCTGTAAAAACTGTTCATGTCAGTCTGCAGTTTTGTGTAATGTACTACAAATGTCTTTGTTGTACGTCTCGAAGGAATGTTTGTAAATCTCCTGAATTAGAGTTGAGTTTATTAACCGGTTAACCCCCACTTTAACGGAGCACATTTTCTTCAGTTCGGCATTACCCCAATCTGAAAGCTTTTTACAGCCACAGGCCAGTGTAGCACCTCATTTGAAAGCTGAGACCTACAACAATGATCAAAGATTTTTCCTTGTGTTTCTATGCGTTGTTGTCATCGCTTCTTTGTTGCTTTTTTGTTGCGTTTCATCTTCGTTTTTATCTTCGATTACAACACGTTTTTGTCGCTATTTTGACACTTTTTCAAGAAGCTTTTAGATTTGTGTAATGCCTGGATACCTGGATAATAACTGGAGAAAATATGCTCGGTTAAGGAGGGGGATAAGAGGTTAAGCTCTCCAAAAACATGTAAGAGTTTTAGTTTGAGAGTTTCTTAATGCCAAAAAAAAAGGTCAGACGAGTGCTTTTTACTCAACATGTTTCAGTGATTGACAGCCTTGACATGTCTTTTATTACTCGTGAAACGACACGTCAGACGAAGGCGGCAGTCGACTTTTTGTTTGATTAAAAAGAATACTAACCGCACATACTATGAAGTTAGTCAAAAGCTTTGCAGGAGATCGTAGGTAGATACCCCTAACTGTCTTATCTTGTCAAAATGCATTATTAATAACACAAGTATTGATGTCAGCCATTTTGAAACTCTTGCTGCTTGTCTCTGTTGTTTTGTTGAATGAAACAGCCTCTGTACTGCTTTTCTGTGTTTGTAGATATTCTCCTGCGCAGAGCTGTCAGTTTCGAAAGAGAATTGTAAATTTTTCATGTTGAGCTGATCTTTCAAAATAAGGTTGCAACAGCTTTTCTCTCTGCACTTTATCGGCTCCGAAAATGAGAAAACATAAGCCAGTCTTTCTTTTTGTGCATTCCTATTTTGATGAATGTATTAGTGATTCTGTTTGGACCTTCTAGATGGCATCTCTATTATTTTGATCTGAGCTGATCCCCATGGTCTTTTGTGTTGTCTTCTTGTAGCACAACTCCATACTGGGCAGTGTGTTTGCAGACTTCTATGACCAGCAGCTTCCGTCCATTCAGACCAGCGCTCTCTCACAACAGGTAACGCAACGGACAGTGTCCATGAGATGCATTCTAGATGGGTTCCAGTGACATTCCGATAACGGATGCCATTTTGAGGACTTGTTTTCATAGCCAGCAACCCGTCCTTTCAGTGCAGTATGGCTGTGTCCTCTCCTCGAGTTTTGTCACAGCGTGGGTTGCTCCGAAAAAAGTGCCAGTTTGAAGTAGGAGTTGGTGTGTGTGTGTGTGTGTGTGTGTGTTCCTTTCTTAACCGTGCGATGTGTTGTTGTGCGTTCCCGTCAGCTGGAGCAGTTTAACATGTTCGAGACACCCACCAGCTCCGACAGCCTGCCCTACAGTCAGACGCAGTCCACGCTCAACTACTCGCAGGCCCTCATGATGGGACTGAGCGCCCCTCACCTCCAGGACCAACCCAACCTGGGCTTCAGCAACCACAGCAACATCCCCAACATCATCCTCACAGGTTGTTATCGCAGTATGTATAGCAAGAAGTTATCGCAGAATCACGGCGGTCTTTGTTAATGTGCTACTTTTTTCTCACGGTTATCATGGCCAAAAATAATTGCTTTCTTATGGTGAGATGCATTTCTTATTTTGCATTACTGGGCTATATAACTAAACATTTGCAGATTGTGTTCATAGCTCAATCTTCAGCACATCAGCACAATGAGAAAATACATCTATACATTTCACTCGATATATACAAATATAAGCGTATATGAAGAAATATATATATATACTGTATATAGTCAATGTTGAGTTACTTGGAAAAGCACTAAAGAGTAGGTCCTAACTACAGGTTGGAGAGCCCTTTAATATCTCTATAATGATATACTAATATAGCATGTCTCTCAAAATGTCTATTCTGGACAAAATGTTGTGGACAGAGGAAAGTGCTAAGCTACAACTCAAATAATGCATATTTATATAGCGCTTTCAGACGCTCAAGTCGCTTACATTGGTGCATATCATCACTCATATCGTGATATAAGCGAGCAACCAGTCTGCGCACATCACACCACACCAACCATCACTCACTACATTCGCCAGCTTCCTGGTGTTACTGAACGTCTCCATCAAGTACTAACCAGGCCCTACCTGCTAGCTTCCAGGTCTGACGGGATGGCTCGCAAGGCGGTATGACCAACTTCACTGTATTTTTCTACAAAAAGGCCCATAGATGTGAGTTTTTATCATTTACGGCACATGTGTTAATCACAAGGAGATGATTTAATCCGGCCCGTGACTTCGAGAGCATCAATTCTTGAGTATGTAAGTCTCTAGCCCATTTCTGTGTGGAGTTATGCATTTTTAAAGAAATAACCAGGATGCTCACTCCAGCCACTAGGGGGCAGCCAAAATGAAAAAGGGAAGAATTCCACAGTCCAGCAGAGGCCACTGACGTAATAAGAGACCAGGATATAAACAACACATTATAGCCACGTGGTAAATGGTCAGTCACACAGGTGTGTAAAGTGCAATACAAGTGTAAGCCATTATCATTTATTAGACTACAGTCATTTGGACCAAATCACAACTCATTATTATTATTCATTTATTGAAAAATATTTTCTCTGTTGTATTTCTTGTTTATATTATATGTGTATATGTGGCCCGTGGCCTGCCGTAGGACCTGAATTTTGGCCCACGACCCTAAATGAGTGTGACAGCTTATGGTGTGGAGGCTAAATGCTACAAGCTACTGCTAACACCTCAGGCAGCTAAAACACTGAATGTGAAGGCTCTGTCTTTAGAGTGGAAGCAGAACTTTGGCAGAATCATGCTGTAGCTGGGCTGACGGTGCAAACTTTGTTTACATAGCCACATGCTATGGGCTTTGCTTTTTTGGGCGATTACCTCCGTTAGGATTTATAGACAGAAGAAGGCCACACTACAGTGATAGAATTTCAGTTAAGGGATGTAATTTTTATGCAATTTCAAATCATAAATGATGTAAATTCTCTTCAAAATACAGAAGTTTACAAAGAGAAAAAAGTTAGGAACTCCTTCAGCAAGTATAGACTAGCACTCAACGGGAATGAGCAATAAATAGCCAGATAAATACATAAGAGTCCGGGAGTCAGACCCCCTTCCCAGGCAAATTTTGCTACCTTTTCCAAACTACTATCTTTCACTAGAGTTTACCTTTGGTTGCAACTCGGCCCCGTTCAGTCCCAGAACCACAAAAGCCACTTTTACGGGACAGGCTTCAGACGGATTTTGATTCTGTTACTACAAAGTAGTGCTGTGGTCACATACACAGATGAATGAAATCCAGAACAAAGAAAGCTGACATGATAAGGAACAAAGTAATAATATAATGGTGTATGTAAAATAGTCTGTATTTGTCTTAGTAAGACAGTCTTACTTTTTTGGGGGGGAAAAAACACTGTTTTGATTTGAATATTTTATTTCGAGCTAAAGAAGAAAAGAAAAACAGAAATATATATATACATAATAAAAGAAAAAAGAAAAAATAATTTACATTACAGCTCGAAAAGGAGTGGGAAGAAGACAAGCTTATTGACTCCCACCCCTGTTCATAAACTTCAATAACAATAACTAACAACAGTGCATATTTCTTACCATTTTACAAAACAACTATCAACCGAGTTGGTTACATATTAACAACCCCTCTCTTGAATGACAAAATCTCAAATCCGAGACAGTAAGAGTGGATTTTTCATTGAGAGAGGGAGAGAGGGGTTGTCCCTTTTCTGAGGAACCCAGTTAATCTGTAAAAAGTAAATGCATTAGAAATACCAGAAGGCAAGGCAAGGCAAGTTTATTTGTAGAGCACAATTCATACACAAGTCAATTCAAAGTGCTTCACAGTTACATAACATTACAAGAAAGCAGATAAAATCAATTACAAAAATAATCATTACAAAAATAATCAATTACAGTTAAAGGCAAGAGTGCAGCTAAGTACAAACTGTTTGTTTCAAAGTTTTCTTTCTATCTCTCCTTTTCAACAACAAGCTTTTAAAAGAAATAATAATAAACACTGTTTACAAAACAATCATGCACGGGTATCTTCTCACCACTATATGGAGTTAAACATCTCTAGGCTAGGATTTCCACGAGCAAGGCACTTTTCTTGACATGCACAGATATCTCTGTGGCAAGGTACTCTTTTCTTATGTTCGTATTTCATGGCTCTTCTTCTTTAAGAGTTTTATTACCAAGGAGTTATGTCTATGCAGCGTCCAAATGATCTTTTACTTTACTTTTAGGCTGAATGACCATCCTTTAGAGAAAAGTCCGAGGTCCATACTAGGACACACTGTAAGCTCTTAGGCCCGTACTTTTGTCTCCTAGCACATGTCACAGGTGTTTCAGAGAATTCAACCGCACACTTTGACTGATTTCGCCCCATTATGTCCGTGGGTTATGGGTATTTTTCTAATATTTTCTGAACCTGAACACTGGACTCAGGTCAGTTTTAGATAAAGGGGAAGGAAATCGTATTTGTATAACACCTTTCACGACACAAGTCGCCCAAAGAGCTTCACAAAAGGGATGGGGATTTTCGTTAATCCGTACTTGGTGGTGGTAAGCCACATATGTAGCCAGGGGGAATGCATGCGCTTAGTTGCAATCGCATGCATTCCACCCTTTTATTCCACCAACGTTTGCCAATGTGTCCGTTCCTACTTTCTGAACTGGCCCCTCCGGATGCGAAGGTAATGTCAGGACAAATGGGTTTCTCAATCGGTCCCCAGTTTTCAAATTCAAAGGGTTGTCCGTCCATCCACTGCCAGTTTGCGTCCAAAAAGTTCAGCCCGACCCAGACGTCGAAGCTGGAGAGATCTTTGCGCAGCTCTTTTCCATCAACATCATCTCAGTCTCCGAAGCCACACTCGCCAAGTCATGGTGGTTCTTTCTGCAGTACTGGAGAGCTTCATCCCCGGTCATCCTCTTCCTTATGGCGTGGACGTTGTAGCAAAGGAAAGCTAAGTTCAGGTTGGCCCGTGCGTCATTCCAAATGTAGTTATACTCGTTCAAAATTGTTCCATAATCTTGATGGTTATTGGGTTCCGATTTACGCCAGAAGAACGTGGTCACTTCCCCTCCTCTGGACCTTATCCACCCTGAGCTGCTGTTGGTTGCTTTGATCAGTCCGATTCAGCTGAAATCGTACATAAACATACTTCCCAGCTGTGACTGTAACCACCAGCTCCAACAGCAGCAGCATCATCAAATTTGCAGTCATGTCTGTCCTTTGGAAGAGGACAAACCACTGAAATTAAAGGCTACGAGTGTCGTCGACTTTATTTGAAAGTTCCTGATCCTGTGTTTTGCATAGGGTTAGTCTGACCATCCTTTAAGGGTGTTCTTCTCTTCTGTGTCTAGTTTAACCTCACCTGAACCGAGCACATTTTCTCCAGTTTGCCATTACCCAAACTGAAAAGCTTCTTCAAAAAGGCGTCAAAATAGCAACAAAAAAACGAGACAAAAACAAGGATGAAAGCGCAACAACAACAAAAACATGATAGAAAAAGTGGCAAGAATGTGACTAAGATGGAACAAAAAGCCACAAAAGAGCAACAAAAAGGTGATAAAAATGAGTCAAAAATGACAACAAAAAAGCCACAAAGAGCGATAGAAAAAGTGGCAAAAATGCGATGGGAAAAAAGTGACAACATGGCAACAACGCAAGGAAAAGGATCAGTTTATATCACATATGTAGGTCTTAACTTTCAAATGAGACGTTACACTGTTGCTCTCCAGTCAAGAAGTTTTTAGATTTGGGTAAAGCCGAACTGGAGAAAATGCGCTCTGTTAAGGCGGGGGTTAAGAGGTTAATATTTGCAACAAGGGGCTCAAAAAGGGATGTAGAAATGGAATTGAAGTAAAATGGCAATAATTTAAGAAATTGATATGAAACATAATTGTAATGGCACTCACTGATTACATGTGTGTTCATTAACATGCACTGTCCCGACCAAACACACAATAAAACAAAACAAACAAGGGCAAGAAAAGATAAAATGTGCATTGTTTAACTACCTACAGGAATAACTAAAACTAAATGATTGAATATATTTTATTTGCCTAACGTGTAACTTTACCGTGGAATGGTCTCATAGGCCTATATGGACAAATGCATGAGAAAATGCATGAGAATTCCACACCTTGGAGAGGGAGCATGGAGCACACTGTTATAACTGGTGATCCATTTGAGGTACAGAGCTCATCTTGGACTTAACATGACGCTAATGACTTGGAGAAGTTTTCTATTTACATTTGAAATGGTAAATAAAGGGTCAAGAGACAATAATGCGCCCATTTGTGAAGTGCTTTTCTCATTTGTGAAGGCATTTCTTTTACATTTTTGTAGATATAGTTAGTTAGTTATAGTTGCAAAAGCCCTACACCATTATATTACTTTGTTCCTTATCATGTCAGCTTTCTTTGTTCTAAATTTCATTAATCTGTGACTCTGTATGTGACCACAGCACCACTTTGAACAGAATCACAAAGTTCCGTCTGAAGCCTGTCCCGTAAAAGTGGCTTTTGGGGTCCGGGGAATGACCGAAGGTCCCCACTGGTAATGACCCAAGGTATACTCTTGTGAAAGATAGTACTGTAGTTTGGAAAAGGTAGCAAAAATTTGCCTGGGAAGGGGGTCTGGCTCCTGGACTATAAGACACGTTTTTAAAGTGACATGACACACACAGTGCAAACTTTAAAAATGTATATTTAGGGAAGTAAAAGGTGTTTGAAAGAGGAGGGAATATTGACGGCCGGTGGTGTTAGTTTGCTCTTTACTGACGTCTACAGCTAAGTTAGCAGGAAAGGTTTAAAAAGGTTTAAGAATGACTTTGTGCTAATTAATGGACAATGGAGATGAAGAGTGAACTGAGGACAAACCAGTTTTCTTGGAGTTATAAGAAGTTTGTCAGTTTTGACTTGCCTTGTGTGTCTTCAGTGTGTAATTAAAACGTCAAAATGTCAAGTTGAAATTATAAGCCTCTGCTTCCTCTCACTTAAAGGTTATTTGTAAAAAGTATTTTACTAAATAATGTCAGTGCCAAATAGCATGACGTTTATCTACAGAGGCATGTTGTTAATGGTCTGTTTAATGCACGGATCAACAAACTTTTTCTCCTCTTCAAAAAGCCCAGTTTTGACTGACCCTGTTCACTTTGATGGTTTCTTCTACTGCAGAAATGCTCCGATCTGTTTACCCTGGATTATGCTGCTGCTTTGTTGTTGTAGTCCACATGTTTCAAATGTTAGTGTCCTCTCATTTTTAATTGCAGAAATCCACTCTTACCGGTGTTTAGTGAACTTTACAGTTGATGTAGTGCCCTCACTCAGTTGGTGATTCGGACACGTAGCACTACTCCTACTGCGAGGAGAAAGCAGTGAGTTGTGTGTCCGAAGTGCCAACAGAATGAGTTCACTATATAGCTATATATCTGCTATATTGTGTGGCACTATGTGGTGAATGAGGAGTAATGGCTAGGGTGCAATGTTGGTACTTGAGGTGAAAAGGTGAGTAACACTGTCCTAACCCTTCTCCTTGTCCCCCATTCCATTCCTTCCCCAGTGAGTGGCGAGTCCCCCCCAGCCTGAGCAAGGACCTGGCCTGCCTGGCCGCAGACCTGGACCTGGACTCTCAGTTTCCCCTGGACGACCTAAAGATCGACCCCCTGACCCTGGACGGACTGCACATGCTCAACGACCCCGACATGGTGCTGACCGACCCGGCCACGGAGGACGCCTTCAGGCTGGACCGGCTGTGACCTCCCCCCCGCCCCCCTCCCCTGCTGCCTCCATCTGACTGCCACCACGACTGTATGTAACCACACTACAGCCCTGGGTTTGGACTGACAGACCCGAGCTGGTTTTTAAAGTCCTATCTTCTCACTACAGTTACTGTACAAATGTGATTTTATTTACAGAACAGTCTCAAAAGAACCGCTATGTGTTGTTTATGCTGATACTTCAATATAAAAAGTGTTTGAATGTAATAGGTCAATAAAGCTCAAAACCCAGTCTGGTTGGGGAAGTAAAGATTTAATTCATTTTCCCCATAGACTTTTAGGAAAAAGTATTGGAAGTTTTAGAAGACAACAGAAGCTAACCAGCTATGTGGTAACTACTGACCATTGAGTAATATTCTTAAATGGAAAAATATAATCAGTGAAGAATATTTAAATTTGCACTCACTTGAAACTGTAGTGAAACACTTTTATAACGTTTTTGTATATAAAGATGCAGCTAAATGTTCCAGGTGAAACTGTTTTATGGCCGTGAGTTACCACACAATGCTGATGAGCTTCCATCATTCTTTTATATATTTTTCCCTAATAAAAAGTCTAGAGGAAAAATGAACTGGGCTTATCAGCATGAAACAAATGCAATCTATTCGCTGCTGTTGGCACTTCAAAACAGCAAAATAAAATAAACTCCTAACGGCATGAACATCACTGAACTATTCTCTGACACTGGATCATTTTACAGCAACTTCATGTTTACCTATAAAAAGAAATCACTTTATCCAGTGCTTGAAAATACTGACTGAAAGAGCGAGTTTTATGAAACATCCACCTGTTACTGTACACAAATATGCCACACTCTCTCTGATATTTTTGTTTAGTTTGAATGCTAAAGTTTGGTATTCTTTTAACTCTTAAACACAAACTCGTCTTTTTGAAGTCAGTTAATAGCCGTCATGAGTTATGCATGAAATAACAAATCACTGTGCATACTTGTTTTGCCTTAAAAAGCTTTTTGGTTGCAAAAATAATGAATATAGAAAACAAAATCATATTGGAGCTGTACAAATATATGTTGAATAATTTTATTGTTTAAAAGATTGTCAAGCCAAAATCACAACCCCCCACGGTGTCCATCTGAGATATTAGAAAACAATACAGTCACACACTATAACAATGACTCAAGCACTTATATATATATATACAGTATAAGAAAAAAAAAGATTGAGCTAACATATTTTAAGATACAAACAGGCACAGTGTAAATATAAAGTGCCCCCTATTTTCAAGTAGATTTTTATTCAGTATTTATGTACCTGTTGTTGATAAGAACACGTAATGCAAAATTGCAGTACCTTTACACTGACATTATTTGAGTTATTTATATGTACATAAGTCAAGTCAGTAAGTTTTCCTGAGAAAAAGTGTGCATACCATCAGTAGTACGTGACGCTCGCCCATCTTGCGTGGTCTGTCATTAAACTCATTTAAATAATTGAAAAACACTACATATGCAGTGCACAGATTACTTGAAAAAGTTATCTGATTACTAATTACTCCTTTAAAAAGTAACTTAGTTACCTTACTGATTACTTGATTTTGAGAGTAACTAAGTTAGATTACACATGACTTTATTATTTATATTTAGCAGCTGCCGACTGTAGTGAGATGAGTCTACTGTAGTTTGGGTCCCTGACCAATAGAGGGCACTACATTACTGCTGTTGATTGACTCTGATTCACTTCAACCTCGTGCTGTGGCTAAATCAATGCATTTGAAGATTATACGACCTGTGTTTTACCTCATATCATGACTGACATTAACCGCCTCCTCCTGCATTAGCATCTGCGTCTCATCACCTGATGGGAATATCTCTATAAGTATGACTGCCGTGCTGCAACTCCAAATGTGTCTAAATTGGATGTAGTGTTTTTGAACCAAGATAACACTTTGATGTCAGTACAGAGTGTGCAGCGAACCTTATAATTGTTGTCTTTAGCTGACACAAACTCAAAATAGTGACTATATAGTATTTCCAGCGAGAATATGTGTATCTCTCTCCCCCTGCATTTTTGTTTATGTTTGTGCCGTGGTCAAACCTGACTTGATCAATTTACTAAGGAAAGTGACAAAATAGTAACGCACAGTGACTTGGATCACTTGTTTGGAAATAGTAATGCATTAGATTACTCATTACTGAAAAAAGTAGTCAGATTAGAGTAGCGCGCTAAGTAGCGTGTTACCGGCATCACTGTTCATATGTCCCATACTGTATTTATGCAGTAGCCACAAGATAATAACCATTAACCATTGGTTAATAACCAAATGAAAATATGTCAAGCAAGAATGATTTTACAAATTTTGATATGAAAAAGCTAGTCTGGAGTTTACTCTGCACTTCTCAGTTTTATTTCACGTTTAGCGGCAGTTCATTCACAGATTTTCACGATTATCACCAGTTCGTACACAGATTTTCACGATTATAACCAGTCCATGCACAGATTTTCACGATTATCACCATTTCATACGCAGATTTTCACATTTAGCAGCAGTTCACACAGATTTACACAATTATCACCAGTTTATACACAGATTTTCACAATTATCACCAGTTTATACACAGATTTTCATAATTATCACCAGTTCATTCACAGATTTTCACGATTATCACCAATTCGTACCCAGATTTTCATGTTTAGCAGCAGTTCAGACAACTACTGTGAGACAAGTACTTAACAATAGAAAAGTGTTTATTTCAAATGTATTGCTCCGATCTCAAAACTTAAAATCTTCTCACTGCCTCCGGGGCAGTTACAGTTTGAAACTTGGGTGAAAATAGGGTAACCTTCCAGATCAGGTAGCAGAATCAGAATCAGAATTGGAATCAGATTCTGCAACAGTACTAAAAAAGATGATTTGATGTCCATAAAACAATTCGTTTGCACACATTATGTTCTATGCGTTGTTTCCTTCTCCCGGTGTAGTTAACTAGTTGCAGAATGCTTACTGTCCTGTGAAGATACTGCCATTTCATTCAAATTTACACATGGCATAGCTTGGTTCTCTCAACGGAGCACTCACTGAACCACCATGTTTATACAGTCCATGGTGAAAAAGATTTATCTGCAATGAAACGTATGTTTACAAGCTTCTGTTTTATATTTGACCTGTACAGATTGTGATTGCATTTAGTGTGAGCGTATCTATGCAAACAAAACAAAAACAATGTAAAAGAGAAAATTTACCCTAAGCCTGAATTTACTTACGACGCGACGATGGTGCCACGTCTGAATTCTTCGATACTTTGAGGAAGGCTGAGGGCAGCTCTTTTGTGACCTCCGTAGTTAAATCGTTTTGCAGGCAGATGAAATGCCTCTATGGTGTCAATGCAACAGAATGTATTTGGTCACATTTGTTCTCACTATGTTGTGTCTTCATTCTCTCTTCTATGTGCTTGTATTGGGGTAGTGTTTTGATAATGATTCACAAAAGAATCTGCATATTTATGTACATAGAGCTGGGCTGTATGGTGTAAAAAGTAAGTTAGTTAATGCTGTCTTTGCCCTCCGATTTGTAGTTAGCGTCTTGATCCAGCCTTACCGACTTTACCTTCAAAAAAACGTGTCGAATTTACCAAAATAAAAGAAGTAGGGCCACGACACGTAGGATAATTTTTATACCAACATTAGTAAAAGTCTTAAATCTGTTAGTCCCACCCTTCGGAATTCAAAGAGTTGAATTCTGATATGTGGACTGGCCAGACTAAACTATAGTCCGTCCTATAGTTCTCTATACAGCCCACTTCTACTGTAAGAACTACATTACTGTATATTCGTCCTCTCAGCTCTCTGTTACCGGTGGTGTGCGCTGTTCTTTCTTGTGCATTAATGTTGCTTGAAGTGTATCAATTAGAGGTGCACCGATCAAGATTTTTGAAACCGATCACAGATCACTAAAATTTTGATCGGCCGATACCGATCATTGCCGATCCGATCACATGGTTGTAATTGATTATTATGATTCATAATTTAACAGTGACAAATACTGGACTTTTCTAAATGTGTGTGTTTTATTGGGTGAATTTATTTTCAATATTTATATTTGAATATTGTATAGCCTACTAGCTAGAAATCTACATTGTCCTGTTTAATCTGCAACTTTATTATTATTATTTATTATTTCTGATATTATTATATGCTGTAGGCTATTGGTTTATCTCCTATTATTTTATAACTTTTACACAATTTCCCTCATGGTCATCTATTTTTATAGTTTACAGTAAACTATTTTTTATAGTGCATGTTATTTCGGCCAATCAAATCCCTGTCTTACTTTGCGATACTCGTTATGGAAGGTAGTGTGGAGGCCCGTGGAGCTCTCAGCCTAAACACGGTGGAATTAGGAGCATCATTTTGGTTTTGGACTGTAACTTTGGACAATATTTGAAGAAAGAGAAGAAAACTTCCACAAGGAGACGGTGACATGAGATGCCAAACACATACGCGTTTTTTCTTTCTCTTTTGACTAGCAGCCATTTAGTGACACTTCAGCACTAAAGAGCACATTTTCACAATGAAATAAGACAGGACAATGACCCGTGCCTCTGATTGTAGTTTTACATGCAAATCCCGTTTGTATCACCTACAAACATGTGAAGTCATGCTGTAGTTGCAAATGTAAATAATGGCACATAGTCTCCTTCGCCTCCTGTTAGAAGTCCCATACGCTGATATTTTATGGTCACGAACCTTTCGTCTTAAAGCGTAGCTCTAGCTCTGTTTTGTTTAGTTACACTGCAGTCTGGAAACGAGTAGAGCTGCCAGGTGCAAATGGATACAGCGGAGCTGTTGTGTAGCCACGAATTACATTTAAAACTAGGTTTAGAGCGGCACTATACTGCGGAGTTTTCATCAGATTATCTACTGTAAGAAAGTCTGTGAAATCTATATTTGATCGGCGCATTTCACCGATCACCAATCACAAAAATTAGGCTGTGATCGGCTGATCATGATTGGTGATCGATCAGATCGGTGCACCTCTAGTATCAATTATTCAATTTTTAATTTTCCCGTTTTTTTCACCCAGCACTTTAGGCTTTGTCTTTCAAGAACCAAACCCGTGTGACTGTTACTGTACGTGCACTGGACCTTTTGCCCCATCTTTGACTAAACTTGCCTTTATGTAAAAAAAGAAAGAAAAAAAACATATATATATTATAGTTATTTTTAAAAGTCAAATTGATATGAGAATATTTTGTTATCCCTCCGGTGCTTTTCCTAAATTTTATAAATTCTATGAAAGGATAAAAATCGGGTGATTTGATTTCGTCTCGGGGACATTATAAAACCATGCATCATCGATGTTACAACATCTGAAGGAGCCCTATTGCTATTCAAACCTGTTCTTACTTTGCAGTTTATGAACGAGGTATTTGTTTGTTAAAATCAGGATAAGCAATCTTTGAATTTCCTCAAAAGCCTAAACATGAACTAGAGTACTCATAATCAGAAGTGGGTAGAAGTGCAACATTACTGTAAAGTAGAAATAAAATAATACATTATTGAAATTATTTTTTGAGCAGTGAATAGCTCTGTGAGTATAAAGTCTGATTTATGTTTTTGTAGTAACATAATCCAATAGACAAAACACAAAATAAAATGTCCAAAGAATGCATCATAAAGAAATTACGTAATTCTGAAGATATGGTAAACCAAAATGCAAACTTTATTAGTTTTTTCATACAGTTTGTTTTATTGTTTTTACCATTTATAGATTTACTCAGAGTGAGTACTTTACTCAGAGTAACTATAATAACTCTTATTATAGTAGACTGAAACGAGAACTCTAAACATTACTTTTCTATTGGTAAAATTACATACAGTAAGAATCACTTTACAGTTATACATTAAAAATAGAAATGTAAAAATTGCTGAAAAATATGAAAAAATAATAAATTTTAAAGGAGAAGTGGGACATTCATTACAACAACTGCAGGCCCATTCCATTGCTGTTAATACGATATGGTATTTATTACATTATTAATTTCCCACTGGAGGCATTTGGGAAAATGTGCAATAAAAAAACTAAACAAATGTAAATGCGCAATCAAAGAATGCAGATAAAATATAAGATATCTTATGAGGAATTATGACTTTAAGTATAAAGACTTTAGACTTGATGCTTCTATATGAGCCAACACAACATAATAACATAGGGATAAATAAAGGGGCAAGAATACTTCCTAAATCTAGTATAAATTAATCACATTAACATAACAAGCAGTGTAGTGTTGTACCAGGCTAATAACTGATATGCTAATCTTACTACTTTTCTAATGTCACAAAAATATGCTTTTGTTTACGTCTTTTCTTTTGCGTACTTTGCCTTTTGTCCCTTTGTGTCTTGTGACAATTAAAACAACTGGACTCGCACTCAGAAATCTCTTTGCTTTGTCCACATTAAGTGCATGGTGAGTCTTATCAGCTTTTTATGGACATTTGTAAAAGCTGTTGTTTGGTCTTTTGCTATATTCTTTGTGTGCTTTCAATTTGTGCAATACCCCTCCTTTTGTAACTTTTGTTTTAAAGGTTTTATAGACAGGCTTTGTACATTTCTGTGTTTTAGAATAGAGTGTTATTCAGTTCAAATTGACAGCTGTGTTTGTCTTCGCCATGTAATGATTATGTCAAACAAATAGATTATCAGTTTAATATTAACTCCATTAGCCACCCCAAAGCTATTGTCTCAAGGAACCATGAATGAGACAGGGCATGGTTTTATTCTATTTATTTTTTATTTTATCTGTTAATTTAAAGATGACACAAGTGCTATTTGTAATCACTAGGTTGTCAGTGCTGTGCAGTTGTCTAAAACGATATATTTGTCTTTTACTCTTTAGTTTAGGATTAATGGTGCGTTCCAATTGTCCCCGAAGGTTTAAACTGTTTGCTCTGTGATGCTAATGTTGCTAACGTCCATCATGGGCTAATGACAACAAAAGCAAAGTGCGCTCTCTAATTAACTTATAACAATATTTAATAAATAAGTGACACAACCACACTGTACAGGTAATAAGTGAATTATGTTCATGTTTTGGTTGACTTTTACGAAATCTTCAATCACATCTATTTGTCTCATTGTCAGTAAACTTTCTGACAACTAGCGTACAGTAATTCAGATAAAATTACTTTGAGTTCCAGCTTCCGAAGACAAATGGAAGGCAGCATAAGATCCATACATTCCAGAGATGACCTAGCTTGGCCAGCCAGCCACTCCTGCGTTTTGTTTCTGTTTAAAAGCACGTCTTTGTAAAGAATTGGAAAAGCGTGTAGTCTGGCTCGCCAGGCTAGTGATGACCCATTGTTATTAAATGTATTATTGTAAAGTGTCATATACCCTGGCTGATAGTTTTACTGGAAAGCAGAAGTCTACTGTACTGTGTGTCACTAAATGTCAATCACACCGTGTCAATACTTTTGTTCAATATTATATGTTTCATTTGCAGAAGAGAATCAGGACGAGAATCGGACCAGCATCTTTATCAGGTCCTTGTTTGTGCGTAACCTTCGAGGACAAGTAACCTCATTCAGTGGCAGCTAAATTCTCCTGTATTTACTTTCTTGGTTATTCTGTGCATTTGAGTAGCCCGGCCAGCCAGCCACTTCTACTTTCTTGTTCTAAAGCAGGATCGTCTGTCTGGAAACCTAATCAGTTTTCTCACAAGTTTGCAAATCAACACCGGTTCCCAGACAGTACGTCTTCGTGAAGAATAGGAAAACCGTGAAGTTGTTTGGGCTGGCCAGGCTACCGTTTTACTGCCGTGTATAGGATTTGCATCGCGTTCTTTGTCTCGTGACACGGAACTTTGCAGCAGGGGACATGCGCTCAAAAAATATGCAAACTTTTTTGTGTTGAGCAAGCCCTTTAAGACGACAGCTTCAGAAATTGTGTTTTCTAATTTCGCCGTTGTTGAATCGGACCAAAAGACCCTGAGTTTGCCTGTACATGTGCGCTTATTTAAAGATGGCATACGCTTCTGTTTGAACCGTAACCTAATGTATTTTCTCTTGTGGAGGCTTCTGTCTTTGTACCTTTGCATTATTCTGATTTGTAAATGACATTAAAAGAAGTATATCTAAATAAGTACTTGTGACTGTTTCAATCGTGCGGTGTATGATACTTCAAAAACTGAAAAAAAAGATTCAGGTTGTATGTTTGAAAATCTAGATTGAGTAACAATTACAACCAGGGTGGCACGATTTAAGAAAAATATCCAATTGCAATATTTGTGACGTGGATTGAGATTGAGATTCCTGGTGCCATCTTGGGATTCCCCCAGAACAGCTGGAAGAAGTGTGCGTGGATAGGGAAGACTGGGTATCTCTGGTCAGACTGCTGCCTCTGCAACCTGGCCCTGGATAAAGCGGAAGAAATTCGATGGATTCCTTGAACTCCTAAATAGACAGTTCAGTGATCATTTCAAATAGTTAGATAAACTGGACGTCTGAGTTTGAGCCCACTTCACAGCCCGCAGAGAGAGCACACTGGACATTCTGCTCGTGGGATGGAGGAGGAATAGCTGATGGCAGGCTTACAGGAACAAAATACATTCATGCACTTACTGTACTTCTGCTGGCTTAAAACACTCTTTGAACTCAGGAAAAGATATTCAAAACTTTCACTTTGTCAAAGTTTCACTACAACCTCATTTAATAGCAAGCTGTATTGATGTGTTTTGTCTATGTTGTAATATACAGTATCTTAATCATATAAGATGCTTGCACACTCGACTTGTTAATGGTGAGAACTGATTCTTTTCTAAAGCTCTTGCGCCATCTGCTGGTCAATAGCAGTACTTCACAAATGACTGAGTTATTCCTTTATGTACAGTTGTGTTGTCTAAGATTGTTATGGGTTAGTAATATACTCAAGGCCTTCATCATAAAACTGCAATGTCTTAGATAGAAGTACAGACCTGCGTGACCACGTCCTGTCTCTCATTTAGAAATAAAGTGGTTTCTTTCTCAGTCCCATTTTCCACCAAAATGCTCAACAGGTCCCAGTTTTGTGCTATATAAGTGGTCACACTCCTACAGCTTTAACCTCTTAACCCCCACCTGAACCGAGCACATTTTCTCCAGTTTGGCTTTACCCAAATCTAAAATAGGCCAGTGTAATGCCTATTTTGAAAGCTAAGACTTACAAAACTGATTGTGACTTTGTAGTTGCGTTGTCGCAGTTTTTGGAGCTTTTTTGTTGCGTTTGTCTCTTTTTTTTGTCTTTCACATTTTTTGTTGCTTTCTAGATCGCTTTTTTCCTTGCTTTTTGGTGCTTTTTTGTCATGTTTTTGTCAATTTTTTGCCGCTTTTTTATTGTGTTACTGTTGCTTTACCAGCATTTTTTTGTTGCTGCTTTGTCGCTTTTTGGTCATGTTTTTTGTCACTCCTTAGTGGCTTTTTGTGGCTCTCTTCGCTTTACATCACTTTTCATCATGTTTTGTCGCTTGTTTATTTTTATTTTTTTTCACTGTTTGACGCTTTGTTCAAAAAGTTTTAGATTTGGGTAAAGCTGAACTGGAGAAAATAAGAGCTTAACGCTTTAGCCATATCAGATGTGGCGCCTAAATGCACAATCGTCCAACAGAGGCACAGACCCCGCGGTGAACTATTTTATAATAAAATATGTAAAACATGCGAAATCGTAACATAGCGATATTTCCTTATGTGCGTGCTGACGTCAGTGTGTTGTGTGCGTACTTTCCCGTCATGCAGCGGGCCGTGTAGCCGAGGTTGATCCGGGGCTGAAGAAGAGGATCGCGCCGACAGAGCAGGCAGCAGCCCACGGCCAGCCCAGTGTCCATGTGAGATCACCCAGCCGTCTAGCTTTTAGGCGACTCAAAATATGCTGTTCGGGCGCCTGACGTGTCACCGCAGCGGCTTCTGAGCGACCATAATCTCCGGGGTTTGATTTCGGGGGATTCCTCCCTCCATCCTCCGGACTGCACCGAACAGGCAATGAGCACGGTCCCAGCAACCCCGCAGCAGATGAAGGACCGGCTGCTGCAGGCCATCGACAGTCAGAGCAATGTGAGTGCAGTTAGCGGCTAACTAGCAGCTTCACATTCTTTACAGATTGTACATACACGACACGTACGTTTATTCGGTGGTGTATCTTACCTAATGTGATCTACTACAGTGCTAATGTTCCTGGTGTTGCAACAACGCAAATTCCTCCCTGTGAGACAAATGAGAGCTAAAGTTATTGGACTACATCTTTGGATTGAAGGCATACTACTTCAGTGTAATAAACATACGTATCCACGCAGCTCTGAAAGTACACTTTTAATGTTAAAATCTTGTGCTGAGCTTTTTGTAAGCGCGTCAACATAAGAAGTCTCTGGAGTTGACAGCTTGGAGCTAACTTAGCAACAGCGTTCAGTCAGAAATGCTTTTTCAGGGAGAGATCGCTAACACGAAAAAAAAAAAAAAGTCATGGCTGCTTTTTTGGCATGTGATTGGTTGTGAACCAATGATTTCAGCCCGTCAGCGGCCTTCAGTGTTTGCGGAACATCTATTGTCAAAACTGTATTTATTAAATTACAGAAATTGAATTGTCTAAAGTTGTCAATATTTGTGTGCTACGATAAAATATATCCGATTGAAGAGCAGAATGTTATCTCACCTTACTTTGAACCGTAGAAGTATTTCCAAAAGGACCACCTATATATATTTTTAAAATAATTTAAATGTTCCGACTATTAAACTGACAACATGTAGGAGGTACGACTACTTGAAGTTCTCGTCTTTTGTATAGCTAAATTAATGCTAACCATAACAACGTTGGCAATCTCACAACAATGTATAATATCTGGTTAGGCTACAGTTTACTGTAATCTACGATTAGCATGCTAACGTTAGCCTAGCATCAACGCACATGCTAGTCAAAATATGTGACCTCTTTTGGACCTGTCATATAAAATACAGTACCCGAAAAGTCTCCCCTACCGGCCCGTCGACTTTCTTAGACATATATTTCATCTTTGTTGCTTTGTTTTATCGATGCGTGTTAACCCTATACGGCTAACTTTAGCCTTAGCAGCTAAAGTTGAGTCGGACTACTTCTCAAGTTAGATCAACGGGAGCAGAAGCCAATGCTAATACATGTAAGACTGTGACATTGAATCGTTCTTCTTATGTCCTGACAACACCAATATCTCCTCTTGTGAAGCCTTTGACAAACGAGCGCTGCATTTTGCGTCAAATGCCACGTTCTGTTCGTGTGCGACAGTTGGACATGACACTTCTAGGTTCTTGCATTCAGCCATCATATTTTAGAATCCAGGATAATCAATTGTTTATTTCTTGAGAATAACCCCTCTGTACATAAACGTACTTCTAAACATTCTTAATTTGATCTGTAGCACATGGATAAGGGCACTGTCCTGTAGGCCTATAATTTCTTAAACCGTTTCAGTAATGCTGTGGTAAAGATATACTTAAATTATAAACGTTGCTTTTTTTGTAATGTAAATAATTATATTTGATTAAATACACAACGACTTTATGAGGTGAGCAGTTAGTCAGTGCACTCATGCATTGTAAAAAATCCCTGCAGTACTAAGACTCTTCAGATGAGTTTCCTCTATCAATTAGAATGCCTAACTAGACTAATGGTTGAAGTCAAGAGCAACTTCCTACTGTGTGTTTAATAACAGTCTTTCTCATTTTAAATTGTTATGCAGTAGCTTGGAAATTACGATTGCAATAAATCTCTTCACTTGGTTCCACAGTCCAGCGAGTTGTTAACTTCTGGTTTTCAAGCCAGATAGTCAGACATTTCCTGCAGATGTGACTTCCTTGGTCTCTTTTGGTGTTTAAACACATGTCACTTCCTGCATTTAAGCCTACAGTCCAAACTACTGCCAAGCTGGCTTCCATCTAGAGTTCATGCAGAGCAGACATTGCTCTGAATTGAGACCACCTCAATCTGGTGCAAACCATAATTCATGGCGCAGTGAAGTCTTCGCTGCTCAATCCAAAGAGCTAAAAAATATTACTTTAACCTTAAGACGTGAGAAAAATCTTTTTAAACGCTTGTCATTCCAGATATGCAACATGGTGGCAGTACTGGAGGTCATTACCTGTCTGGAGAAGTATCCCATCACCAAAGAAGCACTTGAGGTAAGTCCCTTGTTTACCACATGTTTCCACACACACACTATCGTTTTACAATGTTTTAGATCTCATTATCTGAGCATGGCTCTAGCTGCGGCATAATATAGTGTCTTCATGCGAATGCGAAAGTTGATTTTAGAAAAGTGACAGGATAATATAAAATTGGAATGCTGTCAAAAATTCTCCTGCTTATATTTTCTGAGCTTCAGTTTCTCTCCACAGCAGCTGTGAGGTTAAGCTCCTCTTTGATAAGAGAATATTAAGAGTTTTGTTTAAGTTTAGAGCGTCATCACTGAGTATCTGTAATGAGCTTGTTCGTTAAGACAAAATCTGTCAAAACGTGTGTTCATCTCTATCTATAGTGTACACATTGCAGTGGTACCACCAGGACCATATGTACAATCATGCCTGCCTGCAGGGGTAGGTGTAAGATGTTCATGCAGTGTTTTTCTTTCTTTATAGGAAACCCGATTAGGAAAGCTCATTAATGACGTGAGGAAGAAAACCAAGAATGAAGACCTTGCTAAACGGGCAAAGAAGCTCCTGAGGAACTGGCAGAAGCTGATTGAACCAGGTGCTCCTGTAGCTCCCAGTGCTGCCCCTGGATCCACCAATGGCAGCTCTCACCCTGCCCCACAGGACATCCCATTGACAGGCAAAGCGGTCCCGGAAGTCAAGCTCCGAAATGATGTGCACAACACCTACTCTCCCAAAGCAGAAAAATCGAGCCGTAAGCGGCGAGCGGAGAACAGGGACAGCGGGGTGCACATACCTGAAAAAATGTCCAAACTGTCTCCTTTTGACGTCTCTTTGTCTCCACCACCCAGTAATGGCATCTTGGCCAGCCCGGACCGACAGGAGCAGGAGGTGGTCCCATCGCCTGACGGACTGCGGCTCGAGCACCTGGACAATGATAAAATGTGTCGCATTCCTGTAAATGCTGTAAAGCCTCGGCCTAGTTCACCGGGCATGGCCAAGCTACCTAGCACTTCTTCTTTGATCAAAGCTGCGGTTCCCCAAAAGGCCCAAAGGCTGGATGACAGTGGGGGTGGGGGTATTATCAGGCCCGCAGCCCTCGGAGCGTTAAGCAGGACGTCAAATGCTCTGGTTCTTATGCACTAAAGGGTTCGCCTGACTCCCCAGTGTCTGTGCCCTCTCCATCCCAGCCCACTTTCACCGACAGACTGCCTCAATCTTCGTATAGGTCCTCTACTTCACACTGGTGTTCAGAGGCCTCGCTACAGGACACGCATTTGGAATCACCTACTGTCTCCCCATCACCGGACCAGCTCAGACCAACAGTTTCTGAGGAAACCGAACACAGCACAGAGCATAAACGAAGGAAATATCGCCCTAGGGACTACTCTGTTAACTTAGATGGTCAGAAATTAGAAGATACAAGTAAACCAGTTCGGTTAAAAGAACGCAGACTGACGTTTGACCCAGTCACTGGGCAGATTAAACCTATAGTCCATAAAGAACAGACTCACTCTGAGGAAACCATAGTTTCAGAACCCCAAAAAAGAACTGAAAACACTGCCCAAGTACCCTCCACAACAACAATAATCACCACATCCACCACCCCCCAAGGCCCCAACCCTTTCCATCAAACCAACTGGAAGGAGCTGTCCACGAACGAGTTCATTCAGTCCTACCTACACCTTCAGAGCAACGTGCTGACGTCGTCTGGAGTGCAGGCTCCCAGTGCACACTTTTTCATGTCCGAATACTTAAAAAGGGAGGATCAAGGCCCGGCAGAGACCAGGCACATGCATGTGTTACAGTTGAGCCCGCCTGTGGAGGAGCTGCCTGGGGTGACGCGGCCCCTTACAGAAGACGACATGGACAGGATACAGACGCAGCACTGGCCCGGGGTCAACGGGTGCTATGACACCCAGGGCAAGTGGTACGACTGGACAGAGTGCATATCATTAGACCCACACGGGGACGAGAGCAGACTCAACATCCTGCCGTACGTTTGCATAGACTGAGGGGTTCTACTCAGTTAATCTGTCCACTGTGAGTTTGGATATTACAGCAGGAACGCTAAACTCCTCCCAGGCCCCCACTATCGCCTCGCCCTGCCGATCTGAATGTTGTGGTAAACATGAGAAATAAAAAAAAGTGATAGTTGAGTTTGTAATTTTAAGGGCTGTTTTTTGTTTTGTTATTTTCTCCCCCGAAATAATAGCCACAGGAAAGATTAGGCCATTGTAGCAGAAATGCTGCCATTAAAATAAAGGGCACTGAGGTGGACATGGTTATTCTGGATTGACCTAAGGGCTGTGACTATGAAGGAGACTCATTCAATCTATGATCCAATCAAGTGATTCTATATCAATTCTAATTTTCTATTAGAACATTTCTATTAGCATAAGACACACAAAAACTAAACTAGGCTAAATGTGCTTCCAGTAATAGTTTTGGTCCAAAGCATGAAGCCGAATGTGGTGTTCTGAAACAGTGCACAATAACATGTAAAACATTTATTTTTAATAACTTAAAAACGGTATAGTCATTCTTACATAGGCAGTCACAGTACTTGTTGTTTTAGAAATTAATGAGCTTGTACAAATTCACCTACCATTAAACTGTTAGTAGTATTAATATGGCTTCATAGCACACAAACACCTGTTTACAAGACATGGTCACATTTAAAAGTGATTAACTTTCCCACAGAGTCTCTCTGAGTGCCATTGTCCTCTTCTGCTGTCTCTTGTTTGCTGAGGAACTTAAGCTGCGACTGGGGGAAGGTTGGGGTTTAGCCAACCTGTACTACACCATGTTGGTGCCCTGAACCCATCCATACACAATGAGACTGGCGCTCCCGGGGCAGTCACCCAAGCTTTATGTGACATACAGAGTAAATTATCAAATGTTATCATGTAATACATCTTATTTATTTTGGGTTGTTCATAAACGCAGATTTTCTTTTTGCTTCCTCCTCGTTGTTCGAGTTACATTGTCGTCGACCGGATTTCCTGCGTGTAACGGGCACGGCCATGTTTTTGTATTGGTCGATGCATTTGGGCAAAACATTCCATACCTCGCTTTAGCTTCAAGTTCACACCCAGGAAATGTTCTCAACTGCTAATCATCACTAGTTTGATGCAAATTAGTTCAACATTACTTTGAGGAGTTGTATGGCCTTGTGGACAGCTGGTGTAGAGAATCAAAACCGAACTGATGCAAAAACACATTTAAACCCCACGTTTTCAACACCATTAATGTATTCATTGCTGGTACAAAATTGAATCTGATTTAGTAAGTGATTATGAAATGCCATTCATTTTGCTTCATGCACTTGACTATATTTGAAATGGGAATTACAGAATGGATTGCCTTAAGTATAAACAAACAAAAAAAGATTTGTGGTAAATGAAGCTTCCCTTTTGTTATTGTATTAAAGGTTTACCAAGTAACGGTTCTACATTTTGATAACATTGCCATACTGTACAAGCCTCTTCCATTTTCATCATCGTCTTGCCACCTAAACAACATAGGAAATAGAAACAGTCAAACTTTACACCACGTTAAAAAAAAAGTCTTATTGCAACTAATTAAATATTTGTTTGTGAAAATCGGTGGGTAATCAGAGCCTTAATTGCTGCAGTATAAAAATAATTAGGACACAAGGGAAAGCTGCGGAGAGTAGCTCGGAGCCTCGTCAAGTATGCCCCATATCACCATAAGTGTTGCATCAGACGCGCCCTTTGTTAGATTAAAAATTTAACAATTCCTTTAGAGAATATTTTTCTAATTTAAGAGAAAATTTGACGTAGAAAGAGAACCATTGAATCTGTTAACTACTAATTAAAAAGATGAGGATACATTTGTTTTCCTAGTGTTGTAAAACAAAATTCACAATTTCAATTAGCGTCATTGCTAATTTTGTGCCAGGTGGACTGCCAAAGCGTACACCGTTGCACTCAATAGGCCAATTTAGACGATAGCTTTTAGGTATATTGATCTGGGGTTCCCATGACAACTGATTGAATAATCATTTATTCTCATAGACTTTATTGTAACTGGTGCTATAACATCTAGCTATTTTATAACATTACAGCAATGGCAGCGACACAGATTGAAATAGAAACGCCAAATGTATACACTTTCTATCCACAAGTGCTTCATACAACTCCTGTCATATTTGGAATGCTACTGTTTCCTCTCTAGATCTTAGTTGCCTTTTGAAATAGTTCCAAAAAGAGAAAAAAAACGTGTTCCATTTGATTACGAATGTACAGGGTTGCCGCCTCTTAATGCACTTCCAGGACGTAACATTGTTGGCTTTTCTCACTCAATGGGGTCTCTGTGAAGTTCTTCCAATATCAGATAGGAAGTTGTTCAAGTAGCATCTCTAATCATTTTTCCCCCATCTTCCCCAACTCTGCCTCCCATTGCTGTTCCATGTATACATCCCTACCAATGTGCCTTGGTGAAAACGTTAAGCTAGTTTTTTTTTTTTTTTGCTTTTGGAAAAACGCCTGCCTGCCCGCCTGTCTGTTCTCCTCAAGAGATGGGAATTCTTTCTTTATTTCTTTTTGTGCAAGTGTCTGAATCAATCCGACTGCGGTATATGCACAGAGTTAGTTGACTATTGGATCTCCGGTGAAGAAGAGACAATGTGGGAGAGGGGGTGGACCGCACAATTCTGAAACAAGCTGGCAATAAAAGGAAGGAGGAAGAAATCTGGAGTTTGGACTTAATGGGCATCTTTATTTGTTCAGTGTTTAACATCTCTCAATTGTTTGGAAAATAAAATATGATTCTTCAACTATGCCAACCCCTTTGTCATTCCGCTGTAGTTGCAATTGATGTTGTTTGAAGTCTTCATAGCTGTATTTACTTTGTTCGCAAGTGGTAAAGGATTGATTCTCAAACTTGAATCCCATCTCTAATCCAAAATACAAGAGGCTAGATTATTATTAGTTATAAAACTCATGTTTTAATATCTCTTTTACGTTCATTGTTTCTGCACTTTAACTACATCCAGGACCAAATAACATCTGAGAAAAGAGTGAAATTAAAATGCTTAAGCATCCAATAGCCTACATTTCAAACATTTTTTGTAATTGCTTGAACTACACGCAGGGGTACAAATCTGGCCTTCCAGCACATTACCTCTGGTGAAATATTATTCTGAAATTAAGTGATCTGTGTTTTATATTTATTTCCTGGCAGAACATTTGACTAAGTCATGTACAATCTAAAACATTGGCATTTTGAAGAAAATGGTTATTTACTTGGGGCTACAGTGGTGATGAGGTTCCGACTTTGGTATTTTGGCAATGCTGAAAATTGGCCCTTCTAACAGAAACTTGCCTACCCCTGAACTACAGGGCTAGCAAGTATTACGGAAGTCTACATTGAGAAAGTGTATTGTCATTGCTGTCTTTATGATTTGATTATTGCAACTTTCCAAATTGTATTTTAAATTTGCTTTCATGGTAGTTTTTACAGCTTTATAAATTACAAAGGGTTACATGTTGGGTTTGTTCACAATGAAGTAGTCGGGAGTTCTAAGCGGTGATGATGGGTCGTACTCGGTTACGTGCACCTGAGTACTTCCTTTAAAGTTGGCACATAAATATATTTACTCAAGCAAAAACGTTATTCATTGTGTGGAAAGCTTCATGTTGATATCTTACAAACTTGCAAACGTTGGTTCAATTTTTCTTATTTCTATTGTCTCTTTAATTGAAATTTCAGATTTGTTTTCATAGCATCAGTTCTGTCCCTGAGATTACGTCACTATTTACACACACACACAGTACTGAAGTACTATTTTCAAGTACCCTTTTTTCTCTATTTACTTTAGTAATTTTTGGGTCACTGCCATTTACTTCTTGGCTATTTGGTGCTTGAGGAAATATTTAGCTAATCTCCCCACCTCTGATAACGAGGAATCCCCCAATATCGATTATTTGAGCGATACACTAATACTAATTGCTGCACTAAGCCGTTGTGCCAGCAGAGGGAGCCCTGCACCTATCGAGGGTCGTCTGTTTAAAGAGAGTGCTCCGCCGGCTGTGAAGTGATGACAGTAATATGAGCAAGTGTGACAAATCAAGTGTGGACAGGCGGCCCCCTCCGGCTACTGCACAAGAACATTCTCTACCCTCAGGATTTTAGGAGGCACTCGGTATGCACACATTATTTCTTGTATAGACTAAAGCGAGAAAACAGAAATCATGTTAAAACTCAATCTTTTGTGCCGAATGGCTACCAGATATCATTTCTCAAGTATAGAAAAGTGTTTATAAAACTAATGATAATGTAAGAAATTCACATAGGCTATTTCCCATTGGACGATTATAATTGAAGTTACCATAACTAACTTTTCCCCCGTCTTTTAACGGGGAGCATTTCTCACTGAGATTTATGAAACAAAAATATGCTTTGTTCATAAAAATGCGATAGTAGAGGGTTAGTACAATTTCTTTCAAATGTACGGGATGCTAGGGTTGGTTGTCACACACTCAACCAGGGACGGACTGGCCATATGTCCATTCTGGAAGAGCACAGAGGGCCACCGGTCTGGCCCCTCCATTTCTCCTTAAAGCTGGGGTACTGTACCTGATTTTTTGGTGTTGTAGAATACATTTATTTTGCCCCCTCAGAGTAAGTTGCAAACACAGCAAAACACAGACCTTGTTGTATTGTCTTCACCTAAAGTTTTATTGAGCAATGGATGATAGAAGTCTAATCTAAATTAGTGGAAATTTATCTTGGCCCCGCCCCTACTTCACTTTGTCACCACTCAATGCTGTATATGGGTGTGAAATGTGCATATAATTTAATTATTTTAACAATTTGAATACACAGGAGGGACTGTGAGAGCTAGAAACTAGTTTGGGCCAAAACAAAAAATGTCACTGATTGAACAGGAAAAATCAGGTACCCCAGCTTAACCTCTTACCCCCTCGCCTTAACTGAGCTTTATCCAAATAAAAGCTTTGAAGAAAAGTATCAAAAATAGAAACGAAAATGAGGATTAAAACGGAAAAATAATGTGCCGGAAAAGCGGAATTTTTTTGAGGGGGAAAAACTACAAAAAAGAGACGAAAGCACAATGACAAAGCAACAAAAAAGCCACAATAAAAGCCACAAAAAGTGACCACAAAAAATGTGACGAAAACACGCCCGGTCCGCCCCTGTTCACAGCCTTCCACAAGAGCCATTAAATTCAAAGCTATGGCCTGATCCTGGGGCTTTTTACGCAATATTTTATTTTTCAGAATCGAATCACCTTCACGTTTTTAACACAAAAACATCAGACAGCTGAAAAATTGGCCTGACCCTCGAAAAGACAGATCATCTCGTCATTTTAATGTTTTTTTATTTTTTGTGTAAATGGAAGCACAAAAAAGCACAGCAGAAGAATCAAAATGTTAAACTTGATATTCAAGAACAACTTCAAGTCACAACGTCCCTTTGTGTGGCAATAAAAAGTAATGTGACAACCAACCCGTGTGACAAACATCCCCGGCCTCCCCCACTTGAGTTTCTGTAAAATAAAGTTAATTACTTACTGACTCGAGTGAATCACACCTCTTTGTATTTCTTACTTGGGGAAATTTCTTCGCTCATACACATGATCAGAAAGGTCCTCTTTCAGTATTCAGTAACTCTATTATTCACCTCTTTTCATTGTCATATAAAAGTAAGGTATTGATGAAAAAGTAAGGTACCACCAAAACTCTTGCTCTTTTAATGCACAGGCCAGGACACCCAAAGGCACTCCTTGAAATGTACAATATAGAATAGGTTGACCAGGAGGTGGGCTGGTGCTCGAAGGGCGCCCCCTTCTGGCAACAGCTTACCAAACCTTGCTTCTTTTAATGCATAGATCAGGACACATTGAAATATACTCACAAATGACAAAACATACAAGACAAACAAGAAGAAAACTATGTGTTTATATATACATGTACTTTCCATGTACATGTATGTATAAATATGGTAATGATACTATAGTATATGGGGCAGTATCAAATGGCAACAATAACCTATTGGATGCTTAAGAATATACAGTACAAAGTATTGTAAGACAGTATTCTTGTAAACTTTGATTCTATCAGAAGACTATGTAAACTGATTTCCAATGTTTGAGATGGTTATGTATCTATATCTTAAACTATGTGTTGATTATGGTTATGTGTATATATATATATATATATATATATCAGTTGTACCATAATGAGCTGGTTTCATAAAACCGGAACAAACCGGAATGTAAACAAACGGCTACTGTAAAGTTTGTACATTTTTGGGCATTATTGTGTTTCTTTTTTGTCCAACAACTTGGGACTTGGAATTGCTCAAATCAACTAAACTAAAAAACTAAACAAAAACTAAGGTACATTGATTTGCCATATACATGCATTAATCATGCTGGAATATACTTTTTCTCAGTGGACTGTGTTAGTACATTAAGTAAGTTTTGTTTTGGCTGAACAACAATGATCTGGACTGGGCCCGTTGGACTGGCAGGGTCGGAGGGAGGGAGTCCTGCGTCAGGGAGAAGACTGCAGGGTTTCCATCTGTGCCAGATCCAGATGACTGAAGGACAACTTCATCCATCGTGCTGTCGGAATGGGGAACTCTCCCCTATTGTGTTTGCTCCTTAACCGAGCCCCTTTTCTCCAGTTCAGCATTACCCAAATCTAAAAGCTTCTTAACCTTATAGAACTTACAGCTGGTAGGCCAGGGTAACGCCTCATTTGAAAGCTAAGGCCTATAAAACTTAGCTACGCTTCTTTCTTGTTGTTGTCAAGCTTTAGTCATTTTGTTGCTTTTCGTAGGTTTTTGCCACATTTTTGTCACGTTTTTGTTTGGTTACATTTTTGTTGCTTTGTTACGTTTCTGTTGCTTTTTTATAGTGTTTTGTTTTGTAAGTTTAATGTAAGCTACAACAATGTGACCAAAATGTAACAAATATGTGACAAAAAAAACGTGACAACAAAACGTGACCACAAAAAAATGTTTACAACAAAAACGTGACCACAAAAAATGTAACAAAAACATGACCACAAAAACATAACAAAACGTGACCACAAAAACATAACAAAACGTGACCACAAAAAATATGACCACAAAAAACCGTGACAACAAAAACGTGACCACAAAAAAAATTTGACAACAAAAACGTGACCACAAAAACGTTACCACAAAAAAATGTGACAACAAAAACGTGACCACAAAACGTTACCACAAAAAACATAACAAAAACATGACCACAAAAAAATGTGACAACAAAACGTGACCACAAAAACCGTGACAAAACGTGACCACAAAAAACATAACAAAAACGTGATCACAAAAACGTGACCACAAAAAAACGTGATAACTAAAACGTGACCACTAAAAAAATGTGACAACAAAAACGCAACCACAAAAATATAACAAAAACGTGACCACAAAAATAAGACCACAAAAACGTGACCACAAAAAAAAACGTGACAAGAAAAACATGACCACAAAAAACATAACAAAAACGTGACCACAAAAAAATGTGACAACAAAAACGTGACCACAAAAAACGTGACCACAAAAAACCGTGACAACAAAACATGACCACAAAAAACGTGACCACAAAAACGTGACCGAAAAATGCAATAAAAACATAATGAAATGTGACGAAAACGTGACAACAAAAACGAGGAAAGAGATTGAGGCCTTAGCTTTCAAATGAGGCGTTACCCTGGCCTATAGGCTTTAAAGAGGGGGTATTATTCTTTTTTCAATCACATAGCACCAGTCTATAGCATACTACAATGATGACGTAACCTTCTGTTGGTCTGTATATGCAGTAAATTAAAATAACTGCCTTGAATAAAATTGCTCTCTCAAAATGGCTGTACTGAACGTCTTGAAATAGGCCTCTGTCTCTTTAAGAAGCTTTCCGACACGCCCCCTTCAGCACACTGCTGTGGCATTTAAACAACACTACTGTGCGGGGAGGGGGCTCTGCTGAGCTGAGGAGCAGTGGTTGGTGGCTTGGCTGGTGACAAAAGGTCCAGAGGCGTCTCCAGGAGGTGGGGGCGTTCCTAGGAGGACTGAGGCATAGCTACACCTAAAATGGCTGCCGTCTAAGTTTTTACTGATTACTCAAAATATGTGAATGAGCCAAGGCAACACTCCAGGCATGTGTTTAATGAGGGAATGACATAATAACATGATATAAAGCTTGAAAAAGTCGATTTTACATAATACCCCCCTTTAAGCTCTCAGGTCAAGAAGCTTTTAGATTTGGGTAAAGACGAACTGGAGAAAATGTGCTTGGTTAAAGTGGGGGTTAACCATTGTTTTTCGCACACAGATTCTGAGGGTAACAATGTGATGGAGTTGACATTGACGCCAACAATATTTGTTGCCTGGCCTGCCAAACGACATGCCTTTTCATAGATATTTCAAAGACATATAGTCTGGGAGCAAGCATGAGCTCAATAATTTCCCGGTGGGCGTGATTGACAGACGGCATCAACCAATTAGAGCAACGCTAGATACGTTGCAGTAACAAGCGGCAGAAAGCCTTTCCAAAAACGTCCTTTTTACGAGGAAGGCTTTGACCGCGGTTTCTTGCTCCGGTTTTAGAGATTTCCTATTTTCCAAATGATTTAAAACCGACGAAAGAGCAGAAGAAAATGCTGTATCGGCCGCCATCTTTAATGTTTTGGAAGTGTGCGTGGTGGTGACAGGTGACGGCTTCCGTCTCTTGGTGCGTGATTGGACCGATGTGGGTCAAATCGTGAAATGATTGGCTGCGAGCAGCCGCCCAGACGGTTCTTCTTTTGAACAGAAAGGAGGACTGTCTGGCAGGCCAGGCAACAATATTTGGAGTATTATAGATACTAAAGGGCTGTAGACAGATTCATTTGTAACGTGTGAGCCGCCATAAACCTACACCAGCTGCTAACTCACTTGGCTGTGATGTTTTCTTGCCCACGTCATCACTGTGACCTCACTGTGACGCCTGACACCTGCCGACGTCACCTCCACCTGCAGACAGTGAGTCACACCCGAGCACACCTGGACTCTTCATTCAGGCTTTTTACAAAATTAGACAACCGGCGCATAAACATAAAACGCGCTGGGACATTCAGCCAGGCTTCGGTCTGCACACGCTTTACAACCAAAATGAGCTCAACACCGACACGTCAGACAAACAGAGCGTGACCATAGACTGTAAAATGAAAGCATGGACTTAGGGAGTGAGGCTTACCTGGACTAGCTGAAACTCGTTAATGCTAGCAATCTGCCTGGGTTTTGGAGCCAGCTCTAATATTTAGAATAGGGTGCAAATAAAAATAGTAAAAGGAGAGAATGTGGAGGTATAGATGATAAGCCTGTGTTCAATAATGTCATAAAGAGGGACATATAAAGTTTCAACGGAAAGTCCAAAGGAGCCAGAAACTTCCGGAGCCAGCCGCCATTTCCTTATACATCAGGAGCTTGTTTTTCCTCACAAATTACTACTTTTACAACGTTCTTTTATGGGGCACACAGAATGTTACCGTACAAAATGAAAACATGCAGGTAACGGGCCTTTAACTGTATCCCTGAAGTACTGAGTAGCACTTGTGCATACAAGTTGAGTGCGGTCAAGTGGCTACAACCAAAAGAGGGTCAGAGTTGCAGAGAATTTGTTCTTTAACCACAATTCCTTTCCAGAACTCACACCTCGGTGATGCGCATTTCCGGGGGAAATCCAAATGTCAAGCGCGTTAATCTCCTTTTACGCACGGCGGCTGTGAACAGACACAGTCCAGGCCCCCTTCCCTAACCTCGACATTACGTCAGCCCAGTAGCCTTTTGCTGCTGCTGCTGACTTCATTTTTCAGTTCAACTTTTCTCTCAGCGGTGAGTCAGGAGAAAGCATGCCTGGTCTGTCTGCACGGCTGCCCGGCAGGAATGCAGGGTGGGACCTCGATAGCTGCACTCCCCACCACCAGGAATTTGGGACGTTTCCTTCCATATAAGGACTTTTTGATATCAATCGCCGCCCGGAGACGAGCAGGGGAGAGTGGAGAGTGGAGCTGGGGGGGATCGATGACCGAAGAGCAGTGGCGAAATGGGCGGGGCTAGGAGAGGATTAATGTCGCTTTACTTCCGCGTTTGCTCGGGTAGAACTGTCTTTATAACGGATGAATGGGAGGGAAATATCCATGGTATCATTCATTATTATTCATGAAGGCTGCTTTGAGTTTCACAAAACATTTTGAAAAAGATTAGATTAGATACAACACAAGTGTCTTTATGCACAATGTGGCCTGACCTCTTAACCGCCTTAACCAAGCGCATTTTCTTCAGTTCGGCTTTACCCAAATCTTAAAGCTTCTGGAGTGGAGAGCAACAGTGTAATGCTTCGTTTGAAAGCATGACCTGCAAAACTGATCCTAACTTTGTTTCCATGTTGTCCCCACGTTTTTGTCAATGTTTTTTGGCAGTGTATATTAGGTCATGGTTTTGGAGAGGACATCATGGTTGCACTAAATACAGGCTGTCCAAGCTCCAGGAGTGACTCCTAACCTCCTGGTGAAATCAAAACGAATTAATTGCCAATCCCTATTTCATGACAAATCTATTTTCCTGACGTCACAGTCGCAGTCAATTCATTTGTATGATCTCACAACCCACGGCAACATTCGGCACAAGCACGACACATAGTGCGCCATCAACACCACAGACAATTACACACAGGCTCGCTTCCATCAGTCTACCCAAGGGCAGCTGTGGCTAGGGGCAAGGCAAGTTTATTTGTATGGCACATTTCATTTACAAGACAACTCAATGTGCCTCACAGCAACACCAAACACACAAACACAATAAAATACAATTAAAAAAACAATTGATCAATACAATTACATTAGTTGTTTAACTAATGTAATTGGGGGGGGGGGGGGGGAGAATAAAAAAATAAAATATATGCCCAGTCCGGGCCTGGCTACAGTGCAACGTTTTGAGAAACTTGGTAACACAGGCTTGTAATCGTAGGCCATTTTGCCGCTATAAGTCTCGATGGCCGAGTCTTCAGCTGCTTTTTAAAAGAATCAACACGGTGTGGATCGGTGGTAAAAAAAAATAAAGTAAAGCTTCCAAACTCTGACGGGATCAGCATTCACAATTGCTTTCTGTTGGTTAATCTGCGTTTAGAACTGTATTAATCCTTGTTTTGTTGTACAATACAAACAAACCACTGTAGTTCTACACACCATACTTCCCCGCCCCCAAAAAGTTGAAAAAACAAACATAAATGGTCTACACTGCCTCTCCACACATGTCCTAACTTCGGAATCCAGTCTGCCCAGTTACATAACCGGCTGCAGGTGGTAACTAGGAAGTGCTCGGCCACGCTTCGCATATTAACAACCTCTCTACTGAATATTCATGAGGCTCTCTTAAATCCCCGCCGCCGCTTCTCCCTCCTCCACACACACTCGCCCCTCTTCATTTTGGCACAGCACCATCTTGACTCCCGCAAACTCTTCGGGGCGCCACCGTGGGAGCGCTTCTAATTGGTGGCTGTAAAAGAGAAAGGAAGTTATTTAGCCGAGCGTTCATTGAGAGGGAGCCAGACAGAAAAGTTTGGCACTCTTGTTGCAGGAGGCTTTTGTTTTTTTAAGGTATTTTATTTCCCCTGCGTAACCGTTCTTCCGCCACCATGGCCGGCTTCAACAAGGGACCAGCGTACGGCTTATCAGCAGAAGTGAAAAATAAGGTAACTGTCTACAACCATGCTTAACTTTTCGTGTGTTTTTCTTTATCTTCTTTATTCTTTTTTTTTTTTTTGCTACGGTCTGCCACCCGAGCTCCATCTTGAAGTGAAGACGATGGGGAAACTTCGGTAGCGTAAAGTTATCTAACGTGAAATAACGCCTTATCTATGTAATATAAACCTTAACGCGCGCGCTAAGAAGGGAGGTCACGGACTTTCCCACGGAAACCATGGGCGTTGTCCGATTTGCTAAAAGTTGTTGTGTCACTCTCCCCAAAATCTGCTGCAAATCTCGACTCCTAACGCGGCGTGCGTAATTCGACTATTTATTACCAAATGCGTCACGGTGCGGTATTCTATTCTTTTTGTTTTGCTTGCTTCGTGGAAGTTTTTGGCAACGGTTCCATTCCCTTGACCAAACTCCTCCCCCCCCCGTTTTGTTGAAAGGTAAACCACGTTGACGAAATGACCTCCAGACGCAGCACAGACGAGAGTGCGTGACCTCGTCTTTTTTACTCCTTAGTGCTGCCCCTGAGGAGGTGATGGAGTTGTTTTGTGTAGGTTTGTCATGCAGTGGAGTGTGGACACCTTGGAGCACATCCGGATCCACTTAAAAAATACCAGGCAGATGGAGCAGATACCTTTTAAACCGCGTGGAATGTGCGCGATTGCGACTTTGCTCCATATGTAAAAGTGTGGTACAGAGTTCTTTGTACATTTGTTGATAGTATTTATTATTACTATTATTGACAATGATATCACAGGGATTCCAAACACTTATACGTCAACTCGGACAACAAAGTTCTTTTACGCATGCCTAAAATAAAAACTATTGTCATAAAACAAGAAGCACAGGCCGAAGTAATAAAATATGACAGCCCCCTTATTGATCTGAAATTGCCATGGGGCCCCCCAATAAAAAAAGATCTACTATTACAGCGTATATAAAATAACAAAGAGCAGTGTCTGTGTTGAATGGTATAAAGTAGTACAAGACGTGTAAAGTTCCTTTTCAAAATATGTAATTTTTCAATGTATTTGTTTTGTGGACAGGCTGTAGTGCTTCTGAGGGCCCCAGACCCCGCTTTGGGAACCACTGGAATATGAATTAACATGAGGTTTCCTCCAGGTGTTGCAGTTTTCCCCATCAGCCCCAAAAAATAAAACCTACTTTTGTTGCGTAACAAAAATAAATCTATACATGACCTGTCAACTTTGGAATATTAACCCCATTGTGGAATCAAACAACAGTCAAAATCAATTGAACAGTCGATGCACTGTCCCACGAAGATGCACAATATTAAAAAGAATACCATATGGTGTTTGAGTGTAATGTGCAATCTAAGCGGCTTGTTTTGTTTCCCCCCAAAAAAAACCACAGCATTAAAAAGCTGAAAGTTGAAAGAAGCTGATATTTGCTTTGTTGTAAGCAGGGGTGGGATTAAACAAGTTACAACTTACTACTTTCCACTCCCATTCGGACATGTGTTTTCTTTTCACGTCTTTTTCTTTTTGTCTTTTAGGCATAATGGATGTACAATGATGTTTTTTTCAAGGTTTGAATGAGTTCATTCAATTCGTTCATTCAAATATTGACATTTGATTTAGACACAAATCCTACATAACGTTTTTCACAAAGTGTCAAAAATTAAACTAATCGGGCCCAGAACTAAGCTAAAAGGTAAAAGAGGACAATTAAAACCAAAACTGAAATCTCCGTCAGGTGGAACACTTTCAAGATTTTCGATATATTGTGTTTTCTTGCGATACTGATATTGTATCACCCAATATTGCGATACAATATTTTTTGTGATGATATATATTGTGCAGCCCTGATTTCAAAGTATGGGAAGATTTTCTTACAAATATTGCGATTTATTCATACACATTTTGTTCAGTTGTAACCTCTCCAAGTTTCTTTCTCCCATCAGTTCTCACTCTGTCCTTTGTGGGCACCTGTAGTGTCAATACCATGGTTCCTTATGCTTTGAGCTGTACTCCTACTACTTCCTTATGTTGGACTGATTGCTGATGGTCTGTCACTCTTTTTAATCCTTTTACAATTTCCATCCAGTTGATCCAGAGATTTGACTGTTTCTCGAATCATGTGCTATTTTTACCTCCGTTCATACTACGTCATACGCCAGGGTCTTTCACCTTCGCACTTGAGCTTTTGGTGTGGTCTCCTTGTAAGGCAGAGATATTGCAGTCTCCTCCCCAGAGCAGTGGGTTCAGTCTGGGGAGCTTCATGAGCCATGGAATTTCCTGCTGCTGAGCTGACGTCGCCTCCCCGGGGAAAACAAAGGCATCCGAGGATTCGCACTAAAATCCAGGGACCGACCGGCTGGAGATTTAGCTTTGGAGTTCTAAAGTTTAGCCCAGTTGTATTTGAAAGTTGGCATTTTAAACCCATTATAGAGACTCTTAATCATCGACTGGACTGAATTTTTTTGGTTAAGTTCAGGACGTTCCACTTCTTCTTCTTCGCTCTTAGCGTCTGTGACTAGAAGCGAAACATCCTCAACTTTACCAAAACCCCAGTCCAGTCGATGATTTAGCTTCTGTGCGATGGATACTCCGTGGTTGAATGAGGACCGTCACAAACATTTAACCCCAAAAATTCAGATTAGGACTATATTCCTTCCAAACGGAATATCCTAACATTGTAGTAGAGACCTTCATAAAGTATTAACATGTCTTGAAATGCTTTGGATTCTTTTGTGCATTCAAGCAGTTCATATTTCAGCTTTCAAAAATATATATTGAAAACGGTTATCGCAATTGATCCATGAAATGTTTATCCTGTTCATTCATATGGCAAATGTTCTTTATCTGGCTGTATGTAACCAGCCACACTACAGAATCCTACAGTAATAATAGTAATTTTAGCTGCTCCCAGCTCTTTTGAAAACTACAGGGCTATAGACTGTTGAGTTGACGTATGAACCCAGCAATTACTGTAAACTCGATGGTTATAACGGTAAAGCAAAGATGCTGGCTTTCCATATGGCTGGCAACAAAGTACTCTGGTGTGTTAATAACTTGACCTAATAAATGTTTTGGTTTCGAGTATGTATGTATGTATGTATGAAAAAGGAAATGAAAAATCCCCCTTTTTAAAAGTCAATAGTTCCTCATTCCATCAATACGGAAGTTTTTAATAAATGTAATTGATGGGTTGCGGGTTCTAGAATGTGATGATACCGGAGTCAGTCAGTTGTAGCTAAAAAAAGAAAATGTATGAATTCAAAAAATGATGATTAATATCAGTCACTGGGTCTCTCTGTACAACACCAAAAATTTCTTCAAACTAATTTTACCTCCTATATAATATTATAGGCCTTTAGAACGCTGTGATGTCGCCTGCAACCCAGTAATAGTTGATCAGAAATTGAACAATTCTAGGCATTGAGTGTTTGTGAAAAGCGGCTATTGCGTCATGTTCCTTGGTTCCTATAGCTTATTTAACCTTTTTTTTTTATCATAGTAGTGGGAGCGACTGCTACAGGTGTAGCCCAACCACTTGGGCTGGGTATTGCCAACAACTTCACAGTACAATATGCATCCCATGACAAAGTCCTCGATACTATACCTATGCTGATACAAGTGTATCCCATTACAGTGCTCATGATGCAATACATGTTCCAATGACTCTTGAGAATAAGCTACGCCTTATATTGGAGTAGTTGGTGTGCATGTTGATATATTCTGAATTAATAATTGGGGTCAACAAGCATATCCTACGGTTTTTATTATTTTATTTGCATGTCACGATACAAGTGCCTCGATAAGATCTACATATTTTCAAATACTCCATAACAATATCTCGTCAATATGATATATGGAGCACCAATCACTCTCCCATCTCCCATCCTGGTACTGCCCTGGCCCAACCATGCTTAGCTTAAAGGTCCTATATCATGCAAAATCGACTTTTTGGAGTTTTTAACCATGTTGTTATGCTATTTCCTTATCAAAAACACCCCCAGAGCGGTTTTTGGCTTCATTCAAGCAGTTCTAAGTAATCCTCCTGAATCCTGCTCTCTGAGCAGCTGCTCCACCCTCTCCTGGTAAACGACTGAGCTGTTCAGTTGTGTCGTCACAAGGGAACGGAAGTGCTCTACGTCTGTAATGTAATGCCTTACGGCATGATTTTAATTTATAAAACAGCTTTTGTTGTTGTTGTTGCTGTAAGAGAGCAATAAAGAAGAAAAAAAAAGAAAAAAACTCTCCGTCTCCGACCGTCTGTGCTGTCCCTGGACAGTAAGCAAACGCTCCCGCGGCCAGAGGGTGCATTGTTTGTGAAAACGGAGCTCTTTCTAACCTACTCTGGACACCGCCTGTTCATTTTGCTTACCCAACGTCACGGATGCGCATTTGGCTCTATTAGATCCATGGTTTGGCTACGAGAGGACTAGTCAGCCTTCCTAAAGAAGAGTGCACTCGCCAGAAGTTGGAATTTCTTTCTGGGATTCAGCAACTATATCAACCAACCTGATGGATGCTTGGTGAACCTTGGCCAGAATCAAAGTGGATTAACTTTTATAACCAACACGAGTGCCATAACGTAAACACCCGACGATGGGGAGGCCATGCTGAGCGGTGAGTCAATCAAAACGCGTGTTAGTGTGTGTGTTAGCCATTTATGAAACTGTTGCACATGTCAACTGCATTATGTGAAGTAACTTCACTTTTTGCAGCGATATTTATATTTATAATACTGTGAATGTGGAATGAGCGGAGAGAGGGGCGGAGTTAACTGAATCGAAGCAGCTTGTCTTCCGGGTAGGGAAAATACCCCCCAAAAATACTTATATTTCTCTCAAAAATGAGTACTCCATAGTGATAGAGGTACAATATATCATATAAATGCCTATACTTTACTTTGGAATGGCTAAAATAGCATGATACAGAACCTTTAAGAGATGGGTTTAAAATGTCGACTGGACAAATGAGAGCCTTCACAATCTTAAAGGAATAGGCCACCATTTTATACTGAGATATGTTCTTGCCTGATCTTAGACGAGTTGATGCGTGGCTGTCTGGTGCCATCAGTCATGCAAACAGAGCTCAGATGACGTTAGCATTAGCCTCTCCTCTATGGATCCAAATGGGAGTGAAGTTGGAAGCGACCAAGCTCTTCCATGTTTTTAATTTTGTGTAACTACACTTGGATCGTGTAACTCTTCACTTAACGGTATTTTTAAATGGGGAAAACTTGGAAGAGCTTGGTCGCTTCTAACTTCACTCCTGTTTGGGTCCGAGGAGGAGAGGCTAAATGCTAACACCGTCGTCTAAGGTAAGAACATATCAGTATTTAAAAACTGTGGCCTATTCCTTTTAAGAGCTGGCTTTTCTCAAGGTGATTTGGTGGTAGTACTAGTGGGAAAAGGAGGGGAAAATATATGGTGGGGTTGGCCACTGTAAGACCCATCCAGGCATAACCAATGGAAGATTCTCTCGGAAAAAGTCTGCTGGAGTCATAGACACAGCTTTTTCCTCACCGAGATACTCTAGGCTAGGAGGGTAGTTGACCTATAAAGAGTCTATCTAACCTTTTTCGTAACTTTGACTTTTTTCCAAATATGGTCTCCATAAACCCTGTCTGGCCTGTTAGTTAATTCATTTTTACAATCTCCAACAACGGAAACATCCAGCTGTGCCGACATTGTCCAAGTAGCATCTGTTATTTACAAGCTCCTTTTTCCTCCCAAACTCAGGCTCCCTTTCCTTCCACGCTGCGAGGGGGAAATTCCTTGCATTCCCTTTGTCTTTTAAAATAAAGTGCAGGATTCCAATTTTGAGCACGCCATGATTTTTTTTTTTTTTTTAATACAAGGAGCAGCGTAAAGTAATTAGAAGACAGACGTGGTTTTAAGAGCAGTTGCCAGTGTTTATAATAGGCTAGCTCTGCGGTTAGCTTTCCATGGCCCCAGGGACAGAAGGGATTGTTAGCTCTAGCTGCGGTTTGAGAAGCTAGCACGAACCTTATCTTTATGCTCCAGATGCAAGTTAGAGGAGAGGTTAGCTAGCTAGTCATTTTGGCTTTTGGTTTGGTTTTGAAATGTGAGTTAGCATGTTAAAGAAAGCCGCGCCGCTGCTTTTGAAAGCAAAAAATTGTAAGATAAGTGTCACTGACCAAGAAAAACAACTAAAACGAACTTCTGAATGGTTATGTGCAAGTATGTAGCTAGGAATGTGGCTACATCATTACGTACAACAGAAAAGGCATTAGCCAAAACCATTTTAGCAACATTTTAAGCAGAAAGAAAGTAGTCTTTGTGCAAACCACTTTGAGATAGCATACATTTCTGGGAAGATTACAAGCAGGTGGTATAAGTCATGAGGCAAATTATTTTAATCACATTCCGGGGTGAAGACTTCTGTTTAACAAACTTGTAATAAGCTACAATGTGTTTCAAATCAGGAAAGTGGTTCTTCTCACTATAATGCGTTTCCAAGTGCTAGGGCTACATGTAACTCTTTTGTGTCTTTTTATTTTTTGGCTATCCCGTTTGCTTAAATGCACTATGAAGTTTAGCTACAAAATAGTTTAGAATCATGTTACATTGAACATTACCATTGCCATTTTAGGGGGTAGGCCTTCTACTAGCAAATATTGTCCATAGATCATTAACTAAAATCAATAAAAAAAGAGCCTTGCAAGCTGTGGGTCACATGTGGTCTGAATACTAACTCCAGTATTTTACATTTAAAAGTTCCATTAGTGTATTATTATGCAATGCGCCAGCAATACCAGAAAAGTAAGCGGTTTTGTTGACACAATCCCATGCTTTCTGGGAACCAAATTGGATTTTATGAGTTTTTTTTACTGCGCTTTCTTGTGTTTTAGAACACAATTTCTGGTGGGCCTTTTCGAACAACTGTAGTACGACTTGTTTTACAGATGAATTATTAATGTGTTGGCATAACCTGTGTTCTTCCAGTTGTCCAAGCATTTTCGATTGTGGCAAAAGCTTTCAAAAAGTACTGCTGAAACAAAACAAATACTAGTTACTTTTTTTTGTATTGCCTCTGTTACAAGTTTTGTGATTTTACAGATGGAACTCGGAAAATTAGAATATCGTTAAAAAGTGCATTATTTCTGTTATTCAACTTAAACTGTGAAACTAATATATATGATATAGACTCATTACATGCAAAGATATGTATAGCCTTGTTATAATTTTGATGATTATGTCTCAGCTTGTAAAAACCCAAATTAAAACATTTCCTCAAATTAGAATATTTTGAAAATGGACTTTAAGCCATAATCATCAAAATTATAACAAATAAAGGCTATACATGTCTTTGCATGTAATGAGTCTATATCATATATTAGTTTCACATTTTAAGTTGAGTTACAGAAATAAACCTTTGAACAATATTCTAATATGATGTAATAAACTAAAGTTACGCTAAAGTTATTTGGGACGCTAAATCGAAACCTAAAGGTCTGCTGGGGGGACATTTAAATATTAGGAGTATTTCCTCTAAAACCGACCAGGTGGATAAACTTCTTAGTGACTCGAACTTGGACTTTATTTGTCTATCAGAGACCTGGTTATCAAAGACATCTCCTCAGGCAGCCTACTGCATTCCAGGTTATAGCATATTCAGAAGAGATAGGTCTACTGGAAGAGGCGGTGGGCTACTTTTCTATGTTAAAGAGCATTTACGATGCCAACAGATAAATGTGCAAGATAAATTAGATGTAGAGATTGAATGTATTGCTTTAACTATTAATGTGTCACCTCAGATGTCATTTATTTTAGTTGGTATTTATAGACCACCTTCTGCTGATGCCAAATTTTATACATCACTTAAGGAAATTTTAAAAAAATTAAATACTTTAGGTAAAGAAGTAATTGTACTCGGGGATTTTAATGTAAATTGGATAGATAAAAATAGCAGGAAAAGGTTAAAGGAAATAACAGGTCTTTATAATTTTGAACAGCTAATAAAAGGACCGACGAGGATAACCAAAAAATCAAAAACGCAAATTGACCTGGTATTTTCAAATAAATCTGACAGAATAATCAAATCTTTTAATTTTATAACAGGAATGTCAGATCACAATTTAGTTCTTATAGCACGTAAATTAAACAAAAGCAGATTTACATTTAGAACATCTAAGAAAGAGGCCTTTTATAAAATACCCAACAAAGATTTGGCACATTTTGACCAAGAGTTGGAGAAGGTAGACTGGAATGTTCTGAACTCTAATGATGAAATAGGCTCATTTTGTGGAAGCTTTTTAGATCTAATTAATAATGTTAAGGAGAAATTTATTAAAAAATGTGTTAACTTGAACAAAAAGGCACATTTACCCTGGTTGACAAAGGACATTTGGAAACTGATGAGGAGAAGAGATTATCTTCTTAAAAAGGCTTTAAAATCTAACATTGAAAATGATATGCGTCTATTTAAAGACTATCGGAATAAAGTAGTGAAAGAACTAAGGACGTCGAAAGCAAACTTTTTATTGATTTGATAACACAAGCCAAAGGAAACAATCACTTAGTCTGGAAGCACATTAATACTATTTCTCGGAAAAAAACTCTCAGAAATGTTGTGAAATCAAAATAAACAATGTTTTAACACAAGATGAATCAAAGGTAGCTAGTGCCTTTAATAGTTTTTTCAAAGATTCTATTAATGATTTGGTTGTTGTTTTTGGTAACAGAACAACGGAAATGAAATGTGTAGATTCAACTAAACCAGTGTTTCACCTAAGTGAGGTCTCAGAGCAAGAAGTTCTTAAATTTTACAAGGACTTAAAAACTCAAAGTCACAGGATGGTTATGGTTTAGATTCGTGTACGATCAAAAGGAACGCTGCCACCCTATGTCGACCTACTACTCAGCTAATCAATCGATCCATCAGAGAAGCGGTCTTCCCCGACTGTCTAAAAAAGGCAGTGATTACACCTTTGCATAAGGGAGGTGATAAAGCTGAGCTGGCCAACTATAGACCAGTGAGTATCCTACCTGTAATATCTAAGGTCGTCGAGAAAGTAGTGGCCATGCAACTGATGGATCATTTGAATTATGGAGAGCACCCCTGAATCCTCTTCAGTTTGGTTTTAGAAAAAACCATTCAACTGAAACAGCACTTTGTTATTTTGTTGAACAACTCAAGGCCATGTTGGATAAAGGGGGGTGGTGGGTGCCATATTTTTAGACCTGAAAAGAGCATTCGACACAGTAAACCATAACATCCTGTTATCCAAATTGTCCACTCACAATATTTCTGACGAGACATTACAATGGTTTAAATCATATTTAGAGAATAGGAAGCATTGCACAAGAATTGGGAGCACAAAGTCCTCTTTTTAGACAGTTCAGTCGGGGTGCCACAAGGCTCTATTTTGGGCCCTCTCTTGTTCAGTGTATATATAAATGATCTTCCAACTATTTGTCCTGAAGTTCACGTACAAATGTACGCCGACGACGCCGTGATATATGTCCATGCGAAATCAAGTCAGAAAGCAGCAGCTGAGCTCCAGAGAGTGATGGAACAAATCTCAGATTGGATGGTGCAATCATGCTTGACACTAAATTTTAGCAAAACTGTCAGCATGTTTTTCTCAATAAGGAAAACTTCTCACTCTGCACCGGAAATTATTGTAAAAGGAACAAGAATTCTCGAAGCAGAGTCTGTCAAGTATTTAGGCGTAGTGTTGGACAGGACACTGTCGTTTAAGAAGCATATTTCAAAACTGATAAAAACTGTCAAATTTAATTTAGCACAGTTCAGATATATTCGCCCTCAAATGAGCACAGATGCAGCCAAGCTTTATATGCATGCGATGATATTTTCACATCTTACATATTGCATTACAACTTGGTCTCTATCAACCAACACTGCGTTACAGCCGCTTCAAAGCCTGTACAAACAGGCACTCAAAATATTAGATAAAAACCTGTTTCGTACCACTACTGTAAAGTTGTGAAGAAATATAAATTATTAACATTTGAAAATTTCATTTTGTTTTCTAATGTCAGTTTAGTATTTAAAATTCTTCATGATTTGGCCCCTCAGCCCCTGAGAATGTTTGTGAAATCCTGTGACGAGGCAGGACGTAGAACAACGCGAGCTTCCTCCAGAGGAGACTGTTCTGTGAACTTTAGATCCTCTACCTTTGGACAGAATTGCTTCTCTGTGAAAGCTGCAGGGATGTGGAACTCGTTGCCATTAACTGTTCGAGAGAGTAGTACCTTACAACAGTTTAAACTTGACCTGAAGAAGTGGTTGAAAGACGGTCAGATTTGTGATCATTAGCAAAAAACGGGTTAATCGGGGATTGTTAAGAATGTATGAAGGTACAATCTTTTTTATAAACTGTAGATATTTGTAATAGCAAGTGTAAATACTGCATCTGAATGTTTGTTGAGGTGATCCTTTTGCTGGAGTTTTATCTGTATTTTATATTTTATACTGTGAATGGACTTAAGTAAGAATGCGTATTGGCCACTGTATAAACCTGCTGTCACTTTGCCTCTGCCCAGGGACTACAGATGAAAATTAGCTTGTAGCTATCTCTGGTCTGTACAACACATTTGTTGTGCAACGTCCCTGTCAAATAAATAAATAAATAAATAAACTAATGCAACAATCCCATTCATTTCAGAACATGTTTGTCCAAACTCCAGGGTTAGCTGGTTTTATGCATAAGACCTCAGAGACCGGATACTTGGTTGTTTTGCAAAAGACAATGTATTTCTTAACTCTAGTCTTTGTGGTTAGTAATTTATAACAATTAAACTTGCATTGGAAATAATTGTGCAACCTTCTTATAGACCATTTTAATTCCTCAACCTGTTGCAATGTGAGTGATTTAATCTCAGAGTCCTATCCCTAATCTTGTAAGGCCATTCATTTGACATTTATCGGGCTGCCCTCACCACAATCAGGCTCCCTATACCTCTGTGATCGGCACGCCATAGTTTTAAAGAGTGTTATGGCTGGCGTTTTATCGCTTACACAGGGTCACCTCTGAAAGCCGCCTCTCTCCCTCCCCCAGCGAAAGCCGGTCCACAGAGCGCTGCTTGTCTACTCCTAAATAAAGCTAACTGTGCGCTGACTCGAGGATCTCCTGTTTGCTACTTGCTTATTAGAAACGGGGAGGGGGGGGGGTGACGACTTGGCACGGCCACAGTAATCCACGTTATTGTCAAAAGTGCAGCAGTGCAGAGGTGTGATATTGATTTGCGCTTGTTGCTCCAGTCCTGACATAAGTGTGAGAGGGGTCTTGGCTGTGAAAAGCTCTTTCAGAATGATGACTGGATGTTTGTTGTGTAACCGTATACAGGGAGTGACCGGGGGTAATAATGGTAGGTTTAGCTCATGCCGTTGCAAATTGAGACGTTGCCTTCTTTTGAAATGACTCTGTGAAATTACAGTTGTGGATGTGCATTTTTGAAAAGACTGATTCATAGGAGAAAATGGGTTCTTTGTTAATGACAGTCTGGTTGCATGCAGCAATTGAAAGATTAAGGCGAGGCACTGGGGCAAGACCAATTTTTTTTCTTTTCAGGTTTTGGCACAGTTTGTTCTTGGCATAAACTTTAAAGGGATATTTCAGGATTTTTGACATAGGGCCTTATTTCCTAGTTATCCAGAGTGTTGTTGATGTCTGGAGATATTTTTTTTCTTAAATTCATGCAGTTCTTATATTTGAAGAGTCTAGTGGCGCTAGGCTAGGGCAAAGCTAAAGCATTTCTATGGTATCAGTTAGCCTGCATTAAAAACAGTCTGGCACACTCCACAGTGCACCTGAGGCAAATCACTTATAACACCAGACTGTAAGGATTGTAATGAAATCTGAACAAGCTCCTGAGTAATGCTTTGGTAACACGCTACAGAACAAGATGACCATGTCAGTGAGATTAGCTGATAAACAACGGTCAACACCATAATCATTCTGAACATAACGTGAAGTACAGATAAAGTAGACAAAAGAACCAAGTCCTAACAAGACTAACGATATAAATGTTTGTGTCGATAGAATAATTTTAACCATTTTGCATTTAAAATAACTTTTATTTGAGCAGCTTCAGCTTCGTGGCTGTAAGCTAACGCAGCAGCGGAGTGATCTGCGAGAAAATAGTCCCTCAAAATGCGGTAATTCATGTGATACAAGGTCAGTTATATTTAAAAATGATTCTATTAACACAGACATTTATATGGTTAGTCTGGTGTTATAAGTGATTTACCTCAGGTGCACTGTGGAGTGGGTCAGACTGTTTTTAATGCAGGCTAACTGATACCATTAGAAATGCTTTAGCCTTGCCCTAGCCTAGCGCCACTAGACTCTCCAAATATAAGAACTGCATGAATTTAAGAAAAAAATATGTCCAGACATCAACAACACACTGGATAACTAGGAAATGAGGCTCTATGTCAAAAATCCTGAAATATCCTTTTAATGGGGGAACAAAACAATCTACATAAAAAGGTGTTTCATTATGAGTTTACTGTCTTCAGTACTTTTCTGTTACATTTTCTTATCAGTCTTAAAGTAGCTTAGTTCACTTCCTACAGACACCAACTATTCCAGTTTGATACTTAAACATTATTAGATATAAAATTGTTAATGATTTCCCCCACAAAATCATTTTGTATTTCTGCCTATTATTCATGTATTTTTAAATGGCCTTTTATTTAACCAGGTGGGGCCAATTTGAAAACCAAGTCTCATCTACAACTGGCTAAGAGGCACTGAGACAGGGTCAAAGAGTCAAAGTTATAGTACAAAATACACATGAAGGATGGTTTCAGACCTAAAAATCATTCTCTACATTGTCCATTTACTAAGGGCTCATCTATTTACACTACAAGAAAATTAATGAAAACATCCACACTCCTCAGGAAGCACAGATCTTGAGGAGAACTTGAAGTAGGAAAAAACGAATCAAGGAACGACAGAAGGGACCTCTTGGAGTAACCAGGGTTTAACATCACTAGATTGTAAGTTGCGAGTGCTATTTGATATATTAACAAGTGAACCCAGATACTGAAGGTTTCTTTCTTTTGATTGTTTTGTAGATGTAGGGTATATGACAGTTTCTCTCCATGTAAGTAGAGAGGCAGGTTTATAACATTTGAATACTTAAACTGTTTTTCCCCCCTATATGATCGAAGAAAACGATCAAGATTAAGTTTGGTTTTACAGCAAACATTCCTGCTTAAATGACCATATCCTTTGTGTTGTGCTTTTTGCAACCATAGGACTGCAATTTTACTTGAATTGCAATTAATCGTTCACCCTTATTTTCCCACGTTAGACTGGTTTTCTGCCTCGTGTTGAATACCTTGTTGAACTTCTCCAACGCTCCATTGTCCCATTGTATTCCACTTTCACAACGCAACACTCTTATTTGCTTGTGACCTCACTTGACCTGCAAACATTTCTTGAAAACAAGTCTGGTCTGTGTTAGCTAGTACCTTTTGACCCCCGTCTTTCTCCTCTCTCCCAACCCAGATCGCGCAGAAATATGACCCCCAGGCTGAGGAGGAGCTGCGCATGTGGATCGAGGAGGTCACCGGCTGCAGCATCGGTCCGGACTTCCAGCGAGGCCTGAAGAGCGGCGTGATCCTGTGCCAGTACGAGACATAACAATGAGCTCACCAGTGTCTTGGAGAACGTCTGGTGGAGATTAACGTTGTTTACTTTCTGTTTCCGCACAGACTCATCAACAAACTACAGCCAAATTCGGTGAAGAAGATCAACGAATCCGAGCTCAACTGGTACCAGGTGAGTCCGGTGAAGAGACTGATGATTTCATGGTTTATAAAATAACGTGCGAAAAGGGCTATAGTAATTCAGCCCTAATCACTGAGCATACATATTTGGACTCATTTTCCTTACCAGTTTAATTAACTTATGTATATTTTATTTAATATTTCATAATACAAAAATATAAACAAAAGGAAATAAAAACCCAACCACCTCCACACCTCCCCTCTCTCCATGAGACATTTTAGTTCAGTTTACTTGTTACTGTGTAAAGCAGGGCTCAACAACTGTTGGGCCGCGAGCCAGAACCGGACCGTGGGCTGTCTGGCACTGGACCGCTGACCCAATCCTGTTAATGTTCTGAGAAACATTGCCAAGTTAAGGCCAATTTTATCCAACTCTGATCTTGAATTGGTGATTCATGCTTTTATCTCCTCACGGTTTATATTATTGTAACTTTTTACTTGTTTAAAAAAAATCTGCTTTAAATCGTCTTCAACTGGTTCAGAAATGCTGCAGCCAGGCTTCTAACAGGATCTACAGGCGGTCACACATTACTCCCATTTTCCACTCTGCACTGGCTGCCCGTCAAATTTTGAATTTAATTTCAAATCTTAGTTCTGCCTTAGAGAGCCTTGGCATGGTCAGGCTTCCAAATACGTGTCTGCCCTGATGTGCCCCAACTATCCGGTCGCACCCTTAGGTCCTCGGGCCAGAACCTCCTCACTGTCTCATTGATGACCCGCTTTAAGACCAGAGGAGACTTGTCCTTTGAAGCTGTTGCTCCTAAACTGTGGAATGTCCTCCCTCTGTCGCTGCATGTGCCCGACTGTTGATTCTTTTAAGAAGCAGCTGAAGACTCGGCTGTTCGTTGACAATGGCTCACGATTGTTTCAATTTTCATTTTGTGTAATACTTGGTTGTTTTTGATTTAACTTTTTCATTGTGACGCACTTTGTGATTTTAGCTGCGAAAGGTGCTGTATAAATAGTTTCTCCTTTTTGGGTGTGCAGTGAGATGTTTGATCATTACTCTTTCAGCTCATGAGGATGCACTTACCTTTTACAGTTTTTCTTAATAAGGGACTAAATGCCATGATTGCACCAAGACAGTTCATAAACTACTTCTCTTTCTGGGCTGATTCCTGCGCTTTTAGACACACTTGTCATTCACAGCACGCACACAATCCAGAAAGTGAAACTCTTCCCTGCAGTTGCAGTTTGTTGTCAAAACAAGAACGCACCGAATGCGCAGCAACTGACAAAGTCCCCACTTTTACAACAAAGTGCAGTTTTGGCCCAAGAGTGCAGTATTTACAAGGGGAATGTGTGCTATGTGTCAGGAACCGTGAGGAAAACCGTGACTAAGGCTAGAAATAAAAGCTGCTTTTGGGAAGAAAGGATTTGCAGTTGAGGCAGTTTGAAGGCTGAATTTATCAAAGTTTTGTCAACCTGAGGAGTGCCACCTCATGACAGACGGTATCAAATGGGAACAATAGTAGAAATAATTTGAAGACGACAATCAAGTCTTTATATAGCAGTATGTAATGTACAGAACAGACTGACATCTTAACTCTGGCCATTGTTGCGTTTTGTTAGTCTGTTTGGAATGCTGTTAATGCAACTAGTCACAATGCAGTGTCTTGTAATAATATAATCTTTATCCGTAGCACATTAACTTTGGCTGTGTGCCTGTGAAGCACTCACTCTGCCTTCTACTAATGTAAGGTGTGGTCATAACTGTCACTGGTCACACTGCACTATATACTATTGTAACACGGGCCGTCTCTTCACTGGGACTTCCTGTGTGCTTACTCTGTGGGATGTTTAAAATCATTTCTGAATCACACAGGTTACAGCTGCTTTGTGGCTGACCCCGTGAGACAGTACTCTAGACAGAGCTGTAGATCTGATGATAGCCTCTTTCCATTGTGTTTATAGTTAGATAAACAGATTACAATGGCTGAGATTAGTTCAATGGCACTGGTCATTTTTCCTTTCATTCTTATGTTTAGGTTTTGTAAAGTACTGATAACATCTAACCTTGGTATTTCATGTTTTATCATTTTAAAGCAAGAGTCCCTGATTTTTCTAATGTCAAGCCTTGAGGTGGAAGCGCAACCAGCTCCCTTGTCTGTTATCAGAGGTACAATTATAGGTTTAACCAAGTTGGTATTTAAAAAAAGAAGAAAAAAAGTACTTCTATTTCTAAAAGACCCAAAGATGCTAACAGTTAGCATAGCTAGATGCTGTGGCTCCACCTCCGAAGCTGTAAAATAGACAAACATTTTTACCGAACACAATTATTTCATATCACTTCAATGCTGATATAAAACAAATTTTCTATGGTCAAAGAGTTGATGTGACAAAATGTAAATAATTATGTTGCTTCTCAGGCAACTAGTATCTGGGATTTTCCTTACTTGAACTATGATTCACGACCTCAGTCATGTGTAAACAGAACGGCTAATGCTACAACAGTAACTAACAAGATGCTAACGTTGTATAAATGTTTTCTTCGCGCCAAATATTATTCAAAACAACATGCTACATAACGTTTTATTTTAGACCGTGGCCAAAAGTAACGTCCCCATCGCTGTCTTCATTTTGTATCTGAACTCGGCCCACTCTGATCATCTCCCAGTTTTACATGTTGTAATTGCCAGTTCAAGCGACGTTCCAAGGTTTCTTTCCTGGTTGGAGGTCAAAATGTACCAGTTACCGGGAACGCAGCTGTTTTTTTGGCTTGGATCGTGCTGCCATCTCAAAGAGTGCAGTGACATGATGAAAGGGGGCAGTTGAGCATAAAGTGTTTGCTGCTGCCTTAGCGTGTACAGCTTGATGAGTCGGCGAAGCAAAACGGGGCGACCCCGTCATAACAATACAGTACATGCTCTGATTTAGACAGAATGAAGAATGAAAAAAGTGCTTTATTTAGATTCAGATAGTGTGAGGGTTTGAGGCAATACGCAGAACATGCATGAATGGACCAACACATTGACATGGATAAAAGCTCAACATGTTAACTTGAATATAGGCCCTAAAGGGTTTATTGTAACCGTCTTTGGGCAGTTTCATCTTTTATTAATATTTTTGTTCATTATATGTCTTCTCTTGATATGTCTTCTCTTGATATGTCTTCTCTTGATTGATTGCCAGCTGGAGAACCTGAACAACTTCCTAAAGGCATCAAAATGTACGGCATGAAGCCCCACGACACGTTCGAGGCCAGCGACCTGTTCGAAAACTGCAACATGACACAAGTGCAGACCACTCTGCTCGCTCTCGCCAGCATGGTACCGCCGCTCTCCGCTCAACATCTGCACACGTGTGCTTCTGCTCGCACCGTCGGCACCGAGACTAATTCTTCTTTCCTTAGGCCAAGACCAAGGGCCATTCCAGGGTGGACATCGGGGTGAAATACGCAGACAAAAAGGAGAGGATGTTTGATGAGGAGAAGATGAAGGCCGGGCAGTGTGTCATTGGACTTCAGGTAACGACGCCAATACATCGTTTTATTGTCTGCTGGTTTGTCGCTTTAAAATGACTGACAACAGAGATGGAGCTCTGTCTAATCTGACATGAGGCATTGATTTTGCTCTTGACATGCTACGTTATTAGCACCAAGATAATGACTAGCGATTGTGAGGAAATGATAGCCATAACAATCTATAATATAAGGAAAAGTAAGTTGTTAGGACGTGTGTGTGTTAGAGGTCAATGTGCAATTGATAAATTTGTTTACCCGATGGTATAATGCTAATATCTTGTTTTCCAATGCTTAGTGATGCACTTTACTTTTGGGATCATTTCCAAGGCTGTCGCACTCAAAAGGTTAAGTTATGTTCTTTATAGCCAACGTCCAGTTATATTTAATATGAAAAACAAAACCACACTCTTTTACAAGAGGAAGGAAATGCAGTCTTCTTTTAACCTCATGTTTCCGCTTGACACATGTCTGTAGCATGCAAGCAAGAAACACGCCGGCATAAAGGACTGCAAAGTTCTTCCACTAATTCAGACAGACCAGCAGAAATCAATTTTTTACGCCTAATCTTACAAGACATTGAACCCAAACGGAAGCATGAAAGTCTGAGTACGTGCCTCGTCATGTGGATTAGGCGCATGATGAAACTGCCCCGATACCTGTCCGTGCTGTTGTGTCGTCATGTTTAAAGCATGCTGCAGTAGAAGACTCGCTCATTGTCTCCTTGGGTTTGTTTTGTTTTCGAGAGCTGTCAAAGAGAGAGGAGCAGAATGTTAAAGTGACACGCGGAGCACGCTAAAGAGGAGCCCTGGGTGACTGCTAGTAGACGCACAGGATTTACCAAACGCTAGCCTGGTAGGAGGTTATTGTGTAGTATGGCCAGTGTCTGTCGTTAAAAAATCAAATGGACATTTATGGAAGTGCATGGCAGCAGCCTTATCCACTAGTGCATGTGCAAACATTTTATTTTCTCCAAATGAGGTTGTTATCAGAGGACATTTAATAATTTAATATCCAATTCCCAGCCTGATTTATTGAACTTTAATAATGCATGCGTACCTGTCTGGTCTTTGTGCTAACAACAAAGACGTTGTTAGTATTTAGCGTCTCCTCCTCTCCTCTATGGGGCCAAACAGGGTTGAAGTTAGACGCGACCAAGCTCTTCCACGTTTACCCTATTTAAATACGGTTACGTGGGTAATTTTGTGTAACTATACTTGGATCATGTAACTAAACACATAGGAGAGGCTAAATGCTAACAACATCTTTGTTTTGTTTTTTGCGTGACTGAGCACATGCACAAAGACCAGACAGTTGCGCATCAACCTGTCTAAGCTCAGGTAAGAACATATCTCAGTATGTAAAAACGGTGGCCTGTTCCTTTTTTTAAAATAGCTTATTCAAAAAATCTTTACTAATGTAAACAAAATAAAACTATAATTTTAAACCTGGGTCTGAAAATAATGGCAATTTTGGTCATTTTTATGCATAAATATGAAAACATAAAATGACTGAAAATGTGTAATATAATTTTCAAATTCATATTGACATTTTTTCTCATTCACCTGCAGAGTTTTACCTTAAATGAGCCTCAGAAGCTAAACGGACTCGAGTTGTCTTTCTATACTTTTTCAGTAGATAAATGTTTTCAGTGACCTATCTGTGGTCCATATCCGAATGAATATTTGATTCATATTGCGCTTTTCTAGACACTCGACCTTATGAATTCATTAGGGTGACACAAGAGATTTTAGCATTGTGAGTTTTTCCCCCTTCCCAAATTCACCTAGTATCTGGGGTGAGGTGACTTTATATTTCTAAGCTTATTGGGGTTTTAATTATGAGGTCACACATTGGCCGTGTTCTCCATGGAAAAAAAACTTGGAATAGGATGTGTTAACAAATGTCTAACAAATGGAGACAGCTGTGAATTTCAAGATGCAGATGGCTGCCAAAGTTGGTAATCGAGTTCCCACAAGACTGCAAAGCTGGGTGTGTCACATAACAGCGCACAGGTGTTAAAGCTTACTGACCAGGGCAAACTGTTTGGACACTTCTTATTGCCAGCCATTTACCGAAGTCTAAACATATCATCATTAATATTACCCACTTTTGTTGTTTTTTTCTTCCCAGATGGGGACCAACAAGTGTGCGAGCCAGGCGGGGATGAACGCCTACGGCACCCGGAGACATCTGTACGACCCCAAAGCCCCGGTCCAGGCACCCATGGACAACACCACCATCAGCCTGCAGATGGGCACCAACAAGGGGGCCAGCCAGGTAACTCCACAGCCCCTGCAACAAAGGATATCCATGGCATGATTACAAAGCATTACAGAGGGAAAAATCCCCTGGGACATTAAGACCTACTATTGTCTGAGGCTATAAATCTACTGACGTGTTTAGTCCTGCGAGAAGGTAGACTTGTGTTTCCCTCATATGGAACGCTCGTCTGATTTGGAATTCCTACTTGAATACAACCACGTGAGTGGCGGAAAGCTAGAGTGGGGCTAGGCTAGGTCTTAAAAAGTACATTTTTGAGCGACAAGAAAACTTACAAGGTAGAAAAAAAATCCACAATGTTAAATTGGATAATAATTGCCGCAAAATCCCACTTTTTTTAGGAGACGTGAGGTGCCTTTACAGCCGAAACACATGGTTGTCCTCCTATGCCTCTGAGGGGGCAGTGTAACCTCACGGTAAACAGTTTAAAATAATGGTAACTAACTATAGTAATAAGCTAAGACTAGACCTTTCCATCTCCAAAGTGTGTCTAAATGGCGGGGTAATTAATGCTAAAAAAAAGTGGAATGACACTTTCAGAAATGGCTTTTTACAAAAAAATAAAATAAATAAATAAAAATACAAAGAGAAAAGAAAATGATTTAATTAGCTTTATTAAAACAAAGAATACATGCGGCCAGTGCTACATAATTTTATCATCATATGATTGATTTACTCTTAACCATTTAGTTTTTTCTTTATAGATTTTTCTTTTTATTTTTTGTGGGTGTGGGTGAGGGTATAGCCAAATCTTGCCATATGGGCCGGCCCTGGTCTCCCTGGTGCTAAAGACACTTCCTTGACATGGGCCTAAAGTGCTCACCACGGGTACAAAACAGTCTTTGTACTGTTTGGCAGTTAGTAACAATAATGATTAACTCCGTGCGTTGCTTCAACATTACAAATCAGTGATGTGTAATGGCTGACTAACTGGCTCATACCCAATGAGAAGTTGCCACCGTCCGTACATGCTGTAACGCTCCGTTGTATTTCCGAGTAAGTTGCGTCATTCTTGAAACACAACAGCTTCATTTTTTTAAAGCCCATAATCCATCAGTGGACCTGTTGGGAGCTGTTCTGCACTCGGTGTGTTCATCACGGCACCACTGATTTGCTAGAATACCATTTTAGCTCATAGTGAAAGCTTGTTTTCACTATTTTATAATGTGCCATTCCCACTACCGGGCTGCAGGGCGCAACGGGCAGATTCCAAATCCTGACCAGCCCAGTCTTTCACTCCTTACAGTGTTTTCTTCACACAGTAGACTCTATTTTAAACCTACATTATCTATGCTGAGGTTCACAAAATAATTTATGGCCTCAGTTATGCAGTAGTCCACTTTGTTTTTACTGTTCTAGTTGCTAGTGGTGAACAGTTATGTGACTAGTGTTAACGGTGTGACCACACATTTGCCCAACAACTGACTTGTAAACAAAATGCAAATGTTTGTCCAGGGAAGAGTTCGTTTGCAAAAACAAGGTATCGCGTGTGATTTAAAAAATCAGTTGGATCAGAAAAGTACGTTTGAATGTGTTTGCTCAATAATAAGTGGTTTAATATCTTTATATTTTTATCGCACTAAAATAAATCAAATCAATGCTGGCTTGTAATTTTAATTGTTAAAGGAATAGGCCACCGTTTATACATACTGAGATATGTTCTTACCTTAGCTTTGACGAGTTCATTTGTACCTGTCTGGTCTCCACGTGTGCCTTCCGTAGCGTAAACACAGCACAGACGGCATTTAGCCTCTGTCTTCTCTCCTATAGCTCCAAACGAGGTGAAGATAGAAGCTATTCCACGTTTTCCTATTTAAATATGGTTATGTGAAGTGTTACACCATAAAGTATGATTACACAAAATTAAACAATGTGGATTTTCTAAGCGGATAAAAAGGGGAACTATATTGTAAGGCGTAATAATACCAGGAGTAATTCGGCATCCGTGCAGTGATATCTTCACTTTACTGTGCGAATGCCAAAGTATTCCTGGTGTTATTACGCCTTACAATATAGTTCTCCTTTTTATCCGCTTAGAAAATCCACATTGTTTGTTTTTTGTGTAGTTATACTTTATGATTTAACACTTCACGTAACCATATTTAAATCGGGAAAACGTGGAACAGCTTGGTAGCTTCTATCTTCACCTCGTTTGGAGCTATAGAGGAGAAGAGAGAGGCTAAATGCTAACGCCGTCTGTGCTGTGTTTACGTTACTGAAGGCACACGTGGAGACCAGACAGGTACACATGAACTCGTCTAAGGTAAGAACATATCTCAGTATGTAAAAACGGTGGCCTATTCCTTTAACTTCAGTTAGCTTTTAATCGTTAGCTGCCGTGCTAATTGTCATCGCCCGCTTCTCACTCCCCCTGCTAACCCTGCAGCAAACGCAGACCCTCTTCGTTTGTTCAAATGCAAATTACCCAAGTATTACGAACTTTAGTGATATTTCTTTTCTGAAAGGTAATTTGCGATGCTACCTGTGCATTCCTGTTGCCACTCTGCTGTGTAGGTCGACGGGTCAATAGGTTACACACTAAACGGCCTGCGGTAAATGAATGCCGACTCTGCGATTAACAGGCCATTGTTCCTACTGCAGTTTGCACAGCCTCGGGCACCATCAAGCCGCCAGAGTCTGCGTCCACGCTCCTATTCATTCACAGTTAGTGTTTTAAATTGCATCATTGGGCAGAAGGTTCCAGATTTCTGTGGAGAGTTGACCTGTTCTCTCTGGGTCTGCAATAACAACAGAAATGATAGAAAAGAAATTGCACATTGTTTTGAGTTGCAGCAGCAGATTCACCAACGGAACAGACTGAGCGACATTAGGTGTTACAACTTATTCTGCTCCCGGATGGCAAAGGGCACAAAGGAATTCCTGTGAACATTTTTCTTGGCCAAAGGAAGTCTGTATCTCTGCTGTGATGGAAGGAGGTCGAAGTGATGGGACAGTGGCTGGCTATCGTTTGTGATTTTACTGCCCTGTTTTATAACTCTGCCAGGGTAGCTTTGTTTGTTTGTTCGTTAAATGGCCAAACCAAGAGACTCTCAAACTGAGCAAACACTAGAAAAACAGCAGAGAAAGCAGAGCAGTAGCCACGAGTTGTAGCCTCTTTTCCTTAATTGTGGCACAAAAATGTATGGACATAACACGCAAGGTTGAAATGAGTCCCGCTGTAAGCATTGGCAATTTTAATCCAAATGTGCGCCTCAGATTGGGAACAGACAGTGGGAGGGACATAAAGTAACAAATAGTCCAGTCCTTCGAGAGTTTGAGTGGAAAACTAAAATTATATATATATTTTTAGAACTCTTTGTCTCATCCAAATTTGGAAGAATTTCGGACCAATGCTGGAGGGGCTGTGGTCAAATGAGAGACCACACTCACGTATTTTAGGACTGTTCTAAACTAATTAATTATTGTAAAGACGTACGAAGTGAAATTAAAAGTTGTTGAGGTGTTGAAATTCCATTGGAACCGAAAGTCATAATATTGGGAAATGTTACAATGTGATCTAAAATTGCTAGGGAATATTCCCAACCAAAAATACTACTCTTAATTGCAAAGAAAATGAAAATACGGTCTCAAACCTCAGCCCCCTACCATTATCCAATGGGGGAAAAATGGAGGCAAGTGTATCATTTGGAGCAAATAACAGCAAGATGCAAATGAACACAACTGGTCTTTAATAGAAAATTATATTAATCTTTTTGATGCACTTTTATTTAATGAAGATTTTAAAAAAAACAAAAAAACTTTTAAACAGAAAAAATGAACCAGTCTTTTTGAATGATTCGACTCATTAGAAAGCCATAAATTCCACCACTGGTCTTGGCTCCGGAAGGGTCCCTACTGTACATGTTTTTAGTTTGAAAGGAGAGTAAAGTACCCAGAGGAAGCTGATACAGGGAGAATATGGAAGAGCAGCTATTCTCTTAACATCTTCCACTCCTAACATTTTAGATTTGAGAAATTAAAATGTACTTGATTCGTAATCACAAAGCGAGACCGTGCACCTTTTGTCAGTATTGCATTCCAGATGTCTGCCACGTTTAACTCTCCCCGCCTCCCTCCCTCCCTCAGGCCGGCATGACCGCCCCGGGCACGCGGCGCGCCATCTTTGAGCCCAAGCTGGGCACTGAACGCTGCGACAACAGCACCATGTCCCTGCAGATGGGCTACAGCCAGGGCGCCAACCAGAGCGGCCAGAACTTCGGCCTGGGGCGGCAGATCTACGACGCCAAGTACTGCCCCAAGGCCCAGGGCAACTGCGAGCAGAACGGGGCTAGCGGCGAGCCCCAGGAGTACAGCCCGGACTACCAGGATGAGGGCTACCAGGGCTACCACGAGGAGTACAACCACGCCCAAGCTGAGACCGACTATTGAGCGGAGGAGGTTCAAGGAAGGGAAGGATTTTTCGAAGGAAGGCAAAATGACCTCACGGCGAGTGTTACGCAGTGGCTTCAGAAAGTGTCCAGATCTCCTCTTGTCAGTCTTGGATCAGAACAAACTAACGGAGGGCGCCTCAGTGCACCCTTTGTCAACCTATAGATCCAGGCCTGCTTTTGATTATTTCTATTTTATTATTGAGAACTCTGATAGTGAAATCCCCTCGGAAAAACTACAATTTTTAGTAACTATTCATGTAAATCCCATGATACACTGAGTTACAGCATCTATGTAATAAAAGAGTGTTTTTTCAATTTGAACCTTTTCAGTATCAAATTTTAACATGATAACATAGGAATAAAAAAAGATGTGTGAATACTTCCTGAAGCCACTGTAGTTGTGTATCTTGAGCACGGTGAAACAGCTGGTGCCTTCAGAGCCCCAAAAGTCCTGGAAAAAACAAACAAAACGGTTAGGTATTTTCTCCAAACTGACTGATAGGGGCATTACACTTGATGTGGTTTATGGTTAATACTGTCCATTTCAATTGGCCTGGCAATGAATCTTTGTGTGGAAGTTTAGATGAAGCTTTCTTGACCTTTTTTGGCTCTGCAGTTGTTGCTCAAATCTTAATATTTTTTTAGTATTTTTATCAATTGTGCCCCTTTCTTTGTTGCGCAAGAACAACGTTACACATATCATAATGAACTGTATTCTGTGATTTTTGTATTTTTTTGTATTTAAAAGGACCACAGTAGCCAGTCTTTGGCTTAGCTCGGCTTGCTTTGTGCCAAATCTTTAGCCTGATGTCGGCAAGTAGTTGCAGTGCAGGAGGGGGCAAAGTAGAGTAACCGCATATTTCTACGTTCCTTGTAATGTTGTAAGCATCCATTTTGTTTTTGTGAATGTACTTTTGTGTAGTCTTACCTTGGCATTTTTTCAGTATTGGTTCGTAATATTGGTTTAAAACATAAGGGAACAAAATGCAAGACTTTTTATTTTTGGGCAACATTTTATAACGACTACATGATATTAAGCAATTGGTAAAAACTTAAAGCCATACTCCATAACATTTCACTTGATTGGTAGAATAAAATCCAAGCATTCATATACATTCCATCAGGTGTTTTTATTGGTGGAAAAATACCCTACAAATGCGTATTTCTGTAGCCAACGCCTTCCCGGACTTGTTTAAATGGAGTGCTCCATCCCTATACAAATGAATGGTGAACCCAGGCCCCATATTAAAGTATGGCGCAGTATGACCTGTCCGTTTCATGGCATACCTCACATACCTTATATAATTTCTGTAGTTTATACTTCATAAGATTATTATAAGATGTTTAGTGGGCACTGGACATGTAGCCGACCCCAGAAAAAGCTGAAACTTGACTAAATATAATTTAGCATTTTGCTCAGAGGACACTTGTTGCGCTAATTGTTATCTAAAGTCAAATCTCAAAGGGTCTGTACATTCATTAATGGTTTCTAACCGGGCTGTGACCTCACCTGAATGTGGTCGATGGGTTGACAACAGCTGAAAAACATCTGGCACTTTAATCATTTGCAATGTTTGTTGGCTAAATGCTAACGGCTAACACATTGAACATGCTAATGGACGCTGAAAACTTCACCGCTGTAGCTGGCTTGCTAACTGTCCGCATACATTACAATCAAACACTGCTTCTCTTTTATTTCTATGATTATTGGTGGGTAGCAGTGAGCATTAGGACGACGTTCATGTTTTTAGCAGCTCTTGTGACATGGCGGCGTACTATAACCTGGAATGTTCCGCAGTGTGGCTTTAATTTAGCGTACAACTTTTCCAAAGCCTTACTTGTTACGGTTTTTTAAAAGAAGAAGAATGCTTGGTAGTGTGTAGTTATTATAAACTGTTGCCCTTTTTCTCCTCCTTTCATTCATTCCTTATTAGCGGAAATAGCTGCTTTGTTTGCTTAAGCTGTTCGACTGGAGCGAGGATTGTTTCCATTGGATAGACGCCGATAAGAAGTAATACTGAAGTGAAGTTCTGAACGTTCCTTGTATGTAAAAAAGAAGAAAGAACTAGATTTCTTTTGTTGAATGAATAATGTTAGTACAATAATTATGAAATACTTTTGAATATGCAATCCTTTCCTCAACCCGTTTTTGATTATGATACTTATTTAAGTGTATTTTGTGATTTTTGAAATGAGTTTTATACTTTTAGCGTTGGGCCAATCCATTTTCTCTGGAGTTATCTTAATAGTAAAAATGTTTTTTTCTGACAATTGTATAATAAAAGTTGTATGGAAAAACCTTGACTGGTGTTTGACTCAATTTGTGCATTTCTTGAGTCTGCTGCTACTACCATCAGAATAATCGCACAATACATTGGCAATATCTTGTGCCAGATGCCCTACCTGTCTATCACAATTAGAAGTGGGCAGAGTAGTTTTTACCTAAACAAGAATAACTTTAAAGCATTCTTTTATCTTTTTAGATAGTAAAACAATTAACTTCATAAACAAAAGAACACACAACTTTTTATTCATAATGTGTCACATATCGACTCCAGAAAGACTAGAGCCAAAACTTGTACTCTAGCAATGGTATTGAAACTTATTTGTATGTGAATGAACACTCATTGGACTCATGCATGTAAACACGCCACACTAAATCGTAGCCATGGGCTAAAAATTTAAAAAATATTACGTTTAAAATACTATTCATAAAATGAATTTCTTTAAAAAGTTTAAATGTACTTTAGTACCTGATTACCTACAGTACCTCTATTTAGTTATATTTTTAATGAGCGTTAAATGCAGAAGGCCACATATTTCTGTAAAGGGTCACTCTAGATCAGGGGTTCCCAAACTTTTTGGCTGGGACCCCAAAAATTGACACGTAAACAACTCGGGACCCCCATTGTATAAAGTTATTGCCTCTTACGCTACTTTAGGGATGAAAAAACATTTTAAAATCAAGTTAACATCTGTTTAAACTGTTTATTTTAACTATATGAATGGATTTCACAAATGATATGCTGTTGTACACTTGAAAATATATAAAAAACAGTTGAAAATATATAAAAACAGTTGCCTTTTTCTTTTTTATTTCATCCTAAAATCATCTGGGGACCCCCACCCAATGCCTCGCGACCCCCCAAGGGGTCCGACCCCCACTTTGGGAACCAGTGCTCTAGATTACTCTTTATAAGGGTATTCTAAAAACTATAATTTCTGTTCTGGAGACTGACTGCAGCCCAGCGGTTTTGTAATCTGGTTATGTAACAGGCTTATGCCAGATCTCCTTGATATGACAAAAGAAAGATGAGAAGATATGGCACGGGTTTGTTTAGTAAGGGACTGCAGTGGAAATATTGAGGTAATATTTGTGGCCTACTAGGACTATTATATAACTGATTGTAATCTGTAATTTTTAAATTCCTATATTATTGACATAGTCAAAGTTGGGCAGAGTTGCCAGAAGTATTACTATGAAATGGCCCAAATACTCAAGTACAAGTACTGTATATACGTAGATGTCAATGTGACTCAAGTGAGTTTAAACGTATTGATTGATTCTCAGTAACTATAAGAGAATGGATTTATTTATTTATTTTAATGACATTTCTAAAAAAAATAATACTTCATAGGTTAAGGTACAAGAAAGACCTTTGTTTCCCAATTTTTGTTTTTAATTATGTCAACAAAAAGCTTTTGCCAGTACTCACTACTCACAGTGGAAGGCAAACTAAATATTTTATTCAAGATTGATTATTGATTCATTGATTATTGCAAATTCATAGAATTAAGTAAACAGTACATTAAACAAAGTACAATTTCTCCAGACAGTTATGCAAGTAAATGTAACTGAGTAAAAGCCACAAAGGGAAAGTTAAATATAGACCATAGTAAAAGGTCTATGGTCTGGACCTTCTTCTTGTCTAAGCACATTTTTAGTCAAGTGTGGGAATAAAAAACAAAAGCAAACTCAAGCCAATAAATGAATGGCACTCTTGGGAAAAATAAATAAAAAAGTAATGTTTATGCCGTAGTAACTTCAACTAGGTTAAGCAAAATTCTTATTATAAAACTGCACTTCATATGATTGTATTTTTTTGCTCCAGGCAGCTATGATCATTTTATTAAAACAAAAATAGGCTAACAGCGCCACCTACTGTCAACAAAGAGAAAATGAGAGTAAAGGAGCAGACCGGAAGTTGTCTCTAAATCGCGCGATAATAAATAGAAGGAGAGTTCAGCCCGTCCTTTTCCTCCGGAACATCGGGCAAGATGGTGGGTATCTGAGTCCTGTGGCCAGTTTACATGTCATCTACAATCATCTGGGCTTTACAATGACCCTTCTATCCGCTTTTCCATATATCCGTGTATCTATGATCGTCCACCCTGTATAAGATGTGGAATTTATGGCCCTGAATCGATATGTTTCGTGGAAATAGCTGTTAGCATTTTGGGTCTGTAGTGGCTAAGCTAAGCGGCAGGCCTGTATGTTTGCAATATATTTTAGACTTATTGCTACACATTTCAGCATAATTGATCACAAAACGCTTTTACTGAACGCTCGTAAATTCGCTCTAGCGCATGACAGACTATGTATTAAACTCACTGAGGGCCCCATCATGTTTTCCAGGCGGATACCGAGATCAAGAAGAAGCGTACCTTTAGGAAGTTTACCTACAGAGGAGTGGACCTGGACCAGCTCCTGGACATGTCCTAGTAAGTCCTTCACTGCTCTGGGTGAACTGATGCACTTTCAGAACTGTCTACTCCAGCACACGGTTTAAACCGGCCCTGCTGACTGTCAAGCGTGGCCGACTTTGTTTAGTTATATTACGATTTCATATTTTAGTTAGGCTGGTTTTCTGTCTGGAATGGTGCTACTGACATATCTTTTAAATGAGACATTTGTATAAACAAATGTAATTTCTAAGGCTGCTTACTATACATGTATGGAGGCTGATGCCGTTGGTGTATGCTGGGAAATTGCAATACTTTATACTGAATATATGCGGACAAGCACAAGTTCAGTTTCCAAAAGTTATAAATGGTAAATGGTCTCAACTTGTATAGGGCTTTTCCACCTTCATTAGGCACTCAATGTGCATTACAGCAAGGATCCACTCACCCATTCACACTCTCATTCATACACCAGTGTACGCACCCCCACTGGGGGCAAGGAGGGTGAAGTGTCTTGCCCAAGGACACAATGACAATGTGCACCTTCAGGAGGCGGGATTTGAACTCCCAGCCTTCCAATCATGAGATGACCTGCTCTACCATCTGCGCCACCGTCGCCCCTAAATCTGCTATTGGTGCAATATGCTCAAGAGAACGCCCACTGTGCTGCTCTTACCCTGACTGTACTTGAACACAATTGGCTGAATCTCCTCTGTTTCATTAATATCCATCCATCCATTTTCTTCCACTTGTCCGTCGCCGGGTCGTGGGGGCAGCTGTTGGAGCTGCCCAAATCACCAGCCTCTATGGCTCCTCCTGCAGGTGGTGGGTCTACAGAAGGACGGCCTCATGGTTCTGACCGGGCCTGTTGGTCTCTCATAAGGGACTTCGGAACCGCTCTCTGTCTGACCCGTCACCTAGGACCCGTTTGCCCTGAGAGACCCTACCAGGGGCACAGAGCTCCCAGGATCATTCGGGCGCTCAAACCCCTCCACCACGTTAAGGTGGCGGTTCCAGTAGGGGTCATTAATATGCATGATGTCATTAAAGATTTGTGACAGGAATTTTCTAAAGATACAAATCATTGTCCAGCCCTTATTTGTCTGCATAAAATGGTGTTTGCCGGGTCAGTTTTATTTGAGTTACTACTTTGTGACTTTGAATTACTACTTTGTGACTTTGAATATGACCCTCTGGATGATGATGCTGGACTAAAGCATGTTTGTGTGTGTGCAGTGAGCAGCTGATGCAGCTGTACTGTGCCCGTCAGAGGAGGAGGTTGAACCGTGGTCTTCGTCGTAAGCAGCAGTCCCTCCTGAAGCGTCTGCGCAAGGCCAAGAAGGAGGCTCCCCCCATGGAGAAACCAGAAGTGGTCAAGACCCACCTCCGGGACATGGTCATTCTGCCTGAGATGGTCGGCTCCATGGTCGGAGTGTACAACGGAAAGACTTTCAACCAGGTTGAGATCAAGGTGAGCAAAAAACATTTAAACCTGGTTTATGGTTGTGCATCAACTCCTCCCATCTGGGTTAAACGTACCTGGCAGCCAATCGGTAAGCTCTGTTTCCACACATGCAGGTCCCCACCCCCACATTTTGTTAGGACAAAATGTGAACATGAGTGACTTGACTGGCATCATCATTTGGTTTCTTTGGAATTGGGATTTCACAAGATGGCCCAGAATAGCACTAACATTTGATTAAGGTTGAATTGAGCAATCTTCAAACTAAGATTTAGATATCCACTTAAATACTTGGAAATAGATTTCATAAATGCCTGAAAGCTAATACACTTGAAAAATTAAGTGAAGGAATAGCCTAAAATCTCTGCCTGACAAAGATGTTTCTTTGCTTTGACCTGAAAATGAAAAGCAACAAAAGTAATGTAATTTATCGTATTCCCCTCCAATGAGCAAGTGCCTAAATCAATATGACTGTGTAGGAGAATAAAACCTCTGCCACAGACGATCCTGAATGAATTCGCACATGAGTAGAAGAAACTCCCTTAGAGATGGTCTATTACACATCTGTTCTGTTTCACTCAAAAATTAAGTTTATACTTAATTATAGTATATATATCCATCTATATCCATATATATAGATGGATAGTTTCGATCACTCCATGCGGTCATTTTGTGAGAGACAATCTCTCTGAGTGTATTTCATATGTCTACTTGCTACTTTTGAACACCCTTGTTTTTGTTTTATCCTCAGCCTGAGATGTGTGGCCACTACCTGGGTGAGTTCTCCATCACATACAAGCCTGTGAAGCACGGTCGTCCTGGTATCGGAGCTACGCATTCTTCTCGATTCATCCCTCTGAAGTAGAATGGCTGTTATCTTTGTATAAATAAATTGGTAATCCAAAAATGCTTTGTCAATGTTCTCTTTTTGTATGATAAAGCCTTCTATTCTGTTGACTCAAAGAAGTAGTCAAATGTTTCCATGAAAATGTTGCTTGCCTAAAAAGTATGATGCACACATTTATTTTCAAGACAAATGCCCCTTGACATGAACCATCTCATTTTAAAGTGGGTCCTGTGATATAGGTTAGCAAAAGACAGTGTGTATATTGCATTACACAAAAGGAAATGGACATGTTACCACCTTACCATGTAAAATACAGTTGCGTAACATTGGTTTACCAACTGGTATATCAGTTGGGTAAAAATGCGTAGCGTTTACTTGGATTAAAGTAATGGTTATTGTACTATTTGCTTATACTTAGGTTATCTTTCGTGTTGGCCCTTATTCAGAACTACTTTTAGTTATTGTTTAGGCCTACCCCGTTTTTGACCTGTTGGTCTGGTGATTTTTGGAAAGTCACATCAAACAAATGTCCAATTGGCACTTTGGATAAAAAGTTTGAGAACCCTTTAGCACAGCCACAACTGTTACAGTACAATTTCGATAACACATTTTTCTTTGGGTACAATAATACATTGGAGAGGTACTGCTGTTTGCACAAAAATATAAGAACACAAGTTGTCAATTTGGTGTGCGACGCTAAAATATTCCGGGAGAAACCCACTACACCGAAGGTTCCGCTTGATTCCGCCTGGCTGTGGCTCGCCGTTGCTGCATTCTGGAGTGGCCGCTGTGGGCCATGGAGACAGGCTTTAGCACACGTAAATTCTGCTCGGTGACACCCAGTTAAAGACGTCCCGGACACCTTTGGACAAACAGCGGTCGCCTCGGTAAGTGTTTATCCCATGTTTAAGTTTTCCAGATGAATCAGTTAACCCCGAGTGTGCTTTTTTAGTAGAACCACCCAAAAACGCGAGCTAGCTTCCGGGCTAAATTTTTTTGCGCTATCAGTGGCTAGCAGGGAGTTAGCTTCTTGGAAATAACAGAAAGCAGCTGTCCTGTCAAAACGGAGCTAAGAATTTAACCCGGGCAGACACGCACTGCTGTCAATGACTACAGCCTAAAATTAATTTCTATGTTTATTTAGGTCTCTGCCTTACATTTCCTTTTGTGTGTTGTGTATTTTCACTTGAAACGAATTCGCCGGTTTCTTTATACAGTGGAAGAACAAAGATAAGAGCTAGCCTGTGAATGCTACTTTTTCCCCCCCAACACCATTTCCACTGTTCCACACCCTGTACTGTTAGCTGTGGGCCTAAGCAATGGTTTATATGATATTTAAACAATTAAAAGTGTAAATCAGAATATTTAAACATTCTACAGCTTATAATGTTAAACGTCAAATGCTGTAACAATCAAGTAAATAGTGTGTCATGGTCGGCCCAGATGAATATTTGGACGTTTCATTCATAAACTCTGGCATAATAATTTAGGAAGTGACATCTCAAGACTGATCACAAGCTGTTGTTGTCACATGACTAGTTACATTTTTAAAATACACTTTCTGTTTCAGTCAAGGCAAGGGGTGTTTGAAAAAATATATAAAAATGGCACTACAGGTTTTTGTACTTTCTGGTTGTTTATTAAGCTATCCTCAGTCTTGATAATAGAAGGTTCCCTTGTTTAGCTGTTGTGTTGGAAACCAACTCCACACACAGTCGTTGGATTAAAAACAATAACGACAACAAAAAATCCAGAAATATGGGAACATTTTGTATCTTTTACAATGTGAGTTTTTTCTTGTGTTGCAGTGAGGAGTGTCGACCGGTGAATGCATAGAGTCAAGAAGGTGAAACTTTGTGACAAAACAGACGGCATTTGGAAAAGGTACACTATTTATACATTGTAGTTTGTACATAGTAGTGAGTACATATTGTTGATCTTTTGAGTTAGCTTTAACAACAGTCCCATACTATATTGTATGTTGTTTTGACCTAATTGATTTTTACCTATTGTCAAGAGTTAGCCTTTCTAGTTTTAGTTCAAGAAATGTCATGCTGATATTTTTCTTACTAGTAGAATTGTGCAGGGAAATGACTATTCTTTAGTATGTTTTGTTATATTTCCCTGTTCGATTTTGTTGTTTAGTTTGTATATGACAACAAAAATTGTAAAAAAAAACGAGGTATGCGCCTTTGACTCAGCCAGTGTTGTACCCGTAGCTGCGTGACTGTAAGCATGAGCTCGGTGGACGGCCTGACGGACAGCACAGAGGTGGTGGACATGGAGGACGTGCCGTCGCAGTTCTTTGTGGAGAAGCACTCGTGGGACGGGCTTCGGGACATCATCCACTGTAGCAGGAAGTACTCCGGGATGATCGCCAACAAGGCCCCCCACGACTTCCAGTTTGTACAGAAGAAGGACGACAGCGGACCCCACTCCCACAGGCTGTACTACCTCGGTAAGACTAGGGTGAATAATAATAACGTGAAGCAACATCTATGTCATGTTGAGAGCCTGGAATGTGTTGTCAAACCTGCCAAGTATCCCGGGAGACATGGTGTATTCCATAATATTATGTAAATGTGAAATATTGCAGTGATCGTTCACATAAAAGCATTTGGACACTACTGTGTGTGTTTAGGATAAGAAGGCCAGGATTTCTACGGGACATTTAAAATAATTAAAAGTCATTAAATGAAATGTGCCAAAATTGAATGTAATTAAAAAGCATTACATTGGATTCAAACTGGTAGTAAATCTAAATTTATACGCTCACAAATTTTTACTGTATAAGATCATTGAAAATATCATAATAATGGGCTAAAACGTGTTCAGCTGCAGTTTTACCTGAAATGGACCACATTTTTCTGCTTAAATCTGGGGTACCTGATTTTTCCTGTTCAAACAGTAACATTTTTGTTTTGGCCCAAACTTGTTTCTAGCTCTCACAATCCATCCTGTGTATCTGAATTGTTAAATAATTTAATTATATGCACGTTTCACGCACGTTTACAGCTTTGAGCAATGGCAAAGTGACGCAGGGGGGACCACCCCCAAAATAAATGGCACTAATTTAGATTCTACTTCTATACTCAATAAAACTTTAGGTGAAGACAATGCAACACAGTCTGTGTTTTGCTGTGTTTACGACATACTCTGAGGTGGCAAAAATACATTTACTCTACAACAACAAAAACAAACAAATTATATATATATATATATAATATATATATATATATATATATATATATATAATTTAGCCCTTACCATGGTGTGTATATATACAGGTCAATAGTTTTAGAGTACCCCAATTTTTTCTACTCTGACGTAAATAGGACAAACAAACAATACACATAGGGAAATAAACCAAAGTTTATTTGAAAATTCATCTTTGCAACTACCCTTGGCAGATACAACAACTGAACTTACTCGTGGCCTTCTGTCTTCACAGGAAATCTAATATTCTACAGAAAGTTTTTCCCAGGGGTTGATTTAATTTTGTTGTTTGTTCATCTATGCTTTCATTTCAGGCTATAGTGAGTCATTAAACTGCATCCTTTACATAAAAACTGGAAAAAAGTGGTATTGTAATTTTGACCTGGTGGTGTGTGAAATTACCATTGTGCTGCTATCAAGTTTTGACCAAATAATTATTATGTCAACTTAAAAATGATGCACCGACAGCAGCTTTAATCTCCCATTGCTCTTCCACAGTGTAATCACGTCATAGATGTTCTCTCTCTGTGATGTGTTGCTTTCATGATTCCCTTGTGATTTTGCAAATAGCCTTTGTGCCACATATTTACAGTACACACAGACATGTTTTTTGTGTGGTGTTTGATGTGAAGTGCTTTTTCCCCCCTCTCAGGAATGCCTTACGGAAGCAGAGAAAACTCCCTGCTCTATTCAGAAATCCCCAAGAAAGTCCGCAAAGAGGCCCTTCTAGTTTTATCTTGGAAACAAATGCTGGACCACTTCCAGGTCAGTAGCACAAAGCCAGCGTTTGAGCTGTGCATCAGGTTTTATACATAATAGAACCAAATGGAGACAGGATATTTTGTTGTATGCAGAGGACATAGGAGTAATGAATGGACTGTGAAGACTTTCAGGTGCATTTCATATTCTCACCCCTGTGTTAGTTGGATTTAGGTTCAGTTCGTGCTCCGTGGTTTATGGCAGGTGTAAAGTATGATATTTATCGTCCAGTAAAGAAGAATGCTGCTGACGCCTGTTGTCCGGTCACACAGGTCCTGACCAGGTCACTGTGACAGAGTCGGCCGTTCTTCGGAGAATGCTCATGTCCCTCAGTGTCGCTCTCACTGGAGCTAAAGGAGCGTCTTGACTAACAGTTCATTAGGAACTCCGTCATAAATGTCCACACTGTACTTTAAACATGTTTTAAAGACACTGTACTCAGACCGTGACAAGTTTAAACAAATGTGGTTGCAACTCATTCTTAATGTTTCTGCTGCCCATTTCCGTGAGAATGAATCTATCAGCATGTTTCAGAACTTTCAGGAGAAAGCGGTGCTGTACCGGCTCAATAATGTTAAATTTCCTTTTTAGAGCTTTTTTACGAAGTTACAATGTTGTTCTCTCATAAAAAACACATCTGTGACTGTGTTTTGACCCTTGCACATCTTGCAGTAATCTCTGAGTCTTCTCCAGTGGCTATTCTTAGCACAGCTTCCGCAACAGCCTTTTTTTCTTCTTATTTTCTCATAAATGAAACAGCTGCACAGCAAAGGGGAGCAAGAGGAGTGGGGTGAGAGGTGTTTATTGGGAGATAACGTAAAATTCTTTTTGAAAGGTTTTAGATCATTATTGCGTTTTCAAACCAACAAAGTGCAAGATAGTGATACAGATGAGATTGAGATTATTACCAAATACCTACAAAAGCAGTAGAGGACACCACTACAATTTCAAATACTTGGACCAAACACAAATAATCACCCAAATAAATAACTTTAATGATAATATTTATGATTATTAATGAGATTAACTTGCTGTTGTTAATTCCTTTTGCAAACAGGACTGTGGTTTCTTTTGTATCTAAATGTATGAAGTGATCTGACACCAGAAGATAAAAATAGTGCTGTATCAATCATTATGTGCTATTTATGATACTTATCGTGAGACAATCGCTCTCGTGAGCCAGTGCAGGGGTAAGAGTGACAAATGTCAACTAATGCAATATACTCTACAATGAAGAAATACTGGTTTTAAAACAGGAAACACGGAGTACAGGGTCATTTTAAAAGGGTTGTAGTCATTGTAGAGTGACACCATATTGTCATGTTGTGTTTGAAAAATTAGAAATTCCATTTACGACCGCATCTAGCAAGTAAAAATAAGAATGAAGTGATTGTGTAAAAACTCGTATAATCTGGCTTACACCAGTAAACATTATTAGCAACTGGTTAGTTATGTTGATTTGCCTTATTCTCTTTTAAATCTCTTTCTTGTGGCTAATGTTTCTCATCTGTTTCCTCAGGCCACGCCGCACCAGGGGGCGTACTCCAGAGAAGAAGAGCTGCTGAGAGAACGCAAGCGATTAGGCGCTTTCGGGATCACGTCCTATGACTACCATCCCCAGACGGGCCTCTTCCTCTTCCAGGCCAGCAACAGTCTGTTTTACTGCCAGGACGGCGGCAACAACGGCTTCATTGTCAGTACACATTGCTACCTCCCAACAAATCAAACATGTCAGGTCCCATCATTTATTGAAACGTATTAGTGAATTGTTTTTAGCCTTTATTTCATCCGTTTCAGAGAGGGAGTCCAGGCTTTTCATGCTCCTCCTTCGTGTTTTGCTGGCAACTGCTTTATTTAGATACACATCAGAACATGGTTATCTTGCTTATTTTTAGACTGGGAAAAAATAGAGAGCGAAATCCCTACTTTTATCACCTTTACTCCCTTGTTCCTTGGACATGGGCACATGATGTAACATTAGTAGATAAACTGTCGCCATGCAAGAATACTGTAGCAATGGGCCATTAGCGAGTCCCAGTTCTATCCATAGCCATATATTTTGCCCTCCTCCTACGTCACTTTCGTTTTGAGACCGCAAAAGAAAATCCACTTTCTTTACTTTTCTATATAAAATTGCTACTTCAGTGGTGTAAAAGTATATCTGTATTTGCTTAAGATTAGAATTACCATGCACTTCTGTAAAACTGAATTTACCGCGGGATTTCAGAATTCTTTTTGGCATTTGTGCGAGATCAGGAATGCAAATTTTAAACTTTGCACCAAACACACCCAAACTTTCCCTCAGAGCCTCCATGTTGGTCTGTAACAACGTAGTTTGTTTTCTCTTTTGTACTATTTAAATTGGAAAAAAAAAAACAGCATTTGGGTTAGAGAAATGCTTTGATGCATGATATTATTACTATAGCTTAAACATAAATTATACTGTTAAAAGACGTTTTTGAATCGATGTTGCCTCGGAGTTTGCGGAATTACCCTAAAGGTAAAAATCGGGGGGAAACCTGACAACAGTTTATTTCAATCACTGAATCCCGCTCTCCATCATCCCCTGCTCATCAAGGTGTACCGCAAGGATCACTTCTCGGACCATTTCTATTCACCATTTACAAGCAGGAAGCTGGGACAGATCATAAGGAAATATGACTCACTTTTCACTCATATGCTGACGATACACAGTTATGCATCTCCTCCAAAACCACTGCCCAGCTTCCTCCTCAGTCCCTCTCCCTGTGCCTTTCAGAACTCCAGACCTGGCTCACATCCAACTTTCTTAAATTAAACACCGACAAGACAGAGTTCATGGTTGTGGCTATCAGACAACTGCTCCGGAAGTTTGGGGATCTGGTGCTCACCGTTGACGTCAACAACATCTGCCCGTCCCCATCGGTCCGCAACCTGGTTGTCATCCTGGGGGGTGGGGGCTGTAAAGCCCTTTGGGTGTCTTGAAATGTGCTATATAAATCCAAGAGATTATTATTATTATTATTATTATTTAAATGTATACCTTCTAAATTACCGACATGGCGATTCGCTTGAGCATAGAAACTCCTAACTATTTTTTACTTTTTACCTGAGGTAATTCTGATCCCGTGCCAATAGGGCTAAAGCTTTATAGTTGAAACAGGCAAAAGTTGTTGTCGAGTCACAATTTGAGTCCAAATCACCCTCAAGGTCCATGTTTGTGTCACTTTGGATCGGTTTAAGTCAAGTCCTAGTCCTTGCTCCACAAAGCTGTTTAAAAAGCCTGACATCACGCTGGACCTTCTGATCTCATGTCGTCTTGTGCCATCTAACAGTCGGTCTGTATGTTTTAGCAGTCCGCGCCGGTCAAGCCCGTGGAAGTGAAGACCCAGTGTTCAGGGACGCGCATGGACCCCAAAATCTGCCCAGGGAACCACAATTTCATCGCCTTCATCAACAACAACGACTTGTGGATGGCTAACATTAAAACGGGAGAGGAGAGGAGGTTAACTTTCTGTCACAAAGGTAACATTTGCTGCAGTAGAATCAATGGTGTGTCCAATAGAGATAAATGACGGCTGTTTTTTTTGTTTTGTTTTTAGGTCTAGATAACGTCAAAGAAGACCCTAAATCGGCAGGCATAGCAACATTTGTCATCCAGGAGGAGTTCGACCGCTTCACCGGGTACTGGTGGAGCCCAACGGCTGTAGAAGGTCAGATTTGGAGTTGAGCTGTGCACTTCTAAAACAATATTTGGGATCATCTTTGCCGAACCTGTTTTTTAGTATGTCTAATATACAGGGTTAGCAGGTTCTATAACAGATGATTTAGTTTGCCAAGTATATTTTACTACCTAAATAATTGTATTCGTTGCGATTTGGTTATTGTGACCGTTCAAAACCAAATGGCTAACTGTGAATTGTTTACATCAAGACTTTCACCAACCAGAAGCTCACTGGTTCAAAGTAGAGGTATCCCTGAGCAAGACACTTGAGCAAATCTAATTATCACAGCCTTCATTCTGGCGCAGGTGTAGCGTAATACTCGTGCAGAAATCATCTGGCCCAAAAGATAGTGAAAAATCATTGTAAATGTACCAGAACTGTCTAAATGAATTCACAGGGGAATCAGAGCCTAAAAGCATTGTAAAGCAGAATTGAAAAACCATAGTCGAAGCAGCGGAACGGCGAAATGTTGAGCTTGAGCAAAACGCCCACAAAGCAAGAAAAAAAAACTACGTCCTGTTGGTTGGTTAGCAGTAAGTCATTGTGACTGTCAGTATCACTCAGTCGCCTGGTCACTCATTTAAATGACTATTTATCGTATTGGGCCATGCTGTGCGGCTAAACCATCTCTGAAGTAGCCATAACCTTTCCACGGTTATGGCTACTTCAGAGATGTAGCCATAACATCTACATGGCTTAAACTATTCCGGCCGAGGGCCGGATTTCTGGCTTGAGAGCAGGTCCGGCCTTTGGTTGCATTTTAATCTGACTTGAATAACACACCGGTCCCCTTCAACCTACCTGTCCCACCATTGCCAAGCGCTGGAGAACTCAACTGTTATAGTATTTGTCTAAATTTCCCCGCATTTGTGAAAAAAACTCTACTTCTTGCGGTCCCTGAATGCATCTCACACGCAGCCTTGCTCTTGCGTGATTCCTCTGAAACCACAACAACAGTAGCTCGTGTTAATGGCTTATTTACAACTTTAGACATGTAAAAGAAGCGGCGATGGGCGTAGGGCAGGTGAAGACAGGCCTGCTGTTGTGGATTATGCAAAAGAAGTTTTGTCAAATGGACGCTATGACCGACTAGACGAGCGAGAATCATCGGATAAACAGGCGCAGAGCACCAAGTTCTACGACTGATCCCCTGTGAGTGTAGAGTTTATTTACTTTTTCTGTGGAGTACAGTCGGGCTAACGGGTCGCTGCAATGCCGCCCTTATCACCCGTGCTAAAATAAGCACTAAAAGGTTCTGTCGCTCTCATGAATTCATTCGCTGCATCGGATCTGTCCATCCCGGTACCCCGCATGAGAGCACGGTGTCAGACCAGCCCCGCTCCGCTATGTGCCTCCCCTCTGCAGCCGTGCGCGCGGTGAGACAGGTGTGCACGGGAAAGACATGCGGTGTAAAACATTAAAACGTGCTTATTCTCAGAAACACCCCGCCCCGAAAACGCAACACCTTCATATTAGCAGAGCCTTGCACTGTTCTTTATTCGCAAATACCTGAATGTAAAAGTTTCGGGTGGAGTCTATTTTTTCCGCAAACGGTACACACAGTAGCGTGAACGCACACACACCTCCCATAAAGTACCGATAAGAGTACCGTATCTATAAAAGTCCTGATTAAACCACAGAAAGTTCAGGCTCAGGTTTTTTTTTTTCACTTTAAGCCCCGTTTCCATGAAAAATAAATAGGCCAATTACAACGCACTCACTAATGCTAAGTAGCTAGTGCTAACGTCCACAGCAGCTTATAAATACGCTCACTGAGGAGGCTTATACCACAGCAGCTTCACTGCTGCTGTCAAGGACAGCCTCGACATTGCTACCATGCATAGCAAACTTAAAACCAACCAGAGGTCCATAGAGGGAGTGTGTTCTTCTGAAACAATAGTACTGTCAAACAACATAGATTAGATAAGAGAGGGACAGTCAGATCGTCCAATCAAAGAACTCTAATCCATGGCCATACCGCCTTTGCGATGCCCAATCCCGTCAGACCTTGGAAGCTAAGCAGGGTAGGGCCTGGTTAGTACTTGGATGGGAGACCGTTCAGTAACACCAGGAAGCCTAGCGAATGTAGTGAGTGGTTGGTGGTGGTGGCTGATGTGCGCAGACCATAGACATATTATTAATAGACCGTCATTCCTCACTCCTCCCGTTTACCACAATGACCACGTTCGAGGGGGAAATCATGGCGGATTTACAGGCTCCTCCTCCCCAGCTCTGACGAAGCATGTTCCTAATAAGGGCATAAGGGCGGGAGCTTCACTGTAGACTCGGCCCTTGCCTGACGTGTAGCTCGCGCAGCTCCAATGCCAACAGTCAGACCCCCGTTAAGTAGGAGATTTCTAAAAATTTTTGCTACCATAACCAGCCCGGTGCCCCAGATTGTTTTTAACCCAGCGTAATCACAGGAGGAATATCTAGCTCTAGCCACTTCTAAAACATTAGGCACCGGGCATTAAAGCTGTTTTTAACGTGTCTAAAGTCCAATGCATTCCAATGGGGAATAGCGGCCATATGGAGGTACTACAGCAATAGCGGAGCAATGGCGGCCTCCAGTGTCGTAGTCACAAAGCAGAGCAGTCAGCGGCCATTGGCGCAGACTGGTTGCCTCGCTTATCATCACCGAGTATGGAGTGAATGAATAATGCACCAAATTGTAAAGCGACTTTGAGCGTCTGGAAAAGCGCTATATAAGACTAATGCATTATATTATTATTTTATTTTATTATTATTATCCCTTGCAATCCATATCCAGTGATTCCATCCACTCAAGCACAGAATAATCTCAAACATGCTGTACTCAATGTCAGATCGTTAAATAGCAAGTCCTTTTTAATAAATAGTTTTATTTCCTTTATATTCTAGATTTTATGTTTTTAACTGAAACATGGCTCAACAAAAACACTGGTAATGCAGTTTTGATTAAGTGTAGTCCATCTAATTTCAATTTTGTGTCTGAAACACGCCAAAACCAGAGGGCGGGTGTGTTTGTGCCATATTCAGGGAGTCGTCCACAAATTGTCATTTGGGGTTTTTCCATCGTTTGTTTTATCTCCATTTTGAAAGACACATACTCAATCTTACATAATTTATGTGACTATTTACAAACCACCACAAAATTGTTTTATTGAAGATTTTACTGAATTACTTTCATTTATATGCACTGATTTTGATTGTTTAGTAATTTCAGGTGATTTTAATGTGCATGTGGATGTGACCAATGACAGGCATGCAAAAGAACTTAGTGCTGTCCTTGAAATGTTTGGTTTAACTCAGCACGTGAGTGAGGCGACTCACAACAAAGGTCACACTCTAGATCTAGTTATTACAAAAGGTGTTAATATATCAAATGTCAATATTGTTGATGTTGCTTTATCTGATCATTTTTGTGTCGTCTTTGACCTGTCTGTTGCACCCAAAACAGTAAACTGGAGTTATTCAAAGAAGACGCATACATTATACAACAAGGACGCATTTTATGGAAATGATCAGATTTGAAAATCCCCCATCTTCTAACGTTGATAATCTGTTGGACTCTTACACATCAAGCGTGTTAAATGTTTTGGATACTATTACTCCTGTCAAGGTTAAAATGGTAAACAATAGGCAAAAGGTACCTTGGAGAAGTGAAGATTCGGTCAGGGAACAGAAAAGGGAGTGCCGAAAAGCCGAACGGAAATGGGGCAAGTCAAAGCTCCAGGTTCATTTTGAGGTATACAAAGAAGTGTTTTGTGAGTTCAACCAAATTTTGCATGGAGCAAGGGTGAAGTACTTCTCTAAAATCATCCCAAACGGCAGAAACAATTCTCGTGTTCTGTTTATAGTACACGAGAATAGTAAACAGATTAACTAACCCTCCAGTTTCACTGCCCTTAGAACTAATCTCTACATCTAAATGCAATGAGTTTGCAATATTTTTTTATGACAAAGTTCAAGGCATTAAAAATGCCATAATTTCCACAACACAAATGGCAACCCTGCCAACAGATAAACACCTTGAGCTGACATATTTCACACCTGTTACTGACAAAACAATCGAAGAGGTTATCTCCGGTCTCCGGAGTTCATGTACATGCTGCCTTGATGAATTACCCACTAGATTTCTGAAGTCTGTGCTGACCAGCTTGTTACCACAACTTGTTCAGTTAGTTAACATCTCACTTGAGACTGTAGCATTTCCAAAGGCCTTGAAAACCGCGGTCATTAAGTCTCTTCTAAAGAAGAGCAGCCTTGATCCCAAGGTACTGAACAACTACCGGCCCATATCAAACCTGCCATTCTTAGGAAAAGTCCTAGAGAAAGTAGTATATCAACAGCTCACTTACTTTCTCATGTCTAACAATGTGTTAGACTTTCCAGTCAGGATTTAGGCCCACCCACACACTGAGACAGCTCTGATCAAGGTGACAAATGATATCCGTATGAACACCAACGCAGGTAAGGTCTCAGTTTTAGTTCTGCTGGACCTGAGCGCTGCCTTTGACACAGTGGACCACAGGATCTTACTTCACAGGTTAGAAAACTGGGTGGGAATCTCTGGTACTGCTCTAAACTGGTTCAAGTCCTATCTCGAGGATAGGATGTACTTTGTCGAAATTGGCAACTGTGTCTAAGACAAAATTTCCATGACCTGTGGAGTCCCCCAGGGGTCAATCTTGGGACCCCTCTTATTCAACTAGTACCATGCTTCCATTGGGTCAGCTAATAAACGGCAGCAATGTGACACTCTACGTGTCACTGACGGCAGGTGAACAGGGCCCTGTAGATCTCTCTGTCACTGCATCGAACAGATCAGTTTGTGGATGCAAAACAACTTTCTCCAACTAAACTGAGATAATTGTTTTTGGCCCACAGACACAAAAAGAAAGTGCTCAGTCACCTTGAGTCTCTCTCTCTCTCTAAAACCAAAAAATCAGGTTAGAAATCTAGGCGTAATCATGGACTCAGACCTGAACTTAAACAGCCACATCAAAGCAATAACATCAGTTTTTACCATCTGAAAAACATTGCTAAGATCAGAGGAATAGTGTAAAACCAGACTTGGAGAGACTTATCCATGCATTTGTCTCCAGCAGGTTAGACTACTGTAACGGCTGCTCACTGTTAGACAGCTGCAGTACATCCAGAACGCTGCTGCTCGAATCCTGACAAGAACCAAGAAATACGACCACATTAGTCCAGTGCTCCGGTCTCTGCACTGGCTTCCTGTCGCTCAGAGAATAGAATTTAAAACGGCTCTGCTTGTGTACAAGTCTTTTCATGGTTTAGCACCAAAGTACATCTCTGACATATTAGAGCCGTATGAACCATCTCAGGCCCTGAGAACTTCAGGGAGGGGTCTCCTGGTGGTTCCCAGAGTCAATAATAAACACGGTGAGGCTGCGTCTCAGTTTCATGCAGCTAAAATCTGGAACAGTCTTCATGAGGATGAGAGACAGACCTCAACTCTGACAATGTTCAAATCCAGGCTGAAAACAGCTCTTTTACCCGTGCATATGAAGACTGTAAAAAAAAAAGTATTTTATCCGCACTCTTGCCTTTTACTGTAATTGATACAGTTTTATGTTGTTTTATTGATTGATTTTATCTGTTTCTTGTAATTTTATGCAACTGTGAAGCACTTTGAATTGCCTTGTGTATGAATTGTGCTCTACAAATAAACTTGCTTTGCCTTATTGCAAAAAAAGAATGACCTTTTGCTGTGCTTCCATGTGGCCTTCAGAGTAGAGTCATTAAATGTATTTTAGGCACTAGCTATGCCAAGGGTCCTGTGCTCAGATATAGCAGTTCCATATTTACATTCCTAATAACTACATGTTCTGTTTCCTCACTTTAGACGACGATGGCGGGAAGACAGTGCGCCTTTTGTACGAAGAGGTGGATGAAACGGACGTCGAGATTATCCATGTGCCGTCTCCCGCGCTGGAGGAGCGAAAAGCCGACGCCTACAGATATCCACGCACAGGCAGTAAAAATCCTCAGGCTACACTCAAACTAGCCGAGATCAAAACAGACCTTCAAGGAAGAGTAAGACAACAGTTGATACATTTGAATTTATATTGTTTTAACGTATTTCTAAACCCTCTTCCTATGGGACTGTGTTTGCAGATTATCAGCACGCAGGACAAAGAGCTGGTGGTTCCCTTTAACTCCCTGTTCCCTGGGACAGAGTATATCGCTAGAGCGGGATGGACAAGCGACGGCAAATAGTGAGCGGACCTATTGATGGGTTTTATTATTTTACATTAGCACTTTTGTTACATAGAGAAACAAAATATTCGGCAAAGATGATGCTGAACTTTGTGTCAGCTTTCACGATATTTACTATATTGACTTATCGTTCAGTAAATTACAGAAAAACTATACATTTTGGGTGCAATCTTTATCAACAACAAATTATCAGAGGATAATTTGTTGAATACACCAAAAAAATGGTGTAGGTGTATTTGCGATATACGCCAGAGGGTGCATGACATTTATGAACCTGTGCTTTCCGCTGAGATCTTATCGTACGCAAGCGCTGCTGATAGTAAATGCCACGGAGATATCCTAGCGTCATTTGAATGAAACGCCCAAAAATATTCATGTATGAGGAGGCCTCACCCACGGGTTTTACGGCACGCACGCACGAAGCACGGCAAAAAAAGAACATTTCTCCAACCAGGAAATGATAAATAGTTGTTTTTAACATAACAAATATGATATTTTTGCGCATGAGGAAGATTAAAAAATCTGTCAGTAACCCACGTTAACCATATAGCCAATTCAAGATCACATTTACTAAATAAAAAAAAGAGGGGGAAAGAAATAGGCTAATAATAAAAAGTGACCTTTATAAGCTGTAGGCCTAAATAGCCTATATAAAAAAGGGTATAAAATTAGACCACATAAAAAAAAAAAAAGCATGGATATAACGCTGCAGTACAGACTCTGGAACATGATCTGAACCAGCGAAAAGCAGCTGTCCGCTCCGCGGACTCAGCGCTGGAGCCGGGCAGGACTACGCTCTTTCTGCCTAAAGCAGAGCTTTCCTCCGGGAGGAAACCGGTGCGCGGTGTGAGGCGGGGAATCCACACAAAGTTTGCGCATGCAGCGGTCTTTTGTTAAAAACAAAAACGAAACATAAATATAAAACACACCATAAGCGTCTCTGTGGCTGCAGTCCAGGTTCTAGTGTCTCTGGTCCGGGCTCATGAGCCTCTGCGCTCGGACCCGTGTCGATGCAGCACAACATTGAATCAAGTCTGTCCATAAACATTAACGCTGTAGCCTTCATGTTTAAATCACTAATGAGGATAATATGCGATGTGGCAATGCAATTCATGCTGTTAAAAACTGTTTTCCAGCGCTGTTTAGTGTTTAGTTAAAATTGGTGTATCATGTACACCACCTCCTGACTTGGTGTAGGATTTGAGCGCACCATACGCCAGGTGTACGGTGCGCTCAGATTGATAAATGCCAAAACAGGCGGTGATTTTTCGTACACCCCACATATGCTCTGATTTCACCGTACGCAATGTTGATAAATGAGGGCCACTGGCTGGACACTGAGCAGACGGGCCTAGCTGTTGTTTCATGTGAATAGGCCCACATACTGTATTACAGAAAGATAGCCCTAATTTTAAAAAATGACGTTTCAAATCTTAAATATAGCTTTCTCGTCTGACGTGTATTAAAACAATAGCCCAGACAAAATGTTAATACATTTATTTAAATCTCCCGCTCGTGCTTATATTGACCTGTCTGTTGTGCCCTCTAGTGGCTGGGCTGTGCTGTTGGACCGCAGTCAGAGGAAACTGCAGCTTGTGCTCCTCCCCCCCGCCCTCTTCATCCCAGTAACAGACGACCCGGCCGTACGACAGGAGCATATAGAGGCCATACCCGCCAACACGCAACCTTACATCGTCTACGAAGAGGCCACAGACGTCTGGATCAATGTACAAACAGTGGACAAAAGTTTCTCTTATTTAGGTCGACTTTCACCTGTTCTCACTCTCACCCCGTGTTCCCGACAGGTCCATGATATATTTATCCCTTTATCCAAACGTCGGAAGAAGAGTTTAGCTTCATTTGGGTGAACGAGTCTAAAACGGGCTTTAGCCATTTGTATAAAATCACATCTCTGTTGCAAGCGCGGTGTTACCGGTGGACCGACGGCTACCAGCATTCAAAAGGTAAGGAGTCACGGAGTCGTTTTACTCTATGAGGAAGGGGACTAAGATGGTTGACTGTTGCTTTCAGGAGATTTTACATGTGCAATCAAGGAGGAGGTTACATTGACCAGCGGGGAGTGGGAAGTTCTGGCGAGACATGGATCTAAGGTCAGACCACGTCCACTCACTCATACTTTTACATAATGTTAAATCGGATTTAAACTGAAATCTAATCTGAATTTCTTGAGAAATAATGACATTGCTCAACTATTTTATTTTATGTTCACAATAAATGAATGCTTGAATATTTCCATGTCTGTGGCTCGTAGATCTGGGTGAACGAGCCGACCAAAGTGGTGTACTTCCAGGGGACCAAAGACACGCCTCTGGAGCATCACTTGTATGTAGTGAGCTATGACAGTCCCGGGGAGGTGGTCAGACTCACCAAACCAGGCTTCTCCCACAGCTGCTCCGTCAGCCAGGTGAGTACCAATGCAAGGGAGGGTCTACACTGTGCGATTTATTTATCTTTTTTCTTATAAGATATTTAGATGTCACATTGCACAAGGCGTGGTTAGTAAAATTGTGAGCTGCTCTCGTCTCCACTTTGCAATTGTTCAAAGAGACAATCGTTGTTGCTTTGTCGTAGCAGTTTCAGGCTTCAGAAGACGTGCGTTTAGCTGAGGCGAGCACCACATGCTATAGCGGTGTTTATTTCCGCGGTGCAGGGAAAGTCCTGTAAAATGCGGAGTCGGACCCGCTCATGCCCGGCCTCTGTTGCTCGTGACTCTGCAGCGTGCGCTGATGTGTTGACGGGACACTGACAGAGATCCTCTCTGCAGCGAGAGAAAACTCACTCTATGACTAGCCTTCCAAAATATCAGATACTGCCCGATGCCGGTAGTAGCTCGTCTTTGGTTGTACAACGGTTCTATTTTAAATCTTTGTCCCTGTCTCACTGTATGACCTAAAACCTGCAATTTTCAGCTATGACCTAAGATTTTCCCCACAACGAGTGATCACTTGTCGCAGACGACCAAAATCGTGCACTATACACCTGGCATGAGGCCCTGTAGGAAGCGATAATGTAGTAATGCTCAATAACGTAATAACATCCAATAACGTTTTCAATTTGTCCAGTTTTAATGTAAGATGCTGCAGGTGTAAACATCGCTCAGTGGTCAATGCTGAGAATTTTAGCTAGTTTTCTCCTTAACACCTTAGTTTTAATTTCAGAGTAAAAATAATAGACCAAACTCACCTTGTTTGTCGACTCGTGTGTCGACAAAACAGGGTTGAGACCAAAATGTATGTCATCATTAATATGATGCACGTAAATGACTAGATAAATAGAAGGTAGATTTTGTACAACAGTTGAAATTCCAACCATTTGATCTGTCCCCAACCTTTTACAAATCTGTTACAACTCTGACAGAAAATGTTATGTTTAAGTTTTTATGTTAATGAATGTGGCATACATATTGTATGCACATAAGCTTATTAACTTTTACTATAGATTATTTTTGCACAAAGGGAGAATTTGCGAGTGGCCGTTGCCTTTGTAACTCTTGTTCTTTCTCTCTCCAGAACTTCGACTTCTTCGTTAGTCATTACAGTAATGTGAGCACGCCCCCTTGTGTCCACGTGTATAAACTCAACAGCTGTGAAGATGAGCCTCTGAGCCTGGTTCCTGAGTTCTGGGCCAGTATGATGGAGTCCCCAGGTGATTTTACAGTCAGATCATTGATTTCCTAGCGGCCAGTGGTGTGGTGTGTGTGTGTGTGTGTGTGTGTGTGTGTGGTGTGTGTGTGTGTGTGTGGTGTGTGTGTGGGTGTGGTGTGTGTGTGGTGTGTGTGTGGTGTGGTGTGTGTGTGTGTGTGTGTGTGTGTGTGTGTGTGTGAGCTGCGATTACACCAGTGGCGGTCGGGTCAATCCGAGGGCGTCCTCCAGACAGACCGGCCTCGGAGGGATCTGATAATGTGGAGACGAGGCCGATTTGGCGCCAGAAACGCCAACGAGCTGCTTAATAATGTGAGAGCAAATGGAGAAGAAAACAAAACGACAACGACTAATATTGAAAGAAATGAGACGTGGCAGCGCTAGGAATATCAGGATTCATCAGTTCTTTCTTTTTCAACTTTTTTCTTTTTAATGCAGGAGTATGAACTCCGGCGCCATGCGCTCAGTGCCCGCAGCCGTGCATCGCATCATGCTTCATTAGCTAGTTGTTTTTCATTTCCTAACTTTGGATCCTTTTCTGTGAATATGGGGCCAAATTTCATCAAATAAAGAGTGATAAGAAAGTTGAGACGCACAGAATCTGTTCCCAGTGCCACGATCTGCCTGTTGTTTAACCTCGGCATCTTGGTTTTAGTGAGGCTGCTACATGAGCATGTATGCAGACCTGCCAACATGTACACATTTTGTGTAGCGGACACGCATTTTGACCTCCTAGTACGCTTGTACGATTTCATGTTCTAAACTACGCATTATGAAGATGTTGTCACTGAAGTTCGTTCTACCGCTGAGCAGAGATCTGTGTAACGCGTAAATAAACTATGCACAGGCTGTAAAAGTTCACTGGTGCTGTTACGTCAAATATGTCACTTTCCTCCCCGTGGCCGCAGTCAAAGGAGCCTCCAGCTCCAGGCTGAGTGAGCTCCGCTGCCCCACGCTCACTCACTTCACCTGGGCAGCGCAACAGCCGCCCGCATCCACCGGCTGACTGTAGCCTCGTCGACTCGCTAACCCCGCTCCAACAGACGCACCACTGAGGGCGATGAACCTATGAGACATCGCACGCTGAGGTGAAAGTTAAACCGCTGTATACATGTGAACTTTTACTGCTTTTTACTTAGTAGCTAGCGGTAGCGGTCATGCATCAGTCTGCACAACAACAACAAAGTTACAGCGCGCAGCTGTGCATGACACTGTGCACCAAACTAATCCAAGTTTTGTGACGACTGTAGCTTTCATATTTGACAATAGCCGTGTGAAACGTGAGAGCATCTACAAGCTAAAACCTACAAAGCTAATGGATAGCTATCATTTACTGTGAGGCTAAATCCTATATCTAAATTGACCGGGCAAGTGCCCATGGCTCAGTGCGCGCTCTGCGCTCAGTTGACCTCCAGGTGGACCGTGTGGTCATTGGGTGCTCACAGATATGAGCGGTTCTGGCGTGGTTCCAGCTGATCAGAGATGTTAACGTTGGCAAGTTTACTGAACCTGAACCAAAGTTTACACTCTTTGGACTTGCAACTATTAAAATATGCCAAACCATTAAGCTGTAGCCAGAAAAAACTGACACCATTTTATTGTGTATGGTTGGCATATTTTGAAGTGTATGGGTCTTATTCCTATGAATAGTCAATAAAAGTTTAAAATCTATATTTCAAAAACGAAAATGTAATAATGTTTTTTATCCTTTCTTTTATGTACATGATTCAAATAGAAGACCGTATCTTCTGATGTACAGAACCTAATTTGGAATTTAACATTATGTACAAATCCTTTATTGTCTCTGTCCACTCTGTGATGAAACTGAAGCCATTCGGAGAACTACAGTTCTAAAACAAAAAGTTTAGTGTTGAGTCAATATAGTTGTTAATCATATGCGCTACAAAAAGTGGAAGTGGAAAAAAGTGTATATATTCTGTTATTAGAAACCCAAAATGTAATTTTAGAGTAAAAACAACAACTATAATGAATTGTTGCATTGTTTTCAAAGCACACAAATTATTATTACGGTAAATTATGTTCCAGACCGTTGCTTGATAATTATTCTACTTTATTTTTTTGGATCGCAAGGGAATTAAATTCAGGACCCCGTTCTAAACTTTAGTTCTCTCCCCTCCCTCTCTCTTGTTCTTGCCCTACACGAGGTGAGAGCTGTTGGTCACTGTTTTCTCTCTGCAGCATCAGGCTGAGGTTCAGAGTCTGTGTCTGAGAGCTGCAGGGCGGAGCTGAGAGAAGAATCAAGGGCCTATTCCCTTGAAAGAAAACTGATCCATTATATTATAATTTAAAAAAGCTGTACCCTATGTAAATTAACCAGAAATTATTCTTTTCACAGCAGCATAATAGCCAAAATATTAATTATTATAATTTTTCTTAAAATGCACCAGAATGCAGGAAAACGCATCTAAATTAAAAAAAATCGCCTGGGGAGGGCCTCCGGACCCCCCCCCAAGGTGGCGCTCTCTCTCACCACAGTCTCCTTGAAATCTGTGGGAAACACTTCATACAATCTACATGCTCTGTTACAACATTCACGCAAACTGCGCGTTCCACCACGGCCCTGTGAACTGTCACCTTTGTCACCATGTGTTTGCATGTCTGAATGCATCTGGCGATCTCCTCTCTTCGTAAGCAATATTAAACACTTGGAAACCACAAACAGTTCTTGACAGTTATCGGGAGAGATTGCCTTGCCTCAACATATCCGGCTTGCCCTGGGTTCGCGCGTTTATTTTATTTTTTGTACTCATAAAAAATCTTCAATGTTGGCAGGTCTGTGTGTGTAGAGATGGGAAACTGGGTCTGTAGTCAGAGTGTGGGCAGTCCACTTTGATGGGAGACCGTGAGGGAGAAACTGTGGCCTGGGTGAGTGGTGTGTGAGTGAGTGTTTGGTGGGGTCGGAGCCTACAGGATTTAGATTTGGGTATACACTAGTACAATTTTTCGATCACGTTTTTTGTCAACTATAAAAGATGCTGCATACTTAGTTTTGGTCTGTGCTTCATCCTGCAGGTTGCCCAGGAGATTACAACCCCCCAGAGATTTTGACTTTGCAGGGAAGTCGGGCTTTCAGCTTTATGGAATGGTCTACAAGCCTCACAACCTGCAGCCGGGCCGGAAACACCCCACAGTGCTCTTCGTCTATGGAGGACCGCAGGTTTGCCATCCATTCTATCGCCTTCTCATTACTGTGTGAATCCTTTTCTCAAAGCAAAACTCTCCCTGTAGGTGCAGTTAGTGAACAACACCTTCAAAGGCATGAAGTACCTGCGACTCAACACGCTGGCCTCTCTGGGATACGCTGTGGTGGTCATCGATGGGAGGGGCTCCTGTCAGAGGGGGCTGGAGTTCGAAGGAGCGCTCAAAAACAAAATGGTAAAATAAAGCATTGATTTAGACGGCTGCGGATATCTTTGTGTTGGTATGTTTGGTTGAAGTGTCATGTGGTGTTTAGGGCCAGGTGGAGATCGAGGACCAGGTGGAGGGGCTGCAGTACGTGGCAGAGAAGTTTAACTTTGTGGACCTGAGCAGGGTGGCCATCCACGGCTGGTCGTACGGAGGCTTCCTGTCGCTCATGGGGCTCATCCAGAGGCCCAACGTCTTCAAGGTCAGGAGCAATTTAGTTTCTACCAAACTTGATTTATGACGATAACTTTGGATATGTTTAAAGATGGAATGAATAGTTTTTAGATACACTTATTGTTCAATAATATTTGTACATTTATTTATTTTTCCTTTGCAAAACCTTCACTGCATTTGTTTAGGTTTTTTTGCAACCTGTTGCATGTTCTTTAAGACACGGTTAAGTATTTTTGGACATTTTTATGTTTTAGACTTTTCAATTATATCATTTGTCGCAACATTTTCCTGCCTGAATATATCGGACCTCAATTTTGTTATTGGGACTTGCCGACATTGTGGCACTAGATTAGAATAAACCACAACTGTATTTTCAACACGCGTCTTGTTACGTACTGATGATTTACCACCTTTGGCCACACAGGAGCGCTGTGGGGCTGTACGGAGCTCTGAGGAAGGGCCTCTTTATCTCAAGCTAAACGTTTATCATTGGACTACTTCTAGCCTTATATTCCAGAAACCTTAAGGAAATGGTGGAAGGCTCTGGAAGTTCTTGCTCTAATGGTTTTTGCCTCTTTAGGTCATAATTAACTCAGGCTCATCATTCTGACCTCTTAACCTGTGCAACATTGTCCTTTTTTCTTATGCCATCGTTATTTTCGGCCTGTTCAATATGATGAAGCTGGCTTTGAAAACCCTGTCAAATTGCTAGCATGAACAAGCTTTGTTAGCCTGCTATGTTAAACATCAAAAGTGTACTTCCTGATAATTCTCATTTAAATTTGATTTACTGAACATCTCTTAGTAAGTGCTTGTAATATTATTGTTAAATGATTAGATTTATAAGTCAGGCCAACATTGTAAATAAGAATTTGTTCATAATGATTTGCCTGATGAAATAAATAAAATGAAACCGATAAAATAAGTGCAACTAAGCCTGTCAAGTTAACAAAATGTAAAGTTCGATATATTGAGGCATGAAACTAACTCTAAAGCTTAAAAATGACAGTTAATGCTGCAGTACCTGTTTTTTCCTGTTCAAACAATAATTTAGATTCTACTTCATCCATTGTGCCATAAAACCTTAGGTGAAGATAATGCAACAAGGTCTGTGTTTGGCTGTGTTCACGTCATACTCTGAGGTGGCAAAAATACATTTACTATACAACAATGAAAAGTCCGGTATCCAAGCTTTAAGCTCGGGAAAAGTACTTGATCTTAAAATATCCCACAATGAACATGAAATACACAACTTACTTTGGGTACAAAAATAATGCATTACATTAGAAAAATGGGGGAGAATATGCAAATAAATGTACAGACGATAAATACCGGACCAGAAAATGTGTTTATCTGTTATTTGTTGAATGATTAGTCGGAGTAATTATTGTGACAGCCCTCAGCGCCTCTGGGGTTTACGGAGTGAAACCTGGCGACCAATCTCTGATCACTACAAATACAGTAACTGCACCCTTGACGTCTCACCCATATGATTTGAAACGACTGAATCGAAACTAAACAAATCTCTGATCCACACTGAATGACTCCCGTGTGTGTTTCAGCTGGCCATCGCCGGAGCCCCGGTGACTGTGTGGATGGCCTACGACACCGGCTACACAGAGAGATACATGGACGTGCCTGAGAACAACCAGCAGGGCTACGAGGAGGGCTCTGTGGCTCTGCACGTGGACAAGCTGCCCAGCGAGTACGCCACACTCACTCTCTCTCTCTGCCCTAAAGATCCTGCTCTAATACAGACGCTCGTTTTGGCAGCATGGTTGAATGGAGTTTTAGTCAAGTCCAGGCTGGTCAGAGGCGTGTTAAAAGTACAGCTCTGACTCTCGGGTTCGTCTAATGCTCCAAATCTGTCGCTGCAGGTTTTCAATTCCTGTCTTGCGCAGTCTCGTAGTGGTTCATATGAAGTTTAAGATAAGATTTGTGACATTTTTGACTTCAATGCTTTTCTAATGCATCATCTCTCTCCCTCAGGCCAAACCGTTTGCTGATTCTTCACGGATTTCTAGACGAGAATGTGCACTTTTTCCACACCAATTTCCTTGTATCGCAGATAATCCGAGCGGGAAAGCCATACCAGCTGCAGGTTGGTGTCAGTGATGAAATATGATCATGACAGGCTTATTTTCACTCATTTTCCTGACAGCTAAATGCTTAGAAATGTCATCTAGACTAGAGCCTTAGATTGTCATCAAAACTGAAAAATTGCTCGGATTCTTGCACAACCAATACATATTTTAAAATGTAACATACTGTGAGTTATCGCTCTCATAAAAGCATTTGGACTGTGTGTGTGATTTAACAGTAGTGACCTGGCCATGGATGGATTAAAAATACGAGCAATACATAAGCAGTGAAGAGAAGACGATACAGGAGTGATGTTGACTACCAAAATGTACAACTTTCGATCTTGAACCATATTGGCTTTTTTAAACTCAAATTACTATAACTGAAGCAAGTTTAGATTTTAATTAAAAAGGAGAATCCCAATAAATAAATACATAATCAACAGATATGAAAAAGCTAATGTTAAAGGAAGGGGTATTATGCAAAATTGACTTTTTAGAGTTTTTTATTTTGTTTTAATGTTGTTCTCCCGTCAAAAACAGACCTGGAGCTGTGTTTCGAGCCGCTAGCCCTCTTTGAGTAATCTTTAGATCTTCACCAGAGGGTAGCAGCAGCGTGGCGATAACTGCCAAAAAACTCGTCCTGTCGTTAATCTCTTAACAGAGTGTATTTTCTCCAATTCGGATTTACCCAAATCTGAAAGCTTCTGGATTGGAGTTACAGACTATAGGGCAGTGTAACGCCTCATTTGAAAGCTAAGACCTACAAAACTGAAGTGTTTGACATGACCAAATAACAGCAAAACGCCCAATACCTGCTCTTTATTAACTAATACAATGTATAAAAGAAATGTGGAATAATAAAAAAAAAAAACTAATAAATTAATGCAAACAAAAACTGAATTGTGACGATTGTTGTCGTTCCAGGTTTATCCCAACGAGCGCCACAGTATCCGCTGCCCCGAGTCCGGAGAGCACTATGAGATAATGCTGCTGCACTTTCTACAACAGTACCTCTGAGCCTCCCCTCTGTCCCCCCCTCACATTGCCCCGGTCCCCGACTCCTGCTCACTGCGCCCCTGCTCCTTTTAACCGCCCGCCCACTGAACACGCCACTCATCTCAGCTCTGTCTGTCTCACGTATCCCCCGTTTACTTCAGTGTACAGTCCGGAGGTAGGTCGGTCAACAGAGGTGGTTTTAAAAGACACAATGGACTTGGTATGGGGGAAATTCACAAGTCACCTGTAACATACTGAAAACCCAACGATGAACTGCTTCTTTGGATTTGTTCTTTTTTTAAGTTTTTATGACTTTAGATACAATATTATAAAGGCAGTGGTTTCGAAAAGCGTTCATACCGTTTTCTAAATTCCTGCTATTTTATTATGCGGTCTGATGCTGAAATTCGATGCCTGTTTTCTACCGGTGGAAAATCTACACAGATTACCGAAAATGATGAATTTAAACTGAAATGTCATGATAAATTTTAGGTAGTTTTTATGCGACGTTCTTTAAGGTCAGGGTTAATGTTCCTGCACTGTCTGAAGCACTGCTTAACAAAAGTCTAGGCGACGCTGAAAGAGCTGACTCGGAAATGGGCCAAGTCTGTGCTGATGTGTCGATTTACTCTGAAATTACCTTCCCAAGCTAGTGGTCCTCCTCTGCTCGCCCACCGTCTATGACCCAGCTCCTGTGCCGCTGTGCCTCTGCGGTTATACAATGGACTATGACGCTAATGTTGCTAATGACAACAAAAGCTAACTCCGCTCTCTAATTAACTTGTAGTGTCATTTATTAGATCATAAACACAACCACACTGTGTGTTGTTGTAAGCTAACCTAAACGGGGCCAGCTTTGTAACTTAAATGATGTATTTGTGTCTAACTTGCACACCAAAACGTCTCCCCAAAGAGGAAAATGGAAGGCAGCATGACTAGGTAACGTCTGTCATTTTATTCACACTCACACTTTTATGTGGAAAGAAATCAAGTGCCGTAAATGAGACTCGTGTATGAACCACAGTTTACACAACAGTTGCGGTTTCTTTCAGTCTACTTTGAAATGTATCCAAAAATTGCTTTTGAGCATTCGTAAAAATGTAGGTTTGTGGTAAATTCCCTCATGGCACTGAAAGAGACTGCTTCTTTATGAGTCTGAGTGTAGTATTTTCAGTATCAGATTTGAGCATAAACCACACAGGAGTAAACAGAGGGGTATAAACGCTTCCTTGAACCCACTGCTCGTGTCTTATCTAATAAACTGCATCATTTTAACTCTAAGTGGAATTCTTCCTAAACGGAGCGCCGTTTCGGATCCGCAGGTCATACCCTATAATGGCTGATTGGTGTCTCTGCGGTTCAAGCTCGCCCGCCTCCTTCACTACTTCTTCTATTCGGCCGCTGTGTTTTGACTTTTTGCCAAATGCGTTTGTTTTCCCCACGCCCGCCTTCCCTCCCCCCCTCCTCTCCCTCGCCTGTTTTCTCTAAGTGTGAGTTTGTGGTTGGAAATCGTCGATGTTTCAAATGTTTGGGCTCACACAAAAGACATGCACCCGTCGAACAAGTAAGAAAGAAAGTTAGAGATATCGGTTCAACATCGTTTTGACTAAAGTATAACGTTATAATGAAGACAAGAATGTAGGGTGCAGCTTGGCCCAGGTAATGATGATGGTGATGCTAAATAATACTTTAAGAAACGGGAGGACCTTAAATTCGTAACCACAGACCTCCAATTTTTTCACCTCAATTTAACTGCAACGTTATTGAGAATATGTGCGTCTCCATCTTAAAAGCCTTTCGAATAATTCATTCAGATTGAACCGGTGTTTCTAATGTCCTTCGGCGAATGGTGCGCTGTGAGGTTTTCTTACTGGCGGATGAAAACCCAGGCTTGTCCTCTGTCCTCTGGTTTTAGCTGTTTAAAATAAACTATTTTTATGACCTTTTATGACGTCCCGGTGGTTCTCGAACACCCTCAGAGCATCGCGCGACTCGTCTGCTTGCCTTCTTATCTCATAATTTATATTTGCCAAAGTACCTCTCGACTCTCGATCATGCAGCCGGTATTTCCTTTTTTTACTGCAATAAAACAAGACGGGAGGGTGAGCACCGGAGTCTTACAACAGCTTTGTACCACCGGAAAAATCCTTTGTACATGATGACAATAAATGTATGAATCAACCACGGGACTTTGCTTTTTTTCTTTCTTTTAAAAGCCATTTCAAGTTGTTCTACCACTGTTTTGCATAAACACTGCATGAATTTTTCTGTGTGTGACACTAGATGGCGTCTCTGCACTTCATCATAAACTTGAGCAAGCTCATTTGATTACTGTGTTGGTGAAATTAATATATACAGTGCCTCTCAAATGCACAATACACCTTGAACTTTTGCACATTTTGTCATGTTTACAACCATAAACAAAGATTTTATTTTGAAGTTTTTACTGAAGGTTCACACACAAGTAACAGACAACTGTGAAGTGAAAGCAAAATGATACATGATTCTGTTATTTTACAAAAAATAGAAAAGTGAAAAGTGGGGCGTGCATAAGTATTCATACAGCATGACTTAATACTTTGTGGAACCCCCTTTTGCTGCAATAACAGCAGCAAGTCTTCTGGGGTATGACTCTACAAGGTTTGCACATCTAGAGACTGACATTTTAGCCCATTCCTCTTTACAAAACAACTCAAGCTCTGTCAAATTAGAAGGAGAGCGTTTGTGAACAGCAGTTTTCAGGTCTTTCCACAGATTTTCAATAGGATTTAGGTCAGGACTTTGACTGGGCCATTCTAACACATTAATATGTTTGTTTTTAAACCATTCCATTGTAGATTTAGCTTTGTGTTTAGGGTCATTGTCCTGCTGGAAGGTGAATCTCCGCCCCAGCCTCAATTCTCTTGCTGACTCCAGCAGGTTTTCCACCAAAATGTCCCTGTATTTGGCTCCATCCATCTTCCCAACTATTCTTACAATCTTCCCAGTCCCCGCTGAGGAAAAGCAGCCCCATAGCATGATGCTCCCCCCACCATATTTGACACTGGGGATGGTGCACTCAGGACGATGAGCAGTGTTAGGTTTGTGTCATACATAACGTTTTGCATTTGGGCCAGAAAGTTCAATTTTTGTCTCATTTGACCAAAGCACCTTCTTCCACATGGTAGCTGTGTCCTCCATATGACTTCTAGCAAACTTCAAACAGGATTTCTTATGGCCTCCTTTCAATAATGGCTTTCTTCTTGCCACTCGTCCATGAAGGCCAGATTTGTGTAGAGTACGACTTATAGTTGTCCCATGTACAGATTCCCCCAGCTCAGCGGCAGTACGTCGCAGCTCCTCCAGAGTTATCTTGGGGCACTTGGTTGCATTTCTGACCAGTGCTCTCCTTGTTCGGTCTGTTAGTTTAGGTGGACGGCCGTGTCTTGGTAAGTTGCAGTGGTGCTATACTCTTTCCATTTCTGAATGATGGATTGAACAGTGCTCCGTGAGATGTTCAAATCTTGGGAAATCTTTGTATAACTTAACGCTGCTTTAAACTTCTCCACAGCTTTATCCCTGACCTCTCTGGTGTGCTCCTTGGCCTTCATGATGTTTTAGTGACCAATACACTCTGACCATAGCTCTGAGCCCTCACAGAACAGCTGGAATTATACTGAGAGTAGATTACACACACGTGGCCTCTATTTAATGGTTAGGGCAAGGTGTGAACATTCTGCAGTCATTAGGAATGTTATAAAGGCAATTTAATGCACTCCGAAAAATGCTGTATGAATACTTGTGCAAATCCCACGTCCCACTTTTCTATTTTTTGAAAAGTAACAGAATCATGTATCATTTTGCTTTCACTTCACAGTTGTCTGTTACTTGTGCGTGAACTTTCAGTAAAAAATTCAAAATAAAATCTTTGTTTATGGTTGTAAACATGACAAAATGTACAAAAGTTCAAGGTGTATTAGTACTTTCGAGAGGCACTGTAGTAATGTGATGAGAGGAACTTGGATGTGTTAATTGTCATTGGTACTAACTGTCCTCAAGTACCACCTCATAACATATCGGACCTCACAAGTACCAGCTCTTAAAATATTAACCTTCCCAAGTACCTCCAGGCCTAGATGACGATCCAAACAGGAATGAATCGGGTCTAAAAAGGGTGAAAAGTAGATCTAAGTTGGACCATGACTGAAATAGAAAGACGCCTGACTGAGTTACCACTGTAATACTGCCTTAAATTATAGCTCCTACCTTTTTGTTTCCTTACAGGGAAAAAGACTGGACTCCCCTGGTGTAAATGCTCCATGGACTTAGTTCAATAGACAGAGAAGTCTTTTAAGCCACGTTGAACATCAAAATGACATGCCACACAGAAACGGTACTGTTGTAAAACCCATTTGTGCAGTACCAAAATGAAATCTTCTCCAGATGTCACTGACTGCACTATTAAAAGCAGAACGCATTTAAGAGATCCAAGGAAAACCGAAACATCTCCATGGAGATGAGCTGGCGAAGTCCCGCTCCCAGGTCTGAGGAGAGGTGAGGCTGCTCAGAGTAGACACATGTTTTATTAGGTATTTTTCCAGCAATGAAAGCCAATATTTTATTGTGTTTAGTGAGTGAAATGTCGTGTGATATGGCTTCAAAAACCTTTACTTTGATATAAAGTGTAACGTGGCCATAATTTCAACTCGACTACCAACAACACTTAGAGCTACACAATTTTGAAAGCATTTTTGTGTGTGCAAGTTTTGCAATAAGATCTGTAATTTCTTAAATATAAGATTTTTTTAACTGTGCATAGTTTTTACACATTCAAGAAAATGTTCCAACATTTGAGAACAGATAGAAATATTAACGCCTCCATTGCATATCTCGAACTGTCTTTATTAATGGCCCGCATATGTGGTAACCTCTTGAGCCTTGCAGAGTGCCCGAGGCTCTTCAGATGCTCGTTATTATCCTGCCTGCTCCACCGCTGAGAGCCCTGTTTCCATGGAGACGTCATGAGAAGGCCCAGGTGAGGGATGCTTCACTCCCATCTGACGCTGTCGTTTCTCTGTGTCCCCTGCCTGTTTTCAAAGTGTTTTTCCCCCCTGTGAATGGAGTATGGATACTTTTCATATTTCTTAACAGCTGTACATCCAATATGCCCAGTGGATGGCATGATAGATGTACATGACATGCCCAATTCATGTGTTCTTTTGCATAATCCACCATTCGCACACTCATCCACACAACACACTCTACTGCAGTGGGCAGTCGTACCCCTCAGATGTACTCTGAACACCTCCTGGATGAAGAGGGACTAAAACTTGTGATGATGATCATGTTTTGTATTCAAAATCAAGCTAAAATGCATCACAGGTTTTCCGCGGGGCATGAGAAAGAAGTCAGTCATTCAATGAACAGGCTGTGCACGGAATTGACCTTTCGCAAAACCCCGCCCCAAAGCGGTCATTATTCAATCATAGCGCATAGCAACCGTTGCTACCAGACATTCCCCTCATCTCCTCCAGAGAAACAGAGCGGGACCCGTTTCTCGCTGTTCAAAGCCGATAAACGAGCTGAACAAACACAGCCTTCTAACTTTTGAGTCAAGCTAATACTCGTTTACCATCGTCTTATCTTTTACCAAGAGTTTCATGAGCTGTCTTTGCTAGACATTGTCACAAAATTTCTGTTGCTGGAATATGTGCCACGCATACTTGTGTTACAGGAAGTGTTCAGTTGCTCGTAGCAGAGCCTTGATATGCAGCCGTGTGTGGATTTGTTATGTTATTGTCACTGCACTGATGGCACACGGGTCATTGCGGCTTATTATGTCTCTGCTGAGAATAATGAATTTTGCCGGTTGCATTTGCGGTAGCTCCAGGGTTTTTCTGATTTCAATCCTCCACTGCACATTACAACCCCTTTGGCCTCGATCTGGATGATACTGCGCTGGTATTGCACCAAAAAAGACTGACACACACACACTTCTCCCCCATTATGATCCCCATCTTCTCACTTCTGGCTGGACCTAGCAAACACTGGCTGAGGGGGTGGGGCTTTTACCAAACTTGCCATTTTTTTATTGACTGAAAGCAATTCTTCTCTGTTTCAACTTCTGCACAGCATTTTCAGTTTAATCTCTTAATCACATAACCCCCACCTGAGCCAAGCACATTTACCCCAGTTTTCCATCTTTACCCAAATGTAAAGAGCAATGAAAAAAAGCCACAAAAAGTGAAAAGAAAAGCGACAAAGAAGCAATGAAAGACAGGCCAGAAAAGCAACAATAATACAACCAAAAAGCGACAAAAATTGTGACAAAACCACATCATAAAGGGAATATAAAAATTAAAAAGCAACAAAAACACGACAAAATAACCCGATAGAAACGCTTAAAAAATGTGACAAGAAAAGCGGCGACAATGAGAAAAAAAGGTTGGCATCAGGTTACGTAGGTCTTAGCTTTCAAATGAGGTGTTACACAGTTGCTCTCCAGTCGAGAAGCTTGTAGATTTGGGTGAAGCCGAACTGGAGAAAATGCACTCGGTTAAGGCGGGGAGTAAGAGTTTTAGAATGTTCTGACAAATGTGTAGAAGTGGTCAGGAACTGGGAATGGATCCTACAAAGAACGTCTTGAGAAGTGGAGTATATCTACATACAGTATTTTTGGAGCTACAAAGTTATGATTCACATGTAGGTGTCGGTTGGAGTTTTTAACTTCAGAAATAGTCACTGAAGAACTTTTACTTGTATTGAATAAGTGTTTGACTTTGACGATCTGTACTATAACAAATGAATTCTGATGGCCATGCATTTGAACAATTAGAATATCATAAAAAAGTGCATTCACTTCTGTTATTCAATTTAAACTGTGAAACTAATATATGATAGATTCATTTCATGCAAAGTGACATATGTATAGCCTTTATTTGTTATCATTTTGATGATTATGGCTCAGCTTGTAAAAACCCTAAATTAAAATTCACATAAAATTAGAATATTGTGAAAATGAACTGTAAGCCTTTTTCATGATATTCTAATTATATGACGAGCACCAGTACAGGACATCTTTGTAGTGTCAGAAATGTGCAAAAATCTCTCTGCCAGACGATAAACCTGCAGCCACATGCAGAGTTCAAATGATATAACAAAGTGTATAAATAGTTTATCTTCACATGGGGCAGTGAGGGAAGATGCAGCAGGAGCGAGAGGGCGGTAACAGGACAAGGCCACGAAGAGCTCGCTGTATAAACTGTATAAACCTCTGAGTGGACTGCAAGTCTGAAAAACATCACCACATTGATGAAAATATATGTGTGAGTAGTTTTTGTATGTTGTCCTCCATGCAACCATCACTCGGTATCTCTGTGGAGACATGTTTTCAATATGTTTCAACTCTTTGTCTGCCTACAGCTGTTGAACCTGGAGTCTCCTCAGGACAGGAGCGTGTTAATTAGCCTGAGCTCCTGCACCGGGAGAGAAAGTGGCAGAGGAAAAATTGAAGCTGACACCTCTAGGCCTGCTCCAGGTGAGACGGGAGAAAAGCTGCTCATGGGTTTAAGAGGCCGTCAGCATCTGATCAGAGCCACACGTGTGTGTATTCTCAGCTTGTTAAGGGGAAGTTAGATCATGGATTATTTTGCGAAACCTAAATAATGGATAGACAGGTTTAACCTCTTACCCTCCACCTCAACCGAGCACATTTTCTCCAGTTTGGCAATACCCATATTTAAAAGCTTAAAAAAAAAGCATCAAAACAGCGACAAAAACGAGGATAAAATGTAACAAAAAGTGACACAAATGTGCCGGAAAAGCAACAAATATGCAACAAAAAAAGCAATGGAAGAATAACAAAAGCTGACAAAAACATGACAAAAAACGCGGTGACAACGTGATAAAAAGGTTAAGATCACTTTTGTAGGTCTTAGCTTTCAAATGAGGGCGTTACACTCTGGTCAAGAAGCTTTTAGATTTGTGTAAAGCCGAACTGGAGAAAATGCACTTGTGGGGTAAGAGGTTAAATTCATGGGTTAATTTTGACGAACAAGATGCAATAGGGTATCTTGTTTATTGAATAAACAGGATTTTTACTGATAAATATCTGTAAAAAAATAAACAACGTTTTTTCCTGGTTCAAAGCTCAATTAATCAAGCAAGGAGATGGATATTTAAATGTTGTGGCGTAAGACTGGAACATTTGGTGCCTGTGGGTGCTGTGTTTGTCGCCACAATGTGACAAATAGCATTTTGAGAAAAGGGAACTTGACTTTCCTATAACTCTACTGAGAAATTATTAATCAGCGCTGTATTTAAACTGGTGAGTTCATATGTTGCAAAGTGCGCCAAAATTAGAAAAGGAAAGTTTTCTCTGCAGTGTTAATGTCATGGCGACGTGTAAACAGGCAGCAACCTCCCTCTCTCTCAGTACGGCTGCATTCTTTGCCTTTTTCTACGAACTGCATTTGTGGTTTCTGTGTTCCACGTTGTTTTACTGGATACTTTTGTATCCAGTAACCAGGAGGAAGAGGAATGAGGAGGAGCTGAGCAGTGCAGGACACCACGCTCTGAAACAGGAACAAACCCAGGAGGCACTGCACCATTTCAGAGGATAGGAGGAGCACTGAAGGCAGCCAGCCAGGTTTCCTCCGGGTGCTACGGTTTCCTCTACCTCCAAAAACATGCTGGTCAGGTTGACTCACAGTGGCGGCGCGGCTCAGGACTAACAACACTACTTACTTACTACTCTTTAAAGAAAGTAGAGTTCCCAGAGCACATTTGAAACACTACCAGGAGCATTAACACTCAAACAAACCGCTTTACTGCTCAAATTAACTATAGAGAGCATCCTGAGCAGCTCCATCACTGTGTGGCACAATGCCAGCACTGCCTCCTTTTTTTTTTTTTTTTTTTTTTTTTTTATTGGTTTATTTGGTAGGGACAGTGCATGTTAATGAACATACATGGGTCTCATGCTCCTCCTGCTGAAGGAGCCTCCAGCTCATCATGAGAGCAGCAGAGAGGATCTGCGGAGACCCTCTCCCCTCCATTAAGGCAAGGCAAGTTTATTTGTAGAGCACAATTCATACACAAGGCAATTCAAAGTGCTTCACAGTTGCATAAAATTACAAGAAAACAGATAAAATCAATCAATAAAACATCAACATAAAGTTAATCAATTACAGTAAAAGGCAAGAGTGCAGATAAAATACTTTCAGTTTTCATATGCACGGGTAAAAAGAGCTGTTTTCAGCCTGGATTTGAACATTGTCAGAGTTGAGGCCTGTCTCACATCCTCATGAAGACTGTTCCAGATTTTAGATGCATGAAACTGAAACGCAGCCTCACCGTGTTTATTATTGACTCTGGGAACCACCAGGAGACCCCTCCCTGAAGTTCTCAGGGCCCGAGATGGTTCATACGGCTCTAACATGTCAGAGATGTACTTTGGTGCTAAACCATGAAAAGACTTGTACACAAGCAGAGCTGTTTTAAATTCTATTCTCTGAGTGACAGGAAGCCAGTGCAGAGACCGGAGCACTGGACTAATGTGGTCGTATTTCCTTGTTCTTGTCAGGACTCGAGCAGCAGCGTTCTGGATGTACTGCAGCTGTCTAACAGTGAGCAGGCCGTTACAGTAGTCTAACCTGCTGGAGACAAATGCATGGATGAGTCTCTCTAAGTCTGGTTTTGACACTATTCCTCTGATCTTAGCAATGTTTTCAGATGGTAAAAAGCTGATGATGTTATTGCTTTGATGTGGCTGTTTAAGTTCAGGTCTGAGTCCATGATTACTCCTAGATTTCTATCCTGATTTTTTGGTTTTAGAGCGAGAGACTCAAGGTGACTGATAACACTTTCTCTTTGTGTCTGTGGGCCAAAGACAATGATCTCAGTTTTGTCTGAGTTTAGTTGGAGAAAGTTGTTTTGCATCCACAAACTGATCTGTTCGATGCAGTGACAGTGTATCTACAGGCCCATGTTCACCTGCCGTCAGTGACACGTAGATCTGAGTGTCATCTGCGTAGTTGTGGTACGACACATTGTTGCTGTTTATTAGCTGACCCAATGGAAGCATGTACAACTTGAATAAGAGGGGTCCCAAGATTGACCCCTGGGGACTCCACAGGTCATGGAAATTTTGTCTGAGACACAGTTGCCAATTTCGACAAAGTACGTCCTATCCTCGAGATAGGACTTGAACCAGTTTAGAGCAGTACCAGAGATTCCCACCCAGTTTTCCAACCTGTGAAGTAAGATCCTGTGGTCCACTGTGTCAAAGGCAGCGCTCAGGTCCAGCAGAACTAAAACTGAGACCTTACCTGCGTTGGTGTTCGTGCGGATATCATTTGTCACCTTGATCAGAGCTGTCTCAGGCTGGGGGGGCCTAAATCCTGACTGGAAAGTATCAAACACATTGCTAGATAGGAGAAAGTAAGTGAGCTGTTGATATATTACGTTCTCTAGGACTTTTCCTAAGAATGGTAGGTTTGATATGGGCCGGTAGTTGTTCAGTACCTTGGGATCAAGGACATGTACTCCACCCGTCTCACCCGCAAAGGGGACCCTACGCAGTACGCACCCATCACACAGTCTCTTCAAGGTAATGCCTTCAGGGAGGAGACTGCGGAATCTACGTCCAGGTCCAGTCGACTTAAGAACAGTTTCATATACAAGGCCCCCACAATCAAGGATGAGAGAAAGAAATATAATTTCAAATCATTCACATGGTTTGACAAATAAAAAATCTTGACTCTTGAAACATATATTACTGAACATGTTTGAGGTCTAAAGTACAGGATTTGCAAATAGAGATAAGCAATGTTTGACTGCATGATTGATGTTTGAATATTCTTCTTTTTTTTTCATACACAAATTTCACGTCCGAGTTTCAGTTGGTTAATTTTTTCCCTTTGGTCCACTTTGACTCGAACTATGACACTTATGCAATAGATTAAAACTAAATAAAATAAATAGATACTGAAATGCAGTATCTTGGCCACGAACACACTAGTATTTTCAAGGTGTGAGTAGCCATCTGTTTGTTTAGTAAAAGTAACCCTCGTAATAATAATAATTTAAGTTTTAGTCATCGGTCCTAAGGCCCAGAGAGAGAAACTTTTACCCAAACTACAGTCACTGTCTTTTAATCCTTCCACACAGGTGAAGAACCTGGGTGTGATTTTTGACTCTGAGCTGACTTTTATTCCACACATTAAGAATATCACAAAGATAGGTTTTAACCATCTAAAGAACATAGCCAGAGTCCGCCCCATTCTCTCTCGGGCCAACACGGAGACGCTAATGCATGCTTTTATCACCAGTCGTATCGACTACTGTAATGCCCTGCTCTCTGGTCTTCCCAAAAAGAGTATCTCAGGTTTACAACTTTTACAAAATTCAGCAGCTCGTGTCCTGCCGAAGACCAGGAGGCGGGACCACATTACACCGGTTTCAGAGTCGCTGCATTGGCTCCCCGTGTGTTTCAGGATCGATTTTAAAGTTCTTTTAATGGTTTTTAAATGTCTTAATGGTCTTGGTCCTTCTTATCTTTCAGAACTGCTTTTACCTTATGAGCCTGTGGCTGCAGCTGAGGTGCTGCTCCCGATGCAAAAGGCTCCTTGGATGGTGTTTCCTTACCTGGTTCATCTTTGCTCAGCCTTATGTCCATTGTGTTCATTGTCTTATCGTGGGTGTGTGTGGTGTGCTTGGTTTGTCTCTGGGGAGGTGGATGGGGCAAGTGTGAATGTGACAATGTGTTTGTTTTTGTGGGAGGAGTTGGATGTGAGGGAATGTTTTTTATATCTGTAAAGCACTTTGTGTTACATGGAATGTATGAAAAGCGCTATATAAATAAAGATTGATTGATTAATTATGTCATGGCCTGCAATTAAAAACATTATCTCTTTACTCTTTTTTTTTGTTTGAAGACCAAATTTGGCTATGTCAGATCTGCACCACTACCACAAAGAAAGGCATAGGTTTTCTCCAAAGACATTTTCTGACTTAGAGGGTGTTTTTGAAAATCATTCAATTTTCTCCTTCATGCAGGCGTCTTCTTTCATTCGTGTACAATCATAGTAAAACGTACAACTATAGTAATATTTTGGGTAAAACCTTTCGTTACTTCGTTCTCAGCCAATACATTTTGGGGCTTCATGTCAGCCTAAATTACTAACATTTCTATTTCTTGTGCCTTATGTTAGAAATGCCATCCACCCATCCATTTTCTTCCCCTTGTCCGTTGCTGGGTCGTGGGGCAGCTGTTGGAGCTGCCCAAATCACATTGCACATTTCTAACATGTAATGTTAGAAATTATTATTTTTAAATATTTTTAAGGCATGTTGACAATAGAAATCCCAAATTTTCACTCCTTTTGACATTTCCTCTGTACTTATGGATGTTTTTTGGCAAATACATCATTAGCTTTACTAGAGTAATAGTTCAGTAACTACTTTTGCTGATTATTCTTATCTGAGTAAATATTTTGCCCACTTAACCCACCTCTGAAACTACATATATTACTTATACAAGTAGTATGCCACAAACTACCACAGAGACAAAAATACAGTTTAAATCAGGTTTAATGGCTCGCATTGGCCAAATGGTTATAATCTCTTTATAAAAACATCTTACATCAACACAACATATAAATTACAAAGTAGACAGCACGAGAAATATATAAATCAATTTAAATAAGTAAAAGTAACATCTTCTGCAACAATAAACTCTGGGAGGAACTTTCATCTCACATTCATAATATGTACAACAATGCCTGGCGGGTCAATATGACCCAAGAACATTCAAATCTCCACTTTAACTTAGAGGCAGTGAAGGCAAAGTAACAGATAAAAGGCTGCATTTTCTGTACAGGTTAAGTTACCGTTTGGTCACATTCAGGCTTTGAAGAGTTTATGCTACATACATCATAGAACTGTTTTGACTGTGCGTTGAGGAAAACATTGTGTGTGCAGATGAGGAAAAAAAAAAAGTTGTCCCGAGGCACAACGAGCAGGTACCGGCTTGTATCTACCCGACTTGCCCTCACAAGCAACTGGGCCAAAGGTGAAGGCGGCATGCCACGGCCGCTGCTAGCTACAATCAAACAATACACATGCCCTGGCCCCCCAAGATCCAATTCTTCACAACTTAAAGGCCCTGTACCTGTTTTTTTTTCTAGTGGTGAAGTGGAATTTGTTTAGTTCTTCTGCAGGCTGTAAAAAGAAGACGTTTTGTGAAAAAAAGACCTTTGTGAACAACTTTGTGCAGCTAATTGTAAAGCCCTTTTTCATTAAGCTAAAGTGAACTAGCAGCTAGCTGTCGTCGTTGAGGTGAGGAATGAGTTTGGACCACAGCTAGCAATTTAAACTTCATTCTTTCATGGTTTGTAAACAAAAAATCAGGTATAGGGTCTTTTAAGTCTAGCTGTTAGCAGAAGTACAGAGAGTTTGGAAAGTTTTCAGGCCTCTTCATTATGTTGCAGTCTGATATAACAATCTAAAATAATGTACTGGTAAAAGAAAAATCTAAAATGATTACCCGAAAAGAAATGAATAAAAAAAAAGAAAAAATGAAAAGTGGCATATTTAGACCCTATAAGGCAACTGCTGACCTGTTCATTGTTCTCAATCATAGCTGCTCATGCTACAGAAAGTGTGGATTTTTAAAGAACAAATAGATTTTTTTCTGTATCAGACTTCAACATAATGACAGAAATAAACAGAGTGGTATGAACACTTCCTGAACCCACTGTAGGGCTTTTGTGCAATATTCACAATCCCCCCCGTTGTTTGGAAAATGGGGGCCCCTCCAAACAACATTTTGCCCAGGGCTGTCTTAAAGTTCATAAACGCCCCTGCTCAGTTCACTGTCCAACTGACCCAACTGATCAGCCGCAGCCTCGTAAGACTCTTGTGTCAGTGCTGTTCAGTCCCGGCAAACCAGCACCAAATTGTCTTTATTTTGCTGTCTGTCCTTTTTTCCCCTCACGACCGTCTCTGCTGTATCTCGGCGGGCGCGATCATGATGGTGCTCGATCGGAGGGGGTAGTAGCGGCCGCGCCACGTCTTCCAGAAGATGCATTGCTTCCTCTGGTGCCGCTGTTTGGGCGGTGGGCTCTGGAAGTATCGGCCGTTCAGGTTGGACTGTCCGCAGCCACTGAACCACCATCCGCCTGGGGAAAACAGTCAGTAAATACGAGTTAGATCTAACGTGGTGAATACGGAATGATAACAGCTCTTTTTCTAATGGATTATTATTATTATTAACAGCGTCTTTTTATCATAGATACGATTGATGAAACGAGAACTTACCAGATAGGTTTGCGGCGCAGTTGGCGTCTGCTTTGCGGTCGTTGTCTTGGTCGGCGGTGGAGAAGGGAAGGCCGTTGGTGGCGTCGGGGCCCAGCGAGTTCTCCAGAGGACTGAACGCGCCTTCCTTTTTGATGTACAGGGAGTATTTGGTGTCGGGGCCGCCCAGGCTGAAGGGGAGGCGAACGGAAGCCAAGTCGCCGTTCCAGTCGGACATGCCCAGGTTGAGGATGTAGCCGTCGTCTTTGGCTATGGAGTGCATTTTCTCCAGACCCAACCAGAATTCACCTGAAGATACGAGATGTAGAGGCTTTGGTTTAGAATGGGAAAGTGCCTTGACCATTCGTTGACATATTTCGAAGGATATCCAAAACAAATTATTTATATTTTGTTGCATATTTTCATTATCAGATGCTTGAAATGCCAACTATGCATCAACTGTCCCTCAAAGCTGTCTTCATAAACAGTATAAAACGGTCCTTCTTATCTTGTTTGTGACCTTGTTTGGATCTGCGGCTAATCTGCATGTCTAGGTAGCACCTGTTGAGCCTGGGTTAAGTTGCCGAGAGTTGCCCCGCGGCCAAGGCCCCAAAGCGTATTTACCTTTGAGGTTTCCAAATCCATTCTCGTAGGCCTCCCAGGACTGATGGAAGTCAACAGAACCGTCCCGCCTTCTCTGGACAACTGTCCAACCACCAGCTGTATGTCAAGACAAGAAAAGTACAATTTAAATGCATGTTTTAAGGTAGCAAATAAGCCATTCAAGTCTGGCCTAAATGGCCTAATCAGTCACTAGTGTACTGCATTTTGTACTAACCTGCTGTCATTTCGCAGTAGACCTGGAAGGGCTTAGAGTCAAGTGGCTGAATTGTGAAGATGCCGCTGGTGGTCTCTCCTCTCAAGAACAGCTCGTGGCAATCAGAGGCCGTATCTGGAACAATAAAGAAGACAAAAAAGGTTAACAATTGCTCAAGCGCGTTTAAAACTGTATTTTTGCATCTAATCTCAGTTTAAATCTTAAGATCTTAGCGTATTTGCTCAGCGTTTTTGCTATATATACATTTTTTGCTATATTTTTTTAAAGCTTTTTTAGGTTTTAGGCTTTATTACTTGGGCATGACAGTGGGATAAACAACAATTATGTGAGTAAACATAGGCCACTCCAATCCAGGTGAAAGTTCAGCGCAGACATCGGCAGCCGGGGTGTTTGCAAACTTTTACTTTATCGTTTACTTGAGTCGCCTGCAGATAGGAGCACGTGCCTACAGATATCGCACCCTTTTAGTCTTAACATAAGTTTGGAAGTCTATGTCCCAGGCTCTATCTGCGCGACCTTTGTCCCAGTTCCCAAGCTACTCCTACAGCCAAACTACAAGCATTCATGTCCTCCCCCGCCCTCCATACATGCTTTTGGTGTTTGGTGGCAGTGGTGGGCTGTCACTCGCCTCTCACGTGCAGTTTGCCCCGCAGTGCGTGCTGGCTGCATGGAGAGCGCATGGCCGCCTGGAGGGGGTTGAAGAGGGGAGTATGGGGGGGTGCCCCATCTCAGTCAGAGCAAAGCAAGTTGACATTTGAGAAGAGCCTATTGAGGTGTTGTTACGTGACCATTGAGGCAGTTGTTATGGCGTCCCAGTACAATAACATTTATAGTACATCATTGTCCTTTGACTATCAAAGTTTGAGTTATACAAAATTCTTTCACACTTAAAAACATTGTTGCTGTACAAGTTCTTTGTGATTACACTAAAGAACAAAACGGGTACATCAGGTTTCCATATAGGGCAACTTTGATTGCATTGCCCCATGTAGCTAATTATAATAACATGAAAGTACTGTGAACTACTGCAATCCTATTAAATTGTTAGCCACTTGTTGCATTAAGTGGCCATACGTATTGCATCAGGGGCTCCCCTGAACTTTAGCACACTTCCATCAGTACGTGCAGAGCCACACGTAAGGGTGGGGTGATGGGAGTAAGGGGGCGGCGAGGGGGCCGGATTCACCCTGTGCACCAGCGGACACCAAACTGGGCCAAAGTTAGCTGATTTGCAACAATTTTACAGTGGCGTGGGCGGGGCTAGGGAAAGTCTGTACAAATGTTGCGGATAAATATAGCCGAGCCTTTTGCTTTAAATATGACCCCCCCAAGCCTTTGGAACCTAAACCCCCCGAGAGCTTTCTGAGACCAGTGAACTTTCCCCCAGTTGTGACTTGGCCAGCGGAGTAGATGAGTATGTTTTTTTGTTCTGAAATCCAGCTGATGCCAAGAGCCCAGGGCAGGGAGGAGCCGTGATTTGGAAAGGCCCGGGTGAACTCACTCAGGACATGTTCAACTTTCACCTACTTCTCCTCTGAGCCAGTGTGTACTCCATATTTGCTTGATTTTTGCATAAGCTGGCTGGACCTTTTAGTGACCTCCCCAGACAGAAAGATTGAATGTATTTATTGAGTTAAAAAAAAAAAGATAATTACAAGTTGCCTCATAAGGTAACTTCTTGTTGTTGTTTCTATTTAGTTTTTACAAACAAACAAATGTGTGTAGGAAGTTGATGACTAGTTTGAATCAGTATCATTTCTAAACGATATTTTAATTGCTAACGGCAATACAGTTTTTGTTACTGCCCCTTCGCCCACCCCTTTGCGCAGCCTCTGTTAAAACTATCTACGTTACCTAATTAATCCACCATTTTAATCAAGTACATGTGCGACTTCCCGCTGCGTTCTCCAAATCGACCCCTTGATTTTAATTGCCGCTGATTTAATCTCCTTCCAAGTCTTTACGCTTAACAGATGGCCGGCCACCTTTAGCGTAAAGGTTTTTTCGGACTTAAGTCGACATTAGCGTGATGTTCGCTGCGGGGATTTCGCCCTTACCGGCTGCTGGAGAGTCACGCTGCTCCACGGTCACGATGCTTGGGATTCTTGGGGCCTCGTCGACTCTCTTCCTCGACAGCTGGATCTAAAAAAAAACAGGTCATAATTTCACCATTAGAATCAGACGTGACAAAAGAAACGGTCTTAAAGCTGCGTTTGACTGGACTTAGTTGTCTTTTAACCCTTACCTGGCTTTGCAGAGTTCTAATGCGCATGTTTTGCTTGTCCAGCTTCTCCTGCTGAAGCCTTATCCGCCCCATTAGTTCGTCAATGCGCTTGTTTTGGGCCTCGAGCATCACCTGCAAAGAAATAACGTGAAACCATGAACATTTCCCCAAAGTTTTTTGTCACATTTGTGCGCGCCTCTCCGTGCGCTCTTGTTCTGGTTACGTAACCTGCACTCAGCCTGCGCGGGATTTTTCCATTCACTATTGCTAAAAGAAACCTCATGGCGCTTCTCCCAGACTCGAGGGAGCGAGAGAGACCCAGAGTTCTATAATTACGGTACCATGACTGTTATATGCACAGTCAGTGAGTGTCTGGTGTAGGATTATGTTTTGTTTTGACAGCTGTGGGGTTTGAAGAGGCGCGCTGTGCACACAGCTTGGTATGTTTCACTTGCACGTACGACACGTTCGCTCTCCTGTGGGGGTCTTATTATCCACAAACCCTGCTCCTACACCCCTGGAGCCAGTGAGCAAATCAGCAATCAATTACTAGGGGTCTTATAGCTTTGTTTTTAACCAATTAACAATGCAGAATAATGAAAGGGCGATACTGCCAATTTACAGTTCAAATTCATCATTCATTCTTTCATTATTTTGCAACACATTCGAGGTCAGTAATATAAATGATGGAATACAAAATGTGTAGTAGGAGTTTGCGCACGTTGGCCCGACTATTGCCAATTTTGTCTTGGTAATAACACAGTTTGAACGCAAGAGCGATGCTATTCTCAGTACAATAACAAAGCATCTTACTAATCATCTTTGAAATATTTCAATACTGGCTACTTATTGGCAATGTGTGCTGGGCCATTTGTGATTGCACTGGATGAAAGCATGCCAAGTCCATAAGAAAAAAACATTGTTATATGGTCGGGTGAGCAACTTAACTACTTTTAGGCAGCAGAGTTTTTCCACACACTGTCTCAGCAAATACAATGCCAAAACATTGACTATAACAGATGACATTATTCAACAGCTTATACTATTCTAAGTCCATTGTTGAACTACTGTGTCCTCTCTCTGCAGACCACTGGCTTACCTGGATGTTACGAGCATCAGTCCCGTTGCGGTCCCCTCCCTGCGTGGTGGCGAGCCCCTCCACTCTCTCCTCCAGGCGGCTCACCCGGTCCGCCAGCGTCCTCCTGTCCTGCTGCATCTCCTCGGCCCTGTCCCGCAGCTCGGCCGTGACGTTCAGGAGCTTCCCCTCTCTGTCCTCCAGCCCCCTGGCCCGGGCCCTCAGCGCCTCCCCCTCCTGCTGCAGCTTCTGGCTCGCCTTGCCGAACTCGCTCACGGTGCGGTTGAAAGTCTTGAGCTTGGCGGAGATGTCCCGGATCTGGACTTTGGTCTTGTCCACGTGCTCCTTCAGGCCCTGTCCGAGCTGGAGGAGCCCGTGGGCGATCACGTTGACGTCATCCCAGGCGGCGTACTGGACGCGCTTCTCCTTGCCCCCGCCGGACGTGGAGGACGAGCCCCCTTTTCGATCAAAGGGGAAGCCCAGGGTGAGCAGCGGGGCCATGCAAAGTGTCAAAACTGCGAGGTTGGTCTTCATCTTTTCTCTGCCGGTTGCGGTGGAGGTTTTAGTCTTTTGGAAGTTGGTTCGTAGGCTTTTTAATGAGAGCTCTTGTTCCTGCCTCAGCCCCGAGAAGCTTGGAGGGTTTTATACCTCCGGAGCAGGAGACAGGAGGCGTCGGATTGGTCGCTTCAGGGGTGTGGGAGGGTTTGGGAGCAGGTTTCCAGTTACGCCTACCCCCCTCCGGATAACTATTCATGCAGCATGGGAGGAGGCACCAGAGCTCGGGCGGTATGTGCTCTTACAAAAAAGACTGGCTTTTATCCTGGGACAATGAAAGGTTATCGGTTGTGTGGGGACGGCAGCAGAAAAGAGGTGTTTAATGACTTCCTCTGAGATAAGTAGTGCTCAAGAAACGTATAAAACCAAATGTTTAAACACACACTGGCTGCTCAGGGGCCATTATGATTAAAAACACTATACATTTGAATCAGGATGGTTTGTAGACCAAATGTATTGTATTGTCTAGCAGTCACATACATTCCTTTTCTATTGATGAAAATCCTACCCTGATTTCTCTACACTGAAAAAATAGAAATTCATATAGTTTGGAGAAGAAAACGTAATAAAAATCTCAGCGTGACCTAAGTATTCAGAATCAATAGAACAAGTGGAGACCCATCGCTGTCAATCATGATTTTGCTGTTTAAAAGTTTAGGTTTGTGGAAAATTCCATTCACTGATCATAATATGGAAAGGGCCCGCCTCTATGTGAGCCCGAAGGTGGAAAATATTCATTGTCAGACTTCAGCAAAACTAATGTAACAAATAAAAGATGGGATTATTCATGTTACTTAAGTCACTTATAAGACTGATATTAGCCCAAAACCTTGTTTATGAAGCCTTACCAAGTAGCAACGTGTATCTGAAGTTTGTGAAGAAGAAGAGTAATAGTGTCATTGCTTAACTTTGCAAATGTGAGTGTGGTTATGAGCCATCAACGTTTTCATTCAATTAATCATTCAAGCTTTATTATCCTCTTAACTCCCACCTGAACTGAGCACATTGTCTCCAGTTTGGCTTTACCCAAATCTGAAAGAAAAAAAAAAGTGCCGTCAAGCAACAAAAATGCAAAGAAAAAAAAAGAAAGAAAAATGGTGAAAACACAAGCAACAAAAATGACCAAAACATGACAAAAAAGCCACATAAAAGAGACGAAACCGTGACAAAAACAGTCCGGAACAGTTTTGTAGGTTTTAGCTTTCATATGAGGCATTACACTGTTGCTCCCCAGTCGAGAAGCTTTTAGATTTGGGTAAAGCCGAACTGGAGAAAATATGCTGGGTTAAGGCGGAGGGTCAGACGTTAAGGACACAGAAAACCTGGTCCATAGTAGAAGTTATTGTTTTGAGTACAAGTACATATTATATAGTTACTCAAAGAGGCAGGAACAATAACTCAAAAACATGTTTTTGTAAACTGGACTAACCAGATCTTGTATGATGTAGTCTGGCTGATCCAAATCTCAGCCAGTGTCAAACCTGAAACAGTGTAAACAAATGCCTGGAGTCAGCCATTTAATAGCACTTGGTCATGATCCACCAGTGACTAATGCAGTGTGCTCCTTAAGTTCACTTTGACCTGACCCATCTCACCAACACTTAAATACTTCAGTTTGGTCACTGCGCAGTACATCGGAGAATTATCATTAACGCAGTATTAGTCAGCGAAATGTTCATATCTGAAAAAGCCACAGTATATCACAAAATCAGTGTGGTCTCCCTTCTGCCTGAGATTTACACCCTTATAAAACGCAATATAAAAATGTGCAAAAGTTCCAGTCATGGTTTTCTTGATTTAGCCATGTTTTGGTCCTGATTTTATATTTTCTAAGTCATGTTTTGACAACATTTCTTACACTTACATTGAAAGGAATGTGTTGTGTAGAAATAGATTGATGAAACACTGCAATCATAGTACAGACGGTTACCACAATTTATTTCTCCTATTGTGCTGGCCTACTTCATCAAACAAACTTGTACAACAAGTTTCCATTGTTTTCCATTCACAGGCCAAAAGATTTCTGTGGGGCATTAAAAGTCATTAAATGAATCGTGCCAAAATGTCATTCAGTTGGATTCAAACTGGCATTAAAAAACAAATGTTTGAGGTGTTTTTGTAGAATAATGGTATTGCTCATCTATTTTTTCTGCACGTTTGTTAAAGGACAAAGATTATGGTCCAAAACACTTTCAATGGCTGTTTTGGCCACACATTGTTTTTTTGCTTAAAAGTTTCCCGTTGTGCACAGTCTGCCTTTGAATATAAAGTTCCCCTCGTTCTGCCGTTTAATGGAGTGTTTCCAAATCTTAAGAAAATATAAAGATGGTGTTTGGCCAGTTTACTTAATAAATAAAATGTAATTGCATCAAAAATCTGGAAGGTTAAAACAGTAAATACAAAGAAGTGATAAACGCCAATTGAGGCGTATGGCATGTGACATAATATGAACGTCCAGACGGAACAATCTCCTTTTTACAGGACGTATTGTTTGGTTTCTCACAGAAAGATATGGATGACACTATCTTTGTGGCGTGATTATTTTATTTGGTACAATAAAGTGTACCAAATAATATTTTTTAAAATATAATTGGCCTTGCATCACATGAATTATCGCATTTTAAGGGACTATTTTCGCAGATCACTCCGCCGCTGTGTTAGCTTACAGCCACGAAGCTGATGCTGCTCAAATATAAGTTATTTTAAATGCAAAATGGTTAAAATTACTCTATCGACACAGACATTTATATGGTTAGTCTGGCGTTATAAGTGATTTGCCTCAGGTGCACTGTGGAGTGGGTCAGACTGTTTTTAATGCAGGCTAGCTGTTACCGTAGAAATGCGCTAGCCTAGCACTAGCCTAGCGCCAATAAACTTTTCAAATATAAGGACTGCATAAATAAATAAAAATCTCCAGAAATCAACAACACTCTGGATAACTAGGAAATGAGGCCCTGTGTCAAAAATCCTGAAATATCCCTTTAACTGAGCATATTTTCTCCAGTTCGGCATTACCCAAATCTAAAAGATTCTTACCTGGAGAGCTTACAGCCGATAGGCCAGTGCAACGCCTCATTTGAAAGCTATGACCTACAAAACTGATCTAAACTTTTTTTTGTTTTGTTGCTTCGTTGCCGCTTTTTATTTTCTTTTACGTTGCTTCTTAGTTGTTTTTTTTATTGCTTTTTATTGTGTTAATGCTGCTATTCCGGCAGGTTTTTTTTTAAATTGCATTTTTGCCACTATTCTTGTCATGTTTTTGGCGCGTATTCACCGGGTTTTGTTGCTTTTTCATGTTTTTTTTGTCCCGTTGTTATTGCTTTCTCGTTGCTTTTTCAGTTTTATCACATCTTTGTTTTATCCCAGTGCAATCCCTCAGAAAGAGAGATTGAAAGCTACAGTAAGACCTTGTAGTTTCTGGGAAAAAAACCCACGTCTTTCATTCTTTGTAAACCACATAAAAAACAAACTGGTACAGAGCCTTTAATATATACAGTATAACAACATGTTAGGAGTCAAGAGGAAATTGACTCCTGGCTCCTGCCCCGTCTGAGCGAGTTCTATCAGCGATTTCGAGCTAAAAATCAACCACTTTATTGATTTCCCCCACACACAGCTGTACAAACCTTCTGAAACCTAAAATGCCTGAATTTTGCAATCTGTCTCTCTCCCATCTCTCTGCCGCAGCGCCTGAATGGAGCGGCTTGTTTGCGTCAGACGTGAGCGGTCCCTCGCTTCTGGCCCGAGGTGCCGCCGCTTCGGGAGACTGTGAGAATTAGGGGAAAGTTCAACCTCCCTCCCTCCCCTCTTCCCTCCCTCCTGTGGCCCATTCAGCTCCCCCAGCCGCCTGTACTACGGACCTCCGCCGCCGCCGCCAAGCCAACTGGGTGAAAGGTGAAGCAGGCACAGTGCTGACGCAGCGCCGGGAGGGGAGGGAGGAAAAAAAAGAACTGGAAACGTCTGGTATGTAACAAATGGGGATTATTTCAGCCCCGCAGCTTCAGCACATCAGGGAGTTTCAGGTTAGGGAGATGAAGCGGTATTTGAAGTTGTCGTTTGCGATATGAAAACAGGAATTAGTCAGTGCCAGAATGAATGAATGAACTGCTAATGAACTCGACGCCTTTTCACTTTATTTGTAGATACACGAGGTAATTCAAAGTGCCCGAATGATCCAATGTTGGCACACACACAAATCCAAGCGAAAGAAAACAAAGTAGCACATGGAAAAAACAGTCTTACCTTGAACTTCAGACTGTTCTACTGTGAATTGCCATTTGCAAATAAACACAATGACACTGCCCGGACAAAAATAACGGTTGTGTAGCGCCTTTAGCTTTGATTACAGCATCACTGGCTGTGGCGTTGTTTCAATAAGCTTCTGCGATGTCAAAAGATTTACCGTTGCCTTCATTTTTCATCAAGCCTTTACCGGCACGTCCCAAAGATTCTCAATGGGGTTAAGATCTGAACTCTGTGGCGGCTGATCCATGTGTGAACAGGGTGAGCCCAATGAATCCTGACTAGTGTTTTCTTGGAATACGCCTTCTGCCATCAGGGAAGAAGAAATCCATTGATGGATGAACCTGGTCATTCAGGATGTTCAGGTCGTCAGCTTGTGTATGAAACTGTTCTTAAGTCGACTGGACCTGGCCCGTGGATTCCGCAGTCTCCTCCCTGAATTAATGTCCAACAGTGGTCTTATTTCTGGCTGATAAACAGTAATTAAGAATTAATAAATGGGAAATTGTTAGTTAGTAGCTTTGTCAGATGTTGCAAAATAAGGACTAATAAGTGCTTTATAAATACCAAATAAGATATATTTAACCATCAATTAGTACTCCAATTAGCACTTATTTAGGTGTTAATAAGTGAGTGCTAAAATAAAGTGTTTCCATAACATTTAGCTTTGTGCAGTATTATGTTGCGCTTGACCCCATTCGGACAAAGGAAAACTGAATGCATTGTCTTGGGGGCAAACAAACTATTTTTCCTCATAACAATCAGTCTCAATTTGTGAATGAGTTTAATTTTCTTATTCAACACAAACATAATGGCTAGAAACAACAAAATGACTGCTTGCTCTAGGTGTCCCAGTGTATTCCAAAGATGTTTGCGTAGGTGCCCTTGGGAAAGAGATCCAAGTTTCAAAAAAGCAGCAAACCCAGGCACTCTAAAACAAATATGCACAGCACGAGGAAGTACTAAAAAGGGCTTAATATAAAAGCCCTGACGAAGACCTGGTGGTCGAAACATGTTGGCTTGGCCATCTAAATAAAGGCCTTTTTAGTACTTCCTCGTGCTGTGCATATTTGTTTTAGAGTGCCTGGGTTTGCTGCTTTTTTTTTTACAAACATAATGGCTTTGACCAAAATGATTCATGAAACGTTTCAAAATAGAACTAAGCTTCAACATTAAACACGTTTAACTCAAACACGAAGTAGTTTCCATTTTATTCCTCAGTCATTTCCAACCAATGAAAGCCGGAGACAAAGTTGAACATTGTAACATCAACATTTCAGTACCCTGTGCCTTTATAATGTGTCATGTTTGAAAAGACAAAACTTTGCCATTTAATGACTATCATCATGCCAGGGTGTATAAACCTATCACAAGGTGTGTGTGTGTGTGTGTCACAGTCTTTTTGAAAAGAGTCTTGTGACTAAATGGAAAGAGAAATATAAGCACCAGAGCCTGACACATGACCCATTAATCATCAGAAGCAACTGTTGACACGTTTGGGCTGCTAACAGGCAACATTTCTGCCAATGTTGTTATTGAGATTAAATATCCCATTTGATGGGAGAGTTAATGGAAAATCCCATTTTCGTCCAAGTGATTAAAACACAACCATTTACTTTACTACAGATGCGTATTTTTGATTGTTGAAAAGACCTAATGAATGACCTGACTTTACTGGGAGCAGGACGTCTCCAGCTCGTCTCCATGGAGATAATGACTGAAGGCAGCCAAATGTGAGATTTAAAGATGCATTATGCACATTTTTGTGTGAAAAAAAGTTGATATTTGTGCACATTTGACCTTGTAGTGACCCAGCGGCTGTATGAGTGGTCAGCATGGTGCCTTTCCATCAAGGTGGTCTCTATGACGCTGAAGGACCCTCTCACAGAGACCACCGTGATCCAAAGTAAAGGCACTCATACAGCCGCTGGGTCACTACAAGGTCCAAAGTGCACAATTATCAGTTTGTTTGTTTTTTCGCTATAAAAGTTGCATAATGCACCTTTAAATAGGTTAAGTCCTAATCCAAATCCATTGTTTGACTACAGAAATAGCCTTTTCTATGTGGAGCTGGTCATTAAGAGCGTGTTTTGTATTGGCGACAGGAGAATCTAAAACGTGACGCAGTAAATTACAAATCTTAGCACTTCTTCCTGATAATAACGTCACACATATGAAGCTGATAACTAATGCTTGTCCCGACACGTTTCCCTTTACACTTCCTATTATTTTCAAGACGGCGACGGCTCTAATTTGCGATGCGCGTCACAGGCCAACAGACACACACACACACATTTCCGACCAGGGCCCGCCGCAGCTGCTTCTCCAATCCCACAAAATGGCCGCTCACGTGGTCCGCCGGCATGTCGACCTTTCCCCTACATTCCACAACAAGAACATCTGTAAAGCACACACACAAGAGGGAGAGAGGAGAGAGAGAGAGGGAGAGAGGGAGGAGAGAGAGAGAGAGAGAGAGAGGGAGAGGAGGGCAGCGGCGGCGTTTCCCATGGCGCATTGCATTTGGGAGCTTCTTTTACGAGCTCTTACCAATGTGCTGTTTTCCACCGCTTCTGCCAGAAATGCATATCTCCGACTTTAATGGTGCTACAGCGTGTGATGAAACACTGGGGAAAAACTGTTGAGAGCAAAAACGCTTTTGTGCCGACCCCAGAGACACGGCCCCGTTAATATTCGATCGCGGGTTAATGATTGAATAAGTAAAGTACTGTACGTGTTTTTTTTAGTATGTGTAGCCTCACTTTAACCAGTCGTGTGTTGTACAAATGGAAAGTCAATAAGTCAGTGCCGTTTAAGTCCAAGAATCATTTCAGTAACTGGAAACGGGTGCTTTTTTAAAATGTCTTACAGATGTGGCCACCTGTAAGCGTGAAGTGTTCAGGGCCAAATCCGCTTTATGGGCTTTTTTTTTATGTCTACTAAATCAAAGCCATGCCATTAGGCTTAGTGCGAGAAAAGCTACTGCACACTTCTGTCGGTTTGCACTGAGGTCTGGTCATTTCCGAGCTCATCTTTTCCCGTAGGTAAATTTGTCTTGCAATTCTGGGAACTAGTCAACATTAAAACACATTATACAAAGATAAAACACCACATACATGTTTAAATATAAATTTCTAACAGAGGAGCTCCCATACCAGGCGACCAAGCAGAAAGTTAGGGTCGTTTCGATGAATGCCCGATTAAAAAAAGTGTCATCACAGTTTTATCTACATGAAAGAAGGACAGTTTCCGAAGACAATACAGTCGTTGGTGACCCTTTTTACAAACAACAGCACAGTTTTTATTAAAATTCCGTTTACAGTCTATAATTGTTCCAAGATACTTGTAGGACTCCACACACGCCACTGGTTGTCCCTTTATACATGTTACGTCATGTGGGAGAGCGCTCTTCCTGAAGTCCATGATCATATCCTTTGGTTTTGTAACGTTTAAGAGAAGATATGACTCATCACACCATTTGACATGCCCCAACAACTGGGCCATGCTGACTTTTATTTTTGTGAAGTAGACTTACATTAACTGAGTCATCTGCGTATTTTAAGATGATTCTGTTTTCATGGTCACTCTTGACACATGCTAGTGTACAATATAAACAACAAGGGTGAGAGAACGGAACCTTGGGGTGAGCCTGTCGAAACAGTACACTGGTCAGAGAGTTCACCATTAACTCTCACTCTTTGATTTCTGTTAGTTAAAAAGTCAAGAACCCAGCCTACAATGTTTAAATCAAGATTGAAATGTTCTATAAGCCGCTTGGCAAGCAGATATGGCTGCATCATATTGAAAGCTGACGTGAAGTCAATAAAATGTAGGCATACATGAGTCTCTTTCCCCTCAAGTGTTTGAAGAGCAGATGAAGCAAAGTTTAGTGGCATCCTCAACGCCTCTTTTCGGCCTGTAAGCGAACTGCATGGGGTCAAGTGTATACTCAGTTTTACAAAGAATTTCTGATTTGGTTAGCTTTTCCAAATTTTCATAACAATGGATGCTAGTGCTACAGGGTGAAAGTCCTCCAACCTTTTTGGGTCTATTCGATTTAGGGACTTCCAGATTAAAGCCTTTCATTCATCACCGGACCCAAAAGTTAAACAGGGCTATCCAACATCCTGGCTTAAAGGCACTATGCCTGTTTTTGTTTTGTTTTTTCTAGTATTGGAATGATCTTTGTTTTGTCCTCCTTTAGTATACTTGCAGGCAAGTTTTGTAGCATTTCTACGTTGTGAAAGTTGTGAAACATGTTTACACACTCATCTCTGTGAAGAATGTGGATGCAACTGATATATTAGACACAACTAATGTTTTAATTTAGTGGTTTGTAATAACAAATGAATCAGGTATATACAGGTATTTAAATCCTAAATAAAACTTAAATCCTCAATAAATAAATAAAATAGTACACAAGGTGAAGGTGAAGCCTACAAGTCAATAGAAAAATAAAATAAAATTCGAGATATCAGTTTGAAACCTTTGCTGACTTAAAGTCACACCGTGTAGAATTTTACCCAATAAATGAAACTGAAATACAATGATTTATTTTATGACAGACATGAAACCTACCTCATAAAAGAACAAAGAAACATGTGTCTTAGCTGTGAGCCGCTCACCTGTCCAAACATGTGACTGTAACTTTACCGGGAGTGGGTACGTCTCCAGCTCGTCTCCATGGAGATGTCGACTAAAGTCAGTAGAATTTGGGATTTAAAAAGGTTAGGTCCTCATCCAAATCCGTTCTTTGATTACCCACTGCAGTAATAGTATTTTCTGTGTTGAGCTTGTCATTGGAAGCATTTGTGTTGATGGCAACAGTATAGTCCAAAATGTTACACAGTGTAAACACCTTTAAATCCACACCAGATATTTTATTATAATATAATAAACATATTAGGTCATTGTTGTTGTTGAGAAATCCCTAAAAAATGACCAAACTGTGACCAAAGTCTGTTCACTCACATCTCCTCAGACCTGACTCTAGCTTTACTTGGAGTGGGACGTCTCCAGCTCGTCTCCATGGAGATGTTGACTGAAGACAGCCAAAGATATAAAAAAATGTTAGGTCCTCATCCAAACCCATTGTTTGATTACCCACTGCAAAAACAGACTTTTCTGTGTCTATTTGGTCATTAGGAGCATATTATCTCTGGCAACAGTAGAATCAAAATGTTACGCAGTGTGCCTTTAAATATGAAATAATGCCTTGCGAGTTTTTTTCTTGATGTATCATATTTTAACAAATCTCCCAAACTGACAATTTCTTTTCTTTCTTTTTTTGGTCAACAAAATCAGAATAATGAATAGAGCCAGTATCAAATTTAAGGGGTTATTTTGTTGACTTATTAGATACATAAAAATATTGGGTATCTTGTTTTGTTCTTGACTAGTTATCTCTGGAGAAAAACAAATGAGTAAACATTCTAACGTGTTCAGCAAGTCACGCTAGGAAATTAGATATTGAAAAACCCTTCCTAAAAAAAAACTTCAAAATGTTGTTGAAGTGCATGTGACAGGTTTGAATCCTTTTGTAATTATGACTTAGATGGAGAACATCTGTTGTAAAGTAATAATCACTACTTTTATTTCAGTAAGTTGGGAAGAAAAGTTATTTTTATTGATAGGAGGTCCATCGAATTCTGACTCACTCACTCCTCATTGGTATAACATGGTACAGCAACCTCCACGAATCTCACTTCCAGTCAGTGTCCAATAAGGAAGTGAAACAAGTAAATTAGAATAAAAGTCAAACGAAGGAAAATTGGGTAACATTTTTTTGACTCGTGACAGAAAGATTTGGTTTCAGTAGTTTTTGGGACTGGGCACCCACTGGGAAGAACATAAATTGGCGGACCAGGCTAAGTTCTCTGACTATATTTCTATAGTAACTGAGCCAGACTCAGAGTGAGCCTGGTTTATAAAACCGAAAAGACAACACAATAAGCCAGACTTGGCCAAATAAGCCTGGCTTACAGATTCCTTCTTCGTGGAATCCAACACCAATGGGCAATGTAAATGACACAAGCATTAGCGCCATTGTCTGGCCAAAATGTATGTTGGCCTCAAAAATGTGAAAAAGAAATCATGACATCACAAAATCAATTACTTGCAATAAATTATAAAAATACACCAACATTGTCTTTTTCTCTCATCTGTGAAATACAAAGTTGTGTGACATATTAATGACATTATGTGTCATCAAAAAGCTTGTCCAATAAAAGGAACCTTAGCCCACAGGACCCGCCCTCATGACCTGTGTCAACAGAGTTTTCTTTTTTTTCTATTTTGTGTTCAAATTCCTGGGGGGAAAAGAAAAGTGTTTAAATTCATAGGCGCCGATTTTTGTTCTTCCCAGTGGGTGCCCAGTCCAAAAAAAAAAAAAAAAGTCAAGGCTGGAATCGATCTCGCAGCTTCGTGGATGGGAGCCCTGCGCTCTACCTATGGAGCTAACGCAGCAGAACAAAGCTGGTGGCCTGTGAAGTATGCTGCGCGTTCACGCTTGGCCATGATTTCTCAGTGAACTCTGTGATCGTTGGTGTGGTCTGCTTATGTGCTAATTAGTTGAACCTGTCTTGAATTAGTGAGATTAGCCAAGCTCTGTGTCCCTTTGGTGAAACCCAGTAATCGCAGCTTGAATTGTTGTGCCTAACATAAGCCAGGATTTGGAGCCTAAGCCTAGCTTTACTGAGCAAGTTTTATGAAATAGCCCTCTGGTGACCTCATGTAATTCTCATGTTCTTTCTCGTAATATCACCCGCTCCGTGTTCTGTATGTTTGATCATGGGATTTGCCGACATGTTAAGAGCGCTAAGCCAGTCTACTGCAATACGACAGCTCAGGACGGTCTTATGATTGGGCGTCCAGTCAGGTTTAACAGGCTAAACACTGGAGTATACAGTAGGGTTGAGGTGAGGTAAGGTACAAGCAATGGCCGCTAGCTGCTCTGCTTTATGACCGCAACACTGGAGGCCGCCATTGCTCCGCCATTGCTGTAGTACCTCCATATCATCGCTAGGCCCCCATTGAAAAGTATTGGACTTTAGACACGTTAAAAAACAACTTTAATGCCTTAACACTTTCTATGGCTACATATTCCTCCTGTGATAACGCTGGGTTAGTCACAAAAAAGAAACCAGGCTGGTTTTCGAAAGAATTAAAAAAAAAATCTCCTACTTAACGGAGGTCGGACTGTTAGCATTGGAGCTGCCCGAGCTACACGTCACGCAAGGGCCGAGTCTACAGTGAAGATCCCGCCCTTATGCCCTTTTTAGGAACATGCTTCGTCAGAGCTGGGGAGGAGGAGTCTGTAAATCCGCCATGATTTCCCCCTCGAACGTGGTCATTATGGTAAACGGGGAGGAGTGAGTATTGACGGTCTATTAATAATATGTCTATGGGTACAAGTGTAAGAGCATTTTTGGTGGAAAGGCTTTAAAATGTCATGTGTGTTTACTGGTGTCTGTGTAAAATTGATCATCATTAGGTTTTGTCAATCAAATCATTTGCCTCATTGTAATGTAAGGCTAATTTCTGCTTCCATTTCATGTGTTAACAGATGCGTGTGTTCAGAGCTTTGGCCAATGTCGCTGCACGTTTCTAATTTCCAACCCTGTGTGTGTTATCTAAACTTACCACCGGAGGGCGATGGAAATGCGTCCTGAAATAACAAGCGGGAGAAGAAAAGTAAACGATGTTGCTCAACCTGCAATGCTTTTTACACCGCTCGGTAGTCAACGAACGAGGTCAAGCGGTGGTGATTTGTTTGCAAATGATTCAAATGGCCTTATAGCAGTTTAGTTGTTTGTTCCGCTTCACTGTCGAGCTGTGTGCAGTAGTGTCCCCCAGTGGTTATCTCATGTACTGCTCCGTTGCGATGACTCTGGCGACAAAGCAAGCACAGACCGACAAATTTAGCCTGAAAGAAAGCTCCATGTGCAAAGCCCGTAAAAGGGTACCAAGACCCAGAGCTCATGCAAGAGAAACAAAGCACTAATGTTCTGCTTCCACTCTAAAGATTGACCTGAGGTGGCAGTAGTGAGTATAAAAATGAACAACTTGCATCTAGTCCCTTTAAGAAATTCACAGAAATTCTGCAGTTCAGTTTGGATTGGACAAACCAGTCCCCAAGCAGCTCCAAAGGCTTTCTACATAAACTGATCTGTGGACGTTGGTGACTGTCTCGGTCACACACTTTAATAGATGATTCTTCTTTTTTCTTTGTACCCCTAATGATTGAGTTAGAAACACGTTGAACACAATGATAAGAAAACACATTTCTTACTTTGTTTAAATTGTCCCTTGTGAAGCGTTTTGTGACCATGTCTGCAGGGTTTCCGCGAAGCATTAAGCATTAAAAGCCATCAAATGTAATACAAAGTAATACAAATTGTGTAGAAAATTCTATATCTCATTCTTCTGGAATTTGACAAATATAAATATTTGTTTAAATCCTAATTGAGCTAAAGAAAAGAAAAAAAGTTATTTCTGGTTTCATGTCAGACAGTGAGAAAAAATGGCAAATGTGTATGGTGTATCGTTCCCACTGTATATGCTGTGATTATTGTAGGTTTTAGTGTTTGCAGAACCCCCACTGCCACTGTTTACGCTGATGTGAGCCTTATCATTTTAAGATCATCTCATTTATGCTTTAAGTTAGGTGTTTTTAGGACCTATTTTAGAACTGGTTTTGATCTGGACCGAGTCCCGGTGGTGATTGGAACATAAATTCATTTCACAATGTCCAAAAACTCCACTATGTTTTAGCGGGAAAACACATTCTTAAATATAGAATGAAAGGTTTTTGCATATAAACATTCCGTCCTAATCTATTTTAAACGATTTCTGCAGACAATACGCTTATATATATATATTTTACCAGACATTAGATTTAGTGCAGTTTGTTTACTTTGAAAGCAAAATTAGAGCAAACAAACATCGTGTGAAGGATTTGCTGCTGTTTTTTGTGTATATTTGGAGCTTATGTAGTGCTTGATGCAAAGAAATAAGGACAATCTTTGCATCACAAACCTGTCCAGGCTCGCACCTCTGTGATTTTGACACTATCCGCTGTAACGATGAACCTTGGACTGCTTCAGTATCTGGAGTCTTTAACCCAGTATGGCAGAATTCCCCATGTTCAGGCAGATCTAGACAGGCGCAGGATTGTAAACACTGCTGCAGCCCCCTAGTGGCCGTATCCGTATGTTGTTTGCATTAGTTCTGCTCTGTCGCTTAGGACTGGGCCCCTGGATCCCCATGCTTAAAGGGACTATACGGAGTTTAAAAATGTATTTTCCTCCACCTGCATTTTCCAACAATGTTCTAATGTGTAGAATGAGCCCAGACCTGTTCACCACAACTGCCTCGAAAATCCTGCTCTGTCACTCAAAAAGGTGTTGATTCGGGTCCGAAGTGCCGTCATGCAACGAGTTTAATATAGAGACTGCAGTTGCGTGTAAATTCACAGAAATTCTGCAGTTCAGTTTGGATTGGACAAACCAGTCCCCAAGCAGCTCCAAAGGCTTTCTACATAAACTGATCTGTGGAAGTTGGTGACTGTCTCGGTCACACACTTTTATAAATTCTTTTCTTTGTACCCCTAATGATTGAGTTAGAAACACGTTGAACACAAAGATAAGAAAACTAATTTCTTACTTTGTTTAAATTGTCCCTTGTGACACGCTTTGTGACCGTGTCTGCAGGTTTCCGCAAAGCAGTAAGCAGTAAGCATTAAAAGCCATCAAATGAAGTATGCCAAAATTAAGGCCTTAAAAGACATGAAAAAAAACATTAAATTGGATTCAAACTGGCATTAAATCTAAAAGTTTGGTTTGCGATAGAGCACTTGGATGCTCCACAGCACTACTGGCAGTGGTGGGCCGTCAGGGCCAGCAAGGGCTTCTCTGCTGGCCCTGTCCAAATGAAGAAAAAAAAGGTTAAAATGTCTTAATTAAATCTATTAAGTTAATTGTATATTTAATTTGTAATTTATATAATGTACAGTCGAGTCGCTTATATTGATTTTGTTGAGGTGTAACTGTAATTTCCTACTCAAAAAGTGCCTTAAACACCTCTGGCGAGCTGCTCCTCCTTTGGGCCAGCAGGCCCAGTGTTGTCAGGCCGCACACATGATTGGCAGCCAGTGTGACTGACAGAATTATCAGCCAATCAAAACTCTATGTACATTGACAGTACCTTCTAGCTTGCCCTAATGTCTCTGCACATGGGCAACATATTCCAGCCAATCAGAAGTGCAGATATTCCTCGGTGTACTTACTTATTACTGTGTACTTACAGATCTACGTGTCACTGACGGCAGGTGAACAGGGGCCTGTAGATACACTCTGTCACTGCATCGAACAGATCAGTTTGTGGATGCAAAACAACTTTCTCCAACTAAATTCAGACAAAACTGAGATCATTGTCTTTGGCCCACAGACACAAAGACAAAGTGTTATCAGTCACCTTGAGTCTCTCGCTCTGAAACCAAAAAATCAGGTTAGAAATCTAGGAGTAATCATGGACTCAGACCTGAACTTAAACAGCCACATCAAAGCAATAACGTCATCAGCTTTTTACCATCTGAAGAACATTGCTAAGATCAGAGGAATAGTGTCAAAACCAGACTTAGAGAGACTCATCCATGCATTTGTCTCCAGCAGGTTAGACTACTGTAACGGCCTGCTCACTGGCCTTTCTAAACGAGCTGTTAGAGCTGCAGTACATCCAGAACGCTGCTGCTCGAGTCCTGACAAGAACAAGGAAATACGACCACATTAGTCCAGTGCTCCGGTCTCTGCACTGGCTTCCTGTCGCTCAGAGAATAGAATTTAAAACAGCTCTGCTTGTGTACAAGTCTTTTCATGGTTTAGCACCAAAGTCCATCTCTGACATGTTAGAGCCGTATGAACCATCTCGGGCCCTGAGAACTTCAGGGAGGGGTCTCCTGGTGGTTCCCAGAGTCAATAATAAACACGGTGAGGCTGCGTTTCAGTTTCATGCAGCTAAAATCTGGAACAGTCTTCATGAGGATGTGAGACAGGCCTCAACTCTGACAATGTTCAAATCCAGGCTGAAAACAACTCTTTTTACCCGTGCATATGAAAACTGAAAGAATTTTATCTGCACTCTTGACTTTTACTATCATTGATTAACTTTATGTTGATGTTTTATTGATTGATTTTATCTGTTTGAAGAGTTATAATATTTTATGTGAAGTTATGCCTTTTTAGCTATTTAGAAATGTTAATCAAAGGTCTGTACAAATGTTTTAAAATGACAGGAAAACCGTCTCTAACACACGAACTCATAAAATGGCCGCCAAGGGCGGAGCCAAACGTCACATGACGGCTTGGGGACCAATGGAAACAACGACACGTAGTCTAAGGCATGATGGGAAAAATGTGACGTTTGCTCGGCTGCCCGGGAGGAAGTCAGTCTCTCCCCGGGGGAACGGAGGCGGGCAGACAGGGAAATGGGGAAGCAATTTGTTGTGCTTAGATTCCAATTGTGCAGGGAAATAAATCTTCGTGAGTTAATCTTCTGAATCCTGGTCCTCTTTATAACTGGTATGTGTTAATTAGCTGACCGCTCAGTGTTGACGATGCATCTGAACTCCTCTTCCAGTCATGGATACGCAGTGCTGTCCGGATACGGTAAAAACTTACAGGCAACAGGCATTAAGATGTATTGTTATTAACATGTATCCGTGGACAGCACATTTAGAATAAGTATATTCTTCATTTGGTGACCCCGACATGCTGAAGGGGGCAGTTTGGAGCCGTCTTTTTGAAAACTTTGCGGAAAACTTTTGAGGCATACCAGATATGGAAGTCCAGATGAAGGTAAGACGACTCTCAAAGTGCGTCGATTGGCATGTTTTTCCAAAATTTAGATTAATCTTTAACGAAGTTGACTGTTGAATGGTGGAAATCTGTGAATTGATGGTCTGTGTAGAATATTTCTTAGTACTTAAGTCTATTTCTGTTCAAATGTTGTGCAGGCTAGTCAGGCCTTGTGGTTAGCTGTTAGCCGCGTTAGCTCAGCGATCGCTAGCATCTCATAGTTGATAAAAAGCATTTAAAAAACCGGGTGTTAAGCACAGCTTAGTGTGTGATCATTGTGATGGCGGCTTTGTGTGGTTAAAAGGCTTTATTGATGATTGTTCGAGGTACTTAACTGGTCAAAGCATGTTTGGTTAGGGTGCTAGGCTGCTAAGCTAGCTTGAGAACAATAGGCTAATATTAGCATTAGCTTTCGCTCTAAGCTCTTAGTGTTAATAGGTAGCTGGACATTAGAATTCATTCTCAGCGGAAATCTAGCCTGCGTACATTGTTTGTCATAGCTTTGGATACTGGGTGTGGAGAATTAAAGAAGAATCGTTTGTTTTGCTTTGTTGCTGCTGTTTGTTTGCACAGTAATACCGGAGGCCGCCATTTTTGTAGTCCAAACACACCGCGGCCATTTTTTGAGTATGAGCGGCCACTAAACCAAATCCATTCCGTAAATCCATTTCGGGTTTTGAGTTACCACCATAGCGTGCCTGTTAAATCCAGTCCGAGTCCGTGTTTTTTACGGATCCAGTCCGTTTTTTGATTGTGGCTTTTGTTGTACGCAGTGGCTTCAATAGGGATAATTTCTCTCCTTAATTTTGATGGGCAGGTTTAATGGATCCGTCATGGGTTGTTTTTGTCCTTCATGAATTAAACTCACATTGTAGGCAATTTTGGGGACATGGGCTGTGTGTGAGCTGCATGTTGTGTGTGCTGCGGGGATGTTAGTGGAGCTTATTGGTTGCCCTCTCTTTTAACGTTAAGAATAATAAACCGCGGACGGTGTTTGCCGGTTCGCGCTGCGCACAGGGACACACGCGCGGGGGGAGAGAGGAGAGAGGTGGACGGGCTCGTCCTGAGAGTTACGGTTAAGAGTTAAAGAGCGGCTTAAGATGAGAAGGATATTTAACCGCGTTTAGATCGTGGTTTTCTTCCCCGTGTTGTTGTTGTTAGTGCCTAGAAAGTTACTGTAGCTAGCTAGGCACTGATACATGTGAATCAGTGAAGCTGCGTTTAGAGGGAGAGAGAGCCCCGCGCGCTCTGGGAAACAGCAGCTCTGCGTTTTTATTTTAATCACGGCTTGATTTTCAATCTCTTGGAGGCCAGCAGGGAGGGTGAGAAGTGTCTTGTTTTGTCTTGTTTTTGTCTTGTTTTGTGTTGTTTTTGTCTTGTTTTTGCCTTGTTTTGTTTGTCTTTGTGTTTATTGTGTCTTGTTTTGTCTTGTGGTGTGCTGTTGTAGATGTGACAAAATAGAATATAACATACTGTGTCTTTTATTGTGTAAAAGGTTAATCGGAGCAGATGGCTTTGGAGATCGTACGACGGTCTGATGTCACATTGCTCAGCCCTAGATTGTTGGTGAATATAAAAAGATACCGAACGGGAAAATAAAGTAAAGTTAAATTCTACAGTTAAGTGTGTCGTGGGTTCAAGGCCCAAGGATTCGGCGAAATCCTTAAAGTAAAGTTAAGAGGGTGGTGGGTTGAAGGCCCTAGGATTGGGAATCCTTAAAGATAAAGCGCGCTGGAGTTAGAGTCTCCAAAAGGGTTAGAGGCCCAAATTAAGTACAGGACTACGCGTTGGGTGTATCCCTTTAAAAGCTGAGAAGTACGTAGGTAGGACTTCCCAAGGCCGCGGACGCGCGGACTGAAAATAAGCGTTGAAATAGTCGTTGACAGGACTTGGGGGCTGTCTAAAACTCTGGTTGGAGGCCATAGGATCGAATAAGATCTTAAAATTCTACTAATTGGTGAAATATAAGAGTGGTTGGAGTCCCTAAGATCTAAAATCTAAGATCTTTAAATTCTACTAATTTGGTGAAGTAATGTTCGGTTTTTTGAAATTATAAAGAATTATGTTATGATATCTGCGAATATTCTACTGGTCAAATGCAAATGAGCTCTTGTATGGTCAGGTTAGATATTTGGGATTATTGTAAAATTCTGGTGTCTTGTCTTGTTGTCGTTATGTGTTTATTGTGGAGTGACGAGTGTGTGACGAGTGTGGAGTTTGTGTGAACAAACGAGGTTGAATGAAAATTTGTGTGTAACGGAAAAGCAGATTGTGAGTGGCGTGGAGGCAAGAGAGGGAGATTTGGAAAGTATTGAAAAGTGTTTGGTGGATGCTGAAATGGCATTGAATGTGGTTTGCTATTTAATAAGGTGTGTGTAAGTGGAAAAATGAAGGTGGTTGCAAGTGACGGAAAGTTATAAAATAAGGGAGTTCCTTGCTCAGAAGAAATCTGTGCATGTGAAAGTTTAGAGATGTTACACGGGTAAAAAAAATAAAAAAAAGAAGGGTTGTATTTGCTCTGTCTGCATCAGTGTGGATGGAGCAAAGAAGGAAAACTGAGAATGATTAAACGGGAAGTCTTGATACATTGAGGAGTGGCCAATCGTCTCTGTATCCGGGCACCTATGTAAAGGAGGTGTGGAGGGAATAGCTCCCCTATTAAAAAACAAACAAAAAACATCCAAAATGAATAATAACGAAGTTATTTTTTAGACATTTCTGCTGAAGGCAGTGCTATGTCAATAGCATAAAATTGCTATTTTTGAAATATCCAAAATTAACTAATGTGTGATAGATGCTATTTTTATTTTTTGTGTGTCTGTGGTGAATAGAACATTTTGGGCCCCTGAAAGAGAGGTTACTGAAAAATTAGAATCTCTCTCTCCACTGTGGTGACATGGAATGAGAACAAAAGTGTTTATAGGTTATAATTTTGGATGCATTGATTTGGAGTACAGACTGATATCCATTTAAAGTTTATTTTTGTTTATGCACCATCTTGGATGCATTACTAAAAGTTATGAAGAAGCAATATGCAAAATTTTGAATTGTTATTTTTAGGAGACCAAATAAACAGATTTAATAAATTAATGAATACATTTATGGTACATAATATGGTGTACGCCATTGACCAGAAGTGAGAGCAAGCTGAATTAAAAATAAAGAAAATTAAGTGCAACTTTTAAAGATGCAGCTTAAAGAAGTAAGCAACAAAATTTAATAAAGAAAAAATCTAAAAAGTTTACCTAAATGTGGAGCGATTTATGGTTGTGGTGGTTTTGATGATAATTGTGGTTAAGGTGTTTTCAGACGGCGATCCAGAACCAAAATTGGACCAGCAACGTTCGAGAACGAGGCGGTTGCAACAATGCTGGCTGTAGGTGTACAGCCATGGCAGAAACTGTTGCCAGTGAACAGACATCTCTCTTGGCATGTTGGTGCAGACAGGTGAAACACATCTGAACTATAAGATTGCTACCAGACACCATATTAGTGGGCTTCTTGGAAGAACCATAGGGTCTGTGAGCTGCCACCACCCCAGAGCCTAATGGTCTCGCAGGACAATGGTTGCTGACGCTTGAACTGGACCCACCACAAATCATCTCTGCACACCGCCTAATCACCTGTAAACTGCTACAAACAATTTTATTATGACAAATTAAGATTTGTATATAGAGAAGCTTTTAAGGCTAATTTTAAGGAACGTAAATGTTCCCTTAAACCAACAAAATTGCAAACGGTAAACATGGTGTGACTGCAAATTGTTTACACCTGTATTGACAATAATATGAAATGTCTTGTTTGATTCTCCTTTGCTCTCTCTCCTGGACAAACAGGCTAAAAAAATTAGGCCCCATGGTCAAAGTGCTGAGTGAAACAAAAGTTTGGTAACATTTTTTGACTTTTTCAAAAGTCCTGTGCTCTTAATCTGTGTCTTACTATTTTTTTAGATGTTAATGCTAGACTTGTATCAATTGTTTCAACATTCCAATTCATTCCACGACACACTGGTGGAGAATCATTTACACTAGCTGAAAAATATCTTTAAAATGCACCAAATATATAGTGGTCCTTAAGACCTGATGATGCTGGCTTATTTACTAATAATTAATCAATTATCTTTAAAATTACAAGTAAATTCAAAGATTAGAATAGCTCAATACAAAATTTAAATGTGACGCCTTAGAGGGCATTGTTATGTTGGAGTAATAGAACTCTAAAATTATAAATTGCCTAAATGGTCTTAGACTGAAATGAATCGGGCTCTGGCCCTTCCTGTTGCTCTGTTCTCGGTGCTCAGTCCGTGAGCAGACCAACAGGTTACTCTTATGAGTTTTTTTTACTGGCCGATTGATGCCTGGATCCGGCTCCTCTTTGCTCATGGGACTAAAGAGGACCCTGATTTTGACAAGATTGTATGTTATATTGGAACTATGTGTACTGATTTAGTTTTTTAAGTGTATTCACCCAGAATCTGACGTCTCTGCTGTTCATTCCCGGGAGCTGTTGAGAATGCTCCTGATTCTGGGCCGCAATTGGACTGAACAGAGTTGGTCTGATCGTTTCTGGAGTTATGGACAGGACCTGATACGCTGTTGCCAAGGTCCCAGAGAAACCAGACGAGTGGTCTCACACCTATCACTCGCCCTGTTGAACCACATTGACTCACTAAAACCAAATAGAATCTCCATGGACTTGCCCTAACATTTATTAGTTTTTATTCATTTTTCTTTGTGTTGATATATGTATTGTGTTAGTTTTTGCAGATGCCGCAAGTATTAATGTCCAGTGAACTTTTGAGCTGGTTTGCTGTGTTTCCTGTTCAAGGATAGAGGTGTCGTCTATGGAAGGTTGTTTTTACACGTTTACATGACAATTTGTTGGACTGAGTTTTTCTCAGTCCAAAAAGGAGGTGTGAATTATGGGACGATTATAATTTGGCTTATTTTGGGCACGGGAAAGAACAAATGCAAATATGGTAAATATATCTAAAATACAAACAAAAAGTGACAAATTGATACATTTTATGGCAAACTACGATATAAGACATACGTTTCAGATATAGATACATTTTATAATGCTCTGTTTTCGGCATTTGTTGCAGTTCTGGGTCGACACTGAATTGTGCAAATGTGGAAAACCAGAAGCTAAAAAGGAGTTTATTCTCTACAAATTTAGGATTAATGAAACCTGTGTGCTTATATCCCTGAATTTTTCAGATAAAATTGACAACAACATTCCAACAGATAAATCAAGTTAAATAGTTAAATTTGAGTACAGCCATATTTTATAATTAGCTGGCATGGTCGTTCTCCGGCTCACGGTGAGCGATCTGGATGAGAATTTTTTTGTAACCTTTTTAATGTCTGTTCTTTGTGTTTCTGTTACAGAACTCGGTTTTGGTTCCTTGCCTCTGTGGGTGCAAGTAAGTGGTTGTAATTATGAGAATAGTTGACCCAAATGATTAAAAATGATTAAAGGTGCAAAACAAAACACACCAAATAAAAAACACCCCAGTGATGATTATATGATTCTATAGCCCAGACACTGAACCTGCACGGACGGAGGCAATAACCAGACGACTAGTTGAAGAACATTTCATCTGTAACTGTAATTTCATGATAAATATTAAGTTGATTGCAATATATGTTTTTGTTATAATAGGCTTTAAGGGTAATATGACACTGTGTTGATTGTAATCTGCTGGATGGTTGTCCTTACTCCTGGGTTCCACTGGGGCATCTATACAAGGAGTGGGGCGGACCAGGGGGACACTGAGTTCGGGACAAGTGAAACGCCAGAAGGGGGCGGTCCCAGCCTGTACTTGAAAGGAGTACAGCAAACCTTGAACTATGAATGGAACGACCTGGACCAGGGGAAGGAAAAGTCGAAATGTATCATCGACATGGACTACAAACCACCCAAGTTCCGCCGGGAAAGACTAATAAGCGGAAGTTATACCTGGGAAGAGAAGATTTTGAAACCACCGAGCGGCTGGTTGAGCTGTACTTTTGTGAACTAAAAATATTATGGTTTAAATGATCTCCTAGGAGATCAGAAGGGGGTTGAAGAGTTATAATATTTTTATGTGAAGTTATGCCTTTTAGCTATTTAGAAATGTTAATCAAAGGTCTGTACAAATGTTTTAAAAATGACAGGAAAACCGTCTCTAACACACGAACTCATAAAATGGCCGCCAAGGGCGGAGCCAAACGTCACATGACGGCTTGGGGACCAATGGAAACAACGACACGTAGTCTAAGGCATGATGGGAAAAATGTGACGTTTGCTCGGCTGCCCCGGGAGGAAGTCAGTCTCTCCCCGGGGGAACGGAGGCGGGCAGACAGGGAAATGGGAAGCAATTTGTTGTGCTTAGATTCCAATTGTGCAGGGAAATAAATCTTCGTGAGTTAATCTTCTGAATCCTGGTCCTCTTTATAACTGGTATGTGTTAATTAGCTGACCGCTCAGTGTTGACGATGCATCTGAACTCCTCTTCCAGTCATGGATACGCAGTGCTGTCCGGATACGGTAAAAACTTACAGGCAACAGGCATTAAGATGTATTTGTTATTAACATGTATCCGTGGACAGCACATTTAGAATAAGTATATTCTTCATGTTTCTTGTAATTTCTCTTTCTGCAACTGTGAAGCACTTTGAATTGCCTTGTGTATGAATTGTGCTCTACAAATAAACTTGCCTTGCCTTGCCTTGCCTTATTCCACGCTCTCCTGTGAATGTTTACATGTTATGGCCAATAGAAATATCAAATGTAAATGTTTGGGTGGTATTAGTTCAAGCAGACACTGTTTAATCATTCTTGTGATTTTAATAAAGATCAGACCACATTTAGTGACCATTTTAGGGAGAAATGTGAAAAATTCCAAACGGTGTACTTACTTTTCCCTCCCATTGTACTTACCTACCTTACTTACTAACTTACCTACTTACTTATAACAAAGCCCTATGTCTGTGTTGAATGTCCTGACTTTTCTGCAGACAGTAAAAGGATGCAGCCGGTGCCAGACAACAGCGGGGCTTGTTCTTTCCAAAGGCCTCTGACATAAGTGTCATGGTGTGATGGAGTGAAGTAAATCAAACCCAAAATGCAGGACTGCAACACAACTGGTAATGTTTAATAAGAGACGAAAAACAAAATAACAAAATCCAGAGATAACAAAACTCAACAAACCGCGTAGACGTAGACAATGACACGACAAAGTAAAAAGGAAACACAGGGGTTTAAATACATGAGGAAACGGCACAGGTGAAACATCAGGGCGGGGCAGGCAATCAACACAAGGGAAGCAAAGCAAAATCACCAGGACAGAACAAACATGTAAATAAAACACTGGACTAGACCACAGACAACATACAAAACCAGGGGAACAAAAGATGAATCATGACAATAAGAGCGCTTGTGTAACTCTACTGTTCACCTCAGCTCTGCCCCACCGCCCTGTTTGTGCAGCTGACCGCTACTTTCACCTCGTCAGGCTAGAAGAGGTGACTAATCATTATTACTCAGTTTTATCTACGATAGGACTTTGAGTGTTCGGGGCTGAGAACTCACTGACTCACTCGTCTGTCTGTCGTTGGAGTACACATGTAGGTTATGCTTCACTTTGCAGGGCATTTGGTGTTTTTTTGCACCTGCTGTTAGCGATTTTAATGTGATGCTGACATTTGTAATCAGCCTTCACAAAGACAACAAATGTTACTGCAATGGTTCCTGGCTGTAAGTTAAAATACCAGGTCTACAGAAAATGGAGGAATATCACCCAAAACATAACCTTTGACCTTTCTTTGGTCTGGTGACACCAGACCAAAGAAAGGTCTGGCTACTCCAGTTACCTTCCATGTAACTGGAGTAGCCTTTATTTTGTTGAGCCAGCCTTCGATCTCTTCAATATTAAAGGCTGCACTGCACTTCTAATACTGACTATAACATTTAAGATACCACTATTGACTTTTTTTCTCCACATTTCCTGCCTCTTTCACACGTGTTTCTAAGAGCTGAATGTAACAAGTACATTTCTCCATTGTGAGATCAATAAAGGCAATCTTATCTTATGTTATATATTTTTTAATCTAGTCTGCAAACTAGATGAGAGGTGGTTGAAAAGAGCATATGTGATACTGATACCCAGGTGGAAGCCAGGCCTGATCTTGTGTTTCTAAACGCAGACTATAGCGTAAGTCTAAGCTCAGAGAACAGAAGTGGTAGCTGAGGTGGACAGTGGAGAGCTGTTGTGTCGTACCAGATCAAGTGACCTGAATAAAGCATTTCACAAGAATAATTAGGCCCATGACGCTATTTGAATAACTGAGATAACACATACAAAAGGTCAACGGAACAATTACCTTTTTAAGAAAGAGTACAGATACTTCATTATAATATTATGTTCAAGTTTATTTCTCATATGCGTCAAATACAAGGTACCAAAGCAATGAAAAAAGTTTTGCCCTGGCACTCTTTCCGCTGAAAACGAATATAAAAACATTAATACAATACAAACAGAGCATTCCAGCAATAAAATGCAAAAACCTCAGCTTTCCTTTAGGCCAATGTATTACTCAAGTAGAAGTAAAAAGTACAACTATATTGTACAACTGCTCTAAGTAAGATGTTTACTTCAGAAAGTTACTCAAGTACATGCAGAGGTGGTAGAGTATCTGAAATATTCACTCAAGTAAGAGTAAAGTTACTTGGAAATATTACTCAAGTACAAGGACAAAGTAATGACCCAAACAGAGACTCGAGTAAAAGTAAAAGACAGTACTTGTAGCACTTGAGTACTGTGAGTACTGAGTAAATGCTTCAATACATTCAGCCGCAGTTTTGCCTGAAATTGCTCGGTCCAACCTTGTCTCGCTAACAAAAGGCTTTTGTCACATTTAATGCAGAAAGTGGAAAGAGTAACCCAAAGGTTCTACTCAAAGAACTACTACTGCCTCCATATCTTTCTCAAAAGTGCACAAGTACAGCAGCCAGACCTGTCCTAACCTGTGTTTCCTGTAGGCCTTTTGAAACAAACCAAACTCCCGGAGACAAATGACCCCCGCACAAACTTTGAAGTGAACTCTGTCGGGAAAGAACAGAATGTGCGCAGGTTGTGGCGATACCGCCGTCGCTCTGCCGATCCCGACAGACCTTGGAAGCTAAGCAGGGAAGGGCCTGGTCAGTACTTGGATGGGAGACCGTTTGGAAACACCAGGAAGCCTGGCGAATGCAGTGAGTGAGTGAGTGAGTGGTGCTGGTCGGAGAGGCCGATGGCACAGACTGGCTGCCTAGCTTCCTAGCTTCCATCAGTCTACCCCAGGGCAGCTGTGGCTACAATAGTAGCTTACCACCACCGAGTATGGAGTGAATGAATAGTGCAATGTAAAACATCTTTGAGTGTCCAGAAAAGCGCTATATAAAACCCATGCATTATTAGGCCCGAGAGCCTGACAGGGTCCGGGCCTGTTGTTATTGTAAAGGCAGTGCGCGGAGCGCACTGACGAAAGACGTGCGCGTAGCGCACGTCCCAAAAAGAGCGCGGAGCGCTCAAGAAACAGAGCGCGGAGCGCTCCCCATGCATTACACAGTAATAACGACACTCCCGGCACCCCGACCTGTCCGGTGATATAAGCGTGTGCCGCGAAAGCGGCACATTTGTTGCTGCTCGAAGAAAAAAAGGTGAAAACCACAGGCAAGGCGCAACATGGACAAGAAAGCAGTCGATGACGAGCGCAACGCGCTCGTCATCGACCATGGCCACTCACCAGCACTCAAAACACTAATACAGTGACTCAGGGCATCGAGGCCTATCCGATAATATAGGTCTTTGCCGCGAAAGCGGCATATTTGCTTCTGCTCGCACAAAAATACGAAAAAAAAAATCCATTGGGAAATATTGAGAAAGAAGAGGTAAAATACGAGCGCAACGCGCTCGTATTTGACAATGAACCCCACGGTTGGATTACTGGACGTGAGACCTTTCCGAATATATAAATATAAATATATAAATATTGTTATTGTACGGGTTTTTCTTATTATTATTATTATTTTTCCTCTCCCCCTAAAAAGCCAGTTTCGGCAACTTCCCACTGATGAAAAGTCCTGAATTTTGCCCAAAATTCAATTAGGTGAAAAAAAAAAACTTCACATCTCCAAAATGTAAAAATTCAAAAAAATGGCGCGTCAGCGCCCCCTGGAAAAACCACGTTAACATTGCGCCCTATGGCCAGACCCCTCAAAATCCCGAAATCCCCGAAAATTTTAGTTCGTCGTAGACGAACAAAATTCGGCACAGTGATTGGTCACGTGAAGCCAAACAAAAAAAGATATTATGCGGTTGCTAGGCAACCATCAGGAGGGCGGCCATATTGGCCAGAAGAGCGATCTGGCGCCGAAGGCGCCATTTCGTGCCCTCGCATTTGAACGAACTCGTCCTAGGCCGTTGATCGCAGCGACTCCCCGTTCGCTCCAGATCATCTACACAAGTGGGACATCAAAAGTTATTAAAAACTTTCTAATAGGATTAACGGTGTTGTCATGGCAACGCCATGAATTCGGCGTCCATTTTTAGCGCTCGCCGCCGCGTTCAAACAGTCATAACTCCCACATACTGTGGCCGATTTGAGCGAAACTTGAATCGTTGGTCGAGTCGTCGACCCCGGATGTTGTGATATAGGAAATTTGAAAATGGGCGCGATAGCGCCCCCTGCAGAGCACCAAATAAAAATGAATGAGGAAAATTTTTAACTTTGTCGTAGACAAAAGAAATTTGGCACAGACATCCGTCACGTGAACCCGAACAAAAAAGTCATTGAGGCCACGCCCCTTTCCCAACCGTGTTGCCATGGCAACGACCCGATGTCAACTTTGGCGCAGCCAAACCAAAATTGGTACACGCGTGCGTCATGACAGTCCGAACAAAAAAGTACATTACATGGTTGCTAGGCAACCAACAGGAGGTCGGCCATTTTGGGAAAAATGTAGTAATCTGGCGCCGAAGGCGCCATTTCATGCTCTCCCATTTGAACGAACTCGTCCTAGGGCGTTGAACGCAGCGACTCCCCGTTCGCTCCAGATCATCTACACAAGTGGGACATTAAAAGTTATTAAAAACTTTCTAATAGGATTAACGGTGTTGTCATGGCAACGCCATGAATTCGGCGTCCGTTTTCAGGACTCGCCGCCGTGTTTAAAGACTCATAACTCGCACAAACTGAAGCCGATTTGAGCGTAACTTCAATCGTTGGTCGAGTCGTCAACTCCGGATGTTGTGATTTAGGACATTTGAAAATGGGCGCGATAGCGCCCCCTGCAGAGCACCAAATAAAAATGAATGAAGAATAAGATCAAACTTTGTCGTAGACAAAAGAAATTTGGCACAGACGTGCGTCACGTGATCCCGATAAAAAAAGTCAATCATGGCCACGCCTCTTTTCCTATCGTGTTGCCATGGCAACCACCCGGTGTCAACTTTGGCGCAGCCAAACCAAAATTGGTACACACGTGCGTCATGACTGTCCGAATAAAAAAGTACATTACATGGTTGCTAGGCAACCAACAGGAGGTCGGCCATTTTGGGAAAAATCCAGTGATCTGGCGCCGAAGGCGCCATTTCTTGCCTTTGCTCTTTTATAATCTCGACCTAGTGTGGCAGGTAGGGCGCGGTAGCGCCTCCCGGTTATTGGGGCGGCGTGCGGCCACCGGCGTCAACCGGCCAAACGAGACCCTCGAGGGCCTCTAAATGCCGCTTGCGGCTTTAATTATAATTATAATTATAATAATAATAATAATTAGGCCCGAGAGCCTGACAGGGTCCGGGCCTGTTGTTATTCTACAAGCAGTGCGCGGAGCGCACTGACGAAAGACGTGCGCGTAGCGCACGTCCCTAAAAGAGCGCGGAGCGCTCAAGAAACAGAGCGCGGAGCGCTCCCATGCATTACACAGTAATAACGACACTCCCGGCACCCCGACCTGTCCGGTGATATAAGCGTGTGCCGCGAAAGCGGCACATTTGTTGCTGCTCGAATAAAAAAAGGTGAAAACCACAGGCAAGGCGCAACATGAACAAGAAAGCAGTCGATGACGAGCGCAACGCGCTCGTCATCGACCATGGCCACTCACCAGCACTCAAAACACTGTTACAGTGACTCAGGGCATCGAGCCCTATCCGATAATATAGGTCTTTGCCGCGAAAGCGCATATTTGCTTCTGCTCGCACAAAAATACAAAAAAAAAATCCATTGGGAAATATTGAGAAAGAAGAGGTAAAAGCCGAGCGCAACGCGCTCGTATTTGACAATAAACCCCACGGTTGGAATACTGGACGTGAGACCTTTCCGAATATATAAATATGCGCCGCCGAAGGCGGCGCTATATTGTTATTGTACGGGTTTTCTTATTAGGCCCGAGAGCCTGACAGGGTCCGGGCCTGTTGTTATTGTACAGGCAGTGCGCGGAGCGCACTGAAGAAAGACGTGCGCGTAGCGCACGTCCCAAAAAGAGCGCGGAGCGCTCAAGAAACAGAGCGCGGAGCGCTCCCCATGCATTACACTGTAATAACGACACTCCCGGCACCCCGACCTGTCCGGTGATATAAGCGTGTGCCGCGAAAGCGGCACATTTGTTGCTGCTCGAATAAAAAAAGGTGAAAACCACAGGCAAGGCGCAACATGGACAAGAAAGCAGTCGATGACGAGCGCGTTGCGCTCGTCATCGACCATGGCCACTCACCAGCACTCAAAACCCTAATACAGTGACTCAGGGCATCGAGGCCTATCCGATAATATAGGTCTTTGCCGCGAAAGCGGCATATTTGCTTCTGCTCGCACAAAAAAACGAAAAAAAAAATCCATTGGGAAATATTGAGAAAGAAGAGGTAAAAGAGGAGCGCAACGCGCTCGTATTTGACAATGAACCCCACGGTTGGATTACTGGACGTGAGACCTTCCGAATATATAAATATGCGCCGCCGAAGGCGGCGCTATATTGTTATTGTATGGGTTTTTCTATTATTATTATTATTTTTCCTCTCCCCCTAAAAAGCCAGTTTCGGTAACTTCCCACTGATGAAAAGTCCTGAATTTTTGCCCAAAATTCAATTAGGTGAAAAAAAAAAACTTCACATCTCCAAAATGTAAAAATTCAAAAAAATGGCGCGTCAGCGCCCCTGGAAAAACCACGTTAACATTGCGCCCTATGGCCAGACCCCCCAAAATCCTGAAATCCCAGAAAATTTTAGTTCGTCATAGACGAACAAAATTCGGCACAGTGATTGGTCACATGAAGCCAAACAAAAAAAGATATTACGCGGTTGCTAGGCAACCATCAGGATGGCGGCCATATTGGCCAGAAGAGCGATCTGGCGCCGAAGGCGCCAATTCGTGCGCTCGCATTTGAACGAACTCGTCCTAGGGCGTTGAACGCAGCGACTCCCCGTTCGCTCCAGATCATCTACACAAGTGGGACATCAAAAGTTATTAAAAACTTTCTAATAGGATTAACGGTGTTGTCATGGCGACGCCATGAATTCGGCGTCCATTTTCAGCGCTCGCCGCCGCGTTCAAACAGTCATAACTCGCACAAACTGTGGCCGATTTGAGCGAAACTTGAATCGTTGGTCGAGTCGTTGACCCGATGTTTTGATATCTGAAATTTGAAAATGGGCGCAATAGCGCCCCCTGCAGAGCACCAAATAAAAATTAATAGGGAAAAAAATTTAAGTTTGTCGTAGACAAAAGAAATTTGGCACAGACATCCGTCACGTGACCCCGAACAAAAAAGTCATTGAGGCCACGCCCCTTTTCTCACCGTGTTGCCATGGCAACGACCCGATGTCAACTTTGGCGCAGCCAAACCAAAATTGGTACACGCGTGCATCATGACAGTCCGAACAAAAAAGTACATTACATGGTTGCTAGGCAACCAACAGGAGGGCGGCCATTTTGGGAAAAATGTAGTAATCTGGCGCCAAAGGCGCCATTTCATGCTCTCCCATTTGAACGAACTCGTCCTAGGGCGTTGAACGCAGCGACTCCCCGTTGGCTCCAGATCATCTACACAAGTGGGACATCAAAAGTTATTAAAAACTTTCTAATAGGATTAACGGTGTTGTCATGGCAACACCATGAATTCGGCGTCCATTTTCAGCGCTCGCCGCCGCGTTCAAAGAGTCGTAACTCGCACATACTGTGGCCGATTGAGCGAAACTTGAATCGTTGGTCGAGTCCTCGACCCCGGATGTTGTGATATAGGAAATTTGAAAATGGGCACGATAGCGCCCCCTGCATTGCACCAAATAAAAATGAATGAGGAAAAAAAAGGAACTTTGTCGTAGACAAACGAAATTTGGCACAGACATCCGTCATGTGACCCCGAACAAAAAAGTCATTGAGGCCACGCCCCTTTTCCCACCGTGTTGCCATGGCAACGACCCGATGTCAACTTTGGCGCAGCCAAACCAAAATTGGTACACGCGTGCGTCATGACTGTCCGAACACAAAAGTACATTACATGGTTGCTAGGCAACCAACAGGAGGTCGGCCATTTTGGGAAAAAATCGAGTGACCTGGCGCCGAAGGCGCCATTTCTTGCCTTTGCTCTTTTATAACATTATAACCAGGTAGGGCGCGGCAGCGCCTCCCGGTTATTGGGGCGGCGTGCGGCCACCGGCGTCAACCGGCCAAACGAGACCCTCGAGGGCCTCTAAATGCCGCTTGCGGCTTTAATTATTATTATTATTATTATTATTATTTTTCCTCTCCCCCTAAAAAGCCAGTTTCGGCAACTTCCCACTGATGAAAAGTCCTGAATTTTTGCCCAAAATTCAATTAGGTGAAAAAAAAAAACTTCACATCTCCAAAATGTAAAAATTCAAAAAAATGGCGCGTCAGCGCCCCCTGGAAAAACCACGTTAACATTGCGCCCTATGGCCAGACCCCTCAAAATCCCGAAATCCCCAAAAATTTTAGTTCGTCGTAGACGAACAAAATTCGGCACAGTGATTGGTCACGTGAAGCCAAACAAAAAAAGATATTATGCGGTTGCTAGGCAACCATCAGGAGGGCGGCCATATTGGCCAGAAGAGCGATCTGGCGCCGAAGGCGCCATTTCTTGCCCTCGCATTTTAACGAACTTGTCCTAGGCCGTTGATCGCAGCGACTCCCCGTTCGCTCCAGATCATCTACACAAGTGGGACATCAAAAGTTATTAAAAACTTTCTAATAGGATTAACGGTGTTGTCATGGCAACGCCATGAATTCGGCGTCCATTTTTAGCGCTCGCCGCCGCGTTCAAACAGTCATAACTCCCACATACTGTGGCCGATTTGAGCGAAACTTGAATCGTTGGTCGAGTCCTCGACCCCGGATGTTGTGATATAGGAAATTTGAAAATGGGCGCGATAGCGCCCCCTGCAGAGCACCAAATAAAAATTAATGAGGAAAAAATTTGAATTTTGTCGTAGAAAAAAGAAATTTGGCACAGACATCCGTCACGTGACCCCGAACGAAAAAGTCATTGGGGCCACGCCCCTTTTCTCACCGTGTTGCCATGGCAACGACCCGATGTCAACTTTGGCGTAGCCAAACCAAAATTGGTACACGCGTGCGTCATGACAGTCCGAACAAAAAAGTACATTGCATGGTTGCTAGGCAACCAACAGGAGGGCGGCCATTTTGGGAAAAATCCAGTGATCTGGCGCCGAAGGCGCCATTTCGTGCCCTCGCATTTGAACGAACTCGTCCTAGGGCGTTGAACGCAGCGACTCCCCGTTCGCTCCAGATCATCTACACAAGTGGGACATCAAAAGTTATTAAAAACTTTCTAATAGGATTAACGGTGTTGTCATGGCAACACCATGAATTCGGCGTCCGTTTTCGGTGCTCGCCGTCACCTTTAAACAGTCATAACTCGCACAAACCGTGGCCGATTTAAGCGTAACTTCAATTGTTGGTCAAGTCCTCGACCCCGGATGTTGTGATATAAGAGATTTGAAAATGGGCGCAATAGCGCCTCCTGCAGAGCACCAAATAAAAATGAATAAAATCGAACTTTGTCGTAGACAGAAGAAATTTGGCACTGACGTCCGTCACGTGACCCCAAACAAAAAAGTCATTGAGGCCACGCCCCTTTCCCCACCGTGTTGCCATGGCAACGACCCGATGTCAACTTTGGCGCAGCCAAACCAAAATTGGTACACAGGTGCGTCACCACTGTCCGAACAAAAAAGTACATTACGTGGTTGCTAGGCAACCAACAGGAGGTCGGCCATTTTAGGAAAAATCGAGTGATCTGGCGCCGAAGGCGTCATTTCTTGCCTTTGCTCTTCGACCTAGTGTGGCAGGTAGGGCGCGGCAGCGCCTCCCGGTTATTGGGGCGGCGTGCAGCCACCGGCGTCAACCGGCCAAACGAAACCCTCGAGGGCCTCTAAATGCCGCTTGCGGCTTTAATTATTATTATTATTCTGTTTGAGACAATGTAAATACAGGAGGAGATGGCTTGAGCAGCTGTCGTGGAGCTATCCCAGTCCCCAAAGGTGCACTGTATTTGGGATCTGTTTGGTTTCAGTGTGACCCAGGGCTGACCTCACTCCCCATATCCTCTCCGACATGGCCTCGCGCTGATTTATGCGCAGGGTAATGTAGACCTCAGCTGTGTGTTGCGTGGAAACAAGGGAAATAGAATTTTATATATAACGAGGCAAGGCCTGTGTAGTCGTAGTTAGATTTGTCCTCTCCTTTGCCTGTGCTTCTATGCTGCTGCTGGGGCGACTGCAGTGCAGCCCCGGGGACTTATTTTTCATCCGGGCGCTTTAAAAAGTCAAAAGTGCGTTTCTGGGTATAACTTAATATAGCTTACAAATATTTTGAGAGAAAAAAATCTCTTGCATTTGACTTGAGAAAGGGAATCTTATTTGTATACAGAAGGGACAAGTTTTGGTATCACTTTATTTTACAGTATCTTGATACATTGTACCTAACTAAATTGAGTACAATGTAATGTGCTCTGTAACAATCTGTAATAACTTGTACCTATGGGTAAATACACAATGAAATAGTACTTTTTCCAGTACAAGAGTACTTTGTAGGTACATTATATAATAGGACATGAGACCCTTAGGATTAGGGCTGAAGGTTAGGATTAGAGTTATGTTTTATTACATTATGTACCTACAAACTACAAATACATATTATTCTATTGTGTATCTAACCCATAGGTACAAGTTATTACATATTGTTTGATTTGGTTTGACTCACCCAGGCCCCTGGTACCCCCTAACGGTCGCCTGTCTTGGTACGGACCAGACCCATGATCAGGCATTTACATGATGTTATGTCCCAGGGGACTAGCACTGCAAAAATCTTCACAGTTTCTGAAACATAGCACACCTCTTCCCAAACGCTGCACCGTAGACATATTATTAATAGACGTTCATTCCTCATTCCTCCAGTTTACCACAATGACCACGTTCAAAGGGGGAAATCATGTTATAAAGTTATTACACATTGTTACAGAGCACATTACATTGTATTAAATTTAGTTATCAATGGTGCTGTAAAATAAAGTGTTACTCAATTTTTCATTCATGCCACAATGAAGATGAAAGAATTGAAGCGCCAATAAGGAATGGACATTGGTTCCGTAGTCAACCCTATCTGCAGAGGGATTCCCATCTGCCCCGGGTCTATCTATAGCCTGTGTGTCCATGGGAGTGGACTTCTTCTCCTTGTGGGTTTTGTGTTTTTTCTTGCCGTCCAGGACTCGTGTCCATCTGCTGCTGACTGCCTTTAGACATTACATTTGTTGAGACATACATTGTTGAGACATTACATTTGTTCGGACGTTACATTTGTTGAGACATTACATTGTTTAGACATTACATTTGTTTAGACATCGTATTTGTTTAGACATTACATTTGTTGAGACATTACATTTGTTCAGACGTTACATTTGTTCAGATATTACATTTGTTCAGATGTTACATTTGTTCAGATGTTACATTTGTTCAGACATTGCATTTGTTTAGACATCGCATTTGTTTAGACGTTACATTTGTTGATATTACATTTGTTCAGACATTACATTTGTTTGGACATCACATATGTTTGGTTATTGCATTTATTAGTTTTTTGTTGCTCTGTTCTGATGTTTGGCACAGCCCTGTGAGGCAACTCCTGTTAGGATATTGGGCTATACAAAACAACTTGATTTGGTTTGACTCACCCAGGCCCCTGGTACCCCCTAACGGTCGCCCGTCTTGGTACGGACCAGACCCATGATCAGGCATTTACATGACGTTATGTCACAGGGGACTAGCACTGCAAAAATCTTCACAGTTTTGGAACATAGCACACCTCTTCCCAAAGACTGCACACCGTTTCCTTTGTTAGGACTAATTTCTCAAAGCACGGCACTCTTATCAGAAGCGCACTTTGTTTTCAAAATATGACCTTAATAGTCAAAACTTAAATAAGACTCTGCACAGCAATAAACTGCTCAGTCAATGCGTTTTATATGGAACTGCAAAGAAAAAAAATAAGACAAAGGCATATTTCTTTTTGGCTGTGTTTCAGTTTAAATGTTTTTTTAAAATATATTTTTCGATAAGAGACTTTATTCTCGTTTGAGTGCGTCCTAATGTGCACGTTTGCGTTTTGAACAGTGCTATGAGTGAAAAGTGTGTTCAGATGAATAAGGAATGTGTCCAGTCTTATGCTTAAACAGTTCAAGAGTTTTGGGAAACTGACAGCACACTCATCAAAGCCCATCTTTTTTTTTTTTTCTGGAAATCTCTTTTGAAGCAAATACAGTCCTGATAATGATACTCGATTTTGGATACTCCCACACACAAACTACACAAAACAGGCTGTTTATTAGCAGTAACTCTTTTCCAAATCATCCCAGTGTTCTCAAACGCGGCCAAACCACACTATGGGACGCATGTTGTTCCAGCCTCAGTTAACATCAGGCTGTTTGGACAGAGCTGTGTGAGAACTGAACTGCTTCACTGCTCAGTCTGTTTGTCATTTATCTGCAGAAAAGGTTTTAACAAGGCCCAGGGCATGTGTTATCATTTTATCGAACTCTTGTATAACCTCTTGGCCCAAGTCTCAAGAAGAAATGGGTAACTCAGCGTTCACTTCAGCGCGAGTAACCAAAAGACCTCACTAACACCTCAAACTTCTACATCTGTTCCTAAACTGGAGGAAGGTGAGGGCATCAGAGGGAACAATCAAGTGCTAAAATGTGGACATGGATGATGAGGCCCTTATGTCCAATGGGCAATAGTTCCTCTCATGATAAAATAAGTCCTTTATTTAAAGTGATAGTGTTTAAGATTGCAAAGTGAAGGGAAATGTTAAAGTAATGGGTGATGGTCATCCGTGTAATCAGGGGATGTGTGGCCAGGAAAAATGACAATATGGTCAAAAAACTCACATAATTATAAGCGAAGTGCCCGTCTCAGGCCGTGTGTTGCATTATGGGTAAGGTAAATGTTTTGGCTACTAAACACTATACACAGATAGCAAAAAGCAATAAGGAGATCTATGATTTGGAACATTTCAAGAAGAAAGTTGATTTAGTTTCTAGTCCTGTTACAACCAGGACTGCGTTGTAACAAAGGAAAAAAAGAAGAAGACAGAAACGAAAAGAAGAATGAAGAGAGATGCTGTTAAAAGTGACCAGTCCTTGTTCATAGTTGGAGATTAACACATGTCTGACCCTTGAAGGCGACTGACGGGAGGTTGGACACATAGATATAAAATACTGTAGGCTACAACGAAGTCCAGGGTCTAAAACCGTGGCCTCTCCACCGGCTTTGTATTGAAACATAAATAAAGTATTGAGGGATGGAATAATTTATATTTACTATAATCTAGGAGTAATCATGGACTCAGACCTGAACTTAAACAGAGCAATAACATCATCAGCTTTTTACCATCTGAAAAACATTAAGATCAGAGGAATAGTGTCAAAACCAGACTTAGAGAAACTCATCCATGCATTTGTCTCCAGCAGGTTAGACTACTGTAACGGCCTGCTCACTGTTAGAGCTGCAGAACATCCAGAACGCTGCTGCTCGAGTCCTGACAAGAACCAGGAAATACGACCATATTAGTCCAGTGCTCCGGTCTCTGCACTGGCTTCCTGTCGCTCAGAGAATAGAATTTAAAACAGCTCTGCTTGTTACAAGTCTTTTCATGGTTTAGCACCAAAGTACATCTCTGACATGTTAGAGCCGTATGAACCATCTCAGGCCCTGAGAACTTCAGGGAGAGGTCTCCTGGTGGTTCCCAGAGTCAATAATAAACACGGTGAGGCTGCGTTTCAGTTTCATGCAGCTAAAATCTGGAACAGTCTTCATGAGGATGTGAGACAGGCCTCAACTCTGACAATGTTCAAATCCAGGCTGAAAACAGCTCTTTTTACCTGTGCATATGAAAACTGAAAGCATTTTATCTGCACTCTTGCCTTTTAGCTTAATTATTTACTTCATTACTTCATTTTTATGTGATGTTTTATGGATTTTATCTGCATTCTTGTAATTTTATGCAACTGTGAAGCACTTTGAATTTCCTTGTGTATGAATTGTGCTCTACAAATAAACTTGCCTTGCCTCAAATCTTGGCATTTTGATGTGAAAAACAAAGAGACAATTTATAACTTGACTTAATAAAAAGTCCAGACACAATCCTTGCTTTTGGAAGTGGAAACAACCTTCTTTTTTTTTTTATTGTGGCCTGACCGACCCACATAGATTAGACTCTACTGTAAATTCCTTTTATTTTTATATTTTTGTAATTGATCTGACGACACTGCGAATCCATCGATAATTTGACAGGCAGCTATTTATCCATTATATTTAACATATTCACCGTTTGGGAACTTTTCTCTGTGATTCCTGGACGATTTTAAATGACTTAAAAAGTGACAGTATCGGGCTGATCCCAAAATCACTGTTTGAAGGGAATTATTTTGATACTTCAAGTGTCCTCTGGAAACGGCAAAACTATCCTGTCTCTATGAGGTCTTAGTTTGTGTAAAACCTACTCAGTCTGGAGTTGTTGTAAAACATAAAATACCAATGTAAAAGTGTCCAAAACAGAGCGTTACATGTGAACTTCAAACCTATGGACTATGGGCTTCAGATCAATTTCACAGTTTTCATCAGTTTTCCGTGTTCCTCTGAAAAGGTGCTGGTTCTTTGGGAGGGCGGCCCGTCCGTGAATCAGAGGTGGAGATGCCATGGACCCCCCAGAGGTCAGACCTGGACTTCACACATATTTCTACTTTAATACACCTGCAGTTATAAAACATGAAAACTCCAAATACCTTTCAAATACCTTTCTCTGTCTCTTTCCCTCGTCTAACCAAGACATTTTCACGTGACAAGTAACTGACACCAGTGAACCCTCGGAGCTGCTCTTTACGGACCAGCGTGTGTCTCTGAATGCCCCGCTGGAGCCCAATTAGTGCCTGGGAATCAGGTCCAGTCAGCGAAGAGGCTCACCACTGAGCGCTCCAGAGAGGGCTCCCCTTAAACCCCTGCAGAAATATCACGCTCCCAAAACGGAAAATATCCTGCATTCAGGAAAAACAGATGCTGCAGACTCTTCCCAAACAGAAGTATTTACAGTAACTCCAGCCATGGGAGCCATCCTTGGACAACAGGGAATATGGGGTTTGAATGTGTTAAACAGCTTAGTCATATGTATAAGTCCTCGTTTGTGCATATGGAGAAATCAGAGCGTATGTGGGAAGAAAAATCACTGCGTGTTTCTGGGTTTATTAATCTAGACGTGGCTCAAACCTTACGCTAGTGGTTCCCAACCTTTATTGTCTTGCGTACCCCTTGGGCCTTTCAGTGGTCGTCCGTGTGCCCCCTACCTCAAGGGTGTTACCGTTTATTTAGAAATGAATTACTTAAAAGTGGTATGTGTAAGAAAAAAGGACAATGCTGCAGTCAAAATAAACCTAAAATTCTCCCAAAGCAACACATTTTACTGAAAAATAGTTTTTCCTATAAATAAACAAAAGTTATATTTCCCCCTTTTTTCAGTCTGAAATAGTTCCAAGTACCCCCTGCTAGGTCCTCGAGTACCCCCAGGGGTCCCCGTACCCCTGGTTGGGAAACACTGCCTTACGCCACATCAGGAGGGGATTTACTTTAGAGCTGGGCGATTTTTGGGGGGGGAATAGAAAAGCTGGATTTACGATTCAATTAGATTTTTTTTCCCCATTTAAAACAAAATAACTGCTGACTGTAAATGTATACATTTTAAAATATATGTTTATTGTTTTTAGTTAAAGTGCATCAACAAACCTCAACAAATAGCAAATGCAATCACTGTAAAAAACTGAAATGTCTCTGTGCAGTTTGGAACATCCATCCATCTTCTTCCACTTGTCTGTTGCCGGGTCGTGGGGGCAGCTGTTGGAGCTGCACCAGCCCCTATGGCTCCTCCTGCAGGTGGTGGGTCCACAGAAGGACGGCCTCATGGTTCTAACTGGGCCTGTTGGTCTCTCATAAGGGGCTTCTGAACCGCTCTTTGTCTGACCCGTCACCTAGGACCTGTTTGTCATGGGAGACCCTACCAGGGGCACCAAGCCCCCGACAACAGAGCTCCCAAGATCATCCGGGCACTCAGTTTGTAACAAAGATGTTTAAACAGCCAGTTTATTAATACAAAAAAAAATTATTGATTTGACCAACTCGATTTTCAAATCAAATCGATATTTTGCCCAGCCCTAATTAACATGTACACCAGTTTTAACTGAACCCTGAACCACACTGGAAAACAGTGTTTAACATGATTGCACATTGCATACTCATAATTAGTGCTTTATTCCCTAAACTACACTCTCATTTGCTGCTCTGTAATCACAGTCTCCCCTGGTTCCACTCATGTACTGTTTTGTGTCCAAAAAAAAAAACATTTATTGCACTGTACAAGTCTGCACTTACTAATATGATTACTATTTTATATTATACATTATATAATATAAACTTTTATAGAAATTTTGCACCTTTGTGTTTTTGTTTGGTTCTGTCTTAGATGTGTTTTTTGACTATAACGTTTGATTGATTTAGTTAAACGTACAACGCAGCTACAGCGGAATATTCATGTGCATCAACAACATGCTCCTCCATACTACAGGTCCGAGTGCGTCAGCTCTGGACACAGACACTTTCCCCCCACACGTTTTCATGTCTTTATTTACTTTTATTTATTAAAGATCACTTTTTATTCTTCAAATCAGGCGATGTAATCTTGGATAGGTTATAGGGTTAATGTGGATTAGGGAAACATTTTATAATGCACAAAAAATTATGTAGTGTTAAAGCAATTATTTATTACTTCCTAATCGTCTGCTGCTCGTTCATACGGCAGGATCTGAGCGGTACTGGTAAGGTCCAAATACACCAAAATATGCACCATTCACTTCATTGTGTCAGTACCTTTGGACTTAAATGTACATTACTGTCATTAATAGTTGGTAGGACTAATCTACAGATTTAGCGCAGGAAAAATATAAATATATCCAAAAAGTAAACGCCTCTCTGTCTGCAAATGTTTAAGCGCCATCTTTGAGAACATCTTGATTTTTCTCTGTTCCTTGTGTTTGTGTGAGGACTTAAAGGCGCCACGCTGAGTCGACCACCTGCCTTTAATGACCGTCTCATCTGGGATCAGCTCAAATCCTCACTTTAATGAAATGAGCAATCGCCTTAGAATTCTACAGCTGACTCTGTTTAGGTTACGCCAGCTTTATTCAATAATTTCACTGTGGTGTTACAAAGTGATGATATTTTTCAAATGTCAATAGGGATCGGATGACTAAAGTAATCCATCGTCTTATGGGTGAACTAGCGGATATTGTCTAAGCTTTTTAACTAAAGTCAGTATGAAAAACGAAGAATAAAACAAGGGACTAAACGTTTGATATAAAGTCACTAATGGAACTGGCCTGTGCTCTGTCCACGTGGGAGAAGAAACATGAGGCAGCCAATATGTTTGACTGTAAAGTCTAAAATCTAAAATCCATTTACATTTAGTCGATGGAATTTTAAATTTTGAATCTTGACGAAAACAAAACATTTCCAAAAGACTGAAACTATATTAAGAGATGTTTCAAAATGAACACTGCACAGAACAAAGCCATACACGAAACCCCTCCCCAGTAAGGATGGGCAGATCGATTACTCTGCGGTGATTTATCCATATCTGAAAATATGAAAATAATTAAAGGCACACTGCTTAAAGGGGCTAGATGGAAGTTGGTCATTTTTATACTCACTACTGCCACCTCAGGTCTAACGTGTAACTGCAGTCTCTATATTAAGCTCGTGCATGACGATGGAGATAGTTTGGACCTGAGGTAACACCTTTCTGAGTGACAGTGCAGGATTTTAGAGGCAGTTGTGGTGAACAGGTCTGGGCTCATTCTACACATTAGGACATGGCTGGAGCAAGTGGAAAATACGTCATTTTATCATTTTTAAACTCTGTCGAGTCCCTTTACTGCTATACTGTTGCCATCAGTACAAAACATGCGCCTAATGACCCGCTCGACACGGAAAATGTTATTACTGCAGTGGGTAATCAAAGAATGGATCTGGATGAGGACCTTCAATACAAAAAAGTAATCCAAAAATAGGTCACTTGTGCTTGAAATAAGTATAATTGCCCTTGATTTGAGTATAATCTGCCAATGGAACGAGTATTTTTGCACATGAAAAAAAAAGAAGCTCTTATTGTGCTTAAAATTCAATGTCTGTGTAAGCTCTCGGTCGTACAGGAGTTGTCCATCTTAAACGAAGGTACTTGAGTCGTCTTCTGTACTCTGTAGTTGAAGTCTCGAACGTTTCGCCTCTCATCCAAAAGGCTTCGTCGGCGCACTAAGGTTCAGCTCAGCCCGCAGATAAAGACCATAGGGAGGAGTTTAGCTCGGCCCGGCTCCTCCCCTCGAATCACAGCTACTCTCACCTGTGGGTAAACAACCTTTGGAGTAGAGCGTCTCTAACGACCTGCTAAACCCCAGTATCGGTCAGTCCTGTCCTATTCATGGCTGATCACTGCTGATTACCTGCGAATGAATATTAAATCTCATATTACATGTAATATATGTTTGTTTTCGTATTTCAAGTTCACTGGCAGATTTCTCTATTTCGAAAGTCAAAATTACTCATATTCGGATAAAATATTCTTAATTCCAGTCATTTTAATTTATCAAGATATGGCTTTTTGCAGTGTAACCTATTCAAATCTCATTCTGCTGACTTTACTCCACATCCCCATTTTTCCCTCTTCATTAAACCTGTTCACTGCCACCTTAGGGTCAGGATAATGGTTAGGGTTGTAGTTATTTTCTCCAATTATGCAAACCCAAATCTCACACCTCATTTGAAAGCCAAGACCTTCTAGTTTCTGAAAATATGCATGAGATCTGTGTGAGTGAAACACGACTTACATCACACTTGCCGCTCCAGTTTTTCCCAAATCTAAAAGCTTCCCGACTGGAGCTCACAGGCCAGAGTAACGCCCCATTTGAAAGCTAAGACCTACAAAACTCCTCTAAGCTTCTTCATTGTTTTTGTTATCACGTTTTAAGTCGTTTTGTTGCATTTATTTTTTGTTTTGTTTAGAGACAATTGTCCTCCATGATCGACTCTGTCCTATTTCTGCTCATGTGTGTGTGTGTGTCTCCGCACCTGCTATTTGTGCTGGGGACAGTGCAGCGGGGATTGTGGGTACTGCAGACATTGTGGGGCCTTGTTGTGGTGACCTTCGCAGAATGAAGCCGGTCGTCTGCTTATGTTCCTGATCCAAGCTGTGTTTGCGTGACACAGAACAAAGCTTATGTTTATGTAGTACAGTAAAGTACACGCTGAAGCTCACAGGAAATACTTTTATCAAATAGATATGGAAATAGTATACAAATAGAATACTTCAATGTTATTATCTCAACTACGACGATTTCCAGACCCTGGCGCTCAGGTATATGCACTCTATTCAATTGTAAAACATTTAAACTTACAGACTATCATGTTAGTAATGATGGAAGTGAAGATTGTAGGGGAGAGTGGGGTAAGTCGATGGCTGATTTATCACTATAGACACCCTGAGGAATATCAGCTATCGACCAAAATGCCAATGTGGGCGATATTAACTCGCTGGCGACTTTTGCAAATAACTCCGGCCCTTTTTGCGTGGAAAGAGGAGGGACAGTGCTTTAAAATGAGCCCTCGCTGAGCTTCCTAGATCTCCGGTTTATGAAATTGCATTAGATTTGTGTCCAAAAGTGCACTCTCCTTCTGCAGAACTGCAGTTACACAATCGCCCGCCACGTGTTCTAAACGATTCTAGATAAATACTTGCTGATTTTGTTTTGCTTAAAGTAGACTTTTCCTCAAAACGTGCATCTTACGTAGGCATGGTGGGCAAATGTAACTTAGTGTAAGAAGTGTTGCATATGTTTAGAGTAATATTGATGGTTTATCACAGTTGTTTTACTTGGGAACATACATTGGTGATGATTTTTTTATTTTTAGCTTGTGTGTATGATTGAAACATTTAGTATAGTAATAGATGTTTAACTATAGGCTTTTTGGTGGATGAAAATACATCAAATGAAATCATATCTGCCTATATCCCCTTAACGCCAGGTTTGGCTAAATAGTGCCATACCTCTTCTTGCAAGACTGTGGCTAAAATAATGCATGTTTTCCCTTGATGCCTGTTTGCCCACATCCATGCCGTACCTAGGAACCTTTTGCAAGCACTAGTTTCTCGTAGGACCGGTTAGAGCAGGAACCACATCCGGGTCATGGTAGCTACTTAGCGGAAATAGCATTTCTGCAAATCGAGGCTGCAACTTCAATGAAATCTTCAAATGTAAGTTGAGTTGTGCTAAAATAAAAATATGTAGCTGCTCATCGTTTCCATCTTAGATTATTTATTGGAATGAACTTCGTGTGATGGATATTATTTTTGTTATTTGGCGATTTATGTACGTCGTGAATTAGTGACATCAGGCCATAATGGAAAACTGCAATAGCCATCGGCATGCATACGGCCACAGTGACCGCATTTTAGTATTATTTAGATCTATTACAGTGCTAAAACGTTTTTTAGAACATGCCATTCTAGTGAATTTCTATAATCATTGTAACAATAACATACAAGGATATATAAAAAAATGTATCCTTATTTTACACAGAACAAAATGAAACTTTTCATGTTGTATGCAAAGCGACCACAAGGTGGACCTATTGGACCACAAACAAGAGTTCCACCGTCTGAACATAATGTGCAATTATAATATAATTTGCAAATAAGTAATGGTAAATGGAGGTTCTTATGTACAATGAATAATAAAACCTCAGAAAAGGGAGTAAAATATGATAATTAGTAATAAAAATGGTGACTATGTTATGTAGATAAACTGTCTGCACCTTTCTAAAGTGCTTTTTTTTCCTACATCAGGTGATGAAAGCAGCAGCAGCAGTGAGCTGCTGTATTTATGCCTGTTGTTGCTAATTAGCGACATACCTAAAACTATCTGTATCTGTACTATGTGCTACAGATAAATTAACAATCTGCACTTAATTTAGCATCAGCTTGAAAGCAAAAACACTGATAATATAATTTTTTCTATAATTGGAAATAATAACTTTTACAAAATTCAGCAGCTCGTGTCCTGACAAAGACCAGGAGGCGGGACCACATTACACCGGTTTTAGAGTCATGCATTGGCTCCCCGTGTGTTTCAGGATCGATTTAAAGTTCTTTTAATGGTTTTTAAATGTCTTAATGGTCTTGGTCCTTCTTATCTCTCAGAATTGCTTTTACCTTATGAACCTTCACGGCCCCTTCGCTCCTCCGGCAGGGGTCTCCTAGTTATTCCTAAAGTCAACAAAAAGACTCACGGCGAGGCGTGAGTCACAGTGGCCAATCTGCCACTGTGTTTCCCATAACGTCACCAAGTGCGTTTTCTCTCTGATCTTTGGATCAGCTTTACCCAAATCTAAAATGTTGCCTCCTATAGGGCCTCATTTGAAAGCTAAGACCTACAAAACTCATCTAAATGGATCCTTTTCCTCGCGTTGTCACTTTTTAGATATTTTTTCCCCATTGCTTTTTGTTGCGTTTTCTTCACACTTTTCGCTGTAGCTCTTTTATGGGTTTTTGTTGCAATTTTGTCACTTTTTGTCACGTTTTTTTTGTGGCGTTTTCATAACTGTTCTGCTGCTTTTTTTTTGGTTACGTGTTTGTCGCTCTTCTGTTGCATTTTCATCCTTGTTTCCGTCTCATTTTGTTGCTATTTTGACACTTTTTTCCAAGAAGCATTTAGGGGAAGAGGTTAATGCTTTTGCCACCTTTCTAAAACACTTTCTCATATCCAGTCAGTCCACTTGGTACTTGGGAGAGGGGAGGGATGACATGGAGTAACCTTTCCTCGGCATCCAGCCCGAGCCCCGAGCCTGTAAATCTTACCCCTGTGGAGGAACCCTGACCCTGGGCTCCACATCCTGTCACCCCCCCACCCTTTAACTCCAGCCAAGTCCATGGGATCTGCTCGGAAAATGAGCGAGTGCAGCAGCAGGGCCTTTGGGTTCGGATCAAGAGGCAAAAATAGCCTGGCCTTATGGACTCCCATGCATTGCGGAGGCCTTTGATACTGTGAGCTGTCCGTGCACTCGATGTCGTTTATGGCTCACAGTAGGAGCTGATTTATGGCTGTTATTGCACAAGGTTTGGGCTCGTCAACGCTCTCCCTGCTGCATAAATCAACTTTATATCGTCGGTATGGAAGCAGACCTAATGTGACTCTCTCTTCTGACCATTTTCTGCCAAATCTTGCAGCTTTGGCTTGCTATCTAGACCGTTTTGTTTTATTAAAGAGGTTTGCACTTGGACAGAGACAGAGATGTAGTTAATTTTCCAGTCCGAGTTAAATTCAAGTCCTGATTGTTAAAGTTCTTATTGTGCTGAATATGAGTTCCAAATGTTCCAGTCCGAGTCAATGTAGTACATTTCAAGGCCATGGGGTATCCTCTGAGTTCCTCACGATTCGATACAATACACGATACATGGCTCACAGATAACGATACTGTGATGATCAATATAGAAAAACATGGGATTATTAACCTTTTTTTTTTTAAACCATACTACATATTTTTCATGATTTACATTTGTTTCCATGTGTACACCTTTTCTTAATTAAATAAGTAAATAAATTATCCCTGACTTACACACTGCAAATGGATCTATTGATCTGCCAGTGGCATCACTTCATGTACATTTAAATAAAGAAACCACAGTCCTATTTCAAAAGAATACATCAACCCCAAATGTGTGTTGTTGTATTATTTTTTCTTATTCATATTATTTACTTTCCATCCGTGTCAATGATTTGCTTATATTAGTTTCTTTTCAAATTTTGTCTATTTTATTTATTTATTTTTAACTAACTTTCATGTACATTTTATAGAATGTGTTGTGTTTTTTGTTGTTGTTGTTGTCTATATCTTGTCCTTTTATGTATGTTTTTAAGATGAAATAATAAAATAAGCCCAGATTATTCTTATTTCTAATTATAAAAACATAATCAAAATCATTAAAAGTAATATATTTGTGTGACTCTCTACTGTCTGACTGTCCTACTATTAGCTCCATCTAAATTGACTGTGAAAGCAGTGCAGCACTGCCGCCTCATGCATGCCTTCATCAAAAGTGTCAATATCGGAAAAAAAAGTATCAAAAAGGTATCGTATCATCCCGCAAAATATCGCGAGATATCGCAAATCGAAATATTGTCACACCCCCTAATGACAATAAAGTTATTCATTCATATTATTATTTTTCATTATTCTGAAACCATTCTGAAGTTGATTTGATTTTGTGCTTTGGGTCATTGTCTTTTTCAGCACCCAGCTTCAACTGTTCAACTGTTTTCTGCAAAAGATCTTGATAAACTTGTGAATACATTTTTCTATTGGTGATGGCACGTTGTCCAGGCCCTGAGGCAACAAAACAGCCCCACACCATGATTCTCCTGCTCCATACTTCACAGGGGGATAGGGTTTTGATGTTGGTGCTGTTCCATTTTTCCTCCACACATGACGTTGTGTGTTCTACTCAAACAGTTCAACATTGGTTTCATCAGTCCACAGAATATTTTTCCAGAAGTGCTGTGGAGCATCCAAGTGCTCTTTCGCAAACTTCAAACGTGCAGCAATGGTTTTTTTTAGACAGCAGTGGCTTCCTCCCTGGCGTTCTCCCATAAACCCAGTCTTGTTTCATGTTTACATACTGTAGATGTGTCAACAGAGATGTTGGCATGTGCCGGTGATTTCTGTAAGTCTTTAGCTGACAATTCTTAACTGGTGTGTGTTTAGCCAGGAGGTTCACTTACTTATTTACTCCCTGTCCTGTGAAAGTTTACATGTTTTGGCCAATACAAATATGATAACATATTATTGTTTGGGTATGTACTGTATACAACCCAATGAGACATCTGCATTTTGACAATCAAAAACAATTCTACCAATAAATTCTGGCCAGTCCCACACTTTCACACTTTTTAAACTATAGGATTTTCTGATATCAACGCTACTGTTGCTTCTTGTTGTGTTCATTTTAGATCTAAGATGAGTTCAGTGTTTAACATTTTAACATCTCCATCCTTTCATTACGGACTGCTGTTTGCACTATATAATCTGCTTGTGCCTTCGCTCACCTCACCTGTACAAACTAAAGACTTTATGGTAACTTTACCATCCAACGTCAACACGCGGTTATTGCGAAACCTCTGTTTTGTCTGTGGGGGATTTCCTGTCTGCAGTCTTGTTACTCAGAAAGCGTCCTTGTGTACTGCTGTTTTGAATGCCGCTTGATTCGTAGCACAGTTTGGCATGTCTCATCAGACCTTGGTACTGCAGACCGATCTTTTACCCAGAACCATGTTTAAATACATGTGGAGGACTCATTTATGTACAAATAACAGATTCACTCAAGCTGTTCATAGCCTTCTGTTTATTTCTATGTATTTCTTTGTTATGTTGAGGTCTGATGCTGACAGTCCTCATATACTTTCTGGAGCAAGTGTGACGCGACCCAAGTGTGGGATAAGAATCAGCACCTGCAAATCCGGGTCTCGTGTAGGAGAATAGTAGAAGAAATTCCTAACCCTCATTTTATCCCTAGATATTTCCTCCTGAAGAAGTGCACCGTCTTTCTTGACTTCGCCCTCCAACACCAACTCCACCACCTTGTGCAGCCAATAATCTTTGAAAAGATACTGAACTCCATTGTGTTCTCCATTTTCCTGCCTTTATGCTGAAAAATACTGCAAGTTTGATTCATTCACGCATCCGTTTTGGTGTGCTTTATCCTGGGCACGGAGGGAGCAGCCTTGAGCAGAGACGCCTGGACCTCGCTGTCCACGCGTGTCTAAGCGAGCCAAGGCCAGCTTAGAGACATAGGCCTCATCTACACGGAGTCAGCTCAGGACTAAAAGCCATAGTCCCTTCAGCGTGTCCTAGGTCTTCGTGGGGCCTCCTCCCAAGCGTGCACCCAGCCAACTAACTCATTTCGAACGCCTGTATCCGCGATCTTGTCCTTTCCGTCCGGACCCAGATCTCATGACCATAGGTGAGGGTAGGAACAACAGTCTGATACAGCGACGGCATCACTGCTGACACTGCAGTATCATGATACATCATCCCAGTGGCTTCACACTCGGCTGCAAATCGCCCCAGTGCACGCTGAAGGTGTCAGTCAGTGCTCCGGTTTTGACAAAGCTAAGGGAGAACATGTGTAGCCTGGTGAGACCAGAATGATTCTCCTCTATATTTTTTATACAGAGGGGGATCAGTCTGGAACATGTGACTAGTAGATCTTCATTTCATGAACTTATTTGCACTTAAAGGCACACTGCGTAATATTTTGGACTGTACTGTTGCCATCAGTACAAAACATGCTCCTAATGACCAGCTCAACACAGACAATGCTATTTCTGCAGTGTGTAATCAAAACATGGATCTGAATGAGAACCCAACCTATTTAAATGTCAAATTCTGCTGCCTTTAGTCCACATCTCCATGGAGACGAGCTGGAGACGTACCCACTCCCGGTAAAGTTACAGTCATGTCTGAGGAGAGCTGAGCCACTCACAGCAAAGGCACATGTTTGTTTGTACATTTATGAGGTATTTTTCCATGATGAAAATATTTGTCATAAAATGTGTTTTTCAATGTTATTATTGGGTAAAATTCTACGCGGTGTGGCTTTAACCATGTTAAAGTCTGGTTGTGGGCAGACCAGACATATACCTGATTTTTGGATTACAAACAATGAAAGAGGATGCACAGTGTTTTCCCCACAAATCTGAGTCTGAGTTTACAATATTCTAAAGGCGGGCAAAACACAATTTGTTCTGCTACTAGAAAAAAAAGTTTAAATGCCTTGAAGGAGAGAAGATAAAGAAACAATTTTGCAGCCAGAGTAACTCGAGGTGCAGTGAGGGAAGACTGCATCCTCCCCCTCAGAAAAACTGCATTTGGACAGGCTGTCTTTTCCTATAAAGACTCCCAACAGTGGAACACAGTGCCTGAATCAATTCGTAAGTCTTCCCCATTCAGTTCATTAAAAAAGAATGCCAAAAAGTGGCTCGTGGAACACAGACTTGTGAGCACTAGTTATATTGAAAATGTACACATGGCTCATTTTATGTACTCTGTATGTATGTAACTATATTGAGTTTTGCAAATTGCTGTGGGATCTTAATTCTGTCTTTCTTAGGCTGGCTTTCACATCTGCCAAAGGGACTACCGATGAAAATGAGCTTTCTCTGCTGACTGGAGGTCAAATTGAGTGGAGCTATAAAAGGACTGTGTAATCTCTTCATATCATGTTCTGATAAGAGCCACAGGCAAGACCATAACAGACAAGTTCAAACTGACTAAAGCAGTTTGAACTTGATTTTCAGGCCCAACGCTGTAATGTTTGTCAAATAACATGCAAGTTATAAAAGCTACTCGACGTTCCAAAACATTCACACTTGTAACATGTTAATTGTTGAGATGCCATGTTTGCATTTGGTCCATGCCATTGACTTGAAATGTCTCTTAACATTTCTGGTTGCCATTAAATAGAGAGCAGCCAAAGTCAGCTTTCTTAACCACTGACTGCACTCTTACTGTAGTTTCTTTGATTTTCCTTTGTGTGCATGCATGTTTTTCTGCACTTGCTCGTACAGGCCTGGCGGTCTCGGATTCCTTCACATAAAGAGTCTCTGCCAAGGATTAATTGTGGCCCTGGTGTCAGTTTGTGGCGGCACATTGACCTCAGGGATTACCTGGTGGGTTAGCCGCACTATGTCAACAAGTGAACATTTATACAGCTCTGTACAGTGGAATTATGCTCCGTATGCTGCTCTTTTTTCAACTCTCGGAGCATGCAAAGGTTTAGATAAGGTGTTGTTTTGTGTTTTTGCCTCTATGCAACCATTCCAAACAGTAGGAGCCCACTTCATAACCCACTCCCATTCAATTGTCAGGAAATTGTAATGTTAAGACTTCAAAGACACGGTGGGAGCGAGTTTAGTTGCACAACATTCAAATGGACGAGAGAAAACAATTTCACTCACTATTTTTTATCATTGTGTTCCACGTTATAATATGTATATAATATGTATTAATGCACCTTTAATAATGATAATTAATGATAATTAAACCCAAATTAAATTATATTGAGGATGGTAATGACAACTGGGAAGTAGCAAGATCTCAGAGTATAATATGTATTAATGCACCTTTATAACATAAAAGTAGCACATTCTTTTGTTCTTTATTTTGCTGTTGTTTTATTTTATTCATCATTGATTGTTACTTTGCCCTATGTTCTTTTGTTTATGATTTGTTACCTTGTAAATATTAAATGTAATGTTATTTTTATTTTGGGGTGGGCGCTTATAAGCCTTTGGCTTCAGCCCACTCCCTTTGAGCAGGTTAACTGCTCAAACAAATAAATAAACTAAACTAAAACTAAACGTTCATACCACCTGTATCACAATTGTGATATAGTAGAGTAGGCTATATTAATTAGCCTACTCTACTATTTTTGAACCAGAAAAGCAACCTTTTTTCTTGAAACTCGTGGCCCCCACAAATGTACCACATATCTGCCAATAAGCATTTATTTCACAACAAATAATCTGAAATTAGAGTGTTTTATCATTTGCACACATATGTGGGTCATGGTGTGGGTCACCTGTGAGTCACAGGTGACCCACACCATGACCAGACAAAGCTCTGGGCCCCATGCGCCCCCAGGTTGGGAACCCCTGGCATAGATGATACCCAAGGGACTATTTGACTTCTAACACAGAAGGAAAATAACGTGTCCTCATAATGCATTACTGGGCTACACAATTTAGAAAAAATTTCATATACAGTAAGTTCACAATTTGCGAATTACGATTTAGTTGACAGTACAGGTTTTTAACTTGTCCAATTTGCTGTAAATTGTGAAAGCTACATGTACAGATGTTAATAATTCTGTTTTATAGCCCTGAAGCGTCAGAATGAAAAGAATTGCAATGTGATTTTTAAGTTCACTTAAATAAGACCCACACAAATATGGATTATATGGATGAGAGATTATTAATTCACTCCGCTCCACACTCAGGGTTGGTAAGCAAAGTTGTAACCATTGCTGCCCTCAGATAGACCAGTGTTTTTCAACCTTTTTTGAGCCAAGGCACATTTTTTTCATTGGAAAAATCATGAGGCACACCAGCAGAAAATTTTTAAAAATGTAACTCTGTAGCCTATATTCACAATATAAAGTGCATCCATGCATCGCTAATTCTCTTGTCTCAAAGAAATTAGCTTCCTGTGGCCACTTTCCGATGTGGAACAGTTTTACATGGTTACTCTGCCGATCACTAGACAGCACATTATTTGCAGATTTTATATTTTTTAGACCCACTAGGTGAAATGGATAATTTCCCAGGTACACCAGACAATATCTCACGGCACACTAGTGTGCCCCGGCACAGTGGTTGAAAAACACTGAGATAGACTGACGAGGCCCCTTTGACCACACACACATGCGGTGAAGTGTCTTGCCCAAGGACAAAACAGTCTGCTCCTGCAGAAGCTGAGATTGGACCAACCTCTCATCATTAGATGATTTACCACCTGAGAGCTCAGGTCTTCTGTACTGGAGTCATTCATCACTAGAAAGTGCCATGTTGTTGTTGTTGTGGTGTAGCAGTGTCTGGGCTAAAGGTGAGCTCATGGCCGCAGGCGCACACTAACTCTGTCATTCAGCATGATTTAAAGCATCTGCTCCAGAGCCAAAAGAGATAAGATAAGCATGTTTACAGAAAAAAACCTCTACCTTGATTTTAATCCCCTGTATTTTCCATTATTACATTTTTTCCCTTTTATATATTATGACATAAGGATAAAAACAAATTAACTACAGCTTCTCTTCTCACAAACCAACTATTGTAACACTTAAACCAAACATGCTCCTAACAATCAGGTAGACACTGACAATGCTACTTTGCAAAAGGTTGTTGAAAGAGTTTTTGGATGCACCAAAGCATGTGTTTGGTACCTGTAGTGAAAGCAAAGCCACACCATCTCCATAGAGACGGGCTGGAGATGTGAGGTCTGAAGGGCTTCCATTATACAGGCTGTAAGTAGGTCAATATGGGGAAAGTCAAACATGGCCATAGTTGATTTACACTGAAACAAAACACGACTGAACTGCTTTCCTGTCCAAACAAAGAGGAATACAGCCAAGTAACTCCAACTCAAAAACAACTCACACTACTCATTTAAATCTGACATAAAAGGGGATGAAGCCTGAGCTGAAGCATTTCAACATGTTTTACATAACAGGGCAAGGACTTGTTTTAACAAAATAGGATTACGATCAAAGTAAACCTAAAAATATATATATTTTGTGTCAAGTGTTGCTCATGTAACCCACACCGACCCATAAACCTCAACAACGTGCACACCTCTGGTTTAGAGCTGTGTATGTGAAGAGTACTGCTGCCATCTAGTGGACACACCCATGTGAACCTAGCTGAGACTGGAGATTTATCTCAGCTATTTACAATGAAATATAAAGTACATTAAAACAATCTTCTGTATAAAAAGTATTCTAAGTTATTACAGATAGCAAGTCGAATTTTATATTTCGACACCCAAATACTAAAAAAATCTGCGTATTTCATATACAGGCACTCATATTAGATAATCATGAAAAAGTGCCTTTACTTCTGTAATTGAATTTAAAATGTGAAACTAATATATGATATAATCATTACATGCAAAGTGACATGTCAAGCCTTTATTTCATTATGGCGTACAGACCATTTTTTAAATATTCTAATTTTCTGAGTTTTTACAAGCTGTGAGCCATAATGTTTTTAATGTATTTTATGTGATTTTATTGTAAAGCACTTTAGTCGCCTTGAGTGTTGTAAAGGGCTCTATAAATAAAATTTGATTGATGATTGATAATCAAATGATAAAGGCTATACATATCACGAGTCCATCATATTAGTTTCACAGTTTAAGTTGAACAGAAGTGAATGCACTTTTTCATGATATTCTAATTATATGACGAGCACCTGCATTTGCAATTTACATTCCATCAAAACATGTTTTGGACAGCCAGAATTAAAGTGTCTTCAGTTGTAAATGAATTGAGCTGCACATTTTGGTATGGAGGACACAGCTTTACGGATTACAGATTTACTGTAATTGATTAACTTTTATGTTGATGTTGTATTGATTGATTTTATCTGTTTTCTTGTAATTTTTTGCAACTGTGAAGCACTTTGAATTGCCTTGTGTGTGAATTGTGCTCTACAAATAAACTTGCCTTGCAGCTGCACAATTCAGTGTGTTGGACCATATTTTGCCATACTTGATAAACATATGCTGTCAAATTAGTTAAGCAATGTCAAATAAAATAAAAATTAAGTTTAATGCCCCGGTGTAAACCCTGTGTAATTTCTTTGGAACAAACACCAAATGTGCATTTTTTTTAATTTTTTTTTAATCAAACTAACATTCACACGTCAATTGAATTACAACGTAAAGTCACCCAAATAATGCGATAAAGCTGCTGCTTGGCTGTTAATGTTTCCCACAATGACTAGCATGAGTGTATTTTTGTTTTAACAACCAAATTTATTTGAAAACATGAGCAAATGATGTGAGGGCGACAGCAACTGAAGACAACTGCTCCATGCTGCTGGTCTGGAACCGCCGCCACAGGAATCTAAAACACAAGCAGTGAAACACAACTTTAGAATGATGAAGATTAGTAGTGTAGTTATGAAAGACTATTGAAATAAAGTCTAAGATTTGTAACCACTCCATTAGCTGATATTTAGCAGTTATGTTTATTTTTGCCCCATGGGCGGTGACCCTGGTAAGAGTGGTGCAGAGCACGGGTTACCTATCGCAGCCTCCTGGCCTCTCTTTCAGACTCCAGCAGGGTGAGCACGTCCCCTCCCTCACCGGGCCCTTCACGTTCCTGATGATGGTGCGGTTACTATCATCCATGAACTCCACACGCACCTGGGACACAAGAATGACATTTTTAAAATACTTGCAAACCTGAATTAGACTACACATTACTTTTACAAGTCCTTTTCAACCACCAGATCTACCCAATTTTGTATTAAAGTTCATTTTAGTGTTGTCACGATACTAAACTTGAGTCGAACATTAAACAATCCTACATTTTGTTTAAGGTACTGACACTTGTTGCTCACTGAACGAAAAATCCATTAACCACATTATAACCTACAAATATTTACAAACAACGCAAGACATCTTAATCAAGCTCAACACTTAAGAGTCACGTGAAGAGGCATTCATTTCCTAGAATATGGTGAAAGAAAACAAATGATATGGTCCCAAAACATTTATTTTTACTGACACTACAGAGTATAAAAATATAGACAGCACTAAGGCAACAACAGGTATACAGTGACTAACTACTAAACGCTACTAAGGCACAAAAAGTAATGAGTGCCGTGCCGATACATTCAAGCGGTTCACATTTTCTCTTGGTGCCACTCATTGTAACAGTCCCGGGTTGGCATGAAGCACAGGGGTGTATCACATGTGGAGCACTTGACAGGGGTTCGGGTCGAACACTTCCTGCACCGCCGCCTGTCCTTGGTTTTGTTGCTGCCGAGGTACACCGGGCAATGATGCGTGTTGCGGTCGTCTCGTCTTGATGTGTGGAGTGTTCCCTTTTGGGAGCCTGCCTCTGCCAGCTCCATGACCAGCGTCTCCCTGAACCCCTTCCGTTTCAATGGCATCTCACCATTAATCCGGCACAGGGACTGGTGCAAAATGAAGGCGTTCACGATGGCGATGTCCACAAAATGGTAAAATAAGGTCTTGTACCACTTTGGGGTCTTGTGGAGGACGTCGTAGGTGCCAATCAGCATGTCCGACAAATCAACGCCACCCATGTGTCTGAAAATCAAAATGACAAATTATGCACACATAAAACATGATGGCACTTAAAACTCCTGCCAATGTTGAAACACTCTGGGACAGTAAAATTCCAAATTTTATTTTCCAGACATTTGAGTTTTTTTTTTTAAAGCTAATCAGCTATGTAGCAACTCAAGGACATACTTTAGGAATATTAATTTAAAACTTGTACAGCATACCGTTTTAACTTCATTTCTAATTTAAAAATGATTGCACACGGTCAGTTACCACATAACTTTGTACACAAGAGTGACATTGTATTATCTTCTTTAACTTGACTTTAGGGTAAGAAATGTTTAAATGAAAATCTGCAGTGCCCTAATGGTTTCAGATTTAAGGAAATGATTTGCTGTTGTATCCTTCCATTTATTAATTTAGGGGTAAATAGGAATTTTACTTCCTGGGTGGGGTTCAAGGAGGTCGGACACTTGTATGTCATATTTAATGAAACACAAGCAGCATTGTACGTACTTGTTGTAGTCCCTCACAGCAGGTGGGATGGGGATTTCTGGTGGTCCATTTCCCCCCTTCCTTGGACTTGCATTTGGCATCCAGGTCATTATCGGCCATTTTGGGCAACTCTGCTTGATGCTTCCTCACTGTCCCACAAGCCCAGATCCGCTGCTTTAGCAGATCCCGAAAGAGTCTGGGAGTTGTGCAGAAATTGTCCACATAAAGCTTGAACCCGGTGCCCAAGACTTGTGTTTAAAAGTCTCCTTACAGTGTCGTAGGCCAAGCCCTTCCCGGTGCTCTCCTTGGACTTTCCCTCATATGAGGGAAAGTCAGTTTTTGTGTATGTACACAAAAAAGTCCCAAGTGTAACCGTTGACCGAGTCTGCCAGGACGAACAGCTTGAAGCCTCACTTGACGGGCTTGTTCTTGACGTATTGCTTAAATATGATGCGAGCCTTTGTAGCCACCATCCGCTCGTCGATTGCGATGTGTTGGTTGGGTTGATAGTTCCTGCGGCAGGCTTCTCTGATGTCCGTGTACAAAGGCTTGACCTTGCCCAGACGGTCACATTTTTTCAGTGCCTCTATTAGCTTCGTTCGCAGCATCATCTTCGGCGCCGTTGAGGTGAAGTGCCCTCAAGATTTCACAAAACCTCATCCCGGTGAGGACTCTCTTAGGGAATGGAAGGCTGTACAAGTGCCTTTTTCGCCAGTAGTCAGTCAGTTCAGCGACCTTTACGAAGCCCATGTACACAACAAGGGACAGGAAAGAAAACATTTCCTGCAGTGTGACGTCCCTCCATGGCTGTGCCGGTTTGGTGTAGTTTGCTTTCCCGTAGGCATTGGTGTTTTTTTACGAGTCATCATCACCCCATTTGTGAAAAACTGAGTTGGAGCGCACTGTACTTGGCTGTAGTTATAAGCTGGCCTCCTGGTTGGCGTGCAGGGCGAAAGGTGGGCTGTGTAGGTGTGATGTCCACATCCGTGAGATCAGACCACCTCCTCTCAGCTGCAGTAGCCGCCTTTTGTGGAGTGGCTCCCCTTCCCCTCCCTCTCCCCCTCCCTCTTCCTCTGTCCACGCTTCACTGGAGTACTTTGGTTCAGGTTGAGAGTCAGGCCCCGTGTCCTCAGTTTTCCTAAACAAAAACAAGCAAAAATGTATAACAGTATTCCATTCAAGACTACTGTAGTGGGGGAACAAAGTTTTTAAATTGTTATTTTATGAATGTTAAAGCCACACTGCAGAGTAAATATAGCTGTTTTTTGGTGAGCAGCAGCTCAAAAGGCAGTTATTACTGTGAAAAGCTCATCTCTCAGACTTGATACTCAACTCAATACTTCGCTAGGAGCGGGACATCGCCAGCTCGTCTCCATGGTGTTACCGCTTTAGGATAACCCACAGCATTTTATGGTTCAGTGTCCAGCTATGCATTAGGAGCATGTTTGGCATTGCTGGCACATTTGTTGCCAATTTTTGCAGGGTAATGAAAGAAAGGTTAGGTCCTGAACCATACCCAATTTAAAAAAGGCACTATACCTGATTCCCCTCCAGTAGTGAAATGAAATTTGTTTTGTCTATAGTATATTGTAAACTCTGACATTTGTGGGAACAACTCTTTGCATCTAATTTAAAAAAAGGACCTGTATCAATTACATGATCTTACAAGCCGATTTTCAAGCATTTCTGTGACAGTGGCCCTGAAAGTTGCGAAAAGTGCCAATAAACCCATCCCTGTGCTGGTTACCAAAAATTCAGGGCAATGGCCTTTAAATCTCTTTTGGCTGCTTTCAGTCAGCATCTCCTCAAGACAAGCTGGAGACATCCCGCTCAAGTCAGTCAGTCTGAGGAGAGGTGAGCCGCTCACAGAAAAGACGCATATATTTGCATTCCAGTTACAGGTTAAAGTTATGGTGTGTCTTTAACCCAACCAATATAAAGCTTGACTTACTTAGAACAGACTTCCGTTTGTCCAGGAAAAAACTCCTCCAATATGACGCAGTCAGAGTCTGACCCTTCATTTTGCCTGTAAGAATGACAGAACCGATCATTCACCATTCGACCACATCTGAATTATGACATTGTTAGCCCACCAGGTGAAGAGACAAGGCACAACCCAGTCAAACCCATATTTAAACTTAATATTGCATTATGCTTAAAAAACTACTTTTACTTTATTAGATCTGATGAGGTCTACTTAAAGTACGATAAAAAGCACTTACCCATCTACAGCGGGATCTGCACCGACCACTAATGTGTCCTCAGGGTCAGATTCAATGACTGACACACAACTGTCTGCTTCAGACATGTCGTTGTCTGAAAAGTCACCGTCTCTTGAACGCTCTCCCACGTCCTCTACGGAGTGTTTTCTTTTCCCTGCGCGCTTTCCCAATTTTCTTCAAGAAAATCAGCAGACACAAAGGGCGTAGACTTTCAGTTTTGCATGACGACGCACCAAAGTCCACTGCTAAAATGTGTTCAGGACACCGTTATTAAAAAAATTAAATAAAAATTGCGTGTGTCTTTGTGGAGCAAAAGGCGCAATCGACCCACTTGTTTCCCCAATTTCACATTCACATCCATTCACAGAATGGATAACAGTTTGAGATTCATACACAACAAGTTTCTCCAATTTGCATTTCTGGATATGTATGTGGTTGCGCCATCATAATTAAATGTCACCGTTAAAGCAACACTGATGCTTCAAATTCAGTGCTTTTCGCTTGGATGGTAAAACCAGGCAGCATCCATTAAACTAATGAAATACTGTGGATATGGTTAAAGGAACAGGCCACAGTTTGTCCATACTGACATATGTTCTTACCTGAGCTTAGACGAGTTGATGTGTACCCGTCTGGTCTTTGTGCATGTGCTCAGTCACGCAAAAAGACCAAAGATGATGTTAGCATTTGGCCTCTCCCAGTATATTACTATTACTCCAAATGGGGTAAAGTTAGCAGTAACCACACTCTTCCACGGGCACGCACAAAGGACAGACAGGTACGCATCAACTCGTCTAAGCTCAGGTAAGAACATATGTCAGTGTGAAAAAACAGTGGCCTATTCCTTTAAAGAGACAGGAGTTTGCTATATAAAGTTTGAGATGAAATGTTAAAAAATGGAAAACTAACACCAACGAAAAACAAATTAAAGAGCTGTGGAAGGACTCCATTAGTAGCCAGGTTACTACTAGTACATGCATCAAATATTGTAGCATACAAATTATCCTATACTGACAACAGAAATGTATTCAGAGGCGTCTCCAAAATGTTACGCTAGGGTTGTTAATATTTTCAAGCTCTACTTTACTCATTTGCAAAAGGTACTTTGCTGTGAAGTAGGCATTTTATTGGTATAAGCCATCAGTCTAAAGAAGGTGTAACAATTTTTTAATACTTTTGAAGTATTTTAACAATTACCATAGGCTGTAGGCACAGCAAAGACACGGACGCTCACAATATAGCACTATATTACCCTTTTAACTTCTATATTAGCCTTAAACAGAGCACATTTTCTCCAAATCTTAAAGCTTCGACTGGAGCTCACAGCCTATACCACAGTAACACCTCATTTAAAAGACCTATAAAACTGATCCTGACTGTATTGTTCCTGCGTTTGTCACATTTTTGACACTTTGTCTTGTTTTCACTTTTTAATTGTGATATTGTTACTTATCAAGCACATTTGTCGCTCTTTTGTTGCTGCATCACTTTTTAACCCCTTAAAATCCCCACCTTAACTGAGCACATTTTCAGCATTACCCAAATCTGAAAGCATCTAAAAACAAAAACAGTCAAGATAACAAAAACCAGGATGAAAATACAACAAAAAGGTGAGACAAACACACGATTAAAAAGTGATAAGAAAAAAAAAACACGACAACAAAAACCTGCCAGAAAAAACGTGAAAGCGACAAAAGACAAAAACATGGCTAAAAACGCTTACAAAATTTGACAAAACGCTGCGACAACGCAACTAAAACGTTACGATCAGTTCTGTAGGTCTTAGCTTTGAAATGAGGCATCTGGCCTGGAGACTGTAAGCTAGAAGTTTTTAGATTTGGTAAAGCTGAACTGATGAAAATGTGCTCAGTTAAGGCCTCAGAAAGAGGTTAATACATCTTGCTTTTTTTATTTCCCGTATTATTTTTTATTTATCCTTTATTTACAGGTTTGTTCCTTTGAAAACACAATGTCTGAGACAGACCTATTTTACATAATTATAAACATCACAAAAAGTAAAAATACAAAAGTTTGCAAATACATCCTAACATGGCTAGAGATTTCTAGTTAAGTTAAATTTCTTAGTATCCAGCTTAGTTTGAAATTTGAGTATCGTGACAACATTGCTCTTACAAATATGTAATTGAAAATGACATCCGGTTTGCATTTGCTTTTCTCAGTAGAATTACTTTGTTTATGAAAAAACAAATGGGTAACATCTATTGAGTCAGGTTTCCTGCCATGTAAGGAATCAATGTTGGTCAAAGGCGTCGTGTTAGCCAGCTACGCGTACCACGGGGGCTTACCTGAGTACACTGTCCCTGGGAACCGGTTCTGCCCAGAACCCTGGTCACCTAGAACATAAAGAGGTACCACGTTCAGGGTTTAGAAGACTTCAGTATCAAAATCAGCAGTCAGGGAAACGCGTGGCTGTTGCTTCTAACCATAGCTTCTATCGGCCTCCATGATGCGCGCCCGCACAAGACACAGTAGTTGGCTTTGAAATCAACTATAACGCGGATTTGGGTGGGAGTTTTTGTTCGATATAGACACATACCACATTACTACAGAGATATGTCCCTAAAGAATGAGTGAAACAATAGTAATAGTCAGTTTTCTTACTCTTGCGAGCTTGATCGGCTGCACGCGGCTGGCGTCCATGTTGTAGCGTAGATCGGAAAGGAAGTCACGTGGTCCTGAACCGGAATATAAGGAGAGGAGCTTCAGAGTAAAAGGACATGCGCGGTTTGGTTCTTCTTTCACTCTTACTTTGGAAAATTACGGTTTAAAAGCTGTATTTCTGCATTTTATATTTCACATGTTAAAATTCCCAGTCCCGCCAAAGATGAAAGAAATGCAGTTTAAAATTATTAATAGGATTTATCCAACTAGTGATTTCTTAAAACAGAGATTTAAAATGGAGGTAGGAAACTGTAGCTTCTGTGAAAAAGAACCCGAAGATTTAGATCACCTTTTTGTTTGTGTGAAGTTGTACAAAGGTTTTGGCTGGACCTTCAACAATTGTGTGTCTCCAAAGGAATTCAAATGACCAATCTGAGTGACAATTAATGATATAAAATATGGTATTTTTCGCAATAATCATAATTTGGCATTAATAATGTAATTCTGATAAGCAAACATTATATACATAAATGTCGTTTTTCAAGACAAAACCCAACATTACTCATTGGAGAAATGAGCTGAAATTATTTTATAAATCTTTATTTTTTATCAACACCCCAAATGCAGAAAAACTGACTTCCTTTATAGACAATCTTATAGGATACCTGCCCTTTAAATTATTATCATTTTCATTATTATTATTTTTTTTTTCTTGAAATGTAAATGCCATTTATATTATAACATGCCCCCCATGTTCTTTTGTTCTTTTTATTTACTCTTTTTACAAGTTGTGCACTGACATTTCTAACACTGTACCTATTTTGTTTGTATTTACCTTTTATAAAAAAAATCATAAAAAAAAAGAAAAAGATTTCACATGTAAGTAAGGAATGTTATTAAAACATAAGGCACTATTTCTCATCACTATTACTCATCACCATGACTCTTTGGTGTTCCCCACACACCAAAGATCACCACAAATGTCTGAGCTTACAATATAGGGTGTTTTCACGGATGTCACAAATCTGGTTCAGACCCGGATGTGCCGCCATGCTGGAGATATAGCTCATGCCAATTAACGAGACTGATTATCAATTTTGGACAAAAACGCAAGGTTTCGCGATAAACCCTCAAGATCGGACCCCAAAACTTCTCACACAGTTGACCAGTTGTACAACGAAAGACTGAATGCAAAATTAAAAACAACATTTTATTTACAAACTGAAGTTAATTGGATGAAGTTCCATATGAAATGAAAGCGAATGTCAGTTTGTTTAGTGGCGATCTCGCAATCTTGTAAGTGAATCAATTTTCTCATCAATATTTATTTATTTATTTATTGGTTTATTTGGTAGGGACAGTGCAAGTTAATGAACAAGCCACACCGGATTGTAGCCTAGGGCTAATTTCCATCCGTCGTCCCCCATGTGCACTCTCATTCATCCTGGCCTATTGTACATGTTTTTTAGTGGTAGGGGAAACCGGAGTACCCGGGGAAAACCTACGCAGACACGGGGAGAACATGCAAACTCCACACAGAAAGGCCCCGGCCCTGGTGGGAATCGAACCTGGACCTTCTAGCTGCGAAGCACGAGCGCTAACTTCTGTACCGTGCCGCCCAATATCATGCTCTTTATACGAAGTTGACATTACACTCTTAGAAATGTGTGTAATATTTTGTTTTGGTATATTTCCCACCTCTAACTAAAGGTCATGTTGGAATTAACCTTTCTAATTGAAAATGTTAAATAAACGTTTTACACATAGGCTTAACCCTGTTCATTAAATGTAAAATCCACATACCGGCTACAAAATGAGCTGCGCAAATTCGGATGTTATCCAGATTTTTCCCGTCCAAATTCTGATTGAGGCTTGCAATCTATCGTCCCCTTTATTTAGATAATTGATCTGTCTGCTCTCCCTTATTCTGCACAACTCTGGGTAAACGGTAGTACTGCAAAGTAGTTTCTCTGTCTGATGTATTATGACGGCCGAGAACAAGACAATAATTAACAATTTTGCTGTTTCAAACTTCACAGTACTGTTTGTTTTGATAGGGGAGTACATGGGTGAGTATCGGCATCATGTCTGACTTCGGAAAAGTGACGTCACAGGCAAACACACTATACTGAAGGAGGGCAAAACAAAATGTGTTCCATTACTAGAAAACAAATCAGGCATTGGGCCTTTAAGCAGCTGTCATGGTTGTTAAAATGTCTGCTCATTGTGCACCACTTTTTCCCCCCTCCTAAAAGAAGCCATATTAATCTAATGTCTTATACTAATACTTATGAAAAGCACAACCTGGTCTTTTGTTTCATTCATGCAGGGGTAATCTTGCATATTCACTCTGTTTCCCCCCCCCCCATACTGCTGCCAGGTTTGAACATCTAGAATGCTTCATCAGATTTTGTTTTGTCATTTGGTGTTGTAGTTGTTGTAGTTGTAAAAGAAGTATGTCATTATTATTGTTATTATTATTATTACTCCCCTTTAAGCTACAAAGATTATTAAAGAAGATTACATTTTAAAATCTCCAACATATAGGTTTATAATGCTTAGGTGTTCGAAAGTGGCTTAATAATACTGACACTGTCCCCTTAGTAGGATCCACTTTATTGGCCTATTCCCGCACATTCAATCTGGCCTCTGCGAATTGCTCAATTGTTTTTTACTGAATTTTATTGACATGCTAAGAAAAAGTAATACTTGTTCTAGGGTTGCTCGATTATGGACTGAATAATGATCACAATTAGTTTATAATGAAATCTAAATTATAAAATAAGTGTAATATGTAGCCTATTTTTTGTCAGTCACTATTTTCGCCAAGCCAACATGACTGTATACTTGTGTGATTCAGTGCCAGTAGTTTGTGTGAATCCTGCTGTGATTAAAAATTGCCGAAAGGACTTTATCCATCAACTAATCTCATTCAGGTCTGAGTTGCAAAGATAGAAGCCCAGACTTCTTTCACTCCAAATGCTTCCCCCATCTCGACGAAGCGAATCTCTCAAGGCCAGGCAAGTCAGCCCAGCATGTCTACTGACGGTCTTGCGACTTAAATCACCTTTTTTGGTAGGTTCCTCTTGATGTAGTGGAGCAGCTCCATGCCCTCACCCTGTCTCTTCTTTTACCTTAAACCATAGCTACTTTAGGAAGTTGGTAACTAACAAATAAAAGCAGTAAATCACCTTGCACAGTGGTTCTCAAACTGTTCCACATCCTCAGGTACTCAGGGTCATCTGCAATATTTTGACTTAAGCCTTGATTTGATCTTGATCTAGGCCTGGTGGTACTTGGAATTAAGGCCACATGTGATAAGTTGGCAAAGTGCTGGGCTAGCACCTTCTCAAGTCAGCTGAATCCACGATTAGAGTAATTTCGAAACTACATCATCAAACTACATTGCAAAATTGATATCCTTTAAAACTTTGTAAAATTCTAGCAGAACTTCTCTTTCAGGCCACCACATTCAGCATTATCATTTATTCCACAGGTTCCTTCCTCAGGCTATGTTAAGACCATATGCTTGTCCTTTACTCAGCTTAGCGCTAGCCTCGTTAGCAGCAGCGCTCTGTCATCTCACCACTCTCTCTTCGCTCAAAGTCTTAAATCACAGCGCTAATCCCGAGAACAGTATTTTTAACTTGTGTTCGGCCAGAAAGAAAAGCAATAGGATTAGGGAATCAGTGAGGAGGCTCCAGCTCTTGATCTTCTTGCGCGTCAGCAGACAAGCGCTATCCGGCTATGCAACTTCTCACTTTACTTTAGCTCAGAAATTCTTTGTTTCTTCACAATGACTTTAATATTCCGGAATACTTTGGAACCGTTTTTCTAGATTTGGTGGAACCCTAGGAACTTCAAAATGGCGGGCGCTATAAAGCCCAAGTTGAAGGTTCTGAAAAAGCGGCGCTCCAGTCTTTTGCATCCATAAAACGGGAATTTAGCTTCACGTCGAGCACCGGGGATCAGACACCGGATTTCCCGTTCGCACAAGAGAGTTCCGTCAAACCATGGACCTCTATGGACAATTTGGACAAGGTGGAAAACCCTGAGAACAAACCCCCTAAAGGATCTCCAACATTGTGAATTTGAACGTTGGTGGGAAAGTGTTTCACATTCCTAAGCATTTGGTTATGAAGTACCCCAAGAGCCGGATCGGAGTGTTGGCGATGTGTGAGGACCCGGTGCGGAGGTTAACACTCTGTGACGACTACACTGTCCAGAACGACCAGTTTTTCTTCGACCGGGACCCTATGTTCTTCCACTATATTTTCCACTTTTACTGCAGCAATGTTCTGTGGGTGATGGATAGTCTCTGTCCCATCAACTTCGAGGAGGAGATGTCCTTCTGGGGACTGAAACTCAAGGACACGCCAAGGTGGGATAAAGCAACACAGCTAACTACTACTGCTAATAATAGATATCCTTTCCTTTCTTCATGTTTTGGAACGATTGGAATGATTGTGTGACTGATCATTTGCCTACCAATTTAAGTTTAAAGTGCATATGACAGACACATTTTGACAATGTTAACTAAAACATAGATCAAAATTTAACCGATAGTTTTCCTTGGCTGGACATTTTTTGTAATGTTTATTATTTCACTTGGCATACTTAAAGGTAAACATTTTTATCTGTTGCCATGTTGACCATGTTACACCAATGAGAAATTAGTAAGTCGAAATAGGTTGCGTTCACGTAGCGTTTGAAACTGAGGTGGTGAGCAGGTAAGAATTCTATGACAGTAACTATGGTAATCATCAAAGTGATTTTTTTCCCTAGGTTTTCGGCTAATGTATCTGTCATTACTGGGACAATCCAAATGAAACAAAACTTGTCACAATGTTCAGTGTCTTCTCTGTCAGTGTGCATTAATTAAGGTCCAGTTATTTTCTCATAAAAGTGTCCAAAAGTGGTGAGAATCTTCAAATTGCCAGGCGCGGGCGGCACTGCCGTGGACCACTGCTCCTTAAGGGTTGCCTCAGTGGCATCGAAGGAAGGGTTAAATGCAGAGGACAAATTTTCCTACGGGGACAATAAAGTATACAAACAAACAAAACATTTGCATGATATTGGTCAGCAGAAAATGTTTTCAGTCATGAGATTAATAAGGCAGGTTTGTGAATCCAACCACTTCCAAATGATCAATATCAAGAGTTTCATTTTGGAGATTTCTTTCAATAAATTGAAAGTCCCTGCCCATTTCATAATTATGACATCATCAAAATATAGATTCTATAACATAAACGCAACCTACAGTGCCTTGCATAAGTATCGGCCCCCCCTTTAACTTTTCAACATTTTGCCATGGTATGGACCATAAACATAAATATATTTAAGTGAAATTTTATGTGAAAGACACACACTAAGTGACACACAATCGTGAAGTGAAATGAAATTGATTCATGATTTTGAATATTTTTTATAAATAAAAAACTGAAAAATGGGATGTGCATAAGTACCGGCCCCCTTTCCTTTTAGTGCAAACAATTGCCTTTAGAAGTTGCCTGATGATTTCTGAATGATCACATGTTGACCCAATGTCTAAATAGAGTCTACCTGTGTGTAATCTAATCTCACTTCAAATCCAGCTGCTCTGTGATGGTCTCAGAGGTCTGTTAAGAGACTATTGGGAGCAGACAGCATCATGAAGTCCAATAACACATCAGACCGGTCCGAGATAAAGTTATTGAGAAGTATAAAGCTGGGTTAGGTTATAAAAACATTTCCAAAGCTTTGAACATCTCTCAAAGTGCAGTTAAATACATCATCCAGGAATAGAAAGAGTGTGGCATCACTGCAAACCTACCAAGACTCGGCCATCCTCCTAAACTTACTGACCGAACAAGGACTGGACTGACCAGTTACCAAGAAGCCTATGATGACCCTGGATGAACTGCAGAGAGCTACAGCTCAGGTGGGGGAAACTGTACACAGGACAACTATTAGTCGTACACTGCACAAATCTGGCCTTATGGCAGAGTGGCAAGAACAAGCGATTTTTGAAAGAAAACCATAAGAAGTCCCGTTTTCTGTTTGCTAGAAGCCACCACGTGGCCTCCATGTGGCTTCTAGCAAACAGAAAACTGTATTTCTTATGGTTTTCTTTTAAAAATGCCACTCTGCCATAAGGCCAGATTTGTGCAGTGTACGACTAATAGTAGTTCTGTGTACAGTTTCCCCCACCTGAGCTGTAGCTCTCTGCAGTTCATCCAGGGTCATCATAGGCTTCTTGGTAACAGCTCTGGTCAGTGCGGTCCTTGTTCGGTCAGTAAGTTTAGGAGAACAGCCGAGTCTTGGTAGGTTTGTAGTGATGCCACACTCTTTCTATTCCTGGATGATGTATTTAACTGTACTTTGAGAGATGTTCAAAGCTTTGGAAATGTTTTTATAACCTAACCCAGCTTTATACTTCTCAATAACTTCATCTCGGACCTGTCTGGTGTGTTATTGGACTTCATGATGCTGTCTGCTCCCAATAGTCTCTTAACAGACCTCTGAGACCATCACAGAGCAGCTGTATTTGAAGTGAGATTTGATTACACACAGGTAGACTCTATTTAGACATTGGGTCAATATGTGATCATTCAGAAATCATCAGGCAACTTCTGAAGGCAATTGTTTGCACTAAAAGGAAAGGGGGCCGGTACTTATGCACATCCCACTTTTCAGTTTTTTATTTATAAAAAATATTCAAAATCATGTATCAATTTCATTTCACTTCACGATTGTGTGTCACTTAGTGTGTGTCTTTCACATAAAATTTCATTTAAATATATTTATGTTTATGGTCCATAGCATGGTTAAATGTCGAAAAATTAAAGGGGGGCCGATACTTATGCAAGGCACTGTAGTCTATGGAACCATCCCTTTATCTATGTCACTAAATTCTCCACTTGCCACTTCACTGAAATGACATCCTGATTAAAATTTACCACAGGTTTCATCCATCAACCTAATTCAACCTGGCTCCAGAGTCTGGGCATAAGTTGCGCTGTTGTTGTGTGCTTAGGCTCGCTGTCCTTCCATTCATGTGCATCTGACTTTGGGCATTGTAAACATAAAGGGGGCCCCTGAAAGATAAAAGAAAAGAAAAAACAGTTGATACTGGCTCAGTTCAATAAACTTTTACTCTCAATCTGCCCAGTGTTTTATAGAGCTGGGTATTGTCATCGCTATATCACCATAATTATGATACAGGGGCAAATGTACAAATACATTTTGAACCCCCGGTTTGTATTATTATTTTGATTTACAAATAAACAACAAAAAAATATATACAGATTCTGTTTTTTTGCCCTCTGGCAGCTTTGAACGGGAACATTTTCCCATAAATGCCGTCTGTATCTAGACAAAAAAACTTCCCCAACCATAACCCCTCTTCCCATACCCATACACGTCTACCCACATCCAAGCCTGAATGAATTGGCCAGATGGAGGGTAACAGTATGTTGCCATATTCGCCTGTCCTGTCACTGACCTTCCCCTTCACTCCGAATGTCCCCGTGTCCCAGGTGCTGCCGCATCCTGTTCGAGGAGAAGGTGGACGACATCCGCGAGAGCCTGAAGGTCAACCAGGAGCTGGTGAACGAGATCAAGCCTCACCAGGACGAGGAGTGCTACGAGACCATGTTCATGGGGAACCTCCGCAAGGTGTTGTGGGACCTCATGGAGAACCCATACTCCTCGCTGGCGGCCAAGGCCTTCGCTGTCTTCTCCAGCCTTTTCGTGCTCATATCTATCGTTGCCATGACGATGAACACCGTCAAAGATCTCCGGGACTACCAGCTTGGCGGCAGAACCTACATGGAGTGGATCGAGATATCGTCCATCCTCTTCTTCACCGTGGAGTACTTTTTGCGCTTGATGACCACGTCCAACATCAAGCAGTTCGTCAAGAGCGCCCTGAACTTTGTGGACTTGGTTGCGGTCATGCCGTATTTTTTGCAGATTATTTTCGAGGTGTTTTTTATCGATTCGGAGGACTTAGGCGCGCAGGAAGATCTCAAAACCATGGCCAGGGTCAGTAAAGTCAGCAAAGTGCTCAAGGTGGTGAAGCTGATGAGAATTTTCCGGATTCTGAAGCTGGCAAGGCACTCCACGGGAATGAGGGCGTTTGGGTTCACCATCCGCCAGTGCTCCGAACAGGTATGAGACATTTGAATGATAGATATAATACTTTCTTCTTCATCACATTTGAATAAAAGTTCCAAAGTAGAAAGTACTAAATTAGCAACATGTTTGGTCCCATTTGAAAGCGTTATGCACACTCCAGAACAGTAAGTGACGATGGGCAGATATAGTCTGTCAATGTTACCGTGCAAGTGACACAACATAATAAATTATTTCTTTATAGTTTTTGATGACAGAAATACTGAAGTGATGAAATATTCTACATGGCCAAACCTCAGATGCTTTTGTAAAAGTTGAATTCATATTTTATTGGGAGGATTACAGTTTTCGCCCGTTGCTTGAGCACATTTTGCAAAACTTTGCTCATTGTGCCAAAACTCTACACACAAGTAAGCATGACATAACACACTGGGAAATATACCATTCACATCTGTGTCAAATTGAAACTCTACTATCAAAACCTAAACTCTGCTATCAAAACCTAACATTCCTTTGTCAAAATGTAACTCTGATGACAAAATGACACATACTGCGTCATATGCATACACTTTCAGATCTGGGGGAACACACTAGTCTACTTTATATAAAACACTGCAGTCTTTGATTTTCAGTTTATTCAGAAGGCATATTTTCAGGAGGTACATTTTCAAACAACCAAAGTTACTGCAAAGTACATTGCAGTAACAAGAACTCAGATAAAGCAAAAAAAAAGAAACAAAACCTGTAATAGAAGGTTACTTGACTCATCTTCTGTACTCAGTTAAAAAAAAACTTACCCTCATTGAAGATGGACAACTCCTGTACGACTGAGAGCTTACACTGACAACTATACCGTAAACACAGAAAATCATGACAATTGTGGATACGTGGGCTCATGGATCCCGCCGTCTGTTGGGGTCTGGCCACAGGACCTCATCGACATCGCAAGCAATGTCTTCTCCCGCTAGGCACCGGGGAAATATCCCTTGCATGTCAAAACCATCCACGTTTGCAAAGTTGTTGAAATGGCTAAACTGAGGGCTTTTTGTAGCTGGCTGTTTGGTGTTCAGTTTGCAAGTCAGTGCCTTCAGGTGTGTATTTGAGTAGTTGCAATTCCCCGATGTGTTTTGTATTTTGGATACATGTTTTTTCAAATGGCACCCTGAGATTTCATTTTTAAACAAAGTGTCTTATGTATGAAATAGAGTGTAGTATGCAGGACCAAGTGTGTTGCATAAAGGAGTAAGTGTGTTACAGAATTGCAACTAGAATGCAAAGCAGCGCCTTTGTTTAAAGGGGGGTATTATGTAAAATCGACTTTTCAAGCTTTATATCATGTTATTATGTCATTCCCTCATTAAACACATGCCTGGAGTGTTGCCTTGGCTCATTCACATATTTTTGAGTAATCAGTAAAAACTTAGACGGCAGCCATTTTAGGTGTAGCTATGCCTCAGTCCTCCTAGGAACGCCCCACCTCCTGGAGACGCCTCTGGACCTTTTGTCACCAGCCAAGCCACCAACCACTGCTCCTCAGCTCAGCAGAGCCCCCTCCCCGCACAGTAGTGTTGTTTAGATGCCACAGCAGTGTGCTGAAGGGGGCGTGTCGGAAAGCTTCTTAAAGAGCCGGGGGCCTATTTCAAGACGTTCAGTACAGCCATTTTGAGAGAGCAATTTTATTCAAGGCAGTTATTTTAATTTACTGCATATACAGACCAACAGAAGGTTACGTCATCATTGTAGTATGCTATAGACTGGTGCTATGTGATTTAAAAAAGCATAATACCCCCTCTTTAAGGTATGGGTACATGTGTTTGAGGTATGGTAACAAAAGCTTCAAGTTGTGTTACTTTAGTCTAAGCATGGGTCTATAGTGTTCAAGCAACGGGCAAAAACTGTAATATTGGCTCATATGTAGACTCCATGTTGACAGGATATGTTGTTTGCAGAGATCATTAGCTTAACTAAATGACTTTGTGATTTTCTGTGTTAAATTGTGATTGTATTTTTCCTATAGATACAGATGGCAAGCCAAGGGGGAAGAACATATTTATCACACACAAACACAGATCAGCTAAAATCGGGTCCAAATGGAGGTTTTTCACAGCAAAAAGTTCAGTAGAAGCTAACATTAGCATATGTAGCGTGAAGCTAATGTTAGGTTCCTGATTAGCATCATCGATTTTTAAGTACCCTATTTATGGGCTGTTGAACCACTTTGCTCCTCTCCGTGTCTCTGTATCTTTATTTTGTAGTAAAATATATTCATAATTCAGCATTTGTTAAAGTAATGGTAGAGAAATGGGAAAAAGCTCAGTTTTTTCTTTTCCTTATTTTCCCCCTCTGGCTGCTTTGAACTTGACCATATATATGGGCAATTACAAAGATGCCGTCTGTATCTATTGTAAAGTATATTTTCCTGTATTGTCGGTCCAGGTGTGCTGCCTGTTCCTCTTCATTGCCATGGGGATCTTCACCTTCTCCGCGCTGATGCACTCAGTGGAAATAGACCAGCCCGGGACGCCCTTCAGCAGCATCCCCGGGACCTGGTGGTGGGCCGCGGTGAGCGTAAACTCCAGCAACAGTTACATACGGACTGGAATCTCATGTTTCTGTAATATGTTGAAACAAACATGCCATAGGCGTAAAACGTTTTGTTTTCCTTCGATTTACATGGGAAATTGCAGCTTCAAAGGTCATTTTCTCAAACTATATAGCATCTACAGATACCAAAGGTTCCAGTCCTCTACTTAACAATGTTTTGAGGGTTTTATCAAAAAGATCATTGTAATCTAATTCCTTGCCTGATATTGTGAGCTTTGAACGCCCAAAAACAATACTTATTTCTTTTACTAATCCTTTAAAGGAATAGGCCACCGTTTTTACATACTGAGATATGTTCTTAGCTTAGACGGGTTCATCTGTACCTGTCTGGTCTTCACGTGTGCCCCCCCTCACGTAAACACAGCACAGACGGCGTTAGCATTTAGCCTCTTCTCCTCCTCTATAGCTCCAAATGAGGTGAAGATAGAAGCTACCAAACTCTTCCACGTTTTCCACATTTTTTTAAAATATGCTTACGTGAAGTGTTACACTATAAAGTATAATTACACAAAATTAAAAAATGTGGATTTTCCAAGCGGATAAAAAGGGGAACTATATTGTAAGGCGTAATAATACCAGGAATAGTTCAACATCCGCGCAGTAATATCTTCACTTTACTGTGCCTCTGCAGGATGGTTAAAAGCCTGTGTTTTCCTCCGCGGCGCTGCATCTGGATTCAGCAGATCTGAATCGTGGCGCTGGGTTGAACGTCGCTGCGCATCACTGCAACCTCGATGTGCGTTCTCTCATAGAAAATAAAGGAGGCGCTCATCAAAGTGTCTCGGTGTGCGTTGGGCTTTATGCCCCTAGAGACAATAAGCGCCAATGCAGGTGTCGTAGCATGTTGCGTTTTTTTACTTATTAATTGTCCGTGAGAGTAAATACTACACGGACAGAAAAGACAAAGGGAGCGAGGGATATTGTACATTGTGCCACAACCCAATTACACAATGGAGATTTTTTTTTCACTCTAACGTGGCTGTAAATACTGCTAAAGTGGCACTAGCCCACTGTTAGCTTTGTCCGTTAGCCTGTTAGCCTCTTCTGATTGTGATTCCATTGTGTATTGGGCCTGTGGGTCAGAGCAGAGAAAGACCCCCCCAATCATCCCATTAACACTTGTATTACGCTCAGAGGGACTACGGAACAAGATACTTAGTTCTGCTTTAAGGAATGACTAGTTATTCAAAGGGTGAAAAAGATGTCCCAAATCCACTATGAAAAACGTGCCACCAACAAACCATAAACCTTTCGGTTTTTTGGTCATTTAAACTTATTTCCGTATAGAAATATTCAATAAAAGAACATTGTTCTTCTTTTCTTACATTCCAGAAAACTATTGGAAGAGTTTCTATATGATGTCTCTAAATCAGCCCATAGTCCAGAATTTACTTTTTGGACGCTTAGCAACCCAAAGATTCCACAGGGGACCAAATAATAGTAATCGACACTACGTACTGTTCAAAAGTAAAAATACAATGTTGTGTGTTCAAAGTAAAGCTAAAACACTCTCAAAGCCATACACTACTCCAACATATTGAAATAGCTTTTCCTTTCAAAAAATAAAAATGTTCAAATAGTATTAACTTTTAGGGGCGACAATGGCGCAGTTGGTAGAGCGAGTCGTCTCATGATCGGAAGGTCGGGGGTTCGAATCCCGCCTCCTGAAGGTGCACATTGTTGTTGTGTCCTTGGGCAAGACACTTCACACACATTGCCTCCAGTGTCTGCGTACACTGGTAGCCCCCTAGGAGAGACCAACAGGCCTGGTTTGAACTGTGAGGCCGTCCTTCCGTGGACCCACCACCTGCAGAAGGAGCCATGGGGGCTGGTGCTATGTGATTTGGGCAGCTCCAATGGCTGCCCCCACGACCCGGCAACGGACAAGTGGAAGAAAATGAATGAGTATTCACTTTCAACTTTTTTCCAATCCAAGGAAGGACGCATAAGGACAGTACTGTCCCTGGTTACATCACCATGACAGGACTGCTCCTTAAAAGTTGTGAAACGTGTTTCTAAACTCATCCTAATAAGAAACAGTTCATGTCAAAATTCGGTGACAACGGGCTTCCTATGACGACCACTGAAATCCGTTTGTCGGTTGAATCTTCTACGTCTGGTTCCCCGCTGTGCCCTGTGTCAGCACAAGTGTCTGTCATTGAACACATTTATTTGCAGCTGTGAACTCTGTGTCTAATCCCTCCCTAATGCTGTGTAATTCCAGGACTCATTCCACCACAGAGCCAGATTGCTCCAAACACAGAGCGTGACCCGTCCCCAGTACCCTCAAAGTTCACGCGCTCATGGCAATCTGACACTCCGTCGCGGAGAAGGAATTATGTCAAAAGCCTGAAAGTCCTGATTATGATCTCTATTGAAAATAAAAAACGTCTAAATTTGCAGTAGCTCAGTTTGAGAAAAAAAGAGTAAAATAAGGACAGTCCCTAACAAACTATGATAGTAATTTTGTGAACTTTTAGTGAAATTATCAATTCCAGAAAGAGTCCCCAACCAGCACCAACGTACTATTCATATTTTTGGGATAATTAAATGAAAAATTCAGTACCATCATTGTTCATGTAGAATTAAACATAAAACTTTAATTATGTTCCAGCATTTTAAGCCCTTTTAAAAACCTCAGCAGCAGATACGGTATTCTAACTCTCACTTGTTATTTCAGCACTGTTGGTGTCTTTCAAACTCTATTGTATTATTGTGAAGGCCTGATGCTAAGCACACACCAGGAGCACATGGCTACTTAATAAGGGTAAACATAAGGACGTACTTTAGCTCCTGTCAAAGCTGTTGGACTAGTTCTGACTCTTAATGGAAGCACTACAAAGAATTCTCTGTAATAATTAGGTTTTAGCAGGTGCAGAGCCTCAGTGTATATAAGCTGCTGTGGGCAGCAATACCAAACATGCTCATAATGCTCAGCAGACACAGACAATGATTTATTTTTTCATTTTTTCACTGGATGTGTATCCAGCTCGAAAAATGCAGAAAACTTAACCAAATATGTATGATTTAGAACAGGGGTAGGCAAAGTCAGGCCCGGGGCCACAACTGGCCCTCCATTATAGAACCTTTGGCCCTCAAGATGATTTTGAGGAATATTATTACACAAATCAGAGAGATCAAATGCTCCAAGTATGCCAATTCCTTTCAATTTTTACCCATTTTGGCCATGATGTACAACACTGGCATTCGTAGAAAGTGGTGCTTTACTCCGCCCTACAATTGTAGAGTCCGGCCCTTGGTCTTTTGACAATGAAGAAGATTTTTCCTCCACCAAACAAACTTGCCTAGCCTTTATTCAGAATCTGGCTCAAAAGCCACTTTTACATGCTCATTTGATATGTATTATATAAAACACATAATATATGTGTACATTCATTATTGAGTTCTAACCAGGTTTGGACATTTCACAAATATGGTCGATGGGATGACAACAGTCAAAAACCTATTGTAGCCTGCTTGCTAACAGTACACATACATCAGCGCTTCTCCCTTTATTATTTCTATGATGTCTGGCTAACTGTTCTAAAAACACAACAGCCACAGGCTCTCTAATGTCTATGTATTTAACATGTATGTAACATGGACTCCTTTTCCTTTGGCAGGTGAGCATCTCCACGGTGGGCTACGGCGACGTGGTGCCCGTCTCCTACCTGGGCCGCTGCGTGGCCTTCGGGTGCATTTCATTCGGCATCATCCTGAACGGCATGCCCATCTCCATCCTCTTCAACAAGTTCTCCGACTACTACTCCAAGCTGAAGGAGCAGGAGTACACCTACTCCAACACGGAGCGCTCCTTCCAGCTGAAGAAGCGCATGAAGAGGCGCTTCCAGAGCTGCATAGAGCCGGAGGCGGAGGAGTCCGACGACGACGTGCACTACAGGCCCACGGTCCGGCATACGGTAACGGCCGCTAAGGACTGAAGGCACGGGCCGTACACTGGAGTGGGAACCATCAGACAATACTCGTAAAATGAAGGTCCAGGTCATTCAACTTCTGGTTCATTTTCTACCTCAACGGCTTAGGCTTGATTTCAAGTAGCCATTCATTACAGGGCTGCACGATGCAAGAAAACAATGGTGATATTTGTCTTGAATATTGTAACAAAAAACAAAATCAGGATGAGTCAGAGCGGATCTGTCTTCTATTTTGTGATTATACACATCCATCTACCACGCACGGGAGAAGCTAAACATCATGTATGTGCGGGTACATTCTGCTCATGCCCGTGTGGACGTCGCGGGCTGAACGTACAGTGTGCTGAATATGAACAAAGGATAATTACTGCAGGACATTGGTGGAAGGAAGAGGTCAGTCTATCCAATAATCACTAACCCGGTTACCTGTTTAATGTAGCTCCTTATGTGCGTTAGTGTCTGGCACAGAGCTGGCACAGATCTGTGTCTAAATCTAAATCTGTGTCTCTCCACTCCTGCTCCTGAAATCCACGTTTAAGCTTTAAACACTGTGTATTTATTCATTATTACAATCACAATTTAAATGCCTTTAATGTTTGGAAGTTTAATCAGTATACACAATCTTTCAAACATTTATTTTTTTAAACTTAGAAATCAAAGAGATTTGACAAAGAACAGGAATAAGAGGAATAGTCTCTGACACTGCATGATATTGGTCAAATCTGATCACTTCCCATGTCTACACCGCGTTCCAAATGATTATGCAAATTATATTTCAGTGTCAAAAAGGAAAAAAAAAAAAAAGGTTTTCAATGGAACTTATGGTTGGTATTGTGTCTCAGGGCTCTTTGAATCACTGACATCAATCTCAGACGCCTGGGAGGATTAGTTGTCAGGTGAGGGAAAAACTACTGAAAAAGGACGTTCCACATTATTAAGCAGACCACCATTTTCAAGCAATATGGGAAAGAAAAGGATCTCTCTGCTGATGAAAAGTGTGAAATAGTTGAATGCCTTGGACAAGGTATAAAAACCTTCGATATTTCACAAAAGATTAAGCATAATCATCCAGAGATTTGTGGCTGTTTCAGAGCACACACAGGTTTGTGCAGATAAAGGCACAATGAGGACGGTTTCTGCCAGACAAATACATCAGATTAAGAGAACAGCTGCTACAAAGCAGCAAACAGGTATCTGAAGCTCCTTGTTCTCCCGAACATCAAGGTGTAGGACCCTCTAGAGGCTGCAGTTGTGCATAAACCTTCTATCCGGCCTCCTCTAAACTGTTCATTGAAGCTGACGAGCAGAAACGGCTGCAGTGGCTCAGAAATACATGAAGACTCATTTTCAAACAGTCTTGTTCACTGATGAGTGCCGTGTAACCCTGGATGGTCAGATGGATGGAGTAGTGGATGGTTGGTGAATGGCCACCATGTCCCAACAAGGCTGTGACGTCAGCAAGGAGGGGGCGGAGTCGTGTTTTGGGCCAGAATCATGGGGAGAGAGCTGGTCGGCCCCTTTAGCCTCCCTGAAGGTGTGAAAATGAGCTCTGAAAAATATGTGGAGTTTCTGACTGACCACTTTCTTCTATGGTACAAAAAGAAGAGCCGTGCTTTCCTGAACAAAATCATCTTCATGCATTCTGTAAAGAATACCTCTGCATCATTGGCTGCTATGGGCATAAAAGGAGAGAAACTCATGATGTGGACCCCATGCTCCCCTGACCTCAACCCTATTGGAGCTTCCTCAAGCAAAACATCTATGAGGGTGGGAGGCAGTTCACATCCTAACAGCAGCTCTGGGAGGCTATTCTGACATCTTGCAAACAAATCCAAGCAGAAACTCTCCAAAAACTCACAAGTTTAATGGATTTAAGAATTTTGAAGCTGCTATCAAATAAGGGCTCCTATGTTAAAATATAACTTGACCTGTTAAGATGTTTTTGATTTACAGTAAATAGCTTCTGATTTCAGTAAATATGACCTCCCAATGCTACAAATTCAACCAATGACCATTTTCAGTTCTTTACAACCTTTAAAATGTATTGAAACAAAAAAAATACTGTTATCACTGGGAGGTTTTTTCAATCACATAAAAAAATAAAATGCCTGACTGTCATTTGAGTTGATTAATTAAAAAAAAAATCTCATTTGCATAATAATTTGGAACGCAGTGTATTAGTTTGTTCATTTTGTTTACGAACAATACAATACAATGGAAACACAAGAACAAAGTATATGTATTATTGCAAATTATGTCAAAATCTTGTCTTGTTCTTGTGGGATTTGTATCTCGGCCCACACCTATTAAAGATTCACTATTTCAAATGATGAAATGTAAAATATCAATGCTGAGTATCCAAAAGAATGTGGTTACCAATATTTTACAAATACGTAACAGTGGGTAGTTGGGTTCTTGGGTTCCCACACAGGCATCCTCCAAAACACAGTAATGAGTGTAATTGGTGCCCAGTGTCCACTCCTGCTGCCTGCCTGGCCGGGACACCCTGAATGGCCTTATCACCCTGGGCTGAGACGGAGGAGGAGGAGAAGAGTTACATGAACTATTAGCATGCTACGTGTGAACACTCCTGTCAAACCGATACTAAAAATAGACCCAGACTGAAACGCACACAGTCTGAACTACACCGCCAGCATCAGGCCGCAGGGGCGCTGTGACTGTGCTTTTGGAATAAGTGCTATTAAGAAGACATCATCTCTCCTTTCATTTATGTGCGTACTGTATATTTGTTGTTTTTTTGGGAAATAAAGGATTTATGAAAGGTTGAAAAAAGTTGTGCCTGCATATGGCTCAGTGAAAGGAGCATTTATTACATCAAAATACATAAATATAGCTAAAAGAAGGGTATGTTTAATGAAAGACAGCGAGTGCAAGCTGATAAAGAAAAGATATTTTGTGGGCATGTTTCGCCTGCAGTAGCGTTTGAAATGGTTTGTGCTACAGTTTTAGCGGCCCAAATCTGATATGTAAATGAGGGAATGCCACGTGAATATAAAAAAATGCTTATCCACTTTTGCATGAGCTACTCGCTTTGTACATGAGCAAACGCGGGGTAAATGACCCTCTGACAGCCTTACGTAGATATATGTAGGATAATGAAAAAGAAGGCAAAGTGTGTGCTTCAGTTGGTTTAGAAATGTAAATCCAAATCGGATGCTGTTCAGGATCGAGTCGCGTTAATCCATCAAATAAAAAAATAAAAAAATGCCTCTTTTTTTCATGTTTGGGATTATTGTCTCCTGGCTTTAGCCAACTAGAAACATGAGCGAACTGTGAAGAACTAATTTCATCTGTTCTTGCAGAAATTGTCCATTAAGAACCTAAGTAAAAATTCTTATGTATTTGTTGCATACATTAAATTATCATTAATGTTATCGTTAATGAATTGTATGTAAGTTAGTTTTCTACTCTATTGTATACAGAGTATGTGCTCAGCTCACCCTCTGCAGTGACTTCTGAACACTTCAGTGTGTCTGTGTACGGAGCCTCAGTGAAGCGGATTGGCTGATTGGCTGAGATCCCAAATTCCAAACCGTCAAGATGGCGTCTTTTCGGAGCCACATCTCTTTCTGTCCCTGAAGAGGAAATGTAATGATTCAGCCTAGACACAAGCTTCTACAGTGAGTAGTTGGCAGTGCCAGGTTAATCTAAAGGATCAGCCAAGGTTAAGGTTAATCCCTGTAGGGAAATTCGTTCTCTGCATTTGAGCCATCCTCAAACAAGCAGTGAGCAGCCAGCGTGGGCCCCGGATGTGGAGCCAGGCTAATGGTCAGTATGACCTATTGTACATCCGGAGTACCCAGAGTAACCCTATGCAGACATGGGGAGAACATGCATACTCCACACAGAAAGGCCCCGTCCAGGTGGGAATCGAACCCGGGACCTTCTTGCTATGAAGCAGGAGTGCTAACCGCTGCGGACCTAACTTCTACTTCAGACCAAGACTGTCCAACTGTATGACTGACTATCCCAGGAATAATCATGTTCTTGGCTCCGATCTCCTGATTATACCCCTGGAGATCCACGTACCACGTTCCTAATTCTTCATGTAGTTGTTATCTGGGATTACTTGTGTATTTTTATCTCAACATTAAATGCATCACTTAGGGCTAGTTACAAGGCCATAGGTGCTGTGATAGTGTCCAGGTTTGCCAGGTTAATCCTGTTGTATAACGCTCTTAGGATCAGGGGGAACAGATGCCACTTCCATAGTCTGTCAGTAACAGTTAAAGATCAGGCACTTGACTATTGTACACACACACATATATCGCTCTAAATGGCTATATACATATATGCAAATGTACTAATACACCTTGAACTTTTGCACATTTTGTCATGTTTACAACCCTAATTGTAAAGATTTTATTTTGAATTTTTTACTGAAAGTTCACACACAGGTAACAGACAACTGTGAAGTGAAAGTAAAATGATACATGATTCTGTTTTTTTTTTTTAAATAGAAAAGTGAAAAGTGGGGCGTGCGCAAGTATTCATACAGTATTTTCGGAGTGCATTAAATTGCCTTTATAACATTCCTAATGACTGCAGAATGTTCACACCTTGCCCTAACCATTAAATAGAGGCCACCTGTGTGTAATCTACTCTCAGTATAATTCCAGCTGTTCTGTGAGGGCCTCAGAGCTATGGTCAGAGTGTATTGGTCACTAAACAACATCATGAAGGCCAAGGAGCACACCAGAGAGGTCAGGGATAAAGTTGTGGAGAAGTTTAACCTGTTACCTGCCGTCCCCCCTGATCAGGGGGCATAGACCGTAAAGAATAATAGACAACTCCTCCTCACTCCTCCCCCGTTTACCATAATGACCACGTTCGAGGAGGAAATCATGGGGGATTTACAGACTCCTCCTCCCCAGCTCTGACGGAGCATGTTCCTAACAAGGGCATAAGGGTGGGAGCTTCACTGTAGACTCAGCCCTCGTCGTGGGGTACGTAGTTTGATCGTAGCCGCGCCCGCACCATTAGGTCTCATGCTAACGGTCTGTCTTTCAAAGTCCGGCCCTCATTAGTACGAGATTTCGAAAAATGTTTCTTACGAAAACCAGCCTGGTTTCCTTAATTGTGACTAACCCAGCGTTATCACAGGAGGAATATCTAGCTGTAGCAAGGTTAGGAAAATTAGAAACCAGGCTTTATATTTGTTTAGAACGTGTCTAAAGTGCAATGTTTTCTACTGAGAGACTAGCGGCTATATGGAGGTACTACAGCAATGGCGGAGCAATGGCGACCAGAGCAGCCAGCGGCCATTGGGCTATAGAGTTAGGGTTATGATTAGGGTTAGGAATGGCGAATGTGATGTAAGTTGTTTCAATCACACAGACCTTACACATAGTTTTAGAAACAAGAAGGTTTTGGCTTTCAAATGAGGTATCACACTGACATATAGACTTTAAGCGCTCCTGTCGCTTTGAGATTTGGATATGCATAATTGCCAACCCTAGCTTTAAACCTAACCCTAAGCCGGCAGGTACCAGGTTAAAGCAGCGTTAAGTTATACAAAGATTTCCCAAGATTTGAACATCTCACGGAGCACTGTTCAATCCATCATTCAGAAATGGAAAGAGTATAGCACCACTGCGAACTTACCAAGACACAGGCGTCCACCTAAACTAACAGACCGAACAAGGAGAGCACTGGTCAGAAATGCAACCAAGTGCCCTAAGATAACTCTGGAGGAGCTGCGACGTACTGCCGCTGAGCTGGGGGAATCTGTACATGGGACAACTATAAGTCGTACTCTACACAAATCTGGCCTTCATGGAAGAAAGCCATTATTGAAAGGAGGCCATAAGAAATCCCGTTTGAAGTTTGCTAGAAGTCATATGGAGGACACAGCTACCATGTGGAAGAAGGTGCTTTGGTCAGAAAAACAAAAATTGAACTTTTTGGCCCAAATGCAAAACGTTATGTATGACACAAACCTAACACTGCTCATCGTCCTGAGTGCACCATCCCCAGTGTCAAATATGGTGGGGGGAGCATCATGCTATGGGGCTGCTTTTCCTCAGCGGGGACTGGGAAGATTGTAAGAATAGTTGGGAAGATGGATGGAGCCAAATACAGAGACATTTTGGAGGAAAACCTGCTGGAGTCAGCAAGAGAATTGAGGCTGGGGCGGAGATTCCCCTTCCAGCAGGACAATGACCCTAAAGACAAACCTAAATCTACAATGGAATGGTTTAAAAACAAACATATTAATGTGTTAGAATGGCCCAGTCAAAGTCCTGATCTAAATCCTATTGAAAATCTGTGGAAAGACCTGAAAACTGCTGTTCACAAACGCTCTCCTTCTAATTTGACAGAGCTTGAGTTGTTTTGTAAAGAGGAATGGGCTAAAATGTCAGTCTCTAGATGTGCAAACCTTGTAGTCATACCCCAGAAGACCTGCTGCTGTTATTGCAGCAAAAGGAGGTTCCACAAAGTATTAAGTCATGCTGTATGAATACTTATGCACGCCCCACTTTTCACTTTTCTATTTTTTGAAAATAACAGAATCATGTATCATTTTGCTTTCACTTCACAGTTGTCTGTTATTTGTGTGTGAACTTTCAGTAAAAATGTTTATGGTTGTAAACATGACAAAACTTGCAAAAGTTCATGGTGTATTAGTACTTTCGCAACCACAAATAAGGCATTGCTTCCTTCGCTCAAGAATGTCATAACATTTTTCTTCATGGACTCCCTTTTGCAGATTAGACGCAGTAGCCCAAAAGATAAGACATTTCCGTTGCAGTTTTCCTGGTGTTGCTCAGATAAGGAGCAATAACGGGTGATTCAAGGCGAAGACATTATCTCTCAGTTATGTAATGAGACCGGACAAACAGGCAAGAATGTTAGAATGTCTGTGGGACGCTTTAAATAGGCGATTCACGCACAAATCATAAATAAAATAAACCACTCTCACAGACATGAATGGAGGTGGCTGTTCCGCCATGTGTCCAAGCGTCTCAGTATGCATTGGCCTTTGTGATTAATATACAGGAGTCTGCAACTTCAGAGGAGCCACTTTGGTCAGTTTTAAACCAAATGAAAATCTCAAAGAGCCGCAATAGTATTTTTATCCACAAACAACAAAACATACACATTTTATTTACTGATAGTTTGATGATGAATAAATGACATAAAAGTAAAAATTATGTAAAACTGTACGGATTGTGGGAAATATAAGCGGATATGGATGATCTTTTCCTGCATTACTTCAGCAAATCATTTGTCACAACCTTTGTACTGGCACAGATTTTGCCTCATATTATCGCTGATTGTCACTTGTTTATAGACATTATGGGTTTGCTTTTTTCATCATCTACAGCAGTGGATCCCAACCTTTTATGTCACGCGTACCCCTTGAGTCATTCATTTATAGTCCGAGTACTCTTACACATCGAGGATCCTGCTTGTATTATTACAAGGTGACCAACTAAACTAAGATTATTCAGTACTTAGTATGAATCTGTTCAAAGTAAGGCTGAAATACTCTCAAATTCAAACCTTTTCATGGAAAACTCAGTTTGAACTAATTTTTATTTGAATATAATATTGAAGAGGCTTCATCAACACTGCATGGAAAGCACAAGCGGCCCTCAGTCTGCTGTTCACCTCCACCTCAAAGCCACCAACCACTCCTTTGAGGACAGAGAGGTTAACATTTTAGCTAAAGAAAATAAAAATGTTGGCTTGAAAGAGGTGTCAAAGAAGCAACTTTTGTGAAGAAACAAATCCATCCATGAACAATGGAGGGCTTAGATCTCCGCTGTACAGCAGCCTCCTGTGCCCCAGGCCTGGAGGGCTCTGTCATGCTAATGCTACAGCTAAAGCTCATGAGGCTGTTGTTAGGAATTAGAACTACAAAGACCTAGAACTACAAAGATATTCACCCACAGGTGAGAGTAGCCATTAATAGAGGGGAGGGACTTAGCCAAGCTAAACCCCTGCCAGTGGTCTATATCTAGTCTGCGGGCTTCAATGTCTCTGATGAAACCTTTTGGATGAAGAGGCTACACTTCAACTACAAAGTACAGAAGACGACTTCATTGAAGATTGAAGGCAAGGCAAGGCAAGGCAAGTTTATTTGTAGAGCACAATTCATACACAAGGCAATAAAATTACAAGAAAACAGATAAAATCAATCAATAAAGCATCAACATAAAGTTAATCAATGACAGTAAAAGGCAAGAGTGCAGATAAAATACTTTCAGTTTTCATATGCACGGGTAAAAAGAGCTGTTTTCAGCCTGGATTTGAACATTGTCAGAGTTGAGGCCTGTCTCACATCCTCATGAAGACTGTTCCAGATTTTAGCTGCATGAAACTGAAACGCAGCCTCACCGTGTTTATTATTGACTCTGGGAACCACCAGGAGACCCCTCCCTGAAGTTCTCAGGGCTCGAGATGGTTCATACGGCTCTAACATGTCAGAGATGGACTTTGGTGCTAAACCATGAAATAAACAGTTTCCAAATCCCCCTTGCTAGTGCTCAAGTACCCCTGGTTGGGAAACACTGATCTACAGAGTACAGGCAATGACTCAAGAACCTTCATCGAGGATTTTTTTCATCCAAGCTCACAAAAGCTCTAAAGAGCTAAAGTGGCTCTTCAGATAGCGATTTGACCCCAACCCTAAAACAAGTCACCACAAAAAAGTTCACATGCTCCTTGGGCCACCTTTGCTTTACAGCATGCATTCACTGTGGGAATAATAATAATAATGTCCAAAGATTTAAGTTAAAGAGTTAAAGATCACATTATTATTATCACCCCCCCCCCCCCCCAATAAAAATAATAATAACTCAAAAGGAGTAGGCCAAAGCAAGAAAGCTTATTAAGTGCCTACCCCAATTTCAAAATACAATTACTGAGTAGCAGCATTGATAATTTGAAGCTTTTACATGTAAAAAAAAAAAACATTGATGAGATTTACAAGACAACTTACAGGTATGAAAAGTTTGTGATTTCTGGGTGTATTTACTTAGTTTTATAGTTTTCTCTTATTTTTATCATTGCTTATATTACCATTCTGGTCACCATTCTATTGATTTACTTATTGTTTAAGTAGTCATAGTGTTTTAGATATACATATATATACACATACAGACATATGTATACATATGCAGTGTCTTGCGAAAGTATTCGGCCCCCTTGAACTTTTCGACCTTTTGCCACATTTCAGGCTTCAAACATAAAGATATAAAACTGTAATTTTTTGTGAAGAACCAACAACAAGTGGGACACAATCATGAAGTGAAACGAAATGTATTGGATATTTCAAACATTTTTAACAAATAAAAACTGAAAAATTGGGCGTGCAAAATTATTCAGCCCCCTTAAGTTAATACTTTGTAGCGCCACCTTTTGCTGCGATTACTGCTGTAAGTCGCTTGGGGTATGTCTCTATCAGTTTTGCACATTGAGAGACTGAAATATTTGCCCATTCCTCCTTGCAAAACAGCTGGAGCTCAGTGAAGTTGGATGGACAGCGTTGTGAACAGCAGTTTTCAGTTCTTTCCACAGATTCTCGATTGGATTCAGGTCTGGACTTTGACTTGGCCATTCTAACACCTGGATATGTTTATTTGTGAACCACTCCATTGTAGATTTTGCTTTATGTTTTGGATCATTGTCTTGTTGGAAGACAAATCTCCGTCCCAGTCTCAGGTCTTTTGCAGACTCCATCAGGTTTTCTTCCAGAATGGTCCTGTATTTGGCTCCATCCATCTTCCCATCAATTTTAACCATCTTCCCTGTCCCTGCTGAAGAAAAGCAGGCCCAAACCATGATGCTGCCACCACCATGTTTGACAGTGGGGATGGTGTGTTCAGGGTGATGAGCTGTGTTGCTTTTACGCCAAACATAACGTTTTGCATTGTTGCCAAAAAGTTCGATTTTGGTTTCATCTGACCAGAGCACCTTCTTCCACATGTTTGGTGTGTCTCCCAGGTGGCTTGTGGCAAACTTTAAACGACACTTTTTATGGATATCTTTAAGAAATGGCTTTCTTCTTGCCACTCTTCCATAAAGGCCAGAGTTGTGCAGTATACGACTGATTGTTGTCCTTTGTTGTTCTATTCTCAAAAGTATCATTCTCAAAAGTATCATCTTCAAATGTATCATGTTTCTCATTTCTATCATACCTGCTTCCACTTTAATAATGTTGGTTAAGATTGTTCTGTCAGTGGTTTTTGATTGTTTTCCCTATTTGCATTTTTAATGCTTGTAATTTATCTCAAGTTCCTTTAATACAGATCAAATAGACTTGGTAGATAGAGTTGGTGACAATTGATTATATCAGCAATGATGTGGTATTTCACAAGTTCATAGTAATACAGATTACTTAAGGAGAAGGAGGATGATAAAAATCACATTTTGGTAGAGATTGCCTTAAACACCTGTGCATTGCCTAATCCAGATTCATAACCTTTCTTAATAATTATCAGTCACTTTGTTTTCCTCGGATGTCCGAGCTGCGGCATGACCACAATGTTCTCCAGCTGACGCGCGCCTCCGTGTTTTGGTGCATAAATCACGTCTTCTTTAATCTAAACGAGCGCTCCATCCTTGACCGGATCAGAACATACTTTTCTTTGACCAAGGCTGAGGAATCTGACTCCTCAGCACTCGCGCCCCTGTATAAAAACCCCCGCGGCACAGTGTCTCGGAGTCTGTCCCTCTCAGAGTGAAGCATGTCCGGGGTGAAGTCTCTGCGGTGCCTGGTGGTGGTGGTGGTGGTGGGTCTGCTGGCTGCGGAGGGAGATGCCCATGAGAACATTAAGATGTGTGGGAGAGATCTGATCCGGCACGCGGTGTCCTACTGCGGACACTCCCGGCTGAAGAGGGCCATCCTGATGATGGAGGGGCCGGACCCCGGAGCCAAGGGTGAGTATCTGTCACTGCAGTTACTCTTCTGTTTTTATCGAATGAGTCATGCGAGGCGGCTGCGGTTGTGATATTGGGTTTGGCAAAGCATTTAATTCTCGTCCAACAATATGAATAAAACTGTTATTGTATATTACAGTAAAACCTCTTAACCCCATTTTCATTGCCTTTTTTGTCACGTTTTTGCTGCTCTTTTGTTACTTTTTCATCCTGGTTTTCGTCACATTTTTGTTGCTATTTTGACACTTTTTTTTTCTTTCAAAGAGCTTTTAGATTGGGTAAAGCCAAACTGGAGGAAATGTGCTCGGTTCCGGTGGGGGTTAAGAGGTTAAACAGTGGCTGTATGGGTGGCTAGCATAGCGCCTTCACTTTCCATCCCGGTGGCCTCTACGACGCTCCAGGACCAGTTGCTTTCAGGGTTTTGGGTAGGTTTTCACAGTGCATGGAACTGTCTCCATGGTTACGTATACATTCCATCCAAAAAGCCTACCAGAAACTCTAAAAAACATGAAATACAATGGCCACCGGGATGGACAGTAAAGCTGCTTGCTAAGTCGTAAATTCAGTGTAAAGACAAGGAAAAATCCCACGTTTTTAAAAACATAACAATTGCGCCCGAATCAACCTTAATCTGTACGGCAACACGACGGGGACAAACCTTCTTCCTTGTCGTGAGTCAGTGGCATTTTGACGTTTTTCTGCGCAGCGCCACCTACTGTTCTGGAGTGTGCTTTTGAAGAAGAAAACACATGGACAAAATGAACTTTTCACTTTGGAGCCTTTGTAGAAATGTAGTGGAGTAGAAAGTAGTATATTTATCTTTCAAAAGTAGTGGATTAAAAGTAACATTCTCAACAAAAACTAAAGTACTGTGCATAAGTAAAAAAAAAAAGTGCAATCAAAGACAGGATAGTGTGCAAACAATCCTTTTATACAATGAATAAAAAGCTTTAACGTCTTACCTGGCCTATGTTTTCATCATTTTTTCCCATTGTTTTTTGTTGTTGTCACTTTTTGATTGCTTTTTTTGTTGTTGTTGTTGAAGCTTTAAGATTTGAATAAAGCCAAACTGGAGATGGTTCAGGTGGGGATTAAGAGGTTAAACAAAACGTAGGCCTATAAATAATACAAATTAGAACTGAATTAAAAAATTCAATATTAAAATGTTTGCATCACTGGCAGTGCAAACTCCTGCTCATGAATGAATGGAAATATGTCATGCCCTCGTGTACCTCCAGGGGGCCCATGCTCAAGCTTTTGAAGAAGTTTTAGAAATGCTCATTGTTCTTTAAAAACACTCTTTCAGTAAAGGGATTTCCCTAAACATTTTTTTTTTTTAAATCTAACTTCCCGACTGTTAAAGAATAACATTTAATCGCCATTTATCATACTGGGTCAAGCTGTACAGTCATACTATCTCTGTCATAGCCTTGACTGTGGTGCTCAGGCGCCCACTATCACTGAATGTTTGCTTGTGTATCAGTATGACGCTCTTAGACGGTATTTATCCCTCTTCTGTGGAAGCATAGACAGACTTGAATGGTAGGACTAGCGCAATGTCTCGAGTTCATGTCTCCGGGTCCCGTAACGATGGTAAATAAACTTCTCCTGCATAAGACATCCTGACTGCTGCCTATTCTTCATCACTATTCTCGAGCACCATTGTTATTTCTCTAACATCGACCAGGTTTTAAATCTCTAAAACTGTCACCTTCTCCACAGGGGAGCCCACCTCTCCCGGCCAGGAGGAGGGGCGTGACGCGTCCTCTGGCCCCGCCCCCGTGCCGTCCCAGCCCGAGGGGAGGAGAGGGAGGACGTGGTCTCGCTGATGTCTCGCTGGCTCCCCCTGTCAGCGCGCGAGAGGCGCACGGCGCAGAAAATCTCCGACCTGTGCTGCGAGAAGGGCTGCAGCAAGAAGGAGCTCATCCAGTTCTGCTGAGGGAGAACTTATTATTTAAGTTATTATACGTATTTAACTATTGTGTAGACTCATATCAACTGGAGTGTTCACGAATATTTATTTTCTTATATAAAGTGTAACCTGTTATTTAATAAAACCCTGGGACGTATTTGCAATAAATTATTGATGAAAAAAAACAAGTGGTGTTTATCGTTAAAATGCTGATGTTTTGAATTGGTTTGTGGTCAGTATTTTTTGGGAGAATCGACATGAAACAAAAGCTGGCACTAAGTTCAACATCTTTAAGGTCAAATTGTCATAAAGATGTGCTTAATATTCTAAAACCCTGTGCTTGATGTTAGTCAGTTCTTTAGTGGTAACCCTGGTAACGGTCAAAAAGCAGATGGTTTGGCTAGGCTTATATAATCACTGGGCCTGTTTGCCTGACACAAAAACTGGCACAAAGTTCAAAGTCTTTACTGTCAGAAAAATAGTAAATAAGGTCTAATCATCCTCCCAAAGTGGAGGCAATATTCAGTAATGTGTGAGTGATGTTGTGTTTAAACTTTACTTATGAGCATACCCTGGAGCATATTCATCATCATCCATCACAAACTGCTTTTCATGGAGGACGGAAGTTACTCAGTCAGTTAACCTCTTAACCCCCGCCTGAACCAAGCACATTTCCTCCAGTTTGGCTTTACCCAAATCTAAAAGCTGTAGTCATTATTCCTTCATACCATACTCGATAGTGCTAAGCTGCTACTGTAGTCACAGCTGTCCTGGGGCAGACCATAGACCAGGGGTAGGTAACAGGTAAGTAAGGTAACACCAAGGGCCAAACCTCACCATTGTAGCCTAAAGTAAAGAACCTGCCAATGATGTATGTGGGTTGTTCTCCAGTTTGGCTTTACCCAAATCTAAAAGCTTCTTGGAAAAAATATAGCAACGACAACAAGGATGAAAACGCAACAAGAAAGCGACAAAAAGGCAACAGAGAAGCAACAAAAATGTGGCAAAACCGAGACAAAAAAGATAGGATCAGTTTTGTGGGCCTTAGATTTCAAATGAGGCATTACACATACTATCCAGTCGAGAAGCTTTTAGATTTGGCTAAAGCCGAGCTGGAGAAAATGCTCTCAGTTAAGGTGGGGGGTAAGAGGTTAAAGTATTGTGTTGTGTAGAAAATACTTAAAGGTGCCTTATGGAACCTTTAATGTGAGGAAAGAAAATATTTTAGAGCTAATTTGGCTGTATGGAAGGTTAGCCTTTACTTTCCAAGACACTCCAGGACCAATTCTATTTAGGGTTTCCGATAGGTTTTCACTGCTCATGGAACTGTCTCCATGTTTACGTATACCTATACCAGAAATGTATCTTCTCTAACATCTTAGATCAGACACCATCACTTTCTAGAATGTGAAGTGGAATGTTCTGAGTAAAGAATATAAATAGAAATCTGCCATTTTAAGGAGAACTTGAAAACACTGTGTAGCTAACATTAGCCACGTGTAAAAAGTGTAGAAACGATCTACATTCTACGATGTATTTCCCGGGTTAATACATCTATGTCCATAATGTTTTACATGGACGATCATCTCCATTGGCTCATTATTATGGAATGAGGCCTACCAGAAATCTTTTCCCAAACTCAGCATGCTTAGGGGGAGTAAGTCGAGCCACTGAGTATTATATTTTAGAAATAAAATGTTTTTTTTCACGTAAGAGTATAGATTGGATTTTTTCATGATTTGAACTTGCCAGACAAAAAAAAAAGAAAGAAGATAAACTGGCAGGAAAATAACCCTTCTTTTTTATTTTGTGTTTTAGTGAATTGTTACAAAAAAATCTAATACATAGGTCAATTTTTCTTTTTCTTATTTTGATTGGCCATGCAGTTAAATTAAAGCAGAAAGATTTCTTCCTCTTAAATAAACAAAGTTATCTTGTTTTTTCAAAGAAACGAATGGGGTCATTTAACCCAGGCGTTGGCGTAAAAAATTAAATTTACAACTCTACTGTTTTTGCAAAAGTGACTCTGGTGGTTCTGGGTTTGGTCGAAAAAAGAAAATGTATTTAAGCTCAATAAAAATTATACTTAAATTATGTGTATTTTTTAGGGCCTAATTGCCTGATCCGTTTAAGTTTGAAAAATACATAGCGCGTGTATTCAGACTTTTTTTTTGCATAAAATTGCAAATGGGAAACATTAGAGTGTAAAAAATAAGACAACAATTGAAGATATTTAAAAAAAATAAACAAACACACAAACAAAAATAAAATAAAAAAATAAAAAAATCACCTATAAAACTTCACGTGAAACCCATAAAACAAATGTGTGAAAATGAGCAGCTCCTGTTCTCCTACAGTACCTACGAACATCCACCAGAGGGCGGCCGGGCTCCACAGTGAGTGGCTAACCGGCTGCACTATGGTCTGCGCTATGGTCTGCTCTATGGGCTGCACTATGGGCTGCTCTATAGTCTGCACTATAGTCTGCACTATGGCTGCTCTATGGCTGCACTATGGGCTGCTCTATAGTCTGCACTATAGTCTGCACTATGGGCTGCACTATGGTCTGCACTATGGTCTGCTCTATGGGCTGCTCTATGGGCGGCACTATGGGCTGCTCTATAGTCTGCACTATAGTCTGCACTATGGGCTGCACTATGGTCTGCTCTATAGTCTGCACTATGGTCTGCTCTATGGGCTGCTCTATGGGCGGCACTATGGGCTGCACTATAGTCTGCACTATAGTCTGCACTATAGTCTGCACTATGGCTGTCTATGGGCTGCACTATGGGCTGCTCTATAGTCTGCACTATAGTCTGCACTATGGTCTGCTCTATGGGCTGCACTATGGCTGCACTATAGTCTGCACTATAGTCTGCACTATAGTCTGCACTATGGTCTGCTCTATGGGCTGCTCTATGGGCTGCACTATGGGCTGCTCTATGTCTGCACTATGTCTGCTCTATGGTCTGCACTATGGTCTGCACTATAGTCTGCACTATGGGCTGCACTATGGGCTGCACTATAGTCTGCACTATGGGCTGCACTATGGTCTGCACTATGGGCTGCACTATGGGCTGCACTATGGGCTGCACTATGGGCTGCACTATGGTCTGCACTATGGCTGCACTATGGGCTGCACTATAGTCTGCACTATGGGCTGCACTATGGGCTGCACTATAGTCTGCACTATGGCTGCACTATGGTCTGCACTATGGGTTGCACTATGGGCTGCACTATGGTCTGCACTATGGTCTGCACTATGGCTGCACTATGGGCTGCACTATGGTCTGCACTATGGCTGCACTATGGGCTGCACTATGGTCTGCACTATGGGCTGCACTATGGCTGCACTATGGGCTGCACTATGGGCTGCACTATGGCTGCACTATGGGCTGCACTATGGTCTGCACTATGGGCTGCACTATGGCTGCACTATGTCTGCACTATGGGCTGCACTATGGGCTGCACTATGATCTGCACTATGGTCTGCACTATGGTCTGCACTATGGTCTCCACTATGGGCTGCACTATGGGCTGCACTATGGGCTGCACTATGGCTGCACTATGGGGCTGCACTATGGCTGCACTATGGGCTGCACTATGGGCTGCACTATGGGCTGCACTATGGCTGCACTATGGGCTGCACTATGGGCTGCACTATGGGCTGCACTATGTCTGCACTATAGTCTGCACTATGGGCTGCACTATGGCTGCACTATGGTCTGCACTATGGTCTGCACTATGGTCTGCCACTATGGGCTGCACTATGGCTGCACTATGGTCTGCACTATGGGCTGCACTATGGTCTGCACTATGGGTTGCACTATGGCTGCACTATGATCTGCACTATGGTCTGCACTATGGTCTGCACTATGGTCTCCACTATGGGCTGCACTATGGGCTGCACTATGGTCTGCACTATGGGCTGCACTATGGTCTGCACTATGGCTGCACTATGGGCTGCACTATGGGCTGCACTATGGTCTGCACTATGGGTTGCACTATGGGCTGCACTATGGGCTGCACTATGGGCTGCACTATGGGCTGCACTATGGCTGCACTATGGTCTGCACTATGGTCTGCACTATGGTCTGCACTATGATCTGCACTATGGTCTGCACTATGGTCTGCACTATGGGTCTGCACTATGATCTGCACTATGGGCTGCACTATGGTCTGCACTATGGCTGCACTATGGTCTGCTCTATGGTCTGCTCTATGGGCTGCACTATGGTCTGCACTATGGTCTGCACTATGGGCTGCACTATGTCTGCACTATGGTCTGCACTATGGTCTGCACTATGGTCTCCACTATGGGCTGCACTATGGGCTGCACTATGGTCTCCACTATGGGCTGCACTATGGGCTGCTCTATGGGCTGCACTATGTTCTGCTGTACGGTCTGCACTATGGTCTGCACTATGGTCTGCACTATGATCTGCACTATGGTCTGCACTATGGTCTGCACTATGGGCTGCACTATGGGCTGCCTATGGGCTGCACTATGGTCTGCACTATGGGCTGCACTATGGGCTGCACTATGTCTGCACTATGGTGCATGTCTGCACTATGGGCTGCACTATGGTTGCACTATGGCTGCACTATGGCTGCACTATGGTCTGCACTATGGGCTGCACTATGGCTATAGTCTGCACTATGGGCTGCACTATGGGCTGCACTATAGTCTGCACTATGGGCTGCACTATGGTCTGCACTATGGGCTGCACTATAGTCTGCACTATGGGCTGCACTATGGGCTGCACTATAGTCTGCACTATGGTCTGCACTATGGTCTGCACTATGGTCTCCACTATGGGCTGCACTATGGGCTGCACTATGGTCTGCCACTATGGGCTGCACTATGGGCTGCACTATGGGCTGCACTATGTTGCTTGCTGTATGGTCTGCACTATGGTCTGCACTATGGCTGCACTATGGCTGCACTATGGTCTGCACTATGGTCTGCACTATGGGCTGCACTATGGTCTGCCACTGCACTATGGGCTGCACTATGGTCTGCACTATGGGCTGCACTATGGGCTGCACTATAGTCTGCACTATGGGCTGCACTATAGTCTGCACTATGGGCTGCACTATGGTCTGCACTATGGGCTGCACTATGGGCTGCACTATGGTCTGCACTATGGGCTGCACTATGGGCTGCACTATAGTCTGCACTATGGGCTGCACTATGGGCTGCACTATAGTCTGCACTATGGGCTGCACTATAGTCTGCATCTGCACTATGGTCTGCACTATGGTCTGCACTATGTCTGCACTATGGTCTGCACTATGGGCTGCACTATGGCTGCACTATGGGCTGCACTATGGGCTGCACTATGGTCTGCACTATGGCTGCACTATGGTCTGCACTATGGGCTGCACTATGGTCTGCACTATGGGCTGCACTATGGTCTGCACTATGGCTGCACTATGGGCTGCACTATGGTCTGCACTATGGGCTGCACTATGGCTGCACTATGGTCTGCACTATGGGCTGCACTATGGCTGCACTATGGGCTGCACTATGGTCTGCACTATGGTCTGCACTATGGTCTGCACTATGGTCTGCACTATGGTCTGCACTATGGGCTGCACTATGGTCTGCACTATGGGCTGCACTATGGGCTGCACTATGGTCTGCACTATGGTCTGCACTATGGGCTGCACTATGGTCTGCACTATGGTCTGCACTATGGGTCTGCACTATGGTCTGCACTATGGTCTGCACTATGGTCTGCACTATGGTCTGCACTATGTCTGCACTATGGTCTGCACTATGCTGCACTATGGGCTGCACTATGGTCTGCACTATGGGCTGCACTATGGTCTGCTCTATGGTCTGCTCTATGGGCTGCACTATGGTCTGCACTATGGTCTGCACTATGGGCTGCACTATAGTCTGCACTATGGTCTGCACTATGGTCTGCACTATGGTCTCCACTATGGGCTGCACTATGGGCTGCACTATGGTCTCCACTATGGGCTGCACTATGGGCTGCTCTATGGGCTGCACTATGTTCTGCTGTACGGTCTGCACTATGGTCTGCACTATGGTCTGCACTATGATCTGCACTATGGTCTGCACTATGGTCTGCACTATGGGCTGCACTATGGGCTGCACTATAGTCTGCACTATGGTCTGCTCTATGGTCTGCTCTATGGTCTGCACTATGGGCTGCACTATAGTCTGCACTATGGTCTGCTCTATGGTCTTCCCATGGTCTGCTCTATGGTCTTCCCCATGGTCTGCACTATGGTCTGCACTATGGGCTGCACTATAGTCTGCACTATGGGCTGCTCTATAGTCTGCACTATAGTCTGCTCTATGGTCTGCACTATGGTCTGCACTATGGTCTGGACTATGGGCTGCACTATAGTCTGCACTATGGCTGCACTATGGTCTGCTCTATGGTCTTCCCCATGGTCTGCACTATGGTCTGCACTATGGGCTGCACTATAGTCTGCACTATAGTCTGCTCTATGGTCTGCACTATGGTCTGGACTATGGGCTGCACTATAGTCTGCACTATGGTCTGCACTATGGTCTGCTCTATGGTCTGCACTATGGTCTGCTCTATGGTCTGCACTATGGTCTGCACTATGGTCTGGACTATGGGCTGCACTATAGTCTGCACTATGGGCTGCACTATGGTCTGCACTATGGTCTGCACTATGGGCTGCACTATGGTCTGGACTATGGTCTGCACTATGGTCTGGACTATGGCTGCACTATAGTCTGCACTATGGTCTGCTCTATGGTCTGCACTATGGTCTGCACTATGGTCTGGACTATGGGCTGCACTATGGTCTGCACTATGGGCTGCACTATGGTCTGCACTATGGTCTGCACTATGGGCTGCACTATGGGGCTGCTCTGACCTTTCCCCGTGGCTTTCTTTAGGCTGATTCAGCACTCCGCTCCCCCCAGTGCGACCACACCGACCCCTGTAACACTTCCTGCTGCTACCATCCATCTTAATACCCCTCATTATAAAAACACAGCCTCAGCAATCCTTTATCGGAGAAATGTGATCCGGACACTTTCGGCAAAATTAGCAGAACGTCGAGCCAGGATTCTTTAATGGCATAGCTCTATAGAATATGATAGCAGGGATTCCCAAACTTTTCAGGGCCACAAAATTACTAACAAACCGGGACCCCAGCCACCGTTAGAAAAGTTTCTCAAAGCAGTAGCACATTGTAGGCATTATTCCTTCATATCATACTGGATAGTGCTAAGCTGCTACTGTAGTCACAGCAGCCCTGGGGCAGACCATAGACCAGGGGTAGGTAAGTTTGCGTCGTGGAGGGCCAAACACGAAAGGGTTGAACCTCACCATTGTAGCCCAAAGTACAGAAGCATTTTCTGCCAATGTTTTACATTATATATGAGTGTGTTGTTCTGCCAGGAAAAAACAACTCCAAAAAAATCAATTTTTAACGGATTTTAACATAGATTTGATCTTTTTTTGCATAAAATTTCTCAAAATGATTTTGGGGGCCAGAGGTTCTGTACTGGAGGCCCTGATTTGGGCTGACATTACCTCCCCCTTCCACTGACCGTCAATAGCAATGGACTAATTATAGCCTCATTCTTCCAGAAACCATGAGGAAGTGGGGACACGGACCGGAAGTGTCTTGCTCTAATGAACTTTCCATTGAAACCTTTTATAGCCTTAGAATCAGTCTGACAAACAATGTCAACAAACAAGCAAAGTGTTCTTCAATCACAGTCACATACAATGGCTTCAGTCATCGCAGACATTCGAGCTCCCTAAACTGACTTGTTTCATGTCATTAAAAGAGACATTAACCTTAAACCAAGTCAAAAGAACCATTTGGCCTCAGTATTCCGGCTTCTCATCTCCCTCAACATTCACCTATTGGCTCTTCCGAACATTTTGATGCCACGAGAGCGATACCTATTCCCAATCTGGTGATCAGAGTTTCCCATTTAGCTTTGGGGCGGCTCGGTCGAACACCCACCAGTGCGCAGCAGGCAGGCCTGAAGGCTGCGTTTGGACCGAGCAGTGGGTGTCAATTTGCATGTAAATGAAGTGGTTCTTTCCCCCCGATGGATGCTATATGCGGGGATCCTGGGCTAGCGGTAGCCTGTGAAGAGTATAATTTGGTAATGACACTGATTACGGCGATGTGCAGTTGTCAGTTCAGGAGGGAGAGCAAAGCGGGGGAACATGCGTGTTGGAAAGCCTGGGGACAAGCAAGATGTGAGTTGTTCATGCAGCCAACATTACAGTGTATGTATTATTTAGCTCATCCAGCTCTTGACCAGATTCTGCACACAGGTAAAGCTTTTTAGGTTTATTTAACAAGACAGCACAGGGTGAAAGAGTGGGCACACACATTCAGAAATTCTCCAGGCTTTTTTGTTTTTAAATTAAATATCTACACACTAAGGCAATGAATGAGTGAATTAATTAATTAAACTTATTGTCCCTTATGGGGAAATTTGTTCTGGGCACATAGTGCAGATGCAGCTGACAAAGAACACATACTGTAGTGTTCAAAAATAATAGCAGTCCAACATGACTAACCAGATTATTCAGTTTTTGGTATAAATCACAGAACTATGGACAACAGTTCAGTTCAGTACCAGTAGGTGCAGTAGATTCTTAGAAACACAGACAGACTCAGCATTCATGGTATGCATGCTCTTACTTCTGTGTAGTTGAATATTCAATTGAAAGGGGTGTGTTCAAAATAATAGCAGTGGGGAGTTTAATGGTGAGGTCAATCATTCAGTGGAAAAACAGGTTTGAATCAGGTGCCCCCTATTTAATGAAGTCAGCACGTTATACATGCAGTTCTCTTTGAAATCCTGAGGAAAAATGGGTCGTTCAAGACATTGTTCAGAAGAACAGCGTTCTTTAATTAAAAGGTTTCACGCAGTAATATTTTCACTCCTATAGAATGCTCTGCACGGACGTCGAAGTGCTCCTAAGGTGTTTTTACTCCTTACAATATAGTTCCATTTTTATCTGCTTAGAAAATCGACATGTTTTCTAAGCAGAAAACATGGATTGTGTAACTAGTCATGTAATTGTATTTAAATAGGGAAAACATGGAAGAGCTTGGTTGCTTCTAACTTCACCCCCGTTTGACCCCATAGAGGAGAGGAGGAGAGGCTAAATGCTAACAACATCTTTGGTCTTTTTTGCGTGACTGAGCGCACGCACAAAGACCAGACAGGTACACATCAACTCGTCTAAGCTCAGGTAAGAACATATCTCAGTATGGAAAAACAATGGCCTGTCCAGAGTAATACTAGTATCGATCCGATACTAATACTAAAGTGTTTTACATTCAAATGTTTTGAAACATCTTCCCCACCTTAACCAAGCGCATTTCCTCCAGTTCTTTTTGTCGCTATTTGTTCCTTTTTTGTTGTGTTTTTGTTGCTTCTTATGCTTCGATATTTTGTAGTTTTTTTGTGGCTTTTTCGTTCCGCTTTTGTTTACAGCCTATAGGCCAGTATAACGCTAAGACCTACAAAACTGATCAAAACTTTTTGTCGCATTGTCTCGGCGTATATGGAACATTTTTGTCACACTTTTGTGTGGCTTTTTTAATGCTTTTTTAGCCAAGAACTTATATTTTTCGGAAAAAAATATCCTGGATCTGTGTGAGTAAAACCCAACTTACAGGTGGTGGATGACAGGTACAGTGCCTCTCGAAAGTACTAATACACCTTGAACCTTTGCACATTTTGTCATGTTTACAACCATAAACATAAAGATTTTATTTAGAATTTTTTACTGAAAGTTCACACACAAGTAACAGACAACTGTGAAGTGAAAGCAAAATGATACATGATTCTGTTATTTTTCAAAAAATAGAAAAGTGAAAAGTGGGGCGTGCATAAGTATTCATACAGCATGACTTAATACTTTGTGGAACCTCCTTTTACTGCAATAACAGCAGCAAGTCTTCTGGGGTATGATCTACAAGGTTTGCACATCTAGAGACTGACATTTTAGCCCATTCCTCTTTACAAAACAACTCAAGCCCTGTCAAATTAGAAGGAGAGCGTTTGTGAACAGCAGTTTTCAGGTCTTTCCACAGATTTTCAATAGGATTTAGGTCAGGACTTTGACTGGGCTCCTCCAGAGTTATCTTGGAGCACTTGGTTACATTTCTTACCAGTGCTCTCCTTGTTCGGTCTGTTAGTTTAGGTGGACGGCCGTGTCTTGGTAAGTTCTCAGTGGTGCTATACTCTTTCCATTTCCGAATGATGGATTGAACAGTGCTCCGTGAGTTGTTCAAATCTTGGGAAATCTTTGTATAACTTAACACTGCTTTAAACGTCTCCACAGCTTTATCCCTGACCTCTCTAATGTGATCCTTGGCCTTCATGATGTTGTTTAGTGACCAATACACTCTGACCATAGCTCTGAGGCCCTCACAGAACAGCTGGAATTATACTTAGAGTAGATTACACACAGGTGGCCTCTATTTAATGGTTAGGGCAAGGTGTGAACATTCTGCAGTCATTAGGAATGTTATAAAGGCAATTTAATGCACTCAGAAAATGCTGTATGAATACTTATGCACATCCCACTTTACACTTTCTATTTTTTGAAAAACAGAATCATGTATCATTTTGCTTTCACTTCACAGTTGTCTGTTACTTGTGTGTGAACTTTCAGTAAAAAATTCAAAATAAAATCTTTATGTTTATGGTTGTAAACATGACAAAATGTGCAAAAGTTCAAAGTGTATTAGTACTTTCGAGAGGCACTGTAACTGTTTAAGACATACGGTTCATCGTGTCTTTCTTCTACCTTCTGCCAAACTACAGAATAACCGTGTTTTAGATTACACCTACAGCATCTTCCTGGTGAATAAAGCGGCCTATACCATTATGGAGTTTACAGTATGTGTAAAATGATGCAAACCTACGTCAGATTTCACAAAATTCTCTCCCGTCACCTGAGAGGAGCAGACATTTAGAGATAATTGCCTCGCGGTGCCATTTGATGCTGTTCTTCCTCCTCCTCCTACAGCTGTTTCTCCGTGTGTTGTTTTCAGGACAAGGCTCTGAGTAAATATTAGCTCAGGCTGTGATGTGGCCCTCTTAGGTCTGCAGAGCGAGCGCCACAGGTCCCTCCAGTGTTCCAGCCGTAACCACGTGCGAAAGACAAACATCTGCCACAGAAAGAAAATGTGGGTCAGAACCACAAAAACGATAACATCTGTTAAAGTTGTACCACATTTCACTTAACAATACAAGTGTTAGTTTGTGCGCCCAGAGTCTATATTTTTATCGTTACAAATGCAAAATACCCCATGTGCATGTACCATCAAACAGTGGAATGACGGAAAATGTCTGTACTCAAAAGCAAATTACAGAACTGGCCACTTCATATTCAGCCCAAATTAAAGCTGAATGAGCTTTAGACTCAAAACGTTAGCATTTTGACAAACCGTGCAGTTAAAACAGTTCATTAATGTCTTTATTGTCCATTAATTTAGATTTAATGCCAGCTGGAAATGTATGTTTAAAAAAAAAAGACATATGGCACATTTATTCAATCTAATGACACTTTAGACACAATTTTTGCCAAGACATAGTTCATTCAATTATATTTAAAGGAATAGGCCACCATTCTTACATACTGAGATTAGATGAGTTGATGCGTAACTGTCTGGTCTTTGTGCGTGTGCTCAGTCACGCAAATGTTGCTAGCGTTTAGCCTCTCCCAGCAAAGGTATAGCTCCAAACTGGGGTGAAGTTAGAAGCTACCAAGCTGTTCTACGTTTTCTCTATTTAAATACATTTATGCGAAATGTTACACGAAGTCTAGTTACACAAAATTGTCGATTTTCTAAGCGGATGAAAAGGGGTACTATATTGTAAGGCGTAATAACATAGGAGCACTTCAATGTCCGTGCAGTAAAATGAGATATTACTGCACGGACGTCGAAGTGCTCCTAAGGTACATTTGCGTGACTGAGCGCACGCGTAAAGACCAGACAGGTACGCATCAACTCGTCTAAGCTCAGGTAAGAACATATCTCAGTATGGAAAAACGGTGGCCTGTTCCTTTAAGATTTTGCTAAAAGTTTTACCCACAACAAATTTCCCCATGGGATTAATAAAGTATAACTTAACTTACCTTAATTTCTTGGATAATAAAGACATTGCTGCACTGTTCTTCCTGCACGAGTTTGTCAAAATGTAAAGGTTGGAGCTCATTCAGCTGCAGTTTGGGCTGAAATTGTGAAGTGGCCCATTCTCCAATATTGCCTTGCCACAGATTGCCTGGGCAGGCACTCAAACCTGGGACGTTCTAGCAGTGAAGCACTGTGCCGCCCAACACATTCTGTGGTTCTTAAATGGTGGCTCAGCACCCAAGAGTTGGGTCTTGTTCAGTGGCTTAAAGGACTATATCATGCAAAATCGACTTTTTGAGTTTTTAGCCATGTTGTTATGCTATTTCCTTATCAAAAACACCCCCAGAGCGGTTTTTGGCTTCATTCACGCAGTTCTCAGTAATCCTCCTGAATCCTGCTCTCTGAGCAGCTGCTCCCCCTCTCCTGGTAAACGACTGAGCTGTTCAGTTGTGTCGTCACAGGGAACGGAAGTGCTCTACGTCTGTAATGTAATGCCTTACGGCCTGATTTTTATTTATAAAACAGCTTTTTCATTTTTTGTTGTTGTTGTAAGAGAGAAATAAAAAAAAAAAAAAAAAGAAAGCAGCAACTCTCCGACGCGTCTGTGCTGTCCCAGGACGCTAATCAAGCGCACCCACGGCCGGAGGTGCCATGGATCCCAGCAGAGGTGTTGTTTTTGAAGACTGAGCTCTTTCTAACCTACTCTGGACACCGCCTGTTCTTTTTTCTTACCCAACGATAATGTCACGGATGCGCGTTTGGCTACGAGAGGAACAGGACTATTCAACCTTCCTAAAGAAGAGTGCACTCGCCAGAAGTTGGAATTTCTTTCTGGGATTCAGCGACTATATCAACCAACCTGATGGATGCTTGGTGAACCTTGGCCAGAATTAAAGTGGATTAACTTTTATAACCAACGCGATCCCATAACCCGATGGGGAGGCCAGGCTGAGCGGTGAGTTAATCAAAACGCGTGTTAGCATGTGTGTTAGCGTGTGTGTTAGCCATTTATGAAACTGTGTTGCACATGTCAACTCCTTATAACTGCATTATGTGAAGTAACTTCACTTTTTGCAGCAATATTTATATTTATAATACTGTAAATGTGGAATGAGCGGAGAGAGGGGCGGAGTTAACTGAATCGAAGCGTCTTGTCTTCCGGGTAGGGAAAATACCCCCCAAAAATACTTATATTTCTCTCAAAAATGAGTACTCCATAGTGATAGAGGTACAATATACCATATAAATGCCTATACTTTACTTTGGAATGGCTAAAATAGCATGATACAGCTCCTTTAATAATAATAATAATAATAATAATAATAATAATAATAAATTGCCCAAAAGTTTCTCAAAGCGCCACACTGTCGTCATTTTTCAGTCACTATACTCGGTGGTGGTAAGAGTTGAATCTCTTGAGGCCTTGAAGAACCACCAGAGTTAGTGTCTTGCCCCAGAGCGGGATGGGCACGCAGACGACACGATTCATAAAAGAGACACATACTTCATTTAACAGTGGTACTTACAGCATACAACAATGTCAGTCAGTATTTTGTTGCTCCCCCGCGTCACAAAAGCTGCTGATTGGTTCAAACAGGAAGCAGCTGAACTGAATTCGTCCCTTAAGAATTACTGGAGCAATTTGTTTGTAGATTTTGGTGCATTTTGGTGTTTTTCATCAGAAAAAACACATTCCATTTTGTTCTGTGAGTGGTCAAAACTTTAGACCAAAATATCTCGGAACTACTCAGAATGTACTTGAATGCAACGTGACTTACAGTAGGGCGTGAAAGTTTAGGCTCCCCACATCAACATTTCTATTCAATGTATGGCATTACCAATTTTATTGTTAAATATAGGCTAGTAGATCTTATTTATTAATATTCATTATTAGTATATAGCATCGGAACGTCAGCAGATGGCGCCCAACCCCTTAAAATCATATAAAAGCCCCTCCCTTTCGTTCATTAGTCCTCTGCTATTCTCCGTACTTCCGCCTTGAGTCTGCTGGGCTGGGAGTGCCCAGGGTGTGTTTATGTCTCCTGTCAGGTAGATATTGCAGATATTTGCCGTTTATTTATCTTTGTACTTTGTATGGCCGCTAATACGAGCTCTTCTGTAGTGTCGCGGATGGTTGAGGGCTTCATAGCGCACCATTCCATGGTGTCCCAAAGCTCTGCTCGGTTGGCATTCTGGGGTCTGCTGGGGTGCTGTGTGAGCACTATCGGCCGGGCTGGCCGAGTAGCTCGTCCGGGCGTGCGGCGGTATGAACCAGCTAACGTTACAGTCATTTTCCTACTTTTATGTTACAGTCTAACATTGTTCTTAATTTATAGGTCGAGGGGTTGGGTCATATCCCTGCTGCTTTTTGTTCTCCTGCTGCCTTGTTTTTCCTTTTTAGAGTCCGTTTTGTATGGACCTTTTTCTTTTTAACTGAAAACCCAATGTTACACGATGGACTGAACGATTTCCGAGATCTTAAAATAATGGAAATATGAACAAAAGATTTTAAAGGAAACAAATGTGATAAAATAAATATCACGTTTACTTTTGGAACATTTTCTGTCCTCTATCAATGAACGAACCTACGAGCCTTTCTAGAGGTCTGGAGCCTTCTCTCCGGTGGCGTTGTCTTTTTAGTTTATTTAATTTAAATCCTGCTAAATTATACCATCACCACTCGTCTTGCTACAAATGAAACACGGGGAAGATGAAATGGATTTCCAAAAGGCAAAAAAGTTCTTCAGTGGCAAGTTTAGGCATCACCTTTAGTGAAGCCTCATCTATTTTGGAGACGAAAAAACCCAGAAAAACAAATAGAACTTTTTGTCCGGATTGAGCAAAGGTCTGTCAGGAGAAGAAAGGGCAAACAATTTCATGAAAAGAACACCTGTCCAACCCTTGAACTTGGGGGGTGGATCAGTCGTCTTTTGGGGGTTGTATTGCAGCAAGTGGCACAGGGAACATTTCATGGCTAGAACCAAGAATGGATTCATTTAATTTCCAACAGATTTTGAGGGAAAATGATCGCAAACACAGCTCGATATCCACGATAGATGGAGGTTTTCCGATGGCCTTCACAGTCTCCTGACCTGAACACCATTGAAGATCTGTGGCTGGACTTTAAAAGAGCAGGCTGCCTAGATATCTCTTAGTTCTGGAAGACATTTGTAAGAAAGAAAGGGGCAAAAATCCATCAAAGTAGAAGTGAAAGACTCTCGACCACCTAGAAAAGCTGGGATACTTAACATATTGTGGAACTACTGATTCAGCCTGTGGTTTCACCTTGCTTTGTCACCCTATCCAATCACATTCATCTCCCCGGGAGGCGCCATGTTGGAATGGGGCAGCTAATGACGCCGCGGGATCGGACTTCCTCTCTCTCTCTCTCACTCTGGACAGATGAATGTGTTTCTTATTTATTCACCAGCGAGGCTCGAGTTCGGGCTTTGGTTACGCACCTTACATGTGTCCTAACAAGCGCCGGGCTTGTAGTGTACAAAGACGGCCCGGAATTATTTAGCGTCCGATGTGATCAGGGGCAGCCGATTAAAGGTCCTATACTATGCATAATTTAGGTTTAAAGCCACACTGCGGAACAAGTCACAAGAACAGATCACGGGAGCGGTGTCAGACGGCCTCCTGCTGGACATCCACAGTTCTATTTTCCCGTGGGTTTGGAAGAGGAGTAACGCAGCAAAATCTCCATGGAGACGAGCCGGTGTGATGTCCCGCTCCCAGCAAATTTATGAGTCAGGTCCGAGGAGAGAGGAGCCTGTTTACCCAATGATTTTAGACCAATAACACCAATGACGAACCGCAAATGAAATAAATGTACCTGGTGAAATGGAACGTAGTGTGGCTTTACAATACTTTCATGAATAAGTTAAGATGCCTTTTGTTGAACTTGCTCTTAAAGGGACTATACATAAGTTTAACCACCAATAAATGTATACAAATTAAAAATGTCTTCCTCATACATGCTCCAGCAATGCCCTGGTGAGTAGAATGAGCCCTGGCCTTTCACCGCGATTGCCTCTATATGCCTGTAAAGTCACTAGTAGTTTATGCTCGGGTCGAACAGCGTAATGCGTAATGCGTAAAAACGTAATGCGCGTTCACGCTCAGCTGTAGCGTTAGCTGTAGCGTTAGCTGTAGCGTTAGCTGTATCTCCTCTATACTGACGCTGCAGCGCGAGCGGTAACTTCGGAGGGATGGATTTAGCGGAGAATAAGAGGAACCGGCTTCAAGCACCATCGAAACTCCAGCCCAGACCCCAAATAACAAAAAGAAACAAAGAGTTTATTCGAGTGTGACAAAAAGGCGAAAGTCGAGTCTGATCGGTGTATTCAAAGAACCAGAGTAAACATTGGAAAATGTTGAGAGAATCTCTCAAAGACCCGCAGCTTATTTTTGCTTGAAAGGTAAGAAATTATGACTAAATACGTGGGGGAAAAGTGTTGTTGATGCTTCAAAACAACGGTGTCCGATTGTCCGTGCATGTTGTACAAACTTCACTGAAACAAGCCATAAAATAATCATATGTGGAAGTTACCAAAATAGTTGATCTAATAGTTTTATACCTACAGAGAAGTTGTGTAGTATTAGTAGCAGACTAGTAGTGTCAGTAATAACAGTAATTGTGCTGTACCTACAAAACATTTGAGTAGTAACAGTGGTAATGGTGCTGTATTTACAATGGCAAAAATAATGCTGCTAATGTTAGCTTTTCTTGGCTGCAAAATAAGCATGACTGTTCACGGATTTATAAGCAGTGAAACGACTACAAAAAGTGAACATGTGCCGTTTACAATATAGTTTAGTTAGCTACGCTAACTTTGGGCCCAGGGAATGAAAGAGACGATTTTGGCTTTTCCTAGTAGCATTTCTACCAGTGGAAATATTTATTATTTCAATTAGGCCTGCGTTTATGCATACAAAGTATACAAGTATTTTTATTCTCCTTCAAACGTCATTCATTTGTTTATCTGTATTATTTGGCTTCTTCCCTCGATTCACTTTACTGCATTTGCTCAAGTATTTTATCTTGGAAAACATTCACTCAAACTGATTTGGTCTAAATATCTTACAAAACAGTAACGTTTCTTACCTCAGTTGAAGTCACGCCTGCAAATCTGTAAATGGACCAGGACGGGACTGTTATTTCTGGTGCTCGTAAAGCCTGAGCGCCTCATGCACGGGCTTATCATCGAGGCTGCAGTTACGCGTTTGGCCTGAGGGGGCAATTGCGAGCACAAAACTGAAAAACTCCACAGAGCCCCTTTAATGTTTTGAACGGACAAAGTGGCAGCAACATTACAAGAATATAATTAAATACACACATTTAAGTGTTTTGTCTAGTTAGGCAGAAAGAAAGTTGAACTAATGAATAAGATGGTGCTTTTATTTTGGTGTGCTGGATAGAAACAGGAAGTCACTGTTATGATTGGTTATGCAGAGTCAACTCCAGTGCTGAAAATATGCTGCCGGGTGAACAGCCTAAAGAATAGAATTGCGTGTGATTGATGCGTGTTTTTAGTGCACATTTAGCGTGTTGTGAATGACTGAAAGGACAAGATCGTGGATACCTTCCGATCATGAGACGACCCGCTGCGCCACCGTAGCCCGCTTACATGTGCCTTGGGCCTCAAATGGAGTCCCGTTTGCTCTAGGTTGTCGATTGGAATTCTACCTATTCCAGTGTGCATCAATGCTCCAGTTTGCTTGGATTGGATTGTTTGAATATTTTTAATTTCTCATAAATGAAATTTGTCCCTGGACATTTGGGCATGTGCAGATTGAATTGTGCAGCAGATCAGGTTGTAATTTTAACTTTTTACTCGTAATTTTAATAAAAGAAGTTGAGTTGACATTTATTACATTTTAAAAGTGAAATGAGATGGGATTTCTTCTTAATATAAGCGCAAAAATACTTTGCCTTTTACAAACCTACTCAAATCAAGGGCATAGAAAAGTGTATTCCATGTGAGTAGTTTCTCCTCTTCTGAACGCTTTATTCTGATAACCTGTAGTGAAAAATAGCATTGCCAGTGCCTACCTGAGCATTAGGGGCGTACAGTGTTCAATGGTTGCCGTGGCGACACGCGGGAGTCAGTGTACACAGCGCGCGGCTGATTACCACATGTTCTTGTTTGGTGAACTAGGGAAAGCTGATCTGGGGGAAACACAATGGCCGCTGCCCTGGGAGTATTTTTAGCCCAGCGCGTTTCATTTTGTGTGAATGGTTACTGTGGCGACTAATGCTTAACTTCCCCCTCCTGCTTGAAAATGGCCTGTCCGACCCTCCAGAGGCCTGTTTATCTCCCACCTTGTGCTTCCGTCGACACTGGCCTTCAGTATGGCCCCACCTCCAAAGAAGAGAAAAAATGTAAAGAGAAAACAAACTTAACTTCCTCCCATTTCTCCACCATTACTTTAAAGGTCCTATATCATGCAAAATCGACTTTTTGGAGCTTTTAGCCATGTTGTTATGCTATTTCCTTATCAAAAACACCCCCAGAGCGGTTTTTGGCTTCATTCACGCAGTTCTCAGTAATCCTCCTGAATCCTGCTCTCTGAGCAGCTGCTCCACCCTCTCCTGGTAAATGACTGAGCTGTTCAGTTGTGTCGTCACAGCGGAACGGAAGTGCTCTACGTCTGTAATGTAATGCCTTACGGCCTGATTTTTATTTATAAAACAGCTTTTAAAAAAAAACAAAAAACAACAACAAAAACCAGCAACTCTCCGTCTGTGCTGTCCCACGACGCTAATCAAGCGCACCCATGGCTGGAGGATCCATGGATCGAGCATAAGTGTTGTTTTTGAAGACTGAGCTCTTTCTAACATACTCTGGACACCGCCTGTTCTTTTTTCTTACCGAACGATAATTCCACGGATGCGCGTTTGGCTACGAGAGGAACAGGACTATTCAACCTTCCTAAAGAAGAGTGCACTCGCCAGAAGTTGGAATTTCTTTCCGGGATTAAGCTAGCTACTATATCAACCAACCTGATGGATGCTGGTTAACCTTGGCCAGAATCAAAGTGGATTAACTTTTATAACCAACGCGATCTCATGGGGAGTCCAGACTGAGCGGTGAGTCAATCAAAACGTGTGTTAGCGTGTGTGTTAGCGTGTGTGTTAGCCATTTATGAAACTGCTTTGCACATGTCAACTCCTTATAACTGCATTATGTGAAGTAACTTCACTTTTTGCAGCAATATTTATATTTATAATACTGCAAATGTGGAATGAGCGGAGAGAGGGGTGGAGTTAACTGAATCGAAGCGTCTTGTCTTCCGGGTAGGGAAAATACCCCCCAAAAATACTTATATTTCTCTCAAAAATGAGTACTCCATAGTGATAGAGGTACAATATATCATATATATGCCTATACTTTACTTTGGAATGGCTAAAATAGCATGATACAGATCCTTTAACAAATGCTGGATTATGAGTATATTTGTCTACTAAATAAAGACACAGAGACATGGAGAGGAGCAATGTGCTTGAACAGGCCATAAATACTTAAACAGACAATGCTAACCAGGAAACTACGTTAGTGTCATGCTACATATGCTAACATTAGCAACGAGTGCCATTTTTGGCTTCTGCTGAACAATTGGCTGTGAAAAAAACATTCATATGGACCTGATTTTGGCTTGACTTTAATTGTGTGATAAATATTGGTTTATTTGGTCGGGACAGTGCATGTTAATGAACATACATGGGTCTCATGCATGTAAACAAGCCACACCGGATTGTAGCCTTGGGCTAATTTCCATCCGTCGTCCCCCATGCGCACTCTCAAACACAGTCACATTCATCCTGGCCTATTGTACATGTTTTTAGTTGTTGGCGGAACCCGGAGTACCCGGAGGGAACCTACACACACATGCAAACTCCACACAGAAAGGCCCCGTTCTAGCTGTGAAGCACAAGCGCTAACCACTGTACTACCGTGTTTATACTGTGAATATGTTTATAGTTTAAAACGGCTAAAAAGAGTGGTTTTCTTCTCCCTCGACTATAGGCCACGTCCCCGTCTGTATCTATATATATTTGAAACTTTGTAGATACTGACATAAATTTGGGGTAACAATGTATTGCAAGTTTTCTAGCTTTGTCTGTAAAAGTGGCCAAATTCACCATTATATAAATACAGCCAGGTTTAATTTGAGGACATTATTTTGTTTGACAAATGAGTTACATAGATTTGTTCAGAGGAGTCGTCACTTTTTTGACATTTTTTCCCATAGCTTTTTTGTTGGGTTTACATCATATTTTTGCCACATTTTCATTACTTTTGTCACCTTTTTGTTGCTCTTTTGAGGCTTTTTCATCCCAGATTCGGGTAAAGCCAAACTGGAGAAAATGTGCTCGGTTCAGGAGGGGGTTAAGAGGTTAAGTTCAGTACTGTAAGTCGTCCTGTGGCTCCTGACGTAATGAAAACCCTTTGTGAACATGTAATTAGCAGCTTTTGAGTCTTTTGTTGATAATGTTTTGGCTAATTAACAGCTAGAGAAAGGGCTGACGGACAGATGACGGTGTGTAGTCGTGTGTGTGTGCAGCTGTGTGAACAACCGTACAATGACACACAAGAGAATATAGCTTTGTTTAGTGGATAAAAGGAGAGGTATAGGTTACAGCAAATATCATATAATAAAAATGAGTCTCTTTGTTTACATGAGGTCTTAAGGCGAGACGCTGCAGGTGAATAGGGAAAAAATAAAGAAATATTGAGATTTTGATTTGAAGCTTTTGCTGAACACGACTGATATAAATATGAGGAAAAATGTGTTCCAAGTTTTCTGTCGTTTGTATTTTAATTTTATTGGGGCGACAGTGTCTTCAGTTCATGTATCGTTCAGTCAATAAATGTTTGTTCAATTTGAAAACAGCAATGAAATTACCCACAAACGTCTGCTATGAGCATTTTTTTGTTTGATGCAATAAAACAAAATCATTCAAAATGGCAAGTGTTTAATGGAAAAATGAAAATTGAAATAACAGGCTCAGAGCATTTTGTTGATTTTCATAAGGTCCGACTTTACAAACAGTGTTGGGCAAGTTACTTCAAATGTTTTATTATATTAGTGATTACAGCTCTAAAAATGTAATATGTTTGTATTCCATATTACTGTTTTAAAAATGTAGCTGAGTTACACTACTTTGAGTTACTTTTGAGTTTTTACTTTTGGCAAAATATAAACTGATAATAGTAATAATGTCACTGAGCAAAAGTGCAGTCAGAGATTTCCTTTCCTTCACTTTCCCCATTCTCTGTGTTTTGTTTGAGGACATTAAAGGAATAGGCCACCGTTTTTACATACTGAGATACACTCACCTAAAGGATTATTAGGAACGCCTGTTCAATTTCACATTAATGCAATTATCTAAACAACCAATCACATGGCAGTTGCTTCAATGCATTTAGGGGTGTGGTCCTGGTCAAGACAATCTCCTGAACTCCAAACTGAATGTCAGAATGGGAAAGAAAGGTGATTTAAGCAATTTTGAGCGTGGCATGGTTGTTGGTGCCAGACGGGCCGGTCTGAGTATTTCACAATCTGCTCAGTTACTGGATTTTCACGCACAACCATTTCTAGGGTTTACAAAGAATGGTGTGAAAAGGGAAAAACATCCAGTATGCGGCAGTCCTGTGGGCCAAAATGCCTTGTTGATGCTAGAGGTCAGAGGAGAATGGGCCGACTGATTCAAGTCGATAGAAGAGCAACTTTGACTGAAATAACCACTCGTTACAACCGAGGTATGGAGCAAAGCATTTGTGAAGCCACAACACGCACAACCTTGAGGCGGATGGGCTACATCAGCAGAAGACCCCACCGGGTACCACTCATCTCCACTACAAATAGGAAAAAGAAGCTACAATTTGCACGAGCTCACCAAAATTGGACAGTTGAAGACTGGAAAAACGTTGCCTGGTCTGATGAGTCTCGATTTCTGTTGAGACATTCAGATGGTAGAGTCAGAATTTGGCGTAAACAGAATGAGAACATGGATCCATCATGCCTTGTTACCACTGTGCAGGCTGGTGGTGGTGGTGTAATGGTGTGGGGGATGTTTTCTTGGCACACTTTAGGCCCCTTAGTGCCAATTGGGCATCGTTTAAATGCCACGGACTACCTGAGCATTGTTTCTGACCATGTCCATCCCTTTATGACCACCATGTACCCATCCTCTGATGGCTACTTCCAGCAGGATAATGCACCATGTCACAAAGCTCCAATCATTTCAAATTGGTTTCTTGAACATGACAATGAGTTCACTGTACTACAATGGCCCCCACAGTCACCAGATCTCAACCCAATAGAGCATCTTTGGGATGTGGTGGAACGGGAGCTTCGTGCCCTGGATGTGCATCCCACAAATCTCCAACAACTGCAAGATGCTATCCTATCAATATGGGCCAACATTTCTAAAGAATGCTTTCAGCACCTTGTTGAATCAATGCACGTAGAATTAAGGCAGTTCTGAAGGCGAAAGGGGTCAAACACAGTATTAGTATGGTGTTCCTAATAATCATTTAGGTGAGTGTATGTATTTGTACCTGTCTGGTCTTCACGTGTGCCTTCAGTAACGTAAACACAGCACAGACGGCGTTAGCATTTAGCCTCTCTCTTCTCCTCTATAGCTCCAAACGAGGTGAAGATAGAAGCTACCAAACTCTTCCACGTTTTCCCTATTTATATATGGTTACGTGAAGTGTTACACCATAAAGTATAATTACACAAAATTAAACAATGTGGATTTTCTAAGCGGATAAAAAGGGGAACTATATTGTAAGGCGTAATAACACCAGGAATACTTCGGCATCCGCACAGTAAAGTGAAGATATCACTGCGCGGATGTCGAATTACTCCTGGTATTATTGTCTGTGCTGTGTTTACGTTACTGAAGGCACACGTGAAGACAAGACAGGTACAAATGAACTCGTCTAAGCTAAGGTAAGAACATATCTCAGTATGTAAAAACAGTGGCCTGTTCCTTTAACTACAGACAGCAGATCTTTTACACCAGTGTCCAACTTGATTTGGCATGATGCATTTTATTGGGGGGAGTTTGGCATTTTCTCATTCATACATTTAATGCACTTGTAACTTGAATTACTTGAAATGTAATAACTAATATATTCCCGTATTTTTTCGAAATAATATGTTATTTTCCTTAGTTACTGAGAAAAGTAATATATTTTTGTAACTCATTACTTTTGTAATACGTTACCCCAACACTGACTACAAATATTACTACACAGAGTTACATTTTTAGAGCTGAAACTGCTCTAAAAATGTGAGAAATACTGTCAATTACTCCAAAATGTCCAAACAGAACACCCATTTAGATCTTATATTGTGCACAGCATGTGGCATTTGTAGAAAGTGGTGTTTTACTTTGGGCTAAAGTTGGCAGGTTCGGCCCTTGGTGTTTTTACAGTGAAGAAAATCGTCCCTCCACACAGCGAATCTGCCCATACCCCTGCTCCAGAAGCGTATCCAAACAATGCCACAGAGTGAGTGATCCATCCAAATTCCAGCGAGCGTGACTTTAGGCATGTAAGTGTCTCACAATACCCGAGGTCCCCCCCCACTGTCATCCAATAACCATTCTAACCCCCATTGCCGCGCTACGAAGCCCTCACCGCCGCTTAAATGTCGCATGCCGTTTTATTTTTGAATCCCCTCTCACTCAAACTCACGCAAACTCTTCCATTACGTCTCCACAGGTGCGGGGACATTTTTCCCGCACGCTGCTGTCGCCCCACCGCTGGGCCGGTCCACGGCAGGGGCAGACCTCCCGTTATCCCGCCCATCCAATATTCATCATGGCGCGGGGAGCTTCGTGACACCAGCCTGATAGGATAACGGCGCGCAGAGGAGGCCCTGAGGAACGCTGCATCGGGCGGCATGTGCCAGGAGCCGGGCAGGGGGCGCCGTAATGTAATCAGCCCTGTGGAACAACGAGAACAAAGTGCGGACATGTGTAGCGCAGCGTGAGCGTGAACAGGACATTGGCCCCGTCTGCATGGCGTCACGTATGCCATGAACATGACCACTGCGTACAATACATCGCTATGACAACCCGCATAATGTCAATTCATGGGTTTCAAATGGTCGCAACACACACATGGAGGAGCGATTCTGCGCTAAATTGTGAATGTCTCAGGTCTTTCTGCAAAATATCTTCATAAACTTCTGAATTCATTTTCTTTTTTTATGAAGATATTTTGCAGAAAGACCTGAGACATTCACAACATGCACGGAATAAATAAGTGAACCCCTGTAATAAATATCTGCTGATCCTTCTTTTGTAGCAATAACTGATTTCCTGTAGTTCCAGATTAGACGCTCAAACGATCAGGAATTCATCTTGGATCATTCCTCTTTACAAAACTGCTGCAGTTCAGCGAGATTCATGGGTTCACTTACTTTTTCCTCCCTGTCCTGTGAATGTTTACATGTTACGGCCAATAAAAATATGATCAAATGTAAATGTTTGAGTGGTATTAGTTTAAGCCGACACTGTTTATTCATTCTTATGATTTTGATGAAGATCAGACCACATTTTATGACCAATTTAGGCAGAAATGTGAGAAATTCCAAAGCGTTCACATACATTTTGATCCCACTGTAGATCAATATTCTCTACTCGACATACTACACTGCCTGACCAAAGAAATATAGTAACCGCCTGGATTTAACTAACTGTGATGATCTGGGGTTGTAGGTTCAGCAGCACTATGTGCCAAAAAAGTAAGACAGAACTTTCAAAAGTCACAACAGTCCAAAGGGGCTAAAGCTAGGGAAACTTAATCACAGCAAGGGTGTGATGCTCACCCTGTCCTCCTTTGGGAATCCTCTACAGTGTTTTGCTGTACCATAGTTCTGTTATATGCTGCGCTACAGGAGACTGATTAAGCACACATTCACCTCTCACACTGTGAGTCGCCCCTCCCTCCCTTCCTCTCCGCTCCGCTCTTCCTCTTTCAGGGCATCCATCACTGTCGCCGCCAATGGACTGCGAAAACAAATTCCTATCACTATACATTACAGTTTAAGAGAGGAGCCGGGAATGTTATACACGTCGCCTTCGATTTTTACGTAGCGTCCGCGGCCTCGTCCATCACGGCTGCCGTACGGCCCCGTTCAGCCGACCGGGCGGCGCGCTGTCCTGGCACGAGCATCCATCAGGGGAGCTGGGCGTGTGCGGAGGGATGGGCGCGCACGGAGGCGGAATAAAAAGATTGGGTTTTATGAAGAACTCATTTTGGATTATGTCAATTTGTGAATTTAAGCGTTACTTTCAGCATGACGGGGTGACCTTCACCTTTTTTATTGACTTCTAAAACGTAACATACTGATGTTATGGGGTCTAAAAGTACAAAACAAAAGCTTGAATATGACACAACTTAAAGGGGACATAGCGTCATACATAAAACTAGTGTACATTGAAATTTAAAGGTGACATAGCAACATTTAATTGGTTATGGTGGTTTTCTTGTAGTTAGGACTTGGAGTAGTTTTATGAGGGTTTCACGCATGTGGAAATTCCCATTTGCATCTATCTCAAGTCTCCGCCCCCACCCTGCGTACCCAGGAAGAGCACAGACCTGCTCTCATGCTGCCCCCTCAAGGAAACCAACGCACTTAGTTGTGCAAATGTTTACCAGCTAATTTGAATTTCTGGATTATGTCTCCACAAGGAAAATGTTTCTAAGGATTTCAAGGAGAAGCCACATATTCAGGTTTCCAAGCAACAGCACAAGGCGAGAAGACAGAGATTGTCTATGGTGACCATCGTTTGGACCATAATGCTCTTATTTGTTCACGGCATTTTACCAACAAATTGGTAGTTTCTATTCTAAATGAAAGCAAAAGTATCCAAACTGCCTTATTTACTTAATAATCTTTAACACAGTGAGATGTGTAATGTGCTGGGCTAACTCTAGCATTTCTTTGTGACGTTATTTTATTTTAAAATTATTATTATTATTTTTTGTATTAAATGTGTGGCTGTCAATCAACCACAGTGGTCGTCCAGAGATTGACAATTTTTGGGGAACAGCGCGGGGGCTTATGCGATGGCTCATGGCTCCTTAGCACTGGTGATGATCCTCTAGGTCCCTCTGTTAAGGAGCTCTGATAGGAAGCATACATTTCCTTAGGACACTTCTTAGCGTGGCAGACGGTGATGCACGTCCCATTTTGGCATAAGGAGTTGGAAGGTTCTGAAAAATTCTCTTGCATTTGCATTTTTATCCAACACCGTGAGCTCCAATAAGTTGCGAGTTACTCTTCCGACCATTCATTGGGTGTGTATGGAGGTGCGAGTGTGAGCACGTTGGGACAGTGTGGACGTGTGACAGGAGCGGGACACAGCGGGGCCTCCTCCTGTTCCTCTGTCCTGTCCCGGGATGACCTGAGGGAACACCGCCTCTAATGCATACACAAGGCAGTATTGTATAAGAGAGGTATATAAGAAATGCTTTCAGTTTCCATCACCAAAACAAGCACGACACGGCTTACTTCCTTATTCTTATCGATGCTCTTTCATTCATACTAGTTTGCTTACATAGGTCTGGGAGCGATCGGTGTTGTTGTTTTTCACCAGATGTTTTGCTGAATGATCAGCAGTCAGCTGATGCATTTAGATGTTAGCGCTGCTTGTCTGCTCTGGTTAAGTCGACCTGGAGGGCGGTTTTGGGTTAAACCGCAGCACTTTGGGCCGAGCTATCGGGTCGCTCCCGGACTAGCTGAAACAGGTCTCTCCTCTCATACTCTGGGGCGGAGCGGGTGGTGTTCCTAACTAGCTTCGCCTTCATTCCTCTTTTTGGAGCGAAGAAAGGACCTATTTTAATGAATATGTAGCAGTATGGGGTCGCTAGTCCCAGGTTCACCTATAAAAAGCGCTGCTTCCCCACCCTCGCCCCTCTGTGACCTGTCGCCCGCCCCTGACGTCACCCACCAGTCAGGGACCGGCCTAGCTGCGAGGAGCACTTAAAATTGGTTTAGCAATCAAAATCTAACAATACCTTTTCATAGGTTTAAGCCTCCCCTTTGGAAAGAACTCCAGCTCTTCCTCCCCTTATTTTTGTTTGCTTGTTTACTGTCTGTACATGGAACTGTCAAACTATGTAGGGACATTGGACGTAATGTAAGAGTGTCCAAAGTAATCTACTTTAAACAAAAATACCAAAATGAAAAAAGAGAAATATATTTATTAATAAATTAAGTTACATGAAGTAAATACCGTGTCTCTGTCATAGTTAGGCCTGATAAAACCTGTGTTGCCTGCTAGTAAGAAGTGGAACAAGGCCTTCGAAGATACTAGTTTTCATTCGGTTACAAATACATGGCAGGACCTTTGGAGAACTACTCTAACAAGACTAAATGGACTTTGTATCATCACGGTATGTTTCTCTTCTGTGAAGCTTCTTCTCCATGTGCCGATTAAAGTGCATTTTGCATCAGCCTCAATCAATAGACCTTAATACTTTTTCAATTCTAACAAACATTATATAAATATTCAGATGGTAAATGGACTCAACTTATATAGCACTTTTCTACCTTTATCAGGCCCAAAGCTCTTTACAGTCACCCATTGACTCTCTCATTCATACACCAGTGTACGCAGACACTGGAGGCAAGGAGGGTGACGTGTCTTGCACAAGGACACAACGACAGTGTGCATTTGCGGGAGCTGGGATTTGAACCCACGACCTTCCGATCATGAGACAACCCACTCTACCACCTGCCCAGATGTATAGTATGTACATATAAGATGGTGGTCATACCGCCTTTGCTCTGCCCAATCCCGTCAGACCTTGGAAGCTAAGCAGGGAAGGGCCTGGTCGGTACTTGGATGGGAGACCGTTTGGTAACACCAGGAAGCCTAGCGAATGTAGTGAGTGAGTGAGTGGTTGGTGGTGGTCGGAGGGGCCGATGGCGCAGACTGGTTGCCTCGCTTCCGTCAGTCTACCCCAGGGCAGCTGTGGCTACGATAGTAGCTTACCACCACCAAGTATGGAGTGAATGAATAATGCAATGTAAAGCGTCTCTGAGTGTCCAGAAAAGCGCTATATAAAACCGATGCATTATTATTAGTAGTATTATTAAGATCTCTGCTAAATTGACTTTTTGTTGCTTGTTGTTGTAATATTCCCTCATCAAAAACATCCCCAGAACAGTATTTCACTTCATTCATGCTGTTTTGAGTAATCCTGTTCTCTTTGGTCATTCTCCTACAACAGTAGCGCTCCGATCTGTTCTCCCTGAGTTTTATTGTGTCATTGGTAAAATCCCAAATCGTCCCACTCATTTTTAAAGCCCATCTTCCGACATTGAATTGGTGCAGTTCTGCACTCTCAGTGTGTTTATCATGCCGCCACCACACTAACCACGTTCTTTTTATATTTCCACTGCTGCCTGAGGAGGGAGCTCCAGGCAAACTCTTCAACATTGTCTCTTACAGAGACAGTACTTCAAATAATAAACGTAACATTTTAATGTGTAGGCACCCAAAGGAACGTCTGTTTCAAGCCCTTTATGTGTGATGTGTCCACATTAAAAAAATTCTCTGTACTTTCCTCAATGACAATATTTGTGAATAGTCGTAAAATCACAATCTTTTCTTTCAATAATCGTAACCATATCCACATTATCATGTGCTTTCTATGTGCACGAAAAGACACCATCTTCGCTCTTCCGACCCCCGCGGTGCCAGCGTGCCCTCCAGCGGACTGACCGGTAACGCATGGATGTAGTGCAGCGGGATGATATGTGGCTTTACAGTCATCCTGCGAGGACTCCCCGCAGTAATAATGTTTTCCACTCCAACGCCTTAATGTGGCCGTTTGTTCTTGCACCACGGCGCGGCTGACGGGTGGGGTTAACTCACTCCGCTGCTGAAGCCCGGGTGTTCGAGGGGAGAGTAATAGGCATGGCCCAAAGTCAGTGGTTTTATGATTTGAGAGCACGCTGTTGTCCTTCCTGAGATGATGGAAGTCAGGAGGAACCATTCACGAGCGCCTTCATCAAGAAAAGGCGCTGATCCGGCGAACAAGGCGTGGTGATATTTAGGCTGTCCTTTTCTAACATTGCCATCCTGATTACATTTACACCGACTAATTAACACAGACTCGGACGGACCATTAAAATGTAATACAAAAATAAAACAAGGTGGACCTGATGATGAATTTAAAGTAGCTAGTCTATACCTTGCTCTGGGCTTTTCTCCCTTTTCTGACACAATGTTCCAAGATACAAGACTGACGTTTGAAAGAACCTACACTTTTCTGGGGACAGTTTTAGTCCATATTCCTTTAACTTTATATTCTCTCGTGTTCTTCCAGAGAGCTTGAGAATATGATTAGATCGTCGAAAAACACCAACACTTCCTTTAGATGGAGGTCCTCCATACATCTCTCCATCTAGCGCTGGAATGTGCTGGGTGCATTGGTGACCCCTTGAGGCATCCTGTTGAACTCCTAAAGGAGTGACATCCATCTCAATCTGATAATAGCACGGCTTTAGGTCGAGTACCGAAAACCATTTCACAGCAGTGAGGGCAGTAATGGACTCTTCCATGTTTGGTAAGATAATAGGCATCCTTTATTGTCTGGAGATTGAGTTTGCTATAGTAGATGCATAACTGTATGGACCACCACCATTTTTCTATTCGTGACAACCACAATCGGTGATGCGAATGGAGATGTAGACTCCCTGATGACCTCCAGAAGCTTGCGAAGATGTCGGCGTACTGCTTTGATATCCTGCGAATGGATTGGTCCAGCACGTTGAAGAGTGATGTGATGTTTGATGCGGTTAGTGCATCCGAAGTTGAGGGTGAGAAAATACCTCAAACATCGCGGTAAGCTTGACTCTCTCCTTCCACCCTGGAAGGACCTGGTGGTACTGGGGAATCACCAAAAATCAGGTTCAGCGCAGCCGATGTTTCCTCTGCGGAAATGTTGGTCATTTGATGCTGAGACAGAATACACTGGTCGAACTTGAGCAATCACACTTAAGGGTAGAATGTAAGTGTCTTACTCTGACTTGTTGGTTACAATGACTGGCACCTTGTAGGGGTGCATGCATCTGATTTGTCCAGAGTCATTATTTTGTCCAAAAATGGCCCACATGAATCCACTAGGCATCTCTCTAGCTCACCTCCTCCTCTCCTCTGCTCACATGACCAGCCATGACTGCGACCGGCTCTATAGCCCATTTAAAGACCGCTTTATGGAGCGAAAAGTTACTGACTTCCTGGCACTGTCCATATAGCATCCTGACACACTGCGTTCTTTGTGACCTTTCATTTCTGTTCCCCTATAACACCGTCTTGCCGTCCCTGATATACTAGGTGGCTGTATTGAGACATTCTGACCTCATGAAAAAAACATCAGGGAGCAAGTGTCTACAAGCATTTGTGCTAAATTCAAGCCCTTAATGTAATGTAGCTATCACCACAAACAATGTAGCTATTATTGATATCCACCAAGCCGTGAAGAATTTAATATGTTATATATAATGTGAAATACAATTCCCCATGATTTATTGTTGAATTCGTATTAACCAAGCTTATACAGCTGAAATCATCATCATCAAGTTGTGATGATGATGATTTCAGCTGTAATGTAGCTGTAATGTAGTGTCTTTTTCAATTCTACTTTTTCAGTAGTATTGAAAGTAATGTTCCCTGGGTCGACGACTCTTGGATGAACACTTCTTGCCCTTCAATGGCCGCACAAAGTCACAGACCTTCTGGGGGTGAGGGGCTTTAATTAGTCCAGATCACTGCACCAGCACCACCAGCACCTCCACTAGTCCCCTTGGATCCCGGGCCACTTAATGTTGTGTGAAATCGGATCCCGTTCCCTGGAGGGCAGAGAAATCAGAACAAAACAGAGCCACTGTCTGTTTGACAGAGGGGGCTCCAACGAGAGAACAAGGCAAGGAGACGAGCAGGACGAGGACAAGGAGACGAGCAGGACAATGACACGGGTAGGACGAAGACAAGGAGACGAGCAGAACGAGGACAAGGAGACGAGCAGGACGAGGACAAGGAGACGAGCAGGACAAGGAGACGGGCAGGACAAGGAGACGAGCAGGACAAGGAGACAGGCAGGATGAGGACAAGGAGGCAAGCAGGACAAGGAGACAGGCAGGACGAGGAGACGGGCAGGATGTGGACAAGGAGACGAGCAGGACAAGGGCTGCATCCGAAACCATTAAATTGTAGCCTAAGTACAGTACTAACTCTAGCAACTAATCCTTAACCTTTCATTGGGTCAGCTGTTAGATCTCTATTATGCATATACTGTATATGCAGTTAGTGAACTAGAGCTTCAGCAGCATTTATCCAATTCCACCGTCCTTACCCAGGGGAAGGGGAAGTGACATCACCAACAGCTGTTTTTCTTCTTCTTTAAAGTTCAGTGCAGGCCAAACAAAAGCGCATACCGCCACCTACTGTATATTGTCCAACAACATAGTGTCCAAATAAAGACATTTAAGGCGGAAAAAAAAGAAACATCCAAATGATCCGTCACATTTCCCTTTATTTTATCTCAACAGCTGTTTCCTAAAGCTACAGTATGCAAATTAGCCATGTGGCTTAAGTTTCTACTAAATGAAAGCAAAAGCACAAACTGCCTTCATTTAGGCCATTTACTGAGGAGTCTCTTTAAAACCATGTGACTGTGCTGTGGTGATGACAACATGTATTTTGTCACTTTTTTAAATTATTAAATGTGCACCTATCACCGCATGAATCACTCGAGGGTGGGGGCGAGGGGGGCGGGCATGCGGCACAGTGGCTTATGGGATGGCACATAGCTCCTAATCGCCAGTGAGTTAGCATCAGAGGTCCCTATGCTAAAGTGCCTATGATAGTTAGCATCAGAGGTCCCTATGCTAAAGTGCCTATGATAGTTAGCATCAGAGGTCCCTATGCTAAAGTGCCTATGATAGTTAGCATCAGAGGTCCCTATGCTAAAGTGGCTATGATAGTTAGCATACAGGCCACTTTCCCTAACTCCTTCCTAACCGACAACCCAATTCGGACGCTTCTTATCATGGCGGACGCTGACGCACATCCGGTTTGGCGTAAGACCACTTACCAATTTACTGATTTCGGATGGAGCAAAGGAGACGGGCAGGAGAAGGAGACGAGGGAGATGAGCAGGACAAGCGAGATGAGCTAGAGAAGCAGGACAAGGAGGACAAAATATGAATTTCAACTTTTCTAAAACTATTTGCAGTGTGGCCTTGTTTGGGTGTAACACCTTAAAGCTGTGGTAATCAAATTATTTTCTGTCAGTAGAGTAAACCTCATCTGGCCCCATAGATCTACATTGTAAATGCATTTGTGAAAGCAAAACAGACCACGTGCACTGTGTCTGTTGTACCACATTTTCCTCCAGCGAGAACCAGAAGGTCAGAGACTAAATTAGCACAGCGTTAGCATTAGCGGTCTGCCCGGTTCACGTCTCCACTCTGTCTCACCATGAACTCCTGCTGTGGCTGCTTTTTGTTGTGATTTTTGTTAGTTCTGGCCTATACCTCTTCTTTCCTCAAATGTCCTCATAACTTGGATGGGAGACCGTTTGGTAACACCAGGAAGCCTGGCGAATGTAGTGTGTGAGTGAGTGAGTGTTACCATCATCGAGTATGGAGTCAATGAATTATGCATGAAATTGTAAAGCGAATTTGAGCGCAAAGAGGAACAGGAAGATGTGAGACCAAAGCAAGAACTTGGCTTCATCCAGTTCTTACTTCACTAAAACTGGGCCAATGAGTTTATAAGCAAATATAAGAATAACGCATTATTATATTATTATACATGTCAGCCCCTGCGCTGTGTGGTACTTTCTTCCTGCGAAATTGTGTTCAGGTGTTAGTCCTGAAGGTAGTTATAACTTTTAAACTAACTTATTAATCTCATGCAATTAGAAATGTCTTTGACCTGAAGACATGACAATAAGGAACATCCAAGGACACAACTCGTGACGTGCCGGTTCTGTCATTTTATATATTTGGAAACGCTCAGACCTTAGAGCTACTATCTGACGGCTTCTGCGGGCAGCCCAAAGCAGGATGCTTGTGAATGACGGCGTGACCCTGCAAGGCCGCTGTGTGGCTGTTTTGGCCACTGCTTAGGGCCAGGAGAAATGACGTGTGTCCATCCTGGAAGTGGAGCTAATTTAAGGTAAGTCCCGGGCGTACTGCGTGTTACAAATGAAACCAAAGCTGCTTTAATTTCTTAATTAGCGCGGTGTTGGTGCCGTGTTTGTAGTTTCCCCAAAGCGGCATCTGGAATGAGTTACCAGAATAAACACAAGAGGAAAATGGAGGGCAAAAACCAGCTGGGAAACCAGATTCTGACAGGAACGTTGCCTCGTTAGAAGTAATGAGACAGTAATATCACACACACTCCAAAATGTCCAAGCGTTGCGTTGGTTTATAGTCGTACAGTCATTGTTTTGTCCTGTCACAAGTGCTAGCTTCTGTGAAGGTCAGTCAAGAGGAAAGATGTTGATTTCCCCGTCCAGTGAAAAGTTTGAATTACGTTTCATCAAACCACAGCTCATCACACGCAGAATTCATGCAAGATGGGTCTTGCAAGACTGAACCACAAATCCTTTGGGTTCTTTGTTAATTGCTCACTGAGCCACTGCCTTATTCCTTGCGTATTAAACCTTTGAATCATGCTTTAATTTACATCAACCTTTCATGTCTCATGTACCCCTTGAGTTGTTTATTTACACTCAGAGCAGCCCTGACCATGAGGTTTCTGCCAATATTTCAACAAAGTGACCCACTAAACTCACATTATAGACTTTTAAGTAGTGTTGTTTTGAAAATGAATAAAATACTACCTTCTTTCTCAATTGAAATAACTCCAAGTACCCCCTGCTTGGGAAACACTGATTTCGCTAATGCTGGCTGGTATTAAAGCTAGTGTTCCGTGTGACCTGTTCAGTGGCAATTTTATTTACAAAACGAGGGTTTTGTTTTCTTACGTATAACATATAATAATAATAATAATAATAATAATAATAATAATACCTTACACTTGTATTGCGCTTTACAAGCCTGTATTACCAAGTTTCTCAAAGCGCTGCACTGTCGTCATTATTCATTCACTCCATACTCGGTGGTGGTAAGCTACTGTTGTAGCCACAGCTGCCCTGGGGTAGACTGACGGAAGCGAGGCAACCAGTCTGTGCCATCGGCTCCTCCAACCACCACCAACCACTCACTCCCTCACTACATTTGCTAGGCTTCCTGGTGTTACCAAACGGTCTCCCATCCAAGTACCGACCAGGCCCTTCCCTGCTTAGCTTCCAAGATCTGACGGGATTGGGCAGAGCAAAGGCGGTATGACCAACATATACAGTGCCTTGCGAAAATATTCGGCCCCCTTGAACTTTTCGACCTTTTGCCACATTTCATGCATCAAACATTAAAGATATAAAACTGTAATTTTTTGTGAAGAATCAACAACAAGTGGGACACAATCATGAAGTGGAACGAAATTTATTGGTCCAATGTTGACCTAAATGAATAATGATGATAAATAGAATCCACCTGTGTGTAAGCAAGTCTCCGTATAAATGCACCTGCTCTGTGATAATCTCAGAGGTCAGTTTAAAGCACAGACAGCATCATGAAGTCCAATAACACACCAGACAGGTCCGAGATAAAGTTATTGAGAAGTATAAAGCTGGGTTAGGTTATAAAAACATTTCCAAAGCTTTGAACATCTCTCAAAGTACAGTTAAATACATCATCCAGGAATAGAAAGAGTGTGGCATCACTGCAAACCTACCAAGACCCGGCTGTTCTCCTAAACTTACTGACCGAACAAGGACCGCACTGACCAGAGCTGTTACCAAGAAGCCTATGATGACCCTGGATGAACTGCAGAGAGCTACAGCTCAGGTGGGGGAAACTGTACACAGGACAACTATTAGTCGTACACTGCACAAATCTGGCCTTGTTGATTCTTCACAAAAAAATACAGTTTATATCTTTATGTTTGATGCATGAAATGTGGCAAAAGGTCGAAAAGTTCAAGGGGGCCGAATACTTTCGCAAGGCACTGTACATGAATATGAATACAAACTAAGTAATTACATTAAACTTTATAAAAACAGGTTCTTTTTTTGATGACAATAGGGATTTCCTATGATCTTAATCGTTTTGTGGTTAAAAATATTTTCTTAGTTGTCGATATAGTGTAAAGAGGGCAGACCTGGGCTCATTTGCTCAGTGCTCTCTCTCGCATTCTGTCCCCTTTTCTCTTTTTTGGGGCGGAGCTTTGGTTTTCTATCATCTGGACAAATAATCTGGCACATGTGCAACACGTTCATTCGACTTTAAAACCGCGTTCCCGAGAGACCCGAGGTGCAGCTTGCCTCGAATGCACTGCCCCTGACGAAGCGAAGGGGGCGCTGTGTCTGCACCACACATTTCTACAACAACATGTGGACCACAAGAGTCTATACGTGTTCCTCAGCAGCTGCAAAGCTCACCGCGCGTCACCCCCTTACTTTATATTCCATTTCATCATCGTCTCCAAGTTAGGAGATCTGTTGGTGCGATAGGCCTCACTTTACAGACAAAACGGCAAAACAAACGGTCCCCAATGACGTCTCCCGAAGACAAAGAGTTTCCGACGGTCCCAGTGGGTTTTCTGTGGCACGGAGCCTCAAAACGGTGGACGGAGGGACACACAGTTTTGTCTGATTGAGCCGGAGCAGAGTGCATTAGAAATGATTGGAGCGCCGTGATAGAGCGTATACGTAATGAAAATGTCCCGATGTTATCCGCCTGCCTGGATGCTCTCCCGCCCCTGCCGCAGGGCCCAGCGCACACAGCGGGGATTAGCTTTAGCCGCTGCCGTTTTTAAAAGCGCCACGGGGGAGAGTCTTCCGGAGAGCGTGGAGAGAGGCAGGTGAAGGTCCTGTCGGCTGCGAGGGCCATCTGGGAACGCGGGGACATTAATTAAATCTACTTCAACATTGAATTAAATACTTGTACTGCAGGACCAATGGCGTGCCGCTGGGCCATCGGGAGGGTCGGGGAGGTTTCCCGGTGGGTGCCTCGCAGCTATTCCTGGGTCTTGAGATGGGTGACGTCAAGGGTGACAGGTCAGAGAGAGGAGATGAAAACTACCACCATTTCTTGCACATGAAAAGATAAAATGATGTGATTAAAATCTGATTTCTCCCACCTGCTGGTTGAAAAGCATGCATTGGCTTTGGTTAATTTAATACGGGGGTCGGCTTTCCTGACTCTAAGATAGTACAGTTTGGGCTTTTCATGTTAGGAAGTTAGCGTGGAACCATTAAAATATTCTCTCTCTGTTAAACTTTGCTGCCATCAACCCCGGTTTAAGTGAAGATATTTGTTTACACTGAAATTACAGTGTAATTGCTTCTGTCTTTAAATATCCCGAATATAATTTGCCAATATTGATGCACTGATCAATTTGAATCTGGGTTGCGATAAGTACATGCATCTCCTGGTCTACGGTAAATTGAGTCTACATCTGGTCAAGTAGTGGACCAATATGACTACTATTGAATGACCCTGAAACATTGCGCTTGTACTTAGAATTACTGGAATTAGTAAAAGAATAAGAATAAGGAGCAATTATGGGCAGCGGTAAGGGTGACTTTGCATATCAAAATAGTTGTAGTGATGTCAGTATATTAGTATAATGACGCCTCTGCGCAAATTCAACCTGAAAGACCTACATGCAGCGCTCTTTCATCGCCTCATCGTCCACAGCTCCCCACCAATCATCCATCACTTAACTAGTTAACTGCCACCTTAGGGTTAGGATTAACAATTATTTACATCCTAATCTCAAAGCGTATTGACTGGAGAGCTTACAGCCTGTATGCCAGTGTGATACCTAATTGAAAGCCAAGACCTTGGGGGTATGGCAGGTAACAGGCTAACTGTCGCGACAGCCAATCACCGCAGCTGCACAGTCCTGCTTCAGCCATTCATCGCCCAGGATTCTCTCGGCTGTTTCCCAGCTGTGCTGCGACCCTCTTCCGCCCCTCCTCCACCTGGCCTCTCTTCTGCTCTGCTCGTTGTTGTCAACAGGCCACCCTGGGTCTCAGGAGCTGGTGCTGAGGGGCATTTCCATAGGAGGGGACCGGCACGGAGCGTTTTGCAGGTGTTTCCACAGCCAAAAGTGAACCGCTCCCAAAGGGGGTCCAAAAGGCTCCAGCCCTGGGGTCAGGAGCGGTTTGCCGGCCAGACTGGTTTGGGGGGAAAGGGGAGGGGGACATGTCACCACACTGATTGGTCAGGCACTCGTCAGCTTGCATTATTCAAAGTTATCTTTCTCTGTTGGCCATCTCTACACATAGCCTAAATGCCTTATTTTGATCTGAAAACATTAAATAAAATAAGACATAATAGGCCTATGCCTCATTTTGGGCATTATTGTGTTTTCTTTTGTATTTTTCTCAATAACTGTTAACCTGGCTTGCTTAAAAACCCAACTGATTAAATAAAGACATCAAATAAAGATTTACCAGTGCTGGTATAGGCTTGGAAGAAACAAATAAAGGCAGGCTATATTAGAGTCTATTTATTCATTCGTTTTGGAAAACATTTACAAATCATTTTTTCGTATTGCTGTTCACAAATATAAGACATAATATAGACTAATTACATTTTTTGTATAGATGAGTGCCCCACCTAATGGCCAAATTTAGCATAATTTACATTGCCACATGCTTATGAATGTCCTTGGCCAGACCCAGACCACTAAAGGCTCTTGAAACACAAACTTGTGGGGGCTGCCCCTCTCCAAATGAACCCGTTTCAAGTGAACGGAACTCGTCCGGTCCTGAGGAAAGGAGGCTGATCCTCTACCAGTGTCCAGGGGGAAGACTCCGTCAATCATTCATCTGTTTGTGGATGCAAAACAACTTTCTCCAACTAAACTCAGATAAAACTGAGATCATTGTTTTTGGCCCACAGACACAAAGACAATCTGTCACCTTGAGTCTCTCGCTCTGAAACCAAAAAATCAGGTTAGAAATCTAGGAGTAATCATGGACTCAGACCTGAACTTAAACAGCCACATCAAAGCAATAACATCATCAGCTTTTTACCATCTGAAAAACATTGCTAAGATCAGAGGAATAGTGTCAAAACCAGACTTAGAGAGACTCATCCATGCATTTGTCTCCAGCAGGTTAGACTACTGTAACGGCTGCTCACTGGCCTTTCTAAACGAGCTGTTAGAGCTGCAGAACATCCAGAACGCTGCTGCTCGAGTCCTGACAAGAACAAGGAATACGACCACATTAGTCCAGTGCTCCGGTCTCTGCACTGGCTTCCTGTCACTCAGAGAATAGAATTTAAAACAGCTCTGCTTGTGTACAAGTCTTTTCATGGTTTAGCACCAAAGTACATCTCTGACATGTTAGAGCCGTATGAACCATCTCGGGCCCTGAGAACTTCAGGGAGGGGTCTCCTGGTGGTTCCCAGAGTCAATAATAAACACGGTGAGGCTGCGTTTCAGTTTCATGCAGCTCAAATCTGGAACAGTCTTCATGAGGATGTGAGACAGGCCTCAACTCTGACAATGTTCAAATCCAGGCTGAAAACAGCTCTTTTTACCCGTGCATATGAAAACTGAAAGTATTTTATCTGCACTCTTGACTTTTGCTGTAACTGATTAACTTTATGTTGATGTTTTATTGATTGATTTGATCTGTTTTCTTATAATTTTATGCAACTGTGAAGCACTTGGAATTGCCTTGTGTATGAATTGTGCTCTACAAATAAACTTGCCTTGCCATTCATCATTGTCATGTATTTCATCGTATCATATTCAGTCTGAGCCCCAATCATGATTCATGTGCAATAAACTTTCCTAATGCCTAATAATCTCTGTTTCTGTGAGTGTTTTCAGGTTGAATTACTGTTCCTACTAGTTCTACTACTACTGTATGACTATCAGTACTGCTAACTACGACTACTGCTTCTATTGATAACAGTGACAGAAATTGGCAATTGTATTGATTTATAGACCCCTTTCTCTTTCGTAATAATCGTAATGACTTATTTACAATTCCAAACACATTTCACATCCCACCCTCCTCCCAGTACATTTTTTTCATAGCATGACGTAGGCTTGAATACCGCAAAATACAAGTATTTTAAACCAATTTGCAATAAACCTATAAAACACCGCCCCAAAAAAAACATCTGTCCACAATCATAATCTAGTAAATTCCAACGCAGGCCTCCAAACATTCCCTTCATACTTACCTTGTGCCACTTTTTGGGTCAGCCTCTTTTGCGCGGTTACACCTCCATTAGTCAAAGCTCACTGACTGAATTCCGGAGGTTCTCAGCTTTCAAATGAGGTGTATCATGTCCATATATCGTGCTTAAGTCCACAAGATTCAGCCTATGACAACCTCGGTGCTTTCTTTACCAGTTAGAGCATTTCCATTTGAATAATTTACACATAAAGATGAGAAATCCACCTTCCGCCAAAAGCCCATTCACGTGAGCATCATGTAGTTCCCGTGTAATCCGCGTGTGCTGCCGTGTGCGTGTGTACGGCGGCTTTACGTTGGAGACTGCAGTACAGACCCCGATGTGCTGCACCCTCACTGCAGCGGAGAGGCGCTCACACGGCTCATGCAACGTGCCCAACTCTGTCAATGGAGCAGCCCGTGAATGAAGCGGCGCTCGGAGGAACATGCATGTGCACGGGGATGGGAGAGGAGGGAGGGGGCGGCGTGCAGCGAGACGCATTCACAAGGTTTAAACCTCGCCATGAATGAGGGGGATGGAGACTCTTGTATTTTCATTCAATAAATACTGGAAGGATTCTCTTTCAGAGACTATACAGTGGGGGAAAAAAGTATTTGGTCAGCCAACAATTGTGCAAGTTCTTCCACTTAAAAGATGAGAGAGGCCTGTAATTTTCATCATAGGTAAACCTCAACTATGACAGACAAAATGAGAAAAAAAAATCCAGAAAATCACATTGTTTGATTTTTAATGAATTCATTTGCAAATTATGGTGGAAAATAAGTATTTGGTCAATAACAAACAAGCAAGATTTGTGTCTCTCACAGACCTGTAACTTCTTCTTTAAGAGGCTCCCCTGTCCTCCACTCGTTACCTGTATTAATGGCCCCTGTTTGAACTTGTTATCAGTATAAAAGACACCTGTCCACAACCTCAAACAGTCACACTCCAAACTCCACTATGGTCAAGACCAAAGAGCTGTCCAAAGACACCAGAAACAAAACTGTAGACCTGCACCAGACTGGGAGGACTGAATCTGCAATTGGTAAGCAGCTTGATGTGAAGAAATCAACTGTGGAAGCAATTATTAGAAAATGGAAGACATACAAGACCACTGATAATCTCCCTCGATCTGAGGCTCCACGCAAGATCTCACCCCGTGGGGTCAAAATGATCACAAGAACGGTGAGCAAAATCCCAGAACCATCTGGATGATCCAGAAGAGGACTGGGAGAATGTCATATGGTCAGATGAAACCAAAATGGAACTTTTGGTAAAAACTCAACTCGTCGTGTTTGGAGGAGAAAGAATGCTGAGTTTCATCCAAAGAACACCATACCTACTGTGAAGCATGGAGGTGGAACATCATGCTTTGGGGCTGTTTTTCTGCAAAGGGACCAGGACCACTGAGCGCTATCCTATTGTTCTTCTTACTACAGATGTTGTCTTATTATGATACAATACAACTTGTCTTACATCTGTAGGCTGTTCATTACTATTCAGATGGTGTCTCCTGTCCCACTCCCCTCGGGTTAGTGCCTGTCTCAGAATGAACGGAGGAAGCCCCGCTTACGTGGATCGGACAAGAACAAGGACTGGACGGTCTGCGATCTTGGCCCGTCTGCTGAGGGACTCCCATCGGCCTTGGGTCTCTGTAGCCTGTCCGTCCATGGGAGTGGATCTCTCCTTCTGTGGTTTCTCCTTTCTCCCCCATAGGTTTTTGATTTTTTCCTCGCCGTGCTAGAGAGTCTAAGGACGGGGGGCACCCACGGGCTCGTCACAACCCACTGCTGACGCTTATTTGGACATTGGGTTTGCTTGAATACTTAATTCACCTGAACTTTACATTGTCTTATTTACTGCTCTGTTTTAGTGCCTTAATGTTCCGTGCAGCCCTGTGAGGAAACTCCTGATGTGATATTGGGCTGAACAAAACCATTGATTGATTGATTGATTGATTGGTAAACGTCATACGGTGGAACTAGGAGGCAGAGAATAAGCCCTAAAGAACAATATGTAACAACCACATGGAAAACAATGATGAAATCCTGATCTTGGTTTTGCTTTATTTTGCCGAGATGAAGACATTTTCATTCTACATTTTTTGACGTAAGAAAACAAAAATTTCATCTGACATTTTTAGAGAAACTGAAACATATCTGAGTTAGGTACTTAGTTACGGTTACTGAAGGATAGTTAATGGCAACATGTTAAAAAGACATCACTGGAGGATACTGGCTTATGTCCTTTTTAACTAATGGCTAACACTTATTGAAAACACCAAGATTTGAGTATGCCTGCATACCAACTCTTTATATCACAGCTTTTAGTGCATTAAGATAGCTAACTGAAGCTTGTTCATTCTAGCAATTTGGCTGTGTTTCTGGAGCTAGCTACATTATATAGAAGAGGGGAAATTAAAATAATTCAAATGAAAGGGTCAAATTTGGACCATTTTGTGCAAACACTTGGACGTAAGAATGACAAGCCTGTGTTCAATAATCATCCGAGTAATTTCCTTACAAAGAAGTAGGCCACAAAAAGTCAATTCTTAATTTTACAGTCTATCTCTGGTAATAACTTCTGTCACTCACAGTTCTGTGGCTGTGCTACTTCCACTAACCTGAAGTTGTGAGTGCCAGTACTTCACGTCCTCTTCATTTCATATGGAGATTAGCGTAGACCCGTTCAAATAAACATGTTTTCTAATTATACCGTGGTGGACTTGGAGTTCCTGGTAGATGATCACTTCAAAAAAACTTGATGTAGGAAATAAATACTTCAGAAGAGGAGAAAGGTCAGAGGCTAGCATGCAATAAATCATTAAAAAGAAATAACTAAATTAAATAACTATAGACAAGATGTTTATTTTAATGTAGATTAGTTCATATTTGCAGCTCTATTAAAAATATTATAATTCATCATAATTTTTAAGACTCTAAAACAGACGTCTCCTCCGCTTAAGTATTTACATCCTGCATCAAGCTCTTAACGATCATTTACCAGGAACTCTGTGTTCTTGAGAAAATATCATTAGAACTAATCTAGCCCAGTGGCGAGGATGGTGCTTCTCTTTGGTCCTCATGGCGGGGAGCTGACATTACTGCAATACCTCCCCTGGTGACCAGGGGTGACTCCAAAATAAACTTATTAAAATGAACACCAATGGTGACTTAACACCTCCCAAAAACAACTTAAAAGCCTGGCTCCAAAGAGTTGTAATCTTTCTGAAGATCGCTTTGACCTTTTTGACATCTCTGGGGAGGGTATTATATTTCTAACCACGCTGGTTTATGCTATATAAGATAACATAAGATAAGATAGCCTTTATTGATCTCAAAATGGAGAAATTCACTTGTTACATTCAGCTCTCAAGAAAACACTCAGGGCGTGCAAAACAGGAAATCAGAGGTTACATTAACCGAAAATTATTCGTCATTTACGGAATATTTTAAGCTTTGACGGAAAATTTCAAAGGCTGTCCGTCATTTTGAAGGATTGAAAATCAAGCCGTAATTAAAATAAAGACGCAGCGCTGCTGTTTTTCAGAGCGCGCAGGGATCTCTCTCTCAAAGCAGCTTCACTGTTTCACTTGTATCACTGCCTAGCTAGCTAACTTTCTGGGCGCTAACAACAACACGGGGCATCGGAAAACCACGATGCAAATGCAGTTAAAGGCTAATAATATCCTTCTCATCTGGAGCCGCTCTTTAACTCTCGTAAGTCTCAGGACGAGCTCGTCTATTTCTCTCCCTCTCTCTCTTTCCCTCCTGTGTATGTTCTGTGCGTGGCGCCCATAGACCGTTAAAAAGAATAGACAACTCCTCCTCACTCCTCCCTGTTTACCATAATGACCACGTTCGAGGGGGAATTCATGGTGGATTTACAGACTCCTCCTCCCCAGCTCTGACGAAGCATGTTCCTAAAAAGGGCATAAGGGCGGGATCTTCACTGTAGACTCGGCGTGACGTGTAGCTCGCGCAGCTCCAATGCTAACAGTCCGACCTCCGTTAAGTAGGAGATTAAAAAAAAATTCTTTCGAAAACCAGCCTGGTTTCTTTTTATATATATATTATATTATATATTTTTATTTGATATGGAGGTACTACAGCAATGGCGGAGCAATGGCAGCCTCCAGTGTTGCGGTCATAAAGCAGAGCAGCTAGCGGCCATTGGTGGCGTCCGGTGCGTTGTGCAGTGATGCGAACTGGTAAATATTGTCCCGTTCACTCGCACGAGTTCATACACATTTCTGTAGCAAAATTTGTGTTCCATTGTTCAGATGTTTAGTTTAACTCCAGCGATCTCACATTTCTCCTAACATACACAATATGCAGCCTATATAGGCTATGTAAATGGATCTTTAAAAATTGCTTATGATGCGAGATTATTTCATGAAGGATAAAAATAGCCCATGATGGATTTTTATAACCCTGCCCGTCAAAATGAAGGTGAGAAAGTATCCCTAGTGAAACCACTGCAGGAAATGTGCCACCAATTAAACAGTAAATAGAGGTATCTTATATACAATGACTACAAACTTTAGGGGGCGAAAAGTATAAACAATAAAAATAAGTAAATAAATGGATTATAAAAAAATGTCAGCATTGACAGTGCAAGGTTTACAGTCATAGTGCAAGTGGTTGATGAAGTGCCGCAGATACAGAGATTATATGGAATTTTAAAGTTTTAGCTCGGGGCTTTGATTGACAGGCTGTGGAGAACTGTGTGTGCTTTGTTAGAAGCATGCTCTGTAGGAGGAGCAAGGTGTGCCATGTTCTTTCATAGATGGCCCTATTACTATGAGTGGCTACCGTCTCATGTCTAGCCTCACAGTTTGCACTGTTTAAGAGATTTGTGCAATTTCAGAAAGATTGTCTTTATGGAATTATGGAATCCAGATGTTGCCAGTGACTCTCCATCAGTAACTCGTTGACCGCCACATCAATCTTGATACATTTATTAATTTGTCCGAGACACCGCTAATCCCACATTAAAAAAAAGAAAAGAAAAGAGAGGAAAGACTAGTCAAAAGCAGGCCTAAAATCCACAGGGGAGCAAAAGAGTGCATTGCAATTGAATTTGAAACGTTTTCTGCCTCAAGTCGGCCCTGGTCAGAAGTCACGTGTCACTCCGGTGCATACAGCTCCGACCCCGTAATATTGCCATTAAACTGTGCCGGGAGGTTAATACTGTCCGTTAGCAATAGATACGGGTAGATTACTATATGCTATATATAATTTAGTTACGGTATTATATTGGATTTCAAAGACAAAGACTTCCAAACAAGATTATCCCGTAAATCAGTTGCATCCGGAGCTAACTTTAAATACCGTGCTATTCCTAAGTAATCTGCATCACCATTACAGTAAGATCCCATAATGACTGCTCTTTGATGCACATCTGTGAACAAAATGGCGTTTGTGTGCAGGTGTGTGTGTGTGTGTGTGCTCTCCACCTGCTCACATTGGCCGTCACCGCGTCTCTTTCTCAGCGTGTCTCCGCGGGTAATTACCGTCAGTGTGGTGATGATGAATCCTTTGTGGCGGTGCCGGCTCCGTTTTCTGGGTGTCCCTCCCACCGCGTGACCCTGCGGGCGCTGGGGGGGGAAACCTGCCCATCATCCAGCCCGGAAACCCCTGTCGCCTACACCAGCGTGGATCTAAAAATAGCCCTGCGGTGATAAATAATAAAGAGCTCTCCCCCCTTTTGCGCCACCGCGTTGGTTGACTCCGGGCTCTCTCTGCACAGAACAATCGCAGAGGAGGATGACACTGTAATTTTGTCAACTGATGGTTGAGATTTGCTATTTTCTATTCAGCCCTTTTTTTTCCTTTCTTCATTTGAGCATCTATTTTAGTTTAGTAATCATGTCATCAATCCCAGTAATCACAGTACAATCATTATTATTTTTTTGAAAGATTACAGTGTTTCCTCGATTGATAAAGACACTAAATACCACTGAACACCAAGCCACCAGTTGATTGAACTAATTTCTCAAAACAATGACTCTTGTTCAAACCTCTAACACAAATCAATTTTGTGCAGTACAACTACGGGGTACTGCATAAAATGTAGCATTGTGCTTTCTTCACTTTAGAACCTGGCAAAGTACACTGCACCTGGTACTACGAGGTACACCTGGCAAGCCACAATTGGTGAAAATGCTGGAACTGGTTTGTAGAGGATTTAGTGTTCAGTCTGCCTAATAATTCTGCACAGGTAAATGTTGGCAACTTGTATTTATCTCACCTGCTAGTAGTCTAACAATGAGGTCTTGCAGCCAAAAGAGTTAAATCATATCCACAAGCATGTTACACTACCCAACAGGTTTAAATGAGTGATCACAACCATGTGAAACGCAAAACCATGGGGTACCTAATAATTCTGCACGCACTGTATATTTTTATCCTGCTTTACGTCATGCGAGGGCTTAAAGTATAATAAATTATAAATCAGAGTAAGTCCTAAAATGGCCTGCTCCTGTTGAATTAGAAAACCCCCAGTGCAGAGCGACACGACGCAGGCTGGAGTGGGAGGGGGGGTCGTCCTCACTGACACCGGAGTCTCCAGCAGCACGACGACAGCAAAGTCTAAACCGCTTTTTATGGCTAACACTACAAACATTTATTTTATTATTAAATCCTCACTCCTTTGGTACGCGACGTGTTCAATTTGTTGTTTTTGTTTCGTGTAGTGGACTGGTTCTGATTCTCTCTCCTAACACGCAGGAGAAGCCATTTTGTCAAACAGCAGCACTAACATTTGTAATAACACGCCTCACTTCTACTCCCGCAGAGAACACGTACCCTATGTTGCTACAATTTGACAAAAGTGAAATTGTCTTCATTGTTTATTCTGTCCCTCTATGTTTGGAGTTATTCCATTAGTTTCACTTGCTGATGCCTTTGCTTATTTTCCCCACAAGGGGTCAGTATTATCCCTTTGTTTTATGGGTTCTTCTTTGTTATCGTGAGTGCGCTACACTGCCCCTTGTGGTAATGTGTTGTAAGCAGCAGGTTAAAAAGTTTGTAACTCAGTATGAGAAAATGTCCGGAGGTGTTGACACGCTACGCGCCTCTCAGACCCAATTGCATCTTTGGGAACCTTTAACATGCCATAATCTGTAAGTAATTTGTGCATAACTTCGTTTCTAATGTTTAGTTACTTTTCTTTTGATAGAGGTTTTTTAACTCTTAAAGAAAAACGTTTTTCGTGGTATAAGAAAGCTATGCTACTAGCTCTGTGTTGTACTATCTGGTTGCAATATCTTGTAAGTGTGTTAACACTATTTTTGTTACTGTATGTTCACAGTTTTACAAATCAAAAGAGAAGAACACTGGTCCTCAGTAAAAGCACGTGTCCTGTCGTTCCTGGAACCACCTTCTCTAATGTTTAGCTCGCTGCATAGGTTGAGTAGCTACACACTCAACTGAGGGCAGAAGAGTAAAAAGATTATCTACCTATCAAACACCCAAGATGTCTAAGCCTGACGGTACACCACCTATCTCCCAGGCGATGGGCCAGTTGGAGTGCTGCTCCCGTTCTTCATGCCGTACGTCCACCAGTCAAGCTGCAGCACGAGCCCGAGCAGACGCCGAAGCTGCCCGCACCAGAGCACAGTACGCCAAACGCCAGATCGACATGGAGGTTGAGAAGGCGCGTATCGAGGCAACACTAAACGCTCTGAGAAGGAGGGTGAGGCTGAAGCAGCGCTTGCTGCAGCTCATGTCCTGGAAACGGCAGCTGACGAGGTGCACCACGCATCGACCTCACTGAGCAAGGCATCTCCCTAAGACGCCTCCTTCAATCAGACGTGCTCAAGAGTACGTTAATGCTCACTTCACCAACTTCAGTTTGCAAGTGAATAAAGAAGAAACGCCTGACACAGGACAACTGGTCAGTCATAACGACTCTCACCATCTACAACAGAGCCAAGCACCAGTCGCTTTCTCTCCAGGTGAACATCCCACTGATTTTGTAGACAGGGAGCAGCCGAAGTCCCCTCCTACACACATAAAAATGGACATCTCACCCCAGCCTAGACCTTCAGTGACTCCACGGACTGAGCTGTCAGACCTAGCAGCCTACCTAGCACGCCGTGATATGCTGACAGCGGGATTCAAGGTTTTCGACAACCGTCCTGAGTCCTACTTGTCCTGGAAGTCCAGCTTCTGCAACGCCATAGAAGGCCTCAACCTCAAGCCCAGCGAAGAGCTCGACTCCTCACTAAGTGGCTTGATGGGGAGTCGCTTCAACACGCTCTGAGGATCAGGGCAGTCCATGTGACAACCCACAACCAGGCCTCCAACGTTTGTGGCAGCGTCTGGACAAGAGTTATGGCTCTCCAGAGGTAGTCGAAGCGTCACTTTCCAACGTTTACAGACTTTTCCAAAGATATCCAATAAAGATACTCACCTACTGCAGGAGCTTGCAGATCTTCTGCTAGAGTTAGAGTATGCACAAAGTGAACGTTATCTGCCAGGCCTTAGCTTTCTTGACACCCCAAGGGGATAAACCCAATAGTTGAAAAGCTCCCTTACGGACTCCAGGAGTCATGGGTGAAACAAGGGACAAAATATAAAAGAGACAATGGTGCAGTTTACCCACCTTTCTCATATTTTGTTCAGTTGTAAATGACTATGCTGAAATGAAAACAGACCCTAGCTTTATGTTACAAAGTTCAAACGTAGTAGCTCCAAGAGTCGAAAAGCCACTGGTAAAACCAACCAAATACAGAATTCCTGTTGCAGTGAACAAAACCGATATCAGCCAAACAAACAGTACGGCTCAAACACCCGTTCTCAATCCGGACAAACAGTGTCCTATTCACCACAAGCCCCATTCACTCGCTAAATGCAGGGGATTTAGGTCAAAAACACTGGACGAAAGAAAAGGTATTCTCAAAGAACAAGCTATTTGTTATAAGTGTTGTTCTTCCACAAGTCACAGAGCTAAAGACTGTAAAGCCATTATCCAATGCTCAGAATGTAATAGTGATGCGCATGTGTCCGCCATGCATGCTGGTCCACCCCCGTGGACACCTAAAGACTCTAACCCTCTGTCTCAGAGTCACGGCGGGGAGTCCGATGCCCCAAGCCCTGTAACCACAACCAGTTGCACAGAAGTGTGTGGCCAAGGCCTCAAAGGTAAATCCTGCTCTAAGATTGCTTAGTCAACGTGTATCCCCGTACATCCCCTGAAGAGAAAGGAGGATGTATGCCATGTTAGATGATCAAAGCAATTCATCTCTTGCCAGGTCTGCCTTCTTTGACATGTTTAATGTGAAAGGTACCATACTCGCATACACCATGAAAACATGCGCTGGTTTATCAGAGACTGGAGGGCGCAGAGCTAGTGACTTTGTTATTGAGGATGTGAATGAAAAAGTGTCCATGTTGCTGCCCACACTAACAGAATGTGATCAGATTCCAGATAACAGGGACGAGATTCCCACCCCGAGGCTGCGTCGGCTCATCCTCATCTACAGGCAATCGCTTCGCAGATTCCTCCTCTGGACCCATCAGCAGACATTCTTCTCCTCTTGGGCAGGGACATCATCCAAGCTCACAAGTCCGAAGTCAGGTGAATGGTCCAAACAGTGCGCCTTATGCTCAACGCCTTGATCTGGATGGGTAGTTATAGGTGATGTCTGCCTCTCAGGTGTCCACAAACCCACTGTGAACTCTTTTAAGACAAACATTCTTGACAACGGCCGCCCTACCTTCCTCAGTCCCTGTGAAAACAAAATCTATATCAAAGACAAATACACAGAAAGCCGTCCTACACTTGAAAAGACACAAGTTGAATTAGGCAGACACATTTTCCAGCAAACAGCAGATGATGACAAAGTGGCACTTTCAGCAGAAGATGCTTTGTTCTTGGACATTATGCACAAAGACTTTGCAAAAGATGATGCGAATAATTGGGTAGCTCCACTCCCATTCCGCTCCCCAGACAGCGTTTGCCCAACAACAGGGACCAGGCCCTCAGTCGTTTAATGTCGCTCCGCAAAACGCTAAAAAGGAAATCTGAAATGAGGGAGCATTATGTTGAGTTTTGGACAAAATCTTCAGTAAGCGCCACGCTGAACCAGCTCCTGCTCTCACTCCAGACCAAGAATGCTGGTATCTCCCTAGTTTTGGAGTGTACCACCCTCAAAAGCCAGGGAAAATTAGGTAGTCTTTGATTCGAGTGCACAATGCAACAATGTTTCTCTCAATGATGTGCTACTAAAAGGCCAGACCTCAATAACACTCTTGTGGGAGTTCTGATGCGTTTCAGGTCTGACCCATACGCAGTCATGGCAGACGTGGAGCAAATGTTCACAACTTCTAGTCAGAGAGGACCACCGCAACTACCTTCGCTTCTTGGTTTCAAAAACCATGATCTGGATGGAGAAGTGCAGGAATTCAGGATGAGAGTACACGTATTTGGGAACTGCCCCTCCCATCAGTGGCTATCTATGGACTGAAACGGTCAGCGATGGAGGAGAAAGGGAATACGGCAGTGATGCAAGAGAGTTCATTGAACGTCACTTTTATGTAGACGATGGATTAAAATCATTCTCTTCCACAGATGAGGCCATTAACATCTCTGTAGGGCTCAGAAGATGCTGGCTCAGTGCAACATACGCCTGCACAAAATCTCATCCAACTGTCCTGTCATCACAAGTGCTTTCCCAGTGAGGACCTTGCAACAGATATGCAGGGCCTCGACCTTGGGCAGACTACGCCACCCATGCAGCGCAGCTTAGGCTTGGGCTGGACCTGTCCACAGACCTGTTCAAGTTCAGGTAACAGTCAATGAAAAGCCCTTCACTAAACGGGGAGTACTGTCATCATTAATAGTGTGTACGACCCGCTTGGCTTTGCTGTCCCAGTCATTGTAGAGGGCAGGGCCATACTGAGAGACATTTCCACTGACATTTGTGAATGGGACTCCGAACTGCCTAAAGATAAATTACAACAATGGCAACAATGGAAAGACTCCCTCAAACATCTACAACAACTTGAAATCCCCAGAATGTACACATCAATACCACTGTCCGCAGCACTAACTCAAGAGATCCATGTTTTTTGTGATGCCTCCACTAAGGCAGTGGGCGCTGTTGCTTACCTCAAACTCACAGATAGAGATGGACACAGTGAAGTGGGCTTCCTTCTCGGCAAAGCACGGCTTGCCCCTAAACCAGACATCACTATACCCCGACTCGAACTCTGCGGAGCATCCTGGCGTTGAGGTGGCCGATTTAGTCCTGGAGGAGCTAGACATCGCAGTCGAACAGGTGGAGCTTCTACACAGACTCCAAAGTAGTGCTCGGTTACATCTTTAACAAAAAGAGACGCTTTCACATTTACGTGCACAACAGAGTGGAACGCATTAGGCGGTTTCACAAGATCATCAGTGGCATTACGTGCCCACTCACTTAAATCCTGCTGATCATGCCACACGAGCATTACCTGCTGAACGGCTCTCTAACTCCACATGGCTCAGGGGACCCGCTTTTCTTACCAAGACAGAAAAAGGGCCAGCACAGGCCGGGTCGTTTGATCTTGTAGACCCAGAGACTGACAATGAACTGCGGCCTGAGGTCACTACTTGTGCCACCACTCTCTCTAAAGATAGACTCAACAGTGCCAGATTTGAAAGGTTTTCGAGTTGGAATATATTACTTAAAGCTATATCCAAACTCCAACACATTGCCCAGTCATTTAAGCCGAACGCAGAGAGCCCCTGTCATGGCTGGCACTACTGTAATGAACATTTATCTGAAAAGCAACTTGATCAAGCTAAGACCACTATCATTCACACTGTCCAAAGAGAAGTCTACACAGAGGACATGAGACAATTTGAAAAAGGTGTGCCCCTCAAAGTTCAAGCCTGCTGAGCAAACTGAACCCATTTATCGACAGTAATGGAATCCTCAGAGTGGGTGGTAGACTAAAACGAGCACAGTTGACACCAGATGAAACAAACCCCATACTCATCCCTGGAAAGCACCACCTTGCCCAGCTCATTATAAGACACTTCCACGTGAAAGTATGCCACCAGGCAGACATTTTACTGAAGGGGCAGTCAGGGCTGCAGGTTTTTGGATTGTGGGAGGTAAAAGAGAAATAAGCAGAGTGATATTCAACTGCGTCACATGCCGCAAACTAAGGGGCAGACAACAGGAACAGATCATGGCTGAGCTACCAGAGGACAGGCTGTCCACAGATCCTCCTTCACACATGTAGGCCTTGACGTGTTCGGCCCCTGGCCTGTCACAGTCAGAAAAACACGTGGTGGGCAATCAGATGCAAAACGATGGCAGTCATATTTACGTGTATGAGCACACGCGCCATTCACATTGAAATCATAGAATCAATGGACACGTCGTCGTTCATCAACGCCCTGCGTCGTTTCTTCGCCATCAGGGGTGCGGTCAAACTTCTTAGATCTGATTGTGGGACAAATTTGTGAGTGCCTGCAAAGAGCTGCAAATAGACAAACAGGGCTGTCACAACAGTAAACTACACAGCTTTCTCAAAGACTCTGGCTGCAAATGGCTTTTTAACCCCCACATGCGTCACATATGGCCGGCTCCTGGAGCGCATGATTGGTGTCACACGCAAAATCCTTGACGCAATGCTTCTGGAACATAGAAATGCAAAACTTACTCATGAGATATTAGTGACATTAATGGCCGAAGTCACTGCAATAGTGAATGCTCGTCCGCTGACAGCAGTCTCTACAGATCCAGAAAACCCAGCCATTCTTACCCCTGCCATGCTACTCACGCAAAAAGTCACAACCCCACCTGTCCCACCAGGTCAGTTTGAAAGCAGTGATCTCTTCAGAGCGCAATGGAGGCGGGTGCAATACCTCGCCGATGTCTTCTGGAGCCGATGGAAAAAAGAATACATCTCAGGACTTCAGAACCGCCGTAAATGGAAAACAGTAAAACCAAATCTACAAACAGGAGATGTTGTTCTACTAAAGGAGGCACTTGAACATAGGAACAACTGGCCACTTGGACTCATCACCAAAACCTTCCCAAGTGAGGATGGACTTGTCAGGAAAATAGAAGTGAAGATTTCCGTAAGGGTGAACTCAGATGCTACATGAGACCTATAAGTGAAGTTGTGTTATTGGTGTCTAAGGACAGTACTTAGATCAGGTACTTTGTTTTTTCGCCTTTTATTTGTATCCACATGTCTGTTATGGATGACATTCTACAGATGTCAGGCGGGGAGTATTCTGTCCCTCTATGTTGGAGTTATCCATTAGTTTCACTTGCTGATGCCTTTGCTTATTTCCCCACAAGGGGTCAGTATTATCCCTTTGTTTTATGGGTTCTTCTTTGGTTATCGTGAGTGCGCTACACTGCCCCTTGTGGTAATGTGTTGTAAGCAGCAGGTTAAAAAAGTTTGTAACTCAGTATGAGAAAATGTCCGGAGGTGTTGACACGCTACGCGCCTCTCAGACCCAATTGCATCTTTGGGAACCTTTAACATGCCATAATCTGTAAGTAATTTGTGCATAACTTCGTTTCTAATGTTTAGTTACTTTTCTTTGATAGAGGTTTTTTAACTCTTAAAGAAAAACGTTTTTCGTGGTATAAGAAAGCTATGCTACTAGCTTCTGTGTTGTACTATCTGGTTGCAATATCTTGTAAGTGTGTTAACACTATTTTGTTACTGTATGTTCACAGTTTTACAAATCAAAAGAGAAGAACACTGGTCCTCAGTAAAAGCACGTGTCCTGTCGTTCCTGGAACCACCTTCTCTAATGTTTAGCTCGCTGCATAGGTTGAGTAGCTACACACTCAACTGAGGGCAGAAGATTGTTATATATTCAAAATAATCCTTATTCTTTGGCACAATTTGTTTATTTGGAACTATTGTGATCCGGTTGAGCTGAGAACAAATTTCTCCCCTCAAAGTTAAACGCTAACATGCTAACATATATATTACATATTATTGCTATTTACAAGAGCTAGCTTAAAATATTGAATTATTTTTTCTGATCCAATTTTCTAATTGGATACCTGGGCTGAGAGTAATCACCAATAGAGTTCAGGATTGTGATGTCATGTCGCTAAGCATCATGGGATTAGCGGCAATAATAAACAAATGTTGATTGTAAAAGGTCAAATATTGGAGTTATTGTTCACATCAAAACGCTTGGATGCCACAGTGTGTTACATGTATTTACCAGCAGTAACGCAACAGCTGACGGAGTTGTTCCGCGGCTTTTCTACTCCACTTTTTATGATGTGTTTAACTAAAGTTAATCTAGGGAAAATGTATGCTAACAGCCACAAACATGGCAGATCTCTATGGTAACAGCGGATTTCCCTGAACTCTATACCGAGTACCAGTCCGATACCGCGGCATGTGGAAAAAAAACATGAGCAAATCAGCCTGTAAAAAGATGCCAAGCCCCAGAGCACATGGTTCATTGTGCAAGATGAACAAAGCATGTTTTGCTTCCACTCTTAAAGCAGTACTAAGTAACTTGTTTACCTTAATAAATCATTTCCGTAGTCCCTCTGGGGGTAATACAAGTGTTAATAGGATGATTTGGAGGTCTTTCATCTCCCCCGGTTACTCTGGCCAGAAAACCACAATTGCAACTTCCCTGACCGGGTCGGAGGTGCAATACACACTAATGGAATCACGAAGAAGAAGCTAACAGCTAATGGGCAAAGCTAACTGCGGGCTAGCGCCACTTAAACAGTATTTACAGCCAAATTTGACTGAAAAAAATGATCTCCATTGTGTAATTGTCTTTTCTGTCAGTGTAGTATTTACTCTCACGGACAATTAATGAGTAAAAATACGTAACATGCTACGACACCTGCAGTAGCGCTTATGGCCTCTAGGGCAAGAGTCACTTAGTTCTGCCTTAAGATCAAATGAAGTAAACGATAAAGTAACACAAGATAATTGGTAGTTTTAGTGTCTGTGGAGGCACATGCTTTTTGCACTTGAACTATGTCCTCTTTTACAAAAACACAATATACAGTAGTATTGGACATGTTTTAGTTCAGGTACTCAACGATACCAATACCTGTAAAATCTGTGCTATCGGTATATAATTCGAGTAACATTTCCTTTAGCCGTCTGTCTTCCTCTACCACTATTTTGGTTTAACAAATATTTATGATGACGCTGCACTGATGCATAGTCACTTGCAACGCAATAAAATATTAGGTTGTTTCACTGGACATACTTCTGCATTTTTGTCTCAAAGCTAATGGCTAACACGATATATAAAAAAAAGTAAAATACCAACATTTGAACGAGCCTGCCCATCCGTAACTCACTGTCCTGACCTCATCTGGTAAATTTCATTTGTTTATGCGAGACACTGCTAACCCTCCTGCCGCGATCAACACATGAGGCTACATTTTTCCTCTTCAATACACCATCTTGCAACAACACGCTACAGCTTTGCATGCTAACAGTAACGGATAGTACAACATCTCCAAACATTTTACAGTAATGATGAACCCCCCTCAGTCCACACATGATTCTGATGGAAATGAGAAAATCATCACAAAACTGTTGCATTCTCCATTTTCAACATCCACGTTTCCACATCTCAGACTGTGCACACATTTGGAAGTTCTCACACTTGTTGAACTCTTTCTGCCATCAACCTGCAACAATGTCTGCCAAAAGTGTGTCATTATTTCGTAAATCATTCTTTTCAGGAACGCAAGGCTTTTAAGTCATCAAGTGACAATGGTTTTTTAAACCAAAATGGTGCCCTTCTACACGACGTCTGTCGAACAGCAAATTATGGGCTAAAAATACTGCGTGAAATCTTGGCTGACATTTGCTGAAAGAATATTCCGAATACACGCTCATACACATGGGTGTTTTCCGTTACGCACATCTCTGCTAAAAGGCCTTAAAAAAAAGAGAAACTACACCCGTAAATTTCAGTTATAATTCGCTCCACGTTTATTTGAACACAACAAAAGGCAATGTAAAATATCAAACCATTTACGCGGTCCTTCTTCACATAGCTGTCATGGCACGCCGTTTCTGCTTCTTTTTACCCCCCCTTCCTTTTCTCTCTCGTGAAAACCCGTTGGTCTGTCTGGTCACGATTCAAAGCCTTCCCCACAACAGCTTGATGGGACCCCCCCCCCCCCCCCCCAACCTTCCACCCATCCTTTTCTGCATCCCTTTTTTCTCTCTTCTCCTCTCCTCTCTTTCTCGCTCTCCTCCGCCCACGCCGCTCTCTCCAACCGACACCGGGGCTAAAAATAGCAACCAGGAATCCCCGCATCAATTCTGCCAAAGGGAGGGGACTCGGCAGCGCACAAGGTCAAAAAAAGAAGAAGAATAAAAAATAAAAAATAAAAAAAATAGCCCCTTCAAGATTAGCCACAATTGATTTCATTTTCATGACTTTGCGCGTACACAATTTTCCCTCCAAAAGATGTGACTCCCGCACCACACAAATCACCTTTAAAACATTTTAAAGGATTTTTTTATTTTTAGCTCAGTGGTAATAATATATGGTAATCACTAGGTAACAAACTCCATACGCACTTGGTATTATTATTTATTTGGGGGGGGGGGGGGAGTCTAGCTCGCCAATTTGCTCGTACTAGAACAAAAGCTAAGCAGCCGGCGATCACGGCGCGCACAGCGGAGGGGAATGAAAGCGGCGCGCGCGTGTGTGTGTGCGCGTGTACGTGTGTGTGTGTGCGTGCGTGTGTGTGTGTGTGTTATTCCCAGTTAATTCCATGCCATAACCGACTAGAGACGCCGTACTGACGGGGACAGCCCCCGTTCAAAGGCGGTAGACGGGCATTGATTTGTGTGCGGCTGGTTTACACGGGGCATCTGTGAACGTGTGGCTTACCGTATTACGCGCGGCGGACCGGGGGGGAAACACGCGGGAGCAGCCAGCCGGAATCCCAATCCTGAAAGGTAGGAGGAAGAGGAGAGGGATTCTTTATTACACACTGTCTCTTTTGGATTTGTTACAGCTTGGATTCTAGTAGCAAGTGCTGGGAAATAATAGTGTGTTGGTGGATATGTTTTGGACGTATGGTAGGCAAGTCACGCCAAATTTGTGCTCGGAGCAGATGGAAACTTTATGTGGGATTCAAGTTAATATCGACAATCTAAATTAAAAAAAAAAAAAAGTCACATTGTAGTACAAATTCATTGGATTTGGGGGTTTTGAACAATGCTAACTAACTAAGAAGAAAATGTGCAAGTGCTGCTTTAACTGACACATTTTGCCTCATGGAGGAGTTGCAGATGAAGTTTGAAACTAAACCTTTTGGTAAACTTGGCATAAAATAAGTGAAATACAAATTAACAACAGAGAGAGGATATTAGCAAGACGTAATATTCTTTTGTCATTATTGAAAGGCAGTCCGTGCTACGTATTGAATCACACCACAGCCATTTTGTTTTGCCATAGTCACGAGCAAGGCACACACGAGCTGCACTCTTAGTTGGAGATGTTTCTTTTCCAAACTTGCGTGAGGTTATGAAATTCCCACAGTAAATGGTACGTTTTTAATTATGAATGACAAGAACACACTCCTTGATAATAGCTCAGGGTCGAGATCTCCTATAGATCATTTATAAATGCTACATTTTAACACATAAACATATCAAAGCTCATGACTGAGATTGTCCTGGAAGCAAAGGGCAACATTCATTTGACTTTACTGCTATGTTAAAAACTACGAGGTACATAGTTTTGTTGTTTTTTAATTGGAATGCAGTGTCATTCTCAAAATAAGAATAGGACAGGGATGTCTTTGCAGTGGATTTAGCATCATTTTTTTGAACGAGAAGAAGGCGAGACAGGTGCTGTGAAACAATGGAGATTGAGATATTGAGATTTAGGCTTTAAAAGTAAAGCGGGTTGGATTTTTAGTAGCTTAGATGTTGGACTCTGTCTCTTTGAAAGATCCCCTGAGGTGCGAGTTGCTCAGTTGGTAGAGACATTTGCACAGTAATCCAAATAAGGGAGGTTTGATTCTCACTGGCTAAGCATATTGCCAGTGCGTCACTAACCTCGACTTATTAATTGATGTTTTAAGGGGATATATGTAAAGTCGACTTTTAACCAGTGGCTGGTGCATTATGGGCTCATGTCAATCGTCCATCCATCCATCCATCCATCCATCCATACATCCATTTTCTTCCACTTTTCCGTTGCCAGGTCGTGGGGGCAGCTGTTGGGAGGAGTGTCGGGCAAGCTGTGGGGGCGTTTTGGATGAGCTACAGAACCGCCTTAGTGGGGTGGCGGTACATTTTCACCAACTAATCAAAGAGGGTTTGAAAAAACGTAATTTCCTCTACTTGACTTCCGTCAAAGTCAATGGTCAAAGTAAAGTAGAAGTGCCGAAAGCAGCATACGGTGATAGCTCCACACATGGTCGCGATCGCGATATGGCCGTAAGTATTTCTTGATTTTACTCTGTTGAATTTCTTTCCATTGTACTAATATGTAAGACAAACACAATGATAACTTTGTTATTTAATTATTCATTGATTCAAATAATAAAGATTAAAAAGTTGATGAATAGCACTGGCGAGGCTAACGGTTAGCTACGTTAGCTAACAGTAACAAACTACTATATTAAGATTGTTTCAACATTAAAAATCATCCGAAGAAAAGTGTCAAGAGATATTTATGCAGTCTATGGTTGTTTGGGGCATCCAAATAGACAGTCCCGTCGCCAGATGTCAGTCTTAAGGGGGGAATTTGAAATCCACGAGGGGGCACAATTACTATACATACACTCTACTGTTTTTGGACCATGTTTTGAATAAACAGGAGAGCGCGTGGCTCGGTCAGTGCTGTGGGCGCATCCACTTTTCAGTCTTTTTCAAGCCTTCAGCAGTAAAACGCACACTTCCAACAAATACTTGGGTTTTTTTCCGCTGACTTCAGCGTTTTGTAGTAAAATACAGATTGCTTGTTACCAGCCCGCATCTGTCACTGCCTTTGCCCAAAGATGCTCATGAGCCGCTGCAGTGGGACGGAGAAAGGGACGGTGGACTCTCAGAGCGGGGGATGAACAGGGAAAGTGTCTATGACAGGGAGACGCTGAGCTGAGCGTGAGACATACACGACTGTTAATAAGCCTCTATCGTTATCAGCTATTCTGTTTTATTTTGTGAGCAGACAACACGGGAGCCCTGCGCAATTACGCATGAGCGCACGAGAGGGAACTGTTTCTGTAGAGACAGAGACAGAGAAAGAGAGAGAGAGGGATGAAATGTCCCCCCTCTCGGTTTCAGGGGAGAAAATAGCTACTTGTTGTGGAGTTTGGGCTGGTCTCTAATCGGGCAGAAAGCCCAAAAATAACACTGCAAATTAGTGATACGTTTCTTTGCCCAATTTGTGGTGGTTATACGGTAATTCTGCAGGCCTTCTAGTGGTTATACGGCGTATACCTGCGTATCACGTAGACTACACCACTGTCTGGGGTGGGGGCACAAGCATCTTGGGGGGACGTCGCTATGGTCCGCCCATAGCGACGGGTATGCAAATAGAATTTACAATGAAAATTAAATGGTGACCGTTATGATGTTAACAAGTTTAATTTGTCTCTAGTGAATACCATAAAAAGTATATGTACTAAAATGTTATGTGAGTGTTTTATTAAACACTATTTGTCCAAAAAGCAAGTAATGATGCTGCAAGATGATTAAAATGATATTTACAGTATTTACTTGTCTTTCTTTGTTTTTAGGATCATTTGTCGATCTTGTGCAGTGGTCAAAAGCCACAAGCATTAAAATGCACCGACCCAAACTGCACATTACTGCACTGCCCTTTGTCCCAATTATAAGGGGGATTTTGCGAAGGTGGAGATACACCTTCAAAGCCACCTCAAGACAGTGGTACGTTACGAAGGTATTTCTTTGCTTGACTAGAATAATTTCTCTTGATGATTTGATGATAATAATGTGAACCTGTCAAACATTTGACAAATCCTTGGTTTCTCCTGGACCATATGTTCTCTATGTATGTTTTAATATTTTCATCTAAACACAACATTTTTCATGACACTGCTATCCAGTAGATGCCTGAGTGGATTTGATAAAGAATGAGTGCCTTATTTTTCTTATACTAAAATATATCTGCTCCTTAAAAAAAATTGCTACATTGAGAGACCATTATAATATATTACCTTATAACCTATATGTAATGTTTGCAGTGTTCCTTTATTGTAGTTAATAAATACATGTATTTTTCCCCCATAGTTTGTGATTTACACGTGCAATTGGGGCTGCAGAGGTGGTAGTCACTCCCACTGCTGTTTTTGTAATAACACCTTTCCAAGAAGGAAGCCCATCATTGAGCATCTCTCTACCTGCCATTACCAAAGCCAGCCTCTCCTCCAGACCCAGCCTCTCCTCCAAAGCCAGCCTGTCCTCCAAAGCCAGCCTCTCCTCCAGACCCAGCCTCTCCTCCAAAGCCAGCCTCTCCTCTACACCCAGCCTCTCCTCTACACCCAGCCTCTCCTCCAAAGCCAGCCTCTCCTCCACACCCAGCCTCTCCTCCAAAGCCAGCCTCTCCTCCACACCCAGCCTCTCCTCCAGACCAGCCTCTCCTCCACACCCAGCCTCTCCTCCAAAGCCAGCCTCTCCTCCACACCAGCCTCTCCTCCACACCCAGCCTCTCCTCCACACCAGCCTCTCCTCCAACCAGCCTCTCCTCCAAAGCCAGCCTCTCCTCCACACCCAGCCTCTCCTCCACACCCAGCCTCTCCTCCAAAGCCAGCCTCTCCTCCACACCCAGCCTCTCCTCCACACCCAGCCTCTCCTCCACACCCAGCCTCTCCTCCAAAGCCAGCCTCTCCTCCACACCCAGCCCTCCTCCACACCCAGCCTCTCCTCCAAAGCCAGCCTCTCCTCCAAAGCCAGCCTCTCCTCCAGACCCAGCCTCCGCCACAGAGCCAGCCAGTTTCTAATGCAAAAAAGACATTAATAATGTCCTGTAAACTAAACCTTTATAATGGCTCGGTTTCCATTTATGGTTTCATTTTTTTTGTTGATATATTTGTTACAGAGTTTTTCTGAAAAGATTTTAATAGTGTCTAAATTAAAATTTGACTTAATATGACATTTAAAAATCCCTCTGTGAAAAAAAGTCTAAGAATGTATATAAATGTGTGTATATATATAATATAAATATGTATAATATAATATAAGAAAATCAAACACTGTCCATTAACTATTATGAATGTTCTGTTAATAAAGTTCATTGTAGTTTATAATGTTAACAGTTTGTCTTCGAGTCTTTTGGGGTCTTTATAAATGAGGCAAGGAGTAATGGTGTGTGAGTACTTTTTAATACTGGAATGTATAGAACCTAAAGCAGTGTGATTAGCTGTATGGATCTTCGCGTCTATGAATTAATTAACGTTTATTAGAGGGTAAACTACGCAAGAAACCGGAACAATCTCTAGCCCACTTGGTCGTAGTCTAATTTTAGATTAAACTCACAATTTAATATTGGCTATGTAAGATGAAAGTAAAAGTTCTGTCACCAGGCAACTGCAATTAACACAAATTTATTCAGACTATTACGGATTACAATATCTTATTTTGAAATATCCATCAGGACCGGACGTTAGGTTTCAATTCAGAAGCGAATAAGAAGAAGGGGGTGTTTCTGTTTTTGAAGGGGGTGTGCCCGCTTACAAACCAAAACGCCCTTTTTCTGCTGGTCGGATGATATTGGCTGTTGGAGCTGCCCACATCACATTGCACCAGCCCCTATGGCTCCTCCTGCAGGTGGTGGGTCCACAGAAGGACGGCCTCATGGTTCTAACCGGGCCTGTTGGTCTCTCATAAGGGGCTTCTGAACCGCTCTTTGTCTGACCCGTCACCAAGGAGCTCTTTGCAATGGGAGACCCTACCAGGGGCACAAAGCCCCCGACAACAGAGCTCCAGGATCATTCAGGCTCAAACCCCTCCACCACGTTAAGGTGGCGGTTCCAGGAGGGGCTCTATGGCGTCAAATTAGGGTCAGCTTTAACGTAAACGTAAAAGAGGTATTGTAAACGTAGGTTGTCAGTATTGTAATCGTAAAGAGAAAACTGTAAATGTAACTCAAACTCCATAAACGAAAAAAGTATCATAAATAGAAAAAAAATATTGTAAACGTAAAACTTTCATTTACGCTTCTTTTCATGCTTCACTTCACAAGTTACGTTTACAATTCACAAGCTACGGTTACGATACATTTTTACTGACCCTTTTTTAATGGGGGTGTGTGGCAGGCATATCGGGGACAGGAAGAGAATTGGGAACAGGCGTATCCCAGAACACTTTGCGGCGGCAGCAACAGCAACATTACCAGCGCCGCCGCCATTGAGCTCAGCGGCTAAAGCATGGATGTATTGGGCTAAAGTGGATGCGGTAAGTTTAAGTTTAATGTTGCCTTTTTTATTGTTCCTCGCGAAGAAAAGTTAATAACTTTTAAGGCGATTCGGGGCGAGAAATGTCCATGTGTAAAGAAACCCGATGGTCTGATTATTGGTTGAATCCACGTGAATGTACGATCTAGCCTCTTTGGTTAACTCAGCGGCCCGCGCTGTGAGTTGTAGCCGAGCGGAGTGAGCTCTAACTCGGCTAAATGTTCTACGAAGCTCCGCTGATTTTCTCCGGCTCTATTGTAGTTAAAATCGTGAAAAGGTTGTTAGTGACTGTTGTTGACTGCGTATTTATATTACTAGTAATAGTTTGGCTAATGTAAGGTGCTCAAAATAGTGTAGTGTGTCATGACAAATTAGTAAATACTCGAGCGATCTTTCTCATATCGTATATCTTTGCAAACGTATCATGAATGGATAATCATTGTAATTAAATAAAAACTGTTAAAAAACAAAACAAAAAAACAGTAAGATAGGTTACTTCAGAAATAAAAAGGGAATTCTTTTTTTATAATTTATTTTTTTATCTGGACAATGCACAGTAATGCATCTGCATTGAAACAACACAAGTGTCATGTCAAAATGTCAAATGATTGCCACAAGACTGATTTACACTTTTCGTAGGCTTTCAAAACAAAATATACAATTTGAGAGTATTTTATTGTAATAGCCAGGGGCGACAGTGGCGCAGATGGTAGAGCGGGTCGTCTCATGATCGGAAGGTCGTGGGTTCGAATCCCGCCTCCTGACGGTGCACATTGTCGTTGTGTCCTTGGGCAAGGCACTTCACCCACATTGCCTACAGTGTCTGCCTACACTGGTAGCCCCCTAGAAGAGACCAACAGGCCCGGTTTGAACCGTGAGGCCGTCCTTCCGTGGACCCACCACCTGCAGAAGGAGCCATGGGGGGCTGGTGCAATGTGATTTGGGCAGCTCCGGCGGCTGCCCCCACGACCCGGCAACGGAAAAGTGGAAGAAAATGGATGGATGGATTATTGTAATAGCCATGATAACGATTTTGTTGTAGTCAGGAAGAAGTGCTGTACATATTGATGTACAATAACATTAGAAAACTAAAATAGTTTCTATTATGACAGCCTGTACTGTATGCTTCTGTTTCCTTTCACAGAGCAGTCATGGAGATGTGTTCTAAGATTAGGACTGGTCTTCAACTGAAGGACTGTCCTGTCGTCGCCTGATGCAGCTGCAGCGTTACTACCATCCTCTCTGTGGTCTTCATGAATTTTCGGTAATATATGCAAAAATAAACAATAAGTTACAATTATACTAAAGGTTTTATAACTATTTTCAGGACTTCTTTTTTTGCCCTTAGTTTCAAAGCTATATAACGAATAAGCTAAATAAGGTTGACTAATTTTAACCATTGAAATTACTATTTTGATTGCAATCATTTGTGCTGCTGTACATGAGTGTTGTGTATTTTTGGATTTACTCCTATGATTTATAAAGTGTTACTGTTATGTGTTACTATTGTTTTTACTTCCAAGATGTCTCTGGCTTTTTCTCTTATGAATGAACACAGGAAAAGATGCATAAAGACATTTTTATTCCTCTCAAGTCAAGTCAACACAGTAAATCTAATTGTTCAAAAGCAGGGATTACATTCCTGCAGAATGTGGGCTGAATGCATTCATTTTAATTAAGCATGAAATTAATTTAAAAAAAAATTTCTGACTAGGATTGCAATTTGCAATACAAAATATGGACTGCTGAATTAACACAAACATTGATGTATTTCAGAACTTTTTTGGGGAAGCCTAAACTACATGGCTGTTTATGGAAGAGCCAATGAAGACTTGTCTACTGTGGAGTGAGAAACGAACAGGGAAGAAAGAGGCTCTGATTGAAAGGCTTGTTTCCAGTGGATGGCAGCGCACCTCCTTCACCAACACATTGATCCCCTAAATGTGGAAACGAGCTGTTCTGATCATTACAGCATCCCTGTGTAACAGGCCTCTTATTGTCATTACTACTTTCCTGTATACACTTTACATATTAGATTTAGAAACCGAGAGACACAAAGTCATTCTCTTATCCGTCTCCATCAAGCTCTTGAACGAGCACTTAACTGGATTTTGCTTTTGCAGAAATAGTTTGATTTGCTGGTAAAAGAGTAATTGTTATTGTTTAATCAGAATCATTTATTAATGGCCACACAACAGAGTTGGTGGAATTTGTTTTCGGTACAGCACATCATGCTCACATCTCCTGTGTTTGTCACATACATACAGAGAGCCAGTGCAACATTACTGTAAGAACAGAGAACATTACAATAATTTTGCATCAGGCTAAATAAAAGTAAAGCAATGCAGTAACAAAACTAGTGTTGGTAGATTAAACTGTTACTTTTGAAGCTCATGTAATTATATCCAACAACAATAGCAACAGGTTTGACTTATGGCAGGGATGTTATATTGAGCTTGTAGAGCTTCAAATGATAACTTCCTATTGTCCCATTAGGACATGTATTCTCCTAATTCCAGCTTCTTGCCACTCAAGATTGGGACCTGTGCCTTCTGTCAAATCCGTATCACTAACCAGTTTTGTCAAAGATAAAATATTTATCTGCCAAACACTTCCTCGGAATTGTCCATACCTTTTATAATGGCTTTTCTTATCAAAATATTTGATAGGTGTCCTATCTGACTTGTCTAAGACAATGGGACAGAAGGTGTACAATGTTTATTGCTAGCCTTTAAGCCTTAGCATTTTAAATAAAGTGCTTAGTCATACAATTTGTTGCATTGACATTTATTTTCATTTCAGCACGCTCCACATTACCCTGGGTTCTTTTGAAGTTATAAAATATTCATTTTAAGTTTATGTTTACAAGCTGAAATTAAATTTACATTGCTTTTACTTCAGTTACATCTTAATAATTTGGAAATTAATAAACTAATCAAACTTTAATTAAAACCTGTGGGAGTTCAATGATATACCTGGCAACAATTATTTTTGAATGCATTATTATTGACTTCAAGATTTACCAATACCAAGGTGTTTGTCAAAAGCCAGTAATGATTGTCAGGATCAGTGTATAATACACTTTTATATCTATCTATATGGATAGATAGATACTTTATATGTTTAGTTTGTTTTTTGGTATTGTGAGTGGGTAATGGGTATATCTAAAATAAATGACATTTTAAATAAAAGTAATTAGGAATTTGTTTGTGTCATTCTTTACTGTAAATGCAGTTCACTTTCTTGCTATATATAATTATGATCATAATCAAATTAATAAAGCACTATCATTACATTACCCTCATTGTATGAATAAATCCTATTCAAAAATAGCTGCAAAGAACCCCCTATCACAGGCATAATCTTGCTGTAATCTGACTAGTACAAATGCTTTGTTTTATTATTTTTAATGATTAAATCGTTTTCCTTTTAATTAAATAATCATAATATTGAGTTAATGTATATTTTAAAAATAATTCCTCATGCCATTGGCGAAAAACATTAATCTCGCGCATGCGCAGCACTATGTAGCCCCGATTCTCTTCCTGTCCCCAATTCTCTTCCTGTTCCCGATATGCCTGCCACACACCCCCATTAGGTAAAAAATGTATCGTAACCGTAGCTTGTGAATTGTAAACGTAACTTGTGAAGTGAAGCATGAAAAGAAGCGTAAATGAAAGTTTTACGTTTACAATATTTTTTTTCTATTTATGATACTTTTTTTCGTTTATGGAGTTTAGAGTTACATTTACAGTTTGTCTTTACGTTTACAATACTGACAACCTACGTTTACAATACCTCTTTTACGTTTACGTTAAAGCTGACCCTAATTTGACGCCATAGGGCTCATGTCAATCAATCAAACTTAAAATAAGATACCATTTTAAGAAGGGTATGATGCTTTTCCAGGTATTTGGTAATAATGTCAAACTTTATCATTACCATACACTTTGTTGGTTAGAAGATGTATATTGATCTAAAACAGTTGATACGAAATATCCAGTTGTTTCGTTTCCGGATTGTTCACACAATCTTCAAATAAGCCCTTCCCACCCCCCTCCTTTTGCTCCCCTTTGCTGCGCAGCCGTAACAATAAAGACAAAAATAAACTTTGTGGCGAGTGGTTTCACTTCGCGATTCTGCGAACAGCCTCTGGAGACGATCCAAAGATTACTAAAAGATGCGCTAGCAGCTTAAAACACAACTCCAGCTATGCTTTTGATGAGAAAACAACTTTGTGAGACATTTTTTCCACAATAACCCCTCTTTAAATGGTTAGCTAAGTTAGTAACATACAGTACTAATACTTCAATAAATTAATGTTGGCTTAAAGTTTGATTAGAGGTTGATTAGAAGCAGTTCCCTGCGTAGGAATTGTGCACCTCGAGGCAGACGGAAGAGCAGCCTCGCTATATCAAAAATCCTCCCAATCCAAATGTGATCAAACATTATAGTGCCAGTGAATAGGATTATTAGCCAATAAATGGCTTAGGTATGCTCACAGTTGGGGGCGCTCATTTCCCGCGGCCATTGGATTTTGATTTTGCGCGGACGGGCAGTTGACACAGTGGAAACAAACGATCGAACGATCCCAGAAAAAACTGCATGACAGGAGCAGCTTGTGACGGGAGGTGAAAATAATTTATCTTGGTAATTTTATTCATGCAAATTTGAGTAATCTTCCTTACAGGGGCTTTTCTTCTTTGGCAGTGTAAATTAGGGTGACCAGATGTCCCAGTTTACTCGGGACGTCAGTCCCAGTTTTGAGTCCTGTAAACCAATTTAAAATCTCAATTCAGGTTGCAGATTAGTGCATGTCATAAGTCATTGACAGTTTTACCATTCATCGTGGGTAAAGACAGTTTAGATTTGGAACCCCTGTGGTTGATATGCAAATGTCCCAGTTTTTTTACTTGGAAAATCTGGTCACCCTAGTGTAAATGAATCTGACACAGTGAACAAAATAATGTAGATTATTGTTATGTTATATTGTTATTATTATGTCATAATTATTAGAGGTTGATTTTTGGGGATTTTTATTGGCCGATGCTGATATGCTCATCTGATATTTTCGACTGATAGTTTTGGCCGACTTTTCCAAATGACTGGTCTATAATCCTGTAAAAACATAAATACTACCGATTTTATTTTATTACTTTAGGTCAGGGGTGTCCAAAGTGTGGCCCGGGGGCCAAATGCGGCCCTTAGACCAATTTTTGGTGGCCCTTGGCCTTCTTGCTGAATCGGTAAACATCTTCAGAGCTGGTCCTTTTCATTAGAAATGTAATAATTCTACACATTTCTAACCAAACAACTAACATTTTATTGTGAGACAGAGCTGGCATGAAGATTTTAAGCATAAATAAAGGTATGGGGCACAATTTAAACCTCTGCTAGTCAAAGGTTTTGCGGCACTGACCACCGATCTCTGGCCCTTCACCCCATGTACGCTTCAATATGCGGCCCCCCATGAAAAAAGTTTGGACACCCCCGCTTTAGGTGAAGCAATCATAGTTTCTGTCCCAGCTTTGATTAGCCTCCATTAGCATTAGCATACTGTTGCTAGCTGCGGCATTTCGCACAGCGATCCAGCGAAAGTTAAAACTAACTCAGCGATTGAATTCTCCAGGTTCTGAGCTTCAAAATGACATGCAGCATGTCCATATTGACTGAGGTTTAGTGAGACTTGTATTGAACATACTTGTAGCTAACCAATTTAACCTGTTTTAAAACCCTGACGTCACTCTTTCCAATGCAAAAAACAGGAAGTCTCCATCACTTATTGGCGCAAGATCGGCCAATAGCCGATATTGTAAAATCCCACAAATATTGGCCCGATATATCGACCAGCAGATATATCAGGCCGACGTCTAATAATTCTGCCTGATATCTCCACTTGAGTGAATGGGAAATGCATATTCAGTTATTATCGACTTCTCTTCATCATGACCAATATGAGAAGTTCCTTGGAGACGTATACAAACATGCTACTGCAGTTTATTCGCCGTGTGTCCACAGGGCAGTTTCTCTTTATAGCAGAAGTGTCCGGAGTAGGGCTGGTGGGAGGGATGTGGTGGTGGGGGGTTGTCATGTGGTCACGTCCTTTGTGCTAGGGGCCCCGCTCTGATGATGAGAAGGGCCCCGAGCCTTTGAACCTTTGCATGGACGATGAGCCGCGCTTCTCTCTGTATCTCGCATCACCATATTTTTTTCCTCCCAGTTTTTTTTTTTTTTCAAGTGTCCAAACGGATGGAGGATCTGTCGAAAAGGCTTGGTACTGTCCGCCCACACTGTATAAGGCTCAGTACATGTACACGTGCGCATGTACGGACCCCTCGGGGCACCCGTCTCCGATGCGCTCATACCGACCACACACTCAGTCAGACATGTTCAAGGTTTATGACGATGATGTTAGCGCCAGAGGGGGAAGCTATCATTTCAGTGTTGGTGGGGCAATGAATGGAACCCCGGGTGGAATTCCCACAAGGCTTTTAGCGGCGCTGGCAAACATAAACCTGGGAAAAACATAGACATAACCGGGCGGCACAATATATTACAAAATTATGAGCTGACGTAAATATAGAGAAACTGGAAATAATGCTGAGATCTTACGAGTAGATAGACAGAGTAGACAGATACCTAGCTGGGCAATTTTGGGAAAAAAATAATCACGATTATTTTCCCCATTTGGATGGATCTCTATTTTCTAGAAAAGAAAAAAAAAGGTGATCTTTCCTGGACTAGCAAGTAAACAGATGCTGCAGCCAAACTGAAAACTGCAGCTAACTCAGCAGTAAAGACAAACCCACACGTCTAGCCTCACAGTACAACATCCCCTCACCTGCCCACGCAGCACACAGACATCTGCAAAGGAGACGCAAGAAGTACAATGTTTGAAGAATGTCAGAAGCAGACAGCGAGAGTTAGCGCATGGTTTGTGTTCATGCAGAGCCTCACAAAGCCACGACTTACGGAGTGAAGCGCTAACAACTTCATATGTACATAAAGTAATACTAGTAAACAGTGCATTTATAAGTATAAAAGACTATCAAACTTACAATTCACTCTTAGAAGTCCAGATAATCCAGGGGTGCAGCCTCAAATAGTCACATGGTCCAAACAGCGATCGATAGTTTTCCTCTTCAAAGGTAAACTTTTCATCCTGTGTTGTTGTCGCGTGTTTCAGGTTTGCCCATTAGACGAGTTAGCGGACTTTGCACCTTATTTTACACTTACAGTAAAATCACCAGGTTCTCTCCTCTTGGTGCCGTATGTGCCATCCTTCCTTGTTTGTTTGGGCCGAGTGTTTCCCTGGGATTGACCTGGCAGGCGCTGCAGCATTGCATATTTTTTTCCAGAATGCGACAGGACTGACCAATTCTCCTGTCGATTAAAACGCACCAAGCGATTATCGAGATCGACCTTTATTAACATCGCGATCAGCATGGTGCCTTTACTTTCCATCGCAGTGGTCTCTACAACGCTCCAGGATCAATTGTTTTTTAGTTTTTCTGGTGAGATGCTCCGTCGGCAGAGAAAACCTTCCAAACAATTGATCCTGGAGCGTCCTAGAGACCACTGTGATGAAAAGTAAAGGCGCCATGCGGACCACTCACACAGCCGCAGGTACATAAAAAGTTGCATGCACTTTTAAATGTCAGTAAAAAGCATTGAATTGGATTCAAACTTGCGTTAAATCTAAATTTATTGGAAAATTATGACATCGCTCAACAATTTTTACTGTGTAAGTTCATTGACAATACCAAAATACTACATTTTCTATCTGCGTTTGTGGCATTATAATATAGTATTTGGCATTAACAATGGCATTAAAAAGCATTACTTTTTTTTTTTGCGATTTGTAATTTTTTATTAAGGACACATAGAAAAACAAACAAAGCAAATTCCTACATAGAACAAACACACATTAGTATAAATTAATAGACAAAGACAACAATAGAAACAAACAACAACAAAACACACACACAAATAATAATAATAATAATAGTAAAACACAGAAAAAATAATAAAAAAAGAAAGAAGTTTGGAGGCTGTCTTATATGCTACATTCACTCATACAAGCCCTGGGGCTTCACAATAGATAATTAATAACTCACACCCACTTTTCTATATGATATAATATACACACATACAATCATATACATATACAATCATAATGCCTCTCAAGCTTAAGGTTGCTACTATAAGCATATCCTCTGTAATTGTAGTTATTATAAAAAAAAGTTTTTCATTTTTATTCCTTTTTATTTTATTATTATTTTTGTTTGTCATTAGTCTTGTCTTACCAGTCAATCAATTCAAAGACCACATCCTCACAACAGGTTTGTGCATGACAACAGTCATCCTCTGCACAAAGTACAGAAGACGACTCGGTAGCCTTCGTTGAAGATTTTGTAAACTTACATAAAAAAGCATTACATTTGACTTGCTTCTGGCCTGAGTTCACAAGAAAATGTGGATTTTGACCAAAGAGTGCATTGCTTTGAGTATTTGGAACTAATAAAGAAAACAATGTGTAGTGTTTAGGGAAATTGAGTAAGTGCTATGTGTCAAGAAAGGCGTCAAGCTTTTTGAACTCTTAAGCTTTTTGGGTGAATGAGAAAATGGTTCCTTACCACAAAGCTTTTTTAAAAGTCACATTTTGATGAACTTCATAGAGAGAGAACTTGAAGTGCATTTTTGCTTTGTTTAGAAATGCAAGATAGCATAAAAGTCATGTTGAAATCAGGTTTTGTTTGCACATCTATCCCTGTATAGAGTCTCGACTGATGGTTTACTTTAGTGCTGTATTTCAAAACGACAATGGGAGCAATTGTGAGGTTTTTGTTTGTAAGTGGAGACCGGTATTAACAATAATAATGATGGCTGAATTATGATGACAAGAACGATTTTATTTCTTTCTGATTGAGAACAGCTTGTGCTCCTGTATGAATGCTTCTTCAACCCTTAGAGAAATTAAATATTAGAGCCGCAGGATTTCGTTAAAACATCCAACTGGAATTTATGTTTTCAAATCAAGATTAAGTTCACATTGCTGACTGAAAGATGAACTGCTGAGGAATCACATGCAACATGTTTGTAGGTCTAAACCAAGGTTAGAAGATTTAATGCAGGATGAAACTCCATGGAGAACGGATATTTCGTAGTTTGTAAAGGATATTGTACTACGTAAGTGATAACAGTTTTTGGGATGCACTTATGGCAATCTTTCGACTTCGTTTCCATCGCGGCCTGAAAACATCCTGGAGCAAAAGAGGACTATAATTAACACAGCCACTGATCTTCTACGTCATATATTGCTCTTTATAAACTGCCCCGTTGCGTCCCTCCACTCTCCGCTCCCTTTACGCATGGACACCATTACTGCAAACGTTGACGGTCCAGCGCTTCCAGCCACAGGCCCCTCGCCATAGAAACCGTGGCTTGTTTTTTTTGTTCGCCCCGCTCGTGGATGTGGGAGACGTTCGCCCGAGCCGGCTGCTGTGGAGTGGGAGTATTATAGCGGGACAGGAGATGGAGGGGCCGGTGTTGCGCCCACAGGCTGCGCAGCTGAAAGGAGGAAGGAGTGTGACGTCAAAGGCTTCGGGAGCTCCTGAGATCACGTCTCACCAGCTGTTATTTGAAGCCACACTGCGGAATATCCCAGGTTACGTGTTTGTATGTCAACTGAACTTGAATGTTGGAGACAAATAACGGAACATTGATTTTGGTCTGTTAGCAGAAATCACAGCTTAAAGACCTCAACGCTTTTGCGATACTTCGTGGCTTCTTGAGATATGGAAATAGCAAGAATAATCATTTGGCAATGTTTTGTGCTGCCTTTGATTGAACGTCAGAAATAGAACTTTATTGTAGATATCCAACATTGGGGGGTACTAGCAAACATTGTCCAAAGACTATTAACGTGGCTATTGGGTTGTTAGTGTGACATCAGACACAAGAACCAAGCTACTACTAAACTGTGTAAAGTTACATAGACAGCAAAAACAACAACTTTATCTGAATAGACATTTGAAATAACTGCAAATGAAAGGCCAAAAACTGTTTTGCACCTAATTATTATAATAAATATAACTATTAATCAAGTCAACATGAGATATTTATATATTTAAAGGTGCATTGTGCAACTTTTTGTGCGAGAAAAAGTTAATATTTATGCATATGTTACCTTTTAGTGACTCTGCGGCTGTATAGGCACTGGCATGGCACTTTTACGTTTTCAATCACGATGGTCTCTACAACGCTCCAGGTTCTATTGTTTTGTAGGTTTTCTGGTGAGAGGGTCTGTCAGCTGTGAAAACTCACCGAACATTTGATCCCGGAGAGTCCTAGAGACCACCGTGATGGAAAGTAAAGGGGCCATGCTGACACCCATACAGTCGCTGGGTCACTACAAGGTCAGATATGCATAAGTATCAACTTTTTTTAAATAAAAAAGTTGCATAATGCACCTTTAAAATAAGCCTTCATTGTGCATGGAAAAACACAATGAAGGCTTTAAAATCAGCAAAGTCCCATTAAAGCGAATGGGACTTTAGCTCCTTTGGTCCCTGGAAATGGAGTGGTGACATCATAACTTAAAGGGACTAGATGCAAGTTGGTCATTTTATACTCACTACTGCCACCTCAGGCTTAGGCGTAACTGCGTCTCTATATTAAGCTCGTGCATGACGGCACTTCGGACCCGAAACTTTTTAAGTGACAGTGCAGGATTTTAGAGGCAGTTGTGGTGAACAGGTCTGGGCTCATTCTACACATTAGGACATGGCTGGAACATGAAAATACATCATTTTAACATTTTTAAACTCCGTATAGTCCCTTTAACAAGGGGGATGTCAAAGAAGGCAGCAACATCACCATGGAGATGAGCTGGTGACATCCCGCTCCAAGCAAAGTCATGGGCCAGGTCTGAGGAAAGGCCAGCCCAATCACAGTGAAACACGTGTTTTTTTTGTGGTAAATGGTAGAAGTGATAGATTAGTGGTAAATTCCATGTATTGATAAAGAAACAGCCTCTATATGAACCTGCTTGTATATCTTTAGGAATCAAAAAGGTGGAAATAACAGTTTCTGTATCCAACTTTGGTTTCGTTATTGTCAACGTCTGGCATTTTGTTTGTATTATTGCAACATAATAACAAGGCTTTGGTGGAGTCCTGCTGCTGTTTTGCACATATGGTGTCCAAAAATACAAACTGACTGCATTCATAACTTGCCCAATAGTTCTGCTGGAGTTAAATCTGTTGAGACTGCTGAAAGTTCCTCTTGCAAAACTAGCAATTAAGCACTTAGTGTCGAATCCTACTACGAACACATTTTGAGGCCGCCTCCTCCCAGAATGTGTCGTCTGTCTCTCGCAAACAATTCCTCTCAATAGGATCTGTTCTGGTATTGTTGGTGGTAATCTCTTAATTAAAACTAAGGCCAATCTAATAATTGGTTTCAGTAATAGAGCCGTACAGAGTGATTGGCTGAGGGAATAAGCTCAACTCCGTACGCTGCGGCTGTGGAGATGCCTCTTGATGCGTCGTGATTCTAAGGACCCTCTATGCGTGCTCCTGAGCCACTGCCGCCACTGTAGTGGGGATTACCCATGATGCCGCTTGAGTAGATCCCCTTGTGTGGTCAATAGGATCTGTATGTTACACCTGGGTTTGGCGCGGGCCGAGGAAAATGCTGTGTCACAGAGCTCTGCTTAGGGGCTTATAGGGCAATGTTGTTTGTATGGTGTTGTTGCAGGCATTGGACGCTTTAAGTACTTCTAGTATTCCCTTAAGATGTCCACTATGTTATTTCGCTTTTCCCTGTTCCCCCTTTTCAATGTGCCAGTGAACATCAGTGCTCTCCCCCCCGCTTTAGTTTGGGAAGCAGCACTACCAGGGAACATTGGTACTTCCAGACTCTGAAGGGCTGTTCAAACGCCAATAGTCTCCAGGAAAATGCAGCCATCACGTCAACAAAACCCATGTGAGACTGCACTGTATGTCTTTGTCCAGCAAACGGCGCAGTTTACCAAACACATGCGTTTACGTACGCTGTGAAAAGACAGAAAAAGACAGTTCTGCCCTGTTTCAACTTCCTGAAAACCTTTGGATGTTGTGGATTTCTGAGGCGACTCTGGTGCGTCATTACAAATGATTTACAGACCGTTATGTGACTAAATATTAACGTGAAAGCTGTGAGAAACGTAAAAACTGGTTTACATTTCTGAAATTTGTTGCACGGAAGCTATATTTATTGTCCTTTTATGTTTTGCTGAATGGTAAAGCTTGACATTGACTTAAGACTTGAGACTTTTAATTTGTTCACATTTTGTAACTGACGTTTAAACGGCCCAAAGACAAACAAAGTGTGTTCTTTTGGGAATCACATTGGCCAAAAAGGCTGGGTTGGAGCCTCTGCAAAACCAGACAAATGACTGATTCCGTTGAAATCCATTGGGACAGCGGACAAAGGACTCAAAACGTGAACTGGGACTTCTGGTCACCCTAAAGAAGCCTAAGATCCTCATATTTTCACGATCGAAGACAGGCACGTCCGAAAAAGTGCTGCTGTTTGACACGTATACTTACTGACCGCTCCAATCCCATCCCCCAAACCCTGATCTGATCACAAATACGTTCAAGCTGCAGTTACTCATTTAAACGGGCTGTACGTTTTTCTCCCATTTTGCAGTGTATTGTGTTCGCCAGTGATGTACCTGAACGTTCATATTTTGGGTGAACGTGAACTGAGCACACTGTATTACTGTGTGATGAATGGAACTATAAACGCGTTCATTCTGGTGTCTGTGAACGGCATTCCCCATCTATTTACGTTCGTTCAATAGGGTGCCAGATTTGTTTAGTGTTCCAGGCGAAAACCTGGCTGAACACACCGTAAAGAGCCCTTAATATTTAGCGTCAAAACAGCGATATATTTAGCGTCAAAACAGTCAACCTGGCAACAACCACCAGCTCTCATCACACGCGCGGCATCGAAACAAAACAAAAAAGCAGCATGGAGGCGACTGACGCTGTAGGAAGTAGGAAGGACTCGTCATATGAACAATTAAAAGAGTTCTATGACAAGTTCGGCGAGGAAGGGAATAACGTCACATCTATCTGTAAACTTTCCCTACCAGCTTTCAAAAAGAAAATCCGCACCTCAGTCACGTCAACAAGTTTTCCCTCATGTTTTCTTAGTATATACTGTAGGGAAAAGCTGCAGCTGCTACTAGTGTGGACTGAACGGACAGTAACAACGGGGGAAATGCTGTTTCCTCAATGCTAATGTGAAGCCTGGTAGGATGAGGATTCAAAATTTAACAGTTTCATTGTTAATACTGACTGACTGAAAATAATGGCGGTCTGTGGTTCTATACGGGCTTTGGCAATGATATCAAAATATAATAGCTCGGAGCAAAAAAATAAATAAATAAATAAAAGAACTATGAACTACTTAATTTTTGGAACTATTGATTGATTGATTGGATTTATTTGAGTGATTATTTACATTATTTACATTAACATGGTTGCAGTGCAAATGTGTTTGTACACTATTACTAAAGTATTAAGATCAACAAGATCATGGATTTTCAAAAGATTTAGCTCTACAAAAATAGGGGTTGTTGGTAGAAATCTGCTTTAGTGATAATTCTTATTGCCTTTTTTTGGAGTAGGAAAATAGGATGAGTATTGGATTTGTAATTGTTTCCCCATGTTTCCAAGCCATAATTTAGGTAAATCAAATTAAATCAAACTTTATTTATAAAGCGCTTTTCATACCGAAAGGTGTCACAAAGTGCTTTACAGATAACATTTAAAACAATACACCTCGCATCATATATCCATACACACATACATACACACATTAAGGAAGTATGAGGGAGTTATACAATAATAAAAGAGATTTTTTTATTTTTAAGTGCAGTTTTCATTTTACCAATTACAGCAATGGTTTTTGCTAATTTTGTTTTTAATGTACTTATATGCGATTTCCATTCAAGTTTTCCATCAATGGTAACTCCTAAAAATGTATTTGCTCGAACTCGTTCAATTTCTGTATCATTTATTTGTATGTATGATCATTAACTTTTCTATTTCCAAAAATAATATATTTTGTTTTACTCAGATTCATTGAAAGTTTGTTTAGATCAAACCTTTTTTTTTTAGAACTGTGAGCTCGTCTTCTACTGTAGAAAGGAGTTGTTTCAGATCCTTTCCAGAGCGTTGTCATTCCCATTTCCACCGTAAAAATATTAGTCGTGATTCTTTTATTGTTTTTTGTTTTTTGTTTTTGTTTTCCTTGTTTAGTGAGGTGCCTTAAAAAGCCAGGGTGTAATGTAACAACAAACTATTAACAACACACAATTATGAACTAGTTCATTTTGAAATTTGTGAACTGAACTTTGAACTAGTTCATGTAGAAAATGAACTTTCCCAACACTGGTGTTTGCAAACATCGTGAGAATATAGAAACTGTTGCGTGGCGCCTGCAGTGTATGAGTGATTGTAAATCTGAAACTAACACTGATCGCTTCCAAAACCACAAGTAGCAATTAAAAAAGAACAAGCTGGTTTTCTTCTTTCTTTGAAAATCTGGACTGGAGAAATGGGGTTACAGGAGCTTTAAGGCGAGAGAGTTCATTAAACCCACGCGGCGCCCCTTTCACCTTCACCTTCAAAACTAGGACAGCAGCAGTTTCCCAAAGCCTGGCCGCGCACACGTCCCGCTCACTCCTCGCGCCGCAGACCGACCCGGGCTGCTGGCTAACCCTCCCTGCCTGTTGCGAGGGCTGATTAATAGGACGTGGATGGCTCCGGACTGACGCAGCGGGGCTGAATAAACGCTGATATGCCGCTCTCATGATAAACAGCCTGTGATGGCACTGATATGAGGGGAGGTGACTCAGGGTTGGCCCGGGGAGCGCCTCGGATCCAGCGAGGAGAGGCCCCCGACAGCACACGGGCGTTTTATCGCACACGCTGGCCCGGCCGGCTGGCTGCTGCTGCTGGATCATTATTCTGATCTGCTTCAAGTGACTAAAGCGCTCCGTCATCTCTCACGAGCCGACAGGTGCAGCTTTAGGCCATGAATTCACATAAGCGCGGTGTTCTGCTACGCTTCGATGAGGACGCCATTCTCCAAAACAATATCATTTAAGTGAAGTATACCACATTATCATGTTTTTGTTAGTGATTTAAGGGGAGACACTTCAGGCAAAACTCAACTTGTCCCACTTTAAGCTTTTCTTAGTTAGGGTTAGGAAGGGATTTTGGTCTGGTTAAGAGTTGGTTTGCATCCAGTTTAGACATAATTCATTCTAATTTAGGTGTATTTTCAAACCTTTACTGGTTTGGTCCTGATTTACTCTTGATCCAGGTCTGGTGGTGCTTGGTGTTAAAAGTTTGAGAACCACTATTCTACTCTATAATCCATTGTATTATCTCACCATGAATTTATTAAGGAACGTGCACATTTAAAAGTCTGTTATTTGTTTTTCAACATATTGTATGAAGTAGCACTTACAGACAGTATATTTTTCGCTATTGAGCTTAGGGTGGACATATCCTGAATATTGGGCTGAACCTGTTACTTAACGCCCCCCCTGTTCAGGGGTCAGGGTTATGATTAGGGTTAGGAACGGCAAATATGATGTAAGTTGTGTTTCACTCACACAGATCATACACATAGTTTTTGAAACTAGAAGGTCTTAGGCTTTCACGTGAGGTATCACTGGCATACAGGCTGTAAGGTCTCAGGTCAATATATTTTGAGATTTGGATATGCACAATTGCTAACCCTAAACCTAACCCCAAAATGGCAGGTAATAGGTTAAAAATTGATTTTTTTCTTTTTGGTGCCTCTGGATTGATATTTTATGTTTTATCATTTTAAACTGTCTCAGTAAAAAATGCAGCTGTAACAATGAAATACAAATGCCAGAGCTGGTGAAGACTTTGCCTGGGGCTCCTCCTGCTGGCCGCTGTAGGAATAAGTTATTCTGGGGGAAAAAACCCCAAAAAACTACTGTTTTGATTTACACCGTGGTTTACAGCTTCAGCACGGCCTGGTAAACACACTTTGAGCAGAAGGACTCTTTAACACGATTTTGTATAAGCATTTGTGGACAAAACTAAAGCAGGACAAAATGTGAGTTTTGAAGACACATTTTTCACTATCAGAACAAGTAAAAAAAATTAAAAAAATTAAAAAAATCCCAAATCCTTTCTGCATAAATCTATCTACTATATCAACAAACACTCAAATACAACTTTGGTCTTTAAGATTTGTGGGAAAAAAGAGACCAATGCTCACATTACGAAGTATTTTAGCAAACCTGGTAAATTTCCATAATCTCATTTGCAGCGTTTTCCTTCCCGTGCACTTTCATGTGCAAGTGTATCTTTGGGCTTTACATTTTGGTATATTGAGTTCGTGCGCTAGTTTTCCACATTTGTGCAGATGTTTTCGAGAGTTTTCTGGGAGTTCGGCAAAATTGGACATTGGTTCAGAATGATTTCAAACTGTTGGATTTTTTTTCTTTTTTGTGAACTTTCCAATGACAAATATGTAAAATAAATAAATAAAAACGTATCACCAAATGTTCTAGTTTCATACCAGCTTCCGCTCCATGTAATGTGGACTTCTGACCCTCGTCCGCCCTCGCAGCCTCACACCGGTTAGTCATGACCAGGGTGACATGACATGTCACGGAGGTGACAGACCACTCCAAGATGGCTACCTTCTCCTGCACTCATGAGCCGCCGGGCGACAAGTGCGCTGTTCATAGCTGCTGTAGGACGGGTCAATGACAAAGAGCCTGTGCGTATGAGGAAGCTTCAACTTGATGTGTATCATCAGGACCACGCCATCATAACACTGGAGTATAAACTTTATCCTACCAACAGACAAATTGCCTACTTTTAAAGTAATAACCCTTAATGTTGCACTGGCAGAAACCACATTTTTCAGTCTTGCACTTAACAATATTTTGAAGGGTTGGATTTTTTTGCGGGACTTCTTAATATCTAATTCAGGGGTGTCCAAAGTGCAGCCCGGGGGCCAAATGTGGCCCTCAGACCAATTTTTGGTGGCACTCGACCTTCTTGCTGAATCAGTACACATCAGAGATTGTCCTTTTTATTTGAAATGTAATAATTCTACACAATTCTAACCAAACAATTGTGAGACAGAGCAGGTATGAAGGTTTTAAACATAAATAAAGGTGTGAGGCACAATTTAAACCTCTGCTAGTCGAAGGTTTCGAGGCACTTACCACCGATCTGGCCCTTCACCCCGTGTACGCTTCAATATGCGGCCCCCCATGAAAAAAGTTTGGACACCCCGATCTAATTCCTTACCGGAACCCCTCAAACCCCCCCTGAAATAACCAGTTTATTGAAAGACTAATCAAGAAATCCACAATAAAAACAAACAGCAAGAGAGTCCTCCCTGACTTTGGTTCATATGGCTCTAACATGTCAGAGAACTTTGGTGCTTGATCGTGAAGAAAGCTTAGCTGCTGCTACAAAACAACAAACTGCAGCACCTTCTGATACTGGCACCGATGTCCGACGGTTGCTACATCCACGGAGCGGTTTGCCATGTTACCAAAATGACATTTCCTAACCGACAAAAAGTCTAAGATAAAGATGTGTTTGAAATTGTCACTAAAGCCCTACACACATGGGATTAGAATCAGATGGGGACGTTGGTGAAACTGAAAAGACGTCGACATGGAGCACCTCAAATGTCTGCATTACAGTGCTTAGCTGAAATGCCACTTTGATACATCACATGGGGATTTAACAGGTTTCTCTTATCGATGTGTGTCGCCGTAAAGCTGTCTTTTAAATCTGAAATGCTTTTATTCTATACACTATATTATAGCCGCCATAAATTAGCCCAGGGAGGGCTTCAGTAATCTGGTAATGGAAGCAGATTCTCAATATCTCTGTCAGCATCATTTATTAAGAAATGCCCGTATTTAAGACGCTGATGGATGGGATCTGTAATGGGTATTTTTAGACTGGCCATTGTTTCCATACAGAGGCATAGATCAAAGGCGGAGTCATGTCAAAAATGATGATATATATAAAAGAAATGCTTGTTTAGTTACTTAACTGCTAAATGAGATTGCGTGGTCCGAAATGTGTCTTCCTTTCCCTCTTGCTCCCCTTTCAGTTTCAATAAAGAGGAAAAGAGCAGTGGCGCCGTGAAGCTATGGCGAGTGTCATACCCGTGATGAGAGGATTAAGCTACAGCGCCGTGCAAAGAAAGAAGCCACACTGTAAGATTCAAAGATTACTCAAAGATGCGTAAGTGGGTCGAAACACAGCTCCGTGTTTTTTTTTATGAGAGATCAACAGGAACTATTTCTACTCATTCACATACAGGTTAAGGTTATACACTAAGGTTATGGTGTACAATATTTTTTATTTATCCGGAGATTGAACTGTCTACTAGGGCTACAACTAACGATTACTTTGGTATCAATTATTCTACAGATTATTATTTATGATTGATCACTTGATGTACTTGAGGATGTGTTGATGGACTAAACTTAAAGGAGCATTAAGCAACTTTTTATCCGAAAACAGAGTTAATATTTGATCTTTCGGTGACCCAGCGACTGTATGGGCGGTCCGCATGGCGCCTTTGCTTTCCATCCCGGTGGCCTCTATGACGCTCCAATTTTATTTAATTTTTTTTAATGGTTTCTGGTTGGTTGTCTGGATGGAATGTAGCAGCGAAATGTCATTTATGAAAACCTACCAGAAAACTCTCAAATTGAAAATAAAGGCTGACCACCCATTCAGCCGCTGGGTCACTGAAAGATTAACTACGCACTAATATGAACTCTTTTTTTTTGTTTCTCGTAAAAAGTTGCACAATGCACCTTTAAAGTGAATGTTGTAGGAGGCTCTTAGTGCTAATAGGCGCATTGAGTTGCCTTGTGTATGAAATGCGTGGTATAAATAAAGTTGCCTTGCCTTGCCTAATTCTGATTTCTGATTGGATGAGACGGACAGATATTTTGAAACAATCTACAAAACACTACATACCATTTAAAAACACATCAAAAATACATTTTGATATGATTTTGCTTTATTTGAGTCTGTGTTTACCAGGAAACGATTAACTGATTACTAAAATAGTTGTCAACCATTTCAATAATTGATTAGTTGTTGGTTAATCAATTAGTTGTTTCAGTACTGTCATCTTCAGTCCAATCTAGAGGCCGCTCTCTGCTCTAGAAACAAAAGCGCACACATAAAAAAAGTGGATAGAAAAAGGATAATTGCTTAACATTGCAGCCCCAATTTGCTTTGATTGTTCCATAGTCTGATGATTTTCTAACACAATCTCAACACGCAAAAACCAAATGCTGCTAACTTTAGCAGCATACACAGATTACTATATTGTGTAGTGTAGATAAAATGACAGCCAAGATCTGAACACCCTCTTGCAGACTCGCTTTCTTTACAAGATAACTGCGATTTGATTGAACTCTTTTGCCGCCGCGGACCCCCAAGCAATAATGTTACTTTTGGCCGGGTCGGGCGAGATCCGCCGAGCGTTTACTTTGCACATCCCGGTCTCGTAAAGCATAAATTAAATTATTCATGCGGAAGCCGTAGCATCCCTTCCCAAACTAGCAAATGAAACTCCATCTTGCCAAGCAGCGTTCTCAGCACAGGTCAGGGCCACCAATTACTTAATGAAAACGATCAGGTTTCTCTCGCCGGGCCCTGGGCATCCCATTCACCCACGCCTTCCAAAGCTCCCAAACAGCACGGCCATAAAATACGCTGGTGTTGGTATAATGGCAGCTGAATCTTTGAGGTCTGATCATTTCAAAGAGCCGTTCAGGACCCTGGCCAGATAACTCAAAGGGCCCAATCTTGCGTTTCTAATCACAGACTGTGGACTAGACTTTTGCACAGATGTCTGGTTCAGTAAGTGGCTGGACAGGGGCTGGACAGGCTCCCATGGCGATGTTCTGCACAGCAGTGGTCCCTCCCCAAGCTTTACCTTCTGCAGACCGTACCAGACTGGATTATTTTAGGTGTGGGGGTCTGGGGGGGTGCACGTGCTGGTGTTTCACGTTTCTATGGTGTAGAATTTGCCTCGCTCTCTTTAATACTAGCGCTAGAGCGGGACCATCGGTCTCTTCGGGAACTGGACGTTGTTTAACTCACAGTGGGAGATATAGTTTGTCTCATGTAAAGCGCTTTGTGACCATGTATGTGAAAGCGTTGTTCGTAGCACACTGCGCCTCAGTCCCAATGCCTTTTTTTACTCTACCAGGTGAAAGCACTGATGCACCATTGTTTGTACGCAAGATTACAACTTTGTCTTGAGCAAAAAATGGATAATCGGGCCCAAAGTGTCTGAGGCCTAATTGTTGAGAGGCCTCAGAGAGGTTTTCATTACAGTTATTTCCTAGCTGATAGGACACTGTTCCTGACACGTAGCTCACTTTTGACTCACAAATAACTTTCATTTGAGCCACTCACACTAAGGCTAGTGTTCAGATACCATTTTTCCAATACAATACACAGGTTTAAGGTAGCTGACGATACCAAATACCACTCCGATGTAATAACTGTGAATAAAAACAACAGAGGCAAGACTTTAAAACCCATAGAAATCATATAAAGAAGAAAGTATCATGAGTAACTCGAATTGTTTCCACCTTATAAGATCTTGCTTGTCAATTCGTGCTGCCAATGTGTACTTTGATGCAATGCTCTTGTTCCATTTTTCATATTGGATCACGGTATGGGGCCAGGCTAACCAGTCAACCATAAAATGTGTAATCTCCCTCTACAAACAAGCTTTAAAAGTGCTTGATCAAAAGCCCATGACATTGCACTATTGCAAAATTCAAAAACATTTCAATCAGATTAAACATGAAGAAAGCGGCGATGTCCTACGAGTGAATTTGCTCATTTCATGTTAATGGAGGTAAGAAAGAGACTCCAAACGACTCTTTGAGATCACCTTGGCATCCGACATGTCTCCGAGACATTGCAGGGATATCACATTAACGTCTCGCAGGTTGAGGACAACAAATAGTGTTCGCAACATTGCCACAACGGCTTCAGACCACGTAGACGTCCATGCGGAGACTCCACTGAAATCACACCGGTTCGTTTTCACCGAGACTACCTGGAGACTCGCCATAACTACTGGGCGGACGTCTCCTTGACCAGCGGCACCTTGAGTCTCCAATAAGTCTTCAGGCCGGTGAGATAGGCCCTTTGTATGCGCGCAATCAATCCGAGTTGCGGAGACGTTGCGGAGACTGTCGCGGCAGAGAAGTCACAAAGTGCTTCACCAAATGACAATGGAAATACAAACAAAGTACCGTGACAGTCACAACCCATGATGGTCATAAAACAACCCTTAATCTACTGGAATTAAAACGCTTTCCCAAACAAATAGGTTGTCAGTTTGCTTTTAAAAACATCAGCAGAATCAAGCGAGCGGAAGGAAGGCAGGCGGAAGATCGGTCCAGAGCGTCAGAGCGACCACTTGGAAGGAGCGATCTCCTCTGGTCCTGAAAGGAGTACGACGGACCATGAGATGTTTAGTGCAGTACTTCGTGATCCTTGGCACAAAGGTGATCTAAATTAGTCAACTCTTTCAGTTTCCGTTTGTTAGCTGGCCTGTCAAGCGACTGTATTGCCGGTGGATGTCTTAAGGCAGTACTACATAAGAACGTGTTTACCTTAATAAATCCTTTCCGTAGTCCCTGTGGGGGTAATACAAGTGTTAATGGGATGATTGGGGGGTCTTTCATCTCCCCCTGGTGTCTCTGGCCAGAAAACCATGCTTGCAACTTGACTGCCACCGGGTCGGAGCAACCAATACACACTAATAGAATCATGAAGAAGAAGCTAACAGGCTAACGGGCAAAGCTAACTGTGGGCTAGCGCCACTTTAAACAGTATTTACAGCCATGTTTGAGTGAAAAAAATGATTTCCATTGTATAACTGGATGTACAACACCCCTCTCTCCCTTCACCTTTTCTGTCAGCGTAGTATTTACTCTCCAAGACATTTAATAAGTTAACTTGCTACGACACCTGCAGTTGCGCTTATGGCCTCTAGGGGCAAGAGTTACTTAGTACTGCTTTAAAATGATGTTCTATATTAACAAGGTTTTGAGTGGGTTAGATTGTTGAAGTGAGTCTTTTGTCCTTAACTTTCAACGTGCGTATAGAAATTGTTTCAAATTATCGGCGTATTCTTTAACTATATAGAGAGAAGATGGAGACTCGTTCTATTAAAATCAAAATCATTATTTTATTCCCTGAATTTATAATCTAAAACAAAAGTCATCTTGGGCACAACATGTCGGTGGTTCAGCGAGGAGGAGGCGAAGAGAGGAAGGAGCCCCGTGCATGGCCTTTTATAAACACAGGAAGTAGGCGTCTCCTTTTCGAACCAATCAGTATTCTAGGATTTTTCTTCTGCGCGATCTGACTCCGCATTATAACACACTGCCCCCAGTGGATATCAGAATAAAGACAACAACAATACAGCAAAATGTCAGCCCAATTCAAATCAACCCCAAAAGCACAGATTACAATCAACACAGTTTAATATAATAATTAAAGCCTATTATGATAACTTCTCAACAAAAACGGATTGGTGAACTGGTACATGTTCACAAATCTGTGGTACTGGCATAAACTCACGATTCCAGAGTGAGTATGTCCCCCCCCCCTCCTTCTCCTCCTCCTCCTCTCGAGCAAAGTGTGCAACCGCTGCAGTCTCGAAGAACCATCAAAAAGTGCAAAACGCTGAGCCAGCCCGAGGAGGGAGGCGGCGGCGCGTGATCACTTCTTAAGAGGGGCTAATGTATGATGTCAAAGTTGGCTGCGGCGCGGGCCACTGGCACGGCAGGCGTACTGTACATTCCCGCCCGGGCCAAAGTGGTGTTGTTGCGATGCTACATTCCTCAAAGCGAACAGTTCCCCGGACACTCGCGCATTTTAACTTTTGACAAATGAGCGGCGGGGCTGGATTGTCAGGAAGTCTCATGCAGGGGAGTAATGGAAAGCGCAGGGCTTTCAGGGTGCTTTTTAAATGGTTAAGTAACCTAATGAAGATGCAGCATCTGTTAGGTAGCTTGTTTTCATGATGTTTAGCAATATATAGGTTGGCGTTACAGGATTTGGCAAGACAGGTTAATTTATTTAATGTTTTCATGTAAAACTCTAAGGTCTTTTATGTGTAATACAGGCCAAAATTGCTGATGCTTTTGGAAATGGATTGAGCTAGATTTAAATGTATGGTTTCATTTTGTTGACACATAAGATAGAAAGGAATTTTGCATATCTTTTCTAGTTTTGAATAAGCGCATTATGAACAAGGATTAGAAATTGCTGGAAAATTTGATATGTTTGGTGCGGAAATGGGCTTCGAAAGTTACAAAACAGTATTCTTTCAAACTTTCATGCACTTGGGGACGTGTTGATGGAGTAAACTTGTTCTTGGTGCTTAGAAAAGTCACTTCGGCTGAACCTGGTTTGCTCAAAGCTGCGCACGAACCTGAGCGCAAGTTTCCGCGAACGGGCCATTCCTCATTTGAAAGCTAAGGACCTCCAGAGTTCAGCCACTGAGCCTTTTCCGACTGGAGACACTTGGCACAGATCGGAACTTTTACCGAGGACAGGGGCTGGATGTCTGAACACTTCTTTATCTGCGGTTGCGCTATGCCTGAACTGTGTTGGTTGTTCTGCCGCCGTGTGTTATGTCTACTCAGTGTGTTTAAGTAATAGCAACAAAGTTCACGTTTTCAGAGCCGTGGGCACCGTGTGAATTTGGACACTTGAGGTAAGTGGAAATATATATCAAACAAAACAACAACATCAAAGGAGAAATAATAATGTAAAAGATGAAATCGTGGATACAAAATCGTAACAGGTTTATGTAGTTTTAGCTTTTCATGCATTGATCTTTTTTTTAGTGTTTTAAAGTGTTTTAAACATCAGGTTTTCTGTGGGGCATTAAAAGTCATTAAAAAGCAGTAAATCGGATTCAAACTGGCATTAAAGGAACAGGCCACCGTTTTTCCATACTGAGATATGTTCTTACCTGAGCTCAGACAAGTTGATGCGTACCTGTCTGGTCTTTGTGCGTGCCCTCAGTCACATTAAAAGACCAAAGATGTTGTTAGCGTTTAGCCTCTCCTCCATGGGGCCAACCGAGGTGAAGTTAGAAGCGACCAAGCTCTTCCACGTTTTCCTTAATATCTTCAGAATTCTTTAGGAGTGAAGATATTACTGTGCGGACGTCGAAGTGCTCCTAAGATATTACTACGCCTTGCAATATAGTTCCCCTTTTTATCCGCTTAGAAAATCGACATGTTTAATTTTGTGTAACTAGACTTGGATCGTGTAACTACTCACGTAACCGTATTTAAATAGGGAAAACGTGGGAGAGCTTGGTCGCTTCTAACTACACCCCCGTTTGGCCCCATAGAGGAGAGGAGGAGAGGCTAAATGCTTTTTGCGTGACTGAGCGCACGCGTACAGACCAGACAGTTATGCATCAACTCCTCTAAGCTCAGGTAAGAACATATCTCAGTATGGAACAATGGTGGCCTGTTCCTTTAGATCTAAAGTTCTTCTGAAAAATATAATTCTTCCTTAGAGACAGAACCCACGACAGTGACAATGTTAACACTAAAACTATCTGAAACAAATTCAGCTGCAGTTGTGACTGAAATGTATGATAATGCTTTACAAGATGGCTTGATTTTCTGGATTTTGGGTTTGTGAATTAAAATGTTTGATTATCTGTATACCCAGTTATCACAGTTTTACATTCAGTCACATTACTATGCTTATTTATGATCCATATCTTGTCTAAAGTTATTCTTCTGTGAAAAAGCTGATAATTGGTGTTAAGAAACAAAATGGGGGATGAGTCACTGGATCAAATCCCTAACAGTGGTGGATTTATATATTTAGACACTTCAGCCTAGTTCAGAAATATCCACTGCCCTCATTGATAAAGGCTTGGTGAAGCTCGAGCAGATGAGTGATTCCCTCAACCTTTTTTTTTTTTTGGAATGACAGCAGCGTTCTGAAACATGTGCGTATCGACGTGTCCAAATCCGTCCTGTGATATTCCTGTCCCTGTCCCCTCGCACAGAAGGCTCTATTCCTGCGTCCGTCTGGAGGCTCCTGACCCTCGGCCCAAAGTGACCTCTCTGTCTTCACATGGTCACATTTAGACACATGGGGGTTTGGAGTGTGCATCAGTGAGGGGATTAACCTACTGTTCTTCTAATCAGCATTTGATTTTCTGTTCGAATGTTCCTCTTTGTTGTAGCCTAACTGATCTCTGTCCTGTATGAGAGAATGTGTTGAGTCTGTGTGAATCCATGCAGTGCTGTGACTGCTTTGTTTTGGTTCAGCTCTGGGCTCTAACGGGATGTGAGGTGTTTTTTCCTCACTGTTGCCATAGTTACCGCGCGCGGTGTCTCTGTGGCAGTGGGCTACAGTTTGGATGAGGTCATGTTTGGACCAACAAGTGTTTTATTCACAAGTCGCGCAGATGTGCGCGCCTGCTGAGCCGTGCTGCAGGTGACGTGTCCGCGCTCAGCCGCATTGATAAAGTCTCCTCATGATGGAGTCCAGAGACTGACATCGATCCGCTGCAACCTGTGTGCGCGCGCAGAGGGAAGGAAGCCGCGGCTTTTTCTTTTCTGGCCCCGTGACGTTTTAAGGCAGGTCCGTGTCTGAGCACCAATGATACGCACCGGTCCTATTCAGCGGGGAGCAGCGCGATGAGCGGCGGTGGCAGAGGAACACCGCGAAGGAGCAGCCAGCGCGCGACGAGGAGGCGACACCCCGAAGAGAGGCGACCGAGAGGGGCATGCGGCATCGCGACCACAGCCCCCCGCCCAGCAGCTCTTCAGCCTGCCGCCCCCGCCCTCTTCTCAGCACCGCCACAACCTCCACGAGCTGCCGCGCGTGAGCCAGCCCCCCCGCGGCGACCCCCAGCCTCTGCCCGGCGTCAACACCGCGCAGCACCGACCCCCGTCCGGTGGCCGGCCCCAGCAGGACCCCTGGGCCCAGCTGCAGCCCGTTCCTCCGAGCTGCCACTGCGGTGCGCCTCCGCAGCCCCCCCCGCCACTGCCGCGTCCCCTCCCGCCGCCGCCGCAGAGCTCCGCGGCGCGAGGGGCTCGTGTCCGGACCCCACAGCAGCAGGACAGCCGCAGGGGGCGAGGCGCGGACCCCTCCCCTGCTTTCAATGAGAAAGACCCACAGCAGACCCCCAGCTCCGTGCGCAGCAGCAGCTCCTGGTCGGGAGCAGCCTACCCATCAGCCACTGCGCCAGCGGCTCGGGGGAGCGATGTAGGAGCCCGCAGGTCGGCCCCCCGCGCGCCCCGCAGCACTGTGAGCGGCAGCGGAGCCCTCCGCACCGCGTAGACGCCCCTCCCGCGCGGAGCAGCAGCCAAGGCTCGAGCCATCACCTGTGGCCCGAGAGCCGCAGCGACCTCCGTCAGGTAGGCTACGCACTCAGCGCGTGCACGCGCCGTTTTACTGTTGCCCGTGCGCGGCCACGCCTGTGTCTGTGTTTGTGAATGAGACAGATGTGTTGATGCCGCTAAAGCGGTGGCAGCCTGTTGTTGTGGCGCTTCATGTGGTGGCGCGTGCACGCAGCTCGCGCGCACACACCTGTTCCGTGTTGCAGCGATGCTGCCCGAGCTCCGCGGACCGGACTATGAGCGGAGTATGAGCGCTGTGTAGGACTGTGCGGCGGAGGCAGAGGACAGCAGCTTCTCTCCGCTTCTTCTTTGGACAACCTGTTGTTAGCATGTTAGCTGCGTCTCCTGCGCTGATGCCCGTGTTCTAGAGACAACCACAGGTAGGAGACATGTTCGCTGTGTCTGACAGACGGAGGCAGAGGAGACTGCTGCAGTGGAGGACAATTTAATAAAAGCACTGTCTGCGCTGGAACATGGAGAGCATCACTGTGATGCCTTTGCCTGCAAACTACGGAGAAATGCTGTAGCCAAAGGGCAAGTGCCAGGACTCGAACTGCAGCTGTTTGAAATGGCACCGATTTGTGCATGAGATAAATCAGTGACTTGTTGCTTTCCGTTTCACCTGCAGGGGCTGAGAGCGAATGTCTTGGACACAAGTCGGCCCAGTAAGAGGCCATTATAGCCGTGTCATCGTATAGTCAGCCTAACGCTTTCAGCACAAGCATTAGTATTATTTGTTCACGCAGATGACTGTACTTTGACACTATACTTTCTGAAGAAACTTAGTGATATCTTTCTATTCTATTTATTCAACTTGTTCCGTGTGTGACATTGTTGGACACTTTCGTGCAGTAGAGGTTATGGGCCTGTGCTGCCTGTTGCATGAGAGGCATCCGCTATAGCGGGGGAGAGCAGCGCTTTAAGATACAGCACAGGCTCAACGGAACATGTTCTTTTCTTCGAGCTACACAAACTATTTATAGGTGTCAACAGTGGTGATTTGTTAAGAGCATAAGATGTCCGGCCCGCGCCACTTTTCCTCTGACTTTGACTATTTTACCCAAGCTCGAGATCAGCTATAGACGGCTGTAAGCTTTACATTAGACGTGGTTGAAGTGTCAAAGGCCACAGCAGCAGATTTGATTCGAGTTGAGGGATTCGAGGGATTTGGTGAGTGAAATCTTTCTGGCCTATAAGCTTCCGGGAAAATGTCACTTCATATAAAGATGCTCAGTGCACGGGTAGAGAATGTGATCTAGATATATAAAAGTATCTGCTTCCTCTTGATTGTTCACAGTTATGTTCTTATAGGCACATCCAACATTACGGAGGCTGCAAAGAGACTGCGTTTGAGCTCTGAGCCTAAAACAGAATAGAGATACGGGAGATTGTGATATCGGCCGCCGCTGGAGACACCTTTTTAAAGCCGTGCTACTTGGGCTGCAGCTAACGATTATTTTGGTAATGATTAGTCAACGTTACACTGCAAAAAGCTTGTGAAAATAACTTTTCCCCCTGCCTCAAAGACTTAAGGAAACACGGTTCAGATTTTACGCGTGGGTCAATCAAACAAACTTTCGATTGATGGAGGATAGATGGCAACAGGAAGAAACTACTCCTAAGATCAAGGAGCAGCTTCCTCACGGTCGGACCAACGTCAGCGGGGCGTTGACTTGAAGCCACTCCCTTATAGGGCTGGGCGATATATCGATATTTAAGATATATCGATATATTTTTAAATGAGATATGGAATTAGACCATATCGCGTTTATCGGGATGTTTCAAATTCAGATAAGTTATTAAGTTAACAAAAAGAAACAGGTAATCTCAAGCTGATTTAAAAAAACGTTTATCTTAAACTGAGCACTTTATTTTGTCATCTCTTTATATATAAATGCTGCCCTCAGAAAAGATTGACCTATTATATTTGATAGGCTATTTTATCCACGAATTTTATTTATTTAAAAGTGCACCTTACGTAGCTTTGTTATACAGTGTTTATGTTTACATTTTATAGTTAGTTTTCAATAAAACTACTCATATTTGGCTTTGAATTAACATTTCATTTCACAGCTCTCAAAAAATATCGGGATATATATCGTATATCGATATTCAACTTAAATATATTGGGATATGACTTTTGGTCCATATCGCCCAGCCCTACTCCCTTAGCAACGGCACTCAAAGGGGCAAACAAAAATACGTTCATCTGTTCAACTCGTGACGCAGTGTGTTTGCCCCGTCGTTGCTAAGTTGCTGACGGTCGTGGCCACGGAATTCCCGGGTTGTCCGACCGTGACGATCGACGCAGGTACATTTAAGAAAATATGTTACCAGCGGTTCATTCGGTTCCTGTCGTGACTACGTGCGCTCTGATTAGATCGATATAAAACTTTTTTGAGATTTGGTCGGATGTTAACAAAGTTCCAAACGGTCCTGCTTTTAGAACAGAAGCAAAACGCTGGAGTGGACGGCTGGACAGGCGAGCACTCACTATGACCTGATTGTGGAAGTATATAGGAAAGAGACGCTTAATGCTGATTTCCAAGCTGGTTTTAGCGATAGGACAGGATCTTGCGATATGTAGGACTCCTTTTAAGTGAACGTAAACAACTTTTTCATCATGCGCAATGTTTCTTAGTGTAAATAACGACATTTCATATTTGATTTTGAATATGTTGACCGCAGATCTGGGCATACAGATAAGTATGATTCATGTGTATAAAAGTGTAGCCTAAAGACAAAATATTTTTTTCATCAAAGATACAACCTTTTGCTGTAATTCATGCTCTGTCGGATTGGTAGAATTGCGTGTTTTAGAGGATCAGTCATTGGCATTGCGACGCCTTTGCACTAAATCTTATTATCTATCATACAGTAGGGCTGATGGATAAAGTAAGACAGTTGATTCTTGGTAACGATTCGATTACCAAAATAGTCTCATGATTATTTCAATCATCGTTAAGTTGCCGATAAATCGATTTGTTGTTTCTGGCCTCCATAGTACTAAGTAATAATACCTCACAAGAACTCATTTTGTTTTATTGTTTCATTGGTGAATATAAACCTCAAACAACATGTCTCGTAACTTCCCTGGGAGTGGGACGTCACAAGCTCGTCACCATGGAGATTTTGCTGCTTTCGCTTTGACAGGTAGCTAGGGATGTCACGATTCTATTGCGATTTCCATGATCATTCACAATTATCGACATGGAGAAGTTCTCCAAACCGTTACAGTGCTGCCTAAATGTTTACGAAAAAGGAACAAGACTAATTGAAAGCCTATTGAACATTCAGCCCTATGTTATCTTTATTCTTTTATCCTAATGTGAAATAAGAAATAACATATCCTATCTCCGATCTGTCGTCTTATGAATTCACTATAATTGCAAAATAAATAAATAAATGACGACCTTATGACCTGATTCCCAACGCGCTCGCACAGTTTCACTTTCTGGTTTTCACCGCGACATCGCAGCTGCACATGGTTCTTTTGGGACTTTTGGGACTTTTTTGCAACGTTACGCAATTACCGTGCGAAAAATGGATCAAATTTGCTCTGCACGTTGGATTATTGAACTTCACATGCAGTTGCTACAGCTCATGAGACGTGACAGTGGTTTACCCTGGAGCCGAACGTTCTTACGGTTAACCTACCGCGAGCGTTTCACCGCGGTATTGTAAAAAAAAACGGGTTAATCCGGACATCCCTTCAAGTCGCTGAAAACGGTTTGAACATTAGCTCCTCTTCCAAACGCCTTATTTTCAAAACGTACTCCAACTTTTGATATCGCTGGCAGGCTTGTTTGTGTATCAACATTTTGCAAAAGGTTTAGTATCACTGGAGACGTACTAGCAGCACATGACCTGGAACGTTCTGCAGTGCGCCTCGAAGCATCTTTCTGATTTCCATGTCTTTTCAGCTCGACACAAAGAAAACCTCCGCCGGTCTAGAGCCAAAAACGACGCGAAAATGACTCTTTGGACGTTTGCGGAGCCTCTTTTTTAATGCGCACAATACGGCTCTACTTTACTTATGAATAGACCACACTTTTCCGAGTTGAAAACACACCCCTCCCGCCTCGCGCTTTATTGCGTAACCCAATTAGAGACCGCAAATCCGCCTTGACGAGAGAAGACGCTAAGAGCCCCCCTTAGGCCACAATCTTAAGTGTCCTGGTGCTAGTATTCCGATACGCCGCCGCCTTATCAGTGCACGGATATTCACCGGTATCACCGTTACATCTTATTGACCGGCTCGCTAATGAGACAGCACTTGGCCACACTTCGTGTTCTTTTTTCCCCTTTCTTTTCTTTTGAGTTGCTTTTAACAAAACACTCGCGACAGGAACAAGCCCCGATAAGGGATCGGGTTTCCGCAACCCAATAGCTGCGGCCTCGGTTGATGCTTTGGTCGTGGCCGTGTCCAATGGGCGCCTCTTTTGTGAAGGCCTGTGTAAGTACTCTAATGCCTGCCACTTAAAACGGGGCACTGCGAGGACAGTACAACGGTGACCACGGGACTAATGGGTCATGTGCAAACCCCGGCCAACGGGATAGGGTTTTTTGTTTTGTTTCACACAGGCATGAGAGCGATTCATGGATTTGGACAGGTGTTTTTGATAGACGTAGCGCTTTAGGGGAAAGATCTACTCGCGATCTTTTGGACAAGTGTTGCATTTAAAATTCAGGATTCACTGATCTACTGTGCCAGAGCAGGTGCCAGTCTGCACTCAAAACAGAAGCACGTGTTCACCCCCACCCCCAGGTCTTTGGCTCTGCAAGATCTGAAAGTGCAAAATGTTACGCTATAGTCTGGGTTTAGAAACACAAGATCGGGCCATACATATTATTAAACTTTCAATCCCTGTGAAGAATTTGATGTTACGGATGAGTTTGTAGCACAAATGACAGTTTCAGTTTTTAGCGCTTCCTGTTCCATCGTTAATCAGGTGTAAGGCCTTTAACAAGAGGTGAGTTTAGTCGAGCAGAAGTATAAAGAAGTGACACAAATTAACACTCAAGTAAGAGTAAAAAAAGCACTTGGAGAAAAGGATACTTGAGTATGAATAATAATGTGAAAATCCAAAGAAAATATCATCAAAAATATATAAAAAGTCATAGTTTGAAGTGGAAAGTACACGAAAGACAAACCATCTATTTTGTATGTCCAGTTGAGCTTTGTCCTCTTAAAAATGTGCTCCCAGTGGGTCTAATGCCTTTTTACATTATGTCCCTCCAAACTACTAATAGGCCTGCACATTATTCTAAACATCAGTGCATTGTGTGACCAATAAAAATGGTGAGCTTTTCAGTTGTGCAGATATTAATCCACCCTAATCTGTTAAAGACCCCTTAACTGGAAGCAATCATTGTGTTTTTTGTGACTTAATCTCCTTAAAACGATCGCTGACTATTATCATAAAGAGTTTATGTAAGAATCGAGGTTGTGTTCTTGGACCGAGCTCCACGCGGAACAAATAATGGCGACAGATCTGCTTACGGAGTATGATTTAACAGTGGACTCCTGCCAGGAGAAACATTGTGTAGATTTAAACTTTGCCTATCAGTCATCTGCCAGCTGCTGTTACAGGCCGGACCTTTGTTTTACTCCCCATTAGACCGCCATCTCTCCCCGGCCTTACACACCCGCGACACCACAGCACACACATACACCCTCTTGGACCAATGTTCTCCTGCTATTCCAATACACTTTTTCCATTTGTTTTTGAAATATTTTATGAAGGACAGGGTAAAGTTTCTTCTTCTACTTCTCTGGTGCCCACTGATCATTACTTCCTTGGTTATATTGCGTCGTTGGCGAAACGCAGCCCATGATCCAACCCTGGAGCAGTTCCGCACTCCAAGTGTGTTTGTCTCAGCGCCCTAGAGTTTCTAACTACTCCTGTTTCCACGAAGCCATACTGCTGCCTACAGAGGGAGCTCCAGGCCAAATCCTGACCAGGCTTGGGGGCCACAGAGTCACTGTCCTGTCCTTAAAGATGCATTGTGCAACTTTTATGTGGAAAAAAAAATTGATATTTGTGAGTATTTGACCTTTGACCCAGCGGCTGTATGAGTGGTCAGCATGGCGCCTTCACTTTTGATCACGGTGGCCTCTAGGACGCTCCAGGATCAATTGTTTTGTAGGTTTTTGCTGTGAGGGTCCGTCAGCAGTGAAAACCTTCCAAACGATTGATCCTGGAGCGTCATAGAGACCACTGTGATGGAAAAGTAAAGGCCACTCATACAGCCGCTGGGTCACTACAAGGTAAAAAACTTTTTTTGTTTCCACATATAAAGTCGCATAATGCACCTTTAAATCTGCATTATGTGACTTTTTATGCGGAAAAAAAGAAGTTAATATTTATTTTGCAGTGCTCCAGGTCAGCATGGCGTCTTTACTTTTCCATCACAGTGGTCTCTAGGACGCTCCAGGATCAGTCGTTTGGAAGGTTTTCACTGCTGATGGAGCCTCTCACCAGAAACCCTACAAAACAATTGATCCTGGAGGGTTGTAAAGACCACCGTGATCCAAAGTAAAGGCGCCATGCTGACCTGGAGCACTACAAGGTTAAATACGCACAAACGTTTTTTTTTCTCGCACAAAAAGTTGCATAATACACCTTTGAGTATAGACATTATTTCAAATCGTTTAACGTAAAATGTCAATGCCATAAAGAATGCCTTAAAGGAACAGGCCACCATTTTTCCATATACTGACGTATGTTCTTACCTGAGCTTAGACGAGTTTATACGTACGTACCTGTCTGGTCTTTGTGCCCGTGGAAGAGCTTGGTCGCTTCTAACTTCACCCCATTTGGAGCCATAGGGATATGCTGGGAGAGGCCAAATGCTAACAACATCTTTGGTCTTTGTGCGTGACTGATCGCACGCACAAAGATAGATAGATAGATAGATAGATAGATAGATAGATATAGATACATACATAGATAAATACTCTATCTATCTATCTATCTATCTATCTATCTATCTATCTATCTATCTATCTATCTATCTATCTATCTATCTATCTATCTTTGTGCGTGCGATCAGTGAAAAGCAAACAGCGAAAGACCAGACAGGTACGTATAAACTCGTCTAAGCTCAGGTAAGAACATCTCCCAACTAGAGAGATGATGTGTTCAAATAAACAAATGAACTTATCTACTTGAGTTGCCTCGTGTACGAAATGCGCGGTATAAATAAAGTTGCCTTGGTGTGGACTTTTGAGTGATACAAAGCCGCACAATACATCGCAGAAGTAACTAAACTGTTGCAGAACTGACAACAGAAACAAACCCAGCGATGCCACACATGCTCCTAATGCTGGGCGAGACACCGACAAGGCTAGCAAAGTAAAGCATCCAGAAGACGACCTGATGTACTGTAAACTTGAAACCTCACATTTGGCTTCTTGTAAAGGGAAATAATCAAGCAGCTGCATCTCCATGGAGACGAGCTGGTGAGCTCCCTTTATTTGGTGGCCAATATTCCACCAGTAAAACAGTTACAGGGTGAAATGTTCTGCAGTGTAGCGTTACAGTTTTTACCCGTTGCTTGAGCACATTTTGCTAAACTTCGCTCATTGTGCTTAAACTCTACACACAAGTAAACATGACACAATACTGGGAAATATACCATTCACATCTGTGTCAAATTGAAAGTCTACTATCAAAACCTAAACTCTGCTATCAAAACCTAAACTCTGCTATCAAAACCTTCCTTTGTCAAAATGTAAAATGACACAAACTTGCATCATATGCACACACTTTCAGATCAGGGGGAACACACTAGTCTACGTTATATAAAACACTGTTTTTGATTTTCACTGTTTATTCAGAAGGCATATTTTTAAACAACCAAAAAAGCAAATAGGCCTACTCAATATTGTACATTTCAGCACTGTACATTGCAGTAACATGAATTCAGATAAAGCTAAAAAAAAAAATACTGTAATAGAAAAAACACTATACTGTAAACACAGCAAATCACGGCAATTGTGTTTTCATGGTCCACCAAAGTTGCTCTTATATCAACAGAAATAGGGGTCCATGCATGGCCTCTTCGACCTTGACCTTGACCTTGTCCTTGTCCTTGTCCTCTTGCTCTGGCTCCACCTCTGCCTCTCGCTCTCCCTCCATCCATGTTTGCAAAGTTGTTGAAATGGCTAAACTGAGGGCTTTTTGTATCTGGCTGTTTGGTGTTCAGTTTTGCAAGTCAGTGCCTTCAGGTGTGTATTTGACTGGTTGCAATTCCCCGATGTGTTTTGTATTTTGGATACATGTGTTTTCCAAATGGCACCCTGAGATTTCATTTTTGAACGAAGTGTCTTCTGTATGAAATAGAGTGTAGTATGCAGGACCAAGTGTGTTGCATAAAGGAGTAAGTGTGTAAGCTTCAAGTTGTGTTACTTTAGTCTAAGCATGGGTCTATAGTGTTCAAGCAACGGGACAAAAACTGTAAATGATCATTGCACTAAAGCCTTGTCTTTAAGAATTATTCGTTTTTCATTAAATGTTTTGAGATTCGTCATACAATACACAATACCAGCAAAAGATCATGTGCTGCACAGACGTAGCCAAAATATGTACTCTAGTAAAATTCTCCTAAGTAATGTTTCTTTTACAGTACTTAAGTAAAAAGTATCGACCCCTGGGTTTATTAAGGTAGCGGCCAGTCAAATTTCACCTCATACCCCCCACCAGCTCACAGCCTATAGACCAGAGTAACGCCTCATTTGAAAGCTAAGACCTACAAATCTGATCGTGACTTTTTTTGTCGCGTTGTCGCCACATTTTTGCCCGTTTTTTTTGGCGCCATTTTGTTTTTAGTCGTGTTTTTTTTATTGTGTTGTTGCTTTTCCGGCACATTTTTGTCGCTCTTTAGTAGCTTTTTTGTGGCTCTTTTTTGTGTATAGCTTTTTCATCACCTCTTCATTGTGTTTTTGTCGCTCTTTGTTGTTGTTTTTTTTGGGTCACTTTTTCGATTGAGTTTTCACCCTCGTTTTTCGGCGCTGTTTTGATGAATTTTTCAAGAAGCTTTTAGATTTGGGTAAAGCCAAACTGGAGAAAATGTGCTCGGTTCAGGCGGGGGGTTAAGAGGTTAAGTCTTGTAATGCCGTTTTAACATCCGAATACAATCATTTTAATGTCTTAAAGGGATATTTCAGGATTTTTGACATTGGGCCTCATTTCCTAGTTATCCAGAGTGTTGTTGATGTCTGGAGATATTTTTTCTTAAATTCATGCAGTTCTTTTATTTGAAGAGTCTAGTGGCGCTAGGCTAGGGCAAGGCTAAAGCATTTCTAGGTAACAGCTAGCCTGCATTAAAACAGTCTGACCCACTCCACAGTGCACCTGAGGTAAATCACTTATAACACCAGACTAACCATATAAATGTCTGTGTTAATAGAATCATTTTTGAAATATAACTGACCTTGTATTACATGAATTACCACATTTTGAGGGACTATTTTCCCGCAGATCACTCCGCCGCTGCATTAGCTTACAGCCACGAAGCTGATGCTGCTCAAATATAAGTTATTTTAAATGCAAAATGGTTAAAATTATTCTATTAACACAGACATTTATATGGTTAGTCTGGCGTTATAAGTGATTTACCTCAGGTGCACTGTGGAGTGGGTCAGACTGTTTTTAATGCAGGCTAACTGTTACCATAGAAATGCTTTAGCCTTGCCCTGGCCTAGCGCCACTAGACTCTTCAAATATAAGAACTGCATGAATTTAAGAAAAAAATATCTCCAGACATCAACAACACTCTGGATAACTAGGAAATGAGGCCCTATGTCAAAAATCCTGAAATACCCCTTCAAGTCCATGCATTTATAATTCTTATACATTTAGATTTTGCAGAGGAAGTAAAATCTTTTTGGAAAATCTTGCGTGACTTCAAAACTTAAATTCTCAGATTGTCCTCCACTCCATCCGTCATCCATCTCCTCGCTGGCCTTTCAACGCTCGCCCACCGGCCCGCGCCTCCAGTCCGCACCCTTCACTCCGGGGGCCTGGAACAATAATGAAATGCCAGCCCGCTCCCAGCTCCAAAGCTCCACATCCTCCCCTGAGTGTATGTGTGACGAAAGGAGTGGCCTTGGTGTGGAGATCCCAGATAAGGCTTTTTTTTTTTGGTGACAGTGTTTCAGCCGGGCTTTCCACTGTAGCGCAGCTGGCGAGCCGGAGCAGACAGTAAGTACCAACACGAGGCGCGCTTTAATAATTGATGCCTGTTTTCCCCACAGTTTGGATGCTGCGGAGAGAGCGCGTTGCATGTAGAGGGCTGCTTATACGGGGCTGAAATAGATTTATGAGCGGTGTTGCCATGGAGAGAGAGGTTGGCGTAGACGGGAGGATCCGGAGAGGATTTGGGCGCTTGTACAATATGTTTTGGACACACTTGTAACTATACACGGTTTCTAGGGTTGTTTACGGCAAAAAGCAGTCCAGGAAATGTGTAATTCCTTTGCGGTTCCTATCCTTGTTGTATTCTTAGGGGATATTTCATTCAAATACAGTACAACGCAAAAACATGCAGTTGCTGGATAATTACTTACAACATGCTAAAAACTTGACACGGGATGTAGATTTCCCTGGATCAGACGTCTGTGTTTACAAATGCTGATGTTTGAACTGCGAAAGCTAAAGGCTAATGCTAATTCAACGCTAACATTATGTCAAAGTAGCGCCACAATATAAAACACTCATGTTTTCTTAATGTTTCCTTTGTTTTGAATCCCCTTTTAATTGTAATTTACGTAAAAATGTTGACAGGAAGTAGTCGCGACGCTACACTGGCCAACAGGAAGTTAGCTAAAACTTTCCATGGACAGATACTGTAGCTGCAATTAGCTAATCGCAGAGACTGTGGTTTATAGACAATGTCCTTTGCAAACAGCAACATACCGGTTTCTTATCCATTGGGTCTTCAGTTTAATAACCCGTAGGGCTGCACAATATATCGCCAAAATAATGTTATCGCGATATTAGGTGCCACAATGTCCGTATCGCAACAAGCCTCAATAGGTCTTCCATTTGAGATTGATCAATTTTGAGCAAATACTGGCTAAAACGTTATTATTTAAATATTGTTTTGGACACAATTCAAATGGCGTCTGATGTTTGTTTAAATTGAATGGAATGTAGCTTGCTGGCCTGAAACGTTCTGATAAAATACTGAAATAGCATTGTTAATGTAATATTGAAGACATGTGTCGCTCCGATCATGCAACTTTAATAACCTGACAACCCTGTAGTTTAGACCTTAATTACGTATATCACAAAACTGTGCTACCCTGATACTTTTACTGGCATGAAGTCGAGAGAGTGGAATATTTTTGCGGGGTGGATTCTATGTGAAAACAACTCTATATCCTTTCCTTAGCAAAGTAAACTGGAAACATCCTCTGTTCTACTTCACTTCCGCAAAGTTCAGTGGGACTCATCCATCACTACTGTTTGTCAGGAGCGGTGGGCACAAGGCGGCTTTGTTTCCCTGATGTGGCTTGGTTTAGAAGTGCCTATTTGCTTACTCTTAAAGTGGACATACTGTATACCGTAAACTTACTTTTGTTCATCGGCCCTTTCATATTTCATTTTTTATAACGCTTTACAACCATGGAATGTTACTTGGTTTGATCACCCTCTCCAGGCAGCAGTGCAAATTATGTTTATTCAACAGAAAATACAAGCTTTAATTTTTAGCCCATGGCACACTAATAAGTCGATGATGCCATAATACAGTCTGATGATGCTTTTAGAGGCTTTAATACAGAGAACGGGTTGTGTCTGTTATTCCAGGAAGTGCAGATCGGAGAGCTTCCGCAGTAGAAGAAGGAATGACCAAAGTGAACAAGATTACTCAAAACTGCATCAAAGACCCAATTTTCATTAATAATATGAGTAAAAGCTAAAAAAAACTCTAATATACTCTAATCTAACTCTAATATTTTATTTACGTTGTTAAAACTACTTTGGACACATCAGTCTTAAATGTATTGTTGTATTAACTTAATAATAAGTGGGTTATACCTCTTCTGTGGACCACCACCTGCATGAGGAGCCATAGGGGCTGGTGCAATGTGATTTGGGCAGCTCCAACAGCTGCCCCCACGACCCGGCAACGGACAAGTGGAAGAAAATGGATGGATGGATGGATGGGTTTATACCTTGGGGTCTATTGATGAAATGTTGTTGTACAAAGCACCAGAAGACACCATTTGGACAACAACAAAGACAGTGTGGTTAAGTTATAGCGCAGGTAATTTGAGTGTAAAGACTGCAAAGGCCTGAAAAAAGTCCAAGAAAGGAAGGCCAAATGCCCGTGCGGGTTAAGCTCTTTTCAGTCTTGGCGTTTGCAACATATTGAATCATTAAATAACGTCAGTGTTTCAAAGATATACGTTATAATTGTGATATTTTTGATCTATTGCACGCCTTTAATGGCCCCGGCCTCTGATTTATAGACATCTCTCCATCTCTCATTTGTATCACAATTATTCGAAGTATTACGGTACTCCTCTCATTGGCTTTGGCTCGGCTCCCGGTAGAGGAGTCAGTCTGGCTTTCGCGATCCATCCATCCATCTTAGTCAAAGTGTATTGCAGTGACGCGCATGAGTTAGCACAACTTCGAAGAACGCACATAACCTTGATTTACAAACAGTCGTGTAGCTACAGTAGTCTGGCACAATCAGACCCTTCACTCTCTCAGTGAGTCGCCTGGGAGCACTGCTTCTGATCAATTCAATTTCTCTGACGCACATTAAACCAATCACTCTCGAGCACGGTTTGTCCTGGAAGTTGTCCCACAAACACACTATCAATACAGCAAAGTGCGCTTGGAACACAATTGAAGATATACGCATTGTGGAATAGCATTGTGGATTACTCTTGTCAATCAAGTGATATAACATTCTGAAGAGCCTATAGCTTAATATAGACTTAATATGAGCTGTTATATACTGTATGAACGTTAGCCTGGCCAGCCAGAATACACACTTTTCCTATTCTTCACAAAGACGTGTAGTCTTCGATCAGGGGTGATTTCTTAGAATTCCTGATGGATGTGATTGATAAGCCTATTAAGCAATCAGAGAAAAGCCAGATATAACACAAACAGCATAAGGTGTATTTGTAAACAAGGAATTAGTGGTTTTACGAAGCATCGGCCAGAAGAGACAATAATAATGCATCGGTTTTATAGCGCTTTTCTGGACATTCAAAGACGTTTTACATTGCATTATTTATTCACTCCATACTTGGTGATGGTAAGCTACTATTGTAGCCACCGCTGCCCTGGGGTAGACTGACGGAAGCAAGGCAATCAGTCTACACCATCGGCCCCGACGACCACCACCAACCACTCACTCACTCACTCACTCACTCACTCACTCACTCACTCACTCACTCACTCACTCACTCACTCACTCACTCACTCACTCACTCACCCAGGCTTCCTGGAGTTCCCAAACAGTCTCCCATCCAAGCACCGACCAGACCCTACCCTGCTTAGCTTCCAAGGTCTGGCCAACGCAGTATGGCCAAATGTGAACGATCTATGTCGTTTTTGCCACAAAAACTGAGGATATAATGAGTCATTAGCAACTTGGGTCAGATTTCAAATGTAGGAGAATTCAACATAAATGTGCAAACATTTGGAACAGGACAAAAATACTTTTAATAGATGGCAAATATAAGAAAATACTCCTTGAGAAGATGAAGCATGGTACATTCTTGTTAAGTACATGTAAAGAAAATATTTTACTAGCGGTTACTTCAGTTTCCTGACGTGATAACATGATCTATGATTAGATCGATATACAACTTTTTGAGATTTGATTGGCTGTTAGCAAAGTTCCAGACGGTCCTTCTTTTGGCCTAGATGAGTAGAGGAGTAGCTGGCTGGCCAGTGTATATAAACTAACATTAGCTGAACCCTATGTAACTTGAGAATAGAGCCATGAAACGACTCGGGTCACTGCACATCTAACACAACATAGCGTCAAAATGCTTTTCTATAAACGATCATGGCAGAATTTTACATTTTAAAATCTTCATTAGCACAGCTTTCACAATAATATTTGAAGCAGTTAATTTCAGCCACAGAGATTTACACAAAGCAAAAATGTAATACTAAACTAATATTCTCTATACTATAATATTAAAAAGTTTGACTGTTTGACTGTTACATCGGTCTCCCCAAATGTTTCCTCAGTAAAACACATGAGCCCTTCCGCTGCCGCAGGGGCCCGGCCGCGTCTCGTGTGAGTGCGTCCACGCAGGAGAACAAGCCGCCGCAGATTGAATTACCCTCAGTCCAGTGGATCACAAAGGCCGGAGAAAAGCGTGTTGGGGCTTCCTTAACGTCTCACTGCGTCGGCGTCTTTTCAGCGCGCTCTGTAACTTGACTGTTCGACCTCGCATGATGTCGCTTTTCAAATAACATCGCGCACGTCAAATCACAATATGTTTTTACGCTGCTGTTGTTTTCAATAGTTTACAGAGGACATGTTATTAGACTTGGTAGTACAGTAGTGAATTTGACTCACTTTTTGATCCAATAGGCCACACTTTCTATTTCTGAGGCTTTGTCTGTTTACTGGGCCTTATAAAAACAGAACCAGGACTCAACATGTCAATAGAGTCTTTCTCAATACCAGTACTTTTTTTGGTACTCGGTTTACAATATTAGTACCTGAACAATACTTTTGTTAACCAGTTGTTTTATCATGTATTTGTGCTTGGACAACTAAATAACTCTTTAGTGCAGTTTCAGGACCATCATGCATTAAAGTAAAACATGTTTTCATTTTTTTGGTTCCACACTTCTTTTGGATACCAGTCAGTACCTTCACTTGTTGTTTCCCCTGATACCATACTGGTAGCTAAACGGTACCCCCGCCCATCTTGGGGATCTCTGGCTATCAAGCAATGAATTTCTGACTGAAGTCAATCCAAAACTAGAGCAGAGCTGATATTTAAAGAAGAAACAAAAACCATAGAATGCTTATCCTTATAAAATTCCTGGAGAAATACAGACACCACTTAAAAGTTACCTTTTCAACATAGTCATTTACTCTTAGAAGTGGAGGCAAATATTTGGCAACATTCCGCAGTGTAGCTGCCTTGTCACCCTTATTTCAATGTCCTCAAAACTCCAGCGTATGTCTGGACTGGAAAGAGGCAGTTTAAATGAGGCTAACAACTAAAGCTGTTGTCGTGTCACATACCAAGCCCTTAACAACAGCTCTTAGCTGAATAAATGGCCGCAGTTCATTTATATGGTAATTTTTGGGCGATCTTAGCCAAGAGATGCCAGGCATATAATGTATCACGGCGATGCATATGCTTTATGGCTAATTAGCTTATTGATCGGCGCTAGGCGGAGTGTCGGGGCGCCATCACAACATGGCACTATGAGTAATGTGCCACTAAGCAGGTATTTGTTGTGCATTATGTGCCTCTCCATTGTATACTGATTGCTTTATACAGTAAGAGTACTTTACATTACTTCAAAATAATTTTACTCCATGAGAAGTGAAAAGTGGCCACCCAATTACTTGTGTAGTTCATGTAGTTCGAGTTTTTGTAAAAAAAAAACGCACAAAAACTCTTCCTCACCCTCCGCGGGCGGTCTCTTTTTCCTCCAAGTTCGGGTCCCGGGAGCTTGAGGGTTCTGCGCAGTATCTTTGCAGTTCCTAGAACTGCACTTTTCTGGACCGAGATGTCTGATGTATTTCCTGGGATCTGCTGGAGCCACTCCTCCAGTTTGGGGGTCACTGCCCCGAGTGCCCCAACGACCACGTGCACCACTGATGCCTTCACTCTCCAGGCCTTCTCTAGCTCTTCTCTGAGCCCCAAGTGAGTCTCTAGTTTCTCGTGTTCCTTTTTCCTGATGTTGAAGTCGCTTGGTATTGCTATGTCAACCACCTGGTGTGATAGATCTGGGCCTCTATTGCTCGGGTGCTCAAGGCCTTCTTGAGCATATGTTGATATGCGCACTTCAGTTATGTTTCGGTGGTACATCCCGTGTAGGGGCTTGTCCTCCCATGACGGGACCTCAGCGCCTCATCTTCTGTTCCCCATTGTCTGAGACATTCACTGAGCACGTCATCTGTTGGAGCCTTGTCCTTGATGTACTTGTGGATCTTGGATGTTTCATCCTGGATAGTGGCTCTCACGCTCACTAGTCCTCGGCCTCCTTCCTTATGGCTAGTGTACAGTCTCAGGGTGCTGGATTTGGGGTGGAACCCTCCATGCATGGTTAGGAGCTTTCATGTCTTAACATCTGTGGTCTGTATCTCATCCTTTGGCCAGCTTATTATTCCTGCAGGGTATCTGATTACTGGCAGGGCGTAGCTGTTTATTGCCCGGGATTTGTTCTTGCCATTGAGCTGGCTTCTTAGGACCTGCCTTACTCGTTGGAGGTATTTGGCCATAGCCGCTTTCCTTGTCACCTCTTCGAGGTTGCCATTTGCTTGTGGGATTCCGAGGTATTTGTAACTGTCCTCAATGTCTGCTATTGTTCCTTCTGGGAGTGAGACCCCTTCTGTGTGGACTACCTTCCCTCTCTTAGTCACCATCCGGCCACACTTCTCTAGTCCGAATGACATCCCAATGTCTGCACTGTATATCCGGGTGGTATGGATCAGTGAGTCGATGTCTCGCTCATTCTTAGCGTACAGCTTGATGTCATCCATGTAGAGGAGGTGACTGATGGTGGCCCGTTCTGAGTCGGTATCCATAGCCAGTTGTTGATTATTTGGCTGCGGGGGTTCAGACCTATGCAGAACAGCAGTGGGGACAGGGCGTCTCCTTGGTATATGCCACATTGATGGAGACTTGTGCAAGTGGCTTGTCATTGGCCTCAAGGGTGGTTTTCCACAACCTCATCGAGTTTGCAATGAAGGCTCTTAGAGTCCTGTTGATGTTTAGTGCCAAGCATTCAATGATCCAAGTATGTGGCATTGAGTCGTAGGCTTTCTTCTATTCAAATATATTTATTGAATTTTACAGTTAAAATCACATTGATCACTCACACTTTGATCACTCACACCCCTTGTTGCATTCACACACGCATACATCCTATCAGCCACGCAGACATACATACTTGAGGAGAGAAGTGCAGTCAAGATTCCAGACTAAAGGTTTACAGTAATATACAAACATTATTTGAGAAGATACTTGGATATTATATATATCCATCCATCCTGCACTGGCTCAGGATCGGCTAACGATCCAGTCCACAGCAAGGTGGATGAACATTGCTTGGCATCAAGGGGTCCCCGGAAGTGATCGCTGGATCATTCCTGAGGGCCCCTCAGCCGTTCACATTAAAAAAGACAGAGAAAAACAAAACAAAAAAGAAAAAAATCATCATCTCCATAGCTATCAGGAAGTATCACGGTATTAGTATTGTATCACAAGATTATTTAAGACCATCTTACAAAGGCAGATGCAATGTAAAAATAAGAAAATATAATTGAAAATTGAAAAAAAAAAAAAGGAAAAAATAACTAAATAAAATAAATTATTATTATATGTAAAAAAAATGTTTAAAAAAAATGCCTACAGGTTATGATTCAATATATTTCAATAAAGGATTCCAAGTTATTTCCCATTTGTTCATATTTGTAGAGTTTATAAATCTTATTTTTTCAAGAGTCATTACGTTCACAAGTTCATTTAGCCAGTTCCTGAAGTTCGGTGCAGATGAGGTTTTCCACTCTTTGAGAATGAGTTTTTTAGCCAGAACAGTCCCAAGAAGCAACACAACCCTAATATGCTGTGAAAGATTTGTGTTTCTGAAGACCACCCAAACAGAACCATATCCCTGTCAGGGACAAGGTTTCGCTGATATACCCCAGAGTAAAAAAAGAAGATGCTGGACCAAAATGGTTGAATAATAGGACATTCCCAAAACGAATGCGACAGTGATCCTTCAGCTGATTTACATTTATCACATAATGGAGATACGTCAGGATAAAATGTGTGTAAAGAAACTTTGGAGTAATAGAAACGATGAATCACTTTAAACTGCATGAGCCTGTGTCTGCTGTTAATTGAGCAATTGTGAACTTGAGAGAGTGTCCGTTCCCATTGTTGTTTCGGTATTGTTGTTCTTAGTTCCTTTTCCCATGCTTTTTTAACACCGTCTGCTGATGTGATGGGTACAGTGAAACAACTGGCAAATTTAGCAATAAGCTTTTGCTTGTGGGTGATAAGTTAAGTATTTCTAAGAGAGGATGCTTTTCATTTAACAACTGAGAACTTGATAAATTATCCTCAATAAATTTCCTGAGCTGCAAATACCGAAACCAACTGGATTGGGACAGATTAAATTAATTAGCAATTGCTCAAATGACGCAAGACTGCCCTCTAGGTAAACATCTTTTATGCATTTAATCCCATTTAAGTGCCAATAAAGAAATGTTCTGTCTGTTATAGATGGAATAAATGCATGATTGTGGCATATTGGTGAATACATAGTTATATTGGGAATATTAAATAGTTTTTTAATTTGGGATATAATTTTATTGAATTTCTCACCACTATACTGCGGCTTATTGATTTAATAGGAGAGACTGGTTTAGTAAAAAGTAAAGATAACAATGATGTGTAAGGTTTAATTAATGACTGCAGTTCCAATTTCAGCCACAAAGGAGCAGATTTAAGTGATTCATTGTTTGGGAACCCCATCTTCCAATAAGTCAACACTTTCAGATTTGATGCCCAGTAATAATTTTGAACATTGGAAGTCCCAGTCCCCCCTCCTTTGTGCATCTGAATAAGTGCTTTTTTGATATTCTGTGTTTTTTATATCCCCACACAAAATCTAGAACTAAAGATTCGAGTTTTTGGAAAAAATCGGCAGGAATGAGAATTGGTAGGTTTTGAAAAAGATAAATAAATTTTGGCAGGGTGATCATTTTGATAGCATTCGCTCTACCTAACATGGAGAGGGGTAGGGTCTTCCAATACTCAATGCACCTTTTAAGTTTCCAAAGGCTTCAGTAAAGTTCAATTTTAATAATGATTCATAATTCTTAGCTATTTTCAAACCGAGATAAGATATATAGTTTTCTGCGACTTTAATAGGGTTCTGACTGATTTTAACATTTTCTCCCAAAAACATAAGCTCGCTTTTGGACCAGTTTATTTATAACCAGATATTCTGCCGAAAGAGTCTACATGTTTTAAAAGAAGTGGTAATGCAATTTCTGGATCAGTAAGTGTAACAAGTACATCATCTGCATAAAGTGAGATGAGACTCTCTGACGCGCCCACTGGAAATCCTTTAATATTGGGGTTCATTCTTAAACCAATAGCCAGTGGTTCTAGGGCCAAATTAAAAGTAAGGGAGAAAGGCAGTCGCCTTGTCTCACTCCACGATGCAATTGAAAACTGTCCGATACCATATTGTTGGTTAGGACATATGATTTTGGTGCAGAGTCGTAGGCTTTCTTGTAATCGATCCAGGCAGTGCTCAGGTTAGAGTGTCAGATTCTGCAGTCTCGAGCGACTGTTCTGTCTACCAGGAGCTGGTGTTTGGCAAAAAAAAACTAAGTAGTATTTCCTCCTAAAGTGTATGCCAAGTATGCCCTATTTCCTCTTTGTGTTGTTGCATTTCGACTTGATGCTCAAGCACATGAGTAACTTTTTGAAGTAATTGTACAATACAGTATATTGTAATTTTATCACATAATACATTTTACTTCCCCTTGAGTAATATAATTTCGAAACAGAAATACTAAGACTATCTTCACAGTGAGTAAATCTGTAACAATATAGTCATGTGAGATATGAAATGAATCAGTTTAAGTATTTAACTTCACTGTTAGACCAAGTTTTGATGATTATCACTTTGATTTAATAGTTTTTTATTTTATTTTTGCAATATCAGAATGTTCATGTTTTGTTGTTTTGTGTCCCATTACTTCATAATAATAAAACATAAACTGACCACTGACATTTTCTCAAATAATTTAATTGGAAATGAAATAATTGAGGAAATAGGTTATTGTCCAAGAGGAAGGAATAAGAATTTTGGGGCCATTTTGACTGTGATAATATTCTAAAGCTGCACATTTGTTGTCCTTAAGAGTCCCCATGACAGTCCTATCACTCCTTTTCTAGTTTATGTACAGTATTATGTATATATGGAAGCATGTGAAAATGTCATGAAGGCATGTTAAAATGTCATAAAAGCTGCACATGTTAATGTAAAAATAGATGTGTATAATAATGTACATTGAACTTGGAATAATCAATCGATTTTGTGAATGCCAAAAATCTGCGTAAGAGGAACTTAAAACCAGATTTTTGCTTAAGAGCGTTTCATGAATGAGGCCCAAGTTTTAGAGCTTTTGTAAACACATCAAAAATATTAAAATAAAGTCACAAAATTGGAAGATCGCTTTGCTCGATGTTGCGATACATTACGCACCTCAGTAATTCCAATGTTAGGACGGGATGCCATGCTAGTGTTTACATGTGGCTTATCACCTGAGTCAGTATGTTGCTCTCGACAGTGATTGTCAAACTCCCGCGGGCCGTCCCGGAAATGTCAGGCCCGTCGGTTTCATCACAGTTAGATGTTAGATGATGTGTTGTTGCAATAGTAATTCTGCTCACTCCCTCTCTCTACTCCTTCCTCTTTGTCCGTGACGCATCATCACGCTTGGAAATTTGCCTGTCTCTGTGTAAAAAAAAAAAAAAACCTCCATAAGTGCTGGGATATATGTTCTCTATATGGGCATCGTGTCCGCTCTCGTTGGCTTTATGAAATATGCAAGATGGCCCCTTCCTCCGGCTGGTGGACTAGCCTGGGACACGCAGGTGGAGTGCTGGTCTTCGGGGGTATGGCTGTACTATATACACTGTCCTATACATGCTGCATTTCTGAGGTTAGCAGTTAGCACGTCACTTTCCTCCAATTGTACGTGGATAAATATTCAGGGAAAAACACAAGCAAAATTTGGCGTAATTTCACTTTGAATGAGCGCAACTCCTTCTTAACAAAGTTTACCTAAAGTCACACTGTGTAACATTTCACAAATACAATAAAATACTAGTTTCATTACGGGTGTTTGAAGAGAAACAAAATGGCTCTGTGTCAACGTGTTTTTACTGTGACTGGACTCTAAAGGCTCGGGAGAAGAATTTGGGCAATTTTTCCACAAAACATAGAAAAGGACACTGTACCAGCAACGTGTTCTTTTATATTTTGAAAGAGGAAAATGAGTCCATTATAAAAGGCTCCACTGAAATTGATGTGGAGGGCTTAATCAGAATGATTAGCATAAGCTAACACCGTTTCTCTGCGCAGCTCTCTTGTTTTTGTTTTGAGTTTCTGAACACTGGATACAAAATGACTACAACTTCTTTGTGGATGTCATGTCAAGGCAAAACATCTCAAAGATGCATTATGCAACTTTTTATGCAAAAAGAAAAGTTTATATTTTTGTCTATTTGACCTTGTAGCGGCTGTATGAGTGTTGCTCAAGAAGAGAACTGCAAAAGTAACGCTCTACAACGCTCCAGGATCAATTGCTTTGTAGGCTTTCTGGTGAGAGGCTCCGTCAGCAGGGAAAACCTTCCAAACAATTGATCCTGGAGCGTCCTAGAGACCATCGTGATGGAAAGTAAAGGCTCCATGCTGACCACTCATACAGCTGCTGGGTCACAAGGTCAAATAGACACAAATATCAACTTTTTTCCCCACATAAAAAGTTGCATAATGCACCTTTAAGAGTTGTTAATTGCTAATTTGTCTATGTAAATGTTCAGGTCACAGAAGCACCACAGCTCCACAGTTAAGCTAGCCATGAGCAAGCCTCATGGTAACTACAGTCGCCTGCGCAGAGCATTTCAAAAGACTACAGAAACTGAGCCGCTCTGATTGGGTCAGTTGACTTTCTACAGATATCTTATGTCAGGTGGTGCCTGACCCACTTTCTTTCGAAAAAAGTCCAAAGAGCATTTAATTTCACGATTTACCAGAAATTATGTCATGTTTTTCATTGTCTTTACCATTCTTTGCTCAACAGTTTCCAGCTGTATCCAAATGATTTCTTAACTGTCAAAAAAATTTAATAATCCAAATTGTTACTGCAGGTAGCTTTACATGATGGTTAAATTAGGGCTGGGTATCGATTCGGATTTCACAAGGGCTCGATTCGATTCATGATTCAATTTGATTGATTTTCAATTCAGTTCAGGATATCACGAAGTACCAATTTGACTTGACAACATGGCTGCCACCATAGACATCAGACTGAAGCTGTCCATTTGCTAGATTCTTGGAAATAAACCACTAAATCTTTGTTTGGAGGTTTTTACCACGCTGAAACTTTTTCGCCCAGAGGACTAACACTCAAAAATGTCGAATTAAAATATACGACCTTAGAATCAATTTAAGGTTTTTTTAATCGATTCTAAGGTCGTTTCATTCATTGATTGATCAAACCCAGCCTTAGTTTAAATACATGAGGTTTTCTTCCAAACCCTTTCTTTTTGTTTGTCTTGCTTAAGTTTCAGAACAGTCTAGTTGCATTTATGACACAGCAACAACAAACTGGAATTTTCCACTGTTTGGCCGTAAATTTGGCGCTTGTATTCTATTCCATTACCAGAAGGAGGAAATGGGTACTTGATTTACTAATGGGTGTCACAAAGTGCTGTATACTTTAAAGGTCAGATCTAACTAATAATGAAGTATATTGTGGTTGTTACTAATATACTATTGCAGTTGTTATTGCCATTGTTATTGTTGTTGCTGTTGTGTTGTTATCATCACTATTTTAACTTTAAACTTTAAATGTAACAGTCTAGGATTATTACCTAATAATCTGTAGATTATTCTTAGAATCAAACTTAATCGATTCAGACAGCAGTACGGCTATTGATGCTGATGGTAATATAAAGGAATTAAATTCTTAGAAGTAAATCATGCACATATCTATGTACTCCGCATTCAACATAACCCGTAGTACAGGGCAGACAGGTGGGGGTCGGCAGCTCGAGGAAACCCTCTTCTGGCAGCAGACTCCTAAACATTTGTCTCTTTTAATGCATAGTATAGGACACTCAACAAAGGATGGTCCGGTTACTCGGGGGCTGCTCCCCTCTGGCAGCTGGTCCAGTCACAGAGAAAAAAACAAACAAACAAAAAAAAAAAAAAAAAAAACGAATCCCTTGTAACACACATCATTAAGATCATTCTTGTTATTATGAGCATCAATCGGTCTGCGATTAATGTACCTTTCATGAATAAATGTGGAGTATGTTATGTATCAAACATTTTGATACAGAGTAATGTTATATGGGTTGTAATGGTGATGATGAATAACGATAATGCCAACACGGTAATGAATTCGGTATGGGAAACAGAAATAATACAATGGTTGTAGAGTGTGAGATACTGTGAGTGTTGACCTGGTATAATGCAGTATGGCATCTGTTGAAATGTAACCAACTCGGTTGATAGTTGTCTTGTAAGATGGTAAGAAATATGCAGTGTTGTTAGTTATTGTTATTTAAGTTTATGAACAGGGGTGGGAGTCAATAAGCTTGTCTTCTTCCCACTCCTTTTCGAGTTAGAATGTATATTATTATTTTTTTCTTTTTTGTTTTTCTTTTATTGTGTATATATATTTTTCTGTTTTTTTCTTGGATTTGTGCCTTAGCTCGAAATAAAAACTCAAACTCAAACTCAAACTCAAACTCCATTATTTGGTGAATCGTTCTAAACCAACTGTTCAATAGATTTATACTGACCTTCCACTGATACCGAGGTGTTTTTCCATGCTTTTTGAGTCATGATGTGAGCCCGCGGAGAGAGTAGGAGGAGAGACTGTATCGTTGACCCTCTGCTAAAACAGGTTCTATTAACTCTTTATATCGCCCGCTGTTGTCAATCCCCCTTTCTCACATGTCCATTGTAAATTACGCATCCGAAAGAAGTCATGTCTCATAAGTCCGGGCCATGAGTCCATGAGCTTCTTGTATTCCTCTCTTTTGTGGAAGTCTTGCTTTGAGGAATGTACCGTAAGGCGTGGTGGCGCTGCTGTCGTTTGGCTTCCACTTTGACCTTTAGGAGTAGATTGTGAACAGAGCTGCTGTGGTGAGGAGATAACGCGCCACAATAACGTCGGTATAAGTCATCTGTGCCAATGACTGTGCCAATGTGAAAGCAACGTCTGAAAGGTCAAAGCGTATCAAAAGAATCTTAAGTAAAGGAGGCTTTTTTTAGTCATGTCAAGGGGCCCTACGTGTTGTGAAATCCCTGTTCACACGGGATTAGAATTATCTGGGGACCTCGGTAAAACTATATGTACCCTAGGACGTGGGTACGTTTTTATGGGCATTAGCGACAAAAGCCAGGTCTTACCGAACGCTACGACGAACGCCATCCTCTTCTCATGAGACAGCAGTTTCCTTTCTCTTTCAATCTGTTCCTTCTGATGCAGCCTCCTCCATCTCTAGTTCGCACCAAACGCATCCAAACTTTCCCCCGGAGCCGCCATGTTGGTGTCTCTCTTGACGGGCTTGTGATTCCGTGTCACACTGTGGTTTGTTTTCTCTTTCATACATTTTCAACGGATAAAGAACAGCTTCCGGGTCAGAGAAATGCTTTGATGCCATGATGTTATTAATATTGCTGAACACCAACATGTCAATTCGCACGAAACTACAATCACCTGAGGACTTTGGAGTTTGCAAACACAGGCTAACACTGCCTCTGCTCTTGACTCCCTCCATAGCTGCCTTTTGGACATTAAACAATGGCTGGCCCAGAATTTTCTCCACCTGAACAAAACTAAATCTGAGTTTGTTCTCTTTGGCTCCGTGGATGTCCCTCAAATTCAGTCAGTGATGCCGTCAGGAACCTGGGAGTCGTCTTTGACCGAGAGCTGAACTTTAAACAACAAATAAATGCTGTATTCAAATCCGCTTTTTACAGCTGCGCTTTTTGACCAAGGTGAAGCCCTTTCTCTCGCGCCAAGACCTCGAAAAGGCGACTCACGCGTTCCTCAGTTCTCGGTTGGACTCTCTACCCATAGTCATCACTCCAACGGTTACAGTTGGTGCAGAACGTAGCAGCCCGTCTTCTCACCGGTTCATCCAGACACAGCCACATCACTCCCGTCCTCTCCTCCCTGCAATGGCTCCCGGTCTGTTTCCGGATTGATTTTAAAATTTTAATGTTTGTTTTTAAAGCTCTTCATGGTCTCGCTCTGCTATATTTAACAGAGATGTTGACCATACATCGCCCCAACAGAGCTCTCCGGTCTGCCCATCAAATGGTTCTGGACGTGCCCAGGTCGAGGTACAAACAGTGGGCCGATCGTTCCCTAAACTGTGGGACAGCCTGCCCCTCTGTCTGCGTGTTCTCACAGATCAGTCTCTGTTTAAGTCCAGATTAAAGACTCATCTCTCCAAACTGGCATTTAACACCTAGAACGCACTGATTTATGTCTAGGATGTAATAATTTCATGTTTTTAAGTTGTTTTATCTTTCTATGAAGCACTTTGGTCTTCCTTGTGTCGTTGTAACGTGCTATATACATACACTTTGATTTGCAGAATTACCCAAAGTTAAAATTGGGAGAATTTGAAGGCCCACCTTCCAAATTTCCGACATGCACGGGAATAGAAACTCCAAGGACATCAGTAATTTTACGTTTCACCCCAGGTCCCTTGATCGTTCTAATCCCGTGCGTATAGGTCTTAAGTTTCTACTTGTGTTTCTTGAACATGACATAGAGGGATGCCAGTCTAACATCTTTGTGCCAATTCTTACCTGATCATTGTGCTTTCAATGGGTTTCTCCCCTTCTACCTGCCTTGAAGCTCTTTCCTGTGGGTTGTCAAAAATGAAAAAATGAAAAACGCTACCCAGATATGAATCGATACTAAATCTAAACAAGGCACTCTTTTGAACAGGTATACTCACTCCTTTCGTATGCGCAGAGCAGCCTCTTCTAAACTCACAAGCTACGAACCGAGGACTGGCTCCTGAGCGTAGCAGCAGCTGCACAAATGGTCCCCAATCAAAACAGGTTTTTTTAAACGTACTTCACTCGCCGGGCTCTCTCACAGCTGCGCAAATACAGACTTTCCCTTCAGACGTCTACCCATTTGGACTGAAATGGCTCCGAACGGGCAGCTCACCTTGACAGCAAACCGCTCTCAGGGTGAACGCTTCACTCCAAACGGACGTAAATGTGATGCAAAGATCCAGTTTAAAGCGGAGGCAGGGAACAGTTGTTAAAGTGGCTTATACAACACTGCGGCCACACACTGTTTTATGTCGTGTTCTCTGTTGGTGTCACACATATACTGTCAACCACTCTACCACCGTTTCTAAAGTGTCATTTTCCACCTAACCCTTCCACACGCGCCCGTCCTGTGAGAGCGCGCTCCAATCGCTCCCCCCATAGTCATCTTTATCAGGCTGGAGAAATAAAGTTTTTAAATAGAATCAATTTACACTAAAGGGCCCCGGGGGAGCGCGGGAGCAGAGCGGCAGCACTTCATTTGATAAGTGAAAGCAGCGCCTGGCCCGGGGGCTCCAGCAGAAACATATCTGCACATCTGTACCACGAGCTCAAGCACCGCGCACGCGCCGTCCGCAACACGGCGAGAGGGAAGGGGAAATGTGGGAATACGACAGGGACAGAGGCTACAGTGTGTTGAAACTCTTCCTGGAGTAGTACATCTTGGAAATTGCCTAGGTTTACAAGGGTTAAATTGCTTGAGATGTAAATAATAATAATAATATAATAATAAAAATGAGTGCAGGGATGTTTTGAGTGCAGAGTTTGTTCTAATGAGCAAACGTCCAGTCCTGTTAATAAGAAATGTGTGCAGTCAGTTGGTGGTTGAGTGTTTTTTTTACCCTTATTCAACCAGGAAAGTCCCACTGAGAATAAGAATCTCTCTTTCAGGGCAGTCCTGGCCCCAGAGGCGAACCTATTTACATGTTTTAAGTGGTAGGGGAAACCGGAGTACCCGGAGGAAACCTACGCAGACACGGGGAGAACATGCAAACTCCACACAGAAAGGCCCCGTCCAGGTGGGAAGGTCCTTTTACTCTCTGTATAATATTTACTGACTTCACTGACTTTATATTATCTACTGTAACATCATCTGTCATGAAAAGGACTGACGTTTACAGTAGGGTTTGTTTTTAACCTTTGAAATGGGTGTTATGTGAGTAAAACTTACTTCACTTACAGCTATCTATTAATTAACTAATGAAAAAAAAACATTACACAAAGATCACTGGACTTTTCTATAATCTACACTAAATATCCTTGGGTATAAGACGAAACAACTCACATAAAGTGATCTGATCATCATAACTTGTACATTACAAATGTGTTAGAGCATTTCATAAGCTAAAATACAAACACCGCTCTGATGGACGCTCCAGCAGTGGCTATTTTATTTTATTAGGTGATCCAATCATAATTTCTGTCCCAGCTTTGATTAGTTGACTAGCTAGCATTAGCATACTGTTGCTAGCCTCAGCATTACGCGCTGCTAGCAACAGAAGCGTTTTGAGCTCCAAAATGAGATACAGCATGGCCATATTCATTTATATTTAGTTGGTGAAAGGTTCAGTATCGGATATTTATAGCCGATACCCGATATTGTATTTTTTCCCGTATCGCCACCCATATTGGATCGGCGCATCCCTACAAGTTATTTTCGTTCCAAAACCTTCCATGCGTATTTCTTGCTGTTTCTTGTGTGTTCTCAAATACACTTGTTGCCAAATAAAAGGCATATGTCTCCAAAATCCCCGCCACGGACTATGGCTGGAGAACGAGAACTGTGTGTAATTGTAACGCGGCATTTGAGTATGCGCAGTGTAGGACCGACCCTTATTGAAATTCCTTTGAAACGCCGATATATCCCGCGTACAGGCGCTCGCTAATCCACATTCCGCGCACACAGTCGGTGGGATGTAAGTACGCCGCTCCTCTCTGTCCTGTCTTCGAGCCGAGCGGAGAGGAAACTCCAGTCAGATAAGGATATTCAATTAGCGTTTGGTTCCCGGCTGGTGCCTGCGCGTGCTGCGGGAGTGAAGGGGGGCAGAGGGGAGGGGAGGTACGTGCGCACACACACACACACACACACACACACACACACAACACACACACACACACACACACACACATACACGGGCAGCTGGCATATGGCTCGCACACGCTGGAGCTGGAAATGACACTGATATCAGATACTGTAAGTGCGTCCCCTCACTGTACCCGCCGCCACTCTTCCCCGCGGGATGTCAAACGCTGCCGGAGCCCGGAGACGCGCACGCCTCGCTGGGTTTGCCCAACACGCCCGGGCTTGGAGATATAGAGCAAAATAACTGATTTTTTGGGGGAGGGGATTAAATGAAAGAAGAATGGGGCGTGAATGTGTGTGGAAAACGTTACGGAAATGTTGGAAGTGTGTGCTTTTGGAGCATTGTTTCTGGAAAAAAAACTGCATGATTTGGTACTGGTGTTTCCAAATAATGTTCTATGCCATAGAACAGGGGTGTCAATCAATCCATCCATCCATCCATCCATTTTCTTCCATTTGTCCGTTGCCGGGTCGTGGGGGAAACTGTTGGAGCTGCCCGAATCACATTGCACCAGCCCCTATTGCTCCTCCTGCAGGTGGTGGGTCCACAGAAGGACGGCCTCATGGTTCTAACCGGGCCTGTTGGTCTCTCATAAGGGGCTTCTGAACCGCTCTTTGTCTGACCCGTCACCTAGGACCTGTTTGCCATGGGAGACCCTACCAGGGGCACCAAGCCCCCGACAACAGAGCTCCCAGGATCATTCGGGCGCTCAAACCCCTCCACGTTATGGTGGCGGTTCCAGGAGGGGTCAGGGGCATAGACATATTATTAATAGACCGTCATTACTCACTACTCCCCGTTTACCACAATGACCACGTTCGAGGGGGAAATCATGGCAGATTTACAGGCTCCTCCTCCCCAGCTCTGACGAAGCATGTTCCCAATAAGGCATAAGGGCGGGATCTTCACTGTAGACTCGGCCCTTGCGTGACGTGTAGCTCGCGCAGCTCCAATGCTAACAGTCCGACCCTTATTAAGTATGAGATTTCTAAAATGTATCCTACGATAACCAGCCCGGTGCCTCTGATTGTGTCTAACCCAGCGTAATCACAGGAGAATATCTAGCTGTAGACAGTTCCAAAAAATTAGGCACCGGGCATTAAAGTTGTTTTTAACGTGTCTTAAGTGCAATGCATTCCAATGGGGAACTAGCGGCTATATGGCGGTACTACAGCAATGGCGGCCTCCAGTGTCGTCATCACAAAGCAGAGCAGCCAGCGGCCATTGGTCAGGGGTGTCAAACAAATTTTAAATCAAAATGATACCCCTCTGTATATTTTATACACAGGGATATCAGACTTTTGCCGCTTCCTGCTAATCTGGAACGAGCCCGTGCAATCAGATTAGTTTATTTGCGGTCACGTGTTATTCGTGAGCAGCGTCACTCTTGGGATGCGGAAGTCCCTCAATAACAATCTACGGGCGCCGCAAGGGAGAGCCCAGAGCTTTTTTCTAAAATGGTATTAAATGCCTAAAAACACATCGGGAGTAGGTGACTTTTGTGATTCATAATCCTGTTTGAATATTAACGCAGAACCGCTAATAACACCACTGATTGTCCTTCGCTGATTGGTTTACTCCGCTTCCTGTTTGCTTGCGTTCCACTGTGGAAATGTAGTTGACGCAGACTCTTACCAGACTGGATTTTTCTAGACAAAGGAGAATTGGTTCTCTGCATCTGATCATCCTTCAGTGCCGCCTGTAGGAGCAGTGGGCAGCCACAGTGCAGCACCTGGGGGCCGATCTCCAGATGTGGAGGCAGATTAATGGTCAGAATCAGCTGGTAGGAGAATTTAACCTATTTAACATGTTTTTAGAAGCTGGAGAATCTGGAGGAAACGTACGCAGACACGGAGAGTCTGCAAACTCCACACACAAGGCCCCGTCCGGCAGGGATGGAGCCCGGAAGCCACTGTGCCGCCAATAGTGCTATGGCTGTGGCCTACAATGCAGGGTTGCTACACTATGAATAAACATAGGAAGGCATTACGAACTTGGAATAGTTGCTGTTGGAGAAAAAAAATAATTCACAGCCCATATCCATCAAACCAAATGTTAAAGAATTGAATTACAATACACTTCAACTACTTTGTACAGTGCTTCAAGCCAACTATTCAAAACAAACTCCGTCATGTCCTGAAATGACCAGCCATTAGGAAGTATTAGCCTCGCATTCCCCGATCCATCTTTTAGTGTGATTGTAAACCCGCTTCTTAATTTGACACAGATAAAGACAAAGATGCCTCCTACAAAAAAAACGTCCTCCTTCGGTCTCATCTCTTCCCCTCTCCTCTATCCCCATCCCCCCCACCCCCACCCCACCCCCCTCCCTATAAATCTAAACCCGGACAGGTCCAGCAGACTCTCCGCGCAGTCAATCTTTACCGACTTTGTTGCGCTATCGATCGGTCCGCGCTATAAGTTTGTCCTGCCTTCTCCCTATTCCCAATATTGATGCCCCATTTTGCCTCTGGGAGAAGAACAGAACCACGGCTACAGGCCTGGATTTACAACCTGCTTGTTTTTAAATGACCCTACAATCACTTCGCGATCAAAATACGGCGTCGGAGTGAGCGATGGGAGTTGGAGTTCGGAATAGTAGCCGCAGAGGGATTCATGGAAAACCTGTTTTTTTTCTTGGGAAGAGGTGATGGTTGCAAGGCACTCGGGGTGATAAAGTCTGAAGGAAGATATATATGGACAAGGAAGGGAGGTTGGTCGATGGGGCGCTATGGGAAACTGTCACATAATGAAGACGAGTTGGCCATTTGGTGCTCATTGGGCGATCGCACATGTGTTGAACAAACGCACTTCTAAACAGGCTCAGGTAGTAGTGGTAGATCAGTGGTTCAGCTCCAGTATTGTCTAGTGCATACTTTTTGGTGTATTCTTGGGTATGTATCCTATGTCTGAATGGTCGTGGATACTGTCATCCAAGGGGTTGTGGATGAAATGGCACGAGGCAGTCTGGATGTCTTCAGTAGAACTTTAATACTAACATTACAGGCCTGGAGACATTTGAACAGTCAAAATTGTGCATTGATCATCGAGAGAGTCTGCCGATACTTCCTCATGAGAAGTAAATAACATTGGTCGTGCTTCATATTGATAAGTCTGAATGACTACGTTTTAAGAATACGCCGCATACGAGCCAAAAGTAAAACACAGTGGGATGGACATACATTCTAAATGTTCTTGTTTGACCATACAATATGACTGGTTATACAAGATGGATTGGTACAATATGACCAATTATAATCAATACTAGTTAAGGCCGACAAATATTTGAGATGGCCGAATTGACGGTTTTATCAATTTCTTCTCAGTAAAGTTTCCGATGGATACTAAATGGCAATATTGACTCCTTTTAGAATCACTGCCTTTGATGATGCCACTGGAGAAACAGAACAGAATGGATTGAGCATTCTGGCTATGCCTTTTCAGTTTGGCATTGATTCAGGAAAAAAAAGTAGTTACTGGTACTGAAAGTATCAATACTTTTTGGTATTGATATCCAAGTACACATCCATATTCCCTGCATTTTGTTAACAGATAAAAACTATTTCCTGCATTCTTTTAACAGATAAAAACCATAAGACTGAGCACTTTGCGAGGACTTGAACCCATGACGCTAAGGCTAGAACAGTATTCCGCGCCGTTCATGAGGAGCCACCTCCCCACTAGGCTCTCAAGGCATGACATTTGTGCATTTTGAAGGTCCTTTATACCACAACCAAACCCGTTCTGAGCCAAGGTTACGGAATCATTGATTTGTTAGCATGCTGTTCGCTAAATATGGCTGCTTGTATTTTCTTTTCGACATGCATTAGTTACCCTTCCAACTGGCAACACCTGAAACACCTGAACCTGTGCAAGTCCTTCCCTCTAAAGTCCCACTCTCTCCTCTCACTGGTTTCAAGCGCCACTTGTCAAAATCGTGTGAAATTTCATAAGTATTAGCGGCTAATGAAGGCCGGAGGAGAGGAGTCGGTCTCTATGGGGGAGGCAGGACAGCGGAACAAACCCATGGGAACGCAGCATTGTTTGGACTGATAGCGCACAACATAATTACCTACCAACAAGGTTACAGCATGTACCGCACAGAGAGGAGAGGGAATTCTAAATAGCGAGGAGATTGGGGTTGGAGGTTGGAGAAAGGAAGGTGTGGAGGAAGGGGGGGTGTACTTTTCCTTGGGGACGACCCACTGCCTCATTTAGGAGAAATTAATTTCACCAAATTAGCAGGAGAGATGGTACAGGCCTAATTGCGGGTGAAAGAAGATGGTTTCTGATCCAAATAGAGCTGTAAGTAGATCACGGATATATCACTGCTGCTTGTATGAGCGGAATAGAAAGAATTGAGGTTTTTAAGTGAGAAAAACAGAACAGACAACACACAAAACAGCTGTGAGTGCCTAAAGGGAGTAGTTGTAGTAATATTAGGAGTAATGGTATACAGTCTTTGTTTTAGTTTTGACTTCTAGGTTTGTAAAATGCTTATTTATCGGTTATGTTATTTTGTTCCCATTATAGAATTGGTGACTTAATTGCCCATAGCAAATTAAAGGTGATGTACCCAATTTTGTTTTGTTTTTATAAAAAACAAGACAGATCATTGAGTGCAGTCGGTGTCATCTATGAATTGTTTGTTGCTGCAAACTTGGAAGTAGCACTGATGCGTCACCATGCTTGTTGTTATTGTTGCTGCTATTGTTAGCATTAGCAAGTCTAATTTGCTCCCAGACACTTGTGCCTCGTGAATTTGGATATCAAGAATGTGCTAGGAAAGTTGTGATGGATTTTTTCCCACCATTACAAACTGTTCACACATTAGTTTCTCTCTTCACCGGCATGTGGCGAGGTTTACAAAGCAAAGACATAGCAGCAGCAAAGCTAGTTCAGCTAGGTTGCGTAGTTTTTGCCGAAGATCTGCTTCCACACTTAAGACTAAAATGAAGGCAGTGAAGTGGAAAGGCAAGGCAGGCAAGTTTATTTGTAGAGCACAATTCATACACAAGGCAATTCAAAGTGCTTCACAGTTGCAGAAAATTACAAGAAAACAGATAAATCAATCAATAAAACATCAACATAAAGTTAATCAATGACAGTAAAAGGCAAGAGTGCAGATAAATACTTTCAGTTTTCATATGCACGGGTAAAAAGAGCTGTTTTCAGCCTGGATTTGAACATTGTCAGAGTTGAGGCTGTCTCACATCCTCATGAAGACTGTTCCAGATTTTAGCTTTAGCCTCAGCGTGTTTATTATTGACTCTGGGAACCACCAGGAGACCCCTCCTGAAGTTCTCAGGGCCCGAGATGGTTCATACGGCTCTAACATGTCAGAGATGGACTTTGGTGCTAAACCATGAAAAGACTTGTACACAAGCAGAGCTGTTTTAAATTCTATTCTCTGAGTGACAGGAAGCCAGTGCAGAGACCGGAGCACTGGACTAATGTGGTCGTATTTCCTTGTTCTTGTCAGGACTCGAGGAAACAGTGTGTTTGCCCGCGACGTCACTTTTCCGAAGTCGAACATGATGGCGATACTCACCCATGTACTCACCTATCAAAACAAACAGTACCGCGAAGTTTGAAACAGCAAAATTGTTTATTTTGTGTTCTCGGCCGTCATAATACATCAGACAGAGAAACTACTTTGCAGTACTACCGTTTACCCAGAGTTGTGCAGAATAAGGGAGAGCAGACAGATCAATTATCTAAATAAAGGGGACGATAGATTGCAAGCCTCAATCAGAATTTGGACGGGAAAAATCTGGATAACATCCGAATTTGCGCAGCTCATTTTGTAGCCGGTATGTGGATTTTACATTTAATGAACAGGGTTAGGCCTATGTGTAAAAAGGTTAACATCACATTTGTAATTAGCAAGGTTAATTCCAACATGATCTCTAGTTAGAGGTGAGAAATATACACACACAAAAATATTACACACATTTCTAAGAGTGTTATATCAATTTCATGTAAAGAGCATGATATCAAATATTGATGAGAAAATTGATTCACTTACGGGAGGCAAGATAGCGAGATCGCCACTAAACAAACTGGCCTCTGTTTTCATTTCATGGATCTTCAGTTTGTTAATAAAACATTGTTTTTTATTTTGCATTCAGTCTTTCGTTGTACAACTGGCCAACTGTGTGAGAAGTTTTGGGGTCCGATCTCGAGGGTTTATCGCGAAACCTTGTGTTTTTGTCCAAAATTTACAATCCGTCTCGTTAATTGGCACGAGCTATATCTCCAGCATGGCGGCACATCCGGGTCTGAACCAGATTTGTGACGTTTGTGAAAACACCCTATAGAAAAGCTTTCTCTGTGACTCTGTGTGTTCAATTTGTAGTGGCAGAGCTAGTGTTTAGGCTGCTCTAAACATTAGCAATAGCCTGTAGAAATGAGCTTCCACACAGTAAACAACACGAGAGAGCATGTGTACGTTTTTTGTAGGTTTTTGGTTAGCTGTGAAACATGAAATTAGATCGGTGTGTGTAGAACCAAGAGTCCTTGTACAAAAATGTCCACTTTAGCTGAAAAATACTATGCTAAAGCTAATTTTCTAAACCCTGAATCTGCTTTCCTCTGATTCCCTTCTATACGTGTAATTGGAGAGGCACTGTGTTATATGGATGGGCTCCACACAGGACCCCCCACCCTGCCGGCAGCTGGGCCCACGCAACAGAGTCATAAAATCTGAACACAATAAATCGCGACTTCACTTTAAAAAAAACAGAGAAAAAAATGCGGCGGAGTTGTGCACATTCGCCTGGGGGAAGCCATAACCTTTACTGGAGCGAAGAAGTAGATTTAAAATACGGCACAGTAGTGAGCACTCCCTAATGCTGGGTTTAGTGAGCTGACAAGTGCTAAAGACCGCGTTTACTCCTGCCATCAATCATGTCAAGGAGGTAGACAACGTTTCTGTAGGCTTTGGGAATGCTCGTCGTAGGAATGGGCTCTTAAGGCGAGACCCTGCAGGTTAGAGATATCAATTTGACACTTTTGCTGTATTGATTATTGACATGAATGCAAGACAAAATGTATTGCAAGATTTCTGTCATATTGTATTTTCATATCAAAATACGGTTACCTACGCGTATGGCCAAAGTCGCCTTTGTTTTTCGACGACCAAATACCAGTAATGTTTAGAACCAGGTTTAAACTAATGGTTATAATTTGTTGTTGACATACTGATAACACGTCTTTCTTCAGAGGGGATTTGGGGGATTCTAGAATAAGCTAGTTATCAGTGAAAATAAATCTGTTAAAATCCAAGTTTCGCCTTGTTTCAAAACGTAGATATGGACAAAAACATAACTTCAAAAATATTGTTACGCACATGACTGGAAGGTTTGGTGTAGGGCTGCACGATTAACCTTCATCAAATTGAGATTGAGGTTTTAGCTACAGCGATGACCTAACCTCATGCGTCTCTAGCCGTTTGAGAGACAGACATGTTCACCAATCAGAATTATTAAGCCTCGCTTCCTTTGGCTGTTGGCCAATCACAAATGGCTGCAGGAGAATCACGTTTTTCTGCGCTGCATTCACGTAAAACAAACGCCACTGCAAAAAGTCATTGACTAGATTCGTTTAAATGTCTCAATTTGAGCGTAATAATCACATTTGAGTTGTTTTGACTAGTTAAGATGTAGTTGGGCATTTGACTTAGATTATTTCACTTGTTCTGAGATACTTCTGACTTGTTTCCATACATTTCGTCTTTATCTCAAGTAATTTTCTTTGCCAATGGGGTAAGAGAATTGTTTCTTATCCCATTGTTTTACTTTCTTATTTCGAGCAAGATTACCTTAGAAATCGTCTGAAATGTCCTCAAACTGGCGAAGTAAACTTGGTCAGATCAGGAAAAACATCTTAAATGAGTGAAAACCGCTCAAAATAAGATAATATTTCCTCAATTCAAGTAATTTGATGCTTGATATTTACTTTTGTTGTGCGTGCGTCTCGCGAACTGCAATCTGTTCTCACTCCTCCTAGCAAACGACGAGCGTTTCGGGACCAGCAGGTCAGGTTGTGTCACGGAGTCATCATTTCACTGCATTCAGCTGAGTTTAAATGTATCATCTTTACAGCAGGTTTTTGAAAATGAGGCGCATTTTCATTAAAAAAAAAAAAGCAGCATTTTGCAGCTTGTGGTTCGTAGAATGCATTTATGTCGCTAAATCGGGAGTAAGAGTGTGAGAACACCGCGTTATTAGAGAATGATTCAGACGAAGCATGTTTTTCTGACAGCTCCATAAAGTGCCTCTTTGCCTTTTGCAGATTGAAGCTTATATGTAATAACTGCGTCCAGGATGTTTAACAGCAGTTTTAGAAGTTTATCTGCAGCTCAATTGCATGAAAAAAATAAAACATTGGTTATACATAAAAATATTAAAATCACAAATTGATTTGCCATATCTGTCCGAAAAATTGCAATGAGGTTTTTGTGCAGCCCTAGTTTTTTATGACTTTCAGGTCTTCCTGGGTATTTGCGGGTGACCTGACAAGACTCCAGATGGCGCGAAGAAGCGACATGGAGGTGTAAGCCACGGGGTTAGCAAGTTTTTATTTTTTTACGACGGCATCAAAATAACTGCAGTGTTTGCGATTTGATCATCACGACCAGGCAAATTGCAATGTTTGATTGGATCGTGATTTATCCTAGAACCAAACCTCTTGCAGACAACCTCTAAAACTCCTCTTCAAATCCAGAAAAGAACCAGTATTAGACCGACAAAATTGGCTGCGAGGCAACGTGCAACCAACTCTGTGATGTGACACCTTTTTGTGTGTGTGTGTGTGTGTGTGTGTGCATATTTTTGCACAATCAAGGGTGTATTCATAGCGACATATTGCACAGTGTTATAGTAGGCAGCAAGCTGTTGTGTTCCAGGAGAATGCGGACTGCGAGATGTCAAGCCGTCAAGTCGTGAGCGCGGGCGGGTGGTGCGTGTGTGCACGTTAGCGCATTAGCAGATGGGGGGGGGTTTGTTTGAATAAATGCATGAGATGTAACATGGCTGTCCCGTAGAGCGATCCGTCATGGGCTCTCTCCTTAGCACTTCCCAGCTTCCTCGCCTGCCGCCTGACAACTTCCCGACACCGAGCGCATGGTGTTTTGTCAAAAAGCCCAGGCGAAAAAACCTCCCGTGGATTAATGGCATTCCAAAATCGCTGGCAGTGGCGTGCGGCTTGTGTTGTGTTGCCTTTGTGATATCCTTAATTATTAGGATTCCAAGAAATGCAGTCACTTATCATCTCTAATTGTTGCCCGTAACTCGCATTTGCTCACTGCCCTCGGTTTCCCGGTGGGTTTCTTGTTTGCAGTGTCATCCTCTTGTTTGAATTCATGCAGCTTTGAGTAATCCTCCACTTTGGTTGTTTCTTCTTCTGCTGCTTCTACTAATCGGTATTTCCTGGATTTTGTGGCGACATCGAGGGATAGACAAAACTGTCCTCGGCCGCATTTTAAAATGCCACAGATTATCATTGCCCCATTCTGAGCAGCTGTAAGTGTGTTCGTCACAGCGCCACGGATTTGTTAGCATGCCAGTTGCTAAAAATGAAAGCTTGTATACATTGTTTGATTAAAGTGTTCCAACGTAGGCTACATCTAAAAAGTGGCAAAATAGCTCCTTTCTCGTGTTCCTTCAGCTTTGAGGCCGACGCCATGAGGTCGATCGTGAGGAACCTTTGTCAGTGAAGAACAGGAGCTTCAGCAGCTCAGGACAATCTGAACCTTCCTAACCCAGCGGAGGGAACAACCAGCTGAAACATAAAGACTACAAAATCCACACAATGGACTACAATATACGCTCCATATCCTCCTGCACGGCAACATGTGTAATGTTATTACCATTAACATTACCAAAATAATCCGAGCAACTGCACAAATGTCACAATCATGTGTTAAATAAACGCCACTGTTCAATTATCACCAGGGCTGGACTGGCAGAAAAAAATCGGCCCGGGACTTTTGGGTCAAGACCGGCCCTCTAAAACAATCTGTCATATTCAATGCAATAGTCGAGGTGAAGAACAAAACAATAAGCCCTGGGCTTGAACTAAAACAGTATAAGCTACGAATCGAGGACAATAGCTGCATGTTGTTTCTGCCAAATTCAAGCTAACACCTCATAGCACTCACTGCTTTAATCTTGTCATTTACAACTTGATGGAACGTTTAGTAATTTTTAGGGCCGGGACTCGATTAAAAATATTAATCTAATTAATTAGAGGCTTTGTAATTAATTAATCGAAATTAATCGCATATAAATATTTGACCTGAGAACAGTGAGAAGTAAGTTTTTCATAAGGATTTTTAGTATACCATTGAATAATGACTGAATACATAAGCTTAAGCAACAAAATATTGTTTATTTTTGTTCAACAGACCAGTGCAATATTGCCATTAATTGTGCGTCTGCAGGAAAAAAGGAAACTGAAGTGTGGAAAGCAAAGTGTGATTAATTTCGATTAATATTTTTAATCGCACTAAACCTCATGTAATTAATTAATCGCAATTAATCGAAAAAAGTCCCGGCCCTAGTAATTTTACAAACAATCTTAAAATATGCGTCCCGTTAATGAGGTCCCTGTCGCGACTGCAACACAAATAAACTTCTCAAACCCAACCAAATTATCACACTGTAGATTTAGGCAATGAAATGGTCAAACTCACCACGGAGTTAGAGAGATGTTTAGAGAAAATACAATTCCCAAAAACACCAAAACATTGTAAATCCTTTCATTGGAAACTAGAAGCTATTTCCAAACTGCGCGCACTGACGACGAGGGGGCAGGAGGGCAGGCACATGTACCACTGATGCGCCTGTGATGGGCCATTGGATGATTCCATTCCCGAAAGCATGGGTCACGGGCTGCGTAAAAAATAAAAAAAATTAAATCTAGCGCACCGGCCCATTTTGGAACCGGCCCACCGGTCAAATGCCCGGTAAAATATAAGCCCAGTCCGGGCCTGATTATCACTAATATTCACCAAATCCTATCCTTTAGTTTGCTTTCACAGCAGAGTTTATGCAAATGAGCCATGTGGGCTTAACAAAAGTGTGTAACGTTGCCATAAATGCATAGATTTCCTATAATAAAACTTTCAGGTGCTGCATGACCTCTTTTATACTTTTGTACATTTCGGACATTGGTCATATTTTTATTGAATGAAACGTCCTGCAGCAAAACTGTAAATCATTTCAGACTCGGCCCGAGTTCGGAAACCTTCAGGAGGCAGTGCAGTGGCTTGTGGGATTGTTCTTAGCTCCTTATGGGCTGATTAGGAACATCAATCAATCAATGGTTTTGTATAGCCCAATATCACAACAGCAGTTGCCTCACAGGGCTGCACGAAACATTAAGGCAATAAAACAGAAGAGTAAATAAGGCAATGTAAAGTTCAGGCAAATTAAGTAAATACAGTGCCTTGCGAAAGTACTAATACACCTTGAACTTTTGCACATTTTATCATGTTTACAACCCTAAACGTAAAGATTTTATTTCGAATTTTTTACTGAAAGTTCACACACAAGTAACAGACAACTGTGAAGTGAAAGCAAAATGATACATGATTCTGTTTACAAAAAATAGAAAAGTGAAAAGTGGGGCGTGCATAAGTATTCATACAGCATGAATTAATACTTTGTGGAACCCCCTTTTGCTGCAATAACAGCAGCAAGTCTTCTGGGGTATGACTACAAGGTTTGCACATCTAGAGACTGACATTTTATCCCATTCCTCTTTACAAAACAACTCAAGCTCTGTCAAATTAGAAGGAGAGCGTTTGTGAACAGCAGTTTTCAGGTCTTTCCACAGATTTTCAATAGGATTTAGGTCAGGACTTTGACTGGGCCATTCTAACACATTAATATGTTTGTTTTTAAACCATTCCATTGTAGATTTAGCTTTGTGTTTAGGGTCATTGTCCTGCTGGAAGGTGAATCTCCGCCCTAGCCTCAATTCTCTTGCTGACTCCAGCAGGTTTTCCTCCAAAATGTCTCTGTATTTGGCTCCATCCATCTTCCCAACTATTCTTACAATCTTCCCAGTCCCCGCTGAGGAAAAGCAGCCCCATAGCATGATGCTCCCCCACCATATTTGACACTGGGGATGGTGCACTCAGGACGATGAGCAGTGTTAGGTTTGTGTCATACATAACGTTTTGTATTTGGGCCAAAAAGTTCAATTTTTGTCTCATCTGACCAAAGCACCTTCTTCCACATGGTAGCTGTGTTTGATCTGCAAAACAGGATTTCTTATGGCCTCCTTTCAATAATGGCTTTCTTCTTGCCACTCGTCCATGAAGGCCAGATTTGTGTAGAGTACGACTTATAGTTGTCCCATGTACAGATTCCCCCAGCTCAGCAGCAGTACGTCGCAGCTCCTCCAGAGTTATCTTGGGAACTTGGTTGCATTTTTGACCAGTGCTCTCCTTGTTCGGTCTGTTAGTTTAGGTGGACGGCCGTGTCTTGGTAAGTTCGCAGTGGTGCTATACTCTTTCCATTTCTGAATGATGGATTGAACAGTGCTCTGTGAGATGTTCAAATCTTGGGAAATCTTTGTATAACTTAACGGCAGGTAGTACAGTGGTTAGCGTTCGTGCTTCACAGTAGAAGGTCCGGGTTCGATTCCCACCAGGGACGGGGCCTTTCTGTGTGGAGTTTGTATGTTCTCCCCATGTCTGCGTAGGTTTCCTCCGGTTTCCCCTACCACTAAAAACATGTACAATAGGCCAGGATGAATGAGAGTGTGTTTGAGAGTGCGCATGGGGGACGACGGATGGAAATTAGCCCAAGGCTACAATCTGGTGTGGCTTGTTCATTAACTTGCACTGTCCCTACCAAATAAACATAAACATAAACGCTGCTTTAAACTTCTCCACACCTTTATCCCTGACCTCTCTGGTGTGGTCCTTGGCCTTCATGATGTTGTTTAGTGACCAATACACCCTGACCATAGCTCTGAGGCCCTCACAGAACAGCTGGAATTATACTGAGAGTAGATTACACACAGGTGGCCTCTATTTAATGGTTGGGGCAAGGTGTGAACATTCTGCAGTCATTAGGAATGTTATAAAGGCAATTTAATGCACTCCGAAAATGCTGTATGAATACTTATGCAGCCCCACTTTTCACTTTTTATTTTTGGAAAAATAACAGAATCATGTATCATTTTGCTTTCACTTCACAGTTGTCTGTTACTTGTGTGTGAACTTTCAGTAAAAAAAATAAAAATAAAATCTTTACGTTTAGGGTTGTAAACATGACAAAATGTGCAAAAGTTCAAGGTGTATTAGTACTTTCACAAGGCACTGTAAGCGTCGGTGGCAGGTGGTGACGAGTGGCACGGGTGTCCCCCTGTCCTTAGACTCTCCAGCACGGTGAGGAAAAACTCAAAAACCCAGCGGGAGAAAGGAGACACCTCGGAGAGAACCACAGAAGGAGAGATCCACTTCCATGGACCGACAGGCTATAGAGACCCACGGCCGAAGGGAGCCCCTGAGAAGATCCAAGATCGCAGACCATCCAGTCCTTGTTGGAGCTTCAGTTCCATCCTGAACATCCTGAAGTTCCTCTGCTAAAGGAGGAATGGTTCCTCTTAGGGGAACCATACAGCTCCTTTCCTAACTCCCTCCTAACTGCACTGACACTTCTGAATGCTCCCTGTGATGACCATGACGCACGTCTGGGCCAACGATGAGGAGAAGGAGGTTCCGAGGATGAATGAGCTTATTTGCTCTTTTTAAATGCAGCCAAGTCCATTAGAGCAAGGAACTTCCGGTCCGGTCCTTCCCTATGGTTTCTGGAAGAATGAGTGCATAATTATTTGACAGTCTATGGGTGCGGATTGCAAAGCAAAATTATAGAATGAACAGTACTCTGCTAAACTACATGAAACACAAACAAAATGGCAGTAGAAGTAAAACCCTTCTGTATGTCGGTGCCTTTTTAGCCAATGCGTCAAAGTTAGTGGTGGTTAATCTGGGAGCTGATCTCTGGTGTTGGTCAGGATTAAATGCTCCGTGGGCCGGATTAAATGTGGCCCCCGGGTCTTAATTAGCCAGCCCCTGTTCTAGTAACAGTTCGTATTTCAATCTTCTGTCGAAGGTATACTGTACGCTCCTGGATGTGTGTGCAACATCCACAGATCATTTCATTTCCTATAACAATAATAATTACAATTTGGATATGTTTTTGTGGCGAGGCTGCCAGTCTCCGTCACCACCCAATCGATAGCATTCTGGAAATATTATACAGAAATAGATATCAGATTTCAATCATTTCTCACCATGATTAATTGCGAAACCCATTCTCCAACTGGAGTGGCCCCCTAATTCGGCGGTAGGTAAAGTGTTTTCGACTCAGCGTGCGACAGACAGCGGTGGGAGAGAAGCCAAAGACCTGCCTCTGTCCACACTGTTCTGCTCCGCCGCGTTTGCAATTTGATTAGAGAAGGCTCCATTTCAGAGGGGCTCAGGGTCCTTAGAGGGGGGGGTGAAGCATCGTCGCTCCTCGTCTATACTGTGTCTACCACCAGCCGGGGGCACCTGAGGACAGGCCAGAGTTGCTTTATTTTGCCCAGCAGCGCTCCTCCGAGTCCGGGGTGAGGCGAGGGCAAGAGGAGAGGGGTCGGACCAGGGGAAGGGGAGAGACGGAGGTGATGGAACGCTTTGTTAAATAGTCGGGAAGTGTCTTGGTGCAAGTAAGGCGAAAGGGCTTTCACTCGGGGGTGTGACGATTCAGGCAGAATAAGAAGGTGGAGGAATGGAGAGTATTGGCATGGAGATTTTTGATGGATTGCTGGTATGGAATTAGATTCAAAAGTAGGGCTGTCGAAGCTTTAACTCACAATCAAAAAAATAATTAGTGCTTTGAACATGAATTTCAACATGAATGTCCATGGGGGACAACGGATGGAAATTAGCCCAAGGCTACAATCCGGTGTGGCTTGTTCATTAACTTGCACTGTCCCTACCAAATAAACCAATAAATAAATAAATAAATTAAATGCAAATGAATCTCATCATATATGTTTGGAGTTTTGACACACGATATACTTGAAAGACAAGGGTTAGCACTTGTATTAAGATATTACATTACATATTGTAAACCAGGGTCTCCAACCTTTTCATATGATCAAAGAGGCTCGTCTAATGATGCTACATTGCAAAGAAAATGATTTTAATTTTGCCCTTATGCTCTACTTTATGAACCTAAAAGTTTGCAGAGATTCTGTTCAAAATGTTCAGCACCCAAAAGAAAATGTCTCTAAAATGTGACATATCAAGTGCATGTAGAAATGTTGAAAGCCAAATGCTTTCAACATTTTGTTTTATGTCAGTATTAATAATGAAATATAATTATTAGAGAAAAATGAACCACGGTTAATTTTAAATTTTACAAGTGTGATTAATTTGTTTAAAAAATGAATCGTTATTAAAAAGGCAATTGTTTATTAAAAGTTATTATGCATCAAACGTCCACAGCGTGATCTGTAGAAAATGATTTCATTCCGAGGCTAAGCTATTGGAAAAGAATGGGACGAAAAGTTTAGGTTAGCCGAAATAGGGCTGGAAGATGAATTGCAATTTGGGTGGTTTCAATCGACCCTACTCCAGGTATAAACTACTCTACTCTGTATTTGAAGTGTTTCCATCAGCCCACCTCACTTCACTGTCTACCTGTTTGGCCCTGGTTCTCACCAGGCCTAGCGAGAAGGGTCTGAACGAAGCCAATGGAGGGGCACGAGATGAGTGGAGCTTCACTTTTCCACAGGACATGACGTCACCTCTACTGGACAGCGCTAGTTTAAACTAATCCAAACTAACCCTAAACCTAACCCTAACCTTAAGGATAGGGAAGTTTACCAAAGGCGTCTTATTGAGATTCCTTTAAATAAATGTCGCGGGGAGATGACGTCATTTCGACTCGCCATCGGCTGCATTCAGACCCTGTTGGGCCTTGCAGGTACTATCAAGGATACAGCCAAAAGCAAAACCATATCCACAGACACGCCCTCGTAACCTTGGACATAGTACCAGATTCTACAAGTAATGGAAACAGAACCAAGTCAAGTAGAGTAGGATAGGGCTGGTGGAAAGTAATCACGTTTAAATGGATTCAATCAGAAAATCACAAGGACTGCAATTAGTTAGCCAGGATTAATAGCCAAATCCACCATCTGTTTGAGTTTAATTATGGATAGTATTTGTTAACTCAGCGGTTTAGATCGATAGATGATCGTTGTGTTAGTTTTAGCAGCTCATATGTCAGTAAGCTACTATAAAAAGTGTACATTGAAAAATAATATTGCTTTGAAAAATCATAGCAATCGCACACTGTGGTCATGTCGTTTGACCCTCTTCTCCTCCCGTAGCAGAGCCTTGACCGTAGTGCAACTTTAATGACCGAACCGTACGAACCGCTTTACGTGCACGCCCTCGCTAACCGTAACCGTATCTGCCTGGGCTTCTCCTAAAGTGACCGGCGCCGTGCTTACGGAAGGGATCCGACCCGCTTCGCTGATGAATGGTCAGCGGCGGCGTGAAACCTGATCTCGGGCTGCACCCGCTGCTCCTGGGTGTCCGGCGCCCAGTCCGGTTCATTTACATCATTAGAAGTTCTCGGTTTTCGTCCCTTCGGGTCCAGGACTGTCACAACACGGCAGAATTACAGCGATCTGCGGTGGTGTAATTGGTGACCGGAAACTCCCCCGCGGGACGTTGGTGTCAGATCGCAGTGATGATGTTTTAAGGCGGAATGCGGGTAATGATGTGATTTATGCCCTTGACGTTCAAACAGTCTGTTTAAGGCGGAACAAAACTCAAGGAAGAGGATTACCCTTGTACTTTTAGCAACTCTTGACTGCCTAGTCTGGTCTAGTCTGGTCTGGTCTGGTCTGGTCTGGTCCGGGTTCTGCAACATCATGTGGCCAACGAATGATAGAGATGGGGTTCATGGCTCTTTAATGGGAGCTGAATCTTCGACTAGCTTCGACTAGATTCATTTTAAGCTTTGAAATGTGTGTCATGGAAATAAAACGTATTAAGCCACAATAAAGGAAAACAATCCTCTACACTATGTTAAGACTTATTATGCAAATTGTATTTCAGTGCCATAAAGATAAAAAAATAATAATAATATAATTAGCCGTTTCTGCTCGTGAGCATTCAATTAACAGTTTAGGGGAGGCCGGATAGAAGGTTTATGCACAACTGCAAACCTCTGGAGGGTCCTACACCTTGATGTTCGTGAGACTCCAGAGGCACCAGCAGCTTCAGATACCTGTTTGCTGCTTTGTAGCAGCTGTTCTCTTAATCTGATGTGTTTGTCTGGCAGAAACCGTCCTCATTGTGCCTTTATCTGCACAAACCTGTGTGTGCTCTGAATCTGTGACAAATCTCTTAACAGTACGATGCGCTTAATCTTTCATGAAATTAAGTTTTTCACACCTAGTCCAAGGCATTTAACTATGTCATGCTTTTCATCAGCAGAGAGATCCTTTTTCTTTCCCATATTGCTTGAAAATGGTGTTCTGCTTAATAATGTGGAACGTCCTTTTTCAGTAGTTATTCCCTGGGCTTACCTGACAACTAATCCTCCCAGGCGTCTGAGATTGATGTCAGTGATTCAAAGAGCCCTGAGACACAATACCATCCATGAGTTTCATTGAATTTTTTTTTTTTTTTACCTTTATGGCACTGAAATACAATTTGCATAATAATTCTTACCATCCATTTATTTGCACAAAAATCGTAGTCTCTGGACAGTAAAAGATTCGTCTTGCTTAAAAAATTCACAAAGAGCCGTTCCATAAACGTCCCATCACTAGATTGAGGTCAGCAAACTATCTGAATGACCAGGACAACGTCAAAACCAGATGATTTGCTACTAATCATTACCAAAATGAATGTCGCCCGCGCTGCAAATGGCCTAAAAAAATCCTAGAGGTGAAATTACTAGCTTAATAGGTTGCATTCACGTTCTTGAATTTCAATTTTATGCCATAATCTCAGATGTTGGACGAGGGGCAACCACAACTCTGTGATAGAGAAACTGTTTTTGAAAGAAATCTCCCAAAGGAAAATTGACAAATGTTGAAATTGGATTCACAAACCTGTCATATTCCTCTTCCTTTCATGGGACATCAAGCACATCATTTTCAATATTGTCTCCACTTTTGGACACCTTTATGATAAAATAATTGGACCTTATTTTATACGTGCAGACAGAGAAGACACTGAAAATAGTTTTCACAGAACTGCCTACCACCTCAATTTTAAACTATAGGCTCTTTCGAATGTTGTGAATGTTGTGACGTCACAAAGTTTTCCACAATTACATACAAAAAAAAGCGAGTGAATCCGCAGCTTGTGGATGACAGTAATCTAAATCTAAACATTATGAGAATTTGTTGAATCAAATACCATTTTATATAAATCGTATACAATGTCTTCCGCACACAAATTATAATGATAAAACGCAAACATAACAATGAAGCGTCGAAAAGGCTGAGGTGCCCAAAAGCATGCAGTGTATGTCCTCTTTTAAGTATATTTGGATATCCTGGCATTAGTGATTCAACTTAAAATATTATGTGTGTGTGTGCGTGCGTGTGTGTGTATGAAAGACAGGTTTATCATGATCATAATTGTATTCATGCACGCTGTCAGTGACAAACAAAGAAACATCAATTTGTACGCTATCTGTCCATTGTCACGGCATCATTCAGAAGTACTTTCTTTGGGACTCGAGTTTCTCACAATATAAATAGCGCAGTTATAAATGTTCAAAGATGTCCTGCACCTACGGGCTGTCTCCTCCTCTCTCTCTCTCAGTCCGGTGACTATATTTACACATCAGACATGTCAAAGCCACCATGAAAGAGTTTGACACAGGCTAAAAATACTCTGCGCGACTTCAGAGGTATTACGCCTGAGAACTTAGAACTACTCGAACAGATGCCATTTCAAGATGTGAAACTAACTCTCCTCGATGGCTGAGTGGAGCCCTTACACTAGAAACTAAAAGGTGCATTATGGAACTTTTTATGTGTGCGTAATGACCTTTTAGTGACCCAGCGACTGTATGGGTGGCTAGCATGGCACCTTTACTTGGCTCCAGGATCAGTTGTTTTCAGAGTTCCTGGTAGGTTTTCACTGCGGCCGGACCCTTCAGAAAACCATTGAAAACAATTGATCCTGGAGTGTTGTAGAGGCCACTGTGAGGGAAAGTAAAGGTGCCATGCTGACCACCCATTCAGTCATTGGGCCACAAAAAGGTCAATTACGCACAAATATCAAATAGTGTGGTTTTTTTTTGCATAAAAAGTCCCATAATGCACCTTTTAAAGTGACAGTCTGTCAGTTTAAATATTTTACATGTTGATGGATTGCGTATAATTGACCGCCTGTATCTGAAATAATGATATTTCTTCTGAAGTCCCTCGCTTTGCTGATTTCAGCAACTAATCAGAATCACTGGGCTATCACTTTGACCAATGAGACGAGCGTTCCTGTGAACCGGCTGGTCAGGCCCAATCAGGAGGGTGGGGGAGGGAGCTTGATTGTTTACTTTTAATTTCACTCTCTCCTCACTTTGCAACCTTACAGACTATCACTTTAAGCAGATTGTCCAGTGGAAATAAGAAAAGCAGCACTTGAAGCTAGCCACTAGCATGTAGCACGCGGTTAAAGTTAGTATTGTGGTTAGCATTGCCTGTCATTTATGAAACAATTTGGGTCGTTGAACCACTTTATTCCTCTCCATGTCTCTGTATTTATATTTGATAGAATACACATCCATAATTCAGCATCGAAGTAGTTGTGGCACATTCGGCGAAAGATCTGGCCTCGTTCCCAAAGATATGTGTGTAGACATATCTACAGTATTGACGGGTGGGTCAATCAATTCAATTCAACTTTATTAATCAAATGCAGAGGGCACATTTTCTCAAAATGATTTCTCGTTGCAATTAGGGCTGTCACAAAAATGACTATATTGACTTAAATGAACAAATAAATAATACATTTGTGGGCTCAGTATTTACCGTTCGTGCATTTATTTTCATTTTTCTAATGTAATACTTTATTTTTTCCCCATGTAAGTTGTTTGTCATTGTACTTCATGTTAATTGTGGGATATTTTATGCTGAAGTGCTGTTCGAACAAAGCTTAACTGTCATTTTTAAGCTTTAGAGTTAGTTCCTGTGACTTAAAAAATAGGGTTTATCATGATAGTTTCCTGCCTCAAAATATCAAACTTGAGCTTTTGTTATTGTGACAGGCCTAGCTGCGATGACATCTCCACTTATAATAGCATCTACAGACACCAAATCAGAAGGATTTTATATATATATATGTATACTGTATATACTGTATGTATATACATATATATGTATATATATATATATATATATATATATAATCAAGAAATCCTACCAATGGCTGGACAGAGCTGGCCTGAAGGACAGCACAGAGGCACTCATCATGGCTGCAGAGGAGCAGGCCTTGAGCACCAGAGCAATAGAGGCCCAGATCTATCACACCAGACAAGACCCCAGGTGTAGACTGTGCAAAGAGGCCAATGAGACAATCCAGCACATAACTGCAGGGTGTAAGATACTGGCAGGGAAAGCTTACATGGAGCGCCATAACCAAGTGGCTGGCATAGTGTACAGGAACATCTGTGCAGAGTATGGGCTGGAAACCCCAAGGTCAAAGTGGGAAACACCTCCAAAGGTGGTAGAGAATGACCGAGCCAAGATCCTGTGGGACTTCCAGATACAGACGGACAGAATGGTAATGGCGAACCAACCGGACATTGTAGTGGTGGACAAAGAGCAGAGGAAAGCCGTGGTGGTTGACATAGCAATACCTAGCGACTTCAACATCAGGAAAAAGGAACACGAGAAACTAGAGAAATACCAGGGGCTCAGAGAAGAGCTAGAGAAGGCTTGGAGAGTGAAGGCATCAGTGGTGCCCGTGGTCGTTGGGGCTCTCGGGGCAGTGACCCCCAAACTGGAGGAGTGGCTCCAGCAGATCCCAGGAAATACATCAGACATCTCGGTCCAGAAAAGTGCAGTTCTAGGAACAGCAAAGATACTGCGCAGAACCCTCAAGCTCCCGGGCCTCTGGTAGAGGACCCGAGCTTGGAGGAAAAAGAGAGACCGCCCGCGGAGGGTGAGGAAGAGTTTTTATTTTTTTAATATATATATACATACACACACACAGAGAGTGTGGAAAAAAAGTATTTGGTCAGTTCCCCATAGACTTTCTATTGGACTTTCAAATACTTTTTTCCCCCACTATACTACTGTATATATATCCACAGTTTAATTTGGAAAGATTTTTCCAGTGATAAACTGGACAACACGTAACAAGATTTCCATGATTCTCTCTGAAAAACAAACGAGATTTTGTCAGAGAAAACAAAGGCAGTTTGGGCATTATTATGCCTAAAAGGTCGCATTTCTATATGACACTTACAAAGATTGCAATAAATGTTTTTCTTCATATTTGTATCAGGAATCCTCGTGTCTTGCCTTAAAGTTCCGTAATAGTAACATTTTCCATCACCTCCATTTTTCCATATAGTCCGCAGCAGTAGCACGCCGTGGACTTCCCCGACACCACGGCTCTCCGAAGACTCTCCCGAATGTGCGCAGAGGTCTTAATGGCACCGATTAAAAAGCAATTTAACAGAGAAAAGGGGATTAGCAACAGCATAATCCTTAACCTTTAGTCACTGTACGCACACGGCGATAGCATCGCCGGACCGCGCTTTAGTACATTCGCCTCGGCCGACCTGCGCTCTATTCCCAGCGGCTCCGGGGCGGGAAGGCATTAGGAGGTGCTGTCGGTTAATGAATAGGCCCGGTATTGATAGGCTGTTTGGGAGAAAGCAGCGTTCCATGTGAAGCGTTCAGGAGACATTATGGTAATCTGCGGCGGAGTCTCGGGAGGGCTGTCGGCTGTGGTGGCAAAATGGTCGACGGAAAAAGATGTTTTAAGAGCATTCACGTTGATCAATCTCTGTTCATGAATATTAGAACACAAATAAAAAGGGTTTTACTGATGTCGTTCGTGGGATAGATGTTTCAAAATTACCTAAGAATCCAACACAAAATGACAAGGCAAGGGAAGGTTATTTGTAGAGCTAATTCATACACAAAGTAAAATGACCAACAAAAGGCAAATGAAGTCATGAATAATCCTTTCAAAATTACATTTACAAGCAAAGAGCGCAGATGAAGTACTTTCAGTTTCATTTGCAGCTAAATATGACCGGTTTTCAGCTTGGATTTGAACATTGTCATAGTTGAGGCCTGTCTCACATCTTCTGGAAGCCTGTTCCTGATTTTGGCTGCGTAAAACTAATGTGGTCTCACCGTGTTTGGTCCTGACTCTGGGACCATTCCCCAACATGTCAGAGATGCACTTGTCCATGAAGAGAGCTGTTTTAGAGTCTGTTCTCTAAGCAAGGGGTTCCCAAACGTTTCAAGCCGCGACCCCCAAATTCACTCAACCAGCAACTTGGGACCCCCTTCTGTAAAATGTAATTAGCATTTATAATCATTTAATCTCTGAAGTTGGTGCTTTATTGTATTTCATGTTTTCAAACAAAGCTTTACGGTCACCTCTAAGCTTTAGAGTTAGTTTCTGTGCCTCATTTCATCATATTTCGTTATCGTGACGGGCCTAGCGACAGGAAGCCAGAGCAGAGACCTGAGCACTGGACTAATATGATCGTATTTCCAGGTTCGTGTCAGGAATCCAGGAAGTCCAAATTCCAAACAATGCGCTGTTACATACCACAGAATTGGATGAAAAGCGCTGCGCAGACAATGGTGATCAGCCATAGATTTAAATGTTATGAATTGCCGCATGTGTGTTCAGCTGACTCATGGTGAACGGTCATATGCCCAAAAGAGATGCTTCGGTTGTGTTCCTCATAAAGAGATGGCTCTCCACTTTCGGTTTGACTTTATAGCAACGTAGGATCTCATTGAAAGTATGTTAAAAGACGTGCATGAATGATAGCAAAAAGGCAGATACCATGGTCATTGTGGAGTCATTATAACACAAGGACGTCCATCTGTCTTTGTCAGGACATAATTTTACTGCAATATGAACATGAATATTAACCATCAGCACTGCACCGGGGTCTAATACAGAATTACAGTCTTTACGATCTTTGCATCAACACAATGTATAGGTCCATCAGTAATTCATACTTTTTTTTTTTTCTTCATTATTAATGTTCAATTCTGAATGATTTTATCCAGGATATTTCCCCATTAGTCTGGTTGACACATTTATAAAAGTCAATGAGAAGAAAATCACAAAAATAAGTATTGTCCGAAAGTTCGCCCTATACCCACGTGCCAGAGTCACATGGTCTTCATCTACGCTAAATTCGCTAAACTTCTGTAATATTGTATTTTCGCGATAAAGAACAAATTCGAGTGACCGCTTAATATTTATGGATAAATATTATTCTGATACATTTGATTTAACAAGAATGAAGTAAAAATGAAGTAAAAGCTTGGAGTATAGCCTTTCTTTGCCTGAAAGAGGAAGCTAACGAGCGTTTAAAAGCTTAAGTTAACGGTAAGCAGCTAGGTTAGCAACTTTTCACCGTGATGGATTACATTTAAGTGATTTATTCATACTCGTGTCACAATAGTTCATTTATCGAGATGCATTGTGGGAAACTTTGTGTGCCTCCTTTTTTTGTCGGGACATTCGACCACCACTACAAAATGGCGTGATATAGTTCACCGTAGATGGAATAGGCTCAGTACACGGAATGTGTTTGGCTAACTTCCTGTTGGCCGTTGTTGTGAAAGACAACTTCCTGTCCACATTTTAATTTTATTTAAGTATAACTTAAATAAACGTCAAGCAGACTGTGTTTCATAAAAGTGAGTTCAGATGGTGGAGCTATCTTAACATTTGCTAACGTCAAATGAACATTAGCCTTTAGCTTCAAGGCTAACAGCTACAGTTATAAACACAGAAGTCTCCTCCAGTGAAGCACAAACAGTTGATATTTTTACACATGACCTATTATCATTTGTATTTATTTCATCCATGCTAACTCCCCATAGGAATAAAACACAGACAAGAAGCAGCATATAAATAAAAAGGAGAAGCGGTGTTCTATCCGAAGCGTATGCCGACAGTTTGTTAGCCTGGTCCATGTATTTTTCCTATAGCCATTCGCATTAGCCACCAAACATCGCAAATTATGAACGATCCAGATGTTTTCAGCTGTTGTCAACCCATCGACCACATTTAGGTCAAAGCCTAGTTAGAAATCATTAAGGAATGTACACACCTTTTGTGATTTTACTTTAGATACAAATTAGCATATATTAGCAAGTGTCCTCTGAGCTAAATGCTAACTCAAAGTCAGTTAAGTTTTTGCTTTTTTGCGGGGTCGGATACACATCAGTTGGTCACTAAACATCATCTTATAATATGTTAATATTAAAGAGAAACCACAGAAATTATGTAAATGCCATGAAATGGCCAAAACATACCTCCCCATACGTTAGCATAGTGCCTCTCTTCCCTATTCATTTGTACGGGGATGGAACGTTCAATTTGAATCACGTCCGGGATTCGACGGCAGACAAAATGTGCACATTTGTAGGAACACGCTCAGACAGCTAAGGCATTTCATACATGCTAAGGCTAACATGGCAAGGTTTACATCACCACATGCTAAACGGACAGCACACATCCTAACGAGAACGACTTTCCCCCAACCCTGCGCAGTGCTCCTTTAACAAGATTAAAATTTCACTGCCTCTGGTCTTCCCCATACATTTTGAAAGACTGTCATCCACTCCCCAAACGGGTTTACCCATTTCGTGCGGGTATTTGGGCCATCTCATCTTTCTTCTTTTTTCCCCGTTTTGAGGGAGCACTTTTGACTTTCTGACTCTTTCCTCTTTCGGATTGCAGCTGCTCATCGGACCAGGCAGAGTGCTCCGCTTACAGGCTGCAGGGTCGTCCCGCGCATTAATCTTTCATATCGGAATTTGTGCACCGCAAAGATTCAATTTTCTGCACTTCGTGGCCCCCGCACCGTTGAACAGGCGGTTTTATTTTTGCATCAAAGTTTATTCATTATTCAGCTGTTTGTGCACGATTTTGGAGGTCGGGAAGAGAAAGGGTAGAAGACATTATTTTGCTGGTTTGTTTGAGGAAAGATGCTGATAGGGCAGGGGGCGGGGTAATGCTGGAATGGCAAAAGAAAGAAAGGGGAGAGACTGCATTAATTTGAAAGATCCAAAGGGAGACAGTTATTTCTTCTTGGACACACAGGCAAGCAACATTTCCAAACAATCATGAATTAAATTCCCAAATTGTGGCCTTAATTGTCATTGAACATTATTAAAGTGATAGTCTGTAAGTTGAATTGTTTTACAGATTTTATAGATTGCGTATAATTGACTGCTCAGGCTGAAATTTAGGTAATCTACGTAATATCAAATAATTATACATTTCTAAAGTCCCTCCCTTTGCTGATTTCTGACACCAATAAAAAATCCCCAGTGCCATCACTTTGACCAATGAGACGAGCTTCCCTGTGAACAGGCCTGTCAGGTCCAATCAGGAGGGAAGGGGGAGGAAGCCTTATGCTGCGTCCACACGGAACGCCTCTCGGGCGTCAAAAACGCGCCTCAAGCCCGTAGTTGGATGCTTGTGCTTACTGAAGTCAGACGCTTGTCACAAATGTCACCGAGCGTCAAGAAGCCCTGGCCGCGCGTCAGCTCAGAGTGTGTTCGTAGCCATCTTGGAAGCAGCTCTTGCCTGAAAACTATAGTTGTTCGGAGGCTAACTACTGTAGTCTCCCTCTTTGCTCCTGCCATGTCCTATGGATCTTTAACTATACCCCCATGGTCTACGCAGGATCTCCCCAGTATTTAAGCTCATATCCGGCCCATACGGTTGAAGGGAAGGGACATTGGTGGTAAGTGGCTATAGGCTAGGTTAGCCCGGTTAGCTTGTTGCGATCGTCTACAGCTCATGTTGATAAAAAAAAAGTGTCCAATAACCACAAATGTGTCAAGCCCAGCTCAGTGTGTGACCATCATAAAGGCTGTTCTGTGTAGTTAAGGGCTTTATTGACGTTATTAGTGCATAATACTTGTTTTCATGGGTCAATGCGAGCTATCTGTTTGCTGCTAAGTGGCTAGCATAGAAATAATTGCAGCTAGCACCGGGAGATAACAGATCGACTATGGCCCGTTGTAGATAAAATGTGAGCAATAAACTTAAAAATTAACAAGCCTGGCTCAGTGTGTGATCATTGTTACACGGTTGCTTTATGTAAATGGGGCTTAATAGACTTTATTCGTGCATATTTCTCGTTTTCACATCGATTGGAGATTTAGCTTGTAGCAGCTTTGGGATTGCTCTGTGCATCATCAAGGCCCAAACACATTCCCAGCGCAGATCCAGCCACTCAAATAAGTTTTCTTGTCGCCGCTTTTAATCCTGCGTGTTTAGGTAAATGAAACACTGATGTATGTCTTTGTAAAAGTCCCGGAGCTGCTGTAGCTCCGGTTCACAACATAATCCTCCATGACTTGTTTACATCTGCGGGCCGGCAGAGGATCTGCCCCAAACCCAGATGGTGGCTCAGCTCCAACGTACGTCACTGTTGGAGAAAGCTCCTGATTGGTCGACGCTCGCGAATTTCTCCAAAAAGTTAAGCATTTCCCAACTCTAGCGTCGGCCGCGCTGGACGCCCTGGAGGCGCGTAAAAAGCTTCTCACGCGCGAAAATCGCACTGCGGGACCTCTTGAGGCGCGTCCTCCATGTATTTTAAATGTAAACCTAACGCTTTGGAGGCATCGGCGGCGCTTGGTGTGGACGCACCATTATCGTTTACTTTTGAAAATTCTCTCTCCTCGTTTTGCAACCTTAGTATTATCATTTTAAATTGGATACCAGTTGGTCAAAAGTGAAGCAACAAACACAGTGTCAATTGAATGCCTACAATACCAGTTAAACGTTTGGAAACTCTTTTTATGTGTCGGCTTTTATTCATTTTCAACACTGTTTACATTGTGTGATTCTCATTGAAGACATTAAACTATGGATGAACACATGGGATTATGTAGGAAACAAAAAAGGGTGAAATTATTGTGTCAAAATATTTTTAAACTTAAATTCTTCATAACAGTCTATGAAATAAACTTTACATTAAAAAAAGATTTCCAAACTTTTGATGGGTACTGTATATAACCGAGTGCACACTTTGAGAGAGGCGGGGCAAGGGCGCCTGCGCAACATTAGTGTTATTTATTGTTTGGATTGGATTTTGATTAGTTACACAGCCCTCCTTAAAGGCCCTACACCTGATTTTTTTTGGTTACAAACAATGAAAAAGAGAGCAAGCAATTTAAAATGTCAGTTGTCGTCAAAACTGATTCCTACCACATTTTGGACATCCCAATTCTTACCAAGGGTGACTTTATAAGAGCGTTTCACAACTGGCAGGGCCCATTTTCAGGGTCACTGTCACAGAAATGCAAGAAAAGTAGCCTGCACATTTCTTGACATTGGAGATGAACTCGATATTGGAAATATGCAGATCTTCCACACATTATTGTTCTGTTTTCTGGCTCTCGATGACAAATATATTAGTATAGGTATCGGAAAAAAAGTATCGTTCAGGTATCAGTATTGAAAACCAAGTATCGTTAAAGTACTGGTCCTACTGGCCCTACTTTTCAGTACATAATTCTTAGACATTGAGCTTTGAATTCAGATAACGCTGGATGAACTTGTTCAGATGGGGTTCTTGATCTAAGTTCTAATTGGCCGACAGTGACAGACAGGTGACAGCGGGTATCAGGTACAGGCTTCTGTTTCCGAATGAATAATGGCTCCCTAACAGTTATTAATATTCCTCTGATGTAATATTGTGAATGTTTTCCCATCAGTCAGCCGCGTTGAACCCGCTGACACCTACCTTGAAACAGTGCCATAAATACCTATTTCTGATGTTCGCTGCTGGCTCCGAGTCTTGGCTGTGTAGCTTTTATGAAAACAGTTCCGCTCTTTCCTGTACGGCTGCGACTCCCACAAAGCTTCTAAATACGGCGTTTGTTTGTGTTTCCTAACGCTCTTCTCCTCTTCCGCAGGCCACCTCTGAGCAGAAGAAGCCGAGCCATGCTGGATCCAAGCCCTCCCTGTGCGAGAGCAGCGGACACCCTCAGATAGCCATGAACACCTGCAAGTACAATGGCGGAGTGGTGCGGCCGCTAGTGGGCAGCCTGACGTCGTCGTCGCGCCGGAACCTGGCCGACCTGGACCCGGAGACGCAGCCGCTGCAGACGCTGCACAGCTCGGGGCTGGAGGTGGTGGTCTCCAAGGGCAACGGCGAGGACCCCAGCAAGGCGTCCAACGAGAGCCTGGTCCGCGAGGGCAGCCGGGGCGGGGGCCGGGCGCCGCAGAAGAAGAACAAGGACATCGGCTACAAGCTCGGCCACCGGAGGGCGCTGTTCGAGAAGCGGAAACGGCTCAGCGACTACGCGCTCATCTTCGGGATGTTCGGGATCGTCGTCATGGTGACGGAGACGGAGCTGTCTTGGGGGGTTTACACTAAGGTGGGTACAGGGAAACCTTTCCTGACAAATGAAAATGAAAAAATGTATATAGTTACAAAAACAGATATAACTTTAGAGAGGACAGCTGTGGTGGCAGATGTGGCGGCCATATTGCGGTTGTCCAATTTATAAAAAGACTAGCTGTAACCCGGCCTACGGTTCTGAGATTATGAGTCATTACAAAAAAATGCCCACCCAAGTTCGTAACCCATCATTCAGTATATAGACCCGCGCTATTAGTAGACCAGTGGGTCCCAACCTTTTTCCTTGAAGCCCCCCTGCACATGCTGTAGTAGGGCCGCATGCCCCATTCCAAAAACTATGCACGGTCACTACAATTGTATCAAAACAATAAATACTAATAATTATTTATTAACAAACTGCAATTGGAGTGTTCTATGCACCTGTAGCTACTCCTTTCTTAGTCATATTTGATGACCTGACCCTTTGACCGGACAAAGCTCTGAGCCTCTGCAATCCCAGGTGTCCCGCAGGTTTGGAACCACTGTAGTACTATATAGTCAAGTTTCAAAGTTTCCTACTCGCTGCAGCTGCAGAAAGGAGTGAGCCCATTGTCGAGAGCACCAGAGGCCGAGTTTAACAATAAGTTAAACTCAGGAAATAAAATTCAAGAGACAGTGGAATATTTATGGATAGAAAGCAGGGCTTCAGCTGTCACACGGTTCGGTTCACGGTGCAGGAACCGCGGTTTGTTGTATCACTGTGCTTAAATGTTCATCATTAGGCAACATTTATACTGTAATCTCAGAATAAAATTGGCAATGCTTTCAAAGCTACTTTATAATGTGGCTCACAATACAAAACAAAATAGAAAACAAATCGTAGCGCTCTGATCTTGAAAATAAAAATAAAATAAAAGCAGTGTGGGCCATGCGCTGGTTAAGCGGTAGTTTCAGTTTCGCTTTCCACACACAGAGGCTAAAGCACTCAGAGCAGCGTGTTTGATTTAAGGCTCATATTTGGGATGTTCTTGGACTTTCTGCTTGTACTTTTTGTGGAGACCAAGCTTTGGAGGCGGATTTTGACCAGGACTGGATCTTACTTATTTGTCTGTGCCTCTGACATACGCACTGCACTGGATCTAATTCACCACAGCCTCGTCACCGCAGGAGAAACAAAGACGTGTGTTTATTGGATGTAACTGTACAGGTGTGGAGTGTCTACAGCCTTCAGTTTACGGTCAGTGACGACACACATCACCTTGTTTGGATGCACACACACACACACACACACACGCACACACACACACACACACACACACACACACACACACACACACACACACACACACACACACACACACGCACACACACGCACACACACGGCAGTCAGATCAGTTTCATTTTACGTGGACTTTTTTCTTTATTTTTTGCCTAAACACAGGGAGCTGTCGATCGTTTAACAGCTCAAGCAGCTTACCAGCAACTTTTCACAATAACGATTTATAATATTAAAGTAGTTTATTCATGAAAAATACGCAACATGTGATTAAAACAGTTGTTTAAAACAGCTGTTCGTGTTGTGGTGCGGGACGTTTTCTCATTGAGCTTCACGATATCGTCTCCAGAAATGGTTTTGACTTCACAGACATTTAAACCATTTCAGGGACAACCTTATGAAGTTAAATAAGAAAATGCCAAGAATAAAGGAAGAATTTAAAATATGAAACATATTTTGTTTAGGTCGACTGATATATATGGGTGTTTTACTATATTGGCTATTGGCCGATATCATGCCACTAGAAGGCCGATATCTCCAGAACCGTAAGTGATAGAGACAGAACTTTAAAAAGTGACCTCGCAAGACTTCCTTGGCCTCAGGAGCTGAGAAACATTGCGGTGAAAATGGGTCACAACTTTGTATACCTCGGATCATATTTTAAATATTTGATATTGCAGACTTTTGCTTATAATTTCAGAACCATAAGAGATAGAGACTTTGGAATCTGCTGATGTTTGTCTTTAAAACAAGCTCCCTCTGAAGTACCTACTAAACAGGAATGTCCTGAATAAACCTTCATATTCCAAACTATACAACAACTTAAAAACTGTTACTGGTGCATGATGCGTAGATCAGTCCATTCCAGTACAAAGCCCCTGTTGTTAAGTAGTTAAGATGGCGATTTGATGAACTCATATTCAGACTGCTGTGATGCTGTTGACCTGAGGCTCCCCCTGACCCTCGCTGTCCTTGCGCCCCCTCTCCCCGCTCTCCCCTGCAGCCTCAGCACTCTGACCGCCCTCTCCTCCTCCTCCTCCATGTGCGTGTGTGTTTACTCGGAGCTGACAGAGCAGTGCAGTAAAGCCCGGGTCAGAACAAGTGTCTCTCATCTCCTGCAACAGGGGCACCACTTAAGCTCCTGCCAATAAGCCCGAGCACGCCTCACCTTTCCCAGCTGACGCGGCGAAAAGAAAACGCCCACTCCAGATTCTCAGCATGCGCGCCTTTAAAGAGCCCCGATACCGCTACGCTGGCTTGGGCACTTTTTTTAAGCCATGTTATTATGTAGTTTCCTTGAAAAAAACACATTGTTAGAGACTTGATTTTTTCATGTATGTTTGAGTTATCCTGCGTATACTGATGTCATGAGGTGGTGCTCTGCCGTGATTTAAAGTTCATAAAGCTTCATTTAGCTTCATTTGCTCATTTCTGTGCTTACATTTCCTTCACTAATTATCAGCCAAATAAACAAACAAACAAACAAACCAGTAAATATATTTGTTAAAGTGACAGTCTGTAAGAATGTGGAAAAATATATAATTATTTAATTTGACTTACGGTATGTCAAATTGCAAATGGCCAAGGCGTCAAGTATACGCCATCTATTAAATTAGTAAAACATTTGATCATTTCAGCTGCTTTAATATTTAAGTCAAGGACACATTTTGCAGAGTAAAACTAAATGAAAACGCTTTATAATAACTACACCTTATTTAGCCTTAATAAATGATGAGTTAACACTTAATTCATCATGACCAATTCATTAGTTAAGTGTGACTAACACTTAATAACTACTTAACAATGAATATGTGAAGTATTCATTATGAGTTAGGCATTAATTGTAGTAGTTAAGTAGTTATTAAGTGTTAGTCACACTTAACTAATGAATTGGTCATGATGAATTAAGTTTTTAAGTTGAAATGAAGTGTTAATTCACCATTTGCAAAGGCTAAATCAGGAGTAGTTATTATAAATTATTACCAAAGTCTTTAATGAGACTAAAACTGTGGCTCTTTTAGTCAACTAAATAAAGAAAAAAGGAAGTAACTAAACATGTGATCTGCCAAAGGAACAGGTCTGCGCTTTGTCCATGTGTGAAAAGAAACATGAAGCACAGAATATCTTTAAATATGTTTAAATTCAATTATACAAATAGTTGACAACATTTTTTTAGATTTGGTCAACCATAATTAGATGAATTTTTCAGACTTAAAGCAGTACTAAGTAACTCATACCCCTAGAGGCCATAAGCACCACTGCAGGTGTCGTAGCATGTTGTGTTTTTTTACTCATTAATTGTCCATGAGAGTAAATACTACACTGACAGAAAACACAAAGGGAGAGAGGGGTGTTGTACATCCAAATACACAATAAAACATTTTTTTCACTGAACCTTGGCTGAAAATACTGTTTAAGGGGGCTAGCTTGTAGTTAACTTTGCCCGTTAGCCTGTTAGCTTCTTCTTTGTGATTCCATTAGTGTGTATTGGTGGCCCCGACCCGGTGGCAGTCAAGTTGCAATTGTGGTTTTCTGGCCAGAGACACCAGGGGGAGATGAAAGACCCCCCAATCATCCCATTAACACTTGTATTACCCCCAGAGGGACTACGGAAAGGATTTATTAAGGTAAACAAGTTACTTAGTACTGCTTTAAAACTAGACTACAACTGAAAAAAAATTGTTTGACTAAATCTTGAATAAAAGAATGATATCCATCAGAAGATTAAGACTAAAATTAAATTACGCTGCACTGGGCTCCGATGTTGTTCCTATGAACTTGAAATGTTACATACATGTCAAATGCTAATATTAAAGTGATAGTGTGTAAGATTGCAAAGCGAAGAGAGAGTGAGAGTGAAAATTGAAAGTAAACAATTGAGTTCTTCCTGATTGGGCCTGAAAGTCCCTCCTAGTTTGCAAATTGAGGCGGGCGAGAACAAACCTGACAGGCCGGTTCACAAGAGAGCTCGTCTCATTGGTCAAGGTGATGGCACTGTGGATTCTGATTCATATTATCTGAAAAAGGAAGGTCTGTATATTATTATTTAATATTTCTTATATTACATCAAATTTCAGACCCAGACGGTAAATTATGTGCAATCTATTAAATCTGCAAATCATTTAAACTTATAGACTATCACTTTCATAATATCTTAAACGCGCAGAACTTAAAATATTAAAATTGGAACCAAAACCAGACCAAATCAAGACCCAGTCCGGACTTGCACCTAAGTCACGGCCAGTTCCAGACCATGTCTAGACTGAGTCCAGGCGAGAGGCCAAAATCCATGCCAACCCCATCTCATTGAGTCCAAGTTCTAAACCAATGTCAGACTAAGTACAAATCCGAGACCAACGCCAAACCAAGTCCAGATAGGGTCCAAAGTCCAGACCGCGTTTCTGCCCTGTAAGATTACGCCTTATGAGGTCTCTTTGCAAAACCATTTTCTAGTATTACTATGCTTTTGAAAGTCGCTTGGGACATATTATATCTGAAAAAAATAAGTATGGAAAATAGGTGACAGCGATTTCAGAGCAATTTCTGGCCTCATCCCCGGCTGACACAGAGGGGAGTGAAAAGAAGGCCAAAACAATAGCAGCATGTCATCACCGGCACCGTGTTATTCAATCAATTTGTCTGAACCTTTACTGCCCCACTCAGCGTCCCGATGTCTGAAGGCGCCCGCAATCACAATTAGCTCCGCCCGTCAGGTGTAGGCAGTATATTAAGGCCAGCGCTAATCTATAGGATGATGTATGGGGGTTTAAGGCAGTCGATAAGTTTGTCAGAGCCTCTTAGCCACTGGAACAGAGTGCAAATGACCACATATACACTGGTCTTAAAAGGGACATATCCTGCAAAGTCGACTCAGCTTTTCATCATGATACGACGCTATTCGCAGTTGTAATCCACCCATTCTGCGCAGAGAGTGAGGTTTAGCGTGTTGACCGATTGAACACAAGTGCACCATCGGCTTCATCGTCCACTTTACAAACATCCATAACTGAACTGGTGTTCCTTACGTTAAAGTCGCTGGTAAAGCCCTTTGTAACGATGAAGACAGGAAAACACGTATCCATCTGCCGCTGACCGCGAAGAGTCCAGCTTCTGCATGGGATAATCCGAGCGAAACTCCCAAAACACGATGCACACAGTCCTTGTGTTTCGGTTTGGAAAATCTTTCAGTCCGTTCGATGTTTTCTTAGTTTAGCCGTCTTGCACCGTTTTACAGAGCCATGTTTTCATTTGAGCCAGCGCTATTGGAGATGATGCTAGCCGATGCTAGCAAAGCTGCTGCAGGCACACTGTTATGCAAAGCGGTGCGATTCCGGCGCAAACGCGGCGTGAATGCGGTGTGGGTAATGCCCAAAAATATAATTTTTATGGAAAATGAGGCCAGATTGAACTGTTTGGCGGGCCCCTGGGATGCCTATTGAGTAGGCCCGAACTAGTATTTTTATTGCATTGATTTACCTCACAGGCAGACTTTCCTATGTGTGCGAAAATGACAGTCGCAATGACCATTCCCGCCCACTTTAACCCCTGCTCCTATGCATTACAAAGTGCATTGGCAATAATAAACATACAACATACTTAACACCAGCGCTGTATTGTCCTTTTCACCAGGATTTTATATTTCACAACTTCATACCGTTGTTGCAACATTTCATTTTGCCGATGATAGCATTTAGCCACTGTTAGCGAAACTTTAGCTGGTGTTGGCATAACGTCACTGCCTGTAGCTTACCTTCATAGTTCGTCCTTTAGCTTCTTTCTTGTTGTATTTGCCTTGGCACCTCTGAATAATTCCATAAACCCCACCAAAAGGCTGCATTTGTCCACATTGGTTCTCATCGAGGCTCACAAAACTTTTCATCTCCGTTCTGTTTTTCCGTCAGCAATGTGGAGATCTTTTGATATTGAAGAAGCTCAATGAAACAATGCCATAGCGAATAGTGCTGTAATCCAGTGGTTCTTAACCTCTTAACCCCCACCTGAACTGAGCACAACTGGAGAAAATGCACTCGGCTAAGGCGGGGTTAAGAGGTTAAACTTTTCTCCCCTGACCCCCTAAATCACAAGACCAAGAACTCAAGACCACCCCACTGTACAATGTGATTTGCATTTATAATCATTCCAGGTGCAAAACATTTAATATTTGGCTTAATTTCACCAAAAAATATGCTTTTTTCAATCCAAAATACATCAAATTCAATGTCATGTATAAAGTTATTGTCTTGAAATCATCTTGCGACCCCTACCTCAGTGTCCCGCCTTTGGGAACCACTGCTGTAATCAAAGCTGAAGGCGCTACAATCAAACATTAGAGCATGGCAACCACTAAAAGTAGTTCTCACGTGATCTTAAACAATCGATTTCCACAAACACCTCTTTAACTAAAGCAGCAATATATATCGCCAAATGATTGTTAACGCAATATTAGTTGATATTGGTATTGTTTTAATAAGCTCCTACAGGTCGCCCCAACGGCATTTGAGGATGGGTCAAATGCAGAGAACTATTTTTCCTACAGGGATTAATAAACTAAACTAAAATTAAAAAAGGACCATCTAAAATATGATTTTAAATGACTTGACTGAAGAGAATCTATATTGATCTTGAGTAAGTTTGAACCAGAAGTGTATGTGGCACACGCAGCGCCCTCTGGTTGCAGTCTTGACAGGATGCATGTGTCCCAGAATGCAGATCATATGGCGGGGACAGCTTGTCTAAACTCCCCAGTCTGCCGACAGTCTGCTGGACCTCATTTGGCTCGTGTCAGAATAAATACAGGAGTCTGAGCCTGCCATCAAACCTGGCTCAGAGGGACTCACACATTTGTTCCCTCGATGAGACTGGGATGGCTGCGGTGAAATGACTTTACTGCACGGAACCTCACAGCTAGAAGGTTCAGGGTTGGACTGAGAGAGGCCTGTCTGTACAGAGATAACATGTTTCCCTTGTATTTGGAGGAAAGAACACTGGTGTGCGGCCACTTGAGCAAGCTCTTTCAAAGCTTTGGTAGGTTTTCCAGAAGTAATGCCAGCATCCTTCAGGAAATGCTTGGCGAACAGATCTACGAAGCCACGGCAACCAACCTTGATCGGGTAGTCTTTGGTGTTTTATCCGTTGGCCCTGTGTTCTGCCGCTAGGTCTGAATACTGAATACCTCTTTCTCTCGTTGGCTTGGAGATTACAGAACAATGTCCAGTTGCACACTGGAGGTGGGGATGGCCATGGGAAACTTGACCGTGTATAAAATACATGAATCTTGCTTTGTACCAGATTTGGCTAATGCTGATTTCCATCTGCAGTCCCTAGGAAAGTGCACACAACAATAAAATATACTACAGCCGTCTGTAATGTTAGTAACATTCTTTGTCCATGATCAATATCAAATTATGAATTGGTTTCATCAGGTTTCATAATTCTCCACAATTGTACTTCAAAAACATTTAATTGTGGGAAAGAGCTGTTTTAAATTTCCACGCCTAAGTAAACGTATTGAAATTTTCACTGCATTGGCCATTGATCTGTGGCCCTCCACACCGAATATACACTACCACTTAAAATGTCCTTATTTTTTTCAATGATGATATCATTAAATAAATCAGAAATCCAGTTTAGACATTGTTAATGTTGTGAATGCCTATTCTAGCTGACAACAAGTGATTTTTAATGGAATGCCTACATAGGTGTGCAGAGGCGCATTTCTAGAAACCACAAAACCAGAGTTTTCCATGCACCTTTGAATATCTACAGGCTTTGTATCTTTGGGAAGAAAATGGAAACGCATTGTCTGGGAACAGTTGCTTTCCTATGTCCACCAGTATATCCCAGTCTGAAGGGACAGGATCGCTTGTTTATGACGGTTCCTTTGCTTTTATTTTGGGTCATCTGTTGGGTCAACATTCTATTAATTTTAGTTAGAGATCTTTTTATTTTATATTTAATAAAACATTGAAGTTCAGTGTTTATCTGATTTAAGCATGGTTTACAACCAATTTATACATAATTAAATCCATTTTAGCTCTATTTTTCTACCCGGATTGGAATCGGGTAGGATCAGTTACTTTTTGATGTACTTCGAAGCACTGTAGTATCAATGCTCTTATTTGAGTAAACCATTTGGTAAATTAAGATTAAGAATATTTTGCCTTCATTTGAATAATTTTGTCTCGCCATGTGAAAAGATCTGCCAGTGGAATAAGTATCTTTATCAAATTGTTGGCAGCTATACGTATATCGATATACGTATCTACAGCTTGTGATTCATATAAAAAATGTCCGTCAACTACATCATTATCTACACACTTTGATCTGTCACCCATCTCCCGTTTGCTCTCCAAAATCTCAAACCGGCACGTGTCGCGCTTGCTCTATTTTTCTGACACACATCACTCACGTTGCAGCTTTAGCCAGGCCGGCACTGCCCCAAAAAGATTGATGATATATGCGAGACTTCAGGACTCTGTACGCGAGGTGGATTAATTAGTTTACGCCGCTGTTGTCTCGCAAGGGACCTCTCCGAACAGTCCCAGACGTCTGACCCACCCCCGGGGCAAGGCAATCTAGTTGACAGCTAAAAATACATGGTGTTGTTACATGGAATTGGGAGCGCTGAGGCATAGGACGCGCTCAATCACACTTTGTCATTGACCGTCACTGGTTTATTATTAGCAACCGTACGCTAATTAGCAGGACGTCTTGACACCGCGCCCGCTAACATGAAGCACAGCGCCCCCTGCTGATACTGGGACCTAAGACTAGTACATACAAAAAACATTTTTTGGAAAATATGAACCTTACGATAATGTTTGTTTGGATACTTTTAACTTAGAATACAGCACCCGTGGCGTTGTTTCAATAAGCTTCTGTGATGTCAAATGATCCAGTGTTACGTTCATTTTTCACCAAGATCTTGTACTGATGATGGGAGAGTGTGACCACTGTGCAAAGCCTTCTTCAGCACATCCCAAAGATTCTCAATGAGGTTAAGATCTAGAGTCTGTGGTGGTCAATCCATCTCATACTCCCTGAACCACTCTTTCAAATGCCTGAGGAATCCTGGCATTAGCATCCTTAAATATGCCCCTGCCATCAGCAAAGAAGAAATCCATTCTCTGGGCACAAATAAGCCTTTTCCACAGGCAGTTCCTAAATAAAATTAGTAAATTAGTGAAACATGAAAATGCCAAACTAGGACAATTTTCTCGAGTGTTATCGTTATTCACTCGGCTTTATTCCTGGATAGCCTATGGAGTTGATCTAAGTTCGCAAAAGCAGAGCCTTTATCGTCCACATCAAAAACCACCTCTGAAATTAATAACTTACAATCCTTCCATGTAAAGCCCTAACTAAACTTATCTAGTGCATTTTTCTTTTTTTAAGTACAATGACAATATGAAATTTATAGCAAAACATCAATGTATCACAGAGTGTTACATAGATTTTTGTTTCAAGCATGTCAGGCAACCAGGCAAGGTGACCCTACGTCATCATACATATTTTGATTACCAGGACAGTGTGACATCGTCTCATTTCACTCATCTGTGACTTGCTTTTTGTGGAGCTTGCCTTCATCTCGCGAGCCTAATTCATCACCGGCCTTCAGTGTGGTCCCTCTGCTAACGCTAGCACCGTGCATTTAGCGGAGGTCCCCATGCTAGGGATTGATTAATTGCTAGCTTTAGCTGCGGGGGAATAGTGGAACGGCTTTGTTGGAACAGAATTCAGCCAGCTGTGTGGAGAAGTATATCTCATGTGCTTTCTCTGGGTGAAATGGGGTTTTAAGGCCACGCAGGCTACGGAGGAATGGTGAACGGGTGTTTCGTCGCACTAGATGGAGGTGATCCATAATAGGGTTCAAGGGTATGACCTGAAATTGATATCACAATCTGCTGCCTCCATACTGGGAGCTGACTTGATTAATAGTTCACTTTCATCAAGAACAATGACCAAAATAGGTATGGCTAAAACAACTAAATCAAATCAAATCAAACTTTATTTATAAAGCGCTTTTCATACCGAAAGGTATCACAAAGTGCTTTACAGATAACATTTAAAACAATACGCCCCGCATCATACCTCCATATATATATATATGTATATATATATATATATATATATATACATATATACATACGCACATACACATCCACACACATACAATATATCATTAGGACTAAATGAATAGATGTCAGTTAAAAGCTAAGCTAAAAAGGTGGGTCTTGAGCCTGCTCTTAAATACATGAACGTTCTCTGCGGTCCTGAGCTCCTCTGGCAGGTCGTTCCAGAGGCGAGGGCCATAATATTGGAAAGACGCCTCGCCGTGAGTCTTTCTGTTGACTTTAGGAATAACTAGGAGACCCCTGCCGGAGGAGCGAAGGGGCCGTGAAGGTTCATAAGGTACCTACAAACACTGGTCAACATGTCCTTTAATAGAATATGCTGATGTCAACATTTCAAATCTCTCTGGGCTATTCACTCTTTTGTAATAAACACACAGAAAATCCACAAGTGATGAACTTTGGACATTTATTAGGTTATTTATTTTAAAAAATGACACTTTTTATTCAAATGCTGTTAATATATATCACAGTTTCACAATTTTTAATTTTGGTTATTGCCCTGTTTGTGTTTTTATTACCAAAGTCCCTTTTTTCCTGGCTATTGCTGCTTCCATTTGCATTTCCTGAATTGTTTTTGGCAATGGATAGAACCGGAAAGTGTCCGCCGCATATTTTAAAAGTCGATAAACCATCACTAGACCTGTTCTGAGCAATTCTGCACTCAAACTGTGTTTATTACGATGCCTGTTAGCTAAAAGCGACTGCTAGTGAAACATTTGAAAAAATGATAACTGAAGAAAAAACTTTGCATATCAATTGTTACAGGTAGGTGCGCAAGGAAGAAGGGAAAATCCCAGTATTTGTTAATAAAAAGATTATTCCCCTACACTTCCTTACTTGCAAAAATAGTGTATTTGGATGAAATCAACGTTTTGGTAATGAGCCCCGTAATTTGCTTGATGAAGGTCTCAGGACAGAAACATACATTTTATCCAAATAAACAATTTTTGCAAGTTAGGCAGTACACGGAAATGATATTTTCACTCAACTTTGAAACAATATAAAGTCCAACATAGTCCTCACGGGTAAATATCAATGCTGAGCTGTCCAAAAGCAGTTTTTAAGCCACATTGACCCATATGTCCACTTTAAGGATCAATTTCCACAAATCCTGCCGCCACAGCCACCACTACAGAAGTGCCTTTAGGGAAACTACTATAAGACTTCCTCTGAACTTGAGTTTGAAGCCTGCCCTAATGCTGTACAAATGAAAAACGTACTTGCTGACATAATGAGAATGTTACTTCTATAATGTGTTCCTAAACTCTTTTACAATTTAGAAGCGGCTGCTGCTTAATAACTGAACCAGCAGTGTTCTGATTTCTAATAAGTGTGTGTTTTGTCCTTTCTCTGTGTCTCCGCAGGAGTCTTCATACTCATTTGCACTGAAATGCCTTATCAGCCTATCCACTGTTATACTGCTTGGTCTTATAATAATGTACCACGCTCGGGAGATCCAGGTGGGTGATAATATTATGTGTGTGATATACAGTATGTTAGAAATGTACTCGAAATGTTTATATTTGCACTTTGCCAAGACACAGCAGTTGAAAACATATTTTTCACGCAGTGTTGAGATTTTTAGCTGGTTATCACCCTTAACATCTTTGTTTTAGTCTCAGGATTAAAAAAATAGACCAAACTAACCCTTTACAATTTTATTTTTTATTTTTTACATTTTGTCGAGTTTTCTAGGAAACAGTGTAAACTACAAGGTGAAATTTGAATTTTTTTTTAACAGATTTTTTTCCACTTGTATAGCGTATTCAGAAACTAAACAAAAGCCAAAATCTCTCTCTAAAAAAACTCTTTGTAACTAATATATTAACAAAATAAAACCATTAATTTAAATTTGGCTTGATCCACTATTTAGATTTTGTCGCTAAAAATATTGGCAATTTAAGCTATTTTTATTCATAAAATGCCTTATTATATGAGACATTGATAGAAATATTGCATTACAATATTTTCTCATTTTTATAAAAGTAACAAAAGTTTCAAAAATTAGATCTCTAAATTATTATTTTTTTCCCCCTTCACCTGCAGTGTCTCGCCTTCATTACACAACATTTCTTATTCCTGCACAAACATATTCTGTTTGTCTCCAGCACAAGAAAGGGCAGTTTCTAGCAAAAAGTCTGAACTGTTAACATATCTCATTTTCAAAATATATTTCCTCGTTGATTAGACTCTAAGGCTGTCACAGGCCATGATAGGGCTGTTCCGTTACCATTTTTCTCAATTCGGTTCGATACAGATACTAAAACAAGAGTGAGGCCTGTAAAAATAAAACTCTATACCCAATAGACCACATTGTAAACAAAGTCTATGCACTGTAAATGTGTTGAATCTGTCAAAGTTCTGCTTCTACTCTAAAGACTAAATGAATGCATCTAATTTTCAACAGGAATGCTTTCTCAGTGATTATTAGAACCAGTATTCTAACTGTTTTGCGTGTTAGCCGCACACCTTAAACAGTGGTAGCTTCCATCTGTGGGAATTTTCAAAGGAAAATACAGCACGGGATAGGATCAGTGATTTGGTTTAGGTACTTGCGATACAGCACTTGGGAAATCTGTATCAGCATGTCCAATACAGGTATAGTTAGAAGAACAACTAGGGATGCACCAATCCGATTCTGGTACCGGATATTGCAGCCTATACTGGAAAAAATGCTATATCGGCTACAAATATCCGATACTGCTCTGACCGCTTTAAAACCACAAACTAAATCGAAGTGAATATGGGCATTTTGAAGCTCCGAACCTGAAGAATTCAATCGTTGAGTTTAACCTCCGCAAACTTACAGTATGCCAATGCTAACGGCAACTAATCAAAGCTGGGACAGAAACTATGTAATGCACAAGTTGTAATGATCTGGTCACTTTATGCTATGAGTTAATTTATCCTAATAGGCTGTCATATCGCCAAGTATAATCAATAGAAAAGTCCAGTGATCCTAGTTTATTAGTAGATATAATTGATCATGGATATGTAACATCTCGTTTGCAAGAAAATATATTATTGATCTCACACTGCAGAAGAGAGGGACTTTCACTTTATTTCACTCACAAACGGCACTTTTTTAGAAAGTCTCTTGGTATCGGTTAATAGCTGATATTGGCAGATCCGCAAACCCCCAGTATCGGTATCGGTATTAGTATCGAAAGCAAAATAGCTGGATTGGTGTATCTCTAAGAACAACCGTATTCCACAGAAAAGGTTCTTGTTCTTTTGTGTCCTGACCCACTGGTTGATGAACACTGCACTAGAACATCTGAATGTCTGTTGAAATATACACAGAAGAAAGGCATTTGTTAGTAACAGGCTTGAGATGTGTGTGCAATTTGTTCCCCGAAACTAAACATTCCCCGTCTGTTCTCGCCACCCCTGCAGCTGTTCATGGTAGACAACGGCGCGGACGACTGGAGGATAGCCATGACGTATGAGCGCATCTTCTTCATCGTGCTGGAGCTGCTGGTGTGCGCCATCCACCCCATCCCGGGCCAGTACGTCTTCACCTGGACGGCCCGCCTGGCCTTCACCTACACCCCGTCCGTGGCCGACGCCGACGTGGACATCATCCTGTCCATCCCCATGTTCTTCAGACTCTACCTGATCGGCCGCGTCATGCTCCTCCACAGCAAGCTCTTCACGGACGCCTCGTCGCGCAGCATAGGGGCGCTCAACAAGATCAACTTCAACACGCGCTTCGTCATGAAAACCCTCATGACCATCTGCCCGGGGACCGTCCTGCTGGTGTTCAGTATCTCGTCGTGGATCATCGCCGCGTGGACTGTGCGCGTCTGCGAGAGGTAATGGTACAGCGACGAGGGGAATGGAGGAAGTGTTCACGAGTCTGACAAGACGGTGCCGACACGCGCACACTGACACGGATTTAGGTCCCACATCCCGGCTCCACCAGTTGTCTATCGTGTTAGCTTGCTTGTGATCTCACTCGCTAAAGGTCACCACGGATGCCCGGCATGCACAGCTTTAGGCCAACTCACCGACACGCACATGAATGTAACGGTGGACAGAGGTGCAATGGAACTGCCATGATTCAATTTCTCGGGATTTCTCAGTGGTGTTTCGCTTGTTCTTCCCGTGTCAGAGTGGGTTTCTCAGGTGCTTTGATTTTGGTTAACCCTCCAGCTAGGTACTCATGCAAACTTAAATGCGAGGGAGAGTTGTCGGAACACTGGGCGATTGTAGGTCAGTGCCCAGTGACACATTTCCAGATCATGAGCCAGGTCGATGGTCAGAACAACCTAGCTGCCACCACGACAAAACATGGAGGCTGATTTGAACTCAGGACCTTCTTGCTGTCAATGTAATTTATTTGGCATGATTAGTATTTGCATTAAAAGTAACTCTGCTTCCCATCTAAGTCCCAAACCACCTTTCAGTTGGATGGGTGTAAAATCACGAATGTACAAAGATAAAATTTTAAGACATGGTTCTTGCCAAGGAGTCCGGCGATGACCTTTGGGCCAAACGTGCTCCTGTAGTAATATTACCATGTTCTTTTTATGGGGCTTTTAGCGACACAGGAATAAAAGTGAAACATGAGCATCATCAGGTCACTGCACTGGTTTTAGTGCCACAGAGCGCTGCTACAGCACAGTGGGACAATGGGTTAAGTGCTTGCCACCAACATGACGGCAGTGTGTCTACTGGACGCACCCATTCAGATGAGTAAATATGTAAAGATTACACTGTGGACAAGAAGCATCTACCTGTGCCATCAGGAAAGAAGAAATCCATTAATGGTATGGAGTGAATGAATAGTGCAATGTAAAGTGTCTTTGAGTGTCCAGAAAAGCGCTATATAAAACCAATGCATTATTATTATTATTATTATTATTATTAATAACCTGGTCATTCAGGATGTTCAGGTCGTAAGCTGATCTTATTCTTTGGGCTCATAGTGTTGAGCCTAATCGCCTTTATTTATTTATTTATTCTATTAGTGATTATAAATCCACGCCCTCTGTCCACCTTTACACACACGCACACACTCCGTACGTGCACCCTACACTCGTGAGCCCACGCTGTTGGTTCCCTCTGTCACAGCCTTCGCTCGTCGGTTTCCGCTCCTCCACAGCTGCTCCATAATTCATTCGTGTCTAATTGTTTGTTTGCTGAATGGTTTGTTTTGGTAATATGTATCAAGGCCCACCACCCCCCTCAGCCCCCCCCCCTCCCTCAATCCCCCCAAATCACTGATCTCAAGGGGGCCAGCTACGATCCTCACTGTTAAAAACGAACCGTACCCGCCCCAGCACTCATTTAGCATTTGCATAGGGAAATGAGCTGCTAACGCTAGCTTTGATGTCGAGCGGATAGGGATTTTAAGACAGGGGAAAGAGGGGGGGGTGACGGCTGTTGAAGCCAGTCGGGGTTGTGCTGCTAATGCTAAGTGGCAAAATTTTGCTCCCACAGCTAACACGGTCCTTGCAGCCCACTTTGCAGCCCACTTTCGTTGCCTGCTTTGACCCCTACTCCCTTGTACTTCCCACTTCCTGGTTAACCGTCACTAACCCCGGCCCCGCTTGCACGATTCCCCTGAACCCTGTAACATTGCAAACATTATTATAACACACCACTATGAAACAACACAACATCACCACAAGCAAAAAAAAGACACTTAAATACAATACTCGGGAATATGTCGAGACATTTTAAGCTCTTATGCCTTTACACAAGTGGATTAATTTATTATTGCCCTCTTTTAACCTCATCAAAGTAATTTTTTTGGTATGACTGCTCAGATATTAAACAATTTATGTATATATTTTTGTATTTGATTTTTGGCATATCGGGACCAAACAACTTTTCTGCACAGGCCCCCAAAAAGTGTAGAAACAGCCCTGGATGGGCTAATACCAGTCAAAAATTTCTTAATTTATGATTGTTTCTTTTTCATCATTTGCGAATTCAGCGTTAGCAAATCTGATTCACATCTCAAAGTTAACGTCTCACCAAAAGACACTGAGGTATATTTTGTAGAATATACAACTCAGTTTAAATGAGTGTTTGAAAACTAACTTTGCAGCTTCTAAAACACGGAAATTGCACCTTCTTCTTTGTTGTGAGCCAGTGGCATTTGGCAATACATCTTCACAGCGCCACCTACTGTCCCGGAGTGTGTGTTATTAGGCTTTTCAAATTGACCAAACTCATGGACAAATTTACTTTATACTTTGGGAGCCTTTATAGAAATGTAGTTGAGTTGAAAGTAAATTATATTTATCGTTGAAATGTCGTGCAGTAAAAGTAGAAACGCTACTCAAAAACTGTAGTTAAGGACAGTACTTAAGTCAATTTACTATGTGTCTCATGACTTCAGGCTATTCTGTGTTACTTTTACATTTGACCCATCCATTAGGGTCATAAATTAAAATCGTAATTTGTGTCATCACTATTTGTAAATCGCAAATGTTTAGGTAATTTAATGTTTAAGGAATTAGCAGCCTTCTCTCAAATGTTAATGCTTCTGAATGTCTCTAAAATCTATCCTAACCCTTCTTCAGATCTGAGCTAGTATCAGTTCAGGAGTAGCTGGATGACTGGCCTGTTGTGCACGTTTTAGGCTTGATGGGAGAAATGCGACGACTGTTAGCGCTGTCAAAAATAGCCGTGACGTTTTTCTTCTACTTGTGTAAAGGCCGTTAGCTCAGGCTTAGCCAAACGCAAAAAGTGATTTTCTTGTGGTCACTGTCACTATTCATTCAAAGATCACGCACTTCACTGGACAGATACAACAATTGCACACATGCGCATGCCTTGGACCTTGTTCAAAGCCTACATGGGTGCGTGAGCGTGTGAGCGTGCGTGCGTGCGTGCGTGTGCGCGCGTGTTTTTCTATAATGTTCTGTTGTACTTTCTATCTCCCCACTATGCTGCTCCATAGGGATACCATGTGAGTCCTCGTTCTTTAGCTGTGGACAACTTTCAACAATACCAAATCTATATAGCACTCTTAAAATCCAATTCCATTTTTTTGTTGCTGTCATTTTTGCACCGAGCTGGCGCCACTGCTGCCTTTTAAAAACTGTGGGCTGGGTAGTAGCACGGCACATCACCGACTCTGTTGGTTCGTTTGGATGGCATGCGACTCTGGCACTGTCGTAGCAGCAGCAGCGAAGGCACTTGTGAATGCTTTTCTGTTCAAGGTGCCTGAACTTTAGGTCCCTCACATGGTTCGGTGTGCTCACTGTAGGGCTGCGCAGTTTTGGAACTTTCCGTTTTCGCACATGTGTTGGATTTGCTAACTTGCTAATGCTAGTAGCTAGTCGCTAGTTTGACTTTGGCATAAGACAACTCGCGGGCAGTTTCTTTACTGACTGCTTCTGTTGATTAGCAAATGTAGCTCTTCCGACATTTTGTAGTCCTGGCCCTTTATTTTAGGGTCGCAACCTCCAAAATATAGATGCAAACAGCAGGAGACCCCACAGTAAAATGTGATTCGTGTTTGCACTGAAAGTAGTGGTAGTGGTAGTATAAACATTCAAAATCTGGTATAATATTTCTTATTTTAGTTGTTTACATTCTTGTTTGTGTCATTTTTGAAGATACATTATAAATTGGTGCTTCCCAACCAGTGGTATAGGGACCCTAGGGGGTACGCAAGGACTTAGTGGGGTGTACTTGGTCTCTTTCATATATCAAAATGAGAGTTAATTTGAATGATGGTTTTTAGTAAAAGGTTTGAATTTGAGAGTTTTAGTTTTACCCGTTGATTTAGTTGATCCCTTTGTAAAAAATGGTGGCAGGATAATTACTTTTTGTTTGTTTTTTTGTTTTTTTTTGCAATTTCATAAACTTTGTAAATTATATCTTGAATTGATCTTGCAACCCCCAGATCAGTACCATCCTGAGGGTCCCGACCCCCACTTTGTGAACACCTGCATTAGATAATTCAGTGGCCTCACACTGGAGTCTCTGAAACTGCACACGGTGTTAGCAGATTATTCCCAGCTCCAGAATATGATCGTGTTTCTATATATTGACCATTTGCAACACAGTGCCTTTACTGACCATCAAAATCAGATGGTACAAACGTTTGTCAGGTTGAAAATGGAGGTTACTGAGAGAAAAAGGTTGGTGAACCACTGAGATAAAGTGATGGTTTGTTGTAGCCCTTGCCTTTAAGATAGTAATAGTCTGAACATGAGTTAGTCTGTTCAGAGACAAAGAGGAGCATTAAAGCTTTCACTAATGCTTTCCTAATGTTTTCCTACCCACTCACTTGCTGCTATTCTTGTAAAATGTCTGATGGTATAGGTCAGAGGAGGATGAGACCGGCATACACCGTTCTGAACAAAAAGGCCACCGTTAGGTTAGGTCAGGTGTTCGTAATGGAGGGAAAGAGTCTGGGTGTCAGAGGTCTGAAAATGTCGCCTCCATAGCTACTGTAGCAAAAGGTAGGCCTATTTACCTTACATAGTGACGTCTTGGTGATTGCATTTTGTATAATAAAAGTTGAGCAGTCTCACAACTGGAGGATCGTAAATAGTAACCAACATTTAGGGAACACAGACCATGGTGACACATATGCTACTTGGTGTTGGTTATGAGTTTAAACTAGTTGTTGGACATGAACAGCTTTCAAAGTGTTCAAGAAATAGTTGTTTTTGTTGTTGAAATTGACTCTTTTTTTTTTTTTTTTTTAGCTTTTTGAGCTTTGGACCATGTTGTAACGTTGCTCCCCTGTCAAAAAGAAACCTGGAGGAGTATTTCACTTAACCTTATTCACTTTGTTATTTTCTTCCTGCTTTCTTCTTCTCCTGTTGGAGCGTTCTGTACTTCCTGGGTTATATTGCATCATTTCCAGAGGCGGGTAGTACTCAGTTGCATTTACATTTCAAGAAATTGTACTTTGTACTGCAAGTAGTTTTATCATATGGTACTTTTTACTTCTACTTGAGTAAAATCATAATGAAGCATCTCTTTCTTGAGTAAAAATAATTAATAATTATTAAGTTACTTTTCCCACTGTGAGTACGTATTTAAGCAGAAAATGCTTCATTGTGATCTATAAAATAGATGTAGATCATCTTGTGCTCCTTATTTAGTTTTTCAGAATCAGAATCAGAATTGTATTTATTGCCATTGTTTGAGAACCGGTTCACAAACTCTGAATTGTTCTCGGTTCACTCAAATAAGCTATGACAACTTTAAAACTATAAATGTGTTTTCACGCCATTTTCTTGGAATTTTCTCTGGACATAATGAATTCCACTTGATTTTATGGCAATTTATGGCGTCATTTAAAATAAATCAGACTTTTTCGCTCAAACAGTTACTAGTACTCACAGTACTCAAGTAACATTTTCTTCAAGTACTTTTGACTTGGAGAAATTGAAATGATTTCAAAGCAACGTTACTCTTACTTGAATACATATTTTGGTTACTCTACCCACCTCTGGTCATTTCCCAATATTCGTTCTGCTGAGTTGCCAGTAACCACGCCTTTAGGGTTCTTTTCACAAGGCCATTCCCATTGCTGCCTGCGGGGGGAGCTCCAGGTCAAATCCTCACTAGACTCAGTGTTGTAGAGCCACTCTCCAGTTCTCATATATAGACGTTCTTTCAATGTATGAAGCTCAGGCACCAAAATAATGTTTTTAAGCCTCATATGTCCATAAAACAGTTATATTTGCATCATCCAGTGACCTCCTCACAAAATGACTTTAATAATAACATTGTTCTGTGAAATCTGGATTTGTCTCTTCCCCAGTGGCCACTGCTTTTTTAGGTTAATGCCTTTTTCCTAAACTAGATTAGCAGCATCTATGTCTAATTTATGAAGGACATTTTAAATAATGACTAATCTTCCTTTATATACATACACAGTGCTTAATGGGAGTGCTGTCCCAGATCGGGGCGCCTCCTTGAAGTCACCTTCCTGACTGAGCCGCGGGGACAGTGTCTGCCTCCTCCGAGCACTCCTCATGGGATTGTTATAGATCTGGGTTCGGCTTAAGCCTCGTTAGCCTCTCCTCAAAGATGTGTCCAGGAATAAAGAGGCCACGGGTGACGCCCAAATATGTCCGCGGCTCGGAAACAGAAAGATGTTTGAAGGAAGAGATGAGATCGAGGCTTTTATACTTCGGTTTTATTGAGTGTGGTCAATCACAGACCACGTTTGTCTCAACAGAAGACAGAATTGACCACTAGTAAAAAATGTTTTCTACCCGCGTAGAGAGTGTGGGGCGACGACGAGTCTCCTTCACTGTCCTAGGTGTTATTGACGGTGTAGGTGTTGATACTTTCGTCTTGTTTTTGCCATCTATCAAAGGTGTTGTCCGTTCCAAACGTGCAAGGACATTGATAAAGCTGTTGCGCATTCGTATCGACCTGTTGAATTCTCCTACCATTTGGAATGTGAACCGAGTGACTCATTGTGTCCTTAAGATTTTGTGCCAATGTAAAGTCGCGTGTGATCTGGCAGGCCAGGCTATAACACAGCCCCGTATCTCAGTCAAATGTGTTGTGAATCAGCGTGTGGCCACAGCGACGGGCCCGAGTCTGATAGTGCTCTCTCTTACTCTCCGGCCACTTTGCAGACTCATGTTTTCTCCATGGTGCACTGATGTAAACACGGACACAGGGCAGCATGGACCGCACACTGACTTTACTTTCCTCTTGTTGCCTCCTGCAGGGGACAGACAGATTTGGACTGTATCGTAGTATATTCTGACAGTGGCAAATGAATAGGTCTTAAACAGTGGGGGCAGAACCCAAATTGAGGACACTTCATGCCCCACTGTAGTCACTGGGCCTTTCCGAAATCGCTCCCAACTCCCTACCCCCTTACACTTAACAGGTGTGTGTTACACCGGAGAGCAGTCCCACGAGCAACACGCACCAAACAACCTCAGTTCCGCGTTTATTTAGGAGCACCTAAGTGATCATTTGAACAACTTTATCGTCACAAACATTTATAATGAAAAAGAAAACAGCAGTGAGACTACATATGATTTTATAGGGAAAGGAAAAGTTCTACTAGTGAGTTTGAAGAAGCTAAATTATATCATGTAAATACGACACATTTGAATCTGAATTACTTTGTAAACTCATAAGGGAACTTTTTTTCCATTTAAAAGTATGATCAGTCGAACTTATGATTTTTGCAACATTATGGGTTGTACAGTCCGTGGGGGGTGAGGGAGAGTGCGTCTGAAAGTCACAGCTCGTATTTCTCTGAGTGAACCTCTGAAGGTGCCCTCACTGAGGCCTGAGTGGAAGGGTGTAGGGGAAGGGAGGAGGGAACGGTTTCGGAAAGGCCCTCTGTGTGTGACAGTAAATGGGTGCATCAGTAGGGCCACTTGGGAGAAACTTCTTTCTTTCTCCCATTTCTCCACCATTGCTTTAACAAAAGCTGAATAATAAATATATTTTTCTACCAATAAAGATACAAAGACACGGTTCAACAGCCCATAAATACTTAGCTTACCCAGGAAGCTAATGTTAGCTTCATGCTATTGGACAATCTGCTGTGAAAAACATCCATATGTACCTGATTTGGACTTTATTTGTGCAAAATAAATATGTTTATAGCTAAACGGCTAAAAAGAGTGAAACGTCCGAAAACATACTTCGTTCCCCCTCGATTAGGCCACGCCCCTTTCAATGACGCATTGTGTCTGAATCTATATACCAAGTCCTAGTCAGGTGTGCTCAAACCTTTTGCGAGTGACGGGCTTTTACTGTAAATGCTGCACGGCCCAGAGATCTACCAAATGATTTCTACTTTAGACATCAAGAAGTGTGTGTTTATTCAGGTTTCTGTCAAATATGTTAAGGCGAGACACAGCAGGTGAAAGTATAGATTTTCCACGCAGTGGTCTAAGTGGACATGTTTAGCTCATTTCCTCCTTTAACTTCTTAGCTTTCATGTCAGAGTAAAGACAACACTTAACCCATACGACGGTTATTTTATGATGTGAGCGAGCGAGGAGGAGATAACCACGAAAGTAGCAACTACAGTATGTCGCTTCACAAAGCCGTCTTTCCCATGGGTATTCATTCACAAATATGGACAGATTTTACATCCAGGTGTCCTGAAGTGTGTCCGCGCTGACGCTATAATCCAAATATGGTATTTTTCCGCCTGCGAGAGAGGCCGGTACGGAAAAGTGTAGAAATGTGTCGTGCATGTGCACTCGTTACAAACTTTAGGGCTGGTTTTCTCTAAATGCAGTTTTTGCTCGACTCATGCAACAAGTTAACCACTTTAGTAGCTCCGACAGACTCCAAACTTTACAGTCTTGGACTTAACAAGATTTTAAAGATTATTTCAGAGGGATTTTTGAAATATCTCATTCCCAGCCTGATTTATTCAGCTTAGAACCCAGAAAAACAACAACTAATTTTGAGTTTTCACAGATTTTTTCACTTATGATTATCTTATTCAAAAACTAGACAAGATCCAAAATCCTCTGTTACTTGTAACTTGTTACTATATGTCAATAAAATGAATCAATTTAAATCTGGGTCTGTCCATTATTTAGATTTTGTCACTGAAAATATCTGCAATTTTGGCCATTTTAATGCACAAACATAAAATGACAGAAAACTTGCAATACAGTTTTTTCTTATATTTATAGTGCTGTTCAGCAAAAGTTTCAAATTGCTATCTCTACTTTTTTTCCCCTATTCAACTGCAGCGCCTCGCCTTAAGGCCCAAGTCCTGCTTTGAGTCGTTTTCACTGCATTGGTGATTCTCCAGTTTAGTTTGCTCGTACAGATCACATTTATCAGCAGCACAACGAGGCCTAAAGTGAGTTAAAGTGATTGTAATTTAAGTACGTTGTCAAAAAGAAGGTGTACTTTGAATGTCGGCCATTCGAAGAGAAGAATAACCCGGTAGAAGGAGAGAAAATGCTAATGTTACAGTGTGTGGGTTTAGCGCCGGTCACTGGAGCCTGCTCATGTCTTTCAGTACATCCAATCTTCACAGCTAACCTACCTCGACTAAGCCTCGCCTAAGCCTCTCCCTTCCTCCCCTGCCCTCCCCTGCCTGTGTCTGCTGAGGAGACTTCAAATACCATCTAACCGTGCATGTGCTCCCCATCTCCCCTCGCCTGGGCCCTCGGGTTTACCCCCTTTACGAGCAGAAAATGTCCAACCGAGAATGTGCGCTAGTGTGGAGGCGGGCAAAGCCTAGTGTTCCAATGTTGTGGTACCCAAGATCAGTGGTCACACAGCTGAAAGACTGAATATTATCTAAACTCTCACGCTGAAAAGGTTTACAGCTGTAATGAGACAATAAGACCTAAAAAATGAGAGCCTAAGCTGTTTACTGTGCACGGCTAATGCTACTGCTAAGTAAGTATAAGTAAGTAAGTAAGTTAGTGCTTTATTTGTCATTGTACAACCATACAACGAAATAGTGTTCAGGTGTTAGTCCTTAGCCACTGTGACTGAGCCGCATTTCCACTGTGGGTCGACCTGACCAGCATGTCTTTGGAGGTCGGAGAAGCTAATAAGCTAAGCTCATAAGTTTGTTTACGCTTTAAAAGCTGCTTTCTTCAGGACCATTATGGACTCTCTGCATTAAAAAACACGGCAAAGACGTACAAAAGCATACAGCGAAACAGTGTCGAGCAAGAAACCACAGAAAAAGGCAAAAAATGCAGCTGTACCAAGGGAGAGGAAGTTGCCTCTTGTTTATACCTCGCCATAAAACAAAACATTAAAAAAACACCCTGTTGAGGCTTTAAAATGACAAAATAACCGATAAAGGATACATGCTTACCTCTACATTTCACCAGAGAGAGCAGCCCCACGTGCAACACCCACCGAACCACCTCCGCTACACGTTTATTTAGTAGTGTCAAACTCATACAGCTTTTGCAAGTTTGAAGATACAAAATTATATATCATAGTAACTTTTTAAAGTCTTATAGGAAATTATTTTAAAGGCCCTATACCTGATTTTTCGATTACGAGCAATGAAAGAGGAAGCCACTAAATTAAAGTGTTAGTTGTGGTCTAAATTCATTCCCAACTTTCCTAAGATATTTGTAGCATCCCGAATATTCACAGAGACGAGTTTAATATGTATATGTGACCCATCACGGAAACCAGGGACACAACTCAGTTTTGGGGCATTTTGAGATGGGCATACATTATGAGAGCTTTCCAATAATGTGTAACACATGGAAATCTGATACTATTTGGAGACGTAGCGGCGATTTGAAGTTAACAATTCCAAAAAGGCCAAAGGGCTGAAAAAGCTCTCCAAAGATTTGAGCAGTTCTCACCTCTCTCTGCTGCTCGAGTGACAATAGGGCTCATTTACATCTCATTTAGATAAGCTAAACCCGCTCCCCCTGTATAGCTGTAAAGCACAGGGGGGAGAAAAGGCAAAAAGCAAGAAAAATGTGCCATCAAAGAAAAAAAAAAGGTTTGCATACAGGTAATATATAAATAAATAAATATTATCCTAACAGTGCTGCCTAGGGATGGGAATCAAGAACCGGTTCTACAAGTAGACCCGGTTCTGTTTGAGCAAAGCATCGGAACCGTACGTCTACTTCATTATCGATCCTCTTATCGATGCTCCCGCTCTGAAAACACTCTTTTTGCGCCGCGGAGACGCACGTGCGTAATGACATAGTTCTCCGAGTCTGTTGACGCTGCTTTGAAGTAAGCAGGGAAACATCGGCCCAATCTCAATTCTACCCCTTAGCCTCCGCTTCGCATTTCCCCTCCGTTTTACGCGTTCATGAGAGACGAAAGAGTGTCGTCATTTAAAACAGTCCATTGCTATAAACGTGTCAGTTCTACGTTGTCGCTTTGCTGCTGCTGCGAAACACTGTATTGCCCGACTTTGGAGTTTCTTTCCAAACTTTCGATACGTCACTATTGACATGACACACGGGGTTCAGTGCTGCTGCGCCCGCCGTCTCCCCGTGCCGATGTGCTCTGAGCGCGGGTCCGATCTGTCCCCGCTCTGAGTGCACCTCAGCAGCCCCCGCTCAGGCCCGGGGCTCAGAGCGGAGGCTGCGGCAGCCCGTCCCCGCTATGAGTGCGCTGTGAGCGGATCGGCTGATCTCTCGCAGCTCTGGCTAACAGGCTTGTTGCAGTTCACACGGACAGGGGAAGGAGAAAGTAGCACCAGATGAAGCAGAAATAGATGAAAATGTGTAGGGTTTGGGCTGAGACCGAGTCCTGTTGTTTAGGTGTTACAAAACTGCATCAGTCTGTTACAAGTTACACTTGTTGAAAAGTACAAATGTTACCATTATATTTAGAGGATGCCAGGCAGGCTGAGTGACAACTAACAATGTGTCTTTTTTGATAGAGTTTATCGAAAGCACATTCATTCCCTGCTTTTCCCCAACACACAGACAAGTCAGGCATCGATAAGAGAATCGATAAAGAATCGAATCGATAGGTAAAATTATTGATGGTATTGATATCAATAAAATCTTATCAATTCCCATCCCTAGTGCTGCCTGCCTGTGTCTGCTCCACCTCCGTGAGCTGCTGCAGCCTCACGCTGAGAGAGAGTTACAGATTCCGGACATAACAACATAATAGAAGTTATAACTTTAGAAAAGACTCCTGTACTGTTTTAGTAATGCACATACATTCTCATACACAAGAGGAAAAGGCCGACATAGCGACGTATCGCCGCGCGTGATCGCATTGTCTACGTTTCACTCCACACACCCAGCCTAACTTTATCTGACCATAAAACTGAAAATATGAAGCGGATCTCTCTCAAATAAGAAGTGGATGAAAGCTAGGGATGCGCTGTGACTACATTTATGGAGTAGTTTAAGTTTGTAGAGATCTTGATTTTGCTTAAACAGCAGGTTCATTCCTCGTGAACTAGATGACTGTCTCCCATGCTAACGCACCACGTTAGCTTATAACAGCACAACAATAGCCTCATCAAAAACAATTGGCACAGCGGCCACCAGCAATTAAAAAACAAAAACGTTTACTCACCCGTCTGAAGTAACCTTTGCGTGCCTTTTGCTCAGCAAACCCGTGGTAAATCCTTGCTCAGTTCTTTTCAATGTAGAGTTTGGCATACCTCTGCAGTAGTATTCCAGCGTTAGCAGCGGCGGCCTCTGAGAACCACACACGGGGAAGCATTGCATAACCATGAGCCACACACGCACACGCCCCCACGGCGTCCACTATTTCTCAGACAAAACAAGACATTTTCAACCTGAAAAACTGATGGACAATAGGCGTATGTATAAAACTGCCTTTTTGCGTGGCATTTGTTTGCTAAAGCATGTGTCAACTACGCAAACCAAAGCAGCGGTGCCTCCTCCTCCGCTGTGTTTACCCAGTATGTAAATAGATACAGACAAGGTCACGGCCCTACAGTACGCTCCGAAATCTCCTAAATCAATGCGGTTTGACCCTAAAAGTTTACGCTTTTAAATATACCATATGCTAGCTTAAACATAGAGAGGCTTCTTCGTGACTTCAACTGAACGATTCTGCAAAAAAAGTGAAAATCACCAATTTAAAAAACAACAACCTTCTTTTACGTTTTTCGCGAAAGTCGGGCTGCCGACATGTGGCCCTGGTTCCCACGGCGGGTCACATATTTCTTAATTTGCAGGGTCACCTTTTTTAGAGGGTTGCCAAATAATCCCAGCTAATTCCATCATCAGTGACTCTGAAGTCGGTTCGTTTTTGGCGCTGATCGTAGCGGCTAACTCTCCGCCTCTGCTCACTTGTGCATGCCGCGCAACCTCCCCCAGTGCGCCCTTACCTTAACCCTGAAATCCAGCGCTCTCGCTTTCCTGTACTTTGACGAAATCTGCAGTTCTCAGATAGTTTAGCCAACTTTCTCCCCCGCAAGCGCCGGTCGGCCTCTGCTGTGGATTACCGGGCTTGAGTTACCGCTCGGCTCTCGTGTATGTCAACAACGCGCCACTAGATACAAACCCTGGCAGTTAGTTACTCCCTCTGTCAAGTAAAACAACACCTAGCGCTTGAACTTTGTCCTCACCACAACCATAATCTGTGTAGCTGGAGCTCGCGATGGAGGCGCTGTACGAGTGAATCGAATCCTAGCGGATGCGTGTTCTTACTGCGGAAAGAGGTTTGATCCATAAATCTTCTTATTACCAGTTTGACCAACGTTCCAAGATATTTTTGCTGCCTCAGGGCCTGGACAACTTCTTATCATCAATGGAAAAATGAATTCACAAGTTTATCAAGATATTTTGCAGAAAAGCTTGAGGCCATCTGTCCAACAGTTGAAGCTCAAAAGAGGATGGGTGCTGCAACAACACAATGACCCAAAGCACAAAAGCAAATCCACTTCAGAATGGTTTCAGAAGAATAAAATACACGTTCAGAGCTAAACACTCTGAGCATCTCAGAGTTTACAAGTTATTATTACCAGTTCGAGCAACGTTCCAAGACATTTATTCCAAGTGGAAGGCCGGGAACTTACTAGTTACCAGTTGCCAGGAACGCAGCGTTAATTTCATGACTAAAGCAGTAACAGTGGCATTAAAAGTCATTCAATGAATTTACAAATGAAGGCTGTAATGGCTTCAATCGTTCATCATTGGCGGATCTAATACCATTAGATCGGGCTCCCAAAATGTATTTTTTTCTTTTCCTCAACTCATGGATGCTGCCCCAACCAGGTCACCCCAGATTAAAATCCTAGATCCGGCCCTGTCGCTTTCGATTCAATGACCAATACTTTCCTGAATGCATAAACCTCGGTGCTGTATTGAGTAAGCATTACCACCTTGTTTAATGGCTAGAACCGTCTGGTATTGAAGAGGCAGAGGGGGCTGATGATAGTCCATCTTAATAATCAGGCCAACTGTATGTACTCAATCTGAAACCCACCAAAATACCGAAAGACAGGCATAAATGGTTGTTTTTGCTGTCATCCTACAGACAAGTTCAGCTAGCCTGAATTTTACTCTTTGCTGATCCATTTTCTCTCAGTTAGCAGTTTGTGCAGATTGCTACCGACTTTGTGTATCGTACAGTAGATTAGTATGGGCAGAGCAACTGAAGCGTACACAAAATGTTTTGACCATGTTTATGTGAAATTTTGGCATATTGTTTAGTGTAGTCGGCTAACAACAATTTAAGAACCGAAAAAGCAATTACCACAAGCAAAACCCCCCCAGTTTCGACAGTAAAAACGATACTTTTCAATCTACACCCCTGCGTGCCTCACAGCGCTTCATAATTGGCCACGTCTCGCTGCTGTTGTTTCCTCTACTTCAAATCAAACTAATTTTAGTCTCCTGCTCCACCTGCCCGTCTTCCTAAGTGATGCCTTTGAAGCGGAGAGGATTGTGGGAAGTGTCTTGTTATGCTTCCGCCCTGTAAACCGTCTCGCGCTCCGTTTGATCATCCTCGCTCGCTGAAAAACGCAGGTCAGCGCTTCTTTTACGCGCAGCCGTATTTACAACTGACAGCTACGGAAATTCATTAGCGCAGTGCCACTGAGGCTATTTCTGTAACGTTTTCTCTTGTTTCTTGAATTGACGAGATAACACGAGACAACAGCGACGGAAGGGTGTGATGGGACGAGGAGATTGAGGTCTTTTTTATAAAGGCATTGTGAAAGCAAAATTATCGCCTGTAAGATCATTTAAAATTGTTAAGTGTTGTGTCACATTGGCTCGGGTGGTAAAATCGGACGTTTGGCCTTTCCAATTCTCGTTGTGTCAAGACACCTCACCCACCTTGTCGATGTAGGCAATGTTTCAGCTCCAGGACCGATTTTGATTGTTTTGGAACCGTTGAGCGTTTTTAGCAGGAAATGTAGTGAAGATAAATCGTCGACTGGACTGAGGTTGGTTGAGATGAGGACGTTTCGCCGAACTCAGTCCAGTCGACGATTTAAGCTGCACTGTGATGAATGCTTCCTGGTCAAACGTTTTAGAGGGACCTGGAACACATGACGTGCTTACGTAGCACGTAACGCAAGTAAATGTCACTGCATTTGGCAAATTATTTTTTTTCTTTTAAGTGATAGTCTGTAAAATTGTAGAGTGAAGAGAGAGAGATAGTGAAATTTGGATGTAAACAGTGAAGTACCTCCCCTCCAGATTGGACTAGAGAGCCACTCCACTCCAAGTTTGCGAAATGAGCAGAGCGAGAACAAACTTTCAAAAGTTAATTATCAAGCTCCCTCCCCATCACAGGAAAGCTTGTCTCATTGGTCAAAGTTATGGCACTGGAGATTCTGATTAGTGTCTGAAATCAGCAAAAGGAGGAACTTTAGGAAAGATATTATTATTTAATATTACATAAGATAAGATAAGCCTTTATTGATCTCACAATGGAGAATTTACTTAACGTTATGTCAAATTGCAGGCCCAGGCGGCCAGTTATACGCAATCTGTTAAATTTGTATATAATTTAAACGTACAGACTTTTCACTTGAATGCACAATTTACCTGTCAGACTCACCCTCTTTTGTCTTCCATGGGTGGAGCTCCTCTTTGCTTCATGCGTCATGAACAGAAGCGGTAAATCTTCTGGTGAATCCTCGTCTTTCTGTGAACTCCCAAAGCCCGATCATTACACGCAGTATTTCTTGCCCAGTTATGTATTTTCCATGGTGAGAAGTGCGACCTGGATGCCTTTGGACACATGCTATAACGTTTGTTTTGCTAACAGTAGCGGCAGCTTAGCATACAGAGACCGCACGGTGCCGACATTGGGCCCTTGTTCTGTCACTGTTGGAGGGACTGTCCCTATGAACTGTTAGGTGTGAACGTGCTTATTGATGGTGGTTATATGGACCTTGCTTCAGTCCGTCAGTCTTCCGCAGAGCAGCTGTGGCTACTATGGTTTATCGTAACGCCACTGAGTGTATGAATACTGACAGTGTAGCACTTTGAGAAGCTTCTCAAGCTTGTAAAGCGCAATACAAATGCAAGCCAGCATTGTTAGCATTTGGGGAAAACCTTTTTTTTTGGACAAGGTGCCTCATATATGGAATAGCAATGATGTAAACCATAGAAATGTCAAACAGTGTGCGTGATCTGGTCTTCGCAGAGAGGAACCCATAGAAACTGTGCGGGTTACACAATTAATCACTAAAGAAATGGCAATTTTAATAGTTGCAATCAGCACATCGTAACATTGCTAATTCGCCAGTAACATAATTTTAATGGACTGAATGCTGTCCTTATAACTCAGAAGCTGTGGGAATGACTTTGTGCCGTTGAGTGCTCCGCACGGAAACGAGCGCAGTGTTGGACCCCAGCCAGAGGAGGGAGACACATTATATTTATTGTCCGACACTTAACAGGCGCAGATGAAGACAGTGACGCTCACAAGAGGGGCTAAACCATCACTGTTCAGAGTGTATAAGTTATGAATTCATCAAACACTTTACCCATTAAACTGAATTAAATACTAGAATAAGAATTGCTCGTGTGCTGTAGAAACACATCTTCTGGAATGTTCAGCAGCTTTTAAAATGACGCGAGTTTCGGAAGTCATGGATCTGAGTTGCTTTTGCTAGTTTGGACTTTATGTTTACGTGTGTAAATCAATAGAGCTAAAACTAATGAAGATAGTTATTCTAAATTTAGGCCATTCCTTTCCTGTGATCAAAAAGACATTTACTACTACTTTAAGTACTGTGGCCATGATATGTTTGTAGTATAACCTAAGGGAAATATGCAGTATCATGCAAATTTGACTTTTTGAGCTTTTAACTAAGTTTATAATGTCATTACATCATCAAAAAGCTATCCGGAGTATTTTATTCACACAATTTCAGGTAATCCTGTTCATTTTGGTTGTTTCTTCTTCTAGTGCTAGAGCACTCCGATCTGTATTTCCTGGATTTTGTTTTGTCAGAGATGGAACACAAAACTGTCCTCGGTCTTTTTAAAGCTTAAATCCATCACTGAATTTGTTCTGAGCAGCTCTATGCTAAAAGTGTGTTCATCATAGCGTCGTAGATGTATGAGCATGCTGTTAGCTGAAGATAAGAGCTTGTTTTCATATTCTGTCTGCAGAGGGGCGCTCCAGGCCAGTTTGAAATCCTGACCAGCCATGTCTCTCGCTCCTACTGTCTTTTTGTTACATAATATATTAACTTATAATAGTGTATGTGTCTAGAAAATACCCCTAGGTCGCAAGATGTTGTCGAGTGTAGTTTTGCAAAACGCCAGCAGAGGACACAATTCCTTTCCCTAGTGCTCTGGTGACAAGGGACGCAGTGCTAAATTGAAACATAGAAAGAATTTGACCAGAGACAAGATAAGAACAAGTTTGGTCAAATTGTTTGGACTTTCAAAGCTTTATGGAGTCGATACGTTGGATTACTGAAAAAAAAATTAAAAAAAAATGAAGCAAAACTAGCTCCAGGGTTGTTTTTGATGAGGATTTAAAATACATAACAAATTGAAATTAGTTTTGTCCTTACTGTACAAGAGTCAGCCCTGTAATCACGCGTCTGTAATGCAGATAATTAGTGAATGTTTGGGTCTTTGAGAAGAACACTGTTGTGCTGACGGCAATGGTGTGTTTTGTGAATATGAGCTGCTGTTTCAGCTCGCTCATTATCACTTTGTGCCTTTGTGATCATTCGCACATACCCAGGAGGAGCCAGGATCAGGGCTTTGCTGTCCCCACGTACCCCCTCTTCCCCTGGTGGTGTAGGCGTGCATTTCATTGAAGTAAGGGAGAGGGTTAGGATTTGGGTTAGGAGTTTTCTGAAGCAAAGCTCAAGAAAGTAAGAGTTTAAAGCCACATAGCGTAACATTTTACCCAATAAACAGATTCAAATACAGGCATTTTTTTGGTTTCAGATGTTTTTGTATTGGTGAAAAACATCACCTGCAGCAGGAAGCCAAACATGAGGATTAAATGCATAGAAGTAAAAAGGAGAAGCGGCGTTCTATCTGAAACGTATGCGGACCGTTAGAAAGCCAGCTAGTTCATTGTATTTGTCCTACAGCCGTTAGCATTTAGCCATGAAACATCCCAAATTATGAACAATCCAGATGTTTTCGGTTGTTGTCAACCCATCGACCACATTTTGGTGAGGTTAAAGCCTCGTTAGAAATCATTCATGAATGTACAGGCCTTTTGAGCTAAATGCTAAATCATAATCAGTTAAATGTCTGCTTTTTGTGAGGTCTGATGCACATACAGTGGCCACTAAAACCACAGACATTTTCTTAAAAAAAAAGTGTCATACCTCGCCATACTTTAATATAAGGACTGGCTTCATCATTCATTTGAATGGGAATGGAACGCTCAGTTCAAACAGGTCCAGGAAGACGTTGGCTAACAAAAGTACGTATTCGTAGGAAGATGCTCAGAGCTATTGGCCTTTTTGTGGTTTATCGCCCAAATGCTTTGATATTACAGTAAAAACATCATTGTCTGTGTCTAGCTAGCATGTTTATGTTTTGAGTAATACAGCAGTTTAAAAGCAATATCCAACCTGGAATATTCTACAGTGTGACTTTAAACAGGGTTCTAGCTTTAGCCAGTATGGCGTTTTAAAAGAGTATGAAGAAGCCTTTGAAGATGGAAGCAAAATGTCCTCTACTCAATCATTGATATTTGAACATATTTGTTGCTGGATAACTGTGTGGTTGTGCACTTTGTCACTAATATGACTTCAAGTTTTTTTGTTGAATATATATATATTAGTATTGTAACATTTGTTGCTGTGACTTTCTCTAGACTCAGTCCAAAGTGGTGCCAGCTCTTGTCCATGCTACTCCAAACCCAACACAGTATATTGAGAGCCCTAAACACTATCGATTCTTTTTTTTGGCACTGTCGGCTTGCCATATATTGCTGTCTTGTACTTTTTCCAGTGGACGATTTATTTATTGGGATATCTGCTCCGGAGGTACAGTGCATACCGGCTCAGAGGATGAGGGGGGGAAAAGCCACTAATAAAAAGCGAAATATTTACTCGCTACAGTTTACTGCCCTGGGAAATGATGCTTTGTGCATTTCTGTCAGCGTTATTTACGGCGTGTGTTTACGGCCACTTGAGAAAGCCAATGCGCGGATGGCTAATATATGGTTCCACTGTGCAGCGCGTACTCCGGCCGATCGCTATACAAGATTCTCCCTCGCTTGATTCCAAGAATTCGAAGAAAAAAAAAAGGTCGGCATTTGTAATACGTTGCGTTCATGGAATGTTGCGGAAATTTTCTCCAAGTGCTCACAATACACTGCCCATTTTAGCAAGACAACAGCAATTACCTCCCTTTTCCTCCTTTGATTTTTTTGTTACGATGATTAACAAAGAGGTAAATGTTCCATAACCATACTGTACATAAGGGCCAGTATAGCAAGTTCCTGCTGCGTCAGAGTGTTCACTCTAGTCTAGTGGAGTATAAAGTGATTATGCTATTATTTTGTTTGTTTTTTTGACCAGTGAGTGCACTCAAAATTTCCAACAATGCATCTTGAAAAGTAGTGAGCATCGACGGTTACAAGTGGGTGAATATAAACCACATTGCAAGAGTCGGAGAGTAGCTGACAGCAACAGGTATTTGTTTAGTTTTCAAAACTCCACCGAAATTCACCCTCTGTACGGCAACAGAACAGGGACAAACCTTCTTTCCCGTTGTGAGGCAGTGGAATTTGACAGTAAGTCTGCACAGCGCCACCTTCTGTTCATGGAGTGTGCATTTTTAGGCTTTAAAATAAAATAAACAAAACACGTGAATAAATTGACTTTTTTACTTTGGAGCCTTTTATAGTAAAGTAGTGGTTGTTAGTATAGGTTCTTGACACAAATACTACTCAAGTAAAGTACAGATACATTTACTTTGTTACTGACTAGCGCTGGGACAAAATATTGTTTTGCATTATATTGCAATACGTCTTTATTGTGATACGTGTATCGTATCAGAAACCATGTATCGCAATACTTAGGTAATCAACTCAGTTCTAGCAAAAATAATAACACAAAAAAATATTTCTTTTAAAGATACAGTAGTGTCCTTTTCCATTTGTACTTTTCAAAATGTTTTAGTCAGTATCTACCTGATTTATAGGATTTATGGGAAACTCAGCTTGTGCTTTGTTGTTCAATTAATTCAGGGTTAAGTCTTGCAGTTTGCAATGACAAATCGTAATGCTTACTTACTAGAATGTTGTATCAATATTGTAACCGAGGGCCCGATTACAATATCGTATCGGGCCCTCGGTATCGTTATACGAATTGCGCAGCGACAAAAGTGTATCGTCCCAGCCCAATGACTGACCACCTCTGATTAAAATACACATCACCGATACAGCCTTCAGTAGCATTAGCACATTAGCACAAGACAAGTATTTAACTGGTATTAATGTGAACTGGACACAGCACGGCTGAACGAAAGCGCTCAATAAATCTGCTGAGGAATTAGATATCAATAAATCCTTCCAAAGAAAGTTTCAGAATATTCAGAAGTTTTTTTTTTTGCCTGCTGTGTCTCGCCTTTAAATTTCTACATGCTTCTAAAATGGGTTAAAAAAAGAAGGAATTTATCACAAAAATAACTTTCATGCATGTTCAAAAGCAGCACAACTATGACTGTTAGCAATGAAGTGAGTCTTCAGTTGTTGTATAGGGTCTGAATACTTATGACAGGCGGATGTTTCTTCATATATCTATACAGTATTTATTTTTATTTTTTTTGCTTTAATCTTATAAAATAATCAATGTGAAATTTCTCCCAATTGAGAAGAAATGATTAAAGTATAACACTGCTGCGTATTGAAAGCAAATTGAAACACGTCAGAACCCTTTCTCAACCCCCTGTACACCAGCGCCTGCCGTGAACGCAACCTATTACAATATTTACCTCGCTGATCAAGTCGGGAGGCTCCCTGCGGAGACGGGAGGCCGGTGCGCGAGACGAAAAGCGCTGTCAAAGCCAATGAGCGTCTCCCTCTTGTCCAACTCTGTTCATATAACGGAAGACACGGGCTGCTCTCAATATACTGGACCTTTCGAAAACGCATGCAGGGCGGACATGTCTACTCCTGCATGGTCTCCTTACTACTACAGACTGCTGCTGCTGCATGTGGCCCCCACTGAGTCACCCTTTCCGCCATCCCTGTAGACAACGAGGGAAAAACTAACCCCCCCTCCCACCACCAACCCAACGGGATAGTCCAGTATTTTGTGAAAAGGAGGACAACATACACACACACACACACACGGACAGGTCAACGATTGTGGTGTGCAATAGCGGTGAAATGTTACGTTTGGAGGAGCCGACTGGAGCAAGGACATTAAAGAGTCAAAATGCAAAGACTTCTGGTAAAATATTACAAGTAGAGTAACCTGCTCTAGAAAGTACGTTCCATAAAAAATATTTCGGATAATGGTGCTATTGTACTATTTATTAGCGTCAAATTAACGTTAGCCTTTAGCTTCGATGCTTACACAGCTGCATTTACAAAGACAAAAGTCTACTCCATGAAGTATTTACATCCGGAGTAAAGTTTATAACATTATCTAATAGCTACATGTTTTCTGCCACATTCTGTTTAAATATCCATCGGAATAAAACGCAGAAAGGAAACAGACGTTAACCTGGGAAGTTAGCATCATATTGTTACGCACACATTCCATGCATGGAGCCTATTTGAAGTAACTGTAAAATGTAGGAATTCACCCAGGGCACTAAAATATGGCTATATGTCCTCACCTCAAGTCTTCTGCCCAGTTGAGTAAATTATTGTTGTAAGAGAAGAAGAAGAATGCCAAGACACATATATAATACATCACTACCAAAAGACAGCGCCCTCTAGTGCGGCTATGAAAAGCAATGTGACAACCAACCCGTGTGACAAACAGCCCCGGTCTCCCCTACTTTAGTGTTCAAAGTAGAAATCATTTTTAAAGTGTCAAAACCCTCTTTCTTATCATGAGTGGCATTGCCAGTACATGTGCACAGCGCCACTTACTGTTCTGGAGTGCGCATCACAAGGCTTTTAAATGGAACATGTTGCCGACTTTACACTTGTAACTTAAGAGCTTTTATAGAAATGAGAAAATAAGTACTAAATGACAACTCGCATCGAAAACCGAAATATAATTACATTTTTTCCCAGCTTTTTCACAATATGTAATAGTTTTCACAACATTTTGAAACTAGATAATTTAGATTAATCATGTCTGTGGGGCCCCCTGCAGCCTGGGGGGCCCTAGGTAGTTGCCCAACATGCCCACCCCATTGTGAGGGCTCTGCTTTAACCCATTAAATAAGAGTTGTGTAGTTTATTGTATGGAACTCTAAGGTGAAACGGCGATACCAATCAATACAAAATACAGTTATTATTCAAAGTTTTTTGTCCTATCAAAATCAAACATTTACTTTTCACTATGTGTCCCTCGTATTGACGGCTTCTCCAAACTGTACTAACTTTGTCCTACTTTTGTACCGCAAGACATTTTTGCAGCTTAAGTTATGAAAAAAAAGAGTGTAGCTTTCCAAAATACTGAACTATCCGTGGGAGCATGAGACTGGTAGATAGGACCACCGCAAAGGCATGAGCAGTTCACCATGAGAGCAATGGACTGTCCTGGAGGAGATCTGAAACAAGGCTAAAAACTTCGGGAACTAAGATTGTAGTTAACAGGGCTGGTCGTTTACAAGGCTTTTTTCAAATTAGTTGTCTCAAATTCAGTTCATTTTTTGGTTGTTAAATGGGGTGTCAGTGTATACAAATATACTATAACATATTTGAAAAGTCAATGTCTTTTGTAGCATGTTGCTTAAAGGCTCTGGGCATGGAATGTTGCAGCAAAAACTTAAAAGAAAAAAAGGTCAAGCTGATTGTGTCGCTATTTTTTACACCTGTAAGCGTCAAATTAATATTAGCTTCAACGTTAGCTTCAAGGCTAAACGCTTATTTACGCTCCCATTTTGTACGTAAACAAATGTTGTTACTATCACTGCATTTATGCTTCCCTAATGTCCAGCCTGTGTTATTGGATGTTACCACTAGAGGGCGGTGTTTGTCAGTTACCAAACGCAAGAAAAAGCTGAATGACAAAGCAGATATGGCGGTATGTATGTTGTTGTTTAAACTACAATCAAACAAAACAAAACAAAATCAGGAAAATGAGGTAAAGCAATGATGGCTTGTGTGCTAAACACTTTTAAAAGCTTAGCCGTTTGTTTTGCTTCACCTGTTGAGCTGTGTGAAGTAGTGTTAGCACCCTTAGCTCTTATTGCTAAGTGCCTATGGCTAAATGGAGCATCTTACAACGCATAAATGTGCCTGTTATGTTATACCCTACATAACGTTTTGAACATACTGTAATTCATGATCCACTGGCTGCAAGCAGTCTGCTTCATAATGCTAAAAAAAAGTCTTTATTTTGGTGGTAGAAACACGGACAGGAAACAAGCGCAGGAAGCTAGCAACATTCCATGCACAGCGTTTAATGGCAGTAAGTTGTTTTGTTGGGCGAAAAAACAAACTACAACATATACTACTGTAACTACTTTCCCCGCAGTTTGCAATTATCCATATCCAAATGGCGTTCACCGTCAGAACCAAAATATGACCCCAAAAAAAAAAGTCTGTAGCGGTCATTTTCTTGCCACATTTGAAAAACATCGCCAGAACTGGTCTCCTCCTTGACAGTCCATTGAAAGCTAGGCAAAGGGTTTGGGGTTGCTGATATGGAATCATCACGGGGCGTTGTATAGTGGATTTTACAAACTTGGGTCGTTTACCGGACAATTCAAGCATGGCTGTCCGCTATCTCCGAGACGCTACATGTTTGAGAGTTCCTCAACTGTCAATTGCTGGGGGGGGGAGAATCACACGGCCAAATCTCAAATCGAAGAACACCGTTTTCCACACGACTTTGGGACATGGATTTTGGATGGTATCCTAATGGAGCCATTTAAATCGAGCCATTCATCCTTCATATTGATGTTCACATTGAGATATCGCTATTGAGAGTCTGTTTCTTTGACCCAGACGACCTTGAATGCTGTATTTTTATTTTTTTATTTTTTTGCCGGACCACTCCACTCGGTGTAACCCCTTAGTTGCACTGTTTTACTTCCACACTCACTTTTCCCAGCATGCGCCGTGTTCACCGAGGCTCCGCCCACTCTCACTGACTTGTCCACGCCTCTGTTCTCCCCTTCCCTTCCCCTCCGCAGGTATCACGACAAGCAGGAAGTGACCAGTAACTTCCTGGGCGCCATGTGGCTCATCTCCATCACCTTCCTGTCCATCGGCTACGGAGACATGGTACCGCACACGTACTGTGGCAAAGGCGTGTGTCTGCTCACCGGCATCATGGTACGTACAACGCTTGATTTATGCATCTGCTTGTATTATAGCGGTTTTGTTAAAGCTGCACGAAACATTTTGCCCCATTTTCAAAGCCGTGAAAAAGTCAGAGTGAAAGTGTTAGCTGCTGTCCCGAATGATTTCTCGCTCTCACAGCCCAGTAGAGTGACCGACTACTTCCTCATCCACTTTTTAAAGGTGCTTTATGTAACTTTGTTAAGACGAGACACGGCAGGTGAAAGCATTGATTTTTCACGCAGTGGTCGAAGTGGAGAGTTTTAGCTAGTTTCCTTGCTTAAAGGCCACCGTTTTTCCATACTGAGATATGTTCTTCCTGAGATTAGACGAGTTGATGTGTGGATAACAAAAGGTTATCCACACAGAAAACCTTTTGTGTGGATAATCTTGTGACCTTTCGTCAGTTTAAATTCCTTGTAAAGGAGTATCCTCCATGTGACTGCTCTTGTTTTTAAGTTGTATTTAAAAAAAAATTAGTGTTGTGTTAAAGTCGTTGTAATTGTTTTTTCTGTTGTCTTATAGTTGTTATCTACCATGTATGTTTTAACAGGTCTCTCAATATAAATAAAGAATAATAATTACCTGTCTGGTCTTTGTGTGTGCCCTCAGTCAAGCAAAAAGACCAAAGATGTTGTTAGCATTTAGCCTCTCCCATCATATTCCTATGGACCCAAATGTTAGAAGTAATAACACCTTAGGAGCACTTCGACGTCAGCGCAGAGATATCTTCAGTATTCTTTAGGAGTGAATATATTACTGCGCAGACGTCGAAGTGCTCCTAAGGTATTATTACGCCTTACAATATAGTACCCCTTTCAAGTCACCGAACTTAAATGGGGAAAACGTGGAAGAGCTTGGTCGCTTCTAGCTTCACCCCCGTTTGGGTCCATAGGAATATGCTGGGAGAGGCTAAATGCTAACAACATCTTTGGTCTTTTTGCGTGACTGAGCGCACGCACAAAGACCAGACAGGTACGCATCAACTCGTCTAAGCTCAGGTAAGAACATATCTCAGTATGGAAAAACTGTGGCCTGTTCCTTTAACATCTTAGTTTTCATGTCAGAGTATAATAATGACAAAACTTACCCCGTACGATGCTTATTTGATGATGTTTTGTTGTAAGCGAAGCAGAGATAACCCTGAAGTAGCTACTACGTCTCTTCGCAAAGCCGTTTTTATTCACAAATACTGACTTATTTTACATCCACGTGTCCTGGAGGGTGCCCGTGATGACGCTACAATCCAAATATGGCATTTTCCTAACTGCGAGACGCCTGGTATTGAAGAGCGGAGAAATGTGCTGCACATGCTCGTTACAAAACTTTAGGGCTATTATTTCTCAAAATTAGGTTTTATTCCACTCATGCAGCGAGTTCTTTAGTAGCTCCTACGGACTCCAAACTTTACAGTCTCGGGCTTAACAATATTTTTTAAGACTCCCTCAGAGGGATTTTTTCATATCTAGTTCCAAGCCTGATTTATTCAGCTTTTGAGTTTTTACAGATTATTTCACTTATGAATAGTTTATTCAAAAACTAAACAAAGTCCCTTCTGACAAAATCTTTGTTACTAATTAGTCACAAAATAAAACCATAAATTTAACTCTGGGTCTGTCGCGTTCCCTTTTCACCTGCAGTGTCTGTGTTAGTGTCTGTTTGTGCTTTCCATCACAATGGCCTGTAGGACGCTCCAGGACAAATTGTTTTGAGGGTTTCTGGTTGGTTATCGCTGATGTCTCCATGGTTATGCATACATAATCCTATCCTGGAAACCTACCAGACATCAGAGAAAACCTTAAATAAAATTGGTCCTGGAGCATCGTAGAAGCCACGGATGGAAAAGGATGGAAAGCAAAGGCGCCAAGCTAACCAGCCAAACAGCCGCTGGGTCAGTGAAAGGTCAAGTACGCATTTATATTCACTTTTTTCCTGCAAAAAAATTGCATAATGCACCTTTAACGTGAATTATAAATAAAAGTATAATATTTCAAAAACTGAAGAAAACATAAATAAACGTAATTGAGTTTCATAATTTGTTAGCGTTATATTAACAATAACCTTTAGCTTCAAGGCTATAACAGTGAAGTATTTACATTCTGGTAAAGCTTTTTACTTGTTGTAAGTGATTATTCCACAGCTGATGTTTTTCTGTGACAGTCATAGCTAACTCTCCGTAGGAAAAAAAACAGACAGGAAACCCTAGGAAGTTAGCATCATGTTGCTATGAAACATTTCTTGCACAGAGCCTCTTGTTCAGCGATGATGTCATTACTCTACTTCTGGGTCCATTGGGAACTTAAAGTGCATATGACACATTAGACACAATTTTTGCTAAAACATAGTTAACACAATTATATTTAAGATTGTACCCAGCTTTCTTTAGTTTGACCATTTTGTGATGTATATAGTTTCACTTCCTTATTGGACACCGACAGGAAGTGATAGAGATAGAGACAAACAATTTAAAACTGTTGCCGTGCCAACCATGTTATGTCATTGGGAAATGAGTCAAACTGCTCTGGAACTTTACCTCGATGTCGATTTGCTGCTTCACTGAAATAAAAATGATAACACAAGTTGACAGCCAAAAAATGGTCAGGGGTTTCTCAACTGATTTAGACTAATTTTGGTGTTCTGAGTCCGAATATCACATGCATTTTGCTCTATCAGGTCAACTTTTTGAGATACAGCCATAGTGTTACGGATTACGTACGTCTACGTTTTACGTGTGTGGTGTGTGCGAGAGTTTCAATAACAAATCCGTAGCGACGAGGAGATATTTTATTATAAACAAACTAATCCAGTTAAATCATAGAGGGTACAAATTAAACAAAAAACATAAATTTGCTACACAACAAGATACTCCCTATTTATAGCCTCCCTGTCCAGACACCCGGGAAAAATAACTTAAAGAGGGCACCCAATCACTAAATTCGTGCTGCGACATGCTAAAAATATAACAAAGCGCGCCAATCTACAAACGCGTGTCATACTGAAGACACGCACTTCCTCACCTCTCCCTGACGTAACGTAACAAGTCAAAAGCAGACCATACTAAAAAAAGAATCATCCCCATAGCAACAAATATCTTGCATAAGGCCTACCTGACGAGCCAAACAAATTGATTCAGTTGATTGATATGGCTTCGGCGCGACGGTCATGCAGGAATGATCCTGATGTTTTCTGTTACATCTGCGGAGATTACACGCTGTCAGTGGACAGGAAGAATATCACAGGATTTGTAAAGCACGCCTATGAGGCCTACTTTAAAGTCAAGCTGGGTGACCAAGATAAATCCTGGGCACCGCACACGGTGTGCAAGACGTGCGTGGAATACCTCCGGCGGTGGACGAAGGGCACGAAAACTTCACTGAAGTTTGGGATTCCGATGGTTTGGAGGGAGCCGCGAGACCATGCATCGGATTGTTACTTCTGCGCCATCAATACTACTGGCATCAACCGGAAGAATCGGCACAGCCTCCAGTACCCCGACCTTCCATCTGCCCGCCGTCAGTTGCTCACTGCGAAGAAATTCCTGTACCAGCGTTCACAGAGCTTCCCGACAGCGACGACGAGGCCACCAGTGCAGACGAGGGAGGATATGCAGAAGAGGAGTATAAGGAACAAGATGGTCCGCAGCCCTTTTCACAATGTGAGCTTAATGATCTGGTTCGGGATCTCAGCTTGTCAAAGACTTCCTCCGAGCTGTTGGCCTCCAGACTCAAAGAGAAAAATCTACTTGGCGAGGACGCGCGTATCACTTTCTTTCGTAGAAGGCATGAGGACTACATGGGCTACTTCTGCCAGGAGGAAGACCTCGTGTACTGCCGAGATGTCGCCGGTCTTCTTGGTAAACTCGGCGCTCCTCAATACGATCCGAGAGATTGGCGACTCTTCATTGACAGCAACAAGCGCTCTTTGAAGTCTGTGCTCCTCCACAACGGGAACCAGTTCGCCTCAATCCCTCTTGCGCACTCCACAAGTCTCAAAGAGAAATATGAAGCAGTGAAGTACGTGCTCGACAAAATCCAATATGAGCAGCACCAATGGATCATCTGCGTCGACTTAAAGATGGTGAACTTTCTACTTGGTCAGCAGTCCGGGTTTACGAAGTACCCATGCTTTATATGTATGTGGGACAGTCGAGACAGAGCCCAGCACTATGTAAAGAAAGAGTGGCCGGCGCGAGAGCAGTTAGTACCTGGGGCGAGAAACATCATAAATGAACCTCTTGTTGACCGGGAGAAGATATTGATCCCACCGCTACACATGAAGCTTGGATTAATGAAACAGTTCACGCGCGCTCTGGACAAGGATGGGAGGTGCTTCAACTACCTGTGCCGAGCCTTTCCTCGACTGACCATTGAGAAGCTGAAAGCCGGCATTTTCGATGGCCCACAGATACGGCAGCTCATAAAGGACACAGAGTTCCAAAACTCCATGAACAGGCTAGAGTGTGCCGCGTGGACATCATTTGTGCAGGTGGTGAAGGGGAACACGAAGGCAGCAAACCACGCCATACTCGTCAGCAAGATGATAAAGGCCTTCCAAAAACTCGGGTGTTTGATGAGTATAAAGGTTCACTTCCTGTTCTCACACATGGAGAAGTTTCCTGAAAACCTTGGGGCGATGAGCGACGAGCAGGGAGAAAGGTTCCATCAGGACATGCGCCAAATGGAGGAGAGGTACCAGGGAAGGTGGGACGCAGTCATGATGGCGGACTACTGCTGGTCGCTAAAGAGAGACAACCCAGCAGCTGCTCACACACGGGAATCGAAGAAACGCCGATTTATGCCATGAACTCTAAAATTTTGTGTCACGTAACGCTCATTGTTTTACTAATATTATGAATTCTGCTTATCAAATTTGATGGAGTAAATAAAAACTGAATGACTTTGGATACGTTGACTTTTATTTCTTGAGGAAAACGGAAAAAACGTCAAGGGTTTCTCAGCTGATGATCCGCAGAAATTAGTTTTTTACGCAAAATCGATTTAAAAAAAATGTCTGTAGCAAAAAATCCTGACCTGAGTGAGCAAAACCAAGGTCATTTCGGACTCAGAGCATCAAAATTAGTCTAATTCAGCTGGAAAACCCTGGACTATTTTCAAAAAATATTTTTTTGTTACCCAGTGTAATTATTACTTACAACAGATGTAATCCATCTAAATAAGTCATATTTTGAAAAGTATTAAATATGCATAAGCTCTGTTGACTACACTGGGATTCTACTGATGGCCTGGTTGTAAGTTGTCACACTTAACTCAATTGTGCTTGATTTCCCCCCCCAAAAAATCAAGCATTACATTTGTTTCCAGCAGGCATTAAATCTGAAATTCTTTGATTATAATGACATTAGGCCATAAACGTGACAATGTTACTTAATTCCTCTCTTTTAATAATGATAAATGCGTACATTTGTTGCGTTGTGGCATTAAAAATATCGTATTAGGGCAGTAGAACATTAAAAAGCCTGTATTAACCTCGCTATCAACATTAACAACGCGGCGACAAATGAAAAACACACGGTGCTGCTGCAAACTTTCAAACACTTATAGCAGTTTCAAAACAAACTATTTAATTATTTAAGTGCTTTGTTGTTTAGATATGTTTTGAGACTTAGTTGTGACTGAATCAGCAGCAAATACAGTATGTTGCTAAAAGTCCACTCTCACACTGGTCAATTTGGATGAGTAAACATTTATATATTAACAGCCTGTTTTCATTACAAATTGCTGCGTTTGGAATATACTGTAGCTTCATAGTTCTTATATTATGCTTTATTCAGGCTCGTTAACAAGAGTGAAGATCAACAAGCTCAAAATATCTCCAGTTGACTCCTCCCTCCTGCTGTTGCGATTGAATGAATGACCAATAATCGTTGTTTTTTTTCTTGCTCACGAAGGGGGCGGGCTGCACCGCGCTGGTGGTGGCAGTGGTGGCCAGAAAACTGGAGCTGACCAAGGCTGAGAAGCATGTCCACAACTTCATGATGGACACTCAACTCTGCAAACGAGTGAGTCCAGGCTGCTGCCCGCGATCTGTCCAAAGACATCGCCTTCATTTTTAGAGTCAGAAAAGACCGTCATTTTCGGAGTTCTGAGGGCTGGTAAAGCAATTCAGAATCTGGACGCACTTGACCTTGAAATTCATTAGTAATTGCCATAGTTATAATGTGTTTACACTTTTAGGCTCCAGGCTATTTCCATCTTATACATAAGTGATAAATAGTTAACTTAAAGGGATATTTCAGGATTTTTGACACAGGGCCTCATTTCCTAGTTATCCAGAGTGTTGTTGATGTCTGGAGATATTTTTTTCTTAAATTCATGCAGTTCTTATATTTGAAGAGCTTAGTGGCGCTAGGCTAGGGCAAGGCTAAAGCATTTCTATGGTATCAGTTAGCCTGCATTAAAAACAGTCTGACCCACTCCACAGTGCACCTGAGGCAAATCACTTATAACACCAGACTAACCATATAAATGTCTGTGTTAATAGAATAATGTTTGAAATATAACTGACCTTGTATCACATGAATTACCGCATTTTGAGGGACTATTTTCTCGCAGATCACTCCGCCGCTGCGTTAGCTTATAGCCACGAAGCTGATGCTGCTCAAATATAAGTTCTTTTAAATGCAAAATGGTTAAAATTATTCTATTAACCCAGACATTTATATGGTTAGTCTGGCGTTATAAGTGATTTACCTCAGGTGCAATGCTATGCTAATTATGTCAACGTTACACATTTTACAATAAACATGCACACATGAATAACCAACACAACAAAGCCAACACTTGGGCCTGCCGATTTTGGAAAGAAAAATAATCATAACTTTTCCCCCCCCATATTGATCAATCCCACTATTTTTGTTGCTTTTTCAGTACTGTTTTTGTCGCCTTTGTTGTCGTCTTTTTGTCACGTTTTTTTATTTTACTTTTTTGTAACTTTCTGGTTGCTTTTCTGTTGCGTTTTCATCCTTGTTTAAGTCTAGTTTTCTGCGCTACTTTGATTGTTTCTTTCCAGAAGCTTTTAGCAATGCCCAACTGGAGAAAATGTAAGGTGGGGGTTAAGAGGTTAATATGTACATAAGCTACATAAAGAAATACTTTATAGCTTACATAAACAGCGCATTTATAAGTGTTAAATTCACTGTCAGAAATCCAGATAATCCACTTTTTTTTCCGGCTGCAGCCCAAAAAAAAATCCATATGGTCCAAACGCAGCGATAGTTTTCCTCTTTGAACTTCGTAGGTAAACATTTCATCCTTGTGCGCGCATCCTGATCCTCTGACGGCTCCTCGCTGATTTTACACTTCAATTCACCAGATTGGCGGATCCTCTTCCCATGCCGCATGCCTTCCTGTTTGTTTGTCCGACTCCGAGTATTTCCAGAATGCGACAGGACTGGCCAATTCTCCTAAACGCACCGCACGATTATTGAGATCAACCTTAATTAACCTCTTAACCCCCACCTTAACCGAGAGGCTTTTCTCCAGCTCAGCTTCAGCCAAATTTAAAAGCTTCTTGACTGGAGAGCTATAGAGTATAACTATAAGTGTAACGCCTCATTTAAAAGCTAAGACCTACAAAACTGATCATGACTTATTTGTCGCATTGTTGCTGCATTTTTTCCCCCCACATATTTGAAGCAGGTTTTTTTGTAAGGTTTTTTGGGGGCTTTTTTCTCTTGACTTCGCCATATTTTTGTCGCTATATTGGCGTTTTTTTTTTAAGAAGCTTTTCGATTTGGGTAAAGCCAAACTGGAGAAAATGTGCTCGGTTCAGGAGGGGGTTAAGAGGTTAAAATTACGATTAGATTGAAATTCGATGAATTGCACAGCCCAAACCAACACTATTTATTTCCATTACCTCCCATTGACTCGACATCGGAATGTGAGGAACATTGTGTGGAGGTTCAAGTTTTCTGTGGGACATGAAAAAGCATTTAAATGACTTTTGTCCTTAAATCAGGTTAGATTCAATTAAATTAAAGGAAATAAATATGCATTTTTTATTTTTGCATTGGAACATTAAAAATAAACCTGTTTAAACCTTGTAGCCTGGCCAGTAAGACTGCATGCATACAATGGAAGGGTAAAAGTGAGCACACCATTTGGAATTTCTCACATTTCTGCCTAAATTGCTCATAAAATGTGGTCTGATCTGTATTAAAATCACAAGAATGAGTAAACAGTGTCTGCTTAAACTAATACCATCCAAACATGTACATTGTATCATATTTTTATTGGCCATAACATGTAAACATTCACAGGACAGCGTGGGCTAAGTGAGTACACCCTTAGATTCAATAACTAGCTGACACTCCTTTGGCAGCAATAACTTCATCCAGATGTTTCCTGTAGTTTCAGAGTAGACGCTCACAACGGTCAGGATGAATCTCAGACCATTCCTCTTTACAAAACTGCTGCAGTTCAGCGAGATTCCTGGGTTCACTTACTTATTCCACGCTGTCCTGTGAATGTTTACATGTTATGCCCAAGACCACATTTTGTGACCAATTTCGGCAAAAATGTACTTACTTTTTCCTCTCACTGTACATACATTAGTTCTGTTACGATTTGAAACTGTAAAACATGTTTGCATTTGTGGTTATTCACAATTTTTTAATTTTTTAATTTTTTCCTTTATTGACATAAAACAAAGCTTACAAATAGCACAAAGGCAAAGAAAGGATACACAAGGGTAAGGTATTAGATTGATACACATTTGATTCTTAGGGTCATTCTTGGGTTGTACATGACAAATAAGAAATAAGACATGGAAAATGATGATAGTAACAAATAATAGTAAAGAAACAATAATAATCGAGGTCGAGGTAAACTGAGTAGGGTAGTGAACATGAGAAAGGGTAAACATTCAAGATTGAAATCAAACAGACAATTAGGATTAGGAAGAAGAAACAAACGACAACAATAACAAAACCAAAAAAAAGAAAATTAAATAAATAAATAAATAAATAGATAAATATAAAATTGAAAAATAAGAAAACATAGTCGTAATAATAACAGTCGTAATAGTATCATTCGCTTGTAATATAAATCTAATATACATATTTATACTATTTCATAATATAATTCCATAATACGAATTACGATTTGAAACTGTGTAAAACATGTTTGCATTTGTGGTTATTCACAAACTAATAACCAGTAGCCCTCAAGAAGTAGCATATTTTGATGAAAGAGTGGCTGGTTGTAAGCTCTCTCTGAACTCTCCCCTCAGGTAAAGAACACAGCTGCCAATGTACTCAGGGAAACATGGCTCATCTACAAACACACCAAGATGGTGAAGAAGATCGACCACGCCAAGGTGCGCAAACACCAGCGCAAGTTCCTCCAAGCCATTCACCAGTAAGTCAGCCCACGCATCTCGGTTCACTCACTGTGAATATTATTGTAATGTTAAGCTTGATTTCTGAACTGTCTTCACTTGACAAACCTTTGCCCCTTTCAGCGGACTGCACTGAATCATTGTTTGCAGATAATGTGGATAGTGGTCTAAAGGAGTTTATTAGAGTAATGTGTTCATTATAGAATAACTGTGCCCTAGATACTAAACATGATCTTAGACTTATTTCCCACGGCAGGATTTTGCCCACTTTCAGATGAAAATTCCCTACTTCAATTGGCTTCAAACTGGAGCGCCCAGAGTAAAGTGGCTTCTTCTGCGTTGACCCTCAGAGCACCCTTTAAAGAAGTCACACCCTTGTCCCAGAGCCCGAAAACTGGCCTTTAAACGGCCATGAAATCACTATACTTTCTTTCGTCTCCTTTTCTTTTTACTTTAAAAAGCTCAGGCTCATAAAAGTACTTCCAGGTTTTGTTTTTTTATTCCATCTTGGGGTGAGTTAAAGATTTATTTTGTTCTTCTGTAGTGGCAGATTTTCATAAAAAACCCACACTCTCAGCCCTAGAGCCCAAAATAGCCGTTTTTCCACTGGCAGACGCTACACAGCCCAGTGCCTGGTCAACCCGGGTTGAGAGAGAGAGGACCGCCTTCACTATCAACACGCAGGTCATTCGGACTGAATATTTCACAACATCATACCGCTGTTCTAAAAAGGGGCTTTTGCCGATATTAGCATTTAGCTGCTGTTAGCGCAGCTTTTGCTGGTGTTAGCATAACATTTGCACGTTGCTTTAGCTGCTTCTTTCCTCTAGTATTTGCCTTGGCGTCTCTGAATGATTCCATAGCCCCCACCAGAAGTCAGCATTTGTCCATATTTGTTCTCATCGCAGCTCGCAAAACTTTTAATGGCGTTCTGTACCGCATGGACGTCTGTGGGGGCGCCGCCCACAACAACCGCGGCTGTGTTGTGTAGCGGAAACACAAGCGTGCACTGGGTAGAGTCGACACGTGACAAAGCGAGTACATAGACCGTAGCGTGTTCAGTGGAAAGACGGCTAAGGTGGCCTCTACTTTTAACGGCTATAAAATCATTATTCTTTGTTTTCTTTTAACTCAGACTTCTCTACTGTCTAAACACTGTTATGCTGTGTAGAAATCACAAATACTTGCATAACTGGTATCAATGTATTCCAAATTGAATGAGGTTTCTAGTTCTATTAGACTAAGATTGGGACGAAACCATGACATTATACTCCATATAGCATTTCTTTTTGTGCACTTCGTCCTGTAGCAGCAGCTTTTTCATAAAAAACCTCACACCCTTATACCTAGAGGCCAAAAAGTGGCTTCTCCTTTGAATGGCCATAAAATCACCCTACTTTCACAGTTGTGGAAGACATATTGAAAAGTAAAATAAAGTAAGCTTAGGTATTTTCGACCACTATTCACATTGTCCTTTGCCAGTTCTCTGTTACAGGTACGATACGGTCACAGGCTGTATCCTGGACCATCCAGATAAAGCCAGATAAATGCTTTGTCAAATAAATTAGGAATGAACTGTACTAATGGACTTCCTATTGTGTATACCGTTTGCCGCTTGCATACTTGTGACGACTCCTGCGTTCCAGACCCCCCCCCCCCCCCTGTCGTGTTCCTCCTCCCCTCCCTCCCCCCCCCCCCCCCCCTCCCCCGCTTTACTGGTGACAGTGGATGTCGTGGGCTAAACCTGTACTTGTTTTGTCTTTGTGTTTTGCTCTATCACTGCAGAGCTCAGAAGTAAGTCTTTGTCTCCTAACTGTCCCTACCTCATCCTTCTCTCTCTCTCTCTCTCTCACTCCAGTTCTCTCCATGTCGAAATGCATGAAAACAACAACAACAAAAAGACCAAAAGTGTCACTGGAACTTGTTTTTTTTGTTTTGTTTTGTTGGGTTTGAAGGTCCTATATTATGCCACACTCCGTTCCACCTGCTTCGATGTCATACGGCGGTGTCCAGGAAGGGCTCTCCCTCTGCCTTGATTTGAAACGCCGTACCCCTTCAGAGATGACGCTATAATCCAAATATGGTCCTTTTCCTTTCTGGGAGCCGCCCGTACGAAAGAGCGGGGGAATGTTCTCGCGCACACGTTACAAAACTTCAGGGCCGCTTTTTCTCAGAATGAGGTTTTTTCTCCACTCATGCAACGTCCTCACCACCCTAGTAGCTCCCACAGACTCAAAACTTCCCGGTCTTGGACTTAACAATATTAGAATGGTTCTTTCAAAGGGATTTGTTCATATCTAGCCTGATTTATTGAGCTTTGAACACACAAAAACATGTCAAAATTTGATGTATTAATTTTTTTCACTTATATCCAAAATCCCCTCGGAAAAAAATCTTAGTAACTAATACGTAAACAAAATACACAAAACATATCTAAACCTGGGTCTGTCCATTATTTAGTTGTCGTCGCTGAAAATATCGGCAATTTTGACAATTTTTAGGCATAACATGAAAACATAAAATCACAGAAAACTTTAAATACATTTTGTTCTCATATTTATGTCAGTAATATTCAGCAGATATTTCAAATTGATATTACTACATTTTATTTTTTCCCCTATTCACTTGCAGCGTCTTGCCTTAACTCTCACAAGTGAAGTACCAACGCCCAAAGTATTTTTATTAAGTAAAAACGGGAAAAGTATAATATAGGACCTTTAATTTCAGTGTGCCATCCGATCTCTCCCTCCTCTCCCCATCTCCTCTGAATGGGACACAGCAGCACATGTTTTGGAATGGTGGTGGGGAAGGGGGTGTTGCCTGTAGAGAATGTGGTTGTTTTTTTTTAAACCATCTTGCACCCAATGCGCTTGGAGATGTCTGGTCCGACCATCCGACGCACCGACTGCACCACGTGGTTAATATAGCCACTGTGCGGGCTATATTAATAACCGCTCCATGCATTTCTTACTATGAGTTTGCAAAGACATCAACTCGAGACGCTGCTCAAAAGGGATCTAGAATATTCATTTATTCATTTTGATTTGAGTGGTTTTGACCTTTGTTTTTTAAAGGCTGCGATATCCAGTAAACTGTAAGAGCCAGGAATCAATCCAGGACATCATTAAGTATAAATGAGGAGTCATTTCCTGTCATTTGTGTTCAGCCGTGGAATCCAGGGACACAACTCGGTTTTGGGGCATTTTGAGAGAGACATAGCTTGAGAAAGTTTAGTCTCCAAGCTTTCCAATGATGTGTCACACATGGAAATCTGATAATATTTGGAGAAGATGTGGCAAATTGAAGTTAACAACTCCAAAAAGCCCAAAGGGCACAAAAAGGCATCTGAAGTTTTTGTCTGTTCTCACCTCTCTCTGCTGCTCGAGTGACAATAGGGCTAATTTACATCTCATTTAGATAAGCCGTACCCGCTCCCCCCGTAAAGCTGTAAAGCACAGGGGGGAGAAAAGGCGAAAAGCAAGAAAAATGTGCCATCAAAGAAAAAAAAAAGGTTTGCAAACAGGTATATATACATAATTATCTCTTGCATAAATCCACTTCCCATAGAGCCTACCTCTACAGCAACTAGCAACACAATGACAACTAACAACATTATCCCAACACATACACACATTTGACCAGAGGGAAAGAAGAACACACACACAATCATTAGTGCCATGGACAATGACTACGTTATATTATCCTTAACCTGCACACACAGCTTACGACCAAAAACAAAACGCAAACAAATCCAATCAAGTGAACACACCACGTTAGCTTACAACAGCACAACAATGGCCTCATCAAAAAGCAAACAGACACGATGGCACAGCGGCCACAAACGAAAAAACAAACAAACTTTCACTCACCCGTCTTCCTCGCTCAGTTATTTCAGTGTAGAGTTATGCAAATCCGCGCTACATCTTTCTGTCTTAAATCACGCTTTGAAGGCAAGGAGTCTGCTCTGGAAACGTAATGGTCAGCAGGGTGCTGATGCCCTGGCTGTGCGTGCTTACAGCCAGGGCATCATCAGTCGCACGGAAAAGTCAGCCTGGAAAAGTTCACTGGAAAGTTCACGCAGAAAAATTAACCTCTGCAGTATTTTCCAGTGTTAGCAGCGGCGGCCTCCGTGAGACAAACAGGGAAGCGTTGCATAATAATGAAGCCACACACACACACACACGACCCCACGGCGCTATTTCACAGACAAAACAAGCTGATTTAAACCCGAAAAACTGATGGACAATATGCGTATGTATAAAACAGCCTTTTTGCGTGGCATTTGTTTGCTAAAGTGTCAACAATGCAAACCAAAGCAGCGGTGCCTCCTCCGCGGTGTTTACCCAGTATGTAAATACACACAGACAAAGTCACACCCCTACTGCACGCTCCCAAATCTCCCTAATCATGCCGGTTTGAACCGAAAAGTTTACGCTTTTAAATATACTAATACTGCTAGCTTAAACATGTAGAGGCTTCAACTGAACAATTCTGCAAAAAAGCGAAAATCACCAATTTTCAAAAAAATGTGCTTGTTTCTCCATTTGCGAGAAAGTGAGTCTGCCGACTTGTGTCCCTGGAAACCACGGCGGGTCACATTTGGTATGTTTTAAATGATGGTTTTAATTAATTCAGCCGCACTTGGTTGTATAATATTTTGGGCAAAAAAACTAGTAAAGTACAGATACTCAAAAGCTCTACTTAATTTTGGGCAAAAAAAAATAAATTCCTCGATACTAAATCGATACTAAAATTGGTATCGAAGATAGATATTGATTTGAGCAGGTGTCATTACTTTCTGTCCTCTCCTCTGGGCTGTGCACAGAGCAGCCCCTACTCCTCTTGCTTGCTCGCAGCCACAGGTTCCTTTCCTGCTGCGCTGAAAAGTCAAACTAGAGCTAAAAGTACTCACTTAAACCCTGAATAAAATTCTAAAACTAAATGCATTCATTGTCAAAGTGTAGGATCTGATACTGGTGCTGTACCAGGTCGAAAGGAGCAGCCGTTTTTTTAGAAGCTTTAGTATTAGCGAGTGTTGCTAATGTTAGCTTAGCGCCCATTTATTTCTATGGCTTAGCCTAGCGCCGTCCATTGGTTTACATGTACTGTATCAGTTGCATTGGATATTAAGCCAACAAAATTAAATTATACTACTATCAACTGTAATTATAGTTCTATGTTTCCTATCTGTACATGACGCTTGAACATATGAAGAGGAATTTTAAAGGCCAGTTTTTACATTGTTTAGTGCTCTGAATGAACGCATTGTTCTGCTCCTAAATGTCACGGTCCAGTGTAGTAAATAGTTTATATTGTTGTGTATTACCAAGCATAATTTTAGCATTTGACTTTAACTTTTATTACAATCATTTCTCATGAAAATGTATTGTTGAGTATTCTGCAATGTAGATATTAGAGTGCAGATGGGAAAAGAGACAAAAGTCGGGATCGAGAATCGAGTTTTACGTTCAGTGTCGAAAATGAGTTTGACATTTGAGTGTCTTGCCAACACTAATAGTGACCATCTTTAGTTAGTTAGTAACTGTGCACAAGTGAATACAGTGGTTGTGCCCATAGACAAGACGAAACGTGTATTGTTTCGCAGTGGAAGGAATGCTCTCGGTTCTTTTACCTTGTTTATTGTCTTGAAATGAGATTACGGCACAGTGAAGGCCACAGGCGATTAGGAGGCGCGCTAATAACAGTGAAAAGTCCACACGCTGTGATATTAACATATATTGTAGTTTTAGGAAACCTGCAGTTTGCTGTCACACCTGAACGTTTGCTTGTGAGCCAAGAATAGTACTAACTTTCTTAATGTATTAACAGGGCATTTTGTGTTTTATCTTTACCATGGACTATGTGAACTGTACAGGTAGTTTGAGTATAAAAAATGTTTTATTCAAGTAGGAGCACCGCTACTTTTATTCTTTAATTTTGATTTAAAGTAAAATCTCAAAAAGGTTTGTACACTCAGTATTTATTTCTGATCTGGCGTTCACATCAGATAAATTCGGTTAAGCTGAAAACAATCAAAAACATCCTGATCACTCATGTTTGATGGCTAATGCTAACGGCAGGCTCTGTCTCCTTTTTGGCTAACTTCCTGGTGGCCAGTGTGGGGCTACTTCCTGTCCACAGTTTTAACTGAATAAAAAAAATAAAATATGATTAAAACTGAAGGAACTTCGAAATATATTTTCAAGACAATTCCTTCAGATTGTGGCACTATTTTAACATGTTAGCGTCACATTAACGTTAGTCTTTAGCTTGAAGGCTAAAATACTTACATTTAGAAACACAGTATTTGCAGCCTGTATAAAGTTTGAAACATGTTGCAAGTAATTATCTAACAGCTGCATGTTTTCTGCCACATATTTAAATACAGTGGGTTCTCCTGCCAATATTAGTATATTTAAATATTCAAAATTAGCCGTCATTGTTAATGGAAAATAATAACATCATAGTTCATGTCATAAAAGCTATGCTAAAGAAAATCAAGAGTAAATGTAATATTTCTGTGTGATCAGATGTTTTAAGAGAGCCTTGTACAAAGCTCTGAGGTTAAATGTTATAATCAGCAAAAACCCATTATAGTGAAAAAGACTGAATTGGACCTTAAAGGATCTGTATCATGCTATTTTACCCATTCCAAAGTAAAGTATAGGCATATATATGATATATTCTACCTCTATCACTATGGAGTACTCATTTTTGAGAGAAATATAAGTATTTTTTGGGGGTATTTTCCCTACCCGGAAGATAAGACGCTTCGATTCAGTTAACTCCGCCCCTCTCTCCGTTCATTCCACATTAGCAGTATTATAAATATAAATATCGCTGCAAAAAGTGAAGTTACTTCACATAATGCAGTTATAAGGAGTTGACATGTGCAACACAGTTTCATAAATGGCTAACACACACGCTAACACACATGCTAACACACACGCTAACACACACGCTAACATGCGTTTTGATTGACTCACCGCTCAGTCTGGCCTCCCCATGAGATCGTGTTGGTTATAAAAGTTAATCCACTTTAATTCTGGCCAAGGTTCACCAAGCATCCATCAGGTTGGTTGATAAAGTCGCTGAATCCCGGAAAGAAATTCCAACTTCTGGCGAGTGCACTCTTCTTTAGGAAGGTCGAATAGTCCTGTTCCTCTCGTAGCCAAACGCGCATCCGTGACATTATCGTCCGGTAAGAAAAAAGAACAGGCGTGTCCAGAGTAGGCTAGAAAGAGCTCAGTCTTCAAAAACAACACCTCTGCTGGGATCCATGGCACCTCCGGCCGTGGGTGCGCTTGATTAATGTCGCGGGACAGCACAGACGCGTCGGAGAGTTGCTGCTTTTTTTTTTTTTTTTAATAATAATAATAAAAATAATTAAAAAGCTGTTTTATAAATAAAAATCAGGCCGTAAGGCATTACATTACAGACGTAGAGCACTTCCGTTCCTTTGTGACGACACAACTGAACAGCTCAGTCGTTTACCAGGAGAGGGCGGAGCAGCTGCTCAGAGAGCAGGATTCAGGAGGATTACTTAGAACTGCGTGAATGAAGCCAAAAACCGCTCTGGGGGTGTTTTTGATAAGGAAATAGCATAACAACATGGTTAAAAACTCCAAAAAGTCGATTTTGCATGATATAGGACCTTTAAGGTAAAGTGATGACATCATCATTAAGCAAGATTCAGATTCAGTTTATTAGCCGTTTGCAGTACGAAACCACATTGGAAAAAAATGTGCAAGGCGTTCAAAGTGCAATGTCAACACATGAAAGGACACAACATAAAAACAAACAAATGCCACATAAAAAAAGGGTAAAATACTGTACAATAAAAGTCCATACAAAATTAAAGTGCCTTGATTAAAGTGACCACAGCTTGTGGAAATAAACTGTTAAAATGGCGATCAGTACAACGTTTGACAGAGCGATACTTTTTCCCTGAGGGAAAAAATAAAGGCCCCTGCGGGGTGGCCCCGGCGATCATTAACAAGTTGTAAAGCTCAATTTAAGAGTCGAGCTTTCTATGTGGCTCCAGGGGCGGCAAAATGCAGCCAATGGTCCTGCTGGCTGAGCGAACCACTTTGTTCAAAGTCGTCTTTTCTTTCAGAGTGAGATTACCAAACCACACAGTAATACAAGTTCAAAAAGAATCTTAGTATTTTGAGTAAACTCTCGAAGTAAAAGTAAAAAGAAGAGGCGCTGTCTTGCTTTCTTAGCAATGTTAGTCGTATTAGAGCTCCAATTCAAGTCATGTTTTCTTTACTCCATTGAACTACATTCTCCACCTCCTCACGATAATGAGAATCATCGTTTGAACGGATCAATGATGGTTCGGCACATTTGATTATCACATTATTATCATGAATTGCTACAAGGTCATGATTATACAATGTGAACAGCAGGGGGCTCAAAATACACCCCTGCGGAAAACCAGTGCTTACATACAGCTCATCAGAAATACAAACATTGATTCTGAGAATAGAGTATGGTATACATTCACGGAAAACACCATGTTTGTGTGGGCGCTAGCTAACGTTGTCCATAGATCAAAAACAATATAAAAAATTTAGAAAATAGCCATGGAACAGTCCGCTGCAAATTCCGGATATCACGATCCAAAACTCTACAGAATAAATAACAGGCTCCAGAATTCTAAAAAAAAAGTTTACCAGAGTTGGCAGCTTGCTAACATACAGTACATAAGTTTTAATGACATTTCCACATATCGATTTTTATGATTTAGTCCTGTCCAAACATGCTTGTGATTCTGTTCTCCTGGATGTATCCCAAATCCAGAAACTCTATCTTCCTAGACTCTTCTTAGATATGATTCAACATTTCTTCAGCTGAAATGATATTCCGCCCGACCGCTGTTTTGACAAACGTGTAAACAGTGCGTTTGATTGGGGGCGCCTGGGTTGCCGCACTACATCTGAGATTGTCGGCGCACACAATACTCCCCGATACAGTAACACATAACACTAATAATCAACGCTTTGGTCCGTATCCCGCGACAACTAAAAAAGAAGGCTTCCAGCGCACGGAGACGGAGCGTGGAGGTTCCCGCCGCCGCTGCCACACGCGAGCTGGCTCATTTGCACATGAAGAAATGCCCTTGGATGTCACCGCGCCTCATTGTTGGAACCGGGGAGCTTCGGAGGCGCACTTCACAGCCGCGCTGGCTTCCCCCGCTCTGAGGGATGAGGTGATGAGGAGATGCGGGAAATACACGGAGCAGTGAGCATAGGAGGAGATGGTTTATGGAGACTTGCACTTTCAATTATAGGCACTGATTGGGGGCTTTATCTGGAGTGGAAAAGTGGGTAATTGGAAGATCTTTTGGTTGAAAGGGAACTTATCATGCAAAATGTAAGCTTAGACACATTCTTTTGGGTACTTCAGCATTGCTAGTTTACGTTATATACAGTGGGAACCAGGTGTTTACATACACTTTATAAAAAGACAATTTTTTTCTCACTGTCTGACATGACACCAGAATTAACTTTTACTTTTTAGGTCAATTCAAATTTTCTAAATTATTATTAGTCAAATGCCAGAAGAATGGGAGATTGAATTATCTATTTTATTATTGGTTTATTTGGGACAATGCATGTTAATGAACATACATGCATGTAAACAAGCCACACCGGATTGTAGCCTTGGGCTAATTTCCATCCGTCGTCCACCAAGCACACTCTCAAACACACTCTCATTCATCCTGGCCTATTGTACATGTTTTTAGTGGTAGGGGAAACCGGAGTACCCGGAGGAAACCTATGCAGACACGGGGAGAACATGCAAACTCCACACAGAAAGGCCCCGTCCAGGCGGGAATCTACACGGTTTTATATTACTTTTTACAAAACCAACAGATACATACATTTCATTAATTTTGGCAGCATTGTGAAGTGACAAAAAAGCCACAAAAGAGCAACAGAAAAGTGACAAAAAGCGATGAAAATGTGGCAAAAAAGTGACTACAATGCGAGGAGAAAGATCTGTTTAGATCCGTTTTGTAGGTCTTAGCTTTCAAATGAGGTGTTACACTGGCCTAGGCTGTAAGCTTATGAATCTGGGTAAAGCTGAACTGGAGAAAACGCATTCAGTTAAGACGGGGGCTAAGAGGTTAAGTTAACAAACTTGAACTGCCACTCTTTTTCTATATACAGTACGTAAACTCCTCATGTGTTACCGGAGAAGTTTCTTCAGCCATTTCATGCAGTCACCATTAAAACTTTATGCACTTCGACCATAGTCTTATATTTATCGACTGTCATTGCTCGCTCCTCCCCGATTACATTCATCACTCCATTCGAGAGAGAATCCATGACGGCAGCTCAGTCTCCTACTACAGCACATGTTCCAAAAAAGGAGAAAAAGGCGGGAAACTTCAGGCTGAGCAGCAACAAGCCTCCACAGTGCTCCAGGGCCTCAATCAAAGCCCAAAGCTAATACTTAAAAGATAAATATAACAAAAACCAGCATGGTTGAAAATATTACTACTTCTACTTCATTCTTCTCAGAGTTGTCACAGGAATAAACTGTAGTCTTTGGAGCCAGGTTTTTAAGTTGTTTTTGACACGTGTAAAGTCCCCATTGGTTGTAAACCTTCTGGAGTCGGCCCTAGTGGTATCGCGGCAATGTCAGCCCGTTTTTGAGTGATTTAAAAACCGAGTGAATCAGTCTGTCTGATTATACTTAGAAGGAGCTCATTCCAAAGTTTAGGAGCAGCTGCAGAAATCGCCTCCCAGCAGTTGATAAAGAAACAACCAAAGTGAACAGAAGTGAAATGCTACTCCCGATACTTTGTTTTTGATGAGAGAACAACGTTATGTGTAATGTATTTAGTTTCCTTCTTAGGTAAATGTTTGCAGATTGTGCTCTGTGAGAAAATGTCTGTCGGCTTCAGCGGTCATTAGCATTACTAGCGAACGATGCCACTTTTGAGGACACGCGTGGGTTTGTCCGTGTCTGTTGATATCCAATAGTGAACAGAGAAAAGGCCTTCCATTGTGCACAGTCTCTCACTGCACGCTGCTGACGGACCAGGGCATGTCATCTTTACTTTTACTTTGGGTCAAGACATGCTTTTGATTTGACTGAAATGTAAACATTCAAGAGGTTGTCCTCAACAGAAGCATACTGCACTCCCCTGGGGAAGCACTGCATTTTGTCAGAGCTACCAAAGAAAAAAGAACAAGTTAGAACAAGATCTGGTTATTTCACTCGGAGTGTTGTGTAGAAGGAGTAGGTTGAAGTCAAGACTAGAACCCTTGCCCCTCTGCAATTTAGTCAATTTATCAGTTTATGCTAAGCTCATCTGTTCCAGTTTTAGTGCAAAAACTGTGGTAGAGGAAATGTTCAAAGTTATCAACTGGACTGGCATCCAGGGCTCAGTCACAGGTTTGGGGTGCGATGCAGAGCCTTAGTCACTGTATTTGGATGCACAGAGGACTGGTAGCTTGACCTAGAACTAAACAACTTTTGCTCAATTATTGTTACTGCAGAAGTTCGTCAAAAATACAACAAATATGTTTCCAGAACACATTTATTTGTTGTTTTGGCTGAAATTATACACAATTTCTTTGGCTCAAAAGTTCCGATTTGCTTATGAATATCACAGTTTTCCTCATTTCTTTCGTTGATTGAAGGTTTGCAAATCTTATGTACAGATTTTTTGCGTGGCTTAGAATTGAATAAAATAAGTATTGAATAAAATGACCCCAAAAGGTATTCGGTATCGTATCGATTTAAAAAATGTTGCATCGCCCATGATGACTAATTCCAACATGCAGTAATTATGTATTCATTTATAACGTTACAAACTAGTTCTAATATCAAATCCCCCAGATGTTGTTCTAACGTTGAGAAATCTTGCAGCGAAAGACGTATTTTGATCCGGTCCCTGCAGTATGCCTCTGTGATTTTGCATGTATTGGTTGATATTGCATTGATCCAAACCACCAACAGCTTGTTTTGAACTGGACTGTATTTATACATATATACAACGCCTCCTCCTCATATATATGTATACATACGGACATTGAACTGGCACATATCTGTGATGCATGGAGGTTGCTCTCACTTTTGACCATGGCCTTCTGTAACTGTGGAAGCTCCTCTGACGATATGTTTTCTTACTCCTCCCTCTCCGCTCCCCATTGGTCCATTCTATCCAACTCTTTCTCCCCGTTGTCCCGCCCCACTTCCTGCTTTGGTCCCCGCCCCTCCAAGACTGCGCAGTGTGAAGATGGAGCAACGGAAACTCAATGATCAGGCCAACACCTTGGTGGACCTGGCAAAGGTAAACGCACTTTCATATCTCAGATGTTATTAGATTATTAGAGTCCTCAAATGAGTGGGCCGATACACGAAAACTGGTGCAAAGTTTCACTTCTTGGATGAGAGGCGAAACGTTCTACACTACAACTACAGAGTACCTTCATTGAACCTTGTCCCAAGGATATAACTGGAACTTGTTCAGCCCTTTGGTACAGTATATTTTAGAAAAGTAGGTACATTTCTTCTCCCAAAATCTCATTCTGATCAGATGACATTTCTAACCCTTTCAAATGCACAAACCTTTTCTTTGGCCATTTATGATCAGAAACAAGTTAAGGTTAGACTCTTAATAGTGGAATTGATTATTGCTTATTGCATTTGGAATGCATTATATTCCACTGACATCTCTGTAATTCATTTAGACAGACTGAAGTAAAAGGTTAAAGCTGTTATGTATCTGGCGTCACATGCACCCGTAGACTACTTCCTATCGCATACCATTACTGGCAATTCCTCCATAGATGTATTTGTTGCTATGGTGACACATGTGCACCATCTCTGGGTCTGAGAAAGGTAAGAAAAAGGGTTAGGGCTGTAGTTGTTATATTGGTTCTAATTTAAACACCACAAACATCCACTCAGTCTTAATTATTTTGACCAGTGCCAGTGGAAGTTGTGAGCCAGACCTGTCTCAAAGAACAGCCAAATGATGACTATTTTTTGAAAACATTTGGTCCACCATTTCACCAGTACAGCAACACTTGAGAGTTTTAATAGCCTTGATGTCTTGCCATAAATGTCGTAAACATTTAGCCGTTTTACTTTATTATTTTGGAGTGACTATCCTCTTTACTGGTGTCGCACAATTTTGGATAAATGGCTCATTTGGATTACTCTGACAATATCTGCAGTTTAGATTGTGATTTTTTTATTATTTAAAACATTTGAGAGAGGACTAAAACCAAACAGACATTTTCCAAGAGGGTTTCCAATGATACCTATACTGTATGTAAGAAAATGTCAGACTTTTACATCAAGAAATATCCAGCTGAGTTAACTTTAAACCATTACAATATCACACACACACTTTGTGACAGGGTTACGAAATTTGGTACAAAATATCCCAAGATGATGAGGACAATACTTAATTTGTAATATTAGGTCTGGTATTTTGACTGTCTCAAATATTAACTATTTTATAGACAAAAAATAAAACGTCAGATAAAACAGCAGGACTCAGTGAGCATCCCTGTCATATTTTGCACTTGTATCACAAAGTGAACAATATTTTGCTACTTGAATTGCTATTTTGATTTGTTTGCAGGGAATTGTGCTGCTTCATTTCTTGCTGACAAATCAGCCAAAGAGGAACAATCAACACTAAGCTGCTGAATGACAACAATACGATGAATATAGCTCCACACTTAAAATATTTCTCCCTGAATTCAAACTGACAGATGCCTATTGTCCCAATTTGCCTCAATAGCCTTTGCATTGTGACGGACAGTATGGCTCGTCCTGGACACCTGGATAGCCATTAGCGTTGTCAGTGCAGGGCTATCCAGTATAAGTGCTGATACAAGGCGGACTGGATATATGGACGCGCGGTGCGGCTATAAGGGCCTAAATAATAGAGACACTTTTCATTATGTGATTGAGGCACATGAAGAGCTGGTCGGCCGCTAAATGGATGGCGGTTGTTAAACGACTGATAAAATCTGTGCTGACTGGCTAAACTACACAGGCCTCCCCCTCCTTCGCCCAGCCCACAACATCCCCGCTCGGCGCTGCAGAATCCCTCGTGAATTACGGCCCAGACGTAGACAGTGTGCGTTACAAAGCAGTAGATATGTATGGTAGCTTTATCACCAGCCATTTGGAGTTATAATACAGTTTGATATACTAAGTGCATTGAGAGGTTTGTTTGATTTGAGCATAGGGTTTGACTTACTGCAGCTTGGCTGTTGGTACAGACCTGAGATATTTCAGTTTTATGATATGGGTATCTTACAGATATTTCTATTAGTTATTTTGATCTTCTGTATGCCAGGGGAGAGCCAGTGTGGGTGGGTGAGTAGTTTGACAGAAGCATTTTACCTAATGTTCAAGGTTAGCAAGTATTCAAATGCACCATGAAAAGGAGATTTTGATTGAGTATTGTGAGACAGTGTTTCATTTGAGCGGTGATATGATGCTCTTGTGCTCACTAACTTTTTCATTTGTCTGTGTCCCCTGCCCCTCTGTTGCCCTGCTGACCATCCCTGGGCGTGCAGACCCAGAATGTGATGTACGACCTGGTGTCGGAGCTGCAGGAGCGCAGTGAGGAGCTGGACAAGCGCATTGGGACTCTGGAGGACAAACTGGACTCTGTGACGGGCAGCCTGCAGGCGCTGCCCTGCCTCATCTCACAAGCCATATCCCAGCAGCAGCAGGACTTCCTCGACGGCTTCATGCACCGCTTCAGACCGGCCTCTCTGGCCTCGGAGCGCTCTGAGTGCTCAGACCGCTCCTGGACTTCCACCGCCCGCAGGAGGCGCTCTCCCTCCACCGCCCCACACACCTCCTCCGACAGCGGATAACCTCCCACTCTGTGCATCCAAATACAGTGACTAAGGCCTCTGGCATCGCACCCCAAACCTGTGACTGAGCCCTCAGCACGAGAGCTGCTCAACACATCGAACTGAAAACACAATGCATCTAAAAGAGAAGTCCACTCATGTGACTGACAAACCGAGATAGTAGAGATATGGTTTATGTTTTAGCCATTGTATGGCTGTTCAAGTTAGCTTTTTTGTAAAAGCCCTTGTATAGTTAAAGTGACTGAGTCAGTGCTGGGTGAGAGCTGGCTGTCACCGGAGAGTCCTTAAAGGCGATAGTCTTACAGGCGAGGGCACAGCGCCCTCTAGGAGGACACACCACCATCCTTCAGCACACTCTGTGTGCAGGGCCAGCAGAGCTGACCAGCTCAGCGCTAATGCACTTAGGGAGGGCAGCCTGCACATGGCATTACTACTGGGTAGGAATTTACGCAATTGCCAACTTCAAGGGTTCAGCTTCCTTGTTCTTACCAAGGAAAAGAGAGCGACTATCTTTTTTAGTTCCATATTGACATGTGATTTTTCAGTGCCTGAATGTATAAATAGTAGAGGGTTATTTAATGACTAATTTCAGAGCTTTTTTACGATGTTAGTCTGAATACAGCATTCCTTTTTCAGATACATTCCTCAACAACTTTCAAAGAAAATGTCTTAATGTGATGCATAACATTGCCTCCATTACACAGCAACTCCTAATGTTTGATTTACTTTTTTCTATTTGTACTAACACATGAGAAAAGTGCTGTGAGGCCACTGAGGCCATGTCCGCGATGCACAAACGCTTTATATATGAAGACATTCCATTGGATGACTTTCCCACAGTACCATATCTAACAGCAAACAGTCTTACTCTAATACCAAAGAAGGGCGTTTGGATAAGAGAGGTTAATACAATTGGTCTAAGTAACTGTCACTTGCAAAAACAGAAGGCCTGTGCGTCTAATGGAATGTCCTTTTCGACCGGTATTTGTGCACCCACGGACACGGCCAGGAGATGTGTGGATGAGACACTTTCAGTGCAAAGCTAGTCACTCATTTTGGTTCCTGTTTGTAGGAGTGGCCGTCTGAAGGCATGGCTAACGGTCAGCTGCTAACCACGAGCACATTTAAACATATCACAGCCCCGCCCCCTCTGTCACAAACCCCTCCCCCTAAATTCTTTTGCATGTGGAATCTCCAAATGGCTTGACGATTAACTTTTTCAAAATATTGTTTTTGGTTGTTGCCTTTTCCTTAAGCTATTCAAAAATAATCTTGGTTTACTTTTTTAATTTTTTTAACTAAGGCGTAGGTTTTTTGTTTTCTTTTTAGAGTTGCCGATCCGATAGAGAGTTGCAGTAATGTGATTCTGTAATGCATTCCCTGTCTCGAATATAAGCTCTAAGGGATAACTCTGAGGAGTCCTAGAAGGATACAATAAAAGTGCTGAAGCAACCCGCCTGTTGGCGCAGCTTTGAGCGAGTGTGTGAACTCAACCCAGAAATCAATGGAGTCTGTCTGATGTTTCGGCCAAACCAAACACGCTGAATAATGCACCTGTTAATCCAAATTATCAAAATAAGATGATTTCCCTGTAGATCTTTCAACTTTCAAACAAACAAACATTTCTGTGCACGATTTTCCTGACACACTTTGCTTCTATCTCCAGAAGCTTCTTCTCGCTTTTACACTCAAACCAGTCTTAACCGTCTTACATTTGGCTACAAGAGTGAGAAGAGTCTTCGGATGATAAACATTACAGGGTTAGCAGGCTTCAATACAAAATAAAATTGTTTGCAGCATTTGCGATTGTCGAAGTGTGACTCTACCAATTTCATTCATTGTAGCGCTCAATGGGTTTAAAGGTGGCATTGTGCACTAAGTATTTGGCCACCAACCACAGGGTAGTTGGGCGAGGCTTTTGCAATGAAATTGGATCATACTAATTATGTAGAATGTGCAGAAATCACTTTGGAAGTGCGAATAGTCTGCATAAAGCAGGACTCAGTAACTAGTATCTACTTGCGAGATATGATCTAATTGCTTCTGCTAATTTTTACTTCGATTCGACTTTTACTTGATTCTTCATCCCTGGCAAGCTATTTAATTGAGAACAGAACGATTTAAATTTTAAGCCCATGGTAAACTTGCTTGCCACATATCTGCCTTTGTTTGGTATATCTTATTAGCATTATTGAATTGAACTTATTTTTGACCCCCTATATACTGCCTGCACACTCCCTGACAAATCTTGCTTATCGCTTGTTGTTTGACCTACAGTATGACACTTTCTTGCAAGACCCAAGAGTTTTATAGGTCAGCAGGTCCACATCGTTCTCTGTATTGTGCACTCTATAGTGGTCATGCCATTTTGTAGTGGTGTCTGAAATGACCTAGAACAGTGGTTCCCAAAGTGGGGTCCGGGCCCCCTAGGGGGCCTCAGAGGCACTGCAGGGGGGCCCCCAAAGGTTGTCAAGAAAACAAGTACATTGAAAAACATTATATTTTAAATGAAAAATACACTTATTTGCTATAATGTACTACTTTAAACCAATATTCTGCCCACCGTCATAGCTGTTGCTTTTTATATGTAATTTTAGCTGTTAACAAATTCCTTTGAATAGAGTAAATTATTATTATTGGGGGCCCGAGAGAATTTTGGAACAATAAGGGGGGCCGCGATGTCCCGGACTTTGGGAATGGCTGACCTAGAAGATAAAAGTCGTGGACTTTCCCTTGATGCACTCTTTGAAAAATGGGAAGAGGACAACCAACTGGACACTGTAGGACTGATTGAGAACAACTAGAGATCTATTTAATCGCCAGTTGCGTCATGAGTATAAATAATCCGCTTAAATAAGCAGTTTAGGTGAAAGTTGCTAATCTTAGCTGCTTATCTTTAGCTTGAGCTAAAGTGAAAGTGAAGTGATCAAAAGTGTTCTCTCTCAGGCAAAGTGTTAGAAAAAGAAGTTGTTTCCTTCATTCATAATCATGTTCGATAAAACGTATCTGACGAATATTTATCAATACTTACTGAATGGTGACTTAAACTTGGTCAGTGTTTTTCCGTAAGTTTTGGTTTGACCAAAAGTTACTGAGTTCTGCTCTATCTAATAACCGGGACTTGGACATTACGCTGTGTAGAGACTGGCCGAAACAGCAGGTTCGAATTGATTTCCGGGACACTGTGTTTTTGTCGTCTTGAACATATCAGATTGTTTCATATCAAAGGCATGATGTTTGAAGAAATGTTTGAAAAGAAGTACTATTTTTTTTAACAGTGATGCGGATGTCAGCGAGTTAGCGGGCTAGCATGCTGTCCTAACGTAGTGTGAATGGTAGAGGATCCCGAAAAATAACCAAAACCAAGCATTTTTTTTATAGGCCCTTAAGCAAACAAGGATGCTTAGAAGGTTGGAGTACGGTACGGCGAAGGGCACTTGAAAGGGGAAAAAAAAACACAAGCGGGACTTAATCAGCATGAGTATTAGCGTTATTCTTTTCACCTTGAGTTTGATGAAGCATGGTTCGTTGCTCCCTCCAAACCTAAGACCATTTCTCCAAAAGTGGTCCTCCAAGCCACTCCACATTAGACCCTACATTTATGCTCCACTTCAGTCACTCCAGAGAGAAATAGTTGAACAGAACTGCCCTTGTATCGTCTCAAGAAAACGCATTTTTGCCTCTTATTACACTTTTGTTATTTATGAATCAACTGCTGAACATTGACCGCCCTGGCAATCTTCCGAAGAATAAAAGATCGTATGCAGATTTTGAGTTAAAATGTCTGTAGCATCCGTTTAAACCTAATGGTATTATAAGGCTCTGTGCATGGAATGTTTTTGGCTAACTTCCTGTTGGCTAGTGCAGGGTAGCAACTATTGTCCACATTTTTTACGTACATTTAAACACAACTTTTAAATAAACATCAAGAAACGAGTTCATACTGCGGCGCTAATTAATAATAATAATAATACATTTAATTTGTAATGCACTTTATATTTGACACCAAATCTCAAGGTGTTACAATTTAAAAACAATACAATACACAATATAACGCAACTTATATTAAAAGAGAAGAACTAAAAAACAAAAACAAGCATTAGCTGTTAAACTAAGCTTGTGTAAAAGGTGGGTTTTAAGTTGTAACTTTTAACTCCACCGTCTGCGGGGCCCTGAGGTGGTCTGGGAGGTCGTTCCACAGGTGGAGGGCAGTGGCTTCAAAGGCCCTGTCACCCATTGTTTTGAACCGTGTCCTGGGCATGACCAGACGGTGCTGTTGGCCTGACCGGGTCCTGGTTGAGGTGTCTGCTGTGAGCAGTTCAGTGAGGTAAGTGGGAGCCGCTCCATGCAGACAGTGATGGGTGTGCAGGAGGACCTTGTATTGTACGCGGGGCTGAAAGGGGAGCCAGTGCAGTGTACGGAGGATGGGGGTGATGTGCTTGTGTTTTCGCACCCTCATCAGGACCCTGACAGCACTGTTCTGAACATACTGGAGCTTTTGGAGGCTCCTGCCAGGGATCCCGATGAGGAATGTGTGAGTGAGTGAGGTCTGTTGCAGCGCCATTTAGCTGCAAGAAGTTTTGACTCATCCACGCCTTTATCTCCTCCAGGCAGGAGCTGAGACGGGCAGGCGTGGCAGAAGGGGAGCTGGAGGGAATGACTCGGAGGTAGAGTTAGTCAGCATAGCAGTAGAAATTAATTCCATGCTTGATGACGACGCGACCCAGGGAAGGATGTAAATGGTGAAAAGGGTTGGACCGAGTACGGAGCCCTGGGGGACCCCACAGGTGACAGTGTGGGGTCTGGATTTTGAGAGCTACATACTCGGTTCTGTCAGTGAGGTAGGAGTGAGACCACTGAAGGCAGTGCCTGTGTAGTGCTGGAGTCGGTGCAGGAGGATGTGGTGATCTACAGTGTCAAATGCAGCAGAGAGGTCGAGAAGAATGAGGAGGGATGTGGAACCGGAATCAGAAACCGGAATGTGTTCAATCAGCAGGTCACTGGTGACTTTGATGAGAGCTGTTTCTGTGCTGCGGGAGGGACGAAAACCAGATAGAAATTTCTCATATAGCCTGTTAGATTTGAGATGATTATGGAGCTGGAAGGAAACACATTTTTCAAGGAGTTTGGAAATGAATGGGAAATTGGTCTGTAATTTGACAGGGCTTTAGGGTCCAAGGTGGGTTTTTTGAGGAGGGGTTTCATGAGAGCGGGTTTGAGGGAGGTGGGAACATGGCCTGTTTCTAAGGACAGAGTCAGCCCTACGGTGTTCCCAGTAGGCCAACTTATGCACCGTCAGACCAGATGTTTTGCAGGCATGCTCCAGGACACGGCCAGACCTCTTCATCCCTCTCAGCTCATTTGTAAACCAGGGGCCAGAGCGGGTAAATGTGACAGTCTGGGTTTTAATGGAGCAAGAGAGTTAGGAATGGAGGTGAGGCTGGTGTTATAATAGTCCAAAGTCGTCAGCTGATGAGTGAGGACAGGGGGAGAGAAGCTGGAGATCCAAGTTCTTGATATTTCTGAACGTTATATGGTATTTTGGTTTGGTGAGACGAACTGACATTGGGACTTCAAATGTAACCGCCATGTGATCGGAGACACCGATGTCATACACCTGAAGGCCTGAAACTGGGAGGTAGTCTGTAATGACGAGGTCCAGTGTGTGCCCCTTATTATGTGTGGGGCCATCCACAAGCTGCTGGAGGTTAAGACAGTCCAGGGTTTGAAATTGGGGGACAGTTTACAGTTATGGGAGTCCATGTGTATGTTAAAATCACCAATAACCAGAATATTTGAGTGTGCTGTGCAGAGTGAGATTAGGAAGTTGGTGGTGGTTTGGGAGGGCGATAGATGAGGCCTATTGTTGCTGAAAACGTTTTTTTTTACAACTGAAGTATTGACAAACTGTGTAACGTTTTTAATATTTTGTGATTATCCAACAGCTGCACGATTTCTGCCATGTACTGTTTAAATGTAGATTTTGCTATTTCACACACACACACACGGACACTGATAACTCCCCTTAGGAATTAAAACAGGAAACAGTTGTTACCCTAGGAAGTGACATCATATCGCTGTACTACATTCCATGCATAGAGTCAGTTAATTCGCCAGTTACCAGATTCATTGATGGCAGAGAAGTAGGACTTTGTTAGGTTTAACGTTTGGTTTGGTGGGTAAAGGCAACAAGACCATTAGCCAAAACAGACCAACTCAGTGAATTGCTGGTTCACTACCGATAAATAACATCTTACACACTATCGTTTTTTGCCAATAACGTGACTCCGCCCGCCGCCATATTGTAAACTGTAAACAAATTCCAAACTCCTCAATGATCATAACTTTCTCGCTCTTTACCTTCAGCTGGGGCATCAGGGATTCTACAACCACAGGGTATACAGACAAATCTTTAAACAGAAAAATAACTTGAATAAGAATTACTATGTCTTATATGCTAACTAATTAGCATAGGCATATTAGCTAAATCGTTCCAGCTGTGATTAGCTTAGGCAAGGCATGTTTATTCATACTGCGCATTGCTTACACAAGGCAACTCAATGCGCCTTACATGTCTAACATAATGTCCTATAAATAGATTTCTATCAACTGAACAATAGCTTCTCAAAACTTCCATGCGTAAGGCAGTAGTCCTGACCAAAACACTTAAGTTTTAAGATATTTTTTTTTAAACTTGAGTCCATGTAAAAGCTATACGTTTGTTAAGTGATGTCATCACTCTACTTCCGGGTAGATTGGGATTTTGGTGATTTTAACCTGCTGTAGAGTCGACTACAAGGCTCTTTCTAAACATCTGATCGCACAGAAATATTACTTTTACTCCAGATTTTCTTGAGTAATGCTTTTAACATTAACGTTCACACATTTTTTTCCATACACAATGAAGGGTTATTTTAAATATAAAGATGTGTTCATTTTGCCAGGAGAAATGGTGAGCTATATTATTCTAATTAGGTGTAAAACAGTTTTCGGCCTTTTATCTGTTGTTATTTCAGCAGGCGATTCAGATCAAGTTACGTTTTTTTGCTGTGTTGTCTATGGAACTCTCAACAGTTTGGATCCGGAAGTAACTTACTGTGCATGATGTCACACTTAACAAACGGATCAGCGCGACATCAGAATGGCACAACCATGCCTTGTGTCTTGTGTTACCATGGGTTACACGTAGATACGAGTGTCTCTGTGATGTACAATGGCATAAACCAATCCAATAGCATCTCAACTTTGAATATGACTGCTAAATTGAATTATCTCCAATGGTCTCCAATTTCAGTGTAACGTGCACTGAAATTTCCATGCAGTTCCTGTACACAATCCCAATCTCTAAACTTTTTTTTTTTTTACTACAGATTAGGTCATTTGTCCTCTGCTTTCGACCCATACTTCAATAACATTTAGACAATCTGTCAATATAGACAAAAAAGCGAAAGTCGAATCAAACTACAACTTGCAATTTCTTGACGCTAATGGCTGAGATCATCCAAATTTCTTCTTCAGAGCCAAAGCTAGAAATGTGATTCCCACCCGGTTGTACTCAACAGTGCACAGGTGTTAGAGATTGGTCCACGTCACAAGGCCAAATACTGCCCAAATTGTGATTTACATAAAACAAAAAAGCAAAAGACATACAGGTGCGTCAAGAAATGTCCAGCGGTATTGATTGTCCGGACTCTGATTAACATCTTTTATTGGAAGCCCATAAGCTGCTGGACCAAGTATAAGCTACATAGGGAGTTTACAAAAGCCAAAAAGAAATATTTCCAATCAAACATAGTTCAGTCTTTTCTTGATTACAACACTGCCACCACCAATGTCCAAAACTTTGCACATATAGACAAGTAGTGAACCTTAAATTACCAGTGGATTACCAGTGGATCAACAAATATGATCGTTTACCATCCACGCAACTGCCAATTTCCATAAAAGCCCATTCTCACTGAAACTGTCCCAGACCTGACTTGACCCAACATGTAAGGTTGCTCCTGTTTAAAGTTTTGTCCCGCCTCCAGTGTGTTCTTCAGGAGTGGATTTTGAAAAATGACAGCCACTTTTCATGTTGTGGCATACATCTGTTTGGCCCGACGGGATTCGTGTAAACATCCGGGGCAGGTGTGCGGGCTGCGACCCCCTTGTAGGCGTCACAGAAGTGGGATGTTGAGGTGATGGAGGGCCCTGTGGCAGCTGGAGACTGTATATGAGGATGGATATGGTAACATTGTCGTGGTGTGAAGGTGAAGCCAAATGGGTGCGTCAAGCAGGGATATCATAATAATTCTACAAATAGATCAAACCAATGTGGGGTCAATCTGTTAGTTTTCGGTATTTTTTTATTCTATAAAATGATGATGATTTGGAGTTTTGTATAGCCCTAAAGCAGACAAAGGCTCATCTCATTGAATCAGTTGGTTGACCTCATCTAAATATCAAACTATTGGAGTAGTCCGATACATCGGGCAAACTGGTATATTCAGGGTTTCCGCGGGGAGCATTAACGTGTTACTTGCCGTCCCCCAAGTCACGGGGCTAGGGTTAGGGATTAGGGTTATGAACGGCAAATGTGATGTAAGTTGTGTTTCACTCACACGGATCTCACATATGTTTATTAGAAACTAGAAGGTCTTGGCTTTCAAATGAGGTATCACACTAGCATAATAGGCTGTAGGCTCTACAGTCAATACGCTTTGAGATTTGGATATGCATAATTGCTAACCCTAAACCTAATCCTAAGTGGCAGGTAACAGGTTAAAAGGGACTAAAAGTCTTTGAATGTATTGTGCCAAAATTAGGGCCTTAAATGTCTTTAGAAAGCATTCAATTTGATTGGAAAATAATGACATTGCCTTATTAATTTTACTGTTTGGGAAAAATATGGCCCAAAACACATTCTTGGATGGAATGTTTGAACGTCTATGCGCAGATTTCTCGCGTGTTGCATTAAAGATACAGTATTTATTAAAATTGCATTAAAAAGAATTACACTGACTTGCTGCTCCCTGTATAAACCGTGATATTGGTCAGTCTTAATGTAACTTGAGATCAGGGTCACTATACATGCAACAAAAACAGTTCCCAGACAGCACTCTTCATGTTCTGTCTTCAACTTAAGGGACCGTAGCGTTGAAAACACTCTTCAGACGGCCAGTGAATGGTCACATCTATATTTCCTTTTGGGGCCTTTTCGGGGAACTCAAAGCTCTTCAATTCACACAGACATTAAAGAACAGAGTGCATGAGAAACTCGAGGCAAGGTGTCTTGTCCAAGGAGACACCGGCATCGATTGAACCGCTGATCTTTGGACCAGTAGGCAAACGCTCTAGGTAAGGGGCACGAAGGGGTAGTGAACACAGTTTGGCTTCCTCTTTCGGACGGCAATCCATCCACTTTTCAGACAGTCTTTGGTCTTGCATACAGCAAACCATCATGCTTCAATTTCGTCTAATAACTTTTGAATTATTCCTGTTCCCATGACCTGTCACAAAAAAAAACGTCCCAATACCGTTCTTTAGAAAATCTAATTCACCAATGTGTATCGAAAAATGTAATTCTTAAAACCATGATGCATTTTAGAAACAAACCCACTCTGAACCCGATCCTGCCCCAACTTCCCGTCCATACCACCAACACTGCCACCCATGCCCCCCTCATGAACATGCAGTAGTGGAGTTATCTATGGAGCTTCTACGGGAGGGCATCTGGGTTTTTTCCACACGTTCTCTGTATGCTGTTGCTGTTCCTTCATTTTTGCAGGTGAACTTTTGTCCTAGAGAGGAGACACACCAAGGTCAAACCATTAAAGACTGTCTTCAGTTAACAACTCTCTTTGTCTTTTTTTGGGAGGGGGTTTGTTAGCCCCGCCCACAGAGGAGCTCCTTCCTGGTGGGGCGGGGCTAACTGTTGAGGAAATAAGAGAAAAATGTCGATAGAATTTGCACCATTGATGCTAGCTTGTTTGTTAGCCACCTAGCCTAGCCACGTTGTTAATTTGACAAATTACAAATGCTAACTATGTCCTTATCAATTGTAGTTGATTAGTTTGTCCATCCATCCATCCATTTTCTTCCGCTTATCCGGGGCCGGGTCGCGGAGGCAGCAGTCTCAGCAGAGATGCCAGAGACTGCTGTGATTAGTTTGTTATCTATTGTAATACTGTAAATTTGCTGAAAATAAAAATATTTTTAAGAGAGTTCCTTGTGCGCGGTTAGCAAAGGTTTGCAAAAGAAGTGAAACATACGCAAATTGATTTTTGGCATAAATTTGAAAACTAATTGGGGATGCAGGAAATTGAGATTCCGTTGTGAAATACTGTAGTTTTAGATCACCTCACAAAGTAAGATACTCTTGTTGCATTTTGATGATGTCACAGAGACAAGCCACACACATGCAATCTCCAACACTTGGAAAATCCAACCTTTGTTTTGGAGAAATCGTGTTGGGAGTATGGCTCGGATATTCAGAACTATTGGACCCAAGATACCAGGTTGCTGACATGAAGACGAGAACTCAGTTTACACAAGGGACAAACTGCAGATTTGCGACTATGGTTAATAGGCTATAAGGGAGGATCGCTGTTATTGTTTATTTCCGTGATTTTCACCGGATGTTTTGGTGACTGGTGGGCAAACAGCTGATTTTTCCGAGCTTGAAGTGCTGTTTATTTAAATCACAGAGTTTTACAGCGCCGATCTTTTCACAGAAGCAATGCTCTGTTCGTGAACGATGTTTTGACCCACCATAGAACTGTTATTATCTATTTAATACATCTATTTAATACATTAGTTCCTCAGACGTGACGACACGGCGATCCCTCATTTATGCACACGAGTGTCACATGACTTCTGAGTGGATCCTCAGGAGGCGCTGCTCATCCTGTCTCCGTTATGTCCCTATGAGTTAGTAGCACCATCTTGTCTAAAAAAAGAAATAGCTCAAGATTCCATGGCAGGCAGTGAGTTACTGACAGTCTTTAGCATCATGTTAAAAACATCACGTCAGGAGCAAAGAATTCCCCGGAGGAAACTTCCATGCTCATCACAGTGTTTTTGTCTTGAGGCTAATGCTAAATAAAAATTTAAATAGCAACAAGATTTTGAACAAACCGCTCAAAAAATAATCGGCCTGTCTTTAGTATAAATACTTTTTAGTTGTTTAATTTCGTGGAGTTGTTTTTTGATACTAGCCGTTAGCTCTGAGATAAAAAGTTCTACCTTTAAAAACACAGACGTTTCCTGCAGTCAAGAATTTACAAACAACGTAATGTTTTTAACACGTCGTACCAGTGACTTCCCATCAGTATCTCACTGTCTGTGATGTTTTCTTGAACTATTCATTCATTTGTGCAAGACATCACTAATCATTAATGGGAAAATAGCAATAGAGGAAGGACCGTGGCGTCCGGAGATCGCACTCGGAAGTCAACTGTCATTTGTGCATAGAGCCTATTTAGTTATAAACACTGCAACTGTGCACTAAAGCCTTAGATCAGGGGTAGTTTACAAGCCTGCTTGTTCACAGGCCTTTATTTCAAACTCAGTAATTACTTAGTACGAATAGTTTTGATGTCCACTGTCCACATGTCCACGGCACAGTAGCACAGCGGTTAGTGCTCGTGCTTCACAGCTAGAAGGTCCGGGTTCGATTCCCCCCAGGGCCTTTCTGTGTGGAGTTTGCATGTTCTCCCTGTGTCTGCGTAGGTTTCCTCCGGGTACTCCGGTTTTCCCACCACTAAAAACATGTACAATAGGCCAGGATGAATTACAGTAGTGTGTTTGAGAGTGTGCATAGGGGACGATGGATGGAAATTAGCCCATGATTACAATCCGGTGTGGCTTGTTCATTAACACAGTGGTTCCCAACCTTTTTTGTCTCGTGTACCCCCTGAGTCGTTAATTTATACTCTGAGTACCCCTACCTTGAGGATCTTGCCAATATTATTACGAAGTGACCAACTAAACTAAGATTATACAGTGTTTAACAGTGATTTGTGTACACACACAAAAATTAAGCTAAAATACTCTCAAAATAAAACCTTTCACTGAAAAACATAATTAAAACGAACTTTCCTTTGAAATTCATATTGAAAGTCTACTCAGTTTCACCTTCTTTTTTCATCTTAACATCTTAATAATTCCAATTACCCCCTGCTAAGTGCTCAAGGGGTCCCCGTACCCCTTGTTGGGAAACACTGCATTAACATGCACTGTCCCTACCAAATAAACTAAACTAAATAGTGGGGTCTTTCCCCAAGATTTTTTAAGAATTTGATAAAATTTTTAGTTTTTACAACCATTTCAACCTCTGTTCATGGTGAAAATTTATTTTCATTTATTTAGTTCCATCCGTCGCCCCCATGCGCACTCTCAAATTCATCCTGGCCTATTGTACATGTTTTTAGTGGTAGGGGAAACCGGAGTACCTGGATGAAACCTACGCAGACATGGGGAGAGCCCGGACCTTCTAGCTGTGAAGCACAAGCGCTTCCATTAACAGTGATGTCACTTCCATAAACAGTGACATCACTTCCATACGCAGAAGACCTCCTTATACTTAAATGACAAGTATCTCCTGCTTTGTCTTGTGGTGGGGTCACTGAAGGTTGGAGCCGGGCAAACACTGAGCCAGAGCTGACAGTAACTCTTCTTGTTCTCTCAGCGCCCCACCCACAGCAGCATCGACCATCCACAAACAAACCTACGTGATTCTGCACTTTGTATTTGCGACAATGAGGCAATTCAAAACTCAAATCTTTGGGTTTCTCAGCAGGAGAAATGTGAGGCGTGGGGTGTGACGCAGCCCTGGTAAGTTAGTTCAAGTTATCTTTATTTCCAATACAAAAATACTAATCATCTCCCAATACTGTAGTTAGATGTTTATCGAATTACGTTATTAAATCTCAAGTAAAATTCCCTTGGAGCAACACAGCTCTGCATGATAAGTTGAACACCTCAAGTTATTTACAAATCACTGTCCGTTTGGCACCACAAAAATGACATGAATCACTCCGATCTGACAGCGGAATGTCTGATAAATGTTTTGGCCGACGCTTCAGAAAAAAAGTGCCGGATGAAAAATGATGAGGGCGCCTCCTCTTCACCTCTGCATTCTAACCACGTCAAGCCACTCTCATGTCAGGAGGACAATAGATATAATAAGTGTGATGGATATGTTCCCATAGCTCTTCTCACTGACGGGAGCTGAGTCGGCACATTGCGTCTCCGGTGTCCTCCAGAGGTCAGTCCCAGCCTCGGCTTCTTCGTCTGTGGGTGTGCCGCGCTCGTCACCACAGCCTCCGGTCAAATCGGCACATAATCGCACATATATACGCGCCGCGAAGGTGACCTTGGGGGACAATTATGGGAGTTATGATTGCTATTGATCTAAGCACGCAGCCAAATCAAGTAAGGGCTCAGATCAGAAATGGCCCAGAAAACCTCATCTGATATTATAGACAAGAAATAATGATAGTGCTGTAATAATTTATTTTAACAGCACATTTTTCATTTCAGGTATGTATTTCAATAATTATTCAGCAATATGGACATCTATTTATTGATTTCTTGTTTTGGCTGTTTTAGTATCTCTACACCCTTGTTCATTTTGATGACATCATTTGATTTAGTTTTAGTCTTAGTCTTTTGACAAAAATATAATTTAGTCAAGATTTAGTCTAATAATTCTCTTCAATTTTAGTCTAGTGCATGTAAATTTAGTCGACTAAACTCAACTGCATTTATAATATTTATCATAATCCTATTTAATCAAAGTTATCTGCTTAATGCAAACTGATCGCTGCCCTGATGAAGACTCGTTTGAGAGTTGAAACGTGTTGGCATCAGGGCCGCCTTATCCACTGGGGGCCTACAGTAGTCAAGGGCCTATTAGAATTCAATAAAAAACAAATCCAACTTGTTGATTTTCGGTCAATCACTTTACATTTGCGGCATGCATTAACCAACCCATAGGCGTGCATCTCTGCAGCTGCCGTAGGTGTCATAATAGTTTTATATCATTCTACCACTTGTTGAATCACTTCATTGTGGCACAGGTTTACCAACCCCACTCTAGAGGAACGAGCTAATGTCAAAGGGCCAATCGGAACTGAAGTATAGCCTAATAAAATTCAAAGTTATTTTGCCATTTGTTTATTTATCTGTCAATCACATCATTGCAGCATCAGTTGACCAACCGCACAGCCGTTTGATAGACTATGACAATTTACAGCCAATCCCGATGCAGAGAAAGTTCACTTTGTCAGGTGTTTAGTTCATATTAGTTGTTGTAGTGGAGGCGATGAAGGGTTGGGGGCCTATATTTCATGGTTAGCCCAGGGGCCCATGGTTAGGTTAAGGTGGCCCTGGTCTTCTGCCCAATGAACAATGCACAGCTGTTCTTCTGGCAGTGAAATTAAATCTGAGGCTCTTTCAAACTGTCATTGGTTTGGTTTTGATGAGTTCAGTCTCTTCTTTTCATTTTTTAATAAGTATTATTTTAGTCAACGGAGAAATTTCAGGACATTTTAGTCATGTCATAAACAACTTTCAATTTAGTTTTTGTCTCATTTTAGCCAGTAAAAAAAGAAAAAGACTAAAAATATGACGAAATATTTAAATACGGAATCAGCCTTTTGTCAGAGATGGCAGGTCATAATATCCAACCACATGGTGCCACCGCTTCCTACTCACTCTCGTTTTCGTCAATGATTCCGATAACATAAGGATTTTCATGACGATAACGTAACGGTGACGAGCTGAAAATGGCTCTTTGGTGACTAAAACGTGACGAGACGTTTCCGAGTTTTTGTTGACGAGATGAAATATTGGAAGGCGGTTCATCGACGTTCGCAATCAGGGCTTGAGTGCAGAGCATCTGATGGTCACATGGACTCGCACGCTGCACTCTCTCTCTCCCCAGGCTCCAGCCTCAGCAGCTGCGGTTCAGTCATGTCACAGGGACGTTTCTTCTCTCCGGCCAGTGTTATTTCCTAAATAAAAATATGAAGCATGTTGATTAGGGTGGACCTTAAAAAAAATCTGAACATTTAAGCTCCAACCTTTGGAATTCATTGAAATAGTCGAAAAAACTCTCCTGGTGAATTTTTTCTCAAATGGATAACATTTACCGCTCCCTCAGCGACCTTGAGGTTTTACCCTGGGGCTATAGAGACGCTTTGTATCTGGGATATATAGATTACTTTTATATATGGAATGAAATGAGAGCACATATAGAATGAAAACAACAATCTTTGAAAACACATTTTTAGTGCAATTCATTAACAAAATGTCAGTACAGTGCTGTATAAATGGTTATGTCATTACATATATACAGCTTATATAATGAGGTTAAATAATAAAAATAATGCCTTACACTTGTATTGCACTTTACAAGCGTCATTATTCATTCATTCCATACTCGGTGGTGGTAAGCGACTATTGTAGCCACAGCTGCCCTGGGGTAGACTGATAGAAGCGAGGCAACCACTCTGTGCCATCGGCCCCTCCAACCACTCACACACTACATTCACCCAGGCTTCCTCCCACACGGTCTCCCATCCAAGTACTGACCAGGCCCTTCCCTGCTTAGCTTCCGAGGTCTGACGGGATCAGGCAGAGCAAAGGCGGTATTAATTCGTTAACATTTTGTTAATGAATTGCACAAAAAGATTGTTATTTTCATTCCTGTCTATATTTGTTCTCATTTCAATCTACAGGTGCTCGTCATATATTAGAATATCATGAAAAAGTTCATTTATTTCTGTAATTCAACTTAAAATGTGAAACTAATATATGATATAGACTCATTACATGCAAAGTAACATATGTCAAGCCTTTATTTGTTATAATTTGGATGATTATGGCTTACAGTCCATTTTCACAATATTCTAATTTTATGAGAATTTTAATTTGGGGTTTTTACAAACTGAGCCATAATCATCAAATGATAACAAATAAAGGCTATACATATGTCACTTTGCATGTAATGAGATCATATATTAGTTTCACATTTTAAGTTGAATAACAGACTTGAATGCACTTTTTCATGATATGAAGCTTATGCGCAAATTCAACATGGAAGACCACAGAGCATTCATTCACCTCATCACCGGCAGCGCTCACCAATCATCCAATCACAGACCCCGCTCAAGCCGCACCTTCACGACAGCCAATCACCGCAGCTGCTCATCCCCGCTCATCGCTCAGGATCCCCTTGTTAAGCTCCGCGGTCAATCACTCAGCCGCTTGCCAGTCGTGCTACGACTCTGCCATTTTCTCATGTGTTACCTGGGGCTTTTGTTGCGTCCGGCTCCCACCTAATTCTCCCATAGAGACAGGTGGGAGAATTCCCACCTGTCTCTATGGTGGGAATTGGTCGTCCTCTGGCTGCTCCTCGCTCTGGTGTCCCGGTTCCGCTGCCGTTGTCACGGTCATGCCCTTCATCGCGTTGCTGCCTGGACTTCGTGTTTCCCCTGTCCTGGATTCTGTCGGATTCGTCTTCTCCCTGACGGCGTGTCACCCGATGCTCGTTCCTCTGGTTCGCCGCTACACCGCTGCCCTCCGTTGTTGCTGCTGTCCGGTCCTCACGTGGTTCCCTCCTCTGGCCTCTCCCGGATCCGTTCCTTCCCCGGTGGTGCATCTGTCCACGCACATTCTTCCGGGCCTGCGCTGCGCCCGCTCCTGTTGGACGGGCTTCCTAGGTGAGATGTATGCACCCACACTCGCGCACTGTTGGTACGGTCGCTGTCTCCCTGCCTCCTGCCTCACACGGCAGATGTTTCAACGTTTTGCTGTGTCCCAGCCTCGCACGTTTTGCTGCTGCATGTCGCCCTGCCTCAGGTCTTGCTCTCGCCCTGTCCCGCACGTTTCGATGTCGCCCTGTTTCGAACTTTTGCTGTTGTCTGTCGCCCTGCTTCGCATAGTTGGCCCGTTTCGATGTCGCCTCTCACCCTGCTTTGCACGTTTAGCTGTTGCCTGTCGCCCCGCATCGCCCATTTCGATTCCTCCCTGCTTCGCTGTTGCCTCTCACCCTGCTTCGCACATTTCGCTGTTGCCGTCCCCCTGCTTTGCCCGTTTCGACGCCGCCCAGCTTAGGGCGTTTCGCCGTGCCTCAGATGTTTCGCTGCCACCCTGCTCGTACGGTCGCTGTCGCTCTGCTCGTTCGGTTGCCGTCTCTGGGTTTTTTCCGGACGTTTTTGTTTCGTTAGGGATGTGCTCTGTCTCTTTTGGGGGGTTCTACTAAAATGGTTGCAAAAGGATTTACCCCAGAGTCTTTTCGCACTCGTCAAATTTCATCGTATAGCTTTAGCTGCTGTTGTGGGGGCACCTCTGGAAGCGGACACTAAATGCTGCCATACGTGACATTACTATAGTCTACGGCATAAGCATTCGCAAACCTATTTCGCCTCTCATGCATCGGATCACATGGCGGGCGGTTTCAAATAATTCCATATTTATGGTGCGTCATTCTAACGCTATTGCTATGCTTAGTCACATTTAAGTCAGATTTTCTTCAACTAAGCCCTTAAGCCAACATCTATCTTATAGGTTCCTCTGGTGATCAAGCTAACCTGATCTAATCTGCTCATCGCCGCAACCGTTCTTAGAGCTGGGTACTTCATTACTGCCGGTCGGCACCTTCCACCCAAAAGTCTTCAGCGCTGCTCGGCGCCATTTTAAAAATAAATAAGATCAGCTCATAACACCACTCTCTAATCTGTGCTAGTCTATCAGACTACTGCCTACAAGCTCCCTTATGTCAAAAGTCTAGCGTCCAGTGCAAGTTGCCTACAATGTTCTCATACTATCTAACCAGTCGACCGCACCCTAAAGGTGCGTACAGACCAAACGCTGACACACCACCAACATCCATGTTAACCCTATGTAGACGTGCTTCGACGCACTTCGAAATGTAAGCAAAGCCGTCCGCGCGTACTGTATGTAGCGTTGCAAATGCGAGCAGATGAGGACAAACGCGCGTCAAAACCAGTGAGAACAGCGCGGTACAGAGCAGGGATGCCCCGCCCACTGCTTCATGCACTCAAGTAATCACAATCTACACGTGTGTTCATTTACGCCTTGTTAACCAATCAGGGACTGGGCTCAAATAGTGAGCACAAGCGTCACCTGTTACCTGCAGCAGTGGTGCAAAAAGGGCATACGCAATATATGCCTTGCATAGGGGCGCCGAAAGGACGGGACGCCAATAGTGATGTGTCGGTCGCGAACGATCCGGCTCTTTTGAACAAGTCTTTACAGTGAACAATATGAACGGGTTCGCGGAGTATTTTTTTAAAATTCCTCTTTGGGGAGGGGCGTCACTTCAGTTGTGCATGCTTATTTTGCGAAACAAAAGTCACTGCTGGAGTGGAGTGGAGGATTGGCGGAGGGACTGTCATCTCCACCCCCACGAGGAGCTCAAAGTGAGCATAAGGCAACAAGATTGAGAAATAAAAGTCCTAATGAAATAATAAACACGGTTACAGAGGAGATTGCGTTGAAGCAAAACACCTCTTTCACTTGTGTTGTTTTCTCCCCTCTTGTGCGAGGGAGAGAGAGGAGGAAAAGTTACGTGAATGAAAGAATTGCTTTTAATCGTCCGTGTGATTGTTTTTTGTGATAACAAACTCCATAGAGGGAAATGTCGATGTTATAGGGAAATAGTGACATTTTCGTTAAAATAAAGTCAATTCAGAGGGTATTTATTTACAACAACCATCAAAGAGCCGTGTGTGTGTGTGTGTGTGTGGGAGGGAGGGGGGAGGGGGGTAGTTGCGGTAGTTGCGCCCCTGACCTGCAGCATGGAGGACAAGTTGATCATCGCGGTTTGCGCTCGGCCTGAGTTGTATGACACGCCTCCTAATTATGACGCTTGCAAAACTTCAGGCGCCAGTAAACAGGCGTTTCTCGCGAGTGTGAAGCGGCAATGTTTGGCGTCCAACCAGAGGCTGAAGGAGCGTGGACGCACGTTTGGTCTGAACGCACCTTTAGAAGTATCTCGGAACATTTTCAGTCTCAACCGCTCTCGTCGGAGGGGTGTTCATTCTCTGATCTCCCCTGCATCTGTCTAATCAACATTACTCTGGTCTTGTTTCTGGCCCATTCGTTCATTTCAAACGGCATTACCTCGCTCCTTCACCCGTTGTAAGCGCAGCATCAGCAGCTCATCAATCTCGGCTCAGATCCCGGCAACCTCTTTTGGGGGGGAAGATTCTGGCTATCATTTATCATTGCCGTGCATTTCACATCGTTAGTTCAATCTTCCGCCGGGATCTGAGCCCCAATAATATTCATGTTCATTAATTAAACACTCATTCTGCCATTCTGTCTCTCTGTCTCTGAGTCTTATCAGGTTGAAATGAAGCGTATGCGCAAATTCAACATGGAAGACCACAGCTGCATTCATTCACCTCATCACCAGTCACCATCATCCAATCACAGACCCCGCTCAAGCCACACCCTCACGACCGCCAATCACCGCAGCTGCTCATCCCCGCTCATCGCTCAGGATCCCCTAGTTTAAAGAGTAACTAAACGGGCGTGCCAAAGCCTTTCCCCACCCACAAACAAAAGTCAAAAATTGCTGTGAAAGAGGCGGTCTGTGGGCCTTTGCATTGGCACAATCACAGCAGACTGATTACGTGGGAGGGACTTGGTTATAAACCACAGGTACAGGGACAGGACAATTGGCAGCACCTGATGACGATGTGTGGAGCTGGTGCGGCTTATGACGTTCTGTGGAGGCCGTGGACACGTCTCCAGCCAATCAGGAAATTCTAATTTAGTAGCAGAGTTAACCCTGAAGGGGGCGCAACCCATTCGTTTTCAGGCCAAAGTTAGGATTTTACACATGTTTGCGCTATAATGTCAGAATAATGTCAGGGACCAGTAGACAACACTATGAGACACCCATTGAGACAGTTTATCAGTAAAAAAAACTTGATTTGGTGTTTACTCTTTAAGCTCCGTGGTCAATCACTCAGTTGCTTGCCAGCCGTGCTACGAGCCTCCTCCACCCCTTTCTCCACCTGGCCTCTCCTCGGCTCTGCTCGTCGTCGACTGGCCAACCTAGGATTTCTCCACCAGGGTCCAGGCTCGGGGGAAGATTCTGGCTATCATTCATCATTGCCGTGCATTAAACATTGTTCGTTCGATCTTCCGCCGGGATCTGAGCCCCAATAATATTCATGTTCATTAATTAAACACTCATACTGCCATTCTGTCTCTCTGTCTCTAAGTCTTATCAGGTTGAAATTCTAATTATATGACGAGCACTTGTATATAATAGGAATAAGTGTTCCCTTATCACATAAAGAAATGACTGAAATGTGACGAGAAAACATTTTCGTCCAACAGACTAAGACTATAACTCGACGCTACAACGCACAGAGCTTTAATACAGCAGACAAAACGTAACAGACATAAGTTGAGATTGAGCAGATTCAGTATTGTGCTAGTCTGGTGTAGCTTGACAGTCCATAACCTGCCTCAAACACAAATCAGACATTCATTTTTACAGCAGACCTAGGGCACAATTTCAACCACTTTTACGACTATTTGCTGTCTATCCTGGCTTTATTTGATCTCTATACCGGCTGGTGGCACTCGGAAGGTCAAATGCTTGATGAAGTGTGTGAAAAGTTTGAGAACCGCTGGATAGTTTTGACAAACGGCTGCGTCACCGTCCTGCCCTCTGATGTGCGATCAGGTGCGTGGCCCTTTAATGCTTATTAGTCCTCACCGAGGAGGAACACTATTGATTTATGGGAATGTCACCTTTAAAGGAGATGCCGCTTTTCTGTAACACCACGGACACACAGACAGAAATTAATACTCGAGACCAAGAGAGTTCAGGGCTCAGAAAATCTGTTAGGATTTGACATGGTGTGGGCGAAGGCAACACTCAGAGAAATGGTTTTATCTGCATTCTGTTTATATGTGAAGGTATCTGCAAACCTCACATGATTATAGCAACCACATCTTCACTTAAAGTCACACCCACAAACGCCACATTTTCCCGTCTTGTACTTCACATTTGTAAATGTGAAGTTTGCATGCTCTACCCGTGTCTGTGTAGGTTTCCTCCGGGTACTTCGGTTTCCCCTACCACTAAAACATGTACAATAGGCCAAGATGAATGTGAGTGTGTTTGAGAGTGCGCATGGGGGACGACGGATGGAAATTAGCCCAAGGCTACAATCCGGTGTGGCTTGTTCATTAACTTGCACTGTCCCGACCAAATAAACCAATAAATAAATAAAGTTTTTCTTTCTTCCACCACCCCCAGAATGATTCGTTACTACCTATTTTCTTGCCTGACTCATTGAGCTTTTAACCTCTTAACCCCCGCCTTAACCATGTGCATTTTCTCCAGTTCAGCTTTACCCAAATGTACTGTAAATGCCTATCATAACGCCTCACTTGAAAGCTAAGGCCTACAAAACACATCTAAACAAATGTTTGTCCTCACATTGTTGTCACTTTCGTGACATTTTTTCATAGCTTTTTGTTTTGTGTTTTCGTCGCACATGGCTTTGTTATCACTTTTTTTTGTTCTTTTGTGGCTTTTTTGTCACATTTTGGTCACTTTTCTGTTTCTCTTTTGTTACATTCTCGTCGCTTTTTTGTCGCTCTTTTGTTGCATTTTCATCCTTGTTTTCATCTGTTTTGACGGTTTTTATTTTCCAAGAACCTTTTACAGGTAAAACTCGGAAAATTAGAGTATCATGAAAAAGTGCATTCACTTCTTATTCAACTTAAACTGTGAAACTAATATATGATAGACTCATTACATGCAAAGTCACATTATGTATAGCCTTTAATTGTTATCATTTTCATGATTATTATGGCTCCGCTTGTAAAAACCCCAAATTAAAATTCTCATAAAATTAGAATATTTTGAAAAGGGACTGTAAGCCATGATCATCAAAATTATAACAAATAAAGGCTTGACATATGTCACTTTGCATGTAATGAGTCTATATCATATATTAGTTTCACATTTAAAGTCGAATTACAGAAATAAATGAACTTTTGAACGATATTCTAATTTTCCGAGTTTCACCTGTAGATTTGGGTAAAGCCGAACTGGAGAAAATGTGCTCTGTTCAGGTGGAGGGTTAAGAGGTATTAACCCCGCAAAAACATGGAAAACATTTTCCAGATTGTTCAGCTGAAATAACTCGTTTATACAAAGACTAAATGTGGAGAAAAAATGTCGATCTTTTAAAAATATATATAATGTAAATAAAACACAGAAAAGGTTTCTAAATGAAACCTCTTCATGTATTAGTATTTCACCTGCAGTGTCTCTGTTTATTATTAGATCCATGGTCTCGCCCTAATCCACGATGAACGATTAACAAAATGGAGAAAAAGTGTTGTGTGAAATATAACGGAAGCGCCTGGGAACAGAGGTACAGGAGGATGCTGCCCTCTAGTGTCTGCCTCTCGGTATTACCCAGTCTGTATAATCCACAGTTCTCACCGATGAGACGACGGTACCGTTTTTCTCCCCCCCAGATCTGAAAGCAGTTTTGATCATATCTCCAGACGGCTGATAAAGAGCGTGTGAGATCTGAGGAGAAGAACTTTCATATCAGATGAGTTTAATCCATTTAGAGCAGCAGGAGGTCCGCCATTGTGGGCACAGGGAACTATTCTATGTCATTTGCAGCCTGCTCATAATAAAGTGTCACATTCACTTTCTTTCTTTTTGTTTTTTGTTTTTATTCACTCAAATTCTACACTCAGACTTGTAGGAAGGTGTGGAACTTTCCAAATCATGGCAATCAACGGACTGAAGGAAGGTGTAGTTTCCTTTTCATATATGTTTTAACATTTTGTCACAAAAATGCAACATAAAAGACCACAAAAAAGTAACAAAACGCAACAAAAACGTAACTCCCCCCCCCCCCCCCCCCCCCAACAAGAATGCATTCAAATATTTCAAGGTCATTGTACTGAATGATAAGTAACTACTAAAATAGGGATGAATATTTTATGAACCCACTGTTGTGAATATCCTATTTGGAGCTATTGTCGACTTACCAATGTAAAATGTGTTGTAACAGCTGAGGTGGTGACCAGACAGTTTTAGCACGCTCCATCCAAGGTGTTTCGATTTTTGGCAAATGTGATCATATCAATGTCAAACACATAGTATAAATCTGAAAGTCTGTCAACAGTTCATGCTGGCTGATTTGTGCACATTATATGACGTTAAAGGTGCATTATGGAGCTTTTTATATGTGGAAACCAACCGTAACACTTTATTTTACACTACCCTTGATTGGGGGTGGGAGATATTGACAAAAATGAATATAAAGATTTTTTTCAATATCTCTAAGATCTCAGACGATATTTTTGCAATCCTTCACAGATATGTGTGCAAACTGGCGAAGAAGGTCCAGTTGGTCTTTTGACTTGCTGTATCTGACCTATTATTGTATAGTATTAGTAGTACATAAAGATATGACACATTATTGATTTAAACATTAGGGCAGGGTGATATGAACAAAAATGTATATCACGGTATGAAAAAGAAATATCACAATAACAATGTACAGTATTTGGCGATATAATTTATACCTGACAAAATACTTTAAAATCAAAGCCTTTAGACAATAGGGCAAATTCATTTAAAGCTATTTTATTCTATTTATTCATCTAAATCTCTAACTTCATCTGGAAAAACACGGAAGATAAGATCAAATAATATTGCTACAATATTTGCAACTTCATCTCCATCACAGTGAAATGCTCCTGTAAGTTCACCTGCCTCTGGGCAGTTTACTTGTGTTATGAACATAGACATATTATTAATAGACCGTCAATACTCTCTCCTCCCCGTTTACCATAATGACCACGTTCGAGGGGGAAATCTTGGCGGATTTACTGGCTCCTCCCCCCAGCTGATGAAGCATGTTCCTAATAAGGGCGTAAGGGCGGGATCTTCACTGTAGACTCGGCCCTTGCGTGACGTGTAGCTCGCGCAGCTCCAATGCTAACAGTCAGACCCCCATTAAGTAGGAGATTTCTAGAATTTATCCTACCATAATCAGCCCGGTGCCTCTAGTTGTGTCTAACCCAGCGTAATCACAGGAGGAATATCTAGCTCTAGACAGTTCCAAAAAATTAGGCACCGGGCATTAAAGTTGTTTTTAACGTGTCTAAAGTCCAATGCATTCCAATGGGGGCCTAGCGGGTATATGGCGGTACTACAGCAATGGCGGCCTCCAGTGTCGCCGTTGCAAAGCAGAGCAGCCAGCACCCATTGGTTATGAAGCCTAATTCAGCCTGGTAGACTAACTTCAGCATCACCGACCTCCAGCCAATGATCGCTTCCGAGAAGGCCACACCTCCACCTCAGCCATCAGCGTAAGAGCCGCACCTCCAATCATCGCCCTCGTCCCGCTTTTAAGCCCCAGCAATCATGGTCCGTTCGCTTCCCAGCTGCGCTGCGACCCGCCTCCACCCCATCTCCGCCTCTTCCGTCCAGCTTCTACCTGCTGCATCTTCACGGTCCTCCATACCACCACCAGTGTCCAGGCAGGCTCCGGGGAAGACATCCATAACTCCAAGCTGTTCATCTACACTGACTTATACATCGATGTTTACCGCCGGGGTCTGATCGCCAAAACTAATACACATGTCAATAAATCTCCCTAATCGCTGCTTTTGTCTGAGTCTATCCAGGTTGAATTATTGTCGGGAGACTGGGGATAGACCTGTGAGTATTAACGCGTTTGGGACAAGTGCTTGCCTCTGCAACATGAGTCAAATTAATTATAGTTTTCAAAGGATCCAGTTTTTCCCTATTTCTCCTTTTCACGTCTCTCCCGATGCACGGGGGGCTTGTCCGGGGCAGACACACAGATACACACAAACACACCCACACACAGATGCACACACAGGAGGGAGAGAGACAGAGAGACAGACGAGTTTGTCCTGGAACTTACGTAAGATCTGAAGAAAACAGGTGAGAAAGATATTATTATCCTTTACGCGGTTGTCTCGTGGTTTTCTTTCCCCGTGTTGTTAGTTAGCGCCAGGCTAAAAGTTAGGAAAGTTGGCTAGCTAGCAAGGCAGTGCTACAACTTGTCCTGAGCCCTTTCCTCGCAAATATGAGCGACCCAAGTCGCTACACGCTGCCATGTTGTTGTTTTGACTGTGTTACGCAGCGGAGGAGGCGGCTGGACAAGAACAAACTGGTGGAAAACAAAAAAAAACACGTTTGGTGGGTCAGATTGTACAAATTATTAAATATTCGATATCCCAATTTTGCATATCGTCCAGACAACAATTTGGATATTATGGTCTAAACGATATATCTCCCACCTCTACCCTTGATACATTGTACCTGCCATAATGTGCTATATAACGATCTGTAATAGCTTGAATCTATGGGTTAGATACACGATGGAATAATGTGTATTTGTAGTGTGGAGGAACATAATGTAATAAGACGTAAGACATAACTAATCCTAAACCCATAAGGGTCTTACAGTATGTCTTATTACATTATGTACCTCCAAAGTACTAACACACATTACAGATATTATTACAGATAGTTACAAAGCAGATTATAATTTAGTTAGGTTATGGTCCGCAGTGCGCTTTTGTTGTCCATCATAGTGGCCGGTATGACACTCCACGGTCAATTGTTTTCAGGGTTTCTGGTAGGTTTTCTGCTGATGGAGGCGTCTCCATAGTTACACATACAGACAACCTACAAGGAACCTAAAAAATAATAGGTCTTTTATTTATTTATTGTTTGTTTGTTTATTTGAGCAACTTACATTTTCCAATTTACAAAATACACATTAAAACAGTCACAGATGCTCAAAAGGTACACACTAGAACGTATGTACTCCGTTGCTTACATTTCCCACAGGGAGGAATTATTTACATTAATAACATCATTTTAACAACAGTTTTACTAAGTAACGTCATAATAATCATAACAAGGCGCATGCACCGTCAACAGCTGCATGCGTAACAAGAGAATAAGAAATTCATGTGTTCAATTTTCCATACCCAGGCACATACACACACAACTGTGTGCATGCACCTGTTTATGAATTACATTTATGCAATTGCATATATCAGAATAAGGATTATGATCAACCAAAACAATGCATTTAAATATGTATTATTATTATTATTATTATTATTGTTATTACTATTATTAGTTTCATTTTTATTACATTTTCGTTAACATCATGGATATCACTAATATAATAATTTAATATTATACAGGCATACAGGTCTTGGAGCCATATAGAAGCCTTCGTGATGGAAAGCAAATGTGGCAGCAAACCACTCCACGGTCACTAAAAGGTCAAATACACACTAATACTGTATCAAGTTTTGTTATTTATTTATGTTTTCCTTGCGTAAAAGGTTCCATTATACACATTTAATAACAAACAGTTTTACCATTCAGCATGGGAACAGACAGTACCCAAATCCATAAGGTCACACCCTGTAGGCCAGTGTAACACTAATTTGAAAGCTAAGACCCTCAAAACAGATCGAAATGGATCTTTTTCCCACACGTTGTTGTCACTTTTGAAATTATTTTCCATCACTTTTGTGTTGCGTTTTCATCTCATTTTTGTTGCTATTTTGACGCTTTTTTCAAGAAGCTTTTTGATTTGGGTAAAGCCGAACTGGAGAAAATGCGCTCGGTTTAAGGCAGGGGCTCCAAGTGTTTAAGTGCAAAAGTCTGGTCACGCTATACCCACCTACACATCTTCGCCAGACTTATTCTGATCATCTCGAATAAATGATCTTCACTACCTTCAAGGCATGTTTGCTACAGCACAAAGTATTTTCAACCTTATTTCAATAGCTTCACTCCAGTCCTTACGCTCCTTTAACTGTCAATAGAGACGTTTTTCTGTGTGTGTATTTAAATTATGGATAGATCATGTTTAGTCTACTTATGCCTGTTCCTTTAAAGGCGTCAGTACCAGTCCCCACATGGTCAGGCCTGTTAATCTTTAAGCCTCACTGAACAAACTGCAGCGTTCCTGTCGGTGAAAGCAACACTCTTCATCAAAACTCCCCTTCAGCCTGCAGTGAAACCAAGGGCACGGCGCTCACCATTTCGGATCACAGGCAAGGGTCTGTTTACCACAACCGTTCACATCTGAGGGCTTCGGGGGGCTCAAAGGTGAGGCCAGCTGCATTCTTGTGCGCGTTGTAACAGGTAATACTGCTGAGTTTAAGCTAACTCTTTGGAAGGTAGCCGTCATGAATATAGTGTGCTTTTGGTTGAGAGAATAACCAAACAATTCCTAAAGTAGTTTGTTTACTTATTACAGCCTATTTCCTGAAACTACAGTGGTCAAGCATATAGAGCATCTAAAGCTTATGATACTCTACTCTACTCATGAATATTCATGGATTCGGGCATGAGGAAGCAACGCTGCTATCAGACATCATTAAAACATACCCTTGGGTTTCAGTCACATGACTTTTCTTCTGTAATGGAAGGCATTTTGAGATATTCTAACTATTCAGAAGATACAGCAGTGATGTTTTGAGTTGGTGCACTCAGTCATATTTACCCAAGTACATGTGCGTGAGTAGTTTTTTTTTTTTTTTAAGTAACCGTACTTCTCGGAATATTGTGGTAGAGATGTTCAAATATTGTTGACTGGACTGCGTTGCTTCTATCGTCAAAAGTTTCTTCTTGCCCCTATTGTAAAACGGCCTTAATTTACGGCACTTGAAGCCCAGCAACATCCTTTGCTGAGCCATGCCCCCCTTTGGGAGAAACAAGACTTAAAAACTGCATTGGTGTGTATGTGGGAACAGGGATCATTTCCTGTTCTGGAGATGAAATCTTCCAAACCAGTGTCAGAACCACAGGAAATGGACACATCAACTCACTGTCAGAAGACGATTGGAAGATTTTTTTTTTAAATTTTGTGGAAAATTATATGAGTTATTTTATTGATTGCCACTATCTGCCAGAGCTCATTATTGGGGATATAGCTCCTCTGGTGGCCGTGTATTATGCCCTCTGTGACATGTTTAATCTGTAAATATTCAGACTTATTAAACGTGCTCAGTGTTTGGCCTAATTAATGATTCTTTGGGTTTTAAAAACGCACATTCACGTTAGCAACAACAGCTAGTAGATGGATGAACCATGCACCATTTGCTCTGAAAAGCTACAAAACTACATTGTAGTTTTGTATAATAAAAGGGACAGACTAAAAGCTGAAGTTGTAATGAAATTATATAGCAACAAGCGGAAAAGTTACACAAGCAAATGTCACTGATGTCATGATCACAGTGGGTTTCAGCTGCTCAGTTTAAAAACGTTAACGTCTTCTCTGTGAATGACGAGAGCTGCTGTTTCCCCCAAACGGAGCGGTAAACCTTTGGGTGCCACTGATGTGATGTAGACGTTGCTCCATCTATGGACTAATAGTCCCTAATCTTCTTGAATGGGATGACTTTGAAAATACAAATTGAAATAGATTTTTATAAACTGTACACATCTAATGTAATCTCTCTCCTCTTTCACATGTTCTTTCCGAAAGGTTTTATGCTGTAGTTTCAAGTAAACATCTGGCTAAAGCATGAGAAGCCGAGATCGAGACGAACCCGGAAGTGACACCTCATTATCTAACGAAACGAACAATCAAAAGCCACGTCCTGTTTGGGTGGACCACGCCCCTATACCTGACAACCCCAGCTCTACGGAGGGACGTCCAGCACTCCTCCCTACGTGCTCAAGAGCAATTCCACGTCAAGTCTAAAAGAAAGGCTCCGAACCCTTCTGCACCTGAATCAAAAGCCGCAGCATGACGATTCGGACGATAGCGGTATCCAAATTCTCCCAAACGGGACCAGAGTTAGCCCCCCGGTTAGCCCTTTGCTGGGAAGAAAACAAGACATCGATTGCGGCGATTCCAGTCAATATTCCGACAAAAATTTGCTGAGGTATGAACAAGAGGATTCATTACTTACAAGTATCCATCCGGCGGAGTACTACGCCGAAAAAGTTGAGATCTACAACTTAAAGTATGCGTATCTGAAATCATGGCCGGGCTTGCTAAGACTGCTAGCCGGGCTGCAGCTCCTTTCGGCGGCATGATTTTCGCGTGCGTCATCGCGTATGTCCACAAAGACAGCGAGTGGTCCAATGCGTACGGGATGTACAACGGAGCGTACAACGACGGATACGGGATGTCCGGATACAGCTACCGTGGACCGATGACGGCGTTCGTGCTAGCGATAGCCGGAGTTCTTGGATTCTAACGTTCGTTCTGTTGGTAGCCGGTATGACGATGTACTACCGGACGATTTTGCTGGACTCCCCCTGGTGGCCACTGACGGAGGCGTTTGTGAATGTGACCATGTTTCTGCTCTACATGTCGGCGGGGATCGTGTACGTAAACGATCTTAACCGCGGAGGGCTGTGCTTCATGACCATCGGGGTGAACCCGATCATGGCCAGCCTCTGTCGGGTGGAGGGAGGGCAGATGGCGGGAACGGCGTTCATTTTCATCAACATGGTTCTGTACCTGGGCAGCTTCATGGTTTGCCTGAAAATGTGGCGGCACGAGGCAGCAAGGAGAGAGAGGGAGAACTATCAAAATGAGGTGAGTCAAAACAAAGGTCAAGAAAGTTTAAAAACTACTCTATAGCCTACTGGATGTATTTGCTGTTTTAAAGGAACAGGCCACCGTTTTTCCATACTGAGATATGTTCTTACCTGAGGTTAGACGAGTTGATATGTACCTGTCTGGTCTTTGTGCGTTCCCGTGGAAGAGCTTGGTAGCTTCCAACTTCACTCCCGTTTGGAGCTATAGGAATATACTGGGAGAGGCCAAATGCTAACAACATCTTTAGTCATTTTGCGTGACTGAGGGCACACACAAAGACCAGACAGGTACGCATCAACTCGTCTAAGCTCAGGTAAGAACATATCTCAGTATGGAAAAATGATGGCCTGTTCCTTTAAGAACCTATTTAATTGAACTTGAATTTGAAAGTTTTCCTGGTGTCACCGCCTGTGCAATCTTGTGGTAAGTCTGTGGTGTTGATGCAGGATCCTGGGTGGAAGCACAATTGTGAATGTACTAAATTTGAACCAATTTTCACAATTGCCTCAGAGTCTTTTATCAAAGCTACAATCATAAGTCTAAGTCTGTATTCTAAAAAGTTCTCTCTTCTGTTTTTTAAAGATTTGAGCATGCTAATGGGTTAGCCTAGCTAGATGCTAAAGCTTCACTTCCCATCCAAGGCACTGAATTATATATATATATATCGCCCATTTCCTCCTTGTTCCAGTAGCCCATTTTTCATCGAGGTGCTCTGGTTCCCCAGCACCAGACCTGGCTTTGTTTGGCCCGGTGACGTCTGAGCCGGCATGTCATTCATTTCATTGTCTCTCATCATTGTATGAGGTAGGCGGTAGCGTGAAGGGTCTTGCCTAAGGACCCACACTGACAGCTAATTTTTCCCCAATGGGGAGTCGAACCGGGGTCTCCTGTGTGCAAAAAAAGGAACACGAGTAACTAGAGAAATACCAGGGGCTCAGAGAAGAGCTAGAGAAGGCCTGGAGAGTGAAGGCATCAGTGGTGCCCGTGGTCGTTGGGGCACTCCGGGCAGTGACCCCCAAACCGGAGGAGTGGTCCCAGATCCCAGGAAATACAACAGACATCTCGGTCCAGAAAAGTGCAGTTCTAGGAACAGCAAAGATACTGCGCAGAACCCTCAAGCTCCCAGGCCTCTGGTAGAGGACCCGAGCTTGGAGGAAAGAGAGAGATGGGTGGCTGAGGATATATATATATACTGTATATATATATATATATATATATATATATATATATATATAAATCAGACAAAGTCAATGTGTTCAACACCCATCACCATCAAATTAATTGACATTAGAGACGAAGAATTAGCACTTCACATGTGCAGTTGTGTTTTTTGCCGATGTGCTTCCACCTAGAATCACAGGAAGAACAAACTCAGAAACCCACAGAGACCTTTCTCTGTGGGTTTGTCACATGATCCGGGGTCAGATCTGTGACCTTGTTGCTGTGGGGCAACCACTCAGCCAGAAAGATCTATCTGAGTCACCACAAGAACCGTATTGTATTTCTTACAACCTTTAAATATGTCATTTCACGCCGGGTTTTTTATCAGTTCAATCACAGATGCAAATTGGTCCCGCGTCACTCAAAGACTCACAAACTATCCTTCAGAGCAAACTTTGTAACATCTCTCGCCTGTAATTAAAAGAGTTTAGTAGTTCGTCTTTGGCAGAAGATGGTGAGTGTGCGATATTTCTTGTTAATCAGTGTTTTCGTACTTGAGTGAACCTCGACTGTATGTTGGACGGACCATGCGTTGCTCTGATGGTTAATCACGTCTTTGAGAACTCAGAACTCTTTTATTGGATACTTGAATGAGAACCTACTGGATGCTGAGGACATGCTGTTTGTCATTGCTCCTGAAGTGGATGGGGTTCGTGGTTCTGAGAATTCTGTTACTCGACACCAGTGAATACAGGGTGACCTAAACAGATGTGGATAAATCAAGACAGCTCCTTTTGAGTTTCTGAGGGAACATAATGCAATTTCCAAATCTGTCAGTTTTATTGTTTTATCGCGCAGTCTATATTGAGAATTTTCTATTTACCTCTTTTTCTTTTAGCCCAGTGATGTTCCAAACTCCATCCTACTTGCACCACAGAAACCAAAGAGGATCTCCTTCAGGGACCAAACGGACGCACCTCACAGTAAATCTGTGAACGGCCATGACTCTGACACACGTTACCCACCGAAGCCCATTATCAGCCAGAGCGGAGGCCGCACTGAGAACCAGATACAAGTGCACATCATTGCAGACTACATCATGTGAGAGACTTTACAGTTATTATTCACATACCGAGCTGAGAATATAAATGACTTAAGTGGCAAGTTTCATAAACAAATTGGTCCTGAAGTCCACACTGAAATGACTTGAATATGGTGCAAGACTTTTCGCTTTTGATTTGATTAGTTGATGTCAAGGCTGGTATTAATGATGCACATTGGGTTTTTTTTTTCTCATTGAGTAGAGTTCGGGATAGAATGTTATAAATTCACTCTTACCATGGGAATCCTCCATGTTTGTGGGTACAAACAAACATAGAGTGGTGGCACTACTGGCACATCCATCGAACACACTTAAGCGTCCGAATGTAAACGCTGCATGTTCAGCTTTTGACAAGAAACTTCCAGGTTTTACTATAAATTGAGATGAAAAAAAAGGACAATTTATTATATTCATTTATTCATCCCAGATTGCTGTGTTTTGTGAATTTATACATAATAAAGAAAACAGTGTACAGTGTTAAGGGATATGGGTGGTGTAGAACGAGTCAGGAAAAGTGTCTTGGAAGAAAAACTGTTGGTGGGAAATTATAAAAGCCACATGGATGTTGTGTGTATTTATGGCGCTGGAGCAGTAGGAGGAGGACATATTGTGTTACATTTCTTCAGGGCAATGGTTCACAAGAAGTGGGTCATTTCAGAACAACTGCTTTATTGCCTTCATAAAAAAGTTACATATTTATAAATGCTTGCTACTGATTCATCCACTTATTTTTTTTTTTTTTTTTTTTTTATTAATTTTATTAAGTTGAATTTACAATAATAAATCAGTGCAGATATTAAATATACGGAAAAAAAAAAAAAAGAATAATAATAATCCCCTCTTTTATACCTACCAGCATACCATTATTCATCCATACATATTCCATTCACCGTCACACTCAAACACTCGGTCAGATGTGCACAGCAACCACTGGTTAGCTATATAAAAAATAAATAAAAAAAATTAGAAAAAAAAAAAAAAGACAAACGGACAGATGTACAAAACAAAAGGCAAACAAACAAGCATGAACAGTTGTGGTCTTGGCATAACACCACTAACCATAGCATAGATAACAGACAACATTTTCGTCATTAGTACTTTACAATATGTCTATAAATAATCATCATTCATAATTATGATTTAGATAAATACATTAGTACAGGTCCCCAAACTGTTCCCAGTGGCCCAAAGCTTATTTCCAATGCGAATATTTTCCAGATGTATTATGGAGATAAATTCGTTGAGCCAGTTCTGGAAAGAAGGTGTGGCACATCCCTTCCAGTTTTTGAGAATCCGTTTTTTTGCAATGACTGTCCCCAATAAGATAACATTTTGAATGTCAGTAGGGATGTCCATAAAGTTCAATGAAGCTCCAAAAAGCGCAAAGTCTCTATCTGAGATGATTGTCCTTTCAAATACTTCAGAAAAAAAAGAAAACACACTTAACCAAAGGTTTGTATCAAAGGGCAACCCCAGAGCAGATGCAACAAAGTGCCTTCAGCTTTGTTACACTTGTCACATATAGGAGACACCGATTGATAGAACTTATGGAGCTTAACTTTAGAGTAGTGGAATCGATGAATCACCTTAAACTGAGTTAATCTGTGTGAACTATTGATTGAGCACGTGTGAATACGAGTGAGAGCGGTGCTCCAAATGTTATTGGGCAAGGCACTTCCAATCTCTTTTCCCATGCCTCTTTACAATTATTTAATGCTTTATCTTCAAGTGTAAAGAGCTTGACACATTTACTGATGAGCTTTTACAAGTTATTGGTAAGCACAACACATCAAACAGAGGGATGCTGTCACCCATACTTTCAAAGTTATTCATATTACTCCTGACAAAATTTCTTATTTGGAGGTAACGGAAAAAATGAGAGTTAGGCAGGTCATATGTCAATGAAAATTCATCAAATGTGGGAAATTTGCCATCAATATATAGATCTTTAATATTTTTAATTCCTTTATTATGCCAGATTATGTACGTTTTATCCTGTATTGCTGGAACAAAGTTGGAATTATGGCATATTGAGGTGTAAATTGAAATATCAGGAATTTTTAAGTATTGTTTAATTTTGATTAAAATTTTCAATGAATTTTGGACTACTAAGCTATGACTAATTAAATGTGTTTTTGGAGTAGTACCTGTAAATAATAAAGAGGCCAGCGATGTATGGGGTTTCAATAAAGATCCCTGTTCAAGCTGCAGCCACAGAGGAGCAGTATGAAGTGATTCATTCTCAGGAGAGCCCTCCTGCCAGTAGAGCAATGCTCTGATGTTGGCAGCCCAATAATAATGTTGGAATACTGGAAGACCCAAACCACCTTCACGAGTTGATCTATACAAATGTTGCTTGGAAATTCTATGTTTTTATAACCCCATATGAAATCTAAAATTATACCCTGTAATTTTTTGAAGAAACCCTGTGCAATAAATATTGGTAGGTTTTGGAATAGATACAACAGTTTGGGTAGGGCTATCATCTTTATAGCATTTGTTCTTCCAATCATTGAGAGCGGTAGAGTCCTCCAGTATTCTATATTGCATTTTAACTTTTCCACACTTTCTACAAAATTTAATTTGAACAAAGACTCCATATCTTTAGATATTTTCAGACCCAAATATGTAATGTAATTTTGTGAAATCTTGAGTGGACAGTTGGACAATATTCTATCCTCACCAAGAAACATTAATTCACTTTTGCCCAGTTGATATTAAAACCAGAGATCCCTCCAAATGTGGTCATAAGCTGCAAAAGACACGGAATTGCTTCTTCGGGTTTGCTCAGAGTGATGAGCATATCATCAGCGTATAACAATGCAAGACATTCACGTGAATCCATGTATATACCGTGTAGAGAGGGATGATTCTTTATCCCTATTGCAAGAGGCTCAATTGCTAAATTGAATAGTAATGATGACAGACAGTCCCCTTGCCGTACCCCACGGTGCAAATCAAAAGGTGCTGAATAAGTGTTATTTGTTATGACAGAAGATTTCGGAGCTGCATAGATTGTCTTGACCCAATTATAAAATTAGAACCAAAGCCAAATCTAGACAACACTTCAAGCAAATATGGCCATTCTATGGAGTCAAAGGCTTTTTTGCATCGAGTGTTAAGACTGCTGCTTTTGATTTATTGTCATAATCTGAGTATAGTATGTTTAACAATCTGCGAACATTCCAAAAGGAAAATCTACCTGGCACAAAGCCACATTGGTCTGGGCTAATTAATGTAGATATGATTTTATTCAGTCGTGTTGCTAAAGTTTTTGTTATAATTTATGATCAATATTTAACAATGAAATTGGTCTATAATTAGCTGGTTCTTTTGGATCCTTATTCTTCTTTAATATTAAACAGATATTTGCCTCATAAAGCGATGGAGGAAGCGAATGTCTTGCAGCTGATTCATTAATCATCCTCAGCAAATCGGTGTCAACAGTTCATGAAATGCTTGATAAAATTCAACCCCGAAACCATCTGGGCCTGGACTTCTACCTCTTGGAAATAATTTAATGATTTTAACTAGTTCCTCGACATTAAACTGCTCATCCAAAGTCTTGGAGTCCTTTTCTTTTATCTGAGGCAGAGAAAGTGTACTGAAAAATTCTGAATATTCCTTTATACTTGCTTGACAGGTAGAGGTGTATAATTCTGAGTAAAAGTCTCGGAAAACATAGTTGATTTCTTGCAAGTCAGTTACCAACTCTCCAGTTTTATTATAGATTTTATGAATAGCTTTTTAGATTGCTCACCCTTTAGTTGTCTAGAGAGAAGTTTCTCAGGTTTGTCACTCAGTTCAAAGTGCTTCTGTCTTGTCTTAAGTAACAGCTTCTGAATTTCCCCTTCAAGGAGTAGATTATAATCGCATTTTAGTTTCAAAATTTTATTGTAGTCCGATTGCAGTAATCCTATTTTATGTTTATTTCTAAGTAAGTAATTTGTTCCTGAATTTCTTGAAACTTCAGTTGTTGTTCCTTTCTTCTTGCACTTTCAAAAGAAATAATGACTCCTCTCATTGTAGCTTTAAGTGCTTCCCAGAGAGTAGAATCAGAAGTCTCGCCATTGTCATTGATTTGCAAAAACTGTTCAATGTGTTGTGTCATATATTCTTTAAAACCTGTTACTGACAGAAGCACAGGATTGAATCTCCACTTAAAGGGTGGCTTATGATAAGAGACGTCAAATTGCAAGGCAACAGGACTATGATCTGAAATTAGGATACTGTGATACTGTATTTTTAGAATTTAGAATTTTTAGACTTATTCAGTCACTTCAGTCACTGGTATCAAAAGTGTTCATACAATGCCAGGGATCTCCAACCAGTACCTCAGGAGCTACAGTAGCTCTGCCGCCCTTTCTTGGTAGCACGCCAAAGGCTTTCTACATTTCTACAGGTGTCTGATGAGTCATATTTTATTTTTGTTCTTAACATTCTCAACAGACTCTGCAAACATTTAAGTAAATAAAGTAAAGTTTGAGGACAAAATTCAAGTAACTTTCTTTAAAAAGCCATTGAAATTATTGTAAAAATGTCCTCTCAAATGCTGTATTGAATGTAATGTCCTACTCCGTGTTCCAGGAAGTACCCGGAGATCTCGTGCACGGAGCAGCGGGAGACGTACCGCGCCGTCTTTAACGACCAGTACCCGGAGTACAGAGACCTGCACCGCGACATCAGCCTGACGCTCAGCAAGTTCAGACAGCTGGACGCCATGATGGAGCGACTACAGAGGGACAACGGCACGCAGGTGGGTCACAGCCGAAAGCTAAACCACAGGGAACAAAAGGGATTCAAGACCATATATTTCTGTCTCTGTTTCAGAATCAGCAGAGGATACGAAGTATTTTGCAGAAGTTAGAGGAGAAAAAGAATGTAAGTATAAAAAGAACATGTTTCAGAATCCTTCTTCTGTGTTTGAGAATTCCTACAATTATCTGTGTTGTCCAGGACCCGACTTTCTGGGAGAAAAAGGAGCGCTGCGATTACCTAAAGGCTAAACTCACCCACCTGAAAACCAGAATATGCACTTTCGACGAGACGAACATGAGGAAAGATCCACATTAGAAGCTTTGTGTGTGTAGCTATTTTAAAGGAGTGGGACTACTCCTTGATAAGCTTCAAGCTTTACATCAGGGGTCGGCAAGTTGGCTTGGCTTCAGGCCAATATTTTTTATGCCGATAGGTGGCGGGCCAGCCGGTCAATTGAAAAAAAATACATTTATTCATGCATGGATATTCAATACTAGATAACCTAAAAACTATACATATTTTTTATTTAAAAATAAAATATTGTTTGAAACAATACTATCCCCGAGTCTGTCGGATTTTCGCTGGTTACACAGCACTAGCAAAAAATAAAGTTAGCATCACAAAAGTGGACAGTGAAAACAGATGTTTCATGGAGGAATGGCGACAAACATATGGTTTCATCCTACCTGGATATGTGAATGCCAAACCTCTGTGCCTCATCTGCAATGAGGTAATCTCTGTTTGCAAAGAGTACAATATTCGGCGACATCACGAAACGAAACATGGGTCATTCAGTGCGTCCTTTCCACTTCAGTCTGAGTCAAGGCGTCTCAAAATCAATGCTCTTTATGACAGTTATGTCCGGGGCAGCAGGGTCCTGGTTCGAGGCCTGACCGCACAGGAAAAGGTTTCCAGTGCCTCGCTTAAAGCGTCCTGGATTTTGGCCCGGCATGGGAAGCCTTTTACTGATGCGGAGGTTATGAAGGATGTGATGGTGTCCGTGTTGCAGGAGCTGTCCACAGATAAAACTGCTGATGCACTGATCGCTTCTGTAAAACAGATGCCACTCTCTGCGCACACTGCTGTACGGCGTATCGAAGCACTGTCCTCAGACATACACGGGGAAATAACGCGCGCTCTCCATAAGGTTGATCATTATTCCCTGGCTATTGACGAAAGCACAGACGCGACGGACGTGGCACAAATGTGTGTTTATGTTCAATATTTTGATGACAAGTCAGTCTCATTTCAAGAAGAACTTCTTTCTCTCATCCCATTGGAAGGTCAAACTACTGGCGACATACTGTTTGCCAAACTCGAGGAGCAGTTTAGGGAGAATTCGTTACCCCTTGAGAAGGTTAAGTTTATTGTGACAGACGGCGCTCCATCTATGGTTGGAAAGCGAAGAGGTTTGGTGAGCAGACTCAAGGAAGTTGCCCCTAACATTCAGGCGCTCCAAAGTGTGCTGTGCGCAAAGCTGAGTGGAGAGCTTAAGACAGTCATGGACAAAGTGATGCGCATCATTAATTATATCCGAGGAACATCAAGCACCCAACATCATCTTTTCAGGCAACTAGTGACTGAGTCCGAAGAAGCAAGCCATGGTGATTTGCTGCTGCACAATGACGTGCGCTGGTTAAGCAAGGGGCGAGCCTTAGAACGCATGTGCGCACTTCTCACTGAGATCAAAACCTTTCTTCAAATGAAAAATAATGCAACTGCCGCAGAGCATCTTGCACAGCTTGAGGACAAACCATTCATGGCCAATGTTGCTTTTTTGACCGATATATGTGGCCACCTCAACCAGCTCAATCTGCAGCTACAAGGGCGAGGGAAAATAATTGTGGACATGGTAGAGAAGTTGGAGTCGTTTATCAAGAAGCTAGAACTGTTTGAGACAGACATGACATCCAAACGACTCCTGCATTTTCCGACATTAAAAACGCATGCGCCAAAACAAGTGACAGAAGCGATGGTGAATTTTGTCAGACATGTGCGGGGAGAATTCCTTTCAAGATTTGAGGACTACTCTTGCCCAAAAGAAATATTTGCGTTCGTGCGTGATCCATTAAGTGTCCAAGCAAACCCTGAGTTCTCTACAATAGTGAAGAAAGCACTACCATCACTAGACGAGGCAACATTTGAACTGCAGCTGATAGAGTTTCATACATCGTTCAAAGTGCGCATCTCCAAAATGTGCAGTCCCTGTGTGCGTTCTGGCTCTCCTGCCCTGAAGATTATAGTGAGGTTAAGAAGCTCGCTTTTTATGTGCTGACAATGTTCCCGTCGACCTACACGTGTGAATCAACATTTTCTTCAATGAATGCAATAAAAACCCATGAAAGAAACAGACTGACACACAATAACCTGGAAAATGCCCTGCGCCTGAAAGTCACGTCGTTAACACCAGACTTCAAAAGATTGTGGAAGAGGGAAAATTCCAGTATTCCCATTGAGTAAGTTTAATAGCCATACAACGCAAATAATTGTAATTTATAATCCATTACTAATTGTAATTATTTAATGTTTCTTAGGGTCCCAGTTCATCCTGAGAGCAACTAATACGTCCTCATGATTTTCAGCGAGTGCTTTTATATTGTTCAGCTTTCGTTTAATTAAACTTTTCAAGATAAAAAGTAATTTGGTTTAGTTAATTCCAGAGGCCATGCATGTGAATATGCTTGAATGGAAAATAAATAAATACAAATAGTTCATCCTCTGACAAAAGCTTTGCTCCTTTATGTTTATTATCAGCGCATTTGGCGAAGGATTTTATTGCACTTTAATTAAACACTAAGCACAATTAGGTATTGGGTAGCCTACTATGAAAAGCATCTTCATTTTAATGTAACTTTTTCCAACTTATTTCTCCATTGTAACTACTTTAACATTAATATTTTTGTAATAAAATTGTGCGGATTGAAGAGATCTCTTTCCAAGAATATTGTAACTTCAAACAAGATACTGCATGACTGGTGCAAATTGTCAAAGATCTCTGTAACCAAGACGAGTTCCCACGCTGTCTCCATGTGCCCATCACTGTGTTTCAACCCTTTCTGAGTGAGTGAATGTCGCACGGGCAGGCACGCGACTTTTTGACCTGCAGTTTACGCAGTCCCGTCGCCAGACGTCAGTCTTAAGGGGGGCATATGAAATCCACGAGGGGGCACAAAAACAGTACTCTACTCTAGTGTTTTTGGACCATGTTTTGAATAAACAGGAGAGCGCGTGGCTCGGTCAGTGCTGTGGGCGCATCCACTTTTCAGTCTTTTTCAAGCCTTCAGCAGTAAAACGCACACTTCCAACAAATACTTGGGTTTTTTTCCGCTGACTTCAGCGTTTTGTAGTAAAATACAGATTGCTTGTTACCAGCCCGCACCTGTCACTGCCTTTGCCCACAGATGCTCACGAGCCGCTGCAGTGGGAGGAGAAAGGGACGGTGGACTCTCAGAGCGGGGGATGAACAGGGAAAGTGTCTCTGACAGGGAGACGCTGAGCTGAGCGTGAGACATACACGACTGCTAATAAGCCTCTATCGTTATCAGCTATTCTCCGGTTTATTTTGTGAGAGACAACACGGGAGCCGTGCGCAATTACGCACGAGCGAGGGAACTGTTTCTGTAGAGACAGAGAAAGAGAGAGAGAGAGGGATGAAATGTCCCCTCTCGGTTTTAGAGGAGGAAATAGCTACTTGTTGTGGAGTTTGGGCTGGTCTCTAATCGGGCAGGAAGTGCAAAAATAACACTGCAATTAGTGATACGTATCTTTGCCCAATTTGTGTGCGTGTGTGTGTGTGTGTGTGTGTGTGTGTGTGTGTGTGTGTGTGTGTGTGTGTGTGTGTGTGTGTGTGTGTGTGTGTGTGTGTGTGTGTGTGTGTGTGTGTGTGTGTGTGTGTGTGTGTGTGTGAGTGTGTGCGTGTGTGGGGGGGGGGATGAGGTAAAGTATACGGATCGGGACAAACCACAATTTAACCTAGAAGTTAGGCTGCTTAGAATGGAAATGCAAAAGTGGAATGGTGTTGTGCCGAACATTAGCAAAGATCAGGCGCAAAACATTTGCGGATAAAGAGCAATTAAGTCTCTGTTAGGCTTCTTTTTTTTTTTTTTTCAAAATCTTCTGGCGGGCCAAAAATATTGGCAACGGGCCAAAATTGTCCCCCGGGCCGCACGTTGCCGACCACTGCATTTACATATTCATTCATTCAGTTTTTTCTTAATAAATATTTTTGTTTATGTTGTGTCTTTTCAATCTAAAACATAAAGTCATCAACCAAATTTACACCCCAAAGAATGGGCCTGAAGCCAGGTCCAAAGTGGGACTAAACAAAGAGCTAATTCTGAGCTGTTGTGCTTGTGTATGATGTAGCAGCACAGAGCAGGAGGAGCTCAGTCTTCTTAAATGTATCCCATAAAAGTACATTCCTTTGTGAGCTTCCACGAAACATGTCGTCCAAGACTGAAATAAAGTCCTTCCCTGTCATGTTCATGGTCTCAACAGCTTCAGTTTTCCTCTTGTAGCGCAGCTAATGCTAATGCTAATGCTACTCTCACAGAGCAGGGGCATCAGGAGGAGGAGCAAGAGCTGTCAGTCAAAGCTGTCAGCCAATCACCAATTCAACTTGTGGGTGTTACAACATCACCCCCGCTTTGAAATCGAGCTTCACAACCGTCAAGAGGTAGCCAATCAGAGGCTGCGTTCTAAATAGAGGGCTTCAATGGGATTTCCCCAAGAGCTTCTTGCAGCTCTGAGGGACAGGGAGACGACAAGAACCACACTGAAACATATCTGATTAACAACTGGCATTCTCACAACATTTAACACACTCCCTTGTAGGTATCACGTCATTAAGTGGCCTATCTAAATTTGCAAATTAAAATGTATTTCATTTGGCAATTTTTTATTGTGAAATTTGGGAAGTTCAGCTCGCCTTTGTAGTCAATGAGGAGCTGCCACTCATTATGCCCGCTATAAAATCTCTAAAACAACAACAACAAAAACAAGACTGATTTCCAAGCTATTTTCCCCTACACCATGTCACGCCTCTTAGGATCATGCATTGGATTTGCTTTGCCTGATCCCGTCAGACCTCAGGGGCTAAGCAGGGAAGGGCCTGGTTGGTACTTGGATGGGAGACCGTGTGGGAACACCAGGAAGCCTGTGTGAATGTAGTGAGTGAGTGATGGTGGTCGTAGGGGGTGCTGATGACACAGATTGGCAGCCTCGCAGTCTACCCCAGGGCAGCTGTGGCTACAATAAATTACCGAGTTCGGAGTGAATGAATAATGCAATGTAAAGCGTCTTCGAGTGTCCAAAAGTGCTATATAATACCAAAACCTAAATGCTTTATTTTGATAACCCACAGCAAAATACATGGTATGTTCCACAAAAGGATACAGTTGATCTAAATTGTTATTCTGTTGTATCAGTGTCATTATCAGTTGAAGTGCGCATGCTCAGACCTGGGACTCTTATTAGGTTACCTCGAGAGCATTGATCCCGGAGTTTCGCTGACACGCGCCAGAGAGAGAGAGAGAGAGAGGGGGAGGGAGAGAGAGCGCGTGGCGCTGAAGATGAACCGTCTTTTACGCACAGACACGGTCCACGTTTTACGCACGGCTCATAACAGACCCACTGTTCAGGAGATTCAAGTCTGCCACTGCCTGAAAAAGACTAAAGTCAATGCTTCTAATGAGGATCAGCGGAGGCCCCCGCGGGGAGGTTTCTGCCCGGTATGAGGAGTAGGAGCAAAGTTTACACGCGCAAGCCATTGCACTTTGGTGAGTGAGTTTGCTTTTGAATTATGTATGTTGATTATGTTGATGACTCAGACGAAGTGTTTTCTTTTGTAAATTAAAAAGAGTTTGCACGCTATAAGGTTTGAAATGTGAGACAGTGGTTTTTTTTTTACGTCAGAAAAGGTACAGGTACACAACACGGAAGAAATCAATAGGATAATAATAAAAAGTAGAAAACAAACCAGTGAAAACTGTCATTAACATATGAAAATATAGAAGCTTCCACTTTCTTAACAAACCAGGTCGTATAATATAGCTTATATATAGATAGAAAACAAACACACAAAGTAAAACGCACAGATATCTGCTCTAAAATGTAGTGAAAGCTGGGTTACCTGATCTTTCCTGTTCAAACTGTGAAATTATTAGTTTTGGCCCAAACTCGTTTCTAGCTCTGTCTACACAATCCCTCCTGCACATCTGAATTGGGGAGACCACCCCCAAAATAAATTGCACTCATTTAGATTTTACTTCTATCTTCCATCGCTCAATAAAAACAATGAGGTGAAGACAATGTAACAGAGGTCTGGTTTTTTATGTGTTTACAACATACTCATACATGTGGTGGTAAAAATAAATTCACTCTACGAAAAAAAAACAGGTACCTCAGGTTTAAGTAAAATAGAATCTATTCATCAATCAAGCACATATACTGTAGCGTACATGCAGTCGTTTTACTCTCAAACCCTTGGTCCCTTGGACAATAATTCTAAATACATAGCAATGACAATGTATGTAAGTAATGTACACTCTTAACCCCCACCTGAACCGAGCACAGTTTGGCTCTACCCAAATCTAAAAGCTTCTTGAAAAAAAGTGTCAAAATAGCTACAAAAATGAAACGAAAACAAGGAGGAAAAATGCAACAAAAGAGCAATGAAAAAGTGACAAAAATGTGACGAAGAAAGCGAGGGGGAAAAAGATCCATTTAGATGAATTTTGTAGGTCTTAGCTTTCAAATGAGGCGTCACACTGGCCTATAGGCTGGGACCTTTTGTACTTTGTTTCTTTCCACCACTTGCATGAACATTTTATTGTAAAGTAAATGCGCCATTATTTGGTCTATAATCATCATAACGGGTCTTCTGGCCGGGCGGGACCCACCATCCTCTAACAATGACAATCTGTGACCCCAGATATGCATAACACTGTATGTACTATATGTATATATGTATAACACTGTATAGCTTTGTATGGCTTACTTGATTAACAAAAATACACCATACAAACCTGAGATCATGATCAAGTTACGGTCATTTTAGGTCGTGTTTTCAGTAGTAAATAGGTGGCAGGTGTGCACAGGTACAGGGACAGTGCAGGTGTCGCCTCCGTCCCGCTCGCTCTCGGTGCCCAGTCTGAATTATTGAAGCTGGAGGGGGTCGAGTTGCACCTCTGCATGTTTTTCAGAGGGTTCACACAGACTGGGACAGGTGTGTGACGGAGGTGAGGCTTATGCAACACCATGTTAGATGACACACAGTTCCATTTCGTTTCAGGATTCAACGGCTAAAATGTTCTTTTTCACTTCTTTCACTAACTAGGAAAGTTGCGCTGAGGTGCAGAATCTCTTTTGAGGGACTCTTATGGCCACCCTGAGGAAACGCAGACACAGACTGAATGTGCAACCCCACAAAAGAAGGCGCCCTGTCACAATAGTTACTATAGCGACTTATCGTTCAATGAATGGTAGATAAGGCTCTCAATTTATTTGCATTTTTATTTCAATTTTAATCCTATTTTCATGATACAGGAACAATTTAACCACAGTAAATATTGTGTTTTATGTTTATTTCAGTTCATGAGTGACTGAAGATAATACGTACTTTCAGAACAAGAAATTACTTTCCATTTTTTTCCCCCTGCCTCAATATTTCGAGCTTCAGCTTTATTGATGTGAGGCGACTCCTGAGCCACACCAGCAGAAGTACATGTACTGCCCAGCCAAGCAAAAAGACTTGATTTAACTGTTTTATGTGGCGACTTTTTATGTCGGGCAGTGAACATTGTTTAGCATCAAATTTGTTTGTCACAAAATCAATGTCCATTAGTAAAATAACACTGAAATGTAAATAATTATGGAACAGCCCTAAACTAGAAATTGTTTGCTGAGCTCTATATGCCGAGCAGCTTTGATAACTTAAAGGAGACTATAGGGTTGCAAAGGGGTGGGAGATTCCAGATACATTTCTGGAAACTTTCAATGGAAATTGTAGCTCAGGAATTTTCATAAAATAAATACTGTCAACATGATGTTGTTTTTTAAATGTTTGTTGAATAAACAATTAGTGAACTTTTAGTTACCCATTAATTATGTTTTTGAACCATAGAACATGCATGTGAGTGATGTCACACCATGACACATACAAGACGTGTGAGGCCCCACCCATGTAGATATGTCAAAAAAACATAACACAACAGTGTTCTTTCTTATAAGTCTGGGATGAACAGCAAAGTAGATTTAGTTTTATCACACTGTGATTGGTTAAATTCACCTGTCTGTAACTCAGATCATGATGAACAGTGACCAATACTGTAGGAGGAATGGGCGGGGCCTGTGTCTGACACAGAGCTGCATTAAACAAACCAGACCTAAACTATAGACTTTAAAACCATATAATAGTGTGTAAAATATATAATACTGCAGATACTTGCTGAATATACGCAAGATGGATACAAACTATTCAATTTTTAAAAGCCCGTCTATATATTAAATACACCTAAAACAGATATTGTGCACTTTCCCAAACTGTCATTAATTGAGGAAGTAATTGGGAAAAGAGGGGAAAAGGGCCAATTGTCAAAATATTATAATTTAATCATGTCTAACTCTAAAGAGTCTGCTGTAGACAAATTAAAGCATGGAGGAAAGACATTCAAGAAGAAATAGAGGAATCTGAATGGACTGAAGCATGTTTAAAGTTTATATAACACCTGAAAAACTCAATCATATGTCTAGCAATATCCCTGATATATGTACAAAATGCCAAAATTATAAAGGAACTCTAGTTCACTGTCTATGGGAATGTTCTACAGAAGCTCTGGAAGGATGCCATAAACTGTCAGAATTTAATCAGAGTTTAATCTTAAAATACCACTTTGTGCCAAACTTTGGGAATATATCTATACTGGGATATATTCCCAGTATAGGAATATATCCTACAGGTTTCTCACAAACAAAGAAACACACTAGACCAGTGGTTCCCAAAGTGGGGTCCGGGGCCCCCTGGGGGGCCTCAGAGGCACTATAGGGGGGCCTCCACAGCTTATCTGCAAAACAAGTACTTTGAAAATAATTGATTTTGAAAGGAAAAATAAATGTATTTTCTATCATGTGCAACTTAAAACCAGTATTTAGCCTATAGTCATTGCTAGATGTTACTTTTTATGTTATTTTAGCAGTAAAATAATAACAAAGCCCTGTGGAAATTGATGGGCCGTGAGTTCCTGAGTAAACTGGGGGCCCTGAGACAATCTCGGATCAATAAGGGGGTCGCGATGTCCCAGACTTTGGGAATGGCTGCACTAGACTATTGGACTTTGGATTGTTACATGCCAGAAGAGCCATTGCTTTGAACTGGAAGAGCATGGAAGCACCTTCTATAAAACAATGGATAAAAGAACTTTCAGAGTGCATTGGACTGGAAAGGCTGACTTATATCTCCAAGGGTAAAATAAAGGTCTTTGTACAATTATGGGAGCCATACATGATTATTATATCATCTGTAAAGTAGGGCCATGCCATTATTTTTTTATTTATTTTTTTGCCTTATTTTTTAATATTTGTTTTTAATTTTTATTATCATTTTGAATTCGATTTTCTTTTAACTTCAAACTTGACACAGAAATGTTGTTTTACTTTATCTCTGATAGGTGCAATAAAAATATTTGGGGGGAAAAATACACCTAAAATACGGTCCTGTTCAAACCCTGGGTTCAGACATGATGATGATTTCTTTGAGGCTTTTCATCTCTGCTGTTTATTAATGTTTCAGTGTATAACTATCAAATCAAATTCTTATGCTGCAGTTCACATCTGTAAAGAAGCAACTTCGTTTATTCCCTTTAATTCCCGTATATTCCTGTTAATTCCCATACATTCCCATTAATTCCCTTGGAAAATTTCCAACATAGAAAATTCCCGTAAAGGAGACAAATGCAAAAATTGAGCTTTGAACCATGTTATAACGTAGTTCCCTCGTGTAAACAAAATATACCATCACACAGCTTTGAGTAATCCTGTTCACTTTGGTTGTTTCTTCTTCTACTACTGAAGTGCTCTAGCCTGGCCTGAAATGTATTGTGTCATAGATGAACCACCGAAATATCCTCTACTTTTAAAGACATAATCCATCATCCGGCTCATTCTGCACTCTTAAGTGTGTTCATCACGGCACCATGGATTTGCTAGCATACTGTTTGGTGAAAATGAAAGCTTATTTTCATATTTTTTAACATGTCATTCCCACTGCTGCCTCAAGGCTAATTTGAATTCCTGACCTCCTTATGGTGATTTATTTATATATATTCTAATTTTTTGCTTTGCAGGTGACCTCTCGCCTGCACCATGTACGAGCCACAACATTACGACAGCCCTCCCGTCTACAGCCCCAAGTACAGCCTGGCCTCCCCCCCGCCGAGCCTGTACCTTCCCCGGAGCATCCACCACCAGTCGGCCGCCTCCGCCCGCTACGCGCCGCGTGGCTCCTCCCTCCCCGACGGCTACTACTACACCGAGGAGCGGCCGCAGCACTTCTACCGCTGGTTCTCGCCGCCCGGCTTCGTCAAGACCTTCCAGGGAGCCACCGTCCTCATGTGCTTCCTCATCTTCGCCTTCGTGGCCTCCACACTGGTCTGGGACGTGAGCGGCTTCGGGTACGGGGGCGCGGCGGCCGGGGCAGGGGTGGCGGGGGCCGGGCCGGGCTACTACGGCGGCAGCTACGGTTACGGAGGGTCCTACATGACGCCGCAGTCGGCCAAAGCCGCGATGATCTCCATGGCGGCGGTCAATTTCCTGGTTTCGCTGGGTTTCCTCGTAGCCAGCTTCTCGCGCTCCCGGGCCATGAGGGGGTGCAGGTTCTACCTCACCGTGTTCGTCTGCGATATCATACTGGCCGTGCTGCAGGTGAGAGGCGCTCCTAGTGACGCGAAGTGGGTGGGATTGCAGCATTGTCGATAACCGTGTGGTTTTCTTTTTGCAAATAGGCTCTGTGCACGGAATATTTTGGCTAAATTCCTATTGACCAGTGTCTTTATCCTTTAGCTATCTGAGCCTGTTCTTACTTCTGTTAGCCAACGGCTCATGGACCCATTTAAATTGAGCGTTCTATCCCCATACAATAGAATGGGGAAGCCACACAAAATATTGGCGAGGAATTTTATGTCTGTTTCATGGCATTTATATAATTTCTGTGCTTTCCCTAACATTAACATATCATAAGATGAGGTTTAGTGGCCACTGGATGTGTTTCAGACCCCACAAAAAGCAGAAACTTAACTGAATATGAATTAGCATTTAGCTCAGAGGACACTTAAAGGAACAGACAATCGTTTTTCCATACTGAGATATGTTCTTACCTGAGCTTAGACGAGTTGATCTGTACCTGTCTGGTCTTTGCGCGTTCACTCAGTCACGCAAAAAGACCAAAGATGTTGTTAGCATTTGGCCTCTCCCAGCATATCCATAGACCGTTAAAAAGAATAGACAGCTCCTCCTCACTCCTCCCTGTTTACCATAATGACCACGTTCGAGGGGAAATCATGGCAGATTTACAGACTCCTCCTCCCCAGCTCTGACATGTTCCTAATAAGGGCATAAGGGCGGGATCTTCACTGTCGACTCGGCCCTTGCGTGACATGTAGCTCGTGTAGCTCCAATGCTAACAGTCCGACCCTCATTAGTACGAGATTTCAAAACATTTTCTTTCAAAAACCAGCCTGGTTTCTTTAATTGTGACTAACCCAGCGTTATCTCAGGAGGAATATGAAGCCATAGAAAATGTTTAAAAAATAGAAACCAGGCGTTAAAGTTGTTTTAACGTGTCTAAAGTCCAATGCTTTTCAATGGGAGACTAGCGGCTATATGGAGGTACTAGAGCAATGGCGGCCTCCAGTGTTGCGGTCGTAAAGCAGAGCAGCCAGCGGCCATTGAGCATATCTCAATAGCTCCAAACAGGGGTGAAGGTAGAAGCGACCAAGCTCTTCCATGGGCACAAAGACCAGACAGGTACGTTTCAACTCGTCTAAGCTCAGGTAAGAACATATCTCAGTATGGAATAAACGGTGGCCTGTTCCTTTAAGGTCTGTACGTTCATTAATGATTTCTAACTAGGCTTTGACCTCATCTAAATGTAGTCGAGCTGAAAACATCTCAATCGTAATTTGCTATGTTTGATGGCTAGTGCTAACTGCTATAGGTAAAATGCACTGAGTAGGCTAACGGACTCAGAAAAGATCCCAGGAGTAGCCGAGTTGCAAACTGTCCGCACACATTAGGATGGAACACTGCTTCTTCTTTTTATTTCTATCGAGTAGAGTAGCGATAACTCCCTCTTCGTTAGATTTGAAAGCTTAAAGGGGGGTATTATGTAAAATCGACTTTTTCAAGCTTTATATCATGTTATTATGTCATTCCCTCATTAAACACATGCCTGGAGTGTTGCCTTGGCTCATTCACATATTTTTGAGTAATCAGTAAAAACTTAGACGGCAGCCATTTTAGGCCTCAGTCCTCCTAGGAACGCCCCCACCTTCTGGAGACGCCTCTGGACCTTTTGTCACCAGCCAAGCCACCAACCACTGCTCCTCAGCTCAGCAGAGCCCCCTCCCCGCACAGTGTTGTTGTTTAAATTCCATAGCAGTGTGCTGAAGGGGCGTGTCGGAAAGCTTCTTAAAGAGACAGAGGCCTATTTCAAGACGTTCAGTACAGCCATTTTGAGAGAGCAATTTTATTCAAGGCATTTATTTTAATTTACTGCATATACAGACCAACAGAAGCTTACGTCATCATTGTAGTATGCTATAGACTGGTGCTATGTGATTGAAAAAGCATAATACCCCCCTTTAAATAAATGTCAACCATCCATCCATCCATCCATCCATTGTCTTCCGCTTTATCCGGGGCCGGGTTGCAAAGGCAGCAGTCTGAGCAGAGGTGTCCAGACTTCCTGATCCATGCACAGTGTCACACACCACCTCCAGCTGTTCTGGGGGGGACCCCGAGGCGACACCAGGCCTGAGACACAGTCCCTCCAGCGTGTCCTGGGTCTTCCAGGTCAAGTGGAGGTTGTTTAGTAAAAAAAATGGTTTTAGATTGTGGAGCTATTTTAACATTTGTTAGCTTCAAATTAATGTTAGCCGTTGGTTTCGATGCTAAAATGCTGACATTTATAAACACAGAAGTTAGATAGTGAAGTGTTTACATACATCCTGAGTAAAGTTATATCCATAAAATGATCCAACAGCTGCATGTTTTCTGCCATATGGGCTTTACTGTAACTACAGTACATATAGGCCTACCTACTGTAACAACTAGACTGACGCTTCTGTTTTTTGTTTTTTATCTCACTTTTAATTTGAGTTAAAATGTGGACAGGAAGTAGTCTAAACTGGCCAACAGGAGGTTAGTCAAACACATTTTGTGTCCAAACCATATTATAACACTTAAAGGAACAGGCCACCGTTTTTCCATACTGAGATATGTTCTTACTGTACCTGAGCTTAGATGAGTTGATACGTACCTGTCTGGTCTTTATGCGTGCCTGTGGAAGAGTTTGGTCGCTTCTAACTTCACCTACATTTGGAGCTATAGGAATATGCTGGGAGAGGTCAAATGCTAACAACATCTTTAGCACACGAACAAAGACCAGACAGGTACGCATGAACTCGTCCAAGCTCAGGTAAGAACATATCTCAGTATGTAAAAACGGTGGCCTGTTCCTTTAAGGGCACACGTATCCAACCTTTTCTCCTCCATATGAGGTGCACAATTAAAATGGCACTCAACAAGGATACTTTGGAATAATATGGGACCTGTGCTGCGTTCTATCTAATTGATAAACAGGTAAATATCCGACCTCTGACCAGGAAAAGTGCCTTGGAATGTACTCGAACTTGAAATCACAACTTGTAAACTTGGAGAAGAGTGGTCCTTCAGATACGTATGTGGGGAAGTGTAGCTTTACCTGAGCTGCACCAGTGACGTGAACCTCTTCTTATTGATCAGGGCCTAATAACCTAACATTAGCGCTTATTAGCATTGACCGTGTTGTTTTCATACGGGTTTAGTCAGCTGGAACGCTCTGAGATCGGATCACAAATGGGACAAATCCTAGTTAGCAGTTGCCCGGAACGCAGCGTTAGGCAAAGAACACCCCGGACAGTTAGTAACCAAGGTGATAATATTTACCTGTCCTGATAGTTACTATATCGACTTATTGTTCAATAAATGACAGATATCAATACATTTTTGGGTTACATATTTATTTTCAGTATTTATTTGCATTTTCCCCACATTTTCTAATGCAATATGTCATTTTTAAGCTTTAGAGGTAGTTTCTGTTGCATTTTCAATAATATTGTTGTGATGTGTGTTTCCTGACTCAATATATCAGACTTTAGAGGGAAAGGGGAATAATGCACATATTACATATAACAATAATGCAAATCATAAAAATGTAGACTTTTAAAAAATTCAAATATTGTACTAAAACTGTATGTTATTGTAGAGAAAAGGAAATGCCTGTCTGTTGTCCAGAGTTAGCAATATTAACAATCATTAGAAAGAAATAGTCGCTTTCGATTCTAACACATAATTCTGACCTGCCCATCTCACTTTGGAACAATAGGCTCAAATAAAAGTAATGATCTCGCTGAAGTATCTGCTGAAAGTTTAGTGCACAAAATCTGATCCGTGACTCAGTCGGGCTGGTGTGGATGAGTTCAGCATCTCCCTCCTCTCAAATTACAGGCCGTCATTTCTTACTCACGCAGCGTTTGCTAACGTCGGCAAAATAAAAACACTGAACTTTGTCCCTCTCAACTTATATGGTCGGCCCGTTGTCAGCGAGAGATGCAACAATAATGCACATGTTGTGACTTTGCAGTATGGAAAAATATATAGATAAAACGTGTGAAAGTATTTAGCTTTTTCTATGTTTATATTTTTTAATATATATTTTGTGGAAAATACCAATATCTGCACTCCCTGGTCTTTCCCACGCCTATTCATACACAAATATCGACATGTCCGGTATCCACGTGTAGCACGAAAGGCGACCAAGAAGACACTGTAATTCAAATACATAAAGAATATCTAGTTCTTGTAAAAAAAAAAAAAAGAAAAAAGAAAAAGAAAAAGGGAGAATATTTATATATTTAAAATAAGAAAAATTAAAAAAAAAACGAATATATCAACAAAATAAAACCATACCTGTATTAGTTATTGAGATTTTGTTACTGAAAATTTTGACAATTTTTATTTTTTTAATATTTTCATATGACTAAACTGGAATGGAATCTGGAATGTTCCGCCGAGTGTCTTTAATGAGATATTGATTTGATGAGTTGTTTTCCCACAGGGCATCATCAACATCATCTTCGTGATCGGAGTGAACCCCATGTCCCAGAGCTCCCAGAGCATGCTGTACAACCCCATGCTGATGATGTGCCAGAACAGCCCGGGAAAGCCCAGCCTCAGCGCTGCCGCCGGGGGAGCTTCTCCGCAGGAAACCCCATGTACTCCCAGTACCTCCACCACTACTGCTACATGGACCCAGAGGAGGTCAGCCTCTCTGTCTTCTGCACAGACAGTGGCTCTGAGTTATGAGAGATAGGACAAAAGCATGTCTTGGCTTAAATCAGGGTGACCAGATGTCCCGCATTACTCCCCACACAGCATTTTCAAATTGAAGCAGTGTCCCGCGTTTGACTCTCTGCTGCACAAACTTTGAATTATAGCTTCACTATACTTCTTTATATAATTCACTACTTACCCCCCACTTTAACCGTGCACATTTTTCCTAGTTCAGCTTTACCCAAATCTACAAGCTTCTCGACTGGAGAGCAACAGTGTAATGCCTCATTTGAAAGGCCTACAAAACTGAACCTTTTTGTTGCGTTGTCAATTTTGGAAGCATTTTTGTCATGTTTTCGTCACTTTTCTTTTTCCTTCTCATCGTTTTTTAATTTTTTTTTATTTTTTTTCCTGTTGCTTATTTGTCGTGTTTCGTCACATTTTTGTCACTTGTCATTTTTTGTTGTATTATTGTTTCTTTTCGGGCATGTTTTTGTCACTTTTTTCCGTTGCTACTTTGACGCTTTCTTCAAGAAGCTTTTAGATTTGGGTAAAGTCTCGAAATGAGAAAAAACATAAAATTTCAATGTTTTACCCAAGCAAAGAAATAAATAAATTGAATTAAAATGAATAAACTGTCTAGATCTGCAGATGCCCCTGAGTACCACCTGAAAAAGCTCCACTAGTGGTACATGCGCTGCAGTTTGAGAACCACCAACCTTCAGCTATAAGCCCGAGGGCCTGCAAAAATGCAGCATGTGTCCGTAGTTCGGACACTAGTTGGATATTCAATGGTTTAACTGCGATATGTTAGGCCTTGACAATGAATTGACTGCTCGTCCGTTTGCTCCATTTGTGTGGTGTCTGTCCAGTCTGTGGGCCTGGTGCTGGGGATGATGGTGGTCCTGGCCCTGTCTTTAGCCGCGTACTACGCCTACAAAACCCGCAGCAAGATCTGGAGACACGGCAAGTCCAACATCTACTGGGACGAGCCGCACAGAAGACACGCCCACAGCCCGGATCTGAGAGACTGGGTAAGGCCCCGGGCCCAGGGGAGGGAGTGCATTTATGTGAAGAGCTCGAATGGTGAGCGGTGCAGGGGATGAAAATGACGAGCCATTTGTGTGTGTGTGTGTGTGTGTGTGTGTGTGTGTGTTTGTACATTCTAAATTTCAGTTAAAAAAATCAGCTAAACTTGCGCTAACACTGACTAAAGTAAACAATGGAGCTGTCAGAGGATCATGGAGGATGTTTGTGATGGATCAGATGGATTTATGAGTGCGGCGGCAGAAAGGAAGTGGCATGCGAGTGGTGAAAGGTGTGAGGCACGGAGGTGGAATCATTGATTTTTCAAGCAGTCAGTGTTGACACTTTTAGCTAGTTTTCTCCCTCAACGTCTTAGGTTTAATGTCAGAGTATAAAAATGTGAAACCTACCCTGTAAGATGCTTATTTTATGAAGTTTAGTACACTGGCGAGCCGGAGATTTCCATTGTGTCGCACTGGCCGGGTTAGGGCTACTGAGCAGAAATATGGTCATTTCCTTTCTGGGAGACAGCCTGGCTAAAGACGGGAGAAGTGTATTCAAACACAATACAAAACTTTAGGCCCGTTTTCTCAAAATGAGGTTGTCATTCCACTCTTGCAACAACGTATCCACTTTAGTAGCTCCTACAGACTCTGTACTTTCCAGTCTTGGACTTAACAATATTTTGAATTTTTTTTTTCAGAAGGATTTTTTAAAATATTTATTTCCCAGCTGGATTTATTGAGCTTTGCATCCAAAAAAACAAGGGAAAATTTGTAACTGGATATGCCACTCTCGATACAATAGATATAATATATTCAAACCTGGCTCCATCCATTATTTAGATTTAGTCGCTATTAATATTTTATGCATAAAATGCATTATTATTAAATCAAAATATAAAATTACTTGCAATACTTTTTTTTTACCTCATATTTATATCAGTTATCTACAGCAAAAGTTTCTCCTTTTTTCCCCCTAAGGCTGTCATAGTAAAAGCTTTAAATCAGGATTAATTAAACAAAGAGTGCATTAATCATGAATGAATCACAAATTATCGTTCTGACCAAACATCCTCCTGTATCTGAGCTACACGTGACCTGAAAGACGTCACACTTGTAATAACTACATATTGTAAGTAGAGGTCGACTGGCTGATTGCATTAGAAAGAGCGAAGTCACGGCTTTAAAATGAGTCACAAAGTCCTCAGCCTCAGGGGAACAGAGAAACATTGGCATGAAAATGGGTTTGCTACAAGTTTGTTCAATACGAGTTAAGTCATTTTGAAGCTAAGAACCTGGAGAATCCGATCGCTGAGTTAGTTTTAACTTCCGCAATTGTATTTTGGATCGCCGCGCAAAATGCCACGGCTAGCAGCAGCATGCTAATGCTAACAGTAACTCATTAAAGCTGGGATAGAAACTATGATTGAATCACCTCAAGTGATAAAATAAAACCGGGGAACCACTGCTGGAGTGACCAAGTAATTATGATTTTACAGGACCAGACATTTCAAAAAATCGGCCAAAAATATCGGCATTGCCCAATAAAAATCCCCAAAAATCGACATCGGCCTTAGAAAAACCCATAGTAAATAAGTAAGTAAGTACTTAATTTGTCATTGTACAACCGTACAACGAAATTGTGTTGAGGTGTTAGTCCTGAGCCGCTGCGACTGAGTTGCCACTGTGGGTCAATCTGACCAGCATGTTTTTGGAGGTCGGGGAAACCTGGAGGAAACCTGGCTGCCTTTTGTCTCCTCTGATCCTCTGAAACGGTGCACCGCCTCCTGAGTTTGTCCCTGTTTCAGAGCGTGGTGTCCTGCACTGGTCAGCTCCTCCTCCTCCATCTTATTCCTGCTGTGCAGCTCCCTCCGCTCCACAACAGTCTTTCACCAGCTTGTGGGAAGAGTTTAGCAGATAATCTGTTTTCTTTCTTCATATCGGTCGACCTCTAATAACTGTAAGCCAGAGGTCTCCAACCTTTTCACATAATGATCTTTTCTTACATAACAAAATCAACAGAGAGCTACTTATGCATCAAAGAGGCTTGTCTAATGATGATGTTTCAACGAAAATGACTTGAATGCTGTCCTCATACTTTACTTTATGAACCTAAATGTTTGCAGATTCTGTTAAAAATGTTCACCACCCCAATAAAATGTGACTTATCAAGCGCGTGTAGAAATGTCGAAAGCCTTGGACGAGCTGAAATGTGAGCAAATGCTTTGAGTGTTTTATGTCATCCTAGTATTAATAAGGCATATTTAAATAGTGTGATTAAAAAAAGAATCGATTGACAGCACCATTTTTCCCCCCTATTAACCTGCAGTGTCTCGCCTTAATTATAAATCACTATGTACATGTACCTTTTAGTTAATATTGTCTGAAACTCCTGAACTTGTTGCCGTGTGACTTCTCTGCATACACAAACTGTACTTGATGTGAGTCACAATTTGCACACAAAAAAAAACCTGCACTAAATCTGCACCGGGAACAATATTCAGTGTGAGCTGGGGGACGAGCCCTGCTGGTTAGTTTAGGCCGCTCACATTGTGGTGTTAACCGAAATCAACAGTTGTTTGCGAAGGGCACTCCCCGGTTTCACTGTGTCTGACTGATCATTAACCACACTGACTGATAAGCACACACAGAAAACACAAGAAAGTCATTTCCGTGACGCCTATAGCAGAGTGAACTGGTTATGTCACCGCTCTAATGCGATCCCATTGTGGCCGCGCGGCGCTCCCCGTGTGTAAAACATTAGTGCTGCCTCTGTCAGACTGTGAAATATAGACGCTCATATGAGAGAATCAGCTTCTACGCGGAAACTGTAGACTCTGGAGCGGAGCCGAGAGCACTCCGAAACACAACGACTCTACAGTTTTCACAAAAGGAGATGAGTCACGGACTTTATTAAGAGGGGGCAGATGAAGCTTTAATTGTGTGTGTTCTTTCCACTTTCTCGTTGAGCGCTTGGATTTGGGGACTGATGCCCTCTGCTGGCAATAGTGGAGAGTGAAACATTTTGAGAACGCACTGACACGAAAAGAGTGGCAGAGTGCTTAGAGTGATAGTCTGTAAGTTTAAATGCTTCGCTAATTTAACAGATTGCGACTAATGGGCCGCCATAGCCTGCAATTTGACGTTATGTATGTAATATTAAGTCACTTGTTTACCTTAATAAATCCTTTCCGTAGTCCCTCTGGGGGTGATACAAGTGTTAATGGGATGATCAACACTTGCCTGGTGTCTCTGGCCATCCATCCATCCATCCATTTTCTTCCACTTGTCCGTTGCCGGGTCGTGGGGCAGTTGGAGCTGCCCAGGTCACATAGCACCGGCCCCCATGGCTCCTTCTGCAGGTGGTGGGTCCACGGAAGGACGGCCTCACGGTTCAAACCGGGCCTGTTGGTCTCTCCTAGGGGGCTACCAGTGTACGCAGACACTGGAGGCAATGTGGGTGAAGTGTCTTGCCCAAGGACACAACGACAATGTGCACCTTCAGGAGGCGGGATTCGAACCCCTGACCTTCCGATCATGAGACGACCCGCTCTACCATCTGCGCCACTGTCTGGCCAGAAAACCACAATTGCAATTTCACTGCCACCAGGTCAGAGCCACCAATACACACTAATGGAATCATGAAGAAGAAGCTAACAGGCTAACGGGGAAGGCTAACTGTGGGCTAGCGCCACTTAAAAAGTATTACAGCCAAGTTTGAGTGAAAAAAATGATCTCCATTGTGTAATTGGATGAACAACATCCCTCTGTCCCTTTGTCTTTTCTGTCAACGTAGTATTTACTCTCACGGACAATTAATGAGAAAAAAAAATGCAACATGCTACGACACCTGCAGAGTTACTTAGTACTGCTTTAAAGGTGCACTATGCAACTTTTTATGAAAGGGCGCCTGTACTTTCCATCCAGTGGCCTCTATGATGCCTCAAGATCAGTTTTGTTTCTGTTTTTTTAGGGTTTCTGGTAGGTTTCCTGAATGGAATGTATGCGTAACCGTGGACATGATTCAATCAGCAGTGAACAGCAGTGAAACCTACCAGAAACCCTAAAAACAATTGATGCTGGAGTGTCTTAGAGGTCACGGGGATGGAAAGGAAAGGTACCAAGCTAACCACCCAAGCAGCATAATGATGTTGAAAACAGGTAGGCTAGTCCATGTGGGAATAAAGGACTTTTAACTTTAAATCAACAGAGTGCATCGGACACCTTTTTTTTGGGGGGACTTTTCAATGCTTACTTGCTACAGTAAGATTTTCACTCTTCGAGCCTCAAGTCAATCCTGTCTCTGTCAAGTGCAGACGTGTTTTCTGACCGCTCCTGGCTTTCGTGCTTTCGTTCAGCCTCTGCGAGTGTCTTTGTCTGACTGTCCGCTGTCCTCCCAAACCGCTAAACTATGGAATCGATTAACTGCCCCCGTAGTGAGTTGGAGAAGGAATAGCGAGAGAATATTTTCATCGATTGTCAGGTTTGCGATTAGTTATAGCATTTAGGTCGTTTTTTTAGCATAGCTTTGTGTATTATAAATAATTGTGTAGTGTTATAGCGTTGTTGTTGAATATTGTAGTTTTAGTCATTAGTTGCTTTTATTGCTAGATTAGTTAGCTGAACTTAGTTTAGGACATTTGTTAGTATTGGTTTCAATATCGTGTGTAATTTTAGTGTATATTGTTGTACTGTATTATAATACTGTGTAGTCACTGGAACTCCAGGCTCGGACTTTGTTTACAAGTTGAAGGAAATAAAAGTCAGATGACTCAGGCCTGTCAATCACCGACCCAGACCCCTCCCACCCCTCACCCCTCCTGCGCGCCCCTTAGTCCTCCAGGCAACGCCCCTTTTCTGTTGATATTTTCAAATCTGAGGCTCTGAGGCTGAGGCTCTGGAAGGGGGGTTAGTTGCTCTATTTGGTTTTTTTTAATGTTTTTTTTTCGTTTTATTTTACACAAAATAAACATACAAAATCAACAGAGCTAACGACTCTGTTAAACAGGTTACTCTTTAAGTATTAAATTTGATTCAAACTGGCACTAAATCATTTCTCTGAACATGATGATATTACTCAACAATTTTTAACATACAAGTTAATCGGAAATAGGAACACTATGGGCTAAAACATGTTCAGCTGAAGTTTTGGCTGAAATTGACTTTTTTGCTCAAAAACGTCCTGTTTTCCCCTGCATTTGTCACGTTACCATGTACTATTTGGGCATTAAAAAGCCACGTACCCCTTGTTACCCCATGTTACACGTTGTACACCTTTGTTAAACCATGCACTTTACTTACTTACTTATGTGTAATTACTTCCTTGTTCCCGGTACCTATATGTAATGGGCTGTAATCTAAAGTGTTAAGATTCTGCACAAGCCAAACTTTATAAAAGTGACAAAATACATGTTAGACTCAGTCACCACAGCACATGTCACTGTTTTAAAGAGCCGCCTCAGTAAATGAAGGCAGTTTGTGCTTTTGCTTTCATTTAGTAGAAACTTAAGCCACATGGATCATTTGCAGACATTGAGAAGGAGCAGACCTCACTGTGTGTTAATGCAGCATCTTTCTCTGAAGATGAATCAAAGGACAGGATTTTGGTGGAATATTTGACCAGAGCATTTTTTTATTTCTGTGATGAAGCTGTAGGTGTGGAAGGTGAATCTGAAACAGCTTTTTATCATGGTCTGTTTTCTGTGTGGCTTCATATTGTTATTGTGGGTCATGTTTGAGTCATTAAAGTCAGTGGCTGCAGTATATACTTTGTAGTCCAATACTATGGTGATGTAGCTTTATGAAACAGCTGTTGAGATAAAATAACGCTAAATGGAAATGTGATGGATCATTTGGATTTTTCTTTTTTTCTCCTTAAATGTCTTTATTTGGACACTATGTTGTTGGCAGTATGCGCTTTTGTTTGGCCTACAGTCCGCCAATAACCTTAAAGAAGAAGAAGTAAAGAAACAGCTGTTGGTGATGTCACTTCCCCTGTGTTTTCTGCTCTGGGTAAGGACGGACAGATTGGGCAAATAGCTCTGAAGCTCTAGTTCAGAGCTAACAGTTGATCCCATGAAAGGTTAAGGATCAGGAGCTAGGATCAGGACATAGAAGCTACGTATTTGAGGTTTCAGACGCAGCCCCAGATTTCCCACTCACTCCCATGTAAGACCTCTGTCCCCTCCCACTAACTTTCTGTTTCCTCCTCTACCCCTTCACATCAGTCTTAATTGAAAACAGCATAGACTTGTAAATTGAGCTCAAACAATGTAAAATCATATTATTCATCGGCTCATGAAGAGAAAAGTGTTACTGCAGCCGGAGGGCAAAGACGGGAAAGAAAGACGTACCTTGATGAGTTAAAGTTGATCCGTTTTGCCTCGTCAGAGCAGCAATACAAACGTCCTCATGCAGCGCACAGTCATTCTTTCTTCGTGCAAAAAAGTGGCATCAAAGCGAGAATATTCCGGCCCGAGTTCGGCTCGGCATTCACACCACACCCGCCCCGTCCCAGAGAGCCGCTGTTTTACCCGGACTCTGCTTAAAGTGCTGCGGTTGGATTCACACTGACCCCAAAAAGTGCCACTTTAGATCGACCTAACTAGAGCCTGTGTGAAATGACAAAAGCGTGTCAGAAAAGCAACAATAACGACACAAAAAAGTGACAAAAGAGCGACTAAAACGTGGCAAAAACACAACAAAAAAGCGGCATCAAATGAGACAGAAACATGACAGAAATGCTTTCAAAATGAGGAAATAGGTGTATATAAGGAACATTTTAATTTAAGCTCAAAAGATAAACAAAAAAACCAAGGCACTTTAAATGTAAGCTAGTGGAAACTGTTGCTTCAGATTACCAACTTAAATATGAGGAAAATAGATTGATTTCGTCAATAATTATATTAGATCCAACAATGTTGTCAGAGTGGATTCTGCATATCTAATTTTGTCTTTGATTAAATCTGTAAAACGATGAATTTGGCTTTGTTTTTTTATCTGAGTCTGATAAATCTGTCTCCAGGTGAAAGGACATTTGTTGAGAGAACAAAGAGAACACATTCCCAAACTGGTCATAAATATCCTAATTAGGGGGATAAAAGAGCTAGCTTTGCCTGCAGTTTTCCCCATTAAGTGTCCTTTTCCCTCATTGTCCAACGATCTTCCTTTTCTTCTCATGTTACTTTCTACTTTCTAGCTCTAATTACAACCTCAAAGAATTCCCCACTTTGTTTCCCCTCCTGCGACCGTCATCTTCTCGCCGTTAGCTTGTTATTTAGCATGCTGTCCCTCCTCATTAGCGGCGTAGCGTTAGCCCTAGCATGTGTCCTACTTTCCTCTGCTTGTTCTGCTGCGTCTGGGGAAGATGCTAGCCTTGCAGGGAGCCATGCATTATGAATGGGGCATGGATAATGCATAAAAGGCTTGGGTTGCCTCGGCGCCGCTGCTGCCAGGACGTGGGCCCTCTCTTCGGAGCGTCGGTGCTAAATGATTTAGCCGTAGCTCGCAGTACGAGGAGGAAGAGCTGGGGATGCACAGGAAATCACTGGGACGTTCGCTCTGGAGGAAGGAAGAAAGTTAATGGTAGATCTGTGTGAGTCCATTTAATATCCTCCATGTTTGTGGAAGATCTCAGTCGTACAGGAGTTTCCCATGAATAGAAAAGGATTTGAAATTTGTCCAGGGTTGCTTTTCAAAACAGGTAATCACAATATGACAATAGATATTAAACAATAACAGATTACAAAACGTAGGGTGTTACACTAGGCTGTCCACAATAAAAGTCCACTCTGAAATGTTCAGTTTTGCTTTCTTGGGGGGATCGAGGGGTCAGAAAACCAGTCAGTATCTGGTGTGACTATTTGCCTCACACAGTGCAGCAGATCTCCTTCATAGAGATGATCAGGTTGTTGGTTGTGGCCTGTTGAATGTTGGTCGACTCCTCTTCATTGGCTGTGTGAAGTTGCTGGATATTGGCAGGAACTGGAACACGCTGTTGTATACGCCGATTCAGAGCACCCTAAACATGCTCAATGGGTGACATATTATTCAAAATGTCATCAATAGAATTGCACCTGTCTTCCTTGTCCATATTGACAAACTGATCCACTCTATGAAGGAGGATGTGTTGCACTGTTCGAGGCAAATGGTGGTCACTTCAGATACTGATTGTCCCCCCTAGCCCTCCCACCTGCAGATCCCCCCCAATAAAGTAAAACTGAACCTTTCAGAGTGTCCTTTTATTGTAGACAGCCTAAGGCCCACCTGTGCAATCTTCATGCGTCTAAACCCCCAATCTTAGGGACGCTCCGATTATCGTCCGATAATCTGATCAGATATTCCTGCTGTGTGTGGTGTGTTAAGACTGCTCTCGTCTGCTCAGAAGGATGTTGGGAACGCTCAGATCTCTAATCGGATTTTTGGAGGGGAATCCAAAATCCTAACAGCCGTCATGGCACACCAGAAAGTCCGCTGGACGTTGGAGACAGTTTTTTTCCCAGTTAAAAACAAACTACAAACTATGGCCACTGCCTCTTCTCTGTCTGCCATGTTTGTTTACTCCGAAGTCACGTTTCATCTGGAGAGGTTTTGCGAGATTTCCCGTCTGACAAGGGGATTTTCGTGAGTGAAATTGATTTGTGTGTGATGTGTTGATTTGCCGTGTGGTTAAATACCACACACTGTACAACCAAAACTGTTAGACCTGTGATTTCTTTATCACCAATGTGTGGTCTCTCAGGTGTGGAAAATCTTCCGACAATTTAAAAATCTTCGCGGGTGAGCCAGGCTTAATCGGCATCTTGATATTCCACACCTGTGAGGGGGCATGGAAGGGAGACAGATTTAGACAGATTTGTGAACAATATTTGGGCGATATTGTGTATGTGGAAAGTAAATGGTCTCAACTTATACAGCGCTTTTCTACCTTCTATCGGCCCAAAGTGCTTTACAGCAAGGAACCTGTCACCCATTCACACTCTCATTCATTCACCAATGTGCACAGACACTGCCCAAAGACACAACGACAGTGTGGACCTTCAGGAGGTGGGATTCGAACCCCCGACCTTCCGATCATGAAACGACCCGCTCTGTCGACCAATTGCGCCACTGTGGTAAAATGTTTTATCTTTGAGCTCAGCGTGGGGGAAAAATGAGACCAAAAACAAAAGTATAAAAATTATATTTTTATTCAGTGTGTAGTGTACCAAAAATACTGAACTCCAGTATTTTAACAGGTTAAAATCTCCTTTAGATTATTATGGATAAAGTCTGCTGCAATTCCAATAATACTTTGCCATAATGAGATCACAGTCCTGAACTCTATAAACCTTCAGCCAATTCAACTAAAAGCACAACTAATCTGGTCTTGTCCATCCCTCATATAAAGATAGTCATGGCCTGGTCTAGAGCGGAAACACAAGACCTGATGTTTATGCTTAAGAGCATAATTGGGCCTGTAGGGGTGCTCTCGTGCTACGTTTGCCTATAGGTAATGTGGACATGTGATGACACAAGCACATGTGGCACTGACAGTCCAGCTCTGAAATACATTAAAAATAAATTAATAAAAAAGGTACCTTTTATTTTTACTTATTGTTTATTTATGTTTGTGTAGCCTAACCATTATCCAGAATATACCACTATTTCTTCATCAGCTCCATACATGGCTAGAGCATCTTTTTAAATCTCCTCAGCTCACTCCACATTTGTGTCTATTAGACTACACGAGGCAATAACAATCACCTCTCACTGTAACACACGTACACACATAGGTTGGCGCGTCCCGTCTCCATCAGCTCAGTGATCTGCCCCGGACTCAGAATCTGGGTCAGGCGCTCAGCTCTTTAATCATGCATGACTTACATCTGCAGCGGGTCACACTCCTGCATGCGTGATCTTTGACTTTTACTGCGCGGTGACGATGCGGTTAAAGGAATGGTGTGGATATGCGAAAGGCCTGGTAGGAAACGAACACAGAAATCATTTGTTTTGTTTGGAGAAACGGATGCTTTATGTGTCACGACTCACCATTTGTCTGGCTCTCTGTTGTACTCTCAAAGGAGAAAGAAAAGCATGAATAGATGGTCATGAGGTCCTACGTCAATGCTTTTCTCACCTCTCCATCTCTTGATAAACTTAAAGGGATATTTCAGGATTTTTGACATTGGGCCTCATTTCCTAGTTATCCAGAGTGTTGTTGATGTCTGGAGAGATTTTTTCTTAAATTCATGCAGTTCTTATATTTGAAGAGTCTAGTGGCGCTAGGCTAGGCAAGGCTAAAGAATTTCTATGGTATCAGTTAGCCTGCATTAAAAACAGTCTGACCCACTCCACAGTGCACCTGAGGTAAATCACTTATAACACCAGACTAACCATATACATGTCTGTGTTAATAGAATATTTTTTGAAATATAACTGACCTCGTATCACATGAATTACCGCATTTTGAGGGACTATTTTCTCGCAGATCACTCCGCCGCTGCGTTAGCTTACAGCCACGAAGCTGATGCTGCTCAAATATAAGTTATTTTAAATGCAAAATGGTTAAAATGATTCTATCGACACACGACATTTATATCATTAGTGGGTCAGACTGTTTTTAATGCAGGCTAACTGATACCATAGAAACGCTTTAGCCTTGCCCTAGCCTAGCGCCACTAGACTCTTCAAATATAAGAACTGCATGAATTTAAGAAAAAAATATCTCCAGACATCAACAACACTCTGGATAACTAGGAAATGAGGCCCTATGTCAAAAATCCTGAAATATCCCTTTAACCCTCTCGTCTCAAAGTAAAATCACTTTTTGTCATTTTTGTCTTTTCATTGAAACAGCTGCGTAGCAAAGGAGCTATGGAGGAGGGAGTGGGAAGAGCTTAGGGAGAGACCGCTCGAAAATCAGGACGTGAAACTACTTGGATATTTTTTTCCCATTTGTTCTCGGATGTGGGTATTTCTAACTTTCCAGTGGGAAATTTAAACCGGCATGCCCCTCGATCTTGGATTCCCTCCTAAGAAAGTCACACGATCCTCACATGGCGACGCACGGGGTTAGCAGTAAATAAAAACACCTGCAAAAAGCTTTAAAGGGACATTTTTGTATGGTCACTAGATTCCATGCTAAATCAGTTTGGCATTGATTTACAAAAAAAAAGTCGTCACTAGCATTTAAATGAGCAATACTTCAATATTGATATCCAAGTACACATCCATTTTCCCTTTATTGCATCAACAGATAGAAGCCCTGAGGTGCTAGGCTTCTGTCTCCGTCACCTTATGTTCGACTAATAATCCAGCCACGCCCCCTAAAGTCCTGTCTCTCTCCTCTGATTGGTTTCAAGTCCACCGCGAGTCAAAATCGTGTGAAATTTCATAAGAATTAGCGGCTAATGAAGGCCGGAGGAGAGGAGTCGGTCTCTATGGAGGGAACACGCCCGTGGGAACGCACCATAGTGAAGACTGATTGTGCGTGACATAATTACCAACCAACAACTAACCAACACAGAGAGGACAGAGAGAAACGTTTGAATTTGTATTCTTTATTTTAACTCTATGGACCAAGTTGTGTCTGATGCTAAATTGACTGCCTCTGTTCTTCACTGTGATGGTTCCACAGCAGCTCAGGCTCTCTGCAAATTGCACGAAGCCTTTCATTTACCTCTGCAGTGTTTTAATGATCTAAAACTTGTTATGAATGCCGAGAAGACAGAAGTGATGATGTTCACAAGTGTGAGATCAAATCCTGACAAGCTGCCTCAAATGACCCTTTAATTGTTTGTAAACATTCCGGGCTTACTGTAGCTGGAGGAAGGAAGTTAGATTCCTATCTATTTCCATTGTAGCCGTTGTCATAGTAACAATAAACAAATGTCTAACTGTTGTTGGAAATATCAGATAAATCTTATTTTATCGTCTCAAATGTCATTCCTCTTGTTCTTGCATCTTAAGCCACAACAGAACAAAATGTTTCAGTTGTAGTTTTACACTTAAAATCGCTAGTTTTAGTTTAATCTTATTTCTCTTGATCACTTCCTGCCTCCAGCTGATGTCACTGATGATGTCAGCAGTTAAAGGGTCTATTGACTGTGAAAACAGTGGAGCACTGCTGCCTCATTAATATGCATGACGTTACTCATTAATATGCATGACGTCATTGAAAGTATCGATATTAGGAATAAAAAGTATCGGTATCGTATCTTCCAAAATATCACGATATATCGGAAAATCGATATATTGTCACACTCCTAATGTAAAGTACCTTGGATTCTTACTGGATGAAACCCCTTTCTTTCATCTTCATGTCGCTCTTTTGTTGCTTTTTTGTTGTTGTTGCATTCGTTTTCGTCATTGTGTGCTTTACGAACGTGTGCGCAGACTGAAACATTGATACCTCTTCATTTATACATCCATGCTCAGGCTCCTCCCTCAGTGTCTGTCTGACTACATACTGCCCAGGAGCACAGGTACTTGATATCACAGAGCTTTCTCATGCTGTCTGCACCATCAGTCAGAACTGAGCGAGGGGAAAAGGCATTCAGTTTCACTGCTCCATCTTTCCCAAATGAACTCCAATCTGACTTGAAGCTTTTTGATATAGTCACTTCATATGCTCAGGAGACTTCTAAATGTTTGGCAAGAAAGCTCCTCATGCTGCAAATGCTGAGTAATCGATCTCACAATGTAATGTTTATCATTTTTGCTACTTAATCTTGAGTGTGTTTGTATTGATGTCATTTGTAATTGTGCTAAGAGGCATGTCAATCTCCCGGTGAAATAAATATAAACATTGGGATTGGTTGAACCAGTTTAGTAAGAACAAAGCCTGTATTCCATTTAGGAAAACCTGTATTAGTGAAGGATATGGACTTTTTGGTGTCCGATACCGATATCCAAGGTAATATCGGCAAACACTGTTTTCAATTTTGAGCTTATCTCGCGGTTAATTGACTATGCACAAAAATAACACCTTTCACAACTCGTTTTCACACGTCTTTCCCGTAACAAAGTGGGGCCAGTAGACTTGAATACTGCCAGCAGCTCTTTGAGCGAATAGACCGGTTGTTTAAAGATGCATTATGCAACTTTTTATGTTAAAAAAAAAGTTGATATTTGTGTGTATTTTACCTTGTAGTGGTGACCCAGCGGCTGTATGAGTGGTCAGACTTTACTTTCCATCACGTGGTCCCTCCAGGATCAATTGTTTGGAAGGTTTTCTCTGCTGACGGAGCCTCTCACCAGAAAACCTACTAAACAACTGATCCTGGAGCGTTGTAGAGACCACTGTCATGGAAAGTAAAGGCGCCATAACCACTCATACAGCAGCTGGGTCACTATAAGGACAAATACGCACAAATATCAACCCTTTTTTTTTTCAAATAAAAAGTTGCATAATGCACCTTTAATTGTAGCTTCAAGAGATACAAGCTAATACAAAAAAATTATAATAATAATCATTGCCCTATATTGCCATTATTACCACTAATATATGCTTCAATAAACATAAACGATTATGTGCCACCTTCTTTAAAGGAATAGGCCACCGTTTTTACATACTGAGATGTTCTTACCTGAGCTTAGATGAGTTGATGCGTAACTATCTGGTGTTTGTGCGTGCCCTCAGTCACGCAAATGTTGTTAGCATTTAGCCTCTCCCAGCAAAGGTATAGCTCCAAACTGGGATGAAGTTAGAAGCTACCAAGCTCTTCCATGTTTTCCCTATTTAAATACAGTTACGTGAAAAGTTACATGATCCAAGTCTAGCAACACAAAATTAAACATTTCAATTTCCTAAGCAGATAAAAATGGGAACTATATTGTAAGGGGTAATACCATAGGAGCACTTCGACGTCCGCACAGAAATATCTCACTTTACTGCGCGACAGTTACGCAGCCATTCGTCTAAGCTAAGGTAAGAACATACAGTGCCTCTCGAAAGTACTAATACACCTTGAACTTTTGCACATTTTGTCATGTTTACAACCATAAACATAAATATTTTATTTTGAATTTTTTACTGAAAGTTCACACACAAGTAACAGACAACTGTGAAGTGAAAGCAAAATGATACATGGCCTTCATGATGTTGTTTAGTGACCAATACACTCCAACAATAGCTCTGAGGCCCTCACAGAACAGCTGGAATTATACTGAGAGTAGATTACACACAGGTGGCCTCTATTTAATGGTTAGGGCAAGGTGTGAACATTCTGCAGTCATTAGGAATGTTATAAAGGCAATTTAATGCACTCCGAAAATGCTGTATGAATACTTATGCACGCCCCACTTTTCACTTTTCAATTTTTAAAAAATCAGAAGAAACAGAATCATGTATCATTTTGCTTTCACCTCACAGTTGTCTGTTACTTGTGTGTGAACTTTCAGTAAAAATTTCAAAATAAAATCTTTATGTGTATGGTTGTAAACATGACAAAATGTGCAAAAGTTCAAGGTGTATTAGTACTTTCGAGAGGCACTGTAACTCAGTATGTAAAAACGGTGGCCTATTCCTTTACTACTCACTTTATTGGCACTAGTTCAGCTCCATACAGTTGCCAAATTTTTAACACTAATGCACTCCGTATATTTGCCCACCATGTAAACACAGAACACGATGGCAGCTGAGCAGTAGCCACGTTATGAAGATGAAAAAGTGTTGTTTTATGGGAAAGAAAATCAAGTATCTAGTAGTTCTGTAAAAGGATACAAATCTTCAAATCGATTTCACACAGCTTCCACAAGTTCAAAGCCCGACAAAAAAAGCCGGTACTCCATCTCTTTTCGTCTCGGAGATATTGGCTGAAAAAAACATCTTGTTAACTCGCCGCAGGTGGACCAGACCAGAGACTCCCGCAGCACACAGCTGGCCCCCACACTGGTCATATCTGAGACGGCCCCTCCTGACCTCCGGCTGGAGAACAGTCCGGGCTCCTACGGCATTCGCTCCGTCTCCCATGGCAACCAGAGCGTCTCCCATGGCAACCGGGTGGCCAGCCTCCAGAGCGGGGGAAATTACCAGCGCAACAGGTCAGCGCCTTTTTGATCCGTGACAATGCTTTTACTTGGTTTGGTTTGGCCTCAAAGCATGAGGGAAACGTTCATGGCGTTCAGGTGAGGTCACAAGATAGAAAATCAGAGAAACATATTCATTTGGGCGGCCTCACTTTGTCAATATAAAAGTGAGTGTGACTAAACTGTTCTTTGCTAATGCCAAGGAAGATTATGAATTTAAAGTCACTTAATCGCACAACAAATGTGTGTATTATTGAAACAACTTGGTTTCTTTTGATTCATTTTGTAAACCCATATCTTCTAGTACACAGTGCTTCGTGCAGTGCATCCAGTAAGCTCTGCCCTTCATACCGTAGAGGCACAACCATGATTCCTCACCACACAAATTAGCATGTGAATTTGGCAAAACAACATTTAAGTCTGCCACATTTTGGAAACGAGTGCTGCTGAAACAAGAGTGCGCCATTACAACGTTTTGAATGGAATGAGCAAAGGTGCGTTTGGAGAAGAAAGGGCACTGAATTTCAGAATTTGCTCTATACTTTGGAGTTGTATGGCAGCCAGTGGCAAAGGGAACATTTCACGGGTCAAAAGAATGGATTCAATTCAATTCCAATATGTTTTTTTTAGCAAACTTAAAGCAGTACTAAGTAATGTGTTTACCTTAACAAAATCCTTTCCGTAGTCCGTCTGGGGGTAATACAAGTGTTAATGGGATGATTGGGGGTCTTTCATCTCCCCCTGGTGTCTTTGGCCAGAAAACCACAATTGGAACTTGACTGTCACCAGGTAGGAGTCACCAATACACACTAATGGAATCACGAAGAAGAAGCTAACAGGCTAACGGACAAAGCTAACTTCGGGCTAGCACCACTTAAACAGTATTTACAGCCAAGTTTGAGTGAAAAAAATGATCTCCATTGTGTAATTGGATGTACAACACCCCTCCAGAGCCGGTTTTTCCTATACGCAGATTACGCAAGGTGCGTAGGGCCCCCACTGCTGCAAGGGCCCCGCATCTCAGTCAAATCACGGTGTTTCACTGATTAATGAGCGTTGTTACGGTGACAGGCTGTTTGACAGGCAGCGCTCACTCACTCTCCGCCTACTTTGCCACATACAACACCGAAATGGAGCAGTCTGCTGAAGAGGATGAGCAGGAGAGACCTACCACCTTCCTCCTGTCACTCCCAAGTTCCCAACGCGTGATTGCCTCTCCGCTCGCGCCTCCACTCGGGCCGTCTCCCGGTGTTCGCCTCATGCTCGCATCCCGTGCGGCTTTCCCGTCCCCTGGCCCGGGCGCTGCTCGCCTAATGTTTACTCTGCTCGGACCGGGCAACTATCTTGTTGTTTCGAGTACTGTAGAGTATCAGGCCAGTAGTTTGGTGAATAGATTGGTTTCTCAAGACAGCACGCAAAGTGTTCCCTCATTCGACATGAAGAGTTCACTGGCACTTGTCCATCAGGTTTTTTTGTTCATTAAATTCTCAATGCATGCAACTGTAAGTTTCTGGAAACTGCACTTTTTATAATTCACCCACAGATGTGCGGTGTACAGAGGTGAGCAGTAGGCTTGAAACAGAGTTTCACCTGTACAGAGCAGGAGGAGAATTTCTGAGACAGAATGTTGCTTGTGCATAAAACATCCGGCACTGACGGTAAATACCTCATCTGTTAAATGATCAGTTATGATGTGGCCGAGGTACTGGACAACATCACATACATTCAAGATGTTCCCGAGAGCTTAAAGTGATCTGTCCTCCTTTGTCCGACATATAATGACACTTTTAATTTGTATTTCACATCCTGCAGTGAATAGAGGAGAGAAAAAGCCAAAAAGCATAAAACAAATTACTGTCTATCTGATTCTCAGAGGTAAGATAAAAATATAACCACCAGGTGCAGCTTTCAGTTAGTTTTAAAGTCAGTGGTTCCCAAACTGGGTCAGTGACCTTTTAGCATTTTAAAAAGTGGGGGAAAATAGACTAGTGGTGTCTTAAACTCCAGCCTGACAGTGGCTTAGTGGTTAGTGGTTGTCACACAGTGGAGCAGGGCCCAAATTGAGGTTATGTTCTACTTCTGCCCTGCACTACTGCACAGTGGAACTGTTTTTGACCATAAATGAGTTCACTCTTCATCGAATAGCCACGGGATGCGAACTGTAGGGCCCCCGAGTGGATTTTTGCTTAGGGCCCCAAAAGGGCCAGCACCGGCTCTGCACCCCTCTCTCCCTTTGTCTTTTCTGTCAGCGTAGTATTTACTCTCACAGACAATTAATGAGTAAAAAAACCAAAACATGCTACGACACCTGCAGTGGCGCTTATGGCCTCTAGGGTCACGAGTTACTTAGTACTGCTTTAACACAATAAAAAGATGGACGTTTTTACAAATGTATAAAGATGCTCAACACACCTCAGAATCCACAATGATCCTGATGTGCGAAGGCTGAAGGTTTGGCTATGGCCTTCAGTCTCCTGATCTTACTGTCTTTGAAAATCTGTGGATACGTCTCGCAAGAGCAGAGCCCGGAAAAAGCTCAGAACTGGACGAATATTGCCAAAAGGGGGCACTACTAGGTTTCTGGGTCTCCAAACTTTTGCTTTTGCCTTTTTGTCACAGACATTTCGACCAGGGGCGCCCCAAACGTTGGCCCCACTGTAAGGTAACCCGTGTGTGTCGTACAGTGTGTTTTCAGACAGCAGTGCTAAGCCTCCGCACCTGAACAGTGCCCCCCTCGGCAGCAGCGGCTCAGACCTGACCCAGAGCACCAAGAAAGTCAGCGAGAACCCCATCCACGGAGCGCCCCCGGAGGACCCCCCAGGCCCGCCGCTGCTGTGGACCAGGCGGAGTCCCAGTGCGAGACAGGCTACACCACCGGAGGAGACACGGGCAACGAGCTGGACCAAGACCACTCTCAGCATCTGTTCAGGTGATGGAGAACCCGGGTATTTGTTATTATGGAACATTTCATGGGAGTACATATTTGACCGTTCAGTGATCCAGTGGCTGTATGGGTGGTTATGGGATGGCACCTTTGCTTTCCATCACAGTCTATAATGCTCCAGGGTCAACTGTTTTTAGGGTTTCTGGTAGGCTTTCTGGATGGAATGTAAGCATAACCATGGAGATGGCTCCATTAGCAGAGAAAGATCTACCAGAAACCCTAAGAGCCTATTGATCCTGGAACATCATAGAGGCCGCCATCAAGTAAACATTAAACAGAGCTAAAGTTGGAAAACCCCTCCCTCCTGAGTTGGTATGTGTTCTGCCTACTGCTAAAAGATCATTAATGCTGATGAAGCCTCTTGAGGTGAGAGACAAAACGCCCTCCACACAGAGTAAGAACTTTGTCCACAATGGAAAACCCCTGTGTGACAGAGAGCACTTGAAAACACCTAGGGCTCTACGACAGTGGTTAGAAACCTTTGTTGTCTTGCGGACTCCATAGACCAGGGGTGAGGAACCAAGGGCCAAATCAATTTTTATAAAGTACTCCAAGGGACTTACAATTTAGCAACAAACATTCTAGAGATCATACAACACTGATGTAGGCTGATGGGCATAGACAATCATCATACGCCTGTCAGACTAATGAGATGCTAATCGAAGCTGTTTTTTCCAAGTTTGGGTCCGTCAGCCTTGAGCGGAGGCATTTATTTTATCAAAACACATTTGCCCTTTCAACTCGTGGAGTTTAGCATGTTTTGAGGTGTAATGACGCTTGATATTTGACTTCTTCATCACTGCCAGCCCCTCACCACATACTGGGCACGCTGGCCTTTCACTTTGACAAGGAAGAAATATGTGGTCCATTTTTTCTTGGAATATGCGGCATTCTTAGCGGTCGCCATGATGAAGCACTTGTCAATCAAGTCGGTTACTGCCGTGAGATACGTCACTTAAAATCACATGACCCTGATATACAGTGCCTTGCGAAAGTACTAATACACCTTGAACTTTTGCACATTTTGTCATGTTTACAACCCTAAACGTAAAGATTTTATTTTGAATTTTTTACTGAAAGTTCACACACAAGTAACAGACAACTGTGAAGTGAAAGCAAAATTATACATGATTGTGTTATTTTTCAAAAAATAGAAAAGTGAAAAGTGGGGCGTTATATATTAAATATGAAAAATGCCTTGGGGGCCTGGTCAAATGGTCTCGGTATACGGCCCTGAGGCCAGACGTTCCCCACACCTGCTTGAACCCTTCAGTGGTACTCTGTTACCCCCTACCCCAAGAGTTGTCGCAATTTAGTTTTAAAACGATCACTTAAATGCACTATTTGCAAAAAAGTAAAAAGACAATATTGTTTCAAAATAAATCTCAATGCAAAAAATATAGCGTTTCCTTTCAAACTAACATTCAGTTTCACCTTCAATCTGAAATAGTTCCAAGTACCCCAAGTCCTTGAGTTCCCCTATGGGTCCCCGTACCCATAGCTTTGTCTCATGTGTGCGTGCTTCCAGACTCTACCCGGTGATCCTCTCAGACGATCAGCGGCGCGAGTACAAGCGGGAGTTCGACTCGGACCTGGTGCGGTACAAGAGCCTCTGTGCGGACATGGACGACGTCAGCGACCAGATGCACAAGCTGAGCCGCGAGCTGGACGCGCTGGACCACAGCTCTGTCAAGTACCAGGTCAGACACCATGATGGAGAGATGATTCTGAGTTACACTGTAGTTACTGTTTATTCACTCCTTACTCGTGGTGGTAAACTACTATTGTGGACAACACCCCTGAGCTATTTGTTTTTCCTTCACAGGGAGTTGCAGATGAATACAACAGGCTCAAAGACTTGAAAAGAGTGAGTGTGAAGTTTAAACCATGCCATATCACATGCTTAATCATTTCTACATGTCGTGGTGTTGTCTTTAGACTCCGGACTATCAGGCCAAGAAGAAGCAAAGCAAAGAACTGAGGCAAAAACTCTTCCACATCAAACAGCTGGTGAAAATCTACGACCAGGGAATGTGTTGACCTCGGCACGAGCTCCACTGGGGATAACTCGCAGTTCGGACTGTTTGTGTAAGGTTGAAGACTCTGTGGTTACCTTGGATGTTTTTGAACCAAACTTTAAAATGTTTTCAGTTGTGTGAAAATGAACAAAAGGCACAAACGGACAGAGGAGACTAATTTACAGAGTGGGCTATATACATGTATAGAAGTGGCAAGTAACTTCCGATTTGACAGTCAAATCTTTAGCTACTGCCTGTACAAACACAAAAGCATCCTCCATGTTGCCAGTGAGTCCACCAAGTCATTTGAAACTATATATTGTTAATCCCTCATAGACAAATAACAGGATGAGGAAGGCTACCTTTTGTCAGTCCAAAGGAAGTCACAACTTGTGTGCACAGACATTTTGAGGGGCAGGTGCTCACCAAGACCAAAAAGTCACCTCCCGTTGGGGAAAAAGCAAAGCTCCCCCACCCCCCATAAATAATAACACGGGGGTAACAGGTCTTGCAGAATCCTGTTACTGAAGAACAGCCTTCCCAAAGTCCAGCTGTTGTAGCGTCACTTACTGATCCTAAAGTCAATCCCCAGGGCCTCCAAATATTATGAATTCACTCTTTAAATGAATATGTCATGTTTTTCATTATTCAGTTCTCAAAATATGACAATTCACAAATAATAGTGATGACTAAATACTTATTCTGAATAAACAAAACACATATGGTTCATGTCAAACTCATACGTTTATGTGATGTGTGGTCAACCTTTGGAGTGCCACTTCTGAAATGACTGCTGAGGAGAAATAACAAATGGAATAGAAGTGTAGAGTACAAGTGCAATTGTTGATTTCCCTGTTGTAGATTTTGACGTCAAATGCAGTTCTAAGAATAATATAATAATACTTTTTTTTTTAAACATCAGTTTAGTTATAACTTCTGTTCCAATGTAATGTGTATGTGGAGAAAGAAAAAACAGTTGTAATAGGACAGAAATCGTTTCATTAACGTTGAAAAGAAAAGAAAAAAGATAAGAGACCCTTTTTTTTGGCCAATATGAACACTCAACAGTGTAATCCCATCATTTCGCCTCAAACAAGACTACTAATACTGCACACATGTAGACTCAAAATGATTGCTTTTCCAGAAACCAAAGTGTTCTTTAAACTGCATGATTTCCTCCCGCATGTCATGTTTCCTTGAATGCTCCGGTACAAACACACGCAGCCGCTGGTGGTACATGTCGCAGCGTTTTATTTGGCATTCCTCATACAGATGCAGCACAACACTTTTCAAATAAACCAAACAAAAAGACGCCGCCATCTTCCCGTTCTTTTTTTTTTTTTTTTTAAACGCGTGAAATCTCCAAAACACAAGTATAGGAAAAACATTGAGTATATTCATATTTTTGACATGATAAAATGTTCTCCTTTAATTCTTTTTTATTATTATTTAAGAAAATGCCCCGTTTGCAGATCGTCATTTTCAACCCGTTTGAAAATCCTTTTGTAATAAATGCTAAAGTCTGTTTGCTGTGTTGAGCGTTGCATGGATGAACTTTAAACATTGCTTTTGGAGACACTAACATGAGGTAAACCCAACACTGGGCGAATCCAAAGACGTTTTGGCATTAAACATCCTCCCAAGTGCAATTTCTCACCTGGATTTCAAAAGTAGGAACATACAAGTGAGTGGAAGGGATTTAAATGGAGCTGTATGGGATTGTTTGAAAAAAGAAGAGTCCTAATATCGGTCTATTACTACACCTATCGTTACTAAAGTAGACATGTGCATGATTGGAGCCTAAAAGCATTACTTGGATGGATATTTTACATTTACACAACGTAGATTGTGCATGATATTTCACCTTTAAGTTTGAACAATAAATATCATGTAGTTGTTTCTTCATGTTTTGGCTAGTCTTCTCGCTTCTGGAAAAGAGTAAAAACTAGGGCTGGGACAAAATATGAATCGGATCGCAACAATACTTTGTGCTGCAATACCAAGTATCGATACTTAATTAAGTATCACGATACTTTATCATGTATGGATGGGTTAAATGCAGAGGACAAATTTCCCTACGGGGACAATAAAGTAAATGAACATCGCAGTACTTTCAGTACTTGTGTTTGGAGGTATTTTTATCCTGCACTCCTTTGTTTTCCAGTAACAGTTACACAGCACCTTGTTACATTTTGTGTTACTTTTCAGTCTTAAAGGGACTATACCTGATTTTGAACCTTTTTAGTCAAAATGTGATTTTACCGTCACGGCCGTCCTTCGGAGTCAAAATGTGACGGAAAAGGTGAACCCCTCTTCTTCACATATTGACTATTTGGGTTGACCATACACAACATCAACAAATCATAATACGGTGCAAGCGTCACGCATCAGGCAGATTTTTCACAAATGACTACTTTTACAACTAGTCTTTAACACTTCAATAAATGTCAAACGGCATTTGGTTTTTAAACTTTACACATTTTAAGGTAAACACATTACTTATCATAATTACTTACTGTTTCGCAATATGTATCGGATCGCCCCCTGAGTATCGTGATACGTATCTGAATCGTGACAAAAGTGGATTGTCCCAGCCCGAGTAAACACTAGCCGTTCTTAAAGGTGGAATCCATGGACCCTTTTTTTCAGTTTTCAGTTCACTAAGCAATGTTAAACTGTATCTAAAAGCTGTAAGCACATGTTGAAATGTGAAATTTATTACAAATTTCATATCTATTTGAGTAAGCATTAACTGTCTAATTGTGAAATGTATGCAAGCATTTGAAAAACAAAGCAGGAACACGCTGCATTTGAATGTTTGCAATAAGATTATGCAATTATTTAGGTCTTACAAAATGTCTTGTCTCTATGGGGTCCTCTGTATAAAAGCTGCTTAGTTTAGCAGTTCACTTTACAGTTGGCTTTTCAGTCTTCATTCAAACGTTAAAGGCCTATACCTGTTTTTTTCCTCTGCTGAATACATTTTAAAAGCAGACGTTTGTGGAAAAAAGACCTGTGTACCTAACTGTGTACCTAACTCTGAAGCTGTTTATCGATGGAACTAGCAGCTAGTTGTTAACATTACTCCTTCAAAGTTGTGAAACACTACTCTCTGTTTCATTGTTTGTTAACCAAAAAAATAAATAAATATGGTGTTGGGCATTTAACACTTCTGGACATGTCAATGTTGATTTTTGTTAAATACATTGCAAAATAAAACTGTAAACAAGATATTTGTCAGAAAAACTACAAGGAGATGTTTCACCAATATATATATATATATATATGCAAATCAAACCTCCCGTACAGCTCCAATTCAGAACATCCCTATTGTTCAATGATGAACGTCTACAGTATGCATGGCCCGCTGCAATGGCATTACAAGCTCGGTGTTTGACATCTAAAAATGGCAGAGGTATTTTTATGAAAGTACATATCTAAAAAAAACATATAGGAGTGACAGAGAAAGCAACAAACACATTTAGAAAAGAATAAAACAAAGTTCCAACTCAGAAATTTGGCCCAAAACATGCAAAACGTAAATTGGCCATAAATATTTACATTGATACACTTTACGGGAAAGGAAACCAGCACAACAATAAAAAGGAATATCCACATGAGGTGAAAGGATCTCAATTTGGAAAAACGATCTAAGACCTAACTGTTTCTAGCCGTGAGTACGGAGACGGTTGTACGAGGTGATTTTGCCGATTGATAGCATGCGCCACTGTTAGCATAACTTAGCCACATTAGCTCACCTTCATAGTCCCCTTTTATCTGCTTCTTTCCTCTACGTTTGGGGCTTTTTACTTCAGAATCATTTCACAAACTCTTTTTAGATGTCTTCACTGTGTGCAACGCAGAGGCCCATTAATTATGTTTCCGCCAGGGACCGCCCAATAAATACAGAGTGATATTTGTAATGAAAACAGTAGTAAAACAGGCGAGTGTATCCGAGTCAAGCCGTGTGCGTCTTAATCCGTGCTGGGCTGAAATGTTCTACGTGGAAATAGGGTAAAAGATTGTTTCCGTCGACCTTAGTTTCATATACTATCCCATCTTTACGACCTAATTGTTTCAACATAAAACATAAAACTATTGGGGGGAAAGATAACATATGTAAATAACCGTTCGCAAAAACCCCACCCCCTTAGCAACTGTTAGCTAGCTCCATCAAGTAGTGGATTTTAACCATAATTTAACCATATTTTCCTTTGTTATTTTCACTTTTTTTCCCCACCCTATTTTATATAGTGGAGCTGTCTCCAAAAAACCCTTCAAATTGCTAACACCGCTGAGCTTCGTTAGCCAAAAATGAACACTATGGGGCGCCCTCTGTCCATTGCTATTTAACTGTCTATGAGTTTAACACATGTCCTAACGGGGGAGAAGTGTGTAGATATATGCAGCAGGGGAACTTACGTAAAATATGCAACGAAGGGGACACTGCAACTATCGAGACTCATGTGACATTTGAAAAAATCTCTAAGCTACCTTTAATGCAACAGGCAGTCGTGTTGACTAGTCACGCTCTTGCACTACCGGATAAGTTCTCTTCTTATGATAGTCGAGTATTGTAAACATTTGAGCGTTATTGTTAAGTTAGCTAGCGGCTCACAGACCTCTGCTAGTATGACTGCAGTGGCTCTGTCTCCCCCGCAAAACAAATCCACCCATGGCTGAAATATCAAGGCTCAGCTAAGAGCAACTAAACATTTCCTGTGGCACGTAAAAAGTCAACGAGCAGACATTCCAGCGACAGAAACGGCTTTTTGCAACGATGTCCAGCAACTACAGCTCATGAAACTCTTCATAAACAAGCGAGGGAGGTCTACTTGGTTTTTTTTCAGCTTTCAAAGGAGACTATTTTCTAAGGCAGGAGATCTGGAGGATGACTAATAGCAGCAGTTGCTATGAGGTGTGATTGGACAATGACCGTTTTGGGGTGGGTTTTGCGAAAGGTCAAACAAGGACTTGTTTTGTGGCTCAACGGGAAATCTTTCATTGTGTTTTGCAAACAATAAAACAATATTCTGCAGATAGGCTTCCGAAATGCTAAAAACGGTACAGAAGAATAATATTTTCCATCACGTAGATATTCCTTTTCTTTGCGGTGAAAAACAGCTCATAAACTGGTAGTGTTTCAACATCCGGATAACTTTACTTTTACAAAGACAGCCCACCCCTCGCCCCAACACAAAGATTTAAAAACTGAACTCCGCTGATCCAGCCGTTCATACTGTATAAAAAAAACACGAGAAATCAAGACACAAATGTTTTTTGTTTGTTTTTCCCCGTTTGTGGTTGAACCAACAAGCGCCGCCCCGTCTCCACGCAGAAGCAAGGCAGTCGTCAAAAAACAAGGCGATTTGTGGTGATCCGCGCGTACAGAGGTTTGATCAGACTAAAGCATTCAAGTCTTCTGAGGTATTGGTCCAAGCTCTTACAGCGACAATGGCAAATGTCTCGGATTATGTTTCCACGTACAAACTTTGGTGATTTTTCCTTTTTTTGTGTTGTTGTCATAAATTCGCCCAATTTCAGGCTTAAGAACTGTCCATTCGGTCTATACAGTTCGATGGAGTTTCACGAAGCGAAGCTCACATATGACAATGAACCAGAAGCTGCCACGTCTCAATTTTGTCTTTGTGGCCTGTGGAGTTGTGAAACCCGGCAGCAGGTCGTGTCTCTGACATGGCAACCGCTCTAGTGTCCTTTTCCAAACTGGCAACGCTCCCAAGTCGTTTCTGAACAAAATGGTACGTTTTTTCTTGTATGAAGATGGACAGAAATGGCTACAGGTTTGTACCTAGGACCTTTGAACCTAGGGCCTGTTCAGTTTTTAATTTGTGTCGCAACTAAGACCTGGCAACCTTTTGAAATCCTCTTGCAAACAGGCAACGCACCAAGCCCCGTTTCTTAGCCACAGATCGACAAAATAGGTACGTTTTCGTATGAAGATGGAGAGAAATGGCTACCATTTTGTACCTAAGACCTCTTGTGCCTATAGTTTAGGGTTCATTTTGTGTCGCAACTAAGACCTGGCAACCTTTTGGAGTCTACTTCCCAACTGGCGACGCACCAAGACCTGTTTTTAGCCACAGATGGGCAAAATTGTAGTAGTTGAAAGTATTTGTAAGAAGATGGAGAGTTTGACACGGGGCTAGCTGAAAGAACTCCCAAAGAGAGTAAAAAAAGTTCAGCCCTCGCGAGTCGGACATGGCAACGGCCCCGGTTTCTCTTCAGTTCTGGCAACCCCTCAACAACGAAAATGTGGTCCGTTTTTTTTTTTTTTTTTTTTTGGTAAGAGAAAGGTTCGGGGGAGGGGGGCAAATGGGTTACTGTCCGGGTACGTAGGGCCAGCTGATGGAACTCCCGGAGAGCTGCATGTCGCGGATGAGCGTCTCGATGGGCGTCTTCCCGACCAGGCGCATGAAGAAGAGCTGCGAGATGAGGCTGGCGGGCACGGCACGGAGGGCGGGCAGGCGCAGCAGCAGGCGGCCGAAGCGCTGCGGCTGGCTCGGGTACTGCATGCGCTCGTACTCGGTCAGAGCCACCTGGGCCTTCTCCTGCAGGGACTCCACGTGCACCGGGTCCGTGAGGCCGCACGCGTCTGAAAGAGGAGAGCCAACATTTGATCAGTCACAGGAAGGTGGTGCCATGTCATTGATGCTCTGTTGTTTTTAAGGTGAAACCAAAGGCAAATTTCTCTCTCAATATAAACATATTAAATTCATCTCACCTCATCTCTAAAGTGATGGTGGTGCTGAAGCCATACCAGTTGAGGAACCACTGAAATAAGAATATTTGACCTAAAAGACTTATCAGCCAGTGGTGTCTTCGAAGACGGAATACTTTTCAGTGAATTAATCCAAAATCATGTACTGTATGTATGGACAGTAAGGATGAGAGACTGAGCTGGATTACAAATTGGCCTTGAGAGCCCTCTGCTGGCAGTCGTAGGAATGACATGTGAAAAAACTGTGAAGACAAGCTTTCTAACTAACAAGTTGATGGTGCCGTGATGAACACATTGAGCACAGAACTGCCCAGAAGAGTTTGAAGATGATTTAACAACTTAATCTCTTAACTCCCACCTGAACTGAATTTTCTCCAGTTCATCTTTACCCAAATCTAAAAGGTTAAAACCAATAGGCCACTGTAACGCCCAATTTGAAAGCTAATACCAACAAAACTCATCTAAACAAATCTTTTTCCTTGCGTTGTTGCCGTGTTGTCGTCACTTTTTTGACTTTTTATTTTCATCGCGCTTTTGTTGCGTTTACGTCACACATCGTTTTTGTGTCAAATTTTTGTCACTTTTCTATAGCGCTTTTGTGGCTTTTTGTGTTTCGTGTCACATTTTTGGCACTTTTCCATCACGTTTTTGTCGCTCTTTTGTTGCATTTTCATCATCGTTATCGTTTCATTTTTGTTGCAATTTTGACACTTTTTGATGACACTTTTTTTTTTAAAGAAGCTTTTAGATTTGGGTAAAGCCAGGCAGCTCGGTTCTGGTGGGGTTAAAGGGGGGTATTGTGCTTTTTTCAATCACATAGCACCAGTCTATAGCATACTACAATGATGACGTAACCTTCTGTTGGTCTGTATATGCAGTAAATTAAAATAACTGCCTTGAATAAAATTGCTCTCTCAAAATGGCTGTACTGAACGTCTTGAAATAGGCCTCTGTCTCTTTAAGAAGCTTTCCGACACGCCCCCTTCAGCACACTGCTGTGGCATCTAAACAACACTACTGTGAGGGGAGGGGACTCTGCTGAGCTGAGGAGCAGTGGTTGGTGGCTTGGCTGGTGACAAAGGTCCAGAGGTCAGGGGGGCGTTCCTAGGAGGACTGAGGCATAGCTACACCTAAAATGGCTGCCGTCTAAGTTTTTACTGATTACTCAAAAATATGTGAATGAGCCAAGGCAACACTCCAGGCATGTGTTTAATGAGGGAATGACATAATAACATGATATAAAGCTTGAAAAAGTCGATTTACATAATACCCCCCCTTTAAGAGGTTAAAGCAGTACTAAGTATCTCATGCCCCTAGAGGCCATAAACGCCACTGCAGGTGTTGTAGCATGTTGTGGTTTTTTTCTGTGAGAGTAAATACTACGCTGACAGAAAAGACAAAAGGAGAGAGGGATATTGTACATCCAATTACACAATGGAGATCATTTTTTTCACTCAAACTTGGCTGTAAATATTGTTTAAGTGGCGCTAGCCCACAGTTAGCTTTGCCCATTAGCCCGTTAGCTTCTGCTTCGTGATTCCATTAGTGTGTATTGGTGACTCCGAACCAGTGCAGGCAAAGTTGCAATTGTGGTTTTCTGGCCAGAGACACCAGGGGGAGATGAAAGACCCCCCAATCATCCCATTAACACCAGAGGGACTACAAAAAGGGTTTATTAAGGTAAACAAGTTACTTAGTATTGCTTTAAGGCAGTTTCATGTTCCGTCTATTGCGAAACATAATCCAGGAAGTACCGATTGGAACCCTTCAGAAGCAGAACAAAAGTCAAAAATATTATTCTGGGTATGTTTTGATTAAAAAAAAACATTAAAACTGTTTGAAACCCTATATGAGTTGATTTGTACATCTGAAATGAATTGTTTGTATTTGTTTCCAAATTTATCAAACGGCGGTAAACACCTCATGGTCGGACCGCTCTATGTTTTGAAGTTTTTTCGGTGTCGAAGCTGCCTGAAGTGAACACTGAACTGGCGTTACTCAACAGTGTGGGCCGGTTATGTAAACAGTCGTGACGGAGCCATCGCCGGCTTTACTATTTCTGTCAAGCTCACACATATTTAAAAAATAAATCAAGTCAAGAAAATAAATGGTCTTGAAGTGTTGCAGGTTAACTACCACGAAGGCCAAGTGTTCCTCCTCAGGGCATTCCCTTAAAGATGCCAGAAGATGGTGCCAAAATGGACAAATGCTGCACTAATGGCCAGTGCCGACTGCACATGGAACCGTTCCAATCTGACCCCTTTTTCATCAGAGAGACACAAACGACCCTGGTTTGTCCCAGATTTCACACATGAGGGAGAATCCGACCATTGATTTTCCAACGCTTTGTTTGGGTGCGCAATTAACTGATAATAAACTAGGCAACTTCGCAACTTCCTAACGGACCCTTTGGTAAATGGCGACGTGAAAACTGGGTGTTCAGAGGAGCGAGTAGTTTGTGGAGTTTTGTGGTTAATGTATTCTTTATAATGAGGACAAACAGCCACACAATTCTGTTTTATCTTTCTCTGTGTACGAATGTTCAACGACTTCAGCCTTCTAATAAGCAGATGCAAGACAAGTGAGATTTAAGGGTGTACCAAATGCTTATCACAAGTAGGGCTGGGCGATAATGACAAAAATGAATATCTCAATATTTTGGGGAACTTTCTTGACAACAGTGATGAGCAATATTTTTTGCAAACCATCAGAAATATGTAAACAATCTGCTACAAACATCTTGATTCACATTGCTTTGTTTCTCAAAAAGATATTTGTCATGAACACCCCCTTCCGCCGCACACCATTTTTTCCCCACTTTTTTTCTTGCGTGCGCTCAGTCAAGCAAATGTTGGAGTACTTCAACAATATTACTGCGCAGACGTCAAAGTACTCCAGGTGTTATTACGTCTCACAATGTAGTACCCTTTTTATCCGCTGAGAAAATTGATAATTAATTTTGTGTGACTAGACTTGGATCGGATCGTGTAAAGGCTCACATAACTGTATTTAAATAGGGAAAATGTGGAAGAGCTTGGTAGCTTCTAACTTCACCGCAGTTTGGAGCTATATTGCTGGAAGAGGCTAAAGGCTAACAACATTTGCGTGACTGAGCGCACGCACAAAGGCCAGAAAGGTACACATCAACTCATCTAAGCTAAGGTAAGAAGATATCTCAGTATGTAACGGTGGCCTGTTCCTTTAACCCAGAGCTGTAGTCCTCCTCACACGTACGGCCTCTTACCCGGGGAGAAGAGCGCGATGGCCTTGAGGCAGCTGTACTCCGCAGAGTCCACCTGTAGTCGGGTCAGCTTGTCCACCTGGTCCTGGAACACTCGGACCTGGTCCATGAAGGACACCACTCGCTCCGCAGACATGGGGGACGAGTGGAAGCCTGCGGCGGCTAACAGCGGGGCCATGTGCAGGGGCAGGGCCGACTGAGCTGCGTTCAGGATAAACAGTTCACTCCAGCTCAGACGCAGCAGAGACACCTGCGGAACACAGCAGTCCATCGGTTACATTGCCAGGTGGAATGAAAACATCATTTTCAGTTTGTAACGCAAGCATATTTCTCCTGTCTTTAGCTGGGCTGTCTTCCAGTAAGAAATGTCTTATACACAGTACTAAATGTGTCAATATTTCTGAATGAATAAGCGTGGGAAATGGCTTGTGGCGCAACCATCATAAATAAGCATCGTAAATGGTAAGTTTTTTTAATCTGACATAAAAACTAAGGCATTATGGGAGAAAACGAGCCAAAAAAAAAAAACCTCAATAATGACCACTGAATGAAAATCTATGTCTTTCATAATGAAAGCAGATATTATGGCTACACCGTGATGCATATAAGAGTCTACCATGTACAACCTAATGGTGAATGGTCTGCACTTACATAGCGCTTCTCTACCTTCATTAGGTTACAGCAAGGAACCACTCACCCATTCATACACCAATGTAAGCAGACACTGGAGGCAAGGAGGGTGAAGTGTCTTGCCCAAGGACACAACGACAGTCGGTACCTTCAGGAGCTAGGATTCGAACTCCTGACCTTCTGATCATGAGACAATCCGCTCTACCATCTGCGCCACCGATGGTACTAAGAAATACCATCAGGACTAAACCCAGTCAAAACTTGGGCTGACGTGAATCAACTCTGAACTTTATTACCTGATGTAAACTAGAAATAAACCACCACTTAAATGGCTCTAAACCAAAAGAATGGCAAAAACAAGAGGAGCCTGTGTACCAACTGTAAAAAAACACTCATGTTCAGAACTGACAGTAGACCAAGGATCTTCAGTGCCACCAGGCCTTGCACTACAGCAGCACACATTTCATTATTGATACAACTACCAAACGCAATCGGCTGCAGGAGTAGAAACACATTATGGCCTTACCCTGAATAACATTGAAGACCCTTGGAGTAGATTAAACATACAAGTAGGGCTGCACAATTAATCGAAATCGCAATCTCTACTTTGGTCAATCCCAATAATCGTCGTGGGACTTTATAAATCGACAGGTTTACAGCCATTTCTTTGGCACAAACAGTAGTTTGGGAGTTTGGACGAGACAATGGAAGACTTTTGTGCGTTAAATGAGACTTGATGGAACACATTCGTTTTTGTTTGAGCTGAGTTTGAATAAAAGATGTGTCTAATTTTATGCACCAGCAAGATGTATTTCATTTATTATGGAAAAAAAAATAGAATCGAAAATCGAGATCGATCAATATGGGGGAAATAATTGTGATTAGGTTTTTTTCCAAAATCGCACAGCCCTAATACCAAGTATATTTCATGTGTGCTTTGTACCTTTGTCAGGAGCATAAGGATTAAAGGGATATTTCAAGATTTTTGACATTGGGGCCTCATTTCCTAGTTATCCAGAGTGTTGTTGATTTCTGGAGATTATATATATATTTTTTTTAATTCATGCAGTCCTCATTATTTGAAGAGTATAGTGGTGCTATACTAGTGTTAGGCTAGCACATGTCTACGGTAACAGCTAGCCTGCATTAAAAACAGTCTGACCCACTCCACAGTGCACCTGAGGTAAATCACTTATAACACCAGACTAACCATATAAATGTCTGTGTCGATAGAATAATTTTAACCAATTTACATTTAAAATAACTTATATTTGAGCAGCATCGGCTTCGTGGCTGTAAGCTACGACGCGGCGGAGTGATCTGCGAGAAAATTGTTCCTCAAAATGCGGTAATTCATGTGATACAAGGTCAGTTATATTTCAAAATTACTCTATCGACACAGACATTTATATGGTTAGTCTGGTGTTATAAGTGATTTACCTCAGGTGCACTGTGGAGTGGGTCAGACTGTTTTTAATGCAGGCTAACTGATACCATAGAAATGCTTTAGCCTTTCCCTAGCCTAGCGCCACTAGACTCCTCATGAATTTAAAATATATATATATATCTCCAGAAATCAACAACACTCTGGATAACTAGGAAATGAGGCCCATTGTCAAAAATCCTGAAATATCCCTTTAACCTAAATATAAAATGTCTAAGGTTGACTGGAAAATGGGAGCCTCTCATTCTCCAATAAACTCTCAAGGCCACTGAAGTGTTCTCGCTCCATTAGGAAATTTTGACGGTGAACAGTACAATCGAGATTCCTTTGAGTAAGTTTGTTTGCTAACACGGTGTGAAATGCACAACGAGCAAATAGCCAAATGAGCTACTGTATATGTGGCTGTATGTGGCTCTAAAACCAGACACAGAAAAGCTGAGGACTCAAAGAAACTCTCACCTGGTCGGAGACTGGCAGTTCGGGGAAGTAGGGGATGTTCCTGGCCCACTCCACGATGCTGAAGAGGAGCCGCGCGGCCAGCTCGCAGATGTTGTCTATCCCCATGGCGTTGTCGGGCCCGGTCTGCTGCCCGTACTGGTGCCGTATCTGCTGTTGGGGTACGGCTCGGCTCGCAGGAGCTGAGAGATGAGCTCGGAGACGGGCTGACCCCCGCCGCCCCCGCCGTTGTTGTTGTTATTGTAGAACTCGCCTCCGCCCAGACCGCTGGCGCCCCCTATCGGAGTGATGGAGGGACTGAGGCTGGCCTGAGTGGGGATGCGGCCGCGTTGGACTGCTGTGGTTAGGGTTGGGGGCACAGGGGAAGGACGGGGGAGGAGGGGGAGACGATAGAGGGAGGAACAAGTTAAAAATTGAGTTTTAGCAGAGATTTGTTTTGTTCAATGCAAGTATTCAACAGGCCTAAGTGCCCTGGAATTTAAAATGAACAAATCATGCATAATTGTGGATTATCACCCTGCTTTTGGCCGTCTCTGTACTGATTGTATGTGAATGGAAACATTTCAAAATGAAAGGCTACTCTTTTAAGCATCTCCTATGTTGCCTTGTGTGCCCCCCTCTAAGAGTACGGGGAATTGACCTTTGGAAATGGCACGCTACAGAATCGATGATTCCCTGAATAACAGATTATTGTCATTAGAACTAATCAGGTGATGGGTTATGAACTTTAATAACGTTTAGGGTACTTCCGTGCTCTGTCTATTACGCAACACAATCCGTGAAATACTGATCAGTAGGGTTGGACTATATGGCAAAAAAAATGAATAACATTTTTTTTGGATATGACCGTGTATATTACTATACCCCAGTAAAATTGCTGCGTAATCAATGCATGAAAGTCCTCCCAATCAAAACTTGATCAAGAGTGACAATATAATGTCTGCATATATTATTTTATCAGCCAATAAACCCCGTACATGCCGGGGCGCGGATTTCATTGTAGTTTTATCATAAGCCGATTACAGTGGACTATTCTCTAAACAAACATGGAAAGGCTTGTTAGGAGCAACGCTGAGCACGTGAACGATCCCAGGAGAGGAAAAACAACTAATTTGGGAACAGGAGTTGAAAGGAGATGAAAGGAATTTGTCTAACTATGGACTTCTGACAACTTTCTTCAATAATAGGTCATGTCTAGACAGACTTTACTTTCTCATAATTTCTATTCAATTTAATTTTTCATAATAAATAAATATAGCTGAATCTTGAACACCTCCACAAACTCCAAAACTAGATTCTGTTTCTGCCAAAGAAATGGCTGTAAACCTGATGATTATAAAGTCCATGACGATAATTGAGATTGACCAAAGTAAGGTAAGGTAAGGTTCACTTTATTGTCCCCGTAGAGAAATTTGTCCACTGCATTTGACCTATCCTTTGATTTCCTTGGGGCAACCCATAAGGGGCAGTGCCGCGCCCGGTGACCCATCTCCAGATGTGGAGCCAGGCTGCTGGTCAATTAGCCTGGAAAAATCCAGACTCACCACTAGGGCTGGGGAAAAAATCGATTTGATTTAAAAATCGAGTTGGTAGGTCAAATTGATTCATATTTTCAAAAAATATATATATATATTTTTTTTTAGCTCTCTGCCACCCTCTCTGTTGTATAAATGTGCCAAGAAGAGAACAGAGCCCACCTCAGGGTTTTTTTTTATTAGCTCAATCGAAATACAGCAATAGCCTGCCTTTGCTATGCCCAATCACGTCAGACCTTGGAAGCTAAGCAGGGAAGGGCCTGGTCGGTACTTGGATGGGAGACCGTTTGGTAACACCAGGAAGCCTGGCGAATGCAGTGTGTGAGTGGTTGGTGGTGGTCGGAGGGGCCGATGGCACTGACCAGTTGCCTCGTTTCCGTCAATCTACCCCAGGGCAGCTGTGGCTACAACAGTAGCGTACAACAGTGACAGTGTAGCGCTTTGAGAAACTTGGCAATATAGGCTTGTAAAGCGCATTACAAGTGCAAGGCATCATTATCATTATTAATACAGTATAAATTATTTGGATGTTTAACAATCTTTGTTGCACACTGCACAGTGACTTTTCAGTTAGAGAAAGGGTTGCCTTTGCAATTTTGTTTATGTTGATTCACTTTCATTAAATACAATAAATATATATATTTTAAATATATTTACAGTTTGCCGTTATTTTGTTTAGAATGGGGAAGAAGAAAAAATCGAATCAAATCGTGAATCGAGTTTTTTATTTTAAAAAATCACAGAATTTTTGGGGGCGGAAATCGCCCAGCTCTACTCACCACTGTACCAGCGAGTGAGTCTCGTCACCGCAGCATCAATTGACCTTTCGCAAAGCCCCGCCCCCCTTAGTTACTGTTGCTACGCCCGACAATTCATGGTAAAATACGAGCAGCGCAACAGATTGCCATGCCTGTCAGTGACCTTTTTGGAGCAATACCTCTACGATATTCTCCAGATTGAGGCAAAAGGGGTTACAGTATGCAGTGGAGGGATATATTCAAGAACTATCCAACGAAGGATATAGGGCTATTGACAGTTACAGCAAACAGACAGGTCTCCAGAAATATCAGAACCTTCTGATCTCTTCCTTAAATGCAACAGCACAGCCTTGTGGACCAGTCGTGCTCTTGCACTGCCCGGTAAGCACCCTGTTATGTTTGAAATATTTCTAAAAATAGGAAAATTTCTCCGTGCATTTCTCCGGTGCGCTAAAGTTAGCTAACGCTAGCTAACCCTACAGGTGCCACAATGACAATCAGCTACAGCCAGTTATAAGGGCCGTGAAAAAAATACACAGTACTTTTATCAAAAGGGAGGCAAAAACATGTGAGACTGTAGGCTTGTAAAAGTTCACCGCCGTTAAAGTTACAGCTCCAGTGCCAGTTTGTGTAACATTATGTGACTGTCAGTAGCTACGATGTTAGCATGCTAAGGTGTTAGCCTAACTATAGGCTCTTGCCTTACCTTAGAGCAGACATTTGCTTGTTTATTTTGGAGACATTTAGCTGGGCGTAGGCCGTCCACATTGTTTGATCCATTGTAGGCAGTGCTCAGGTTGTGTTTTCGCTTTGGGAAGGGGAATAACTGGACTCTCCCTGACACACTCTTGTGGTACCTAGTGTCCAATTTACATCCTCCATAGGCAGATTGCTTCACCATTATGCTTCTTCTTCTTTGTCTGGTGGGTTTTTGGTGGTTAGCAGTAAAAAAAAAAAAGTGCATCTGCTCATTGCTCATTGCTGGTATGTCCCATTGTTTTGCATTGGAGGTCTGCGGCATGACGGACCTAGCTTCATAGTAACGGTTGCTAGGATGTCTGATTGGACAATTACCGGTTTGGGGCATGGTTTTCCCACAGCGGTACATAGGCAAGCAAACAGGAAGCGGAGTAAACCAATCAGCAAGGGCGGGCCGTTGATGCGGCATTATTAGTGCTTTTGGAGACACAGGGAGAACATGCAAACTCCACACAGAAAGGCCCCGTCCAGGTGGGAATCGAACCCGGGACCTTCTAGCTGTGAAGCACAAGCACCAGATGTAGGAGTTGCGATTTTCGATTATATTGTGATTAATTTCCCAGCTCTACAAGCGACTTCCTTTAATGCTGTCCCTGGACCGACAGGCATCAAAACTTGGCCTCTAAAGATATAATATTCTTTTCATTACCTGCCCCCCCCCCCCATACCATACTGGTAGCTAGCGGTTCTAGGGCTTTAATTTTTTTGTTATGCAACAAAAATGCCAGGGTTAAGGCATCTGAAAGACTTTAAAAAGCCAAAATAAAGCATCCTATAGAACCTTTACATAACACAAAAGGATGAGCTAGGTCCTGTGGGATAATCACTACAATCTATTTGAGTCCATTTTGATTATCCAATTAAAGATTAATATTCTATTCATTCTAAAAGCCAGAGACAGAATCCTCCTTTGGGCAGAACATAATGCTTTCCTAATGACAATCACCCCGAGAACTTCTTCCCCTCCGCGTTCTGAATCTTTGAAACGCCCTTGAAACAAAGAAAGGCTCGCACATGAAGCCTTCGAAGAATTACCCGCGACGAATAGCATTACAGACCGACAACCGGGGGCCGATATATTCATTTGAGAGGCCATGAATTGAAACGCCGCCACGTCTGGCCTGATAATTCGCCCTTGAGGAAGAAGACGAGGGAAAGAGCGCGAGCCATTATCAGGAATGCAGCTCCGAATCTCCCCGTGACCTCTGGCCTTTCAGCCTGTGGAGGAGGCGGTCTGACCGGGCGGCTGGTCTTCGGGGAGCTGTAGCGTTCCCCCCCATTAGAATGCTCCGCGGTGATAATGGAGGACGAAGACGGGCAAACGGCTATAAATCAGCGAGCGCTCGGAGCGGGGAGATAACGCGGGTTTAGGGGAAAGGTGCAAAGGGGTCGTAAAGAGTTTGCATTGTGGGATGGATCGTTTGTACGAAAAGAGAAGGTCGACAATAAAATCATCTGTGTGGTCGTATTTAGTTCATAGTCATAAAAATACCACAGTGAGCTATACGCACAGCTTCCTCACCCTGTAGTTTAGAGCGCTGTGATTTACAGCTCGATTTGAAAACTTAAATCTGACATTAAATCACAATGGCAATTCATAGATAGATAGATAGATAGATAGATAGATACTGTATTAATCCCAGCGAGGGGCAATTCGGTTATCCTTCAGTAGCAAACAGCAGATAAAAGACAATACATATAAATATAATAAAAGTACTTGCCCGAAGTTAAACCCCCACACAGCAGCAGAAAAAGTGCACTGTTCAGCCCTTGTCCACAATGAAGCCACTTTTTTGTTTTGAAACAGAATGCACCATTTGAGTTTACGATACGTATCGTGGTTCAAATGCACCTCGATAGTGTCCATAATACAAGTTATATTCGGAATTTTATGAAAAAAGGAGCTTCTACTGTAGGTCCACAAAATGGAGGTTTTATTATGCTCAATAAGCTCAGTGCACAATTTAAGCCTTTTATTGCAGTGGTTAGAGAGCATGTTGTGAGACGTTCTGAATCAAGACTATGGTTAGTCAGGCATATTTGCGTATCACGATACAGGGGCCTCGCATGCATTCCGTAACGATATATTACCGATATTATCCCACTGGATATGACCGTGTATATTACTATAACCCAGTAAAATTGCTGCATAATCAATGCATTAAGTCCTCCCAATCAAAACTTGATCAGCAGTGACAATATAATCAGAATCAGGACGTCAGCAGCACGTCAGTGGTGCTGACGTGCAACACAAAACATATAACACCGAATCTAGATAAAATAAGCTAAAAACTTTAAGTGTAAACTATAAGGCTGTAGGGGCATGCATGGCGCAGATGTAGAGCGGGTCGTCTCATGATCGGAAGGTCGGGGGTTCGAATCCCGCCTCCTGAAGGTGCACATTGTCATTGTGTCCTTGGGCAAGACACTTCACCCACATTGCCTCCAGTGTCTGCATACACTGGTAGCCCCCTAGGAGAGACCAACAGGCCCGGTTGAACCGTGAGGCCCCACGACCCGGCAACGGACAAGTGGAAGAAAATGAATGAATGAATGAATGGTGGTAAGACGACAACAATTGACATAGAACAACAGCGGGCTTGTATTTACAGATGTGTAGGTATGTAAAGTGATATAAAGTGATATACTATGTCTGCATATATTATTTTATCAGCCAATAAACACCGTACACGCCGGGGCGCGGATTTCATTGTAGTTTTATCATAAGCCGATTACAGTGGACTATTCTCTAAACAAACATGGAATGGCTTGTTAGGAGCAACGCTGAGCACGTGAACGATCCCAGGAGAGGAAAACAACTAATTTGGGAACAGGAGTTGAAAGGAGATGAAAGGAATTTGTCTAACTATGGACTTCTGACAACTTTCTTCAATAAGAGGTCATGTCTAGACGGACTTTACTTTGAGGGAGCATTACATCGCTAACTACCTTGTCCTCTTTAGCTAGGCTACTGGTTGTTTATTAAAAGTGTCTGCGTACACTGGTGTATGAATGAGAGCATGAACGGGTGACTGGTTCCTTGCTGTAAAGCACTTTGAGTGCCTAATGTAGGTGGAAAAGTGCTGCATAAGTTGAAACCATTTACAATTACCAAGATAGAATGCGAGGGGAATGCCATTCATTCAGTAAAAGGGAAACCTCAGTGGAGCACTGCTGCTGGTGCTCCGGTACTCATCAAAACGTAATTTAAGTTGCATTGTTATTTCTGACCGGATCGTTTTTCTGACAGTTTATACAGATTTATACCTAAAAACGGGCTCTGAGGGCATTTAAAGCAGTACTAAGTAAATCGTGCACCCTAGAGGCCATAAGCGGCACTGCAGGTGTTGTAGCATGTTGCGGTTTTTTACTCATTAATTGTCTGTGAGAGTAAATACTACGCTGACAGAAAGACAAAGGGAGAGAGGGATATTGTACATCCAATTACACAATGGAGATCACTTTTTCACTCAAACTTGGCTGTGGTGCTAGCCCGCAGTTAGCTTTGCCCATTAGCCCGTTAGCTTCTTCTTCATGATTTCATTAGTGTGTATTGGTGACTCCGACCCGGTGGCAGTCAAGTTGTAATTGTGGTTTTCTGGCCAGAGACACCAGGGGGAGATGAAAGACCCCCAATCATCCCATTAACACTTGTATTACCCCCAGAGGGACTACGGAAAGGATTTATTAAGGTAAACAAGTTACTTAGTACTGCTTTAATAGAACCATAGGTCTGGTCTTAATATGTTAAATTAAAGAGTAAAGCTGCATTTCCTACTTTTGATACCAAACAAATCATCCCCTTCTTAGAGTTTTAAAAAGGCAAGGCAAGGCAAGGCAATTTTATTTATACCGCGCATTTCATACACATGTATAAACGTGTCATAAACATGTATAGTGATTATCTTTGCACTTTTATTTGATCAAAAATAAGATTTTCTTCACCATTTTCTTCAACAAACTTGTTCTGATCCTGTTGGGCAGGTTAGCATGTTTGCCCGTGGCTAACTTAGATGAAAGTGTGTGCCCTTTGCTGGCGTTTTGCACAGCTACATTTAATAATAATCCTAAAGGCCTTGTTTATTTGAAGTCGAATGAAATTTGTTGAAGGCTCCTTCAGTGTTTTGTAAATGTATGTAGATTGCAGGCTAGCTGTCGTTAGCATTACTGTTATTAGCTAAAGCTCCAATTAGCTCCCTTTAAGTTATGAAATGTGCTTATAAACGTTAAACGTTAAAACATGAAAAAATGTGTTAAAGAGTTTTCAATTTCAATACTTAAAAATTCAATTTCAATACTTAAAAAAAAAAAAGGTACAGGTGTATTTCTAGAAAAAATTAAGTTTGGTTCTGGTTGCCGACAACCCTGTCAATTTACGTGCAACCCAAATTTATTTTATGAGCTTGAGAAATGCTACTGTGTTCCAAGTATGCACAGAAAATCCAAATACAGCGATATATTCCCCTTTTCCAGGATGAAATGTAGTCCTTGCGCACAAATGTCAGCCATAGAAGCTTCTCCGTTATAGCGCCATAACCGCGTGTGTATTTTGTTTACCTTTTTCAATATTAGCCAAGTTACAGCGAGTTTCTACAAAGTTTTCTTTTTTTTTTTTTTTTTAATTCACCGGATCTTCTCCCTTGCCGCCTGACTTCCTGTCTGCCTCCATCCAACCAACAGGAATCAAACTCTTTTTTTTTGGCCTTGAGGTGGTTTTTTGATATCGTTGTGGACAAGATATAATTTATGTTACGATCAGCTCATTTGTCCATTGTCAATTATATCGTGAAATATATCGTTATCATGATATTTCTTTTTTATATCGTGATATAGTATTCAGGCCATATCGCCCTGCCCTTAACACACACACAGGCTATGCATTTTACAACAGAACGTGCTACGGCTTTGGTAACCTATATCCCAAAACAGTACTTATAAAAAATAAGCATAGGATCATAAAAATGACCAGTGAATGAATCAACTAAACAATTTGTGCAACAACATCTTTTTATTATTATTACTGTCTTTTTTATTTCTAATTGTGTTATGGTAATTCCATTCCATACATTTTCCCCCAAAGAGAAGTAAACAAAAAAGCCAAACAATACTCAAAAGGTGGAATATCATTTAGTACCTTTACAAAATGATTTCACTTCTTCTATTGTTTGACATACAGTAGCCCTAGAATGGTTTTCCGCCATTTATTCGCCGTTCAGTCTATGAACCCCACCTCCCCAGCGTGTTGTCTTAATGCCTTAACCACTTCCCTGTCATTTGTCTTCAATAGATTTGTATTGATTGCTGGCTTACAAGGCTCGGCTAAAACCCCCGTATTGGCGCGTGGCAGATCGGCAGCAGATGTTTTCTCCGGCTCTAACCCGGTTTATAGGGCGCAGCGCCACAGGTGTCTTAGCCGTGGATTCTCCCTCTGCCTGTCACTGCGGTTGCCTCTGACTCACTGACGACTGCAGTCAGTGTATTAACGCACTAATACCCGGCACTGATCTGACACACATGACTGGCTTAGACGAGATAGGGCCGCGGCAGGATGTCAGCCCATTGGTCTTATCGGGTCCCTGTATACGCTGGGGCGGGATTTGAGTGAAACGGCCTTTGATAAGAAAAAATACACTTAAGGGTCCTGTGTTATGCTTTATTTGGGCTTTGGAAACAAACTCCGGACGCCTACGCTTTTGTATGATGAAAGAAATATGTCCAGTGCTTATCCCGTGTGGCCTCCTGACAATATGAATACACGTGTAATGGTTTCTTTCATAAATACACATCTAGAAATTATTCATGACAATGCAATGTACAAATGTTTGATGTGTCAGCAACCTTACGGGACCCTCCGGCATTACCTTTGAGGTCCCCCATCAGGCCCTGGACCAAAAAATCCAGGTGTTCATTGCCCTTTTTTTATGCATTGTTACCACGGATATACAGTATGCTAACATAAACATAAACTGTTTTTATGCTGGACACATTTGAAGATGGAAAAAGTCTCCCAAAAATAAAACTCCTTAGTATAGTATTATTAGGAATGCATGAGCTATTGTGTAACGTGTGTGCAGAGCAGTTATGTAAAGGAGGGAGCACTTTTGGACATAAATGTTCAGCACGAAAATTTCACAAAATTTCCAGAAGATCTGGGATATTCAAGCTCTATTCTCAGTTCTAATCCTCCTCTTTCCAAAGCAAAAAAAAATCTGCTATATTGGAAACATTTTGGCCGATATTCCTCCGGTTGTCTATATTTGCCATTATCGGTCGGGCCATTATCTGAAGAATTGACCTGATAAGCGGGTCATTTATTTACGCAGCGCATTTCCAGTGTTTTTCCATTTTAAAACACAGAATAAACACAGGGGTTTGACATGCAGCATTGTTGGGTACATGTTTTGAAAGCCGGAGAGTCAGACGCACTGACATTGTTTCGTGGACGTTAAAGAGCTGAACATAACTTCGCCTAACCTAAAGACCTGTTCCTACAGCGTACTAAACAGAAGGTCAAGAATAGAGGTTGACCGATATGGGTTTTTCTAAGGCCGATTTTGGGGAATTTTATTGGCCGATGCCAATATGCACAGCCAATATTTTCGACCAATATTTTTGGCCGATTTTTTCAAATGTCTGGTCTATAATCCTGTAAAAACATAAACACTTGACCACTCCAGCAGTGGCTGATTTTATTGTATTACTTTAGGTGATTCAATCATAGTTTCTGTCCCAGCTTTGATTAGTTGCCGTTAGCATTAGCATGCTGCCGTTACCATTAGCGTACTGTTGCTAGCCGCGGCATGTTGCGTGGTGATCAAAAATACAATTGTGGAGATTAAAACTAACTCAGCCATTGGATGCTCCAGGTTCTGTGCTTCAAAATGACATACAGCATGCGTCATGTCCATATTGACTGAGGTTTAGTGAAACTTGGATTTAACACAATTGTAGTTAACTAATTTTCATCGCAATGTTTCTCTGTTCCCCTGAGGCCTAGGACGTTGTGGGAGTATTCGTTTTAAAGCCATGACTTCACTCTTTCCAAGGCAAATAAGGTAGTCTCTATCACTTTCGGTCCAAAAGATCGCGGCGCTAGATTGGCTGATAGCCGATATTGTAATATCACCAATTATCGGCCCGATATATCGGTCGACCTCAAGTAAAGAAGTAGACTCTGTCCACCGTGAATGCTGTGAAGGATGTTGGCCAACCTTCCTTGAGTTTCATTCCTCCACTTTGAGTGAAAAAAGGACTTGAAGCATGTGTTTTATTTTGCAGACCTTGGAATATTCATCCGCTCTTGGGCCGACCCACAAAGCGCTCCAACGTGAGACATGAAAAGGCCCAGAATAACGAAACATGCTTTGGTGCTTGATTGTGAAAGTGATGCTGTGTCACTGCGTTCATCGTTAGTGTTTGTCGAGCTGTGACGTTGAGTAAAGTTACCTTCTTTGCGCATGCCCACGCGGAAACACTTCTTGAGCCGGCAGTACTGGCACTGGTTCCGGTGGTGCTGGTCGATCTGGCATTCTCGATTTGACCTGAGGAGGGGAAAAAAAACTTGTTATCTTGAAATTACGGAAAAAAAACGTTGAGAAAACAAATGGTCAACATCAACGCAAGAATTATTATTTTATTTTTTTGAATCAGCCTCATTTCACGGCTTTGGCAGCACACTTTTGAACCACTTTATTTCAGTGTATGCCGTCAATATAGGGAGAACTTTTTTCTTTCTTTTTTACAAAATCTTTTAGCATTCAGGACCTCTCCAAATGTACTTGAGAGTGTTTTAGACCGATGAAGCTTCAATTAGCTCCGGCAACCTTCAACTGCGCAATTTAACGCAATGCAAGGCTATGAATTTTGATGATAATTACGCCAAAACACTTGAGTCTCATGGAGATTTTCAAGTGTGGGATTGGAATCGTTTGTGGAAGTGCTTGAGAGAGACTGCGCTGCTTCAATATTGCATTGGGCGCCCTGTACATTTGCCATTAAGCTGCGGGCAATGTCACACTGTCACACAGACACAGATGGTTCTATAGATGGGAGTTATTTTAATCGCAAAGCATTTCAAGGTGCTACATAATCACTGGCTATTGTATGTGACTGCAGTGTTCATGTTTTATTATACTACATTGTTATAAGATGTTGGACGGGCAAACATTTAAAGGAATAGGCCACCGTTTTACATACTGAGATATGTTCTTACCTTAGCTTTGACGAGTTCATTTGTACCTGTCTGGTCTCCATGTGTGTCTTCCGTAACGTAAACACAGCACAGACGGCGTTAGCATTTAGCCTCTCTCTTCTCTATAGCTTTAAACGAGGTGAAGACAGAAGCTACCAAACTCTTCCACGTTTTCCTTATTTAAATATGGTTACATGAAGTGTTACACCATAAAGTATAATTACACAAATTAAACAATGTGGATTTTCTAAGCGGATAAAAATGGGAACTATATTGTAAGGCATAATAATACCAGGAGTAATTCGGCATCCGCACAGTCGAATTACTCCTGGTATTATTACGCCTTACAATTAGGGCAGGGCGATATGGCCTAAAATCTATATCACGATATAAAAAAAGAAATATCACGATAACGATATATTTGACGATATAACTGACAATGGACAAATTACTTCAAAATCCCAGCCTTACGTCTATTGGGAAGATTAATTCAGTGATATTTTATTCTTTTTCTTTTTTTTAACAGTATACTAATTCTCGCAAATATGATCTACTCAAGCAGTTTACATCCTTCATTTCATTTCACTGTTTAAGCACCTGCTCCCGTGTTCTACAGTCAGTGTTTATGCTGCTCTGATGGAGCTGAGCGTAACATAAATTATATCGTGTCCACAACGATATCAATAATGACAACGATATCAAAACGCATATCACGATAACGATATGCGATACGATATGGCCCACCCCTACTTACAATATAGCTCCCCTTTTTAGAGGCTAAATGCTAACGCGTCTGTGCTGTGTTTACGTTACTGAAGGCACACGTGGAGACCAGACAGGTACACATGAACTCATCTAAGCTAAGGTAAGAACATATCTCAGTATGTATAAACGGTGGCCTACCATATGTGCTCCTGGAAACCAACAATTTGCCCCGGGTTATAAAGCATTAGTGTACCATTAGTTTTCAAATTAGTTTAAAAATAAATCGTATTGTTAGCCAAAGCAAAGGCAGGGATCTAGACATTTTATTTGTTTTGTGTACAGGCTACTGATATTCAATGCTGTGTAAAAAATTAAATGTGTAAATACAAGTTACGTCTTATGGCTTTATAATAATAATAATGTGGAGGACTAGGGCTGCACGTAGGCCTGTCATGATAACAAAATCTGAAGTTTGAACTATTGAGGCGAGAAAATATCGTGATAAGCGATATTATTGAAGACCTTTTGATGCTTTTGATAACTCTAAGCTTTGGGCGGCATGGTAGCGCAGTGGTTAGCACTCTCGCTTCACAGCAAGAAGGTCCCGGGTTCAATTCCCACCTGGACGGGGCCTTTCTGTGTGGAGTTTGCATGTTCTCCCCGTGTCTGCCTAGGTTTCCTCCGGGTACTCTGGTTTCCCCTACCACTAAAAACATGTACAATAGGCCAGGATGAATGAATGATGGTGTGAATGACCGTTGGCGCAGATGTGTGCAGTCACGACAGCTTCTGTCTGTCTCCCCCAGGGGAAACTGAAGCTACAAAGGTAGCTTACCTCCGTGGAGTGAATGTAAAATTGTCTCATGTAAAGCGCTTTGTTACCATGAAAGGCGCTATATAATTAAAGCTCTTCTTCTTCTGTTTGAACAGTATATCCCACAATAAACATGAATACATTGGGAAAAAAAGTATTACATTAGATAAAAGGGGGGAAAAGAGCAAGGTATTGTTTATCTACTGAACAATAAGTCGACGTAGTTATTATTGTGACAACCCTAGCTGCACGATATGAGACATGTCCTGAACAGCCATGAGCATTGCAATAACATTTACATTTACTAAAACTATGTTGCATTAAAGCCACACCGCGGAACATTTCACACAGTAAATAGAATAAAATACAAGCACTTATTTCATTATCAATATTTGTTGTTGAAAAATGCCTAAAAGGAAATCAACAAACAAACGTGTGTTTGCTGTGAGCGGCTCAACTCTCCTCAGACGTGACTGTAACTTTACTGGGAGCGGGACGTCTCCAGCTCATCTCCATGGAGATGTCGACAAAAGGCAGCCAAATATGAGATTCAAATGTTAGGTCCTCATCGAAACCATTCTTTGATTACGCACTGCAGCAATAGCATTTTCTGTGTCGAGCGGCCCATTAGGAGCTTGTTTTGTATTGGCAACAGTAGAATCCAAAATGTTACACAGTGTGCCTTTAAAATTTAACTACACCTTATTTAGCCTTAATAAATGATGCATAAACACTTAATCATGAACAATTCATTAGTTAAGTGTAACAATAACTACTTAACAACTAGTTAATGCTTAACTCATAATGAATAGTTCTTACTTACTCTCAGACCAGATGGCATTGACCTGTGGGGTTCCCCAGGGTCGATTCTGGGGCCCCTCTTGTTCAATTTGTACATGCTTCCATTGGGTCAATTGATATCCAGTAATAACGTGTCCTATCATAACTACGCAGACGATACTCAGATACGTTTCACTGACAGTGGGTGAACATGGGCCCGTGGATACACTGTGTCACTGTATCGAACAGATTAGTGTGTGGATGCAAAACAACTTCCTTCAGCTAAATACAGATAAAACTGAGATAATTGTCTTTGGCCCACAAAAACACAGAGAGGTTGTCATTGGTCATCTTGAAACGCTTTCATTGGGACCGAGAAGTCAAGTCAGAAATCTCGGAGTAATCGACTCAGACCTGAATCTTAACAGTCATATTAAGTCCATTACATCAGCGGCCTATTACCATCTAAAAAATATTGCTAAAATAAAAACATAGTGTCTAAACAAGACTTGGAGAGGTTAATTCATGCATTTGTCTCCTGTCGGTTAGACTATTGTAACGGCCTGTTCACTGGCCTTTCCAAACGAGCTGTCAAACAACTGCAGTACATCCAAAATGCTGCTGCTCGAGTCCTGACCAAAACCAGGAAATACGATCATATTAGTCCAGTGCTCCGATCTCTGCACTGGCTTCCTGTCACTCAGAGAATAGACTTTAAAATAGCTCTGCTTGTGTATAAGTCTCTTCATGGTCAGGCACCAAAGTACATCTCGGACATATTACAGCCGTATGAACCACCTCGGGCCCTGAGATCCTCAGGAGGGGTCTCCTGGTGGTTCCCAGAGTCACCACCAAACATGGTGAGGCTGCATTTCAGTTCCACGCAGCAAAAGTCTGGAACAGCCTCAGTGAAGATGTGAGACAGGCCTCGACCCTGACTATGTTTAAGTCCAGGCTGAAAGGACACCTTTTACTGCTGCCTATGGCAATTCATTGTAATTAATGAATTTAATATATATATATATATATATATATATATATATATATATATATATATATTATATATATATATATATATATATATATATACATATTTTTAATGTAATTTTAATGTAATTGTTTTTAATGTAATTTTATTGTGTTTTATTGCATTTTTATTGTGTTTGGGTGTCTGGTGTTGCTGTGAGGCACATTGAGTTGTACATGTACATGAAATGTGCCATACAAATAAACTTGCCTTGCCTTACTTGACTTATTCGTTGTTCAATATTTATTAAGTGTTAGTCTAATGAATTGTTCATGATGAATTAAGTGTTAACTCATCATTTACTAAGGCTAAATAAGGTGTAGTTATTATAATGTGTTACCGCAAGGCTAAAATGGAACTAAAGTAGGAAAATCATGACTGAAAATAAGGTTTTTGATATTTTATGTTACCATGCCGTTTTTGTTTTAGGAATCTTGAGGAAACCTTTGCTATATATTGTGGTTTCTTGCTATATGAATATTGCAGATAGTAAAAAGGAGAGAAAAGAGAACGCAGTGTCAAGGCAAAACTACAGAGGCGAGTCGTTTTTTTTACGTTTGTGCAGGCTCTCAGTCGTCCGGCTTCTCATAATGAGTCCTGACAAAACAATTACCTGCAGGTGTAGTTGAGGTTCCTGCGCACGCTCCTCTTGAAGAAGCTCTTGCAGCCCTCGCACGTGAACACGCCGTAGTGCTTGCCGCTGGACTTGTCCCCGCACACCACGCAGTCCACCACGCACGCCTTGTCGTCCTCGCCGGCCTCCATGTCGCTGCCCGCGGCCTGCGGCGAGCCGTCCTCCTCCTCCCCCTCAGGTAACCCTTCTCCCCCAAGCCGTTGGTGCCCCCGTTTGGATCTCCCCAGCCCCCACTCACCATGGCCATTTCTTGGTTACCCCACCGCAGAGTAAAAAAAGATGCACGCTCACCCTAAAAGTAACCGGTTTAGGGGAACATGTAGAAGAAATGGGCGGCTAAAAAAGAATGTCAGTGGTCAGTGGTCAAAATGCATGACCACAGCCTTTTGCCTGGGTAATCCAAAAGCCGAAACAAAATATGTGTTCCTATGCGAAAGACAAAACTTACCGAAAAATATCCCCGAGCTAAAACAAGCAGATGCCAAAATAGGGGGGAGTAAAAAAAAAAACACACAAACAAAAAAAAACGCGTTTGAAGTGAGGCGTAAAGAACACAGCTCCTCCCCCTCCTCCACTATGACCTGGAAACAGTCGCGTGAGTGTAGCAACCCCCCCCCTTTCTTTCTGTGCGCTACAAAATATCCAGCAGTGATGCCCCGTTGTATCTTTAAAGAAAGGGTCCAAAAATCCCCATCGTAGGCAGTTTTTTGTTGTTGTTGGCGAGGTCCGGGGCCAGCACCTGAGGTAGTCCAAGGGCTCTCCAGAAGCTATAGGTTAGCAGCCCTGGCAACCTTTAAAACGGGGAGGGGAAAGGGACACAAACAAGACCATGTTATTACGAGATAACAACACCACATGCTAGCGTGTAAACATGAAAGAACGCACAGTTATAGGTTCAAATATTAATTTCCCCCGTTTGTCAATCGGTCATCTCGTGGCTGCATGGACGTCAATGGCTGAAAAAGCGGACTCGCCAGTTTAGCTAGCCCATGCCCCGACATCGACAATAAACCCTTCGCAAAGTAAACTTGGGCGCAAAAAAAGAAAACGTGCTCTGTTTTTTGTCTGAAAATGACAGTGCACACGCTTACCGAAAGGCTTCCCTCCTCCTCCCCGTCGGGGACGCGATATCCTCCGATCTCCTATCCGTCCACGGGGGCTGTCTTTCGGCGGCGTAATAATCCTCTCATCGTGCCCGGCCGCATCGCCCTCTCGAACCACACACACAAAAAAAGCCACCCAAGCGCGTTTCGATCAAAACGAATCAATCGCCGGGCTTGCACTGGGGCTTCCGTTCCCGTGCGTTTAAAAAAAAAAAAAAAAAAAAGGGAGAGGAGAGAGAGAGAGTAATTGGGCGCACACACGCGCATACACAATCCCTCGCCTGCCGCTCGTCCAGTCCGTTTGGCTATACGACAGCAAAGCGCAGACGTGGACAGACAAGCTCTCTCTCTCTGGCTCTGGCTCTCTCTCTCGGTCTAATGAACCCCGGTGTCCTGCGTCTCAGTCGGGAAGACGAAGAAATTGCCGAAAACCGTCCGTACGTCCCACACAGCAGCCACACAGCGCGGCACGGACTCGGAGCACACAGTAGCACAGGGTCCCGGTGAAAGCGTGTGCGTTTTCAGTCCTCCGTGGCACACACACACGTACACACACACACACACACGCTGGCTTCCCCCTCCCCGAGCCTTTTGTCAATGTTTGCCCACAGAGAACTAATGACTAGCGGCCTCTTTAGCGTTAGCCGTGTGTGTTGTTGTTGTTGTTTTTTTTTTTTTGTGTGGCTCGTCCGTCCGTCCTCCTCCTCCTGCCCGAGTGTGAATAGCCGTCTGTGGACTCTCTCGCTCTCCAGATCCGGGTGACGATGGGGGTGGGAAAGTCAAATCACATTACAAGAGCTTGATGGTAGTTCCAAGCATTCCCCTCCTCTCGGGCGTTTTTTGTGTGTGATGGCCGGTTCTAAGGTCGTGGGGGCCCCGTGCAATTTGCTGTTTTTGGGCACTCAGCCAATATAGATGTAACCCCCAGACACTATTAATCGTATGAAGTAGAGCTGGGCGATATATCGATATTTAAGATATATTGATATATTTTTAAATGAGATATGGAATTAGACCATATCGTGTATATCGGGATATTTCAAATTCAGATAAGCTATTAAGTTAACAAAAAGAAACAGTTAATCGCAAGCTGATTTAAAAAAAAAAAAAGTTTTATCTTAAACTGAGCACTTTATTTTGTTATATATAAATGCCCTGAGACAAGATTGACCTATTCTATTTGATAGGCTATTTTATCCAAGACATCTTTTTTATTTAAATGTGCACCTTATGGAGCTTTGTTATACAGTGTTTATGTGTACATTTTATAGTGAGTTTTCAGTAACTACTCGTATTTGGCTTTGACTTTGACTTAACATTTCATTTCACAGCTCTCACTTTGCAGCAAAAATATCGGGATATATATATCGTATATTGATATTCAACCAAAATATATCGGGATATGACTTTTGGTCCATATCGCCCAGCCCTAGTATGAAGTAAACGTCTTACCCCGCGCCTTAACCAAGCACATTTCTCCAGTTTTACCCAAATCCAAAAGCGTCTTGACTAGAGAGCTTGGCCAGTCTAACGTTTTCGTCAGTTTTTCATCACATTTTGTAGCTTTTATGTTGCTTTTTCCATCACTCTTTAGTCATGTTTTTGTAGGTTTTTTGTGTGTGTTACTTTAGGGGCACGTTTTTGTCTCTCTTTTGATGCTTTTTTGTCACTTTTTTGTTGCGTTTACATCCTCATTTCATCGATATTTTGACGCTTTTTTCAAGAAGAATGTTCTCAGTTAAGGCGGGTTAAGAAGATAGATTTTCTGTTGTTGTTTTTTATGTAGGGCCACATAGGCTATTAAAGTGTAACGAACCATTCGCCGAGATTCATTTAGCAGAGGTTTTAACCTCGCCTTAACTTAGTAAAATCTTGAAGCGTCAGAATAGCAACAAAACCTAGATGTACACAAGGATGAAAATGCAAGAAAAAGAATATGAGAAACAAAACATGGAATGATGTAAACATTGTTACATTTTAAACATTATTAATATAGAAACATAAAAATAAATCATTATGAAGAATTTCATAAACAAATCGAGAAATACATATTTATAACGCGTCAAAATGAAGATTTGTCTACTACAGCAGAACTACTGCAGCCCACTACAATACACCTCCTCTCCATACTTACAAGACACTACACAAAACACTACACTAATACTCAATAAACAATACAACTAAAGCTAAATGCTAATGGCTATGCTAAACGCAAGCTATTCTAACACTAACAATAAAGCTAAAGACTAACTAATGCTATAAAACAACTAGGCCTACTACTAGGGATAAACTATATTAAATTTAAATAATCTAACTGGCTAAATATTAAGCTAATAACTCAAACCTGATAATCGCTGTGAAAAAACTCGCTCACTCTGTTCCAACTCGATACGAGGGCCTCTAGGGAGGGATCAGCCTTTATACCACAGCGGCAGACTTGGTGACGTATGATGGTACGGTGACAAAATATGGTACGTCATCAGCCAACCCCTAAATTCAAATGTAGTAAGTGCTGTTCAAACGTGAGTGGCGCTGAACAGACGGTTTTGTACACAAAAATTTGATTCTGAGCAAGTTTGCACTACAATATGTCAAACTAATGTTAAGAACATGTAGATAACTGTGTTAGTGACCCATATAGATAGTTTGTCAGCAAAAAAAAGTTGATTAGGTGTTTAGTTGTTCTTTAAAGACACAGTGGCATGAGTTACTTCTTTTTATTACTTCTATTACTCTTACTAAGAGTTCAGATACTTCATTTTAATATTACTCTGCATCAAAAACAATCATGAACAAAGCCTTTAAGTCGTCTTCCAAATGTTTTATTTTGATAACCCACTACTAACTGATTTTTCAAAGCACTTTTGGTATTGTTTTTTTGCATGTTGTATGTTGCTCTTGTGATGATGCAAACCTGTAATGTTGTAAGGGGCCCTAGATTCCCACACTTAAGGGTCCCCGTATGTGGAATTGACAGTCTTCTTGGCTTCGTAGAACAGCCCCTGCCTGTGTGTGCGGTCGCGTTAGCCAAAGGGGAGATGTGTGTGTGCGTGTGGGGGGAGGGGGCGGCTCGGCTGTGCTTTTATATGTGCGCTTATGTGCTCGCTGGGATTTGACACTCGCTATTGAAGCCGGGCAGTTGCCATGGAGCCCGCTGCCTTATATGGCCATGGCGGTCAAAGAGCAAAGCGAGTGGGAGCGAGAGGAGAATGCGGAGGCTCCGCGGTGCACAAGAGCATGACCCCGAGGCCTCATCCGACCCAGCCCAAAACACAGGGCCGAGGCTGGGCTAGGTTTCTCGGATGTTCGCAGTAATTGCCCGACTGCAGGAGAATAAAGTGGAGGAAAACAACGAGCTAAGATTCACCCCGTGGCCGACGAGCAAATGTGTTGCTATGGTAGAGTCCGTGGATGACCGAAGGGAATTGCTATTAGTTGGTTAGAGCAAAAATTACTGAGCTGTAAGACTGAGGTTATATCACATATTTTTTGTGGCGGTAGAAAGGATTATATATTTACCGATGAGTTTGGAAAAAATCAACTTGACAAGACAAAAGTTCTTAAGTTGTCGTCTGCATTTGGTAATAGAGGTAGGAATTTAGGAATATTTTACCCACAGGTGAGAGTAGCATTTATATAGTCCGTGGTCTGAGCTGGAAACTTTAGTGTTGCTGATGAAACCTTTTGGATGAGGCGAAACGTCCTTTACTTCAACTACAGAGTACAGAAGATGACTCAAGAACCTTCATCCAATACTGTATGTTAGATGTGTTTATCAGCAGGGCCTCGGCTGCTAATGGACTTTTTCCACAGCTTTTTTTCTCTCTCCACGCTTTATACTGTTTTTAGCCAATGTTAGTCTATACATGCTTTTCAGTCGTGTGACTTTTGTTGTTATGGCGGCCATTTTGAATACCGAAGTAGAATTATGCAGTACTACAACATGTAACAATATCTCTACTCAGGATGAAAATGAAAGACAACTGATTGACAGTGGCATTTTTATGTCCTCGTAATTATTGCTCAAGAAGATACAGTAACAGTAAAAACACGGCCCCAGAGACGCACGTTTATGTGAAGAAACCAGTAAGTCATTGTTTAAGCTGCTCAAGATGTAAGCATGCTACCAGTTAGCATTTAGCTTTAACAGCTCAGCTCTGACCTCTCCAAGAGAAAGCCCTGAACCACAGATATCTAGCCTTGGATACAACATGTGACAGAGCTGAGCTGTTACTGTAGTAGTTCCTCAGTGTTCATAGATGTGAGCCACACGTGTGTTTATCGTGTTGAAGCCAGTGACAGTTGGTTGAATCAACTGCCAATGGTTGACAGTTGCTAACCGGTAGCATGCTAACATCTTAAGCAGCTTAAACACTGACTCAGACTGAGACTCTGTCGACATGACAAACTGTAAAAATCCCAGAGAAAGGTTTTCTGTTTCCTCTTTGATGAGTTAATTTAGTCTGAGGAGTGAAGCAGATCTTTAGTAAATCCTGCTGTAGTTCGACAGACAGAGCTGGTACATCTGTGCCACATTGGTTGGTTATATCATATAAACACTTAAACTTAAACACTTTTACACTCAAGCAGTACAGTATTTTCACAAAGTGTACATATTTTTTCGTTTTCTTGGACACCAACACCCTGTCTTCTCATTTAGCTCCCACTGACAGACGCTGATACACTTTAAACATATAGGTTTACACACATACATCATCTCGTCATATCTAAATATACACTGCATCTGTAAGGCCCATCACTCTACTGTCAGCTGTCTCCGTGGAACATCTCAAATATTTTGTGTGCTCGGCATCTTAGAAGAGATCTTCTGCAGGCTTGCAATTCTGGGTTCCTCACTGGGGGCAACCACATTCCTGACCTACGGTTCAGAGGTCAGGCTGGTCGGTCCCTGGACTTATCTCAGGCTCTGAAGAGGAGATGACACGACACAGAAATACAGAGCTCTAAACATGACGTCAAGCGCCAGTTTGAAGTTTGGGAAACAAACGGTGTTGTGAGAGAAGAAGATGTATTGACAATAAAACAAAAGGACAGAATCCGAGGAATGTGTCACTGCCATGACGACCGAGCACTGCTGTTTGTTGAGCTAAACCAGGTTTTGAAATGCAAAAATGCACACGGTGTGTTTTAATCCTTCAGTGTTTTGAAGACATGTTGGGTCAGCAGAGCAAGTGTTTAGGGATATTTAAGTGAACAAGTGATCAAATAAGAATACATACAATACGAGTGAAAAAGTCAAAAAAGAGTTGTCATCGCATAGATTGTTTTACTTTTTATGTCTTTAGAAAAAAAACAGTGTATGGAAAGAACTCTTTATGAATTTATAGGAATTGTCTTAAAAAGAAAATACAAGATCTTGGCATGTTAACAAATGGGTGCAGACACTTCTGTGTGTTCCCCTTTGTTAACACTCCAAGATCAGTGAGTTAATACAGATAGGAGCGCTTTAGCAGTAGAAGTAGAAACAACCAAATTAGCAGGATGACTCAAAACTGCGTGAATGAAGCGAGTTACTACTCCAGGTATGTTTTTGATGGAACATTATATATTAAAAGCCACAAAAAGTTAAAGGCATTGTCCATAGAACCGCTACAATCTCTCTTTGTTATTTTGCCGTCTGCTTATGATAATGTGTAAAAGACGTAAAGTGACCAAGGGTTCACACCACTTTTTTGTCAGCTCAACATGTTGTTTTTTTGTTTATTTTATGCACTTGGTAATGGTTTGAGAGATCAATCGAATGATTAGTTTGATTAGACATGTCTTATGTCTTATATCGCTAATTATATTGCTAATAAACCTAACCCAAACCTTTTGCTCACCCAATTTAAACCATTTTCCTAACCTTAACCTTAATTGTTTTCCTGTTTCTAAACCCTGAAGCGTTTTATAGCTCCTGGCCCTAACCATAACCAGTTAGATATTGTCCATATCAAACACATGGGAGAGTACACTTCGAACACACTTCGAAAGTTATATTTGTATTATAGTGTATGTACTTTTAAACCTAATGAAATATGCACATGCTGCGTAATTTGCTTTGTTAAACCATTTTGATGAAAAAATATACATTTAATAGAAAACTATATATGCAGAAACAACAACATTGCAAAATACTAACATATATATTACAGGGTAGGCACAAATCAAGGACCAAAAGCCTGTTAAAGTACTCTACATTTGTGGAAAAATGCTGTCTATCCCTTTAAGTCCCTGTTTCAGTTTAGGGTTAGCAATGATGCATATCCAAATCTCAATAAGTACTGACAGGAGAGATTACAGCCTGTATGCCAGTGTGATACCTCATTTGAAAGCCAAGACCTTCTAATTTATAAAACTATGTGTATGATCTGTGTGAGTGAAACACAACTTACATCACATTTGCCGTTCCTAACCCTAATCCTGATCGCGGGGACGGCCATATATGATGTACAACACTGGCAATTGTAGAAAGTGATGCTTTTTTTCGGCTGACAATTGGAGGGTCTTGACGATGAAGAAAATGGGACCTCCACCAAGCAAACACGCCTACCCCATATATCTTACGTCTAATTGAGTCTGGGGCGTAATCTGTGTTGCGTACTGATTGATCTCCAATAAAGCTAAACAGAAAGTTTAACCTATAACATGTGTTTCCAAAACGGCATTGAATTCCCCATTAGTGTAATGATAAACCATTTGAGATATTAAAGATGTTCAATATACATATATGGTAAACTTATAAAACATTTACTATTCACATTTACGCTATTCTGATGTTATAGTGTGTTAAATGTAGCGACCCTGGTAGTTTACCACATTATTTTGTTCACTTTCTTAGTTTATACTGTTTTGTCCAGTATTACTCTATGGATGCCTTTTACCCATAACATGTGACTTATAAAATCTGCACCTAGAACACGATATGAAAAAAGACATTTCACACTTTTCATGAGAAAATAGGCTAAGCAAATTTCTCCTCCCAAAATTTGTTGCCAGAATGTGACATTGTAGCGCGCTTTGTAAATCCACACACATTCACATTTAACCCTATATCAGCACCACATTCTAGCCATTGCTTGCATTGGGCCATTCTTCTTGTCGCGCCGCACTATTGATTAACATCCCGGCTGGATCCTTTCTCCCTCTTTTTTTACAAGCAGCTTTTATTTGACAAGGCTAATCTCGGCGCGACAAAGGGGGTGACAATAGACAGGCTCACTGGCCTAATTAAGGGCACTCGCATTAGCATTAGCACACAGGCTAACCTCGCCGATGAGCCATTAGCGGCACAATAGCCACCCACAATAGCCCCTCCGTAGCACAACAAGGGCGGTATATCTCCGCAGGGGGGATAAAGCTGGGTCAAGATTTAGGAATATCGTAAAACTGTCACTTGCACGGTGGAAGACATCTTTGGCAAATGTTAGCGAGATAAGGGCGCATACAGTGGGCTTTCATGTCACTGCCAGACGCAAGGGTTATCTTTTGGGAGCCTAATCCGAGATTGGGGCACGTCTTCGCTAGCTTTTTTTTATTTTTTATTATCAGATTTGACCCCGGGGGGTAGCATGCTAGCGATGGAGAGGCTGTGGAAGATGTAGCCTAACTCATAAAGGTGAAAAGAACTACTGTAGAAAGAGTAGAAATTCCTTTGATAACCAAACCGGCTTTTCCGCGGGTGATAAAAAGTGTCCGCGTGTTTTTGGCCTTGCAGTTTCCTGTGTAAAGTAGGCTGTAGCTATTTGGATTATTCCTAAAAAGAAAAAAATTCCACAAAAACGCTATTTCAAGGCCATTAACGGTGCTTTTATCTGTGTAAGTGAGAAGGAATGTGGTGGTTCTACATCATTTGGAAGAGCGCAGTGGCTCTGTAAACTGATACAATTCAGGAGAAATGTCAGTACCGCGGGTTTTGGGCATTTTTTCAGACACTTATGGATGGATTTGGTTGCTGTTACTTACCTGACAAACAGAATAACACAAAGAAATACAATCACGACATGTACCGATATCAGACTTTCCAACATATGAACATCTTTCAAGTCCTGTTAAGTGTCTACAGCAGCGCTAATATTTCTAACCTTGGACACTATAGCGAGAAAATGTTTCTACCCTTATAACCGTGGTGCTTCAGGGTTTACACCAGCGTTGCCAGGTGTACGATAATTATGGTATTTGTACGATAATTTTGGCCTATGTACGATTTACGATCAATAATGTCTAATGTACGATAATTTGGCCAAATGTATATTTGCAACTGCCGGAGACTGAGTTTTGTTTGTTTTTTTTAAACCCCGTGCTTTGCTGGGAGTGAGAGGATATGAAGGGAGTGACGTTTATGTGTATGTTTCAGAACAAGGAGCATGATTGGTGGGATGCTCAGTTGCGCCCGCCCCCATGATTCTGATGTTGCTCATGCTCAGTGACCTATGTATTTGCTTGTGGGGGACACATTGGTCTACACAACTAGTGAGTGCCACAAAACTCTAAGAACCCATAGGACACGATCTCCAGAGTGATTTTATTTGACTATAGCTCTCTCGTAGCCTTGTCATTTTGTTTTTGACATTTGTACGATAATTTCTTTCAAAATACGATCATTTTGAGTCTCTGGTACGATAATCCTACATTTCCCACCTGGCAACTGAGGCGCTGTTTACACGGCAATAGTCTCGAGGAAAAGGCAGCAGTCTCGTCCACTCTCGGTCTGCATATACAACACACGCTTGTATATGCGCCGCGAGTGCACAGAGGAAGACAACTTATCTGTTTATACTTCCTTTTTCAGGCAACTCTGGAGCTTTCGTAAGAAAAAGTAAGTCATTGCAAATGATCATGCAGGCCGTTATTCGACTAAATACAAACGTGAGAAGCTTCACAACACAATATAATGAGATGGTGAGTTCAGCCAATCCTTGTCAGACATTGCTGTGACGTGACCGTTCTGCTTTCGTACTCGTATTCTACAGGTCATGTGAGGCAGAATGCCTGAGAACGGCCTCCCGCTGTGACACAAAACTACCTCCTCCAAAGTTGTCAGACGATACGTTTCGCGTTGTTGTGTTAAAGAAACGTGTGTCCGATACCAATGTACCAACGCAGAGAATATCTTCATCTTCAGTAATATCTTCAGGAGTGAAGATATTACTGCGCGGACGTCGAAGGTGCTCCTAAGGTGTTATTACGCCTTACAATATAGTACCCCTTTTTAGCCGCTTAGAAAATCGACATGTTTCATTTTGTGTGACTATGCTTGGATCGTGTAACTGCTACACAGGGAAAGCGTGGAAGAGCTTGGCCGGTTCTAACGTCACCCCCGTTAGGCCCCATAGAGGAGAGGAGACAGGCCCCGACTATGTTTAAGTCCAGGATGAAAGGACACCTATTTACTGCTGCTTATGGCAATTGATTGTATTTTAACTAATTTGAATGTATAATTTGAATATATACATATTTGTATTTTAACATTTTATGAGTTGTATAGATTGTGTTTACGTTTTATTGTGTTTTATTGTGTTTGCATGTTTTCGGTGTTGCTGTGAGGCACATTGAGTTTCCTTGTGTATGAAATGTGCTGTATGAATAAATTTGACTTGTCTTGGGACGACGGTGGTGCAGAGAGTAGAGCGGGTCGTCTTGTGATCAGGCGATCGGCGGTTCAAATCCCGCAGGTGCTCACTGTTGTTGTGTCCTCAACCTCCTTGCCTCCAGTGTCTGTGTACATTGAAGTATGAATGGGTGAGTGGTTACTTGATGCAAAGCAGGTATAGGACAAAGGGTAAAAATAACAAAGGAAAATAGGCTATATTTAAAATACTTTTGCAGAAAATATTATATGCCTAAATAAGAATTTACATGTTATGATCTAATGATTGTAAGGTCTACACAGGCCTATAAGATTTTTTAACATTATTTAGTCACATGGTGTGACGTGAGTAACATGTCTCCATGGTAACGCTGAGGGGAGGGGCTGACCAGCCGACTCTCTCGTTTGGTTCAAATGCTAATGAAGTAAAAAACAAACAGAGCGATGAATGCGTGATACCTGTCTCTTCCCCCTGAGTGTGAGTGTGTGTGCTGTAGGGCTGTCCTGTCGGACCGGTAAAGGCACAATAGTGGATAGCTACGCAAACAGCGCTGAGTCGGCTTAAAGCAATGACAGAGAGGCAGAGGCACTTCCTCTCCAGGTCAGGGTTGCCAGTTCATGCAAATATATCCTCCACCATCCTACTTGTTTCCTTTACTGTAAAATCGGGGATTTAGCGGGTGAAATGACTGACCGGGAGCGTTGCAGGAGATAGAGTTAAAAATCGTGAGTCTCCCGCGTGAATCGGGAGAGTTGGCAAGTATGCAAACACTCTGCTGGTTTTGCATTGGTTTCTTTAGGGATTAACCTCGCCGGCACGTCAACAAGCATCATGTCCGATCTAGAGTTTTATTAAATATCTTTTGCTGAATGGTTTACTCCACTTTCTGTTTGTTCGTGTTTACTCTGCCTAAGATACAGTGCCTTGTGAAAGTACTAATACACCTTGAACTTTTGCACATTTTGTCATGTTTACAACCATACACATAAAGATTTTATTTTGAATTGTTTACTGAAAGTTCACACACAAGTAACAGACAACTGTGAAGTGAAAGCAAAATGATACATGATTCTGTTATTTTTCAAAAATAGAAAACCAAAAAGTGGGGCGTGCATAAGTATTCATACAGCATGAATTAATACTTTGTGGAACCCCCTTTTGCTGCAAATCTTTTGGGGTATGACTGTACAAGGTTTGCACACCTAGAGACTGACATTTTAGCCCATTCCTCTTTACAAACAAGCTCTGTCAAATTAGAAGGAGAGCGTTTGTGAACAGCAGTTTTCAGGTCTTTCCACAGATTTTCAATAGGTTTTAGGTCAGGACTTTGACTGGGCCATTCTAACACATTAATATGTTTGTTTTTAAACCATTCCATTGTAGATTTAGCTTTGTGTTTAGGGTCATTGTCCTGCTGGAAGGTCAATCTCCGCCCCAGCCTCAATTCTCTTGCTGACTCCAGCAGGTTTTCCTCCAAAATGTCTCTGTAAGAATAGTTGGGAAGATGGATGGAGCCAAATACAATCTTCCCAGTCCCCGCTGAGGAAAGCAGCCCCATAGCATGATGCTCCCCCCACCATATTTGACACTGGGGATGGTGCACTCAGGACAATGAGCAGTGTTAGGTTTGTGTCATACATAACGTTTTGCATTTGGGCCAAAAAGTTCAATTTTTGTCTCATCTGACCAAAGCACCTTCTTCCACATGGTAGCTGTGTCCTCCATATGACTTCTAGCAAACTTCAAACGGGATTTCTTATGGCCTCCTTTCAATAATGGCTTTCTTCTTGCCACTCGTCCATGAAGGCCAGATTTGTGTAGAGTACGACTTATAGTTGTCCCATGTACAGATTCCTCCAGCTCAGCGGCAGTACGTCGCAGCTCCTCCAGAGTTATCTTGGGGCACTTGGTTGCATTTCTGACCAGTGCTCTCCTTGTTCGGTCTGTTAGTTTAGGTGGACGGCCGTGTCTTGGTAAGTTCGCAGTGGTGCTATACCCTTTCCATTTCCGAATGATGGATTGAACAGTGCTCTGTGAGATGTTCAAATCTTGGGAAATCATGGTATAACTTAACGCTGCTTTAAACTTCTCCACAGCGTTATCCCTGACCTCTCTGGTGTGCTCCTTGGCCTTCATGATGTTGTTTAGTGACCAATACACTCTGACCATAGCTCTGAGGCCCTCACAGAACAGCTGGAATTATACTGGGAGTAGATTATGCACAGGTGGCCTCTATTTAATGGTTAGGGCAAGGTGTGAACATTCTGCAGTCATTAGGAATGTTATAAAGGCAATTTAATGCACTCAGAAAATGCTGTATGAATACTTGTGCACGCCCCACTTTTCACTTTTCATTTTTTGAAAAATAACTGAAATGTGGTTGTAAACATGACAAAATGTGCAAAAATTCAAGGTGTATTAGTACTTTCAAAAGGCACTGTAATTAGTAGATGCAACTGTAACCAGACTCCATTGCTGGAGTTTTTCCAGGCAAGAATACACATACTGAGAAAACGAATTTTCTACAGAAGTGGCAATAATCTTCAATTTCTTTTTGTATGTAGCAACGTAAGCTTGGCTAGTATTTAGGCTAGCTCCATCTCTCTGAAGCGGCACAATCTCTCGCAAAATAAGGCTTTTTTCTTATAAATTTAAGTATTTATATCGTAAGAATATGAAACAATATTGCTTATCCAATTTTTACCTCAAAGACCCGATGATGACAATGGACCGTGGTAGGGCCATTCATGTACGGCGTTAGGCACAAGCTCCTCACTTTAGTCCTAATTTAGACTTCATGTCTCTGTCAGGACCATTTTCAAGGGTTCTCTGTTACACCGTTATCCAACATTGTCGACATTGGCCAGGCTTTCATCTGAGTTTGACCCTGGGCTTTAGCGCGTTAGCATGTTAGCGCTACGGGTTAGCGCTTTGACCTCCCGGGTCGACCTCCGCGCTCGTATCGCACAAAACGCTGACACACAAAAGCCTTTGAGAAATGAGCAGTGGCCCTGGAAGAAGTAACCTTTTCAGTTTGCGGCCACATAAGCTCTGCACAAGATGGATGCTCACGAACAGGCTGAGTATGTCGTCTCCCTTTCATTAAGAAGCTAAGCAAAGGTTACGGGTGCGGCAGAGAGACATTCATATCTGCCAATGTGGCTTTGCTGTTTTCTTTTCATGAATAAGAATATGTTCTTTTTTCTTTCTTCACTTAATTTGATGCTTTTCTCTTTTACTTCTGCCGCATATGTTGAGAGTGGAGTGAGCAGTGTGTGTGAAGTGTCTTGTCCAAGGACACAATAGATTTTTACAGACAGTGCACACGGCTTTCCTCTCGGTGCTGTAGCCGGCTCTTCTCCTGCTGAGGTAAATGCACAAAGTCTGGGGAAGTGAAAATATGCTGCATTAAAAAATATGCAAAAATATGCAAAAAATATGTCAAACTCCAAAGAAACTCAGCAACTATCTCACTCACAACAAATGGGGAAAAGGGGATTACTACAATCCCAGGGTGTACTGTCCAAAACATAATGAGGCTGATCTTGTGTTTCTAAACACTTACTCTTTTGCACTTAGTAGGAGCTAGTTACAGTTTGTCCATAACGAACACCATGTTCGAGCACAAGGGTGTCCATAAGTGCACGTGGCACCAGGATACCCTAGGCAGGAGGTCGATGATCGACTTTGTAGTTGTGTCATCTGATCTCCTGCCGCGTGTCTCGGACACTCGGGTGAAGAGAGGGGCTGAGCTGTCAACCGATCACCACCTGGTGGTGAGCTGGATCCGCTGGCAGGGGGGAGGAAGCCGGTCAGACCTGGCAGGCCCAAACGTGTTGTGAGGGTCTGTTGGGAACGTTTGGTGGATCCTTCTGTCAGTAGGGTCTTCAACTCCCACCTCCGGAAGAGCTTCACCCAGATTCCGAGGGAGGTTGGAGACATGGAGTCCGAGTGGACCATGTTCTCCTCCTCCATTGTCGATGCGGCTGCTCGCAGTTGTGGCCGTAAGGTCTCTGGTGCCTGTCGCGGCGGCAATCCCCGAACCCGGTGGTGGCGCCCGGAAGTAAGAGATGCCGTCAAGCTGAAGAAAGAGTCCTACCTGGCCTTGTTGGCTTGTGGGACTCCGGAGGCAGCTGAGAGGTACCGGCAGGCCAAGCGTGCTGCAGCTCGTGCTGTCACAGAGGCAAAAACTCGGGTCTGGGAGGAGTTCGGAGAAGCCATGGAGGAGGACTATCGGTCGGCCTCGAAGAGATTCTGGCAAACCATCCGGCGCCTCAGGAGGGGGAAGCAGTGCTTCACCAACACTGTTTACAGTGCGGGCGGGGAGCTGTTGACCTCGACTGGGGATGTGGTCGGGCGGTGGAAGGAGTACTTCGAGGATCTCCTCAATCCCACTGTCACGTCTTCCGATGAGGAGGCAGAGGCTGGGGACTCGGAGGGGGGTTCGTCCATCACCCAGGCTGAAGTCACTGAGGTGGTTAGAAAGCTCCTCGGTGGCAAGGCCCCGGGGGTGGATGAGATTCGTCCCGAGTACCTTAAGTCTCTGGATGTTGTAGGGCTGTCTTGGCTGACACGTCTCTGCGGCGTCGCGTGGCGGTCGGGGACAGTGCCTCTGGATTGGCAGACCGGGGTGGTGGTCCCTCTCTTTAAGAAGGGGGATCGGAGGGTGTGCTCCAATTACAGAGGGATCACACTTCTCAGCCTCCCCGGTAAGGTCTATTCCAGGGTGCTGGAGAGGAGGATCCGGCCGATAGTCGAACCTCGGATTCAGGAGGAACAATGCGGTTTTCGTCCCGGTCGTGGCACACTGGACCAGCTCTATACCCTACATCGGGTGTTCGAGGGTTCGTGGGAGTTCGCCCAACCAGTCCACATGTGCTTTGTGGATTTGGAGAAAGCGTTCGACCGTGTCCCTCGTGGTGCCCTGTGGGGGGTGCTCCGGGAGTATGGGGTGCGGGGCCCTCTGCTAAGGGCTGTCCGTTCCCTGTATGACCGCAGCAGGAGCTTGGTTCGCATTGCCGGCAGTAAGTCAGACTTGTTTCCGGTGCGTGTTGGTCTCCGCCAGGGCTGCCCTATGTCACCGGTTCTGTTCATTATCTTTATGGACAGAATTTCTAGGCGCAGCCAGGGGCCGGAGGGTGTCCGGTTTGGGAACCTCAGGATCTCATCTCTGCTGTTTGCAGATGATGTTGTTCTGTTGGCTTCATCAAATCAGGACCTCCAGCGCGCACTGGGGCGGTTTGCAGCCGAGTGTGAAGCGGCCGGGATGAGGATCAGCACCTCCAAATCTGAGGCCATGGTTCTCCACCGGAAAAGGTGGCTTCCCCGCTTCAGGTCGGTGGGGAGTCCTTACCTCAAGTGGAGGAGTTCAAGTATCTCGGGGTCTTGTTCACGAGTGAGGGACGGATGGAGCGTGAGATCGATAGACGGATCGGTGCAGCGTCAGCAGTGATGCGGTCGCTGTATCGGACTGTTGTGGTGAAGAGAGAGCTGAGTCAGGGGGCAAAGCTCTCGATTTACCGATCGATCTACGTTCCCACCCTCACCTATGGTCATGAGATTTGGGTAATGACCGAAAGGACAAGATCGCGAATACAAGCGGCCGAAATGAGTTTCCTTCGCAGGGTGGCTGGGCGCACCCTCCGAGATCGGGTGAGGAGCTCAGTTACCCGGGAGGAGCTCGGGGTAGAGTCGCTACTCCTTCACGTCGAAAGGAGCCAGCTGAGGTGGCTAGGGCATCTGTTCCGGATGCCTCCTGGTCGCCTCCCTCGGGAGGTGTTCCAGGCATGTCCTATTGGGAGGAGGCCTCGTGGAAGGCCCAGGACACGCTGGTGGGACTATGTCTCCGAGCTGGCCTGGTGTCGCCTCGGGGTCCCCCAGAACAGCTGGAGGAGGTGTGCGTGGATCGGGAAGTCTGGGCATCTCTGCTGAGACTGCTGCCTCCGCGACCCGGCCCCGGATAAAGCGGAAGAAAATGGATGGATGGATGGATGGAGGAGCTAGTTCCCTGTGATATCTTTATGATCCAGACCTAGTGCATTAAGTGGGCAGAACAGAACCCATGGCCAATGGCGATGTTATGCAAAACAACCTTTTTCCTCCAATCAGACTTCGCAGCCGGGAAGAGACTGACACCACAACGGGAGCGGCTGTACATCTCTTTCTCTTGGAGCATCGGACACGGACATAGTTTAACTCACGTTTGACCAATAGAGCTTTAAAAAGCCCATAATGCTAAAGGAAGAACACAAGGCAGCGCGATGTAAACAAGGAAGAAAATGTGAGGCTGTGCTCAGCGCTGCTTGTAATACACCAATGTACATAATATATGTATATGATGTTTTTACACTTTGGAGAGTTTATTATTCTGTCTAGTTGGATTATCTTCACTGTAGTGATTTAGAAATCTTCTTTCATCTCATTTTATACGTGTATTTATTGTTGCATTTCTGTATGAATACTTATTATTCATTAGTCCATTTCTTTTTATGTTTTCTTTGTACAAAGTTAAACCATGAACATACAAACCCAGAACCTCACTGACCTGTTTCAATAAAGAATGGCATGGGAAATTCGTCTTCATTATTGTTCTGGCCGGACAACCTGGGGAGATTGAGGATTTTGTAGCAACCTTTAGTTCAGTCCTTCTCAGAGGTCACAAGTGCGGGTCTTCTTCCTGACACCTCCTGTACAAGCACGCCTCGGTTGACCTATTTTTTCAAATAAGCGATGCTCTTTCGTGTGGCACAGTCAAATAGCACAACAGCAAGATGACGCCTGTCTAACGTCGCCTTTAGAGCAGCGCTGTCCTTGTGCCTGGCGGAAGATCTGGCCCAGTAACTTAAAACATGACAATGGCAATATTAGAAAGTATCATGCCTAAAATGCTAATGAGTGATTAGCAGCTATGATTAGCATGATCAATGCAGTGCACTGGTCGTCTTTAAGAAACTAGAACGTAATAGGGAAATGATATTCCGTACATGTGGTAGTAGTGCTACACTCACGTTAGGCTTTGAACTTTTAGGGGCTGCTGTTTGATAGCCACATAGGTCAGTGACAGTCTGTCGGGTTCAAAATGGTGCGGACTGCTCTGCGTTTAGCATGGGTGTGATGTAGGTTGGCTTAAACAATAAGCAGAGTGCCCATCTCTGGCTGCGTGTTCCATTATGGGTAAGGGAAATGTTTTGGCTAACAAGCTACATTGAAAGGTGATGATTTCAAGTGTTTTTGTGGTTGCTGTGGATTGCTTGTTACAATATTAGCTAAGTCTATGGTGTACGGCCATAGACAGAAAGGGCAGAAGAATTGACAGCATACAAAGAGAGATGCTGTCAAAAATGACTACAAGTCCTTGTTCATAGTTGGAGACAAACACAATTCTGACCTCCTGAAGGCAGCTGACGGAAGGTTGCTAATTTGACACAATTTACGCACTATATTTAAAGGAACAGGCCACCGTTTTTCCATACTGAGATATGTTCTTACCTGAGCTTAGACGAGTTGATGCGTACTTGTCTGGTCTTTGTGCGAGCGCTCAGTCACGCAAAAAGACCAAAGATGTTGTTAGCATTTGGCCTCTCCTCCTCTCCTCTATGGCCAAATGTGGGTGAAGTTAGAAGCGACCAAGCTCTTCCACGTTTTACCCATTTTAAATACGGTTACGTGAGTAGTTACACAAAATGAAACATGTCGATTTTCTAAGCGGATAAAAGGGGTACTATATTGTAAGGCGTAATAACACCTTAGGAGCACTTCGACGTCCGCGCAGTAATATCTTCACTCCTATAGAATTCTGAAGATATTAATGCACGTCGAAGATATTAGCATAGTTTCTTAAAGTTGCAGCAGTATACTATTTTCTTTATTTCGATTCAGAAGTTGTTTCAAAAGCCGTAATATCCCAGAATACATGAACCCACAAACACAACCTTCTCATGTCTAAAACGTTTTTCTGAAGCCTGTAATCTTGTGGCTCCGTCGGTGGAATTACAGGGCAGGGTCATTAAAGCTCACCCGTCAGCGTGTCAGCGAGGGCCTCTACATGCGTCAGACAGCTTGCATTGATTGGGTTAACATTTAATCCATTGAAGTTAACCTTTACAAGCTGCTGCTGGGCCTCGTGACCTGCACCGACTAAACAGTTAGGGCAGTAACTCATTCTCCACCAGCTAGTTAGCAGCTAGCTCCCTCCACGTGATGACGACAACAGGGGGTAAAGTTAGCAGTAGCATGGTTAGAGGGTGACAGTTCAATATCTCATGTTTTTTTTAGGTTACTTTTTCAGATTGGGGAGCAAAAGTCTTTTATTTATTTATTTATTTTCATTTTCAGATTTTGGGCCAATTTGGTCCCCATGTTTATTTATTGCAATGATTCAATGTTTTCTTCATAGATTTATGTGGGGAATTGTCATTTCAAGGGTCATTTGTTCTTCTTGTCAGGGAATGCATTATTGCTTTTGTTGAGTTTGATGGATTGTGGTTTTCCCTGTTGTTGCATTTTCATGAATACAGTAAATAAAATGCTTTTTTTTTTTCTCTCAACAAGCATTTTTCTCACATTGGTGCAACAATATCACAAGATCTCCACGTAAGTAACACCTACAGACTCCAGACCTTTCAAAATTGTTTTTTTTTTCCCCAGAGGGATTTCTTTCTATTGATTTTAGAATTTCTTTTTATTAAGTTTAGAATTTCAAAAACACAAGACCATTTTTTCCCCATAAATAAATAGTTTCTTTTAAACTAACTAAACTAAACAAAGACTTTTCAACCACTATGTCAACAAAATAAGCCCATGAACGTAAACCTGGCTCGATCCATTATTCAGATTTTGTCACAGTGAGGCTGTAAGGCAAATCTGGGCATTTATTTGCTTCACTTTTATAAATAATAAATACATGTTTTCCTCATATTTATGTCAGTAATGTACAGCAAAAGTTTCAAACTGATATCTCAAATGTAAAAGGTTTGCCGCCTTAACCTTGTGCAAGATGATCGACAAAAGTGCATTGATGGAATGTCTCCTCTGCACTTTATGTTTGATTTGTTTTAATTAGGGCCGGGACTCGATTAAAAAATTAATCTAATTAATTAGAGGCTTTGTAATTAATGAATCGAAATTAATCGCATATAAATATTTGACCTGAGAACAGTGTTCTCACTGTTCTCAGTAAGTTTTTCATAAGGATTTTTAGTATACCATTGAATAATGACTGAATACATAAGCTTAAGCAACAAATACTGTTTATTTTTGTTCAACCGAGTCCAACAGACCAGTGCAATATTGCCATTAATTGTGCGTCTGCAGGAAAAAAGGAAACTGAAGTGTGGAAAGCAAAGTGTGATTAATTTCGATTAATATTTTTAATCGCACTAAACCTCATGTAATTAATTAATCGCAATTAATCGAAAAAAGTCCCGGCCCTAGTTTTAATACATTTATTGCTTGAATTGCCTGCTCTGAAGCATCAATATGTTAGCATCATGCTGCCAATCGCCATGAGCTGCTTTGATACACTCCATTACCCACTGTTGCCCAAAAAGGACAAAGACCATAGTCTATAGGAACAGTAATAACTTGATTTCGGCATTTATATTTTAGATTATAATATGCCGGTGTAACCTTTAAAGTGAAGCTGTATTATTAAATATTTGAAAGGAGAAAGATGTAATGGAACAATCATCCAGTTCACATTTGGCCTTATTATATAATAAATCTACTTTCCAGCGGATCATAGTACTTGAACTAACATTCTGCCTGTCAAAACAGGAAGTAGAAGCCTTAAGGGTCTGGCAATGTGTTTCATCAGAGAACAATTACTGTGTTCGACTTTATCATTTCAGTCTGGTGTTTAGGGTACTTTTTGTCAGTGAAAAGAGATTGGCTACTTAAGCCCTCTTCATTTAAGGTTCTAAAAGTGAAAGACTCAGAGAATCTCTGTCATTGATTTTTCAAGTGAAGACAATAGGAGGGTGACACAATCCATCAAGCTTAAACTGTTAGATTCTGTGTAAGAGGCTTTGCTATTGTTATTGAGTTTTGTCATTGAAAATCCACTGTAGCTGCTACCCACGGGCACTCCATTCACCATGTCACACCTCATCATTCCACTTCTCCTGTCAGGGCCTCTTCCCTTGTTAGCTAACCACCACTACTCGCTTATGTAATCCACTCCGGTGGGGTTGTTTAACTCTAGCCAGTATCCAACTATTACTGTACTGGCTAGTTTTGATCACGATGTTATGTAGCTTATACATCTATATGCAAAATGCTGCTGCACAACATTTCTTACATCAGACCAACTAATCAGAGACCAACTAAGAACGATGAGATGTTCAGCTGCGCCAAGACCATTATCCAACAATCTTACCTCATCAAACACAGAATGACACATACAGGAGAGAGACCTTATAGCTGTTCAACCTGTAACATAGCATTCACCCCCAAAACCTGACCTATTAGATATAGAAGGCCACTCAGCTGAAAAAAACAACAAAAAAACTTACAGCTATCAAAGCAGCAGATCACTCTAGCCTCATCAAACAAAGAGGGACACACAGGAGAGAGATCTTACAGCAAGTCTGTGTTAAAGCTAAAAGCTCACATTAATTGTGCAGAGCTTTGACACATTTTATGCCTCTCACACACTTCACCGAGCACTGGATGTAATGTCTGGGCTAAATAAGGTCAAACACAACCTGAACTGAACTCACAAAGCTACTAACTGCCATCTTTAAAAAAATAGCTAATATGAACAAATAGTTAAAATGCTAACGAATGATTAGCAACTGTGCTAAGCTTACAGGTCTAACATAATGCAATATAAAACATTTTCTGGCAGTGGAAAGATAGCGGAGTCAAATGTGTGGAACTTAGCCATTAACTCTTAGATACACATTTTTCACTCTTTTTATACGTTTCCTGTCGGACTATAATTTTATTTAGCACACACCAAAACAAATCAAAATCTGGTTCCTTATGGATGATTTCTGTCATTCTTTCATTAAGAAAATTAAGCAGATTATCGAATAGAAGTGGAAAACCGGCGGAGCTAGCCGTTAGCTTTTAGAATGAAGCTAACGTTAGCATTATGGTTGGCATTCTCCGTTAATGATGTATTTATGGACCGTTGAGTCACTTTGTTCCTCTCCATTTCTCCGTATCTTTATTTTGTAGAAAATACATCCATAACGTAGCATGTGTTAAAGTTAGGGTGACCAGACTTACCACATTAAAGGAATAGGCCACCGTTTTTACATACTGAGATATGTTCTTACCTTAGCTTTGACGAGTTCATCTGTACCTGTCTGGTCTTATCAGTAACGTAAACACAGCACAGACGGCGTTAGCATTTAGCCTCTCTCTTCTCCTCTACAGCTCCAAACGAGGTGAAGATAGAAGCTACTCCTGGTATTATTACGCCTTACAATATAGTTCCCCTTTTTATCCGCTTAGAAAATCCACATTGTTTAATTTTGTGTAATTATACTTTGTAGTGTAAAACTTCATGTAACCATATTTAAATAGGGAAACGTGGAAGAGTTTGGTAGCTTCTATCTTCACCTCATTTGGAGCTATAGAGGAGAAGAGAGAGGCTAAATGCTAACGCTGTCTGTGCTGTGTTTACGTGAGGGGGGGCACGCGTGAAGACCAGACAGGTACAAATGAACTCATCTAAGCTCAGGTAAGAACATATCTCAGTATGTATAAACGGTGGCCTATTCCTTTAAAAACTGGGACACAATGGGAGTTTTTGGGGGGTAGCCAAATTGTGACTTTTTTCACTCACATTCACTCAGGTCAAACTTCCTGTTTATGAAAGTCTAATCTCACTTAAATGGATCAACCAGCATCGAGGTGATAGACCTTTAGCTTAGCATACATGGTCAGAAGTCATTAAGTTTCAAATAAAAAAGCTGTTTTAGGCATGGTACTGGTGAAAAACTGGGACACCTGGGACAAAGCTTGTGTAAAACTGGGACAAATCAATGATTTTGGAGAAATCCACTGGGACATAGGACAGAGGGCTCAAAACTGGGACTGTCCTGGGTAAACTGGGACATCTCACCCTAGTTAAAGTACTGTAGTTGTGGAGTAGTAGGTGAAAGAGTTCCCGCTCGAACGTGGCCATTTGCGGGCGTTCGCAGTAATACTGTGTTGCTCTGGATATCAGATGTGGTACATTGGTTTGATGAATCCATAAAGAAAAAGATAGTCTTCATCAATAATACAGTGGTCAGTGAGTAAAAAAAAGTTCACGTTTAGCCCCAGCTGTTAGCACGGCGCAGCAACATATGGAAGGCACCCCCGTCTCTCGCTAAACTAATCATCGGTGAGTGCGTTTTCATCACGCCCGGTCGCACCTCACATAGCGCCCGGGCCCGGGACCGCGGTGACCTCTTGGCCCCTGAGGAGTGGTCCGCGATGGAAACAAAAACACGGGGCTTTTGTGCGAGCTTCGGAGGGGAAAACATCTGCTGAGGGGAGGATGGGGAGAGGGGATTAACCCATGGGGTGTTTGTCCCGGGATCTTTTCAGCCGGCGACGGTGACTGATGCATGATGGGAACAGCACTGTATCATGTCCTCCGAGCGGGCCGGTTAGGAGGCTGTGAAAGGTCCAGCTGCTGCCGGGGCATGGGAGAGGGGGGGTGGGGGTTTGTTTATGGGGGTGGTGCATGTGGCGGCTATTGTGACAGCATTTAGCATATTTAAAAACATTGAGTTAGTGCTGGTCAGAAAGAGATGGTAAATGTGGACAAATGTAGCCTACTGGGTTCTATTCGCAACAACCTTTATCGTCAGAGAATTTTTTATTTTGTTTTAGATTTATTTAAAAATAAAATCGTTTTACTTTTAATCTAGAATAATCTAGTTTTATTTGACTAAATAAATGAATTGACTAAATCTAAAACTCAATTAGTTGACTTTATATATTTAAAAAAATGCATACATATTTAATCATATTCCACATGAACAAAGCACAGACCTGTTCCTTATGAGGCTCTTTCTAACTGTTTCACTGGAATATGCTAGTCTCTTTTATTTATTTTTTTCGTCAGTACGTGTCGGTAGTGAACCCTGCATTCGAAAGGAAAGGGACACATTCATCAGTAGAATAATGCAGATATAAAGCAGTGTAAACATTTTGATACTTACTATTTGCCAAAATGCAACTTTCATGTAAGTCTGTGTTTTTTTGGCATTTAGAACATCATTTCAATTTAGAGTTAAATTTACAGTGCAGAGTTTTTTTTATTTTTTTTATCCCACCCTTTGAACGCCTCATCCACTTCCTGGAAAAAAATGACCTACGATTCTCTGTAAATATTGGATTACTAAAAAACGACATCTATATTTCATGAAGATTTCAGCTGCATCAGAACAAGATGTTTGTCAGTTCACTAGTAAACTTATGTCTGCCATAATGACTGTGTAAGCCGCTAACTGTTGATGCTTGCCATCTCTTCTTGTGTTTGTGTTGACATCATAGACATATTATTAATAGACCGTCATTACTCACTCCTCCCCGTTTACCACAATGACCACGTTCGAGGGGGAAATCATGGCGGATTTACAGACTCCTCCTCCCCAGCTCTGACGAAGCATGTTCCTAATAAGGGCATAAGGGCGGGATCTTCACTGTAGACTCGGCCCTGTAGCTCGCGTAGCTCCAATGCTAGCAGTCCGACCCTCATTAAGTACGAGATTTCTAAAATGTATCCTACCATAACCAGCCCGGTGCCTCTGATTTAACGTGTCTAAAGTGCAATGCATTCCAATGGGGGCCTAGCGGCTATATGGCGGTACTACAGCAATGGCGGCCTCCAGTGTCGTCGTCGCAAAGCAGAGCAGCCAGCGGCCATTGGTTGACATGGTGTGGGGAGGCGAGGGGGGGGTTGCGTCTATGAGACAAAGCTGGCGCATCTAGTAATGCAATGTGGGAATGCAACCATCCCGGGCCGGTGAATGGACTAGTCTGGGGCAGCTTTAAGATTATTTCTTCTTTTCATTTTTATTATTCAGTTTTTACTGGTCAACAAAAATATCAGGAGATTTTAATCATTAACTACCTTTAAATTTAGTTTGAGTCTAATTTGACTTCCTGCAGACTGTGCGCTTATATCACAGACACAGAAAGGTACAGCTACTTTACAAGCAAGAATACCAAATATATATATTGAATTCATCCAGTACTTCAGCATTATAACATAGGAATACTCAGCGATGCATGGACACTTCCTGTATAAGGTTTAAAGCTGACCTCCTTGACTCTCGGCCTCACTGTTGAAATTGCCCTGACCCTCTTCTTTCCTGCTGCAGTTTTGCACCTACCCCACAGTGTGGCAGTGTGCTCCCTGATCATTCATACAGTAACTGGCTAAAGTAGGTCATTCATCCTTTGTCCATTTGTGCGGCTGTCATATAGTTGTCATCTGTAGTGCCGGTGCAGACACTAGAGGGCGCTCATTCACACACTCAGCTCGGTTTTGTTTTGTTAATCATCTATAGTTGGGGTGTCGAGTTTGTGGTGACTCTTTGCACCCAAGCTGGTTTGGCTGATTTCACTATTTTGTGGGTGAGTTTTTCAAGAATGGCCCTTGATCAGTTAAGAAAGGAGAATAAGAATAAAACATTCAATGCACCGATTTATAGATTTTGTTTGTGTTGTAATGCTGCTGAAAGCCAATATTTGAATGTGTATATGTGAAGCCTTTGATTGATTTGTTTAATAGAAAAGTGCAGTTTTGTGTCTCTTCCTTTGATTGCAATATTTAAGTATAAGATCGAGAACAACCAAAATAATATTCTGATTCATGTTTGTGTAACCGGGGGCGGTGTAGAGGAGTAAAAATAGCTAGCAGTACTAGCAATTAGCAGTTTTAACCTTAGCTATTAACCCAAAGGCACACAGGTAAGTAATATTGACAGAGGCAGGTTTCATACTTTAAATAATCAGTGTTTTATTTGTTCAAGTTATTTTTCTTAAGTTTCTCTTTTTCATAGTTTCAAGTTTAAAATACAGAAGTCCATATGTTTGTCATAATCCACAGACCCATGCGCCCCAACAGTGGGCTTACATAACATACATAACATATTTTCATTTCACCAGTAGACAAGGTGTAAAACATGTACACAAAACAGGGGTAAACAAGACGGCAGAGTCCTGCACTGGCCCGCCAGTGCTTGGAGCCGGATCTAAAATATAAAATAGTTGGTCAGAAAACAATTCATAACCCGCCGCACTTTAGCTACGACCAAAACATACCGCTCTCCGAGGCTCAGTGTCACCTGGCATTGAGATAAAATGCTACGTCCAACGGACCTTCGGGACCTCCGCACCCGATACACAGTGGCTCATCCACCGGACCTTCGGGACGTCCACACCCGATACACAGTGGTTCCTATGCGCATTGCGCTGAAGCGCTCCCCCCGGATAGTTGTGCCCCTCGGCGCTATAAAGCAGTGCTTGTTAGGGCCAAACCAATTTAGTTCATTTTGAAAAGTTAAAACTTCGCTGTACCTGTCATGGTGTGTACAGACCAAACGCTGACACGCCACCAACTTCCATGTTAACCCTATGTAGACGTGCTTCGACGCACGTCGAAATGTAAGCAAAGATGTCCGCGTGTATGAAGCGTTCCAAATGCGAGCAGATGAGGATTAAAGGCTGATTTATAGTCGAGCGGCCGGTCCCGCCCACCGCAGCTCCGTCTGCTTGACGCAAGCCAGAATCGTTCGAACCTCCGCGTAGCTCCTCTGCCTTCACGTTGTGTCAGAATATTAGGGTTAATACCTTTGTTTTCCAATTCTGGAGAACGCTTCAACTAGAAGAAAACGACACAGAGATCAATACTTTGGTTGGCTTGCAAGGGAGAGTCGCAGTTCACCACAGCTACGCAGAGTGGTTCTCCTGCACCCATTCTCAAAGAGTTGTTTTCGGTACAGCCTTTTATTTGGTTTTTCCACAGTATATTACATACAGAGGTGGAGTTACAGATATTGCTCGTCACCTCTCAAACACATGTATCACATCATATCTTAAAACATGAATCACACTATATTTATCCAATCGGGAGGCCCGGCCTGTACAAGGACACCTGATGTCAATCATACTCAGTCTGACCTGCACAGTCCGGGGGCCAACCTTGATTTACGTTCGTCCAGTCACTCCATTGTCTTACTACACATGGTCAACCTGATACCAGGCTGCTCTCTTACGTACTTCTGATACCAAACAGTATCTTCTTAGATACTACTGGAACATTGTGAAACATATGCTAACCTTGAAGATAAATTCAAATACTTGGCTGTTGCATCATTCACATAATTATAATTTTATTTATAATTTTATTCACATATTTACAAATCTTATTACACGTTGTGATGTATATTTCCAAAAAAAATTGTAATAACATAAAAAGTGAAACACAAAAGCACTAAATCATAGGAACAATATATTCATGAAAAATAACTTCAAAGAGGGAGACTGAAGGAGTTTGTTGTGTGTTTCCTTGTTTTGCGAAAGGATCAACCAATCACCTCACTTGCGTTCTGCAGCACTGGCCGCGGAGTCACCTTGTGCGGCAGGTGCACGTCAGCGGCAGGTGCAGCTGTCGGAACTCCCTGATTGGCTCCCACGTGCGTTCAGCACGTAAACGTGGAGCTGACGCTGAAGTATAAATTGGCCTTTAGCCTGTTGCTCCAAACACAAGCGGACGCCGGCCTGACCACCTGGAAGAACAAAGACCAGAGGCAGAGCGAAGATAGGCGTGACCTTTTATATGTTTTACATTGCGCCCCTAGTGGGCGCACTGTCACATTTAATTATCTGCAATGTGTTTGTTGTTACAAAATTTGAAATAACGTTAGAATCCTGATATTTCCAGTGCACAAAAATATATATAAAATAAATAGACAATTTTTGAATTTGCTAAATATATTAACATGAATCTTTCCCTCACAATTGGATCATTACTCACTATTGGATCATAATTATACACTAGAGTCCAGTGTGTCGGGGGAGGGCCCTTTACAGACCCAAAGGTCCCCCCAAAAGTAACAATTGACTCAAAGAATATCATGTCATGCTTTTACTCACAAACTCTTACAAGTTTGAATAGTCTAAACATTTGTCACAAATAAAAAAATAATATTGTAAAGTTAATGTCCTTTTTTATTTTTATGTCTTTATTATTATTGTATTTTCACTTTCAAACTTAAATCAACATAAAAACATGGGATACACTTGCACAATTGGTGTACCCACCAAGTTTTTTCAATATCATGCTACCCTAGTTTACATATGTACATATACAAAATAATATTTTTCTGCCTAATCAATGCAGTCTGCAAAGGGATAAACAGTACCATACCACAGTCTGGTAAATACTAAACCAGTGCCTCATTTTGACTTGAGTTACTTACTGTACACATTTGTTCTTATCTATTTTTTGTTTCCTTGTCTTATTTGTTTTCTTTTCCCAAAACTAAAGGACTCTTCACCGGGCCAAGTTGTGAATGAAATTCTCTTATGGCTTGAAAAAATAATTTGCGTTCAGGTTTTGGGTTAGTCCTGAGCCGCTGCGACTGAGCCACGCTGCCACTGTGCGCCGACCTGACCCGGAGGTCGAGGAAACTGTAGCACCCGGAGGAAACCTGGCCTGGCTGCCTTCAGTCCTCCTCTGACCCTCTGAAACGGTGCAGCGCCTCCTGGGTTTGTCCCTGTTTCAGAGCGTGGTGTCCTGCACTGGTCGGCTCCTCCACCTCCTCGTTCTACTTGCTCCTGATGAAAAATCAACAAAAACATGACAAAAAAAGAGACAAAACACAACATAAACACTTCAAATATGTGACAAAAAAGTTACGTTCACTTTTGTAGGGCTTTTAAATGAGGTGTTACACTGTTGCTCTCCAGTCGCGAAGCTTTTAGATTAGAACTGGAGAAAATGCTCAGGCAGGGGTTAAGAGGTTAAAGAAAGTAATACTAAGTGAATATCTATTTTTGGCTTTAAAAAATAAACCTTTTCCCGAGAACAATAATTAAACTAACTAAATCGTGACTGTCTATTAACTCTCCTTTAACAGAAGCAACATCAAGCTTCATCAACAAACATTTTATCAACTTCCGCCCAAAACAAAGGCACAATATGACAGCACACACAACTTCTAATATTCAAACTCTATATACTCGCCCTGATATGGCCTCCCCCCTCTGACCTCCACTGTTTACATGACCGTCGTCCCACATAATTCCTCTGTTGTTTTATTCGCATACCTCCCTGTTTGTGTGTGTTTGTGTATGAGAATCTCGGGAAAACAGCTCTTCACACTGCGCCGCTCTGTCCGCGCTCCACGCCAGATTTATGTCCACGCAAACAATACCAACAATAACAGCTCCCAGTACAGTGTGTCCCCCCCCTGACCTGCAGAGAAGTAGGTTACACGCCCAATATCAAGGCGGTGAACGAGGTCAGGTCTCGCTCCCCTCCAGAAGCTGATGAGCCCAAAATAACATAAATGCGGAACATTCCAGGACACGTTCTTAGATCCTGGGAGAAAATGATGTGTGATTCTTGGAGTAGAGCTGCTGCTCCCCCACAGGTGATCTGGGCATCTGGTGTGAATACTTGCCGTGCCAGGTCATCCCGATAACAGAAGTTGTATTTGAAAGGCAAGTGATGTCACTGCATAGCAACAGCGTGGCAACAGAAACCAAACAAGTGGCTATAGTCCACGTTTGATTTTGACACTCAGTCAGTACACCACTTTTAGGGTCCTGTTTAGAGTGAACAGTATCAGTCAAACGTTTGGAAGCACTTTTTATGTGTAGGCTTTTCTTTATTTTCAAACTATTTACATTGTATGTTCATTGGAATTATGTAGGAAACAAAAAGGGTGAAAATCCCCATTTAGTTGTATTATACCGCTTTTATTGTGAGAATCCCTATGTAGTTGTAATATAGTACTTTTACTGTGAAAATCCATCCATCCATCCAGCAGTCTCAGCAGAGATGCCCATGCTCCATCCGAAACCAGTAAATTGGTAAGAGGTCTTACGCCAAACCGGATGTGCGTCACCATCCGCCATGACAAGAAGCGTCCGAATTGGTCTGCCAGTTAGGAAGGAGTTAGGGAAAGTGGCCTGTTTGCTAACTATCATAGCCACTTTAGCATAGTGACCTCTGATGCTAACTCACTGGCGATTAGGAGCTATGTGCCATCCCATAAGCCACTGCGCCAATCTCCCCACCCCCCTCGCCCCCACCTTCGAGTGATTCATGCGCAACCACTGTTGATTGACAGGTGCACATTTAATACTAAAAAAATAAAAATAATAAGATTCTGCACAAGCCAAACTTTATTAAAGTGATAAAATACATGTTGTCGTCACCACAGCACAGTCACATGGTTTTAAAGAGCCTCCTCAGTAAATGACCTAAATGAAGCAGTTTGTGCTTAAGCCACATGGCTAATTTGCATACTGTAGCTTTATGAAACAGCTGTTGAGATAAAATAAAGGGAACTATGTGAAGGATCATTTGGATGTTTCTTTTTTTGTGTGTGCCTTTTTATGTCTTTATTTGGACACTATGTTGTTGTTGGACAATATACAGTAGGTGGCGGCATGCACTTTTGTTTGGCCTGCACTGAACCTTAAAGAAGAAGAAGAACAGCTGTTGGTGATGTCACTTCCCCTTCCCCTGGGTAAGGACGGTCGAATTGGGCAAATGCTGCTGAAGCTCTAGTTCACTAACTGCATAGAGATCTAACAGTTGAGCCCATTAAAGGTTAAGGATTAGTTGCTAGTGTTAGTACTTAGAGGCTATCATTTAAGGGTTTCGGATGCAGCCCCAGACTTCCCGATCCACGCACACCTCCTCCAGCTGTTCTGGGGGACCCCGAGGCGACACCAGGCCAGCTTGGAGACATAGTCCCACCAGCGTGTCCTGGGCCTTCCACGAGGCCTCCTCCCAATAGGACATGCCTGGAACACCTCCCAAGGGAGGCGGCCAGGAGGCATCCGAAACAGATGCCCTAGCCACCTCAGCTGGCTCCTTTCGACGTGAAGGAGCAGCGACTCTACCCCGAGCTCCTCCCGGGTAACTGAGCTCCTCACCAGATCTCGAAGGGTGCGCCCAGCCACCCTGCAAAGAAAGCTCATTTCAGCCGCTTGTATTCGCGATCTTGTCCTTTCGGTCATTACCCAGATCTCATGACCATAGGTGAGAGTGGGAACGTAGATCGATCGGTAAATCGAGAGCTTTGCCCCCTGACTCAGCTCCCTCTTCACCACAACAAAATCCCCATTTAGTTGTATTATGCTTTATGTGGGGGGCGACAGTGGCGAGATGGTAGAGCGGGTCGTCATGATCGGAAGGTCAGGGGTTCGATCCCGCCTCTGAGGTGCACATTGTCGTTGTTCTTGGCGACACTTCACCACATTGCTCCAGTGTTGCTACACTGGTAGCCCCTAGGAGGACCACAGGCCGGTTTGACCATGAGGCCGTCCTTCGTGGACCACCCTGCAGAGGAGCATGGGGGCGGGCTTGTGACTGGGCAGCTCAACGCCCACGAGGCAGGACAGTGGAAGAATGGATGGATGGAGGATGCTTTATTGTGATAATCCTATGTAGTTGTAATATAGTGCTTTTGCTGTGAAAATCTCCATTTAGTTATAATGTAGTACTTTTATTGTGAAAATCCCCATTGAGTTGTATTATAGAGCTTTTATTATGAAAATCCCCATTTAGCTGTATTATAGTGCTGTCATTTCATATTGAAAATCTTCATAACTGCTGCCCTTTATTCATTTTCTCAATGAGTTTCATAATGTCGTCACCTGAAATGGTTTTCAACAGTCTGTGAAGTCAAAACCATTCCTGGTGACTGCATAGTGAAGCTCATTGAGAAAATGAAGTGTCCAGAAGTACTCTCTTAACCTCCACCTGAGTGGAGCACATATTCTCCAGTTTGGCTTTACCCAAATCTAAAAAGTTTTGGGAAAAAAGTGTACAAAAAAAGACAAAAATACCTCAAAAGCGGCGGGGGGGAAAAAAATGTGTCCAAAAAAATGTGACGAAAAGCATGACTAACAAGTGGTGAAAACACAACAAAAAAGCACAGAAAAAGGGTTGCTTGATTTAAAACATAAAGGTTCAGGACGTGTCAGCAGCACGTTGGTTTATTGTTTCTGAAAAAGCGGTGCTACTAAATCAACGTTGCTGCCTGGTAAGCACGGATGACAAGTTTTGAGAAAGCTTCTGACTGAAGCATGTTTATTCAGCATGTTACTCACGCTAAGTCTGTCTGTCTGTAGCTTTGTAAACGATGCAGGGGTTGTCTCTCAGATGGCCGTACCTGCAGGTTTGTAGCGTTAGCTCTCGGCTCAGACTCTTTTCTTCCACATGTTCTGCTTTCAATACACAAAAATCCCACACCTTAGACTTTACTCCATCCCGGGGAGGGTAAAGTGTGAAGTTATTCAGATCCAGCTCCATCTGTTCATTTGCCATGACAGCGGCGTTTCTCATTGATTCACTCATTCTGCCAAAAGCTTGCACTGATAAGGGGAGCGGGGCCCCCTTGTGGTCGTCTGGTGTATTTAGCGATTATCTTCTAGCGCTATGATCAAGATTATTTAAAAATGTGCCGATCGATTAATTGGCCCGTCTGCTTCAGGGACTCCATCGGCCTGGGTCTCTATAGCCTGTCCGTCCATGGGAGTGGATCTCTCCATCTGTGGTTCTCCCCAAGGTTTCTCTTTTCTCCCCCTGGGTTTTTGAGTTTTTCCTTGCCGTGCTGGAGAGTCTAAGGACAGGGGACACCCGCGCCGCTATTTACTGCTCTGTTTTATTGCCTTAATGTTCGGTGCAGCCCTATGAGGGAACTCCTGTTGTGATATTGGGCTATACAAAACCATTGATTGATTGATTGATTGATTAATTGCCATATTTATTGCGATTAACGATATTATTGTTTATCCTCCCATCCCTAATGCAGTGTTGCGGCAAGACACTGCAGGTGAATAGGGATTTTTTTTTATTATTTAAAGATATCGATTTGAAACTTCTGCTGTAGATTACTGGCATAAATAAGAATGTATTGCACGTTTTCTGTAATTTTATGTGTTCATATAAAAATACGGTGTTTTATGCCTAAAAATGCCCAAAATGTTGCATTTTTCCGGCATCGAAAACTGAATAATGGATTGAGCCAGATTCAAATTTATGGTTTTATTTCGTTCATATATTAGTTACAACGAATCTTGTTTAGTTTTAAAATAAACTGTTTTTTTAGTGGAAAAAAGTCTGTAAAAATGTACATTTCGCCTTGTTTTTTAACTTTCAAAACTCAATAAATCAGGCTAGGATTAAAAAATCCCTCTGAAAAAATCTTCCAAATATAAGTCTGTAGGAGCTCCTGACGTTGAGATGTTGTTGCCCCAATGAAAGAAAAATGCCTTTTGAGGAAATGGCCCTTGAAATTACGATTTGCCATATAAACCTATGGAGAAACATTCAATCAGTGCAATATTTAAACATGTCATTGTGAACATTAGGTATAATTTTAATTTCGTGGTGAAAGATATATGTTCAGAGACCAGTTTGGCCCAAAACCTGAAAACTGAAAAAATGTAGTTTTCCCTGCAGTGTCTCCCCTTAAAATGATCAACTTTTTAAATAGTCCGCAGGGTATTTCACATGACCCCACACAGAAGATCCACTAAATTTAGACTCTAGATGCCTTTACACCGTTATGTGTATAATATCTCAAGCATTTTGTTTATGTGCCCTGTCACTGATACAATAGTGCACTGTTAACATGGCACAACCTCTCAACTCTACCCAGGCCTCCTCCTGTTTGTCCTCCACTTCACATTTTTTTATATTTACCTTTTCACATCCTTGATTTCCTTTATTTGTCAGGGCTTTCATCTTTCAACAACACTGGCCTTAAAAAAAAAAAAAAAGAAAAGAAAAAAGAAGTACCGCTTCCCCTCGAGTGGCACCAGGCAGGAAGACACTTGTGCCTTTTTTGTATTTTACCGTCAAAGCTCAGGGAGGTGATGTGAAATAAAGTGTCCCGCAGAGCCGTACGGGGGGAGGAGGGAAAGACCGGGCAGAGGATTCACGTCATCGGGCTTCAAAGGGAGCAGAGCGAGGTACGAGCGTCACTGTCCCGTCTGCGGAGGCCAAACGGGAAGCGGCCGTCATAGAGCTGTAAAGATGTTTGCCGGCACGGTGCAGAGTAGACCGAGGGGCAGGGCAGCGAGGTTCTAAAATTAAATTCAAGCAATATTCTAAGCTCTATTCACAGATGCCCTGATGGAAACATGACAATCTGCACCAACAGCCGATTAGCCAAACAAGATTAGGCAATAATATAGATACCCCCTCCCATGTTTCCACTGTAACTGTAACGAATACTGAATTAAAAATATATTTTTCTACTAAACAAAGCTAAAGAGACATGGAGAGAAACAAATAAATGTTTTAAAAATGGACAATGCTAACCAGGAAGCTACGTTAGCTTCATGCTACATATGCTAACGTTAGCAACGAGTGTCATTTTTTGCTTCTACTGAACTTTTTGCTGTGAAAAAACATGGAAGGACCCGATTTTGGCATGACTTCATATGTTTATAGTCCACCGGAAAACGGCTAAAAAGAGTGAAAACTTGTGTTTCCCACGAGAGGTTTTCTTCCCCCTTGACTAGGCCACGCCCCCTTTTATGACACACAGTCTCCATGAAATCACAGGTCAACGTCTTCTCTGTCAGTACATATACACTAAGTACCGATTCTTTTCTCATAAAGGTGTCCAAAAGTGGAGACAATATTCAAAATCATGAGCATGATGTTGGGCAGTAGAAAGGACTTTCTGCCCTTCAAATAATACGGCGGATTTGTGATCCAATCACTAAATATAGATGTCAATTTTCTTTTTGGAGATTTCTTACAAAAACTATATCGCTCCCATATAGTTGTATTGGCCCCTCCATCTGAGATTATGACATAATCAAATTCTTTAAAAAGAACGCAACCTATTGAGAGACAGGAATAATCTATGTATAATAAATACATCAATTCAATCTCACAATATTTTTAACAATATATTAAACTCTATTTAGTTTATACAGCCCTCGATTGTGGAAAGGACAGAATGGGGGAGAGTGACCAATGTGCAAAACCATCTCCACTGCCATCATCACTTCCATAGGCGAGGTAAGTCAAGTGCTTTGCTTGGGGGGAAAAAGGCTCCTGCACACTGTCTAATGAAGGTCAGAGTGACTGTAACATTGCTGCAATAAAAGCCAAGTAAAAGAGTGAGACAGTGTGCGGGAGCCTTTCCTTTTTTTTTTAAATATAATATATATATATATATACAGTGCCTATCATAAGTATTCACCCCCTTGGTTGTTTTACCCTTTTATTGCTTTCATAAATCAATCATGGTCAATAAAATTTGTCTTTTTTCACACAAAAATGTATTGGAAAAAACTCTTTAATGTCAAAGTGAAAACAGATTTCTAAAGTAATGTCAATGAAACAAAAATATATAAAGAAAAATAATTGTTTGCATAATTATTCACCCCCTTTTTGATTTAATGGTCTAATTCAATAGAGGTCCATCCCATTGGTGCCAATAGTCTCACAATGAGTGAAATGAAGATCACAGGAGTGGTGTGGGTGTGTCTCAAGTGATTGAGGTATAAAACACCTGTGTCTGAAGGGTCCAGAGAGTGGTTGATCAGTATTCCTGGCTACCATTACACCATGAAGACAGAAGAACACTCCAAGCAACTCAGGGAAAGGGTTATTGAGAAGTATAATTCAGGAGATGGATACAAAAACATTTCCAAGGCATTGAACATCCCCCGGAGTTCAGGGAAATCAATCATCAAGAAATGGAAGGACTATGGCACATGTGTGAATCTGCCTAGATCAGGCCGCCCTCGTAAACTGAGTGACCGTGCAAGTAGGAGACTAGTGAGAGAAGACACCAAGACTCCTACGACTACTCTGAAGGAGTTACAAGCTTCAGCTGCTAAGATGAAGCTGTGCATATAGCACAGCTTATATGTGCATATAGCAACTGCTGCCCGGGTTCTTCACGGTCAAAGCTTTATGGGAGAGTGGCAATGAGAAAGGCACTGTTGAAGAAAATACATATTAGATCTCGACTAGAGTTTTCCAAAAGGCATGTGGAAGACTCCATGGTCAAGTGGAAGAAGATTCTTTGGTCTGATGAGACCAAAATTGAGCTTTTTGGCCATCAGACAAGACGTTATGTTTGGCGGAAACCAAACACTGCACATCACCAAAAACACAGCATCCCCACTGTGAAGCATGGTGGTGGCAGCATCATGCTGTGGGGATGTTTCTCAGCAGCCGGCCCTGGAAGTCTTGTAAAGATAGGGCAGAATGAATGCTGTAAAATACACCAAATCCTGGGGGACAATCTTATTCAGTCTGCAAGAGAACTACGGCTTGGGAGAAGATTAATTTTCCAGCAAGACAATGATCCAAAGCATACTGCAAAAGCTACACAGGAATGGTTTAAACAGAAGCAGGTAAATGTTCTGGAGTGGCCGAGTCAAAGCCCAGACCTTAATCCTATAGAGTATTTGTGGCTGGACTTGAAAAGGGCTGTTCATGCCCGATACCCGCACAACCTGCCAGAGCTTGAGCAGTTTTGCAAAGAAGAATGGAGCAAAATTGCAGTGTGCAGATGTGCAAGACTGATTGAGACTTATCCACACAGACTCTGTGCTGTGATTGCAGCTAAAGGCGCATCTACTAAATACTGACCTGAAGAGGGTGAATAATTATGCAAACAAATATTTTTCTTTATATATTTTTGTTTCATTGACATTACTTTAGAAATCTGTTTTCACTTTGACATTAAAGAGTTTTTTCCAATACATTTTTGTGTGAAAAAAGCCAAATTTTATTGACCATGATTGATTCATGAAAGCAATAAAAGGGTAAAACAACCAAAGGGGTGAATACTTATGATAGGCACTGTATATATATTAGACCTCTAATTAATTAGAGGCTTTATAATTAATTAATTGAAATTAATTGCATATAAATATTTGACCTGAGAACAGTGAGAAGTAAGTTTTTTCATAAGGATAAGGAAAAAATCCAGGAAACCATATGTTTTGAAAAAGTCAAGCTAATGTGGCTAATCATTTACAAGTGTCGGTAACTCACCAATAAAATTAATTTCCATACGATTAGTGTTCAATTGAACTTTTTCAGTGATGATGAATACTTGCATATTTCAATTATATTCCAATTACTTTTTTAAAGACCACCATCCTTTTTTTCCATCTCAAATCTTTGCCGGATCGTCCAAAATAGTTCCCGGATCCTTCACCCTAAAAACTGAAAGGAGTGGGAATGCGATCAAATGAATTCGTAGGCAATGAATAAGCCCAATGCCCATCTCGACTGTGCATGCGTGGGTCAATCAGGCTCCTAATTTCAGCCCAAACAAACCACACCGCCATTGAAATGTGTGAGCGAGTTCAGGTAGCGGAGCGTGAACACTGAAGTATATTGAGCCATAACCGTGAACTATAAGGCTTACGGCATTGGTTTACAGACTATAAGTCTCAAGTGACATTTCTTGCAAATATTTAAGTTGTCAATATCTTGAAAAGTCAGGGCGGCTCCGTAGGCAGGAGCGGACCATCGCGGACAGGGGAACGACAGGACCTGGGATCAGCCCGACACAGACACCCTCACTTTTTAAATCATTTGAATTCGTGTTGGAATCAAAACGGTGTTGATGTTAAATATTGTGGGAACATTTCCGTCTGTCAAATTAGCGACCGATTAGCTATGTTGTACCATCAGATCACTCGTAAAAAAATAAAAATAAATATGGCATAGCCTATGTGTGTATGTGGATCTGTCTGGTCACAATTAAGAAAAAGATTTCGTCTACTGTCCACCTCCTTATTGACAAAAAAAGAGGGATTCTATGTTTTCATTTCTCATTTCAGTTTAAATGTTGTGAATATCGGCGACATGAGGCCACAGTTTCAGACCCTGGACTTTGTCCAACAGTCGCCCTCAAGGGTCAGAAATGCTGTACAAGCTTATCTAACATATTTGTAACATCCTGTTTCTTCACAGGTTCCAGTTTATCAGCACATTTCACAACTTTCACAACTTTCACAACTTTCCAGGGTCATTTTCACAGAAATGCTCGGAAACTAGACTGAGAGTTCATGAATTCATTTATAGTATACTAAAGGAGAACAAAACAACATTTCTTCTCTTACTAGTGATAGGCGATATTTTGGAATTGATATGATACAATACTTTTGGGGTCGTTTTTGGTGATATTGATACCGATACTGGTCATTTCATATGGGTCAATGCATTTCAATCAGTACTGTATACATGTCTAAAACTGTTTTCATATGTTGTGCACAAAGGTTTACACACGCTGGCAGAATTTTTGATTGTTTGACTATTTTTCAAAGAAATTCTGTCAGGTAACACAAAACGTTTTTTTTTTCACTCATAGTTAATGGTTGTGTGAAGCCATTTATGTTGAAACAACTGCGTTTGCTATTTTTAAATCACAATGGTAGCAGAAAGTATAATGACCCTGATCAAAAGTTTACACACCACCGTTTTTAATACTGTGTATTTCCCCTTTTAACATCAATGACAGCTTGGATTCTTTAGTGGTAGTTGTGGTAGTTTTCTGATGGTAAAGTGGCCCATTCTTCTTGGCAAAAAGCCTCCAGTTCCTGTAAGTTCCTGGGCTGTGTTGCATGCTCTGCAGGTTTGAGATCTCCCCAGAGTGGCTCAATGATATTGAGGTCAGGAGACTGAGATGGCCACTCCAGAACTGTAGGAAAATTATACTCAGTGTAGAACTATCCTGACTTTTAAAAGATCTAAGGTAAGAACCTAGTGGACTCCCTATAGTTTAACCTTTAAATTCCTATACCTCACAAAGCTGGATGACCTCCTGTGGAGAAAAGTGCAAGAAAGAGAAGGACTTACCAAAGATGAGTGACCTGGAGTTGAAGCCTGGAGTTACTTTAAAGGTTTTTTAAACAGTAGGTTCCCACAAAGAGCGACGGGCAACAGAAAAGTGTGGTCGCAATACTTAGAAGGCCCACAACCAGGGGTTAAAGTGGGCGGGAACGGTCGGGAACGGCGTTCCCCCACCTTCGCATGGCAAAAAAAAAAAAAGAAAAAAAAGTTCATGATTGCAACTTTGTCATTTTCACGCACATACGAAATTCTGCCTGTGAGATAAATCAATGCGATAAAAGTACTAGGTTGGGCCTACTCAATATGCGTCCCGGGGGCCAAAAAATATAATCTGACCTCATTTTCAATAAAAATTATATTTTTTCCGGCATTATCCGCGCCGCATTCGCGTAGCTCCACAGCAAGTTCGCGGCACTTTGCGTAGCAGTGTGCCTCCAGCTCCGGACCATCATCTCCTAGCGTGGGCTCAAATGAAAACATGGCTCTGTTAAACGGTGTAACGCTAAACTGAGAAAAAGGAGGCTTATCGTTGGACGGACTAACAGATCAAACCGCAGCACAAGGACAGCATGAATCGTGTTTGCTCGGATTATCCCATGCAGAAGCAGGACTCCTCGCGGTCCGCGTCAGGTGCAGCGTGTGTTCCTGCCTTCACCAGTGCAAAGGGCTTAACCAGCGACTTTAAGGTAAGAACATCAGTTCAGCTGTGGATGTTTGTAAAGCGGACGATAAAGCTGATGGTGAGTGAGTTTTGGAAAACTGCTCTGCACCACCAGCACTCGTGTTTAACCGGTCAACACGCTAAACCTCGCTCCCTGGGCTCTAACTTTACTAAATAACATCTGAATCATTCATCTGACAGGTGCATTTTTCTTCCTTTCTGCTCTGACTTCATTCAATACGTGTTTGTGGGAAATGTACAAGCGCAGAGATGCTCTTTGCAAAGTTAACATGGTAAACGAGGCTGAAGCTGAATAGTTTTTTCGTAAAGCGCGAGGTCTGGACAGAACAGCGTTTGGTTCACCCTTATTTATTATTTTCCATGGTCTGTCTGCTCAGCGCTGAGGAGCAGTGGCTGAGCAGGAGTTAATCATGTTGTTTGAGATGTACTGGTCTCATTCTGTATTAGGCCTTTGGCCTGGTTTAGATGCGATTTAGTCCTGCCTTAGTCCTGATATTGCATGTTTTGCCCTGGCTTACTCCTGGTTTAGTTCTGAGTAGTCCTAGTTTATTATTAGGCTCTTTATTATTCTGTATTAATCTATTGCTGTGTTTTTTTTCTTTTTTTTTTCCTCCAAAGCCTTAAAATGCTGGAATATAATATAACTTTTATGTTTAGGCCCAATTCTATTCTGTTCAAGCAGTGATGATAATGAAATTTTCATTTATTTATCCCAAAAATATGATTGTTTGGTGGTGGGAGGCTCACCCCTGACCAGCCTGCAAGAGCCCTGCTGTAAGCACCACTGACTGTGAAAGAGGATTTTCTTAAATAAAGAACATAATAACAAGCCAAAATTGTTAATAAGTAATGTTTCAGCACACATGTTCATTTCTTTGGTTGGGCCTTCTTTGAATAAGTGGATCCTGACATTGTATTTGTTTCTATAATCTATTAAGCTCCTCTCTGGGCAGGCATGGTGCTCTGCAGTCCTACATCTAAGAAGAACCCAAAAGAGTGGATCTGGCAAAAGCAGAATTTGTTCATTTAGTAAATCACATAGACCTCCAATCATTTATGATTGTTAAAACCTACTAAAGGATATCTAAAATAATTCAAGGTATTAAAAATATTGGAAAATACAATAATTACAGTATCAAATACCTCGTATTGTGCAGTATCTGTTCAGAACCCATGACTACATGTCAGTACCTAAGTACATAAAAAAATATAAAATGTAGCGCGATTCCTACTGCTTGTTAAAGGTTAGAGTTCCCCCACCTCCCAAATCCCACTTTAACCCCTGCCCACAACCAACCTTATAAGCCACTTGTAAAATTCCCTGCAACTAGGTTGACAATGCCCCTAGGCACCCAACTGTCAACAATATCAGGCGTACCTGATCTAAGTGCCTAAAGCACTCGGCCTCTAAAGTGACTAATAAATGCCGGTTGTACCCCCCAATGCTGTCCCACTGAACATACAAAAGATACACAAAACAGTATACAAACAATACACAACACAATATACAAACAGTACACAGAACTTACAAAGTGGACAGGTGACGTGCTTTGTGGTCGCTCAGAGTAGGGAAGTCTACTCCCGAACACTTCTGGTACAGGGTTTTTATACATTTTTCATTAGGGGCTTCCCATAAGTCCTCCCTATTTTACACAATCTAGGTGACAAACAACCCCTCCTATTACATTTTGTAACTGTCATGTGCAGCTTCATTTACCTAATAAGGTGTGCACTTACTCTGTGAAGCTAAGTGAGCAGTGTCTTTTAGCCAAATAAGGCAAAATGTGGAGGGCAGCTATTGTGTAACTGCCACTTTACGAGAAATGTCTTCAAACAGTTATGGTGCAACTTCAGCCGGGAAAGGCCAAGTCTACGTGCAGCCACCCAAAACCACAGTTCTTACTTTATTTCCCTTTTGGGTTTTTCCTCTGTTACCCAATATCACACACAGCACATTCATCTTTAAGACGACAAGTTCAATATTGTAACAAAATTACAAAGAATTTAACAAAATTACAAAGAATTTATAACATCATTTTCTCATATACATACTCATGCATCACTGTTTTGATTAATGCAATGATTAATATTAGCAACATTCTATACAGTACTTATACTTGGCTTCCATACTCACCATCCCTATAAGCCTATAATGTACTTATGAATAGCTTTTATTCCTAAAACGGTAAATAGTTTTACAATTACTCACAACACAATGCAAATTTATTTATGAACAGTTAAAGCATAATGTGATCATAGCACACAATATCCTAAATTATTAGGCTACTTGCTTTGTAAAACTTCTATTGATAAGCATACTTTATTCATTCAAGCAATCAGCAAATCACGCTTTATTCAAATAATCACATATCACCATTATTGGGCATACTCTCATGGTACCATGACCAAGGCCCACCCAGGACGGCGCGTCTCAACAAGAACCTTCACTTTATTCTGCTGGAGCCAGTGGTATCAGCGAAACACCTCCATATTTCACAGTAGGTATGGGTCATTTTGTTGTTGTCAACAAGGCCTATGATGAAATTCTGCCAGGGTATGTAAACCTTTGATCACAACTGTATACACTAGCGCTCAAAAGTTAGGGGTCACTTAAAATGCCTTATTTTTGAAAGAAAAGCACCGTTTTTTTCAATGAGGATAACATTCAGTTAATCAGAAATACAGTCTAGACATTGATTATGTTGTGAATGCCAATTCTAGCCGGAAACAGGTGATTTTTAATGGCATACCTACATTGGTGTGCAGAAGCGCATCTCTAGCAACCAGCACTCTAATGCTTCTAATGGTACATTGTGTTAGCTAATCGTGTTAGAGGTTAATTGAGGATTAGAAAAGCTATAGAACTGGCCTGTGTGACCCCAAACGTTCGACCGGTAGTGTATATGTTTGTTTATTTATTTGTTTGAGCAGTCAACCCGCCCAAAGGGAGTGGGCTGAAGCCAAAGGCTTATAAGCGCCCACCCCAAAATAAAAATAACATTACATTTAATATTTACAAGGTAGCAAATCATAAACAAAGGAACATAGGGCAAAGTAACAATAAATGATGAAGAAGAATAAAACAAAAACAACAGCAAAATAAAGAACAAAAGAATGTGCTACTTTTATGTTATAAAGGTTCATTAATACATATTATACTCTGAGATCTTGCTACTTCCCAGTTGTCATTACCATCCTCAATATAATTTAATTTGGGTTATCATTAATTATCATTATTAAAGGTGCATTAATACATATTATACTCTGAGATCTTGCTACTTCCCAGTTGTCATTACCATTCTTAATATAATTTAATTTGGGTTTAATTATCATTATTATTATATTTGTTTAATTGAGTTATATGTGAAGTGTGATGTAAGCCCTGCATAGTGTGGTGCATTAAAAAGCCAGGGTGTAGAGCGGGCTAGTTGAAGAGGGCAGTAACTCCCCCTCAACAAACCCCACCCAGCTGCCCTAACAGCTGATTTGTAGATGATGTTCCTATGCTGAGTGGTGCATTAAAAGACAAGGTTTTGAGCCCGTTGGGAGGGTCCCTCTCAACAGATTCATAACTTGCCTACCCTAATTCTCAATTTGTAAATTTGAGCAATAGAATGACAACCGTTCCAAGCAGCAACACTCTTCCTTGATAGGAAATACACATAATTGATTCTACTGCGCCTCCTAGTGGCAACACATTTCTTGTTCTCTGTATGTTTCAAAAGTCTTTTGTTTGTATTTATATTTGAACAGGTTGATGTTTGGACATCGTTTCAACTCCATTTCCAGTTTATTCCACAATTGTACACCATTAACTGTTGGGCTAAAACTTTTCAAAGTTGAGCTATGTTTCTGAGTCCTAAAGTTTAATTCATCACGTAATTCATAACAACCAGTACGTTCTTGGAACCTTCTTTGTATTTGGCCTGGCAACAGTTTGTATCTTGCTTTGTATAACATCTGTACAGTTTGGAACTCAACAATGTCACAGAACTTCATGATCTTTGATTTTAAAAATAATGAGTTTGTGTGGTCCAAAAACCCAACTTTATGAATTACTCGGATAGCTCTTTTTTGCAACAATACTATTGGTTTTAATGTGTTTTTATAAGTACTACCCCAAACCACAGTACAATAATATAAGTATGGCAAAATCAGAGAACAGTATAAGATATGTAGAGCTTTGATGTTTAAAATGTGCTTTGCTTTTGCTATTACTGAAATGCGTTTATCCTATCTGTGCATTTGGACGCTTTCCCAATCTTCTTACATTTGACGTGGTAAGCACGTCTAATAGGGTTAACATGAATGTCGTTCAGCTTTGTCTGTATGCACATTAAGACATGGAGCGGGATAACGTTTGGTTCAGTTCAATAACTTCACTGTACCTTTTTTATTTTTGTTAAAAGTCCACTTTTAAATATATACAGAATACTATATTTGCTGTAGGAAAATGTGTCTCTTTTTCCACCTGTGCTGTTTTGTCTACATTGCAGAACACTCAACCGTATTTGTTTCTTGACAAAGGCTGGTTGGAGCCGATACGCGTTGAAGAAACCAGCAATATGTTTTAACCTCTTAACCCCGCCTTAAGCGAGTGCATTTTCCTTCTGTCCCTTTGTCTTTTCTGTCAGCGTAGTATTTTACTCTCGCAGACAATTAATGAGTAAAAAAAGACGCAACGTGCAGTGACGCTTATGGCCTGTAGGGGCATAAGTTACCTAGTTTGGCTTTAAAATTCATGTACAGATAGGAAACATGTAACTACATTACACTACAGTTTGCATTGGTTTCATTTTGTTGAGAAAAAAACGGCTTAATATCTAATGCTAACTGATACATGTAAACGAATGAAAGCTGCTATGCTAAGCTAAGCCATAGGAATGAATGGGCCGCTTAGCTAATGTGGCAAATTCTACCGTTTCAAAACATCTGCTTCTTTCGACCTGGTCCAGCACCAGGAATCAGATCCTACATTTCCACAATGGATGCATTTAATTTTAGAGCTTTATTCAAGGTTTAAATGAGCACTTTTAGCTCTAGTTTCAGCATAAATTCACACGTCTTCAAAAGAAAGTATGTTTTTACTCAGTTTAAACAAAGTGCCATTCCTGGAACCGCCACCTTAACGTGGTGGAGGGATTGAGAGCCTGAATGATCCTGGAGCTCTGTTGTCGGGGCTTGGTGCCCTGGTAGGGTTCCCATGGCAAACAGGTCCTAGGTGACGGGTCAGACAAAGAGCGGTTCAGAAGCCCCTTATGAGAGACCAACAGGCCCGGTTAAAATCGTGAGGCCGTCTTCTTGACCAACCTGAAGACCATAGGGCTGGTGCACTCCAACAGCTGCCCCACGACCACAATACAATAATATAAGTATGGCAAAATCAGAGAACAGTATAGATATGTAGAGCTTTGATTTTAAAATGTGCTTTGCTTTTGCTATTTGAAATGCTTCTAGAATTTTGTAGATATATATTTATATGAGCTTTCCAAGTAATTCTGTCATCTATAATAACACCAAGGAATTTGATTTCATGCACTCGCTCTATGACAACACCCTCTATCTGAATTGCTTCCTGAGCATTGGAGTTACGGTTGCCAAATATCATCATTTTGCTTTTACTCAGATTTAGAGATAATTTATTTTGTTTGAACCACTTATTGACACTTTTGAGTTCCAAGTTAACAATCCGACACAGTTGCTGTAAGTCGTCACCTGATGCAAAAATATTTGTATCATCAGCAAACAAGATAAATTTAAGTACTTGAGACGTTTTACAAATGTCGTTAATGTACATGTTAAACAATTTTGGGCCCAGAATGGAACCTTGAGGTAAACCACACACAATTTGTCGACAACTCGACTGATAATCACCTATTTTCACACATTGTTTTCTATTTTTTAAATAACTGGTAACCCACTGTAGAGCTACCCCCCTAATCCCATAATGTTCTAGTTTATTAATTAGTATATCATAGTTTATTGTATCAAACGCTTTACTCAGGTCAATAAATAACCCTATGCATATTTCTTGTTATCTACAGCATTAGTTATTTCTTCAATTATATCAAAGAGCGCGTGTGAGGTTGAGTGATTATTCCTAAAACCAAACTGATTGTCCGAGAGTAAATTACACCTTTCAATAAAGCTGTCAAGTCTAGAGTTATAAACCTTCTCTAAGATTTTTGAGAATTGCGGTAAAAGGGAAACAGGCCTGTAGTTTGTGAAGAGATGTTTATCTCCTGCCTTGAACAAGGAATTACTTTTGCTACTTTCATACTTCAGGAAATTGTCCAGTTTGCAGCGATAGGTTACAGATGTATGTTAACGGCTTAGAGATACTTTCAATAACACTTTTTAAAGTTTTCATATCCATGTCATAATAATCTGTCAGGTTTTATTTTTACACCCTTTAACAATGTCCAGTATCTCCTTTTCCTCCACAGGTTTGAGGAACATGGACAGAGGATTTGTGTCTATCAGTTCACAATTATAGTTCTCAACGTTTGCAATTTTTGCAGCAAGATTCGGTCCAACATCTACAAAGAATTTATTAAATGTATCGACTACTTCATTCATATTATTTAAAGTATTATCCTCATCTTTGAAATATTTTGGATAATTAATTGTTCTCGGTTTATTTCTAATTATACTATTTAAGATATTCCATAAACCTTTAATATTATTCTTATTGCTATCTAACAATTTATTATAATAATCCTGTTTACATTTTCTAATGATACCTGTCAGTTTATTTTTATATTTCTTATATTTATCCTCAGCTTCTTTTGTTCTATCATTTATAATTTTTTGTAGAGTGAATTTTTTTTCTTGCATGCATTTAGTAATCCCTTAGACATCCATGGGGTTTCTTTACCCTTTCTGTTTTTACAATATTTTTTCATTGGGCAATTTTTGTCATATACTTTATGAAATATTCGCGTAAACTCATCATATGCCTTATTAGTATCATTCTCTCTGTATACAATACTCCAGTGTTGAGCTAATAGTTCCTTTTTAAATGCATCAATAGTTTTTTCTGTTTTTACCCTTCTAAACCAATAAATGTTTTCATCATTAATATTTAAATATCCATTTTTGTACAATACAAAAACTGGCAGGTGATCACTAATATCATTTATCATTAACCACTGACTGTATCACTATCTATTTCATTTGAGAAAATGTTATCAATCAAAGTCGCACTGTGGGTTGTGATTCTACTCGGTTTAGTTATTAGAGGAAACAGACCTATACTAAATAAAGTATTTATAAATTCATCCGTCTTTTTATGTTTATATGGATTTAACAGATCGATGTTAAGGTCTCCCCCCACAAACATGACTTTATGATTTAAACCTGAAAAGTGCTCCTCCATCCAATTAGAAAAAACCTCTATATCAGAGCCAGGTGTTCTATAAATACAACTTACAATAATATTTTTCTTTTTTTGCCTTGTAATTTCTACAGTAAGGCATTCAAGTGCATCATCCACTGCCATAGTCTTATTTTCCATTACTTTATAACTATAGTTGGAGTCTACAAACATAGCTACTCCCCCACCATGCTTGTTTCTTCTGTTCATACTTATAAATTCATAACCATCAATAGAAAACTCAATTTCTCTGTCATTATTAATCCATGTTTCTGTGATTAAAATTACACTAAATGGTTTAGAAAACTGTTTTAAGAAGCTTTTGATGTGGTTAAAGTTTGCATAGAGGCTTCGACTATTGAAATGGATTACAGTGAATGCCTTAATGTTCTTAAGTTTACTATTGTAAAGATCCTCTGTATAATATTGACAGTCATTAGTAGCTCTGGTAAAGAAGTTATTTTCAGGGTCGATGTCGATCTCAGTGTTCTGTAAGTCATATTGTGATAATGTAAAATCCTGGTTATTTGCTTCAGCAATTCTCCTTAATGAAAGGTCCAAGTCGATGCTTCCTATAGAACTATATCTATTACAGGACATGTGAAATTATGTGCTTTTACATACCAAAATCCATACGCTTTTCCCGGTGTTTATACTTGATTTGGTGTACTGGTGCGCGGACGTACAATGAGTTTGTCATAGCGCAGGAAGGCAATCTCCCCCCTTTCCCTGGCAGCTCTCAGCTCCGGCATCAGTTCTTTTCGCTTCCTTTGGATGGATTCCGTGTAGTCCTCGTTTATGAAGATTTTGGTCCCTTTGAGGTGTTTAGCGCGCTGCAGGATTGCTTCACGATCCTTCCAACGCAGCAGTCTGGCGATGATGGGTCTCGGCCAGTCTCTCCCGCCGTCGGGTTTCCCTACGCGGTGGGCTCTCTCCACCTCCACCGGGTGTTGTAGTTGTAGCTTCTCCCTCAGTAGTGTTTTAACTTTCTCCTCTGCGTCGGCCCAGGTCTCCCCAGGCGTCTCCAACACTCCCTCAAAGACCAGGTTGTTTCTACGGCTCTGTCCCTCCAGATACTCCAGTTTGTCCGTGATAATATGCAGATTGTCACATACTTTATAAAAATCGTTTTGTATTGTGTTTGTGCGCTCAGTGAGTTTCAATGTTCCTTCTTTCAGAGTGTCCACCTCACCTTGTGTGAACTGTAGGCTTGTTTTTAGCTCTTGAATGTCCTTTATCTGTGAATCCATTCGGGTGTTTGTTGCTTCCATGATGATTTTAATGAATCCCTTGAAGTTCTCCTGTTGTTGTTGTATTATTTCCCTGAACATGTCCCTTTGCTGCTCCATGAGTTCCGTGACTCGACTGAGGCTCACGTAATCCTCATCCGCCGCCGAATCTGGCAGTTGCTTCGTCTCTGTTTTTGTCGGTTTAGGCATTTTGCTCTCCCTCAACAGGACTCCGCAAAAATGTTAGCTGCCTCACTGCTCACACTGCTCACAGCCTCCTCCCAGGGCCACGCCCGTAGATCCCCCTTCCAGCACACCTGTGATCTGCACACTGATCAAACACACCTGTGATCTTATTTACATATTATATTATTAATATGTAAATAAAAATGATACATAAAGTTGAAAATTAAAAATTAATGACAAACAGAATCTAAACTAGAATGATATGGATGTTGTTTTGGCGCAGAACGTTAATCAGTGAATCGTCCTTTTGTGTTTATAATTGCTGCCTCACTTCTTATGACTAATGCTAATTCGTATCCATTCTTTTTTACCCGGTATAGGGTATCAATATATCAGGCCCATCCCTATCCACTACCAGAAAAAGGTCAGGTATAGTGCCTTTAACCCAAACAGATTAATAATGCTTATAAACCTTATTCATACCTAACGAGAACCACTTGATATAAAGCGATACATTCCGTTTATTAGTGAGCTGAGGTTTGAGCTTGTACATTACAACTTTATAAAAAGTGTGTGTATTTTTACATTATTTACAGACGCTAGATATCTTGGCTGGTCCCTGACAATGTGTCATTCCTGTACCATTGTCTCCCTGCAGCTGTGTGTCCAGTAGCAGAGGAGGGAGGGAGGGGGCAGTGGCTCGCAGCTCTTCCTCTCCTGGGCGAGTTTATAAATCCCCCTCCGCTGTTTACCCTTCATATCAAATCAACAGTTCAGGCACCATGGACTAACATCGGCAATCTTCCAACTGACTGAAAACCTACCCGAGCATCTCATCTTTTATTTTTTTTTATTTTGAAACTTTGCGAGCAATCATGTACTCCAAAGTGTCCAAGTACAGCCCCGAGGCCCGCAAGCGGATGACGTACCGCTCGAGCAAGGGCAAGAGCTGCGGCTACTACATGCGGATCATGTTCTTCTTCTCCTCCCTGATCCAGTCGCTCATCATCGTCAGCCTGGTGCTCTTCCTGGTCTACGGGCAGCAGCAGGACTCGGCGTCGGTGGACCGGGTGAAGAACCTGGAGCTGCGCTTCAACGAGCTCTCCATAGAGACGGTGAGCCTGAGGCAGCAGAGGAAGAACCTGACCCACCTGCTCAACGTGACGTCCATGGAGAGGGCGCGCAACGAGTGGGACCTGGCGCGCCTGAGGTTCGTCGCCAACACCTCCTACATCCTCCTGGAGGAGAACCAAAAGCAACTGGTAAGAAGGAGGAAACAGAAATAAATGAGATCAAAGGGTGTGAAGTTTGCGGTGAAACTTTGTAGGAACCGTTTGCTTTTGTGGCATTGATAACGTATGAACCTGTTAACCCCTACCTGAACTGAACACATTTTCTACAGTTTGGCATAACCTAAATCTAAAAGCTTCTTGAACAAAGCAGAGACAAAGAAACGAGGATGAAAATGCATCACAAAAAAACCCTCTTTTTCAAGGGAGTCCTGGCCAAGAGGCAGCAAAAGATACAGTTACAGGATTACATAGGCCTATACATTACATACTCATTATACAAAATATACAAAAGCGTCATAATAGATCAGTTTAGATCAGTTTTGTAGGCCTTAGCTTTCAAATGAGGCCTATAGGCTGTAACCTTTCAGATTGGGGTAAAGCTGAACCGGAGAAAATGCGCTCGGTTAGTTAAGTGGGGTTAAATAACATGTTTTGAAAAGTGTGTCTCTCTGTCCAACAGAAACTGTGCTTATTTGAGAAGAGCAGCAGCCGCATGAACTGCGCCCCTGGTAAGTGGTCATTTATCTTTTCTGTCCTTCAGTTTCTTCACCCTTCACTCAATCCTCCATGCCCTTTGAATCCTGTCATCGGCCACGTCCATCCATCGTTGGACTTCTTTCACACTGTTGGTGGTGTGCTGTGACTTTTAACCATCGGAATAATAGTTATTTTGTTCTTCAAAGTTCATTTTATTGCCTTTCTTCCGAACCAGTTTGATCCTGTACAACCCATGTCGATAAAGTTCAGGCATTTGGCATATTCAGGGATTAGGATTGCGTTCACTTTATTTATCGGCATGAAGATGATTTTAAAGGTGCATTATGTAACTTTGTATATGGAAAAAATAGTTGATATGACCCAGCGGCTGTATGGGTGGTTAGAGTGCCGTCTTTACTTTCCATCACTGTGGCCTCTAGGACGCTTCAGGATCAATTGTTTTTCGAGTTTCTGGTAGGTTTTCTATACTGATGGAACCGTCTCCATGGTTACGAATACATTCCATCCAGAAAAGCTCTCAGAAACCCTCTCAGAAACCCTAAAAACAATCGATCTGAGAGCGTCACAGAGGCCACAGTGATAGACAGTAAAGGGGCATACCTACCACCCATACAGTCGCCGGGTCACTGAAAGCTCAAATTTGCACTAATATCAACATTTATTTTCTTCAAAAAAAGTTGCATAATGCACCTTTAAAATGATAGTTATGCTACGAATAAAAGTTCACGAAACCCTCATTCCTGAATTTGCCTGAACTGCTTAAACATGGGTTAGAGGATCCAATTGATTCAGTTTCTGTTGATATCTTTCCCCTCCCCCTTTTGTTTAAATTATTATTTTTTTTACTATCATTAGTAAGTAAGTAAACTTTATTTATATAGCGCTTTTCACAGACACAAAGTCACAAAGTGCTTCACAGTTAAAACAGTTAAAAGAACATCATAAAACACAACAGATACCGACAATAATTGGCAGGGCGAGTTCGATTGGACTAGAATGCTTTTGTAAACAGATGTGTTTTTAGGCGCTTTTTAAAGATGTCCACGGAGTCTAGAGAGCGTAAGTCGAGTGGGAGTTTATTCCAAAGTCGGGGTGCGGCAGCTTTCAATGAGCGATCTCCCCGAGTTTTAAAACAGGTATGTGGAACCATCAATAGGCTCTGCCCAGACGATCTCAAACTCCGGGTCGGGCTGTAGGGCTTGATGAGGTCAACAATGTAAGAAGGAGCTTGACCATGTAGGGCTCGAAACGTTAGCACCAGGATCTTAAATTGAACACGAAATTCAACGAAATTTAGATATTAATTTAGATATTAAAAGAAAAAAGCCTGCAAAAACTGTTACTTCCCGCATAAAAAGTGACAATGTATCCTTGTTCCATGAAAAAACTATTCTAATAGATAACTTTACGTAGTGTGAAAAGTCTGAATAAAGCAACATCAAAAAGTTTGCCAACAACAAAAACAGTCGTGGGAACAATACAAACAAAAATTCACAAAGCTGAAGTTAAGTCGTTCTGATCAGAAACATCAAAATAGTAACGCCAGGAAACACCAGCAACACATTTGGTCTCTTTTTTTTTGAAGTTGATAACTGCACACGTCTTAAGAAATACTGTACATCAGTAGATATATAATAATGTAAATATCAAGATTAATGCATTTTTAGTTTCCATGGCACACTGTGTAACATTATGGACTGTACTGTTGCCATCAGTACAGAATATGCTCCTAATGATCAGCTGCTATTACTGCAGTGGATAATCAAAGAATGGATTTGGATGAGAACCTAACCTATTCAACTCTCAAATACTGACTTTAGTCGACATCTCCATGGAGACGAGCTGGAGATGTACCCACTCTTGGTAAAGTTACAGTCATGTCTTAGGAGAGCTGAGCTGCTCACAGCAAAAGCACATGTTTGTTTGTACATTTATGAGGTATTTTTCAATGATGAAAATATCTGTGATAAAATAAATGCTTGTATTTAAATTGGTGTAGCTTTCAGGGCCATCAACAGGCGTGCTGGGGCCAGGGGGCAAGAATGTTTCATGAGGGGCCCCATACCGACTGTTGTGTTCTGCTATAAAATAATTAGAAATTTTAAGTCTATGTCATATTGTATTTTGCGAAACGTTTTGTAAATATAATCGATTTTTGAAACTGTAATTAACATGTTAAAAAACAGTCTCTCTTTCAAATAAGACCCCCGTCAATGGCCCTGCTTTAGGTTAATTGAAAGACAAACACTTAAATAAGTTTCACTTCTCATCAGCAACATTTATTTGTGTTTCAGCAAAAATAAAATAAACTGAGGCACTCCAAAAGTAGAAATATTAAAAAGCCTTTATTAATACATGGCTAGATAAGATAAAATCATAGCCAACGCGTTTCGGCTCTAGGCCTTCTTCAGGGCAAGCTTGAGATGGCTGCCTCTGTACAGCTATAAGCTTACTTCCCTGCACTGAAGAGCACCCAAAGGACAAAGTTTCATAGTCTTTTACATCCAAGTAGCACTCCAGCCTCCCAATTTTTTCAACTATTTATTTGTGTTTTTTTTGTCTCCTCTATCTGTACTTTTGCTTAAGAAAAAGTAAGAACAGTGAGGAAAAAGTAGTACTTCCACTGCTAGAAAAGCTAAACCCCCTTTCTTATAGCTCCCACAGACACCCGAACTTTCGTCAACCAGTTCCCCCATGGTTGCAACTGCGGCCTGCAGATGGAAACCCTCAGAGCAAAAATGCAACTGGTCCAGTCGAACTTCACTCAAATCGCCATGCAGATGCAAATGGAGATGGACCAGATGTCCAGAGATCGCGACAACCTCAACCTGGAGGCCATCCAACTCCGACGAGACAAATCCGTGCACGACAAAGCCATCCAGTTCTACCAGATCAGGTGCAAAGAGGATTTTGTCAACTCCCTGAGTGGAATCTCCAACGTCTCCAAGGCGTTCCTCAGCAAATCAACTCGCTCTTCCGTAACATGCCTCCATTCCATCTCACCTGCTCGAACCAGAAGGAGTACCTCGAGCAGATCCGCACCAACTGCACTGACCTTTCCGAGGAGGTAGTGACGAAATTCCAAACCTACCTGGACACACTGGGAAACAGAGTGTCCATGTACCAGGGCAACATCAGCATTCTGACGGCGGAGAACATGCGGATGACCAGGGACTACAACCTGTGCAGCCAAAACCGTACGGGCCTGATCCGAGAGCACAAGCGGCACCTGGAGAGGCTACAGCTGCGGAACGACGAGGAGAAGGAGAAGCTGCTGAAGGACAAGGTCAAACTACACGGAGACATCCATGTTCTGGAGAACAAAGTTAAGCTTAAGGACTCACAGCTGGAACACAAAACGAGCAGCTGAAACATCTCAACTTGTCGTGCATCCCCAGGGTAAGGGAACACACTGTTAATGGGCTTTGTTGTATCGAGATGTGTTGGAGACAGGCGACAAGCAACCCAAGCGAGAAAGTCATAGCATTGATGGGGTAGATAAAACAAACACCAGGTCTGTTTTAAACTCTTCTGTGAACCAAACATTTTATGAGGTGGCACTTGTGTGTAAACGTTTGAAAATCATTGGTGTAGTTAATTGGCTGTAAAGATTATCAAAGTTGTCAATTGGACTGGGTTGTTTGTCTATCCGGTTGACGACTCTGAAAAGCTTTACTATAATAAGAAACTCCTGTACGGCTGATAGCGTACTCAAACCTGTCTATTGCTGTAAACATTTGGCACTAGAATTGTCAATCTGAAAAGGGCATACAAAGACCTCAGGAGGTGCCACCTTTACTTCTTTCTAATCCTTTGTGGTTTTGTTTCAGTCTGGAGGTTCGTACCCTCGCTATGGGGTCCAGCCTGGCACATCCTGGGGACAGACGCATGGCTCCTCCAACCAAGGTTTCCCCAGCTCCAACAGCGGACTAGGCAACAACAACTTTGGTTCCTCGTCTTCCTCGAGCTCATCCGGGTCACATTTGGTTCAACTGGGTTAAATACAGGTCTGGGCTCGAGAAATTCAGGCGACAACAAACCATCCTCAACCGGACTGGGGTCATCAAGTAACCGAGGGTCGTCATCGTCGCCTTTTGGGTCGTCCGGGACCGGTTTGAATAAACCGACTTCAACCGGGCTAGGGTCATCGTCATCCTCATCACTTGGGTCACCATTTGGGTCGTCCAACAATCCGAGCTCCTCCAGTTCGAGTCAGAATAAGCTTGGGTCCAGCGCAGGGACCGGCACAGGCTCTTCCAACCTCGGAACAAATTACCGGTCATCGAGTTCAAGCCTCGGGTCGAATTACGGATCTTCAAGCTCCAACATTGGTTCGAATTCTGGCTCGTCTAGTAATTCCGGGCTTGGTTCTTCCAGTTCTTCCAATACGATGTCCAACACGAGAGGTTCCTCAAACCCGTTCAGTTCCTCGAGCAGTTCGTTGGGTTCAAGCCTGGGTTCAAGCCTGGGTTCGAGCCTGGGTTCAAGCCTGGGTTCGAGCAGTTCCAGCCTAAACAAACTGTCCTCCTCGTCCAACAAAGGCTCCTCCAGTTCTTCTTCAAGTTCTTCGTCATCTGGAGGGTCAAGCGCAACGACCAGTAAAAGTGGGTTTGGGGGTTGGTGGGGGGGGTTGGGTGGCGGCAGTAGCAGTAGCAGCAGCAGCAGCAGCAGCAGCAGTAAAGGTAGTAGTACCAACTCGGACCAAAGCAAATTAGGAAGCAACCAAGGAAGAGGAACGTCCAACAGCGGGAGCAGTTTTGGATCTTTCGGTTCAGGAAGGACCTTTACATTCACAGGACGTGAGTAAAAGACTTTTTTTTCAATGTTTTGTGAAAGTTCTGAAATGTCAATGCGTTTTCTCTGGTCTTTTGTACAGCCATCTCTGTCAATGAACACCTTCGAGATCTGCAACGGATCATCAACCCTCCAGGCCCAGAGTGAGTAACAGCTAAAATACTAAACAGACAAATCACACACCAATGTTTAAGTTAAAAGGTAGACAGGCAGGTTAAGCTAAATTCTAAATACTCCTTTTTTTTTATTAACTAATTTATTCAATGGCTAAATAAGATATTAAAGGGGGGGTATTATGTAAAATCGACTTTTTCAAGCTTTATATCATGTTATTATGTCATTCCCTCATTAAACACATGCCTGGAGTGTTGCCTTGGCTCATTCACATATTTTTGAGTAATCAGTAAAAACTTAGACGGCAGCCATTTTAGGTGTAGCTATGCCTCAGTCCTCCTAGGAACGCCCCCACCTCCTGGAGACGCCTCTGGACCTTTTGTCACCAGCCAAGCCACCAACCACTGCTCCTCAGCTCAGCAGAGCCCCCTCCCAGCACAGTGTTGTTGTTTAAATGCCACAGCAGTGTGCTGAAGGGGGCGTGTCGGAAAGCTTCTTAAAGAGACAGAGGCCTATTTCAAGACGTTCAGTACAGCCATTTTGAGAGAGCAATTTTATTCAAGGCAGTTATTTTAATTTACTGCATATACAGACCAACAGAAGGTTACGTCATCATTGTAGTATGCTATAGACTGGTGCTATGTGATTGAAAAAATCATAATACCCCCTCTTTAAGGCACTCTTTGTCTCTTATTCCCAGTAATTTAGGTCAGCTCCAGCGTTGCCAGGTGGGAAATGTAGGATTATCGTACCAGAGACTCAAAATGATCGTATTTTGAAAGAAATTATCGTACAAATGTCGAAAACAAAATGACAAGGCTACGAGAGAGCTATAGTCAAATAAAATCACTCTGGAGATCGTGTCCTATGGGTTCTTAGAGTTGTGTGGCATTCACTAGTTGTGTAGACCAATGTGTCCCCCACAAGCAAATACATAGGTCACTGAGCATGAGCAACATCAGAATCATGGGGGCGGGCGCAACTGAGCATCCCACCAATCATGCTCCTTGTTCTGAAACATACACATAAACGTCACTCCCTTCATATCCTCTCACTCCCAGCAAAGCACGGGGTTTAAAAAAACAAAACAAAAAACTCTGTCTCCGGCAGTTGCAAAATATACATTTGGCCAAATTATCGTACATTAGACATTATTGATCGTACATCGTACATAGGGCAGAATTATCGTACAAATACCATAATTATCGTACACCTGGCAACGCTGGTCAGCTCTATCTATAAATTAGATTTGTTCCCAGAAAATATGAGCAATTATGTTCATTTTTATGTATAAAAAGTAAGAAAATAAGTATGGTATAATATGTATAATATGTAAGAATATCAAATAAGAGAAAACGTTTAATTTCTTCTATTTAAGTCAGCAAGCTATAAAAGAAGTTTCAAATTGATTTTATTTTCTTATTGATCGTCACACAGAAACAGAATACTACTCTTGATAGTTTTCGAATAGTTTAGATTTACAATTAGACTTTTATTTTACTTTGCGTTCACATTATTTTTTGACACAGTAATAGCATGATAATTGGATGGAGCTAGCACAGGGATAAGCTACCATATTACCAACAAAAAAATATCATGTTACCTGCAATTTGCCGACTTCATACTGAGTTGTTTTTGCGATGAATCCTCTTTCTATTAATATTACTGTACTAACCAGCCTCTTCTAATGTAATTTCTGTTTAATTTTTCTTCAAGTTTCCAATTGCCTGCATTTTCCTCATTTAAAGACACACTATGTAACTTTTCACCCAGTCCAAAGAATAAAATACTAGCATGCACTTCGTTTCGCATTGTTTTTATTCGTTAAAAATACCTGTTTACTGTGTGTCCTAACTTTGCTGGGAACAGGACATAACCATCTAACTATGTAGATTTTGCAACTACAAAAACAAATCAGTTATTCTTCCAAATGCTTTACTATGTGTGTTTATACTTTGAGTTTTACGCCAGTTGTTCTTGTGACGTAGCAACAAAGAACCTGCAGTGTAGTGCAGTGTTAACAAGCATAAGGTCCAATAAGGAAGGTGATGTGACAATGTTCCGATTTTGGACAATTGTGCCAGATATTCCTTATTGTAGGGTATTGGTCATAAATGTGATATTGAGATGCAAACGTTGGCTCATATTTTTGCTTTTGTCTGTGTCAGGGAGAAACAGGAGCTCTCCAGGATGATGGGTTAATCCATCTGGGGCGAGAACACTACAAGCACCTTTTCCCGCACGTTTTTGAAGCCATTGGACTATAGTGATGGAAGACAGCCCTTGCCCCAGACCCACTTCTCCGGGGAAAGTGATCAGGTTTGCCTGGGCAAGCTAACCTGTCTGCCCCGTGGCTAGCATGTTTTAAACAATGGCAATCAAGGGCAAATTTAATTGTATGACATTTTCTAATGTGAATTTAGACTTTTGTTTTCTTGTGTTGTGTTGTTTTAACAGACTATGTCTTGTTACAAATTGTAAAAGCATAGTACTTGGGGTTAAATTCACTGAAAACCTATATGCATTCAAATGACACATTGCTGACAGTACAGAAAGTGTTTGTTCAGTTAATTTACAAAATCTGATGAATGGTCTAGAGTTTGTCTCAGCTTTTATTATAATTACATCTCCACTGTGAAACTGAATTCAGACTATTTATAGATATATTTAAATATGTGCAGGGTGGGGCTTGAAACCAATCAGACAAATACTGTACAACAATTCACTAAATTCAGTTTCTAAATTCAAACTAATCCCACGTTTGGCCGTGTCCTCACCACCATGTCATTTTTGTAACAATATATCTCTGAATTTAAAGGCTCTATACATGACTTTTTTTTTTGTTTGCAAATATAAATAAAGGAAAAAGAGAAGTGCATGAATTTGATAGCCTATCGTTAGTTGTGGTCCAAACTCATTCCTAACTTTTCTACCATCCCAATACTTTGCAAGGATGAGTTTTTAAGCATGTTTCCAATCAAGTGTAGGGCCTGTGAATGTGAACGGTGTTATCCCTTGTATATATTCGTGAGTCGTATTGTTTTGCCACTGTACATATGAAAAATAAAGCCATTGTTTGGCCTGTGGCAGAGCTCTTTACTTTGACATATCGCCGGTAGCCTGTGTTTAGCATCTGTTTACTCGGCTGTGCGTCACCTATTGTGTGGCTAATAGGCTCTGGATGGCTCCCCAGTGATTACTGGATCCCTGCGTCCCTGACTGCATGGGCGTGTTTTTTCGGGTACCCCCTCCAGAACACAATGTACTTGCACTTGAAAAGCAGTAAGAGCCGGATATCCAGGGCCAAATAAAATGAAAAAAGACACATGTGCGCAGGTGGGAGGGAGGTTGTTTACATACAGTGACCGCTTTAGGCACATTCTAGTGTTAGCAGTCATAGCTGTTTTTTTATTTATTGATGTATTGTAAACATAATCCTTTTTAAAGCATTACAGTATGAGGGCGCATTATTAGTCTTTTTTTAAATGGACAAAACACATGGACAAATGTATTTTTTATTTGAGAGCCTTTATACAAAATGGGTGGTGTAGAAAGTATATATGTTTTTCAAATGTACTGGAGTAAAAGTACAACACAAATACTACTCAATTGAAGTACACATCCTAAAAAAAACTCTACTGAAGAAAAGTACTTGCAGTAGGTAAATTTACTTCTGAAACAATAACCGTACATTAGTGACTGCTCATAGGAGATGACTGGAAAGTCTTGATTTGTGCCAGGTCTAAACTGACTGAAGGGTAACTTTATCTACCACTCACCAGCAGGCTGGAAAGAAGCTGAGCTCTCCTCTTCCTTCACTGTGACAACCGTTTTGTACCAAGGGTTTAAGAGTAATGCAGTTTTGGTGAATCTTGTTTAACATACAGTTTATGGCCAAAAGACAAAAAAGTAATAAGAAATAAACCTTCATGCTTTGGTAGGGCAAAAATATTAGCATTTTTTTCAAAGAATTAGTATATATGAATTGGAGAAAAAGCTGTGCGTTTGCGGCTGGTTTAGAAATAAAACAACATTTAAAGCAGAGAAAAAGGAAATCATTTATTGGCCCTTTCTTATGTAGAAAGGTCCCGCTGAGAGAGATTCTATTTTATATGTTTTTAATGGCACGGTAAACAGGAAAACCCGGAGGAAATCAGACAAGGATGAACGGAGACAAAAAGAGAACATGCAAACGCCTCACAGAAAGGCCCCACGCGACCTGGGAATCAAACCAGAGACCTTCATGCTGTGAGGCAGGTGCGGTTACATTTATTCAAGTATATGTATTTAAGTCACTTTTTGAAGTAAGTTCTTTTGCAAGTAGTTTTTCATACAGTACTTTTATTATAACATTAAAATGAAGTATCTGTACTTGAGTAGTTTAGTTTAGTTTATTAGTTTATTTCAACAGGAACAATGTGCAAAAAACATTAATCAAAGATGCTTTGCACCAGATTTAGCTTGAGCTCGTTTCCATCTGCAGTCCCTGAGCAGGTGAGTTACAAAATGTACAATATAAAATATATTTAACCACTCAAATACAAATATTCATTCATTCAGTCAACCATTCACCCATTACAGCCATCAGTCCACATAGAATCATGCTGAAATTACTACAATAAAACTTCACTAAAGTTCATTTTTACATTTACAGTTATCAGTGCTGACACGACTGGTTTTCCAACAGCACTCTCCTTGTGTTGTGAGAGAAATCCTTCAGGTCTAAGGAAAGTTTCCATTCTTTGATGCCTTTGAATGAGAAGGATGTCTGCAGTCTACAGTCATTGCGACTCGTGGACCTGGAGCTCCTGGTCATCTGCTCAGAACAGAGCTGGACACATGTTTTCAGTGGTGGAGGTGCAGTATTATTCAAAATTTTAAAAACTAATCGCACATTGGCGTACACAATTTAATGATCACAGTTTAACATGCAGTATTTTCCAAGGATCAGACAGTGACGGTATCTCAGTGGCTCTTTGTCTAGCACTTTAACATCTTGATTATATAGAGATTTTAGAGGTTTTATTGTTGTCTCACTTGTCTGTGACCAACAAGAAATACAGTCATTAGTAAATATTTCAGTCAGTGTATTCCTAATATGTTTAAAAACAGACAAACTGTATTTTGGTGTGTTGCAGATTTTCTTAACATGTTTTTTAAAACTAAACGTTGAATCCAAAACAAGGCCTAGATATTTAAACTTCAGTTTCAGACTTCAGTTTTTGAGTTTTGGTAAAATACATTGCTATGGTTTTATTTATGCTGGGTTTACACATACGAATTAGCCTGGCTAAGGCCAGACTGCTGTGTGCGCTCGAATCTTTTCGAACTTCACAACAGCCTGGGGACCATGGCTGACATTTTTCCATGGATTTGGGCACCAATCACAGAACGAGGAGGGACGGTAAGACGATGACGCGCTATTTGACATAAAGCTTGTAGTTTGTTTAGGGATAAAAAAAATAAAAAATATTTACGGATCCAACATGACAGCAGCAGACGCGATGCCATCTTTCGATCAAGCTTTAGAACGTGTTCTAAATAGTTTAGCTCAAAAGTTTACAGCAGGTACGTCATACGTCATCTGATACCATGATACGATTGGCTATGGCTACGTGCAGACGCATGAGAGACATTCGTAGCGCCCAATAAACGGCTATGTGAACCACACCTCTCCTACGAGAAAATGAATTGGTTCCCAGACTAAATATCACTTGTGATTTTAGTCTGGCGTTAGCCAGGCTACATACGAATGGCATTTTTTCGTCATTCGTGACATGAGTTAACGAATCTCAATGGGATTCTTAATAGAACGCATCAGCTCGTGACATTCGTGATGTTCGTGGAGAAAGTTTTTGGCTGTCAAAAAATCTTCCACGAATGTCACGATTCACACTCTGTTCGTGGAGTTCGGAACGGAGCGTGTCCTTTCGTGATGCGTAGTGGCGCTTCGTAATTCAGCGTGAGAGCATTCGTAAAGCATTCGTAGCAGAATCACTGTTTTCACGCTCAGAATTGATAGAAACACACACTACGCCGAAAAGTTAATGTTCGTACCTGCACTATGCCAAAGAAAAGTCACACAAAGTCGGCCAGTCCGCGCTCCAGGCCCGGGCCAGCACCTGCTGCTGCCGCTCCTCAGGTGCTGAAGTTGTTCCTCCGGCTTTTCTTCCTGTGGTCGTTCCTCCTGATGTTCGCGAGCCAGTTCCTGCCACCCTATTGCCACCCCGCTGGAGAATCCACTGTTATATATTTGTCCCAATTTTCCGCGATTTGTGTAAAAAAAATAATTAAAAAAATAAAACGCGCCTAAGAAGCGCGCCTTTCCCTATTGTCCCTGAATGCATCTCCCACGCTGCCATACGCACTGACCCAAACAACAACCGTGGTTATAGTAGCTAACATGGATAAGTGTTAAGACTTATTTACAACTTTTGACATGTAAAACAAGCGGCGATAAGCGCAGCAGGTGGAGACAGGCCTGTTGTTCTGAATTATGCAAAATATTTTTTATTTTTTTTTCAAATGGAGCTAATGATCGACCAGACGAGTGAGAGTCATGGATAAAGAGCAGGGCTGAAAGTAAGCCGGTACGGTCCGGTACTGCGTTCCATCAAAAGATTTGCCGGTGGTACGCCGTACCAGGAAGGAGAAGAGGTGCACTCTCTCACCTTACGCACAAAACAGTAGTCTGCCAATAATAATAATATTACACCGTGAGCTCAAACGCGTTGAAGTTCAGTCACTTAAATGAGATATAGAGACTCAGCAGACTGGATCTCATCTGCTCTGTCCCTGAACTTTCTGCACACACGGTAACGCCGCAGACCAGACGGCTCTGTTCTGCCACGGTTCACATGCGCTTCTCCACTTAAAACGGTCACATTAGAATCAGAGTCCCCTTATACGGGCTCTTCTGGCTTTTCTGGTTTTCCTTCGCGGGACACTTTCACAGCGTGTTTGTTTACCTGCGAAAAAAGGAGGAGCGAACAAATCCGTGCTGGGTCCAGGGGCAGCGCCAGGGGGGGGCTAGGGGGTGCTTGAGCATGCTTGAGATTGCCAAAGCACCCCCAAAGATTGTGGCCACTAAATCAAAGGAGCACTAGTTATCTCTAGAAACATCCCTCGGACGTTTAACATGAAAAGGAGTGAGTAGGACAGGTTTAATTGCAACTAAAGGACGGGGTTTTGTCCGAGGCCCAGTGTGATGTTAATGCGGCCGTGCGTCAGAGCGCACGCTCGGCGACAGCAGGAGTCAGGCTGAGCCTGACTGCAGGGTCATTATTACAGTCGTTCACTAAATTTAATCAATGAGCTGAAGTTAGACTGATGTTATAAAGTCAGACTCTGCTCCTCTGGCTCTGAACACAAATCAGAGGTTATTATTGTGCTCTTTTGATACAGCGACGTGAGCGCGGCTGAACCTAAAGCACAAGAACAGAGCGAGTCCTCCAGCAGCGAGACAAAGTCTGGACGAGGAAATTACGCACAACCGCGGAAAGTTCACTTAAGTCATGAGCGCGTTGCCCTTCTCTCACGTCGTGGGCCTCCGTCTGATAATCAGCTCAACTTTAACATTAACTGTGTTCGAGATAGAAGCGGCTCTAGGATGCTGAGTGTGAGGGGAGCGTGAGGGGAGATTACGACGTGAGAGCAGAGCCACACATTCACGAGGACCTGCTCCTCTGGCCTCACGTCCTCCCGGGGTTGACATAAAACCGTCTCACGGAGGCTCCTCAGAGCGCGCTGGAGTTAAAGGCAGGTCCAGAGCGTCCTCCTTCTCCATCCTATTGGCCTTACAAAATAAAAGCAAAAGCCTTTGTTGTGAAAGGCATGGCGAGGATCTAAAGATAGATGCAAATACTCCCCTATCTCAGTTTTGATTTTCTTTCAAAATCGGTTTGGATATTTGTTACTCCACAGATGACACGTGTGAAAGTAAAGTTGTGGGAATTTAATTAAGAACAAATGCATATGTTTATGCCACTGAAACAGATCTGGTTATGAAAACACTGCTATATTCAGTGTTGGTAGTAACTGAATGTATTTAGAATTTTTAAAATACTCATTTTGGGTAACTGTATTCAGGTACAGTTACTGAATACAGTAATATTAAAGGAATACATCAAAGTACTTGTTCATTAAATTTCAGTTTCATAATCATAACATTAAAAAGACAAAAAGGGTCAAAATGGCCGGGGAAAAGTTTAGCTCTGTCCTTTTGGGCTCTGGGCCTTTGCAAAGTGCTTTTTTTGCATTCCACATTAGTGGTAAATAAGTTGGTAACAGGCATGTAACAATAGCCTAAACATCTTCTTAATCATATGCCGCATGTATGCATTAACATGAAAATCAACGTGAAAGTATTCTAAGTATTCAGAATACAGTACTCTGTTTGGACTAAGCAGTGGAATACGTTACTAAAGTATTCTCCCAAAACTGGCTATATTATATATATATATATATGACATAGTACCGGCTAGAAAAATAAGCTACTTTCACCCCTGATAAAGAGGTGGAGAGTTCTACGACAGATCCCCAGAAGATCAAGTGCACAGTGAGTGTAGTGTTTTTATGCTTATTCTGTGGAGTAAAGTCTGGCGTGTGTTTATTGCTATTGTTTGTCTTGATAGATTCAGTGTTTGCCCGTGTTACACAGTGACAGGATAGTTTACGTTTGCTATTCTACAGTATATGGACAGGCCCGACGCTCAGCTGGTCTTTGCTTTCTGTGTAACCCGATTTGGCAAGAGCCCAATGAGTCAGTGAGAGCACGGCGGAGCAAGACGCCTCTGCTCCGCCTCCAACCCGGTTTGTGCGGCAGGCGGTTTTGTCCACATTCGCCCGATTCTTGACAGATTTCTGACAGAACGCGACAATTCCCAATGACCCACAACAGCGCGCCACAACCCGCAGCAGTGCGGGACGCATGTTCGTGACTGTGCGTAATAATTCGTGCCATTAATCGTAACGCGTAGTAACAGGTCGCAACAGTTTGTGGCGGTGCGTGAAATCTCTACCCCGAATCATCAAATTCCACTCACATTCGTGATCCTCGGCCACGAATGTGGATTCGTGGCATTCGTGACTTGTCGTTCAGTGTAAGCGAGGCAGAGGAAAGCCAGTTTGAGATATTTCCCATGACATTGGTTAGTTTATTGGCTACACTGGTCGCATCACTTCCATGCACGTAAACTACAGTATCGTCTGCATACATCTGTATGTCCACCTCACCGCACACCGAAGGGAGATCATTTATGTAAAGCGCAAACAGCAATGGCCCAAGAACAGAGCCTTGTGGGACACCCAGGTCATTAGCCTTAAATGTTGATAGCTTACTTTTGACTCTTACGCACTAGTGGACACGGTCACTGAGATATGATTCTATCCACTGTAGTCCTCTTGGAGACAGATTGTAATTGCTCAGCTTCCTCAGTAGCACAAAGTAAAACAGAAAAGTAAACTCGTGCCACTGTGAGTAAATCTTTAAGTGACAAATCTTCATTGTGATGTGTAAAATAGATGTATTTTGTGTTTTGTTGATTTCATTCTGATTCCTTTTTATCATTTTCAAGCTATTTTATAACAATTTTCACATTATTTCACATTTTTGTCACTACTGAAGTATGAATCAGACTTTTATGCTCCAACAGCTACTCAGTACTCACAATATTCAAGTAGTATTTTCTCCAGAATCAGAATCAGAATCAGAATGGGTTTTATTGCCATGGTTTGAGAACAGGTTCACAAACTAGGAATTTTTCTCGGTGCAAACGTGCGACATAGAACATATAACACAGTTAAGATAAAAATAAGCTAAAAAACTTTAAAACTATAAGGCTATTAAGGGCATGCGTGAAAAATATTAAATAAATAAGATAAAATAAAGTGACATATGACATATAGACAACAACAATTTGACACTGAACAACAGCGTGATTGTATTAACAGATGTAGGCATATAAAGTGATAAAGTGATTTAGTGATAAGTGATAGCAGTGGGTCTAAGTGTGGACACACCACACAGTGCAGTGCAGATACATCCATGAGTCTGTAACTGGATTATTGGGTCTTGTTATTGTTCATGAGTCTGATGGCGGAGGGGAAAAAACTGTTCAAGTGGCGGGAGGTATGGGTCTGGATAGACCGTAGCCTCCTGCCCGAGGGGAGAGGGGTGAATAGTCCATGTCCAGGGTGAGAAGGGTCAGCTGTGATCCGACCCACACGCCTCCGGGTCCTGGAGGTGAACAGGTCCTGGAGAGATGGGAGCGCACAGCCAATCACCTTCTCTGCAGCACACACAATGCACTGCAGTCGATGCTTGTCCCGTTCTGTAGCGCCGGGGAACCACACGGTGATGGAGGAGGTGAGGATGGACTCGATGATGGCCGTGTAGAACTGCACCAGCATCTTGGTCGGCAGCTTAAGTTTCCTCAGCTGCCACAGGAAGAACATCCTCTGCTGGGCCTTCTTGATGAGGGAGCAGATGGTCGGCTCCCATCTGAGGTCCTGGGTGATGGTGGTGCCCAGGAAACGGAAGGAGTCCACGATGGAGATGGGGGTGGGAGAGTCTGTCAGGGTGAGGGGGAACGGTGGGGCTGTGTCTTTCCTGAAGTCCACGATCATCTCCACTGTCTTCTGGGCGTTCAGCTCCAGGTTGTTGTGGCTGCACCAGGACGCCAGCCGGTCCACCTCTCTCCTGTAGGCGGACTCATCACCGTCCGAGATGAGCCCGATGAGGGTGGTGTCGTCCGCAAACTTGATCAGTTTAACGGACTGGTGACTGGAGGTGCAGCAGTTTGTGTACAGGGAGAAGAGCCAGGGCGAAAGTACACAGCCCTGAGGAGTTCCAGTGTTTGTAGTCCGTGTGTCCGAGACGATCTTCCCCAGCACATGTGCTGTCTCCAGTCCGTCAGGAAGTCAGTGATCCACCTGCAGAGGGAGTCAGGCAGCTGGTAGAGCTTGTCTCGTAGCAGTCCAGGGAGGATGGTGTTGAAGGCAGAGCTGAAGTCCACAAACAGGTACTTTTTTTCCAAGTACTTTTTTACTCTTACTTGAATAAATATTTTGGCTACTCTAGCCACCTCTGGCGCTAACCACTGTGCCACCAAATGAAATCCAATAAACATTGTCATTATTCGTTGAATATAGATTACCGTATTTAAACATTCTACTTAGCTTGTAGCATTATCGGGTGCTAATTATTGCTATAGCTAGCATGCTTTGTAATTGTATCCAACTACAGCAAATAAATTTCTTCAAATCTTAATAAACCAGAAACTAAAGCTGTTGCATTCTTTCACTTTTGCTGTCAGATCACAGAAACAGAACAGAAGCCTTTTGTTTTGTTTTTTGTTGATGACAAATGCGCTATTGTTATTAGCGATAACATTCAAATTCCACCTGTCAAAGCTGTGGCCAAAACTTTGTGAACTTTGTGGGCCATATCTCACAAGAAGAGGTCATGGGGCCATTTTGCAATTGAATGGTTTCCAAACAGATAAAAAGTCAAACAAATAGAAAAATCTTTGCGTATGTAACCGGGTAGGGCCAGGGGTCCCCTAGATAGTGATAAGATGCCCAATTTTAACCTTAACGTCCGTTACAACTACAAAGAACACAGGTAAGTGTGGGTTGTTGCGTGGTCAAAACAGAGACAGAGGCCCAACTTAAGTGTAAGGTTATTTATTATGTCCAGAGTTCATTAGTTTATTTTACTTAATCTAATTTTAAAATGGCACAATAGACCCAAATAAAAACAGTAGCAAACCATGCAGTCTATAAACAAAGCAAAACACACACTTTAGCATGCAGCATTCACATCATTACAGTGGCATTAGTAAATTAGATGATTATCCTGCTGGCACACCGGTACATTTTACATTCAGTCAGTGACGTGCGGTGAGGTTTGTTGCTGGTGAGGCACATTGACTCCAATATAAGTAAACCAATAAATAATAAGTAAACAAAACTGCAGGAAAAAAATGTAACTTGCCGTCTCTGATATAGCATTCAATAGCAACACATTTAAACATAAAATACATTCTCACGATATTGCAAATAAAAATTAAAAGACAACATAGTGGACTTGACCAGGACTTACGAGTCCTGGTCAAGTGATAAGTTATTGACGATCCTGATGCTCCACGCGGGCGGTACGTGATAGTGGCGACATTTCCAGCATAAAGACTCATCTACAGCACTTCATCCATAAAATGTCAGTCTAATCAGTTTTCCCTTTTACTTACTCCTTTACGTTTAAATTGCCTCTCCTAAACCAGCTGAGTAATCAAACAGACTGGTTTTCACGTGTAGTCCACATGTTTTGTTTAGAAATGTGTAGCGCTGACACAGCGCCCGCCTCGTATCGTCAGGGCAGTGCATTGGAGGCGAGCCTCACTTCAGGACTATCAAAACGCGATTTAAAGTCAAATGAACAGGTTAAACAAGTTGTTCTTATGCCTGATTCTTTATCCAGGTGATAGAAAACTAACACGCCCAACAAAAACCCATTTACAAATGTATTTTACTTTTAGGGGGCGAATAAAGCCCCGAATGCGAGAGAGCGCTGAGTGAATGAGCCGAGCTCAAATATGTGCGGGACGCTGGAGGCTCGCCGCAGCTCTGTCCTCTTTACATGATATCGACAACTGATAAAACATTTGGGCATTTTTTAACCACGAGATTGATTAAAATCATAGGAAATCCCAATCATTTTAAGAGAAGGGACTTGTTTTTATAAAGTTTATTGTATTTTTGATTTTTTTTCCATGATGACTGGTGACCTCCCCTGACCGCACGTCACTGCATTCAGTAGGCTGACACAGCTCCGTTCATGAGCACCCGGGTGGATTGACTCCGTAGCCACACTAACAGGCACAGACATATGCAGCTACCATGCAGGCTCCGCTGCAACAGAGAGGGACAGGACCGCAGATTGTGCAGCACCAAGCAGTCACCTGTGTTACCTGGTGGTGCTTCTTAAACACAAATGCCGGGTGGAAGCTTGACGCTAACCCCGCCCACTACAGCTATGGCAACACCACAGGGACACAAAACCCTGTCCTACTACATTCTGCCCCCGAGTTCTTAATTGGCGTCCCGAGAATTATTAATTTAATCCCATGGTCTAAACCATCTATCAGGATCTGGTGGTCTATCTTCCTGGGCCCCTTTGGCCACGGCTAAACCTGTTCCTGTAGCCCCTCCTCGCAAGTGGGCATTGGTTACACCACCTCTCTGTGGGAGGGAAACATGTGGACGAGAACATACAGTTAGAACATGGGAACTGGCACGCTCACGTTCCCTGTGGTCTAAGGTTACAGCTGAAGGCCAGAGTTGACCCTCCACTGGCACATCAGCTCAGAGTACCTTTAATCTCCCTACGCTCAGGCTCACACAAAGACACAGTATTTTCACTGGATGTACAGGTGGAGTCATTGTCCATTGGGTCAGGAAGTGGTGGCTTCCCCCGCCGACAGCACCTACATTCATACACCAGGAACTAATAGTCTTTGCCATACCTGGCCCATAGTACTTCATCCTCCACTCAAGGAGTGGAGGATGTAACCAATAACCGTTTTTTGGTTATTGGTTATTTTTAAGTACCTCAGGTCACACATATGAAGGTGTATGTGTCACGATTCGGCCTTTAGTTACCCTGTTTTGGTTTGCTTTTTGTTTTATCTGTCCTTGGTGTTTATTTTGACATGTCTTTTTGGTCTGTGTGATTTTTGCTTTGCTTCCCTTGTGTTGATTGTCTGCCCCGCCCTGATGTGTTTCACCTGTTCACTGTTTCCTCATGTATTTATACCATGGGTTTCCCTGGTTCTTTTTCGTGTCATTGTCTATGTTAGCCCCGGTTTGTTTGAGTTTTTGTTATCTCGGTTTTCGGCATTCATTATTTATTAAACATCACCAGTTTTGTTGCAGTCCTGCATCTTCGGTTTTATTTTCTTCACCCCACCTCCAACCATGACAGTATGTTGCTGTGTAACTATTAAACTATTGAACTTACACAGTTGGAGTATTCTAGGCTAAAGTGCCTGCAGCAAGAAGCTTAAAAGTTGAGAGACATTAAAGTTACACAAACCTTTTTTAAATGTAAATCTCAGAAAGAAAACATTAATCCTTTGGCGTTGCGCATGTGCATCAGGGATGTAAGTGAATTCTAACAAACGATGATCGAGAGGTTGATGAAGAATAGGCAGCAGTCAGGATGTCTTATGCAGGAGAAGTTTATTTGCCATCTTGGGACCCAGAGACATGAACTCAAGACATTATGCTAGTCCTAACATTCAAGCCTGTCTGTGCTTCCCCAGAGGACACGTAAATACCCTACAAGCGCGTCACACTAACACGCACGCAAGCATTCAGTGGCTGATAGTCGGCGCCTAAACACCCAGTCAAGGCTATAAAGAGATAGTACGACCGCACAGCTTGACCTACGGGCAGTACGACATTATAGCTTAACCCAGTATGATAACTAGCGATTTAATATTATCTCTTACAAGGGAGATACCATTTGCAGACGTGGCAGAGAACTGAAGACAGCTATAGCGACTGAGCAGATGAACATCCGGAACATCAGCCAGAAAGGATGAGTAGCTCTGAGCGGCAGGGCAGAGTTCCATCCAAGACTTTGCCAAACCAACACATGCTGCTGTCCACTGGAGGAGATTGGAGTGAGCGCTCTGTCGTCCAGAGGAAATCCTGTTCCAGCCTGGGCATGACTGCAAAAGAGGAGCGCTACCAGACAGTGTTCTTGAGGGAACTGAGGGATTTGTGTGTGTCGCTGTTTCCTGTCATCTCCTCTTCCTGTTGCCAGAGATCTATTCCCAATTCTGAAATAAAATAACTTTCCATTGTTGTGAACAAGGTTAGACAAGACTGATTTAGCTCTCCAGTCCTTGGTGCCCTCTGCGATACAAGCAAACTTGCCTATAGCCCTGATTTATATTTTCCTCAGCATTACATGCCATATACAATATTTTTGTTTTTAAATAAACATTAGCACAATGTGACCAGGTAAATAGTAATAATAATAATAATAATGCTTATTTCTCAAGTTTCTCAAAGTGCTACACTGTCGTCATTATTCATTCACTCCATACTCGGTGGTGGTAAGCTACTGTTGTAGCCACAGCTGCCCTGGGGTATACTGGTAGACCAGTCTGTGCCAGCGGCCCCTCCGACCACCAACCACTCACTCACACACCACATTCACCCAGGCTTCCTGGTAGTAATAGTAGGACTAGGGCGATACACTTTTTTCACGATTCTAATATGTATCACGATACTCAGGGGCCGATCCGATACATATTGTGATACAGTGGTCCCTCACTATAACGCGGTTCACTTTTCGTGGCCTCGCTCTTTCGCGGATTTATTTTTAGCACAATTGTGTATGCTTTTTTACAGCGTATGAACGCCATACGCGCATTCTATTCTGCGTCCTGGTTGGCTAGTCGCAGAGTGAGCCTCTCTCGTTGCATAGAGGATCATTGTGTGTCCCGTCAACACATCAGCGCACACTCTACACGCCGCAGAGTCACTGCAGCACAGGCCGGGCAAGAGTGGGTCCAACTCCGTGTTCACGTTCTCTGAACTTTTTCACGAAAATAAACACCGCTAGCATGTGGCGCTCACCTGAGCTAAACACTCGCCTTCTGAAGCCTGAAACTGTGACGATAAAACTTTGGTCGTAGTTATGACTGTCTCTTAGTTTGAACAAGAACACAGCGGAGACGAGAGCAGCTCACGATGTTTCCATCCCCACGTCTGCAATGTGACATCTAAAAATCATATATGACAACAACAAAAAATCACACAGTGACACCAGGCATAAGGAGAACCCGTGAACTAGTGACAATTAGTGTATAAAGTGTGCGGTGAGGGGTTGTACTGCCTTAAAACATATATAATAATTGTAAAAAGTAAAGCTGACTACTTCGTGGATTTCGTTTATTGCGGGTTATTTTTAGAATGTAACCCTGTGATAAACGAGGGACCACTGTACAGTAAGCAATTAAGTATAATTATGATAAGTGGCATGTTTACCTTAAAATGTGTAAAAAGAAAACATGTGTCCAAAGTTTGTAAAACAAATGCCATTTGACTTTTACTGAAGTGTTCAGATTGAAAAGTGCATTAACACAATGTAACAGTGCTGTGTAACTCAAAGTAATGACTGGTTCGAACATGACCATATTAGAGCTATTTGTCTGTAACTAGGACTTGAGTTTCTGTCCAACATGAGTGGATCACAATGGCGCAGTAGCTCTATTAATGGAATGGTGGACCCTCTGACTTTCTCCATGTATTCTACACAGCACTTGACCAAGCTTGATGAGTCAGACCTGATGACTGTCAAACGCAAAGACGTATACATGCACGAGTAATGACCTCCAAACACTTCACACGCACAATCTCCCCAAAAATATTAGGTATTGACAGAAAACAATTTATTTTCTGTTGTGTTGAAATATGTTTTGCTACTTTATGTCCAGGATTTGCAATTTAACTTTTAAAATTCAATTCAGTTCACAGTGGACATTTTGTTGTTGCTTGTAAACACACCTTACACACTGAGGAATGTCACTGCGCCTTGTCCTGATAGCGCGGGCAGCTGTGCTCGCGATCACCTCGGTACAGGCGTCTAGCTTACGGAGCCATTGTTGCCGCCGCTCCATCCAAACAGGAAGTCTGATGATTATGACTTCCTTCCGCACCTGGGCTCCTCTCCGAGCGGCCTTTGTGTCGCGGCGCTAATGGCTCCTCTTCAATGTTAGCCGCTGATTACATTTCCGATTTACTCGTGATCTTTGACCGCCCCCCTCCCCACACGCTGGCTGGTAAACCCATCACATGTGCGGCACAGGAACACTGGGAGACATACCCTGAACCCTCCGAGCCAGACGAGGCCGTTAGGAAGTGCCCATTCAATGTAAAGTATGTCACAGCCCAGTTCAATACAGTCTCAAAGCGTCACCGTGACAACATTGCTTTCATGGTTAAAGGGAATGGTATTGTGCAACATACTGTAGACTTTTTAGAGCTTTGTTTTTCAGATTCTCTAGACGGCATCTTTGGAATTGCCCATATAGGCTACATGTTCGAACCAGCCTGAGGGGGAAAACAAATGAACTTTCTCCCATTTCTCCACCATTACTTTAACAAATGCTGAATTATGCTCAGATTTTTCTACTAAATAAAGACACAGACACATGGAGAGGAGCAAAGTGGTTGAACATCCCATAAGTATTAAAAAAAAACCATGCTAACCAGGAAGCTACGTTAGCTTCACGCTACATATGCTAACGTTAGCGATGATTGCCGTTTTTCCCTGCTACTGACAATTTGCTGTGAAAAAAACAACAACACATAGCGTAGCCCATTGCCCCGCCATTGCTGTAGTACCTCCATATAGCCGCTAGTCTCCCATTGGAAAGCATTGCACTTTAGACACGTTAAAAACAACTTTAAAGCCTGGTTTCTAATTTTCCTAAACTTTCTACCGCTAGATATTCCTCCTGTGATAACGCTGGGTTACTTGCAATTAAAGAAACCAGCCTGGTTTTCGTAAGAATAATAAAAAAAAAAATCTCGTATACTAATGAGGGCCGGACTTTGACTGACAGACCGTTAGCATAAGAGCTAATGGCGCAGGCCGGACTACGAGCCCCGCGAGGGCCGAGTCTACAGTGAAGATCCCGCCCTTATGCCCTTTTTAGGAACATGCTCCATCCAGCAGGGGAGGAGGAGTCTGTAAATCCGCCATGATTTCGCCCTCGAACGTAGTTATTATGGCAAACGGGGAGAAGTGACGAGGAGTTGTCTATTCTTTTTAACGGTCTATGGCGGGAACTTAGAGCCCCTTCTCAGCCCTTTCCCAGCCCCATCCACCTGGCTGTTAGGAAGCTAAACTCTCCCCTTCCCTCCCTCTGCTGGCCCTCTAATGTGTACATATATATTAGATATTGCTCTAACTATTGTCTTTTTTGGATAGAGAGAAACAAAGTGTAGTTTTTCTCCATGTGTTTCACGTGGAGTAGAATAGACTATTCACCTTATTCGGGATGAGGCATCTTGTTTTCATGGGCAGGCCTAACTTGAGCTGACACTGGCTTTAATTTCAGTCGGCTTTGGTTCTTTAGAGTTCCTCACAGTCAAATCATCGACGAAGAGTCTCAACAAGCAACAAGCAAAATATCACTCATCATAAAGTCACTTTTTCCCGTCATCATAACACTCTGTCATAAGCCTGTGGTATTTCCTTTGAGCTTTCTTGTGAGATTTCGCCTCATCTCGATTTGATTTCCTTCGCTCTCTTTTATTGACAGTGGAATTCCGCGCTCACAGGAAGAGCAAAGAGGAAATGCTTTGACGACAAACGTGGGCGGGGCTGAATCAGGTGAGTGAAGCTGCTTGAGCATGCTTTTGAAATTCTTACTAGAGGTTATGCTAGTTCTTTCTTCTTCTTTTTGTTGCCACTTAAAAAATTCGCCCATTAACAAGAATTACCAGACATAAAATTATTTACTGAATATTGTGTCATCTATCAACAACAATGCACCTACGTTTAATCATAGAAAGCGCGCTACACAAGTGCTTCAATACGAGTACGTGTCCAAAAAAACACTCGGCTATTTCTAATGAAAATACTCTGATGTTAGAAAGGCGCAATAACAGCTCCAAACATGAAGTTGTTTTTTTTGTCGGCCTTTTTAGCTCATGGAAATTACCTTTACCGGTCATTTGCTTTTCAAACAACGTATGGCCACAACCAGGTAATGGAAACCCTGATGTCCCTCCATAGTCAGCGCGCTCTCTGCAGGTAAATAACTAAATCACAGCCATTTACATTTCCACTTACTTTACTCCGAGGACACAGAAGCACAAGTTACAAAGACATTTCCGGAGGTGAGCAGCCAAGACAATCACTCAAGTAACAATAACTTTACTTTGAAATAACTTTGCTCCAGTAGAACTAAAAGGTAATCATCAACAATCATTAATGCAGACAATATTTGGTAAATGTGCTAGTTAACGATTGAGTCTTTAAAAGAGTCTCTAAGGAGCACACAAATGATATCTGGAAATGTAGACTATTTAATATAATGTGCACAGTTAAAAATACAGAGTTAAATTATAGCTCCGTGTTATGTAACCTGTGCTCTTGAGGGCCCGGTCGGCAGTTTCCTGGTCCAACGCCTCCCGTTAAACCTATTTAGCCACTTGTTTCTGAGTGAATTCTTTTTTCCAGCTGAACCAACATCGTGAGCATGTAACGAGATGGTTAAGTGACCCTCGTGTTCCCGTGTTCGTCGCTCCTCTGGTGTCTTTAGTGAAGTGTCCAGGCTGAGTTGATCCAGGAGCCAATAGTATCGACCGGTAAAGCTGTGGCGTATATAGATCCGCTCTGGTCTGAGGAGAAATCCATCACACTGATAGAGTCCCATTGATCACAGAAGACCATCCGTCAGTCTACCCCAGGGCAGCTGTGGCTATGCACATAGGTTAACTTTGAGTGTCTGGTAAAACACCTATAAAGCTAATGCATAGCCAACGGACACAAAGTTTGTCTGAGGGAAGTCAGAGGTCAAAGAGACCACAGGAAGATGCCATTAAAGGCCCAATGTCTGGTTTTGTTCCCAGTTTTGGGAATGTAATCTATTAATAGAGGGGAGCTGAAACTTTAGTGCACTGACGAAGCCTTTTGGATGAGACGTGAAACGTTCTACACTTCAACTACAGAGTAGAGAAGATGACTCAAGAACCTTCATTGAAAATGGACATCTGCTGTACGACTGAGAGCCCACACCGATATCTTTGGCATGTTGCAAAAGCAGAGACTTGAGAAGAAACACCTTTGTTGACTGTGAGGGGTCAAGATGTCAGAAATGCGTTTAGAAAGTTAGGAAAGAGTTGGGACCACAACCCACAATTTAAAATGGATGTGCCTCAGGCTCCAACAAGACAACGTACAGTATATCCACTATTTGGATTATAGCCGGGGTAAAATGAGCCTGAGGACATTTGGCCAATTTAATCCCCGGGGTTTATAACAGCCTGGGTCATTATACACCCCCTCAGGCCAGAGGGCCCCCACAAAAAACATAAAAAATAAACACTGTGCAAGCCATAATATTGCATTCCAAAATCCAAAGACTGAACCCTGAAAAGAACAAACAAAAACATAAAGGCAGTAGCAATAATAAGATTGAGTTAGAAGTAGGGCGCCCTTTTGCTCTAGGCAGGGCGGTCGGCGATGGCCGATAATCTCCGCTTTGCAGCTCTGTGAGCTGTGACAGTCAGTCTCATCGCTGGTATGGTGAACAATTCTATAGTGAACAATAACGTTAAATTACATATACATTTACATAATAAACGTATGTCGTTTCTTTAAAGGTATAATACTGGAGATAGGCTATTGTTCACATTAAAACCATTGAGCAGCAGGGTCTTAGATGTATTTACCAGTACTTTTTTTAGGTACATTAGTCTATGGGTGATGTTTGCTAGTCCCCAGAAAAATGGTGGATTTCCATGGCAGCAGTGAATTTAAAACATTCCATCCCAAACTCAATAGGTGGTATTCACCACATTCTAGCATGGTATGTCATCATTTCAAATGGAGCAGGAGCCGATACATCTTATGACTGAAAGTCCTTTCACCTCTCCACTTTTGGACGCCTTAATGAGACACTCATTTGGCCTGAGTTCACCAGTGCTGAGAGAGAGAAGATGTTAGACTTTGTGACAGTTTTTGTTTCACGTGGATAGCTCCAGCCGTCACAGAGATATTAACCACAAACCAAGTCCAAAATTCAGCATTTTGACAGTTACCATAGTTACCACAATTCTTAGCTGCACCACCAACTCTAATTCAAGTTTAGAGTTTTATTACAAGGTCTGGAAAATGTGTCTGTAGGAAATTGTTTTAACCCGAAATTTGTATCCATGTCATTTGTATTTGTGAAACAGGTCTCTCCTGCAAATGAGACACTGAGTCTCAAGGGACAAGCCTGTATAAATAAAGGATTGAAAAAAAAACCTGGCCTGCATCCTCACTTTGAGTTTTATCGCAATGTAATTTACTCGTGAGGACGTCTGTTTGCACTGCTCTGTAACACTGAAGTCCAACTGAACTGGCACCGGTGATGAACCAATGACTCTTTCATTGTCTATAAATGATAAAATGAGGTATTGGTCCTTTGAAGTTATGCACAAAAAGAATGCACTATTATCATTGTGTGTTTTCCAAAAAAAAAGTACAATCTCATTATAACACCATTTTACATAATACACCTCCTTTAAATAGCAGTGATACTTTTGGACGTTCTTTCGCAACTTGTTAAAAACACGTTGGCCATAAAACTTTACTACATCCTGATATTCTTCCTGTTTCCTGCAGCCGGCAATGAGCCCGTTGCTGCTACTAAGAAAGAAATCTCTGACAATGACAATACAACATGTGGGGTGTTCTGGGAAATTGTCATAAATCAGAATTGGAGAAGCTTTTATTGCCATTGTCAGTGAAAGGCTTGACAAACTAGGGCTTTTCTTTGGTGCAACGGCGTAGCATTGAACACAAAGATAATCATAAATGTACGCCTGAAGATTACAGCAGATTTGAGTTGACATATTTTTTACAATTATCATTACGTATGTGTTTCTTTTTACATAATGCAATCATTTTAGGGAGTCATCATGAACATGTATTTTAAAAACTGACTTATAATAAAAGACCACAAACATACACACACATCAAAGGTCTGAACAGAGCATAAAATAGGACTTTTTATTTATAACATTTGATCAACTACATAGTGAGAGAGACATTTTCATGTGCTCACTCGATACTCCCTATATAAATGAATCAGATGTAAAAGGAGCCATTACAATAATTATAAGCTTATATTTCTGCTCTGGCTTCATGGCTTTGTATTACACTTACCGCTGTTTACTGGCTCCATCTAGTGGCTAAAGCAGAGCATTGCTACTTCTGAATGATCATGGCTCATTTTGTTGACATATGACACAGATTTGGTCTTTCTGATATAAACTTCAGTGGAATTTGTGTCTGCAGCTTCTACTTGTGTAGAGATTGTTTTAGGTTAGACAAGACAAGGCAAGTTTATTTGTAGAGCACAATTCATACACAAGGCAATTCAAAGTGCTTCACAGTTGCAGAAAATTACAAGAAAACAGATCAAATCAATCAATAAAACATCAACATAAAATTAATCATTACAGTAAAAGGCAAGAGTGCAGATAAAATACTTTCAGTTTCATATGCACGGGTAAAAAGAGCTGTTTTCAGCCTGGATTTGAACATTGTCAGAGTTGAGGCCTGTCTCACATCCTCATGAAGACTGTTCCAGATTTTAGCTGCATGAAACTGAAACGCAGCCTCACCGTGTTTATTATTGACTCTGGGAACCACCAGGAGACCCCTCCCTGAAGTTCTCAGGGCCCGAGATGGTTCATACGGCTCTAACATGTCAGAGATGTACTTTGGTGCTAAACCATGAAAAGACTTGTAACAAGCAGAGCTGTTTTAAATTCTATTCTCTGAGCGACAGGAAGCCAGTGCAGAGACCGGAGCACTGGACTAATGTGTCGTATTTCCTGGTTCTTGTCAGGATCGAGCAGCAGCGTTCTGGATGTTCTGCAGCTCTAACAGTGAGCAGGCCGTTACAGTAGTCTAACCTGCTGGAGACAAATGCATGGATGAGTCTCTCTAAGTCTGGTTTTGACACTATTCCTCTGATCTTAGCAATGTTTTCAGATGGTAAAAAGCTGATGATGTTATTGCTTTGATGTGGCTGTTTAAGTTCAGGTCTGAGTCCATGATTACTCCTAGATTTCTAACCTGATTGAGAGAGACTCAAGGTGACTAAAGAATTATCAAAAAAAATAAAAAATAAAAAAAACGTTCTCCCGTTACTCCACCATTACTTTAACAAAATGCTGAATTATTATTAATTATTATTTTCTTCCAAATAAAGATACAGGGACACAGAGAGGAGCAAAGTGGTTCACCAGCCCATAGATACAGAACTATCGGACAATGCTAACCATGATGTTAATGTTAGCTTCATGCTACATATGCTAACACTAGCTACGAGCAGTGTTTGGAATATAAGAACAGCGTTATTTTTTCAGTAACGGAGTAATCTAATTCATTACTCTCCCCGTCGTTACAACGCGTTACCGTTACTGGGTAAACAAAGTGGCACGTTACAATTAGACTGAATGAGCGCAGTGGTGTCAGCTCACGCAGCTGCAGGGGAGAGGGTGGGCGGAGTCTCACGGAGTACTCACTCACACTGTCTGTGCAGAGTGTTCGTGCTCTCTGCTCCAAAAACTACGTGTGTGCCCGACCCGCGTTGCGGCCGCGGGGGAGAATCGAGTTTGTGATCATTGATCTGTAGTGTTGGAACTTATTTTTAACCCAAGACTCAAAATCGGTGGAGACGCGTCTTTCCCCCTCCCTCTCTCTCTCAGCGCCTTTTCTTCTTCCTCGCTCCGCTCCAGAGACAGCAGCCCGCTAACGTTCTGTTAGCATTTAACCTTATATTTGCTGATGATCGTTTTATGTTTTGCCTGATGAATGAACGGAGAAACTTGCACAATGCCTGTGCGTAAAGTCTTCCCAGATCGTTGGCAAATGTTTCTTTTACTCCTGTTCCTCCTCATTCTCTGTGAATACCGTTCAGTCAGAGGGGCCTCTCCCACTCTAACCCCCATTCATGTCATTCAGTTACTATGAACATCTTTGACATGATATGACATAAATACAATCACATCACATCATCTGTTCTACTCATTTCAACTGACTTTTGAAACTGGAAAAAAAAAAAAATCTAAATTCTTGATATTAGCAAACATTTTTTAAACAGTAACGCAAATAGTTACTTTCCTGGTAACAAATTACTTTCATTAGAGTAATTCAGTTACTAACTCAGTTACTTTTTGGAACAAGTAGTGAGTAACTATAACTAATTACTTTTTAAAAGTAACGTTCCCAACACTGGCTATCAGTGTCGTTATGCAGTATAGAAATAAAAAGGAGAAGTGGCCTGCTCAATGTACAGTAAATTCCGGACTGTTGAGCGCTCCTGAATATAAGCCGCACCAACTAAATTGAGAAAGAAAAAAGAAAAAGTACATATATAGGCCGCACTTGTCTATAAGACGCAGGTGTCTGTCCATGTTGTAGCAGGAGAGAGCACACACACTACAGCAGGGCCGAGACATGAGCGCGGTGTGAGACAGGTTATGCGCACGGTGCACGAGCAGCAACACAGACAAGAGTGCTTCCTCTGCCGCTTCATTTCGCTCGTTTTTACACAAACATCGCGCTGCATTGTCTTTACTTTTACGCACTAAATGGACACCAAAGTAGTTAGCCCACTGTGACTTAAAACTGTTCTGAGAGAAAGAGCATAAAGCGATGGTCTCGGTGTAGCGCCGGTATCAAAGCGCTGGCCTCTCCATGTTTTAGAAACGTGACCAATACACTCAGCACAGGCTCTCCTCCGCCGCGCACCCCCCCGTCGTCGCGCCACAGTCTGGAAGCAGTCTATCTACGGGACAACGCCTCCATATGATATCTCGGCACGAATTTATGGTCGGGCTCAGGCATAAGATCTAAACTCTACACCGTTAGCACGTAAAAATGTGTAAAATGCTGAAACTACTCGATGTATTCCTGCTTCACCGTCCAGTCTCGTTGCTTTGAATGACCATTTCTATCTTTTCTATCTATTTCTATCTTCTATCACTCATCCCAGCAAAACCTGAGGTAGGATCTGATTTTAAGGTCATCATGGGTGAAGAACTATGAGTAGTACTATGTATTAGCCGCATCGTTGTATAAACTGCGGGTGAAAAAAGTAGAGGCTTATAATCTGGAAATTACTGCATTTTTCACAAATTATGAACGATCCAGATGTTTTCAGTCATCGACCACATTTAAGTGAGGTCAAAGCCATTAGAAATCACATATGAATGTACAGACCTTTGGAGATTTTACTTTAGATACAAATTAGCTAATAAAGTGTCTTCTGAGCTAAATGCTAACTCAAATTCAGTTAGGTGTTTGCTTTTTGTGGGTCGGATACACATCCAACGGCCACTAAAGAACAAAACACACCTCGTCATGCATTATTTCACCTGGCTTCTCTATTTGTATAGGGATGGAACGTTCAGTTTAAATCGGGTCCGGGATCTGACGGCTAACATAATGTCCGCATTTTATAGGAGCAGGCTCAGATAGCTAAAGGCATTCCTGTGATTTCTATGGTTTTCTTTTTTGCTTCTACTGTACAAATAAAAAAAGATTTTGACTTCACGTTATTTGTGTGTGAGAAATATGTTTACAGAAAGCAACAATAAAGGGTGAAATATTGTGATTCCCTAAACATACTTCCTTCCCCCTCGGCGAGGCCACGCTACAATGTGTGGCGCGTTGCTGTCTGTATCTGGGCCTGTTTCGTTTATTGGCATGTGGCTTTCTCATACATCACGGGTTTCGGTTTTCAACGCTTGTGTGATGGATTTACATGTCATGGCGACTCCCCCGTGCCCACTTGATATGAGCGTATTGACAGAATCGTTAAGAGCGGAGGTCAATACAGTGCACCCTACCCATATGAAGAGCTCTGTGACATTGACAGTGGACTCTGTAAACCAGCTTTTGTTGAGGCGAGAAATCAAATGCATTTATGATGACTGAGTTGTTTACCTGACAGGTTGTCTGAGTGGGTTGTCAATGGTTTCCTCTAATTCTTTATAGAATACGAAATAAAATGAATATTAATGCTATAGCTCAAGTTGGCACAATCAGATGTGGTGGTGGTGCTGGCCCTTCTGGGGCCCTAAGCAAAAATCCACACGGGGGCCTTGTAGTTTGCATCCCATGGCTATTCAACGAAGAGCAAACCCGTTACGGTCAAAACAGTTCAACTGTGCAGTAGTGCAGGGTAGAAGTGGAAAATAATGACCTCAATTCAGGCCCTGCCCCTCTGTGTGAGAACCACTAACCACTTAGCCACTGTCAGACTGGGGTTTAGGACTACTATTAGTTCATTTCCTCACTTTTTAAAATGGTAATGGCGAGTGGTCAAAATCTCTCACCTTGGTTCCTGACCCACAGTTTGGGAACCGCTGATTTAAAACTACTGAAACCTGCACCTGACGGTTATTTCTGTCTTACCACTGAGAATTAGCCTGTGAGTAGCCCAATTCGTTTTAGACTGTGCACATTCAGAGAACCAGAGTTACTGTAGTAACTGTGCTCATGAGAGCCGTGTGGAGTCAACCCCTTTTTGAGACAAAAAGGCCACGTGTACAGCTTTACGCTCGTCTATTCGCCAAACCTGATACTCCGCTAGAGACAATAAGAAGAGAGTTTAAATGAGTGTGTGGAGATGCAGCCCCGAGTCCAAGCAGAGAAAACATGAGAGACATGCAGCCGTGGCCGGCGCAGGAGGGGAGGCGAGCACCGGGAGACAGATAGACAAGCGGAGATGCGAAGGGGAGAAGCACTCGCGCCTTGGAAGTGACGGGGAGAAGGCGGTAGGTCTCTCTTGCTCATTCACTTCAGCAGACTGCCACATGTAACACTAAAACGCAGCAAAGCAGGCGGAGAGTGAGTGAGCGCTGTCAGAGAGCTTGTCCCTGTAACAATGCATTGATTAATCAGTGAAACGACACCCTAGTGACTGAGATGCGGGGCCCTAGCGGCTGCGGGGGCCCTACGCACCTTGCGTAGTTTGCGTATAGGAAAAACCGGCTCTGGGCACAATGAACATTACGATTACTATGCAAAAAATAATGCTGACTGGCATTTTGTAAGTAACAAAATCCATTGTGTTGTGGCGTTAGCATTAGTTAGCGCTGGCACAGCTTGGATCTTGGTTGGTTGGTCCAGCATGGAGATTTGACCTCACTAATATTAAATGGGATTTGTTCCAAACTTTGTTGTGTTGCTTGTGATGTTGTGATGCCACGTGAATGCAATCTATTATTTTATGAACAAGTCCAAGTCCTCTTACATTGTGCTGCAAAATGGACTCAAACCAGAGGCACTGTTTAGGGCCGGGCCAGGCCGCCCCCACGAGGGGGAAATGTGTTAAAATCAGAAAAGATTTTTGCATCTAACTTTTCATCCTTGTGGCACGGAGATACCATTTGACATTGAACTAACTCAGAGGGGTGTTTAAGTGGAACACCCCTCCATTGAAGTTGGTGCAGTCCAATCCAGCGGAGACAAGTGTCCGCGCGAGTAAAGAGAGAAAGAGGCAGTGAAAGGTAGACAAATAAATATTTTTATCTTCATAACTTGGTGCTGATTGTGGAATTGTATCAGGCTCAGACTGTGTGTGCAGCGGCCCATGTAAAAAGAGAAAGCGTTAGAAAAGTGTCAAAGTCATACTTGAACCAGGGACCTCCTGCAACAGAGACTAGCGCGCTATCACTGAGCTATAAACCCACAGAAAAGTGGGCCGGTCTTCTCTAAATTCCAGGTCCGAAATGAGGTCCCAGCACGCCACTGACTCAAAGTGATTCTTTGAGGCTCAACCCGCCTTATGATTCGGACCGATCACGTTGCGGTACCGCCTTGACCTTGGCTTGTACACTTGCCGACAACAACAAGCTTTTTCCCCGCTAACAATTAAAGGTGCATTATGGAACTTTTATGCAGAAGCTAGTTGATGTTAGTGCGTACGTGACCTTTCAGTGACCGTATGGGTGGTTACCTTGGCGCCTTTGCTTTCCATCTCGGTGGCCTCTAGGACTCTCCACGGTAAATTGTCTTTTTAGGGTTTCTTGTAGACGTTCACTGATGATGTAACTGTCTCCATGTTTATGTATACGTTCCATCCAGAAACCCTAAAAGAAACATGAACTAAAATGAGTCCTGGAGCACCATAGCGGCCACCACGATGGAAAGCAAAGACACTGGGTCGCTGAAAGATCAAATATGTACCAATAACTTTTTTCCAGCATAAAAACGTGCGTAATGCACCTTAAACATCACTGCAACGTCAAAATAAAATCACATTTTTTTATCCTTAGAACTTATACCATCCTTTGAAAGAGTCTTTACATAGAAGTTGAAGTCCAAGTCAGGAGCCCCCATTCTCAAATCCAGTAAGACCCTCCGCACTCCACTGTCGCCCAGAAACTCACTGATTCAAGTTACAACATCTGACTTGTTTTCATGCTGAGAGAAGGTCAGGGATTATTATTTTTAGTCCGAATTTTCCACCAGACGTGAGAACATTTTTTATTTTTTTATTTTGCTTCAAGTGAAAGGTGGTTGACCTTTGAAAATGGTTATTTCTACGACATGCTCGGCCAGGACAGCACGTGTGAACTGGTTTGCAGCATCGTAGCGCGTCGTAAGCTTTATGTAAACACGCTGAGCTCGAGGAGGGTTTAAGAGAGAGCTGTCGGACACTTCTCATGTTGGTCTTGAACTGGAGGCCACGGATCCCGAGCTCTGTAGATTTGGAAAGGACTGCTACTTGGGGTGAGGTAGGTACACTACAAAAAGTAACTACCGAGCATTGGCTTAAATTACTTGAATTGAGGAAATGTATCTTGCTTTAAGCGGTTTCCACTCATTTAGACTTTTTTTCCTGATCTGACCAAGTTTACTGTGCTGGTTTGATGACATTTGAGATGAGTTCTCAGGTATCACCGTGTGGTATCACTGTGTGGTATCCCGGCGCAACAGACCGGGACAAGCATCGACTGCAGCGCATTGTGTGTGCTGCTGAGAAGGTGATTGGCTGTGAGCTCCCATCTCTCCAGGACCTGTTCACCTCGAGGACCCGGAGGCATGTGGGTCGGATCACAGCTGATCCTTCTCACCCTGGACACGGACTATTCACCCCTCTCCCCTCAGGCAGGAGGCTACGGTCTATCCAGACCCATGAATCCCGCCAGTTGAACAGTTTTTCCCCTCCACCATCAGACTCATGAACAAAAACAAGATCCAATAACTTAGTTATATCACTTAATATCACTTTATATGCCTACACATCTGTAAATACAATCACGCTGTTGTTCAATGTCAAATTGTTGTTGTCTTATATATCATATGTCACTTTTATTTTATCTTATTTATTTAATATTTTTCACGCATGCCCCTATAGCCTTATAGTTTTAAAGCTTATTTTTATCTTAACTCTGTGTTATACAGTATGTTCTATGTCGCACGTTTGCACCGAGAAAAATTCCTAATTTGTGAACCTGTTCTCAAACCATGGCAATAAAACTGATTCTGATTCTGAAATCTTGCTTGAAACAAGAAAATCAAACTACCAATGGGATAAGACCAATTATCTTACCCCATTGGTAGAGAAACTCACCTGAAATAGAGACAAAATGTATTGAAACGAGTCAGAAACATCTCAGAAAGAGTGAAATAATGTAGGTCAAATGCCCTACTACATCTCAACTAGTCAAAAGAACAAACATTTTGATTATTACGTTCAAATTGAGACATTTAAACTAATCTAGTCACTTACTTTTTGCGTCACTTAATAACTACTTAAAGCTGGGGTACCTGAATTTTCCTGTTCAAACAGTGACATTTTCTGTTTTGGCCCAAACTTGTTTCTAGCTCTCACAGTCCCTCCTGTGTATTCAAATTGTTCAAAGAATGGAATTATATGCACATTTCACACCCGTATACAGCATTGAGTGGTGACAAAGTGAAGCAGGGGCGGGGCCTAAGATGAATTCCACTCATTTAGATTAGACTTCTATCATCCATCGCTCAATAAATCTTTAGGTGAAGACAATACAACAAGGTCTGTGTTTTGCTGTGTTTATAACATACTCTGAGGAGGCAAAAATAAATGTATTCTACAACACCAAAAAATCAGGTACCAAGCTTTAACTACTACAGTTAATGCATAACTCATAATGGATAGTTCTTCACAGTAGTTATTAAGTGTTAGTCACACTTAACTAATGAATTGTTCATGATGAATTAAGTGTTAACTCATCATTTATTAAGGCTAAATAACACTTCAAATAACATGTTATAAAATTCGATTTTAAGAGGTTTTTTGTTTCTTGCAAAGAGTCCAAACGATAATTACATTTCACTTCTGGGTTTGTGACCTGAATTAAATCATAGTCAACATAGTAGGCGTAGTCGATGAAGTAGTATTAACCTCTTAACCCCCACCTGAACTGAGCACATTATGTCCAGTTCAGCCTTAACCAAAACTAAAAGCTTCTTGAAAAAAGTGTCAAATTAGCGACGAAAACGATAATGAAAATGCAACAAATGAATTGTCAAAAAAGCAACAAAAGAGCGACAAAAACACAATTAAAAAGGGATGACAAAGCAAGAAAAGAACCACAAAAGAGCGACAAAAAAGTGATAAAAATGCAGCAAAAAAAGCAGCAAAGAAGCAACAAAAATGTGCCGCTATAATGAAACGACCAAAAAGCGACAAAAACACGACTAAAAAGTGATGAAAATCTGACAAAGACAAAAGTGATGAAGAAAGCAACGAAAAACTACCAAAAGAACTGCAAAAAACAAGACAAAACAGAGACGAAAACACAACAAATATGTGACAAAAACGCAGCGACAATGCAAGAAAAAAACGTACGATCAGTTTTGTAGGTCTTGGCTTTCAAATGAGGTGTTACACTGGCCTATAGACTAGACTTAGATTTGGGTAATGCTGAACTGGAGAAACTGCACTTGGTTAAGAGGTTAACATCCTAGTAATTCTGAAAACATAGTGGTAGGTGTTGGAAAAGCAGGAGTTGTAGTAGTTGTAATAGTAGTAGTAGTAGTAGTAGTGGTAGTAGTAGTAGTAGTAGTAGTAGTAGTAGTAGTAGTAGTAGTAGTAGTAGTGGTAGTAATAGCCCAGCAGGCTAGTATTAGCAGTCCAAGCTGCTCAGATGCAGAGCAGGCTGTCTAATTGCTGGAGGTTGGCAGCTCTGATTCTTGTCCTTAGGCAAGACACTTTCCACAACTTTCCTGTGTGACCGTTGTGTGAGAGCAATTCCAAATTTAATTCCCAATTTAGGGAAACACATTCACCTTTCTCTGAATATTTGCGAGGGTAAAGTACTCAGGAAATGTTTAGGAGCATCTGATAAAACCCTGAAATGATCATTTGATTTAATGGTCCCAAAGTGTCCCTGTAAGTGAGGTACAAATTAGGCACGGTGTGAATTGCTGGTCGGACTCGGAAAGGGGCCGATGGCACGGATTGGCAGCCTCGCTTCCATCTACCCCAGGGGCAGCTGTGGCTTCAACAGCAGCTTAACCACCAAGTTATAACTTAAGCCATCTTCAGTAAAGGTTCTTGAGTGGTTCTCTGTACTCTGTAGTTGAAGTGTCGAACGTTTCGCCTCTCATCCAAAAGGCTTGGTCAGCGACACTAAAGCTCAGTTGAGCCCGCAGTCCAGATAAGAACCAGAACTTTAGTGTCGCTGACAAAGCCTTTTGGATGAGAGGCGAAACGTTCGACACTTCAACTACAGAGTACAGAAGACGACTCAAGAATCTTCATTGAAGATGGACAACTCCTGTACGACTGAGCGCCTACACAGACAGCTTAAGCCATTATTCCCATTTTAGCAGTAGCCTATGGCAGTGGCAGTTGCCCGCTTCGACTCCTAAAGCCAACTTGCTCACCGATGTCCACCCCGCAAACATACGTGCGCGCCCTGTGACGTCAGCCCATGTAGCGACTGTTTGTGGTGTCTCCCCGCTCCGTGTCGTCACAGCCCGGTCACGACTGGTGCTTGTGCGCTCGGGACGCGCAGACACCATGCCATGATCCGCTCTCCTCCCGCCTATCTTGTCTGTCCGTCTGTCCCCTCACAGCTATACGACTCATCTCGCCACGCCACACCACACGGCGCCGCGGGGGGTTCCTCCTGACTTACCCCATGCTCCCCTAAAACGTATCCTACCTGTGCCAACAACACGCGATGCAGACGGGAGCGGACAGCGACACCACTACCACCAGCACCACCAGCAGCAGCAGCAGCAGTAGTAGCAGCAGCAGTAGCAGTAGTGGGGACACTATCTCCGCAGAAGACACCGAGGGGACAGCGGACAGGATGGACAGGACGGTGCCAAGTGAGCAACCGGACAGAAGCGGCGGTAGCCTGCAGCAGCAGCGGCAGAAGCAGACGTCCGCCTCGGCTACGTACGCTGTGCTCGGTAAGTAACAAACCAGGCGACACGCATAACATGACAAAATCGTACAAAAGGACAATGATATACGGAGCGCAGCGAGGCGCGTAATGCAGTAAGATGACATTGATCGCAGAGGGATGTTGCATTCCGACGCTCGATCGCAGAGGCCCGCGGAGTGAGCAGTGCCGTCCCTGTCTTAAGCGCCCCTGCATTCATTTATAAAGCGATCTGGATCCTCACAAAAAAAAAAAAACGTGATAACGCAGACTCCGCGGCATTGGGAGTATAAGCTATAGCCCGCGAGGAGTTAACGAAAGTGTGCGTCACGGAGCACAGGTGAAATTGTGGCTCGTTTTGCGCACGGGACGGTCGGTGGAAGGTGGCAGACAACACTTTCATTAACTGGTGCTGCATTATTTAAGATTGTGTGTGTACACAGGCGTAGATGGTGTTTGACTGATGGGTTTCGTTCATTGTTATTTGCGAGGCTGATGTGGTGGCATTTTCCATTTAATGTAGCCTATTTAGTGTCCTGGACGAAGATTACATTGTGTAAAGTGGAACCAACTTTTTTGCAGTGGCTTAGTGGATAGCATTTGTCAATGGAGTCGCTTTGCCAATATTTTGGGGTGTTTTAGTGTGTGTAATTGCCCCTGCTGCCAGAAGAGGGTGCTCCAAACACAATTTGAGACACTTAATTCCCTGGTAATAAAGTCCAAAGGTTATAGTACGTAAAGTGTCAGTGCTAAGATTTAACATGGACCTGGACATGTGAAGATGTCTGCAACTTTGTGACACACGCCCTGTTCGTCTTTGGGCTAACTCTAAACTGACTCACAGGCGGACTTCATTCTTCCTGGTGGATCTAACTCTGGACACACGTGTTCTTCTGCTACAGCTGGACACATGTGTTCATCTGCTGCACCTGGACACACGTGTTCTTCTGCTACAGCTGGACACACGTGTTCTTCTGCTGCAGCTGGACACACGGGTTCTTCTGCTACAGCCTGCTACTTTTGAGCCCTGCAATATAATGTAAAATAGTCTTTTCCTCAAAAATGGTTGTTGAATAAGCATGAAATGAGCCAAAGAGTTGAAATTATGATGAAAACAACAAGATAAGAGTGATTTTAACAGACTCAAGTAGTGATTCTATACTTTTTCTGTACATAAACATTAAGGCGAGACACGGCAGGTGAAAGTATTGATTTTTCACGCAGTGGTCGAAGTGGAGATTTTTATCTATTTTCCTCCCTTTACATCTTAGTTTCATGTCAGAGTATAAAAATGACAAAACTCACCCCGTATGATGCTTATTTATGATGATTTGTCCGCTTGCGAGGCGCGGTAACCCGGAAGTAGCTGCTGCGGCGCGTCGAAAGACCGCTCTAATGCGGGTATTCATTCACAAATATTGACAGACTTTACATCCACATGTGCTTCGAAGGGATCCTCCGTGATGACGCTATCGCCCAAATATGGTATTTTTCCTTCTGGGAGACGCCTGGTGCGGAAGAGCCAAAAGAAAGTTCCGCGCATGCGCACTCGCTACAAAACTTCAGAGCTCGTTTTCTCAGAATGAGAGAAGGCCCCACTCGGGCAGCGGGTGAGCCCTTATAGTCGCTCCTACAGACTTCAAACTTTCCAGTCTTGGACTTAACAATATTATGAAGGTTTTTTCAGAGGGATTTTTTAATATCTAATTCCTAGCCTGATTTATTTAGCTTTGAACCCAAAAAAACAGGCGGAATTTGAGTTTTTACAGATTTTTTCACTTATGATTAGTTAATTGAAAAACTAAACAATATATCCAAAATCCCCTCTGAAAAAATCTTAGTGACTAATATGTCAATAAAATGAAACCATAAATTTTAATCTGGCTCAATCCATTATTTTTATTTCGTTGCCCAAAATATAGGCAATTTTGGCCATTTTCATGTACAAAATGTCTTATTTTATATGAAAACATAAAATGACAGAAAAAAAGCAATACATTTTTTCTCATATTTATATCAGTGATGTTCAGCAAAAGTTTCAAATTGACATCTCTACATTTATTTTTTCCCTATTCACCTGCAGTGTCTTGCCTTAAAATAAAGGTTTTCTGGGACAGGCTCATGACCCTCTGAAAACGGTCCTGCGACCCCCTTTTGGGTCCTTACCCACCAGTTGAGAACCACGGCCCTAAAGCATTACCCATGCACACAGACAGGCCTTGAACCAAGGGTCATTGTGACTAAGACAAAATAATTTATGCAACACTCCTCTGACGCTTATTTTCATGGTTTCTATTCATGGCTCTGCTTATGTCGGGATTGCATTCCTACACACAAAGCTAAATCTACAATGGAATGGTTTAAAAACAAACATATTAATGTGTTAGAATGGCCCAAAGTCCTGACCTAAATCCTATTGAAAATCTGTGGAAAGACCTGAAAACTGCTGTTCACAAACGCTCTCCTTCTAATTTGACAGAGCTTGAGTTGTTTTGTAAAGAGGAATGGGCTAAAATTGCATTTTGTTTTCTGGGGAGAATAAACTTTCTTTTAAAGACAGAACGAAAGAGCAGTACAGACATCAGCTACGTGAACTTTATGGCTAAATGCTTAAGACAATATTTGACTTACTCTAGCTCTTGTCGTATGCAAATATAACATTAGCCAACTGCAAGGAAAAGCCAAGAGCCTAGCCTTCATGGAGGAGTGGCAAGAAGAAAGCCATTATTGAAAGGAGGCCATAAGAAATCCTGTTTGAAGTTTGCTAGAAGTCATATGGAGGACACAGCTACCATGTGGAAGAAGGTGCTTTGGTCAGATGAGACAAAAATTAACTTTTTGACCCAAATGCAAACGTTATGTATGGAGCAAACCTAACACTGCTCATCGTCCTGAGTGCACCATCCCAGTGTCAAATATGTTGGGGGGAGCATCATGCTATGGGGCTGCTTTTCCTCAGCGGGGACTGGGAAGATTGTAAGAATAGTTGGGAAGATGGATGGAGCCAAATACAGGGACATTTTGGAGGAAAACCTGCTGGAGTCAGCAAGAGAATTGAGGCTGGTTCGGAGATTCACCTTCCAGCAGGACAATGACCCTAAACACAAAGCTAAATCTACAATGGAATGGTTTAAAAACAAACATATTAATGTGTTAGAATGGCCCAGTCAAAGTCCTGACCTAAATCCTATTGAAAATCTGTGGAAAGACCTGAAAACTGCTGTTCACAAACGCTCTCCTTCTAATTTGCCAGAGCTTGAGTTGTTTTGTAAAGAGGAATGGGCTAAAATTGCATTTTGTTTTCTGGGGAGAATAAACTTTCTTTTAAAGGCAGAACGACATTTACAGTGGCTGCGTTAGCAAATAGCACCTGGTTTTACACAAAGCGAGCAGTACAGACAGCAGCCACGTGAACTTTACGGCTAAATGCTTAAGACAATATTGACTTACTCAAGCTCTTGTCGTATGCAAATATAACATTAGCCAACTGCAAGGAAAAGCCAAGAGCATCCTGTTTGGTTTGATCATTTCAGTTTACTGTCTTTAGTGTGAGTTCAATGAAGACTTTATTGCCAAAATAATACAGAATGTACATAAAACTCAATCACTGAAATCCAGTTTAACAGTTTAAGTGCCATGACTAATCGTACAGATATTTACTGTAACACTAGGTCGCCATGACCTGTTTTCATTTATGTTTCTTATGTTTCTTATTTGACTTTTTATTCATAGTTTTCTTCAACTTTGTAAGAGCATTACCCATAAAACAATACTCTGGTCTGATTTAAAAGAACCTTTCAAGCATATAGAGTTCAGGATTGTGATGTTATATCGCTAAGCATCATGGGATTTGCAGCAATAATAAATTAATGGAGATTGTAAAAGGTAAAATACTAGAGTTATTGTTCACATTAAAACACATTAAGTACTAATACACCTTGAACTTTTGCACATTTTGTCATGTTTACAACCCTAAACGTAAAGATTTTATTTTGAATTTTTTACTGAAAGTTCACACACAAGTAACAGACAACGGGGAAGTGAAAGCAAAATGATACATGATTCTGTTATTAAGTTCAATTTTTGTCTCATTTGACCAAAGCACCTTCTTCCACATGGTAGCAGTGTCCTACCTAGGAATGTTATGAAGGCAATTTAATGCACTCCGAAAATGCTGCATGAATACTTATGCGCACCCCACTTTTCACTTTTCTATTTTTTGTAAAATAACTGAATCATGTATCATTTTGCTTTCACTTCAGGAGTAATTCGACATCCGCGCATATCTTCACTTTACTGTGCGGATGCCGAAGTATTCCTGGTATTATTACGCCTTACAATATAGTTCCCCTTTTTATCCGCTTAGAAATCCACATTGTTTAATTTTGTTTAACTATACTTTATAGTGTAACACTTCAGGTAACCATATTTATTTAAGCTTGGTAGCTTCTATCTTCACCTCGTTTGGAGCTATAGAGGAGAAGAGAGAGGCTAAATGCTAACACAGTCTGTGCTGTGTTTACGTTACTGAAGGCACACGTGAAGACCAGACAGGTACAAATGAACTCGTCTAAGCTAAGGTAAGAACATATCTCAGTATGTAAAAACGGTGGCCTATTCCTTTAAAGGCACTATACCGGATTTTTTAATTTTTTAAATTACAAACAATGAAAGAGGACATCACTAAATTAAAATGTTAGCTGTGGTACAAACAAGCTTTTCTAACATACTTTCGCAAGGCACCGTAGCCCTGGCCTGGAGGTGTTGGGGCCGGGCAGGAGGTGTTAGGACCGGGCTGGGGAACTTAGCCCCTACCTGGAGGACTTTTCCCCAGCCTGTAGGAGTTGGGTCAGGGCTGGAGGACTTACAGTGCCTTGCGAAAGTATTCTTTCGCAAGGCACTGTATTTGTAACATCCCGTTTCTTCACAGGTTCAAAGCAAAATGATACATGATTCTGTTATTTTACAAAAAATAGAAAAGTGAAAAGTGGGGTGTGCACAAGTATTCATACAGCATTTTCGGAGTGCATTAAATTGCCTTTATAACATTCCTAATGACTGCAGAAAGTTCACACCTTGCCCTAACAATTAAAAGAGGCCACCTGTGTGTAATCTACTCTCAGTATAATTCCAGCTGTTCTGTGAGGGCCTCAGAGCTATGGTCAGAGTGTATTGGTCACTAAACAACATAATGAAGGCCAAGGAGCACACCAGAGAGGTCAGGGATAAGCTGTGGAGAAGTTTAACGCAGCGTTAAGTTATACAAAGACTTCCCAAGATTTGAACATCTCACGGAGCACTGTTCAATCCATCATTCAGAAATGGAAAGAGTATAGCACCACTGCGAACTTACCAAGACACGGCCGTTCACCTAAACTAACAGACCGAACAAGGATAGCACTGGTCAGAAATGCAACCAAGTGCCCCAAGATAACTCTGGAGGAGCTGCGACGTACTGCCGCTGAGCTGGGGAATCTGTACATGGGACAACTATACTGTAAGTCGTACTCTACACAAATCTGGCTTTCATGGACGAGTGGCAAGAAGAAAGCCATTATTGAAAGGAGGCCATAAGAAATCCTGTTTGAAGTTTGCTAGAAGTCATATGGAGGACACAGCTACCATGTGGAAGAAGGTGCTTTGGTCAGATGAGACAAAATTGAACTTTTTGGCCAAATGCAAAACGTTATGTATGGCACAAACCTAACACTGCTCATCGTCCTGAGTGCACCATCCCCAGTGTCAAATATGGTGGGGGAGCATCATGCTATGGGGCTGCTTTTCCTCAGCGGGGACTGGGAAGATTGTAAGAATAGTTGGGAAGATGGATGGAGCCAAATACAGGGACATTTTGGAGGAAAACCTGCTGGAGTCAGCAAGAGAATTGAGGCTGGTTCGGAGATTCACCTTCCAGCAGGACAATGACCCTAAACACAAAGCTAAATCTGAAAACTCCTTCTAATTTGACAGCTTGAGTTGTTTTGTAAAGAGGAATGGGCTAAAATGTCAGTCTCTAGATGTGCAAACCTTGTAGTTATACCCCAGAAGACTTGCTGCTGTTATTGCAGCAAAAGGGGGTTCCACAAAGTATTAATTCATGCTGTATGAATACTTATGCACGCCCCACTTTTCACTTTTCTATTTTTTGAAAAATAACTGAATCATGTATCATTTTGCTTTCACTTCACAGTTGTCTGTTACTTGTGTGTGAACTTTCAGTAAAAATGTGCAAAAGTTCAAGGTGTATTAGTTGTTTTTAGTTGTTAGTCTATGGAAAAAGTATGCTAACAAGCACAAACACGATAACAGTGGATTTTCCCACACTCGATAGTTCAGTTGATATTGATAATTATCAATATCAAATAAAATAATTATAATTATTTGGAAGTGATTGGATTCACTAACCTGCCACTTTCATCTCACGGCTGAAAGTCCTCTCATCTGACCAACATCACACACATGTTTTTGAATATTATCACCACTTTTGGACACCATTTATGAGATAATAATTGGACCTAAGTTTATACATGCCATCACAGAAGAATCTGAACATTGTGAGTGTTTTTGTTTCATGTTCCAGTAATGACAGAGACATTAGCCAAAAGAATAGACACAAAATCTCTATTTTGATACTTACCATAGAGACTTCTTACCTGCTCACCACTTAATTTCAAACTAAAGGCTCTAGAACAGGTGTGGGCAAACATTTTGATGCAAGGGCCACATTGGAGTTTTGAACTTCCCAAGAGGGCCCGTCGAGGTTGGGTTGGGTTGTTTTAAACCATTACAATTCTCATATAGACTGTAATCTCCTAAACACATTCAAAGGGGCAACAGAATTGCTGCAGTTATTCATTCTGTTTCTTTATGTCCGTGAAAACAATTGTGGTGTTCACCATTTTAGGCATTGCATATTGGAATTGATCATGTTTTGCGGGCCAGATTGAAGTGCTAGGTGGGCTGCATCTGGTCCCCGGGCTTTAGTTTGCCCACCTCTGCTCTAGAATGTTGTGACATCACGTAAATCTATTTAATGTTAAAGTAAATGTACCTACTTTTAGCCTATTTTTTACCAATAGTATTGATGACATATACTATACAGGTAGTCTAAGTAAAGCATTCATATAATCTTGTCACTGCCGCCTCTGACATTACAAATATGTTAGACATAAGGTAGCAAAACTAATAATTTTATGAGTTACTTGCCAACTTTCTGTAAAAAAAAGAAAAAGATATAGATATAGAAAAAGAATAGATATAGAACATTGCATTCAGTTTACCACAAAACAAACTGAATCTTCTCCACTGTGCTTCGCTAAATGTCAAACAAGACAAAAAGTGATACTAATGCTGCAGAATTGTGTTCCGACTTGAAAATGCTAACAAAGGTGTCAAATATAAAATGCTGCCAACTGTGAAGAGACCAGTCCTTTGTGGCGCCCGGCATACTGAGACTTGGTCAGCGCAGACAACTAACTTATGTGTGAAAGTAGCAGGAAGCTAGCAGCGCTGGAACACACCACTCTCTGACAAAGAGACTTGATGAAAGTGTTGAAACTGAGACCAGGCTTGTTGCCATGTACAGCGTTGATTCTTTATCCAAATGTCTATTTCTGGTAGCACATAGTCATTGATGCGATGCAGCTCAAAAAGCCTTCATGAAGCTATTATTTGGCTTCTTTCTGTGTATGTCCCTGTATTAGCAGTTCTCTTGCCTAAGAATAAGCTGCTCTTTGCCATTGAGTTTGGGAATAGCACGACTAGCATGTTTCGAGCTCCAAACTTGATTCAAATTAGAACACTACCTTCTCTTGTCAAACATGTTTATCTTGTGAGTGGACAGTGACAGAGACAATACCAGCCATCTTTAAAATGATTTAGCCTACTTTACTTTTTGTTGCTAGCAGGAGTTGATGCTACATTGCTAACTTGACACAGGTATTCTTGTCAATGTAAGTTTTCCAGGTGTATGGAGGATAAATGCATGTAATTTCACAGCTTGGCAACAGAAGCCGATTGAGTGGAAATTCAACATTGTTATTTATTTTTGACATTGATGGTTCTGTTAATGAAAATGGTACAAGCACAGCCTTTGGGTTAGTAAAGTAATATTAATCTGGAATGGCTGAAGGCTTCCATTTTATTAATTTGGGAAGAGGTTGGATCAAGCGCACAGTCGCTGACCTTTCACTGGTGGCAAGGTTGCCAGGTCCGCGATTAAACTGCGGAATTGGGCGTTTTTTTAAGCCATTCCGTGGGTGAAAAAAACTGTCTGCGGTTTTTTATGGAGGATTGAAAGTGCCACAATTAAATAAATAAATGCACCATTAAATAATTAAATAAATGTGTCATTAATTAATTAAATATGGAATAAATAAATCAATGTATTATTAAATGTTTCATTAATTAAATAAATTACCAATGATTCTGTGTAAAAATGTATAATTATTTATCTATTTAATTAATTATTTCATGATCCTGTGTTGCAGTGTTTCATGAATTAATTTTATCTGTCAAACTCGCCCATCAAAGTTTGAGGGGTATAGGCAGGGGTTAAAGTGGGATTTGGGAGGTGGGGGAACTCTAACCTTTAACAAGCAGTAGGAATCGCGCTACATTTTATATTTTTTTATGTACTTAGGTACTGACATGTAGTCATGGGTTCTGAACAGATACTGCACAATACGAGGTATTTGATACTGTAATTATTGTATTTTCCAATATTTTTAATACCTTGAATTATTTTTAGATATCCTTTAGTAGGTTTTAACAATCATAAATGATTGGAGGTCTATGTGATTTACTAAATGAACAAATTCTGCTTTTGCCAGATCCACTCTTTTGGGTTCTTCTTAGATGTAGGACTGCAGAGCACCATGCCTGCCCAGAGAGGAGCTTAATAGATTATAGAAACAAATACAATGTCAGGATCCACTTATTCAAAGAAGGCCCAACCAAAGAAATGAACATGTGTGCTGAAACATTACTTATTAACAATTTTGGCTTGTTATTATGTTCTTTATTTAAGAAAATCCTCTTTCACAGTCAGTGGTGCTTACAGCAGGGCTCTTGCAGGCTGGTCAGGGGTGAGCCTCCCACCACCAAACAATCATATTTTTGGGATAAATAAATGAAAATTTCATTATCATCACTGCTTGAACAGAATAGAATTGGGCCTAAACATAAAAGTTATATTATATTCCAGCATTTTAAGGCTTTGGAGGAAAAAAAAAGAAAAAAAACACAGCAATAGATTAATACAGAATAATAAAGAGCCTAATAATAAACTAGGACTACTCAGAACTAAACCAGGAGTAAGCCAGGGCAAAACTGCAATATCAGGACTAAGGCAGGACTAAATCGCATCTAAACCAGGCCAAAGGCCTAATACAGAATGAGACCAGTACATCTCAAACAACATGACTAACTCCTGCTCAGCCACTGCTCCTCAGCGCTGAGCAGACAGACCATGGAAAATAATAAATAAGGGCGGACCAAACGCTGTTCTGTCCAGACCTCGCGCTTTACGAAAAAACTATTCAGCTTCAGCCTCGTTTACCATGTTAACTTTGCAAAGAGCATCTCTGCGCTTGTACATTTCCCACAAACACGTATTGAATGAAGTCAGAGCAGAAAGGAAGAAAAATGCACCTGTCAGATGAATGATTCAGATGTTATTTAGTAAAGTTAGAGCCCAGGGAGCGAGGTTTAGCGTGTGACCGGTTAAACACGAGTGCTGGTGGTGCAGAGCAGTTTTCCAAAACTCACTCACCATCAGCTTTATCGTCCGCTTTACAAACATCCACAGCTGAACTGGTGTCCTTACCTTAAAGTCGCTGGTTAAGCCCTTTGCACGGTGAAGGCAGGAACACACGCTGCACCTGACGCGGACCGCGAGGAGTCCTGCTTCTGCATGGGATAATCCGAGCAAACACGATTCATGCTGTCCTTGTGCTGCGGTTTGATCAAATCTGTTAGTCCGTCCAACGATAAGCCTCCTTTTTCTCAGTTTAGCGTTACACCGTTTAACAGAGCCATGTTTTCATTTGAGCCCACGCTAGGAGATGATGGTCCGGAGCTGGAGGCACACTGCTACGCAAAGTGCCGCGAACTTGCTGTGGAGCTACGCGAATGCGGCGCGGATAATGCCGGAAAAAATATAATTTTTATTGAAAATGAGGTCAGATTATATTTTTGGCCCCCGGGACGCATATTGAGTAGGCCCAACCTAGTACTTTTATCGCATTGATTTATCTCACAGGCAGAATTTCGTATGTGCGTGAAAATGACAAAGTTGCAATCATGAACTTTTTTTTCTTTTTTTTTTTTTGCCATGCGAAGGTGGGGGAACGCCGTTCCCGACCGTTCCCGCCCACTTTAACCCCTGGGTATAGGTCCTAACACCTGATTGGTCACGCTGCTCATCGAGTCAAGGCAAATCAATTCCAGAATAATGGATTGTCGCAGACTAGTGAACTAAACTAAACACAAGCCTCGGGCAAGTAGATCCGGTTCTGTTTGAGCAAAGCATCAGAACCGGACGTCTGCTTCATTATCGATCCCTCTTATCGATGCTCCGCTCTGAAAACACTCTTTTTGCGCTGCGGAGCTAGACGCATGTGCGTAATGACATAGCTCTCCGGTCTGTTGACGCTGCTTCAAAGTAAGCAGGGAAACATCGGCCCAATGTAAAATTGGCTATTTCTATCTTATTTTTGATCAAAATCACTATTTCGAATGACAAACTCTCAAATCCAAGGCTCTGAAAGCTGCTTTTTCAATAAGAAAGGGAGAAAGGGGCGGTTTCTCATCATTGCGGGAGCACATGGGCTCTGTTTACTAGTAAACAATATTGAAAATTCCAGCCGCGCCGTATGTCCGCGGGTTTTCCACGTTTTTTCTGATATTTTTGGCCGGGTTTGGCTGCCCAGACCTGGCAACCCTGACTGGTGGCTGCATGATTGTCGGCAAAACCATGACTGCTAAATCTTCGCACTTTATTGTTTTAAATGTTTGTTATAAAATGATTTAGAAATTGAAAATTAGTCTTACATCACTTTAATGCTGGTGGGTATTGAATACAATTTAGTTTTCTCAGTAGAAATGTTTTTTTTAATAATTTGTAACCCAGAGAGGCAGAGCTACAGCTTCAAGTTAAGCTAACCATTAGCATCTTCTACTCTTTAAAACACAGAAAAACTTTCTAGAATATTGATTTAAACTTATGATTGAGCGTCTGGTAACAGAGTCTAAGGTTAGTTGTGAATGAGAGATTTTTTTCAAATGAGTACATTCATATGGACGTGCCAACAATGTTTGTAAATGTACGCCCGACGGGGTCAGCCCTATGTTCCCCGGTACCTATGTTCCCCGGTACCTATGTTCCCCCACTTCTATTGATTAAGATTAGGTACCAGCCCACTATCCTTAAGGTTAGTGGCTAGGGCAGGGTCAAGGTTAAGCTGATTGATATATGTACGTTTCACTCTCATGACTTGTGATTGGTTGAAGTACCAACTCACCTACGGAAGAAAAAAAATCGGACCCGGGGAACATAGGTATGCACCCACGACCGACCCACCCAGGACAAAACTGGGTTAGCAACATTAGCCTTTCGCAGCTTGTTTCTTTTATTCTTCACTTGTTATATGGGTTTTTTGGGTTACGTAGCATTCACAAAATTGTTGTAGCAATAGGTTTGCCTATATAAGACTTGGTTTAGAGGACCCTTTACAGGAAGCAAAATAAAAAGTAGTTAGCTTTCAAGAGCTCATGCTTACTTAAGGTTATACTCATGTAGATGTCTCATGTACTTATATTTTAGCTAGCACAAAAGGTTATCATTTTGAAGCCTTTAAACAAGTGTATCAAACCTTTCTAGTAGCTAGCGATGGTGTTAGCATTTCTCACTAACATTGCCGCTATCATTCACTTTCCCCTGTATATTTTATGTGTTTTCAGATAAACTGTTTGGGAAGCGTCTGCTGCAGGCCCGACATTACATCATGTCCCGCAAGTCCTGGCTCAAGATGGTGCCTACGGAGAACTGTGACATTCTCATGACTTTCCCAGGTACAGTCTAGTCTACGCCAGGATGTCTTTCTCAGCGTATGGTATAATACTGGACAGGCAGAGCATACGTTTCTAATCTAACCACAATTGCAACACCTGTCACTATCAGAAACATTGCAATTTGACATTTGTCAACTGTGCGCTGCCCTAAAGTGTGCATGAGAAAGCATTTTTCACCCATTATGCACTGTCCAGGTCAAGCTGTTCTGTCCTCATCAGACTTCACCTTAGTTATCTGTATATGAATGTAAAATGTGATTGGAGACTGACATTATTACGGTAAAAAAGGAGAACGGATTTAAACAGTTGATGAAGCTTGTCACAGTAGTTGAATTGGTTGGACTCTCAAGTCACAACCAGAAGGCCCCAGGTTTGATTCCTGGACATTGTACCGTTCTGTGTGAAGTTGGCATGTTGTCTCTGCGTTTGGATAATGGGTGCTCCGGATTTTCTAATCACCTACAAAAACAACATGCACAAAGGGCTAAATCCTCCATTTGTTGCAGATTCCATCGACGACCACACTTTGCTGTGGTTGTTGAATCAGATCCGAGTGGGGGTTCCTCAGGTCAACATCCAAATCCGGCAGCACAAGCACACCCAGGCCCACGCCTTCTTCATCACCACCTCTTTTGAGAAGTAAGTAATGATTCAAATTCCTCAGTGTTCTCTTTTAAAGCTGCTGTCATCAACTTACTTTCTTATAGAAGAGTACATTTAGTTTGCATCCTTAGATTGACATGGTAAATGCAGCCTTTGTGAAAGCAAATCAACGTACTGTTTTCTGTAGTGGCCCGCCCAGTGCACTTCTTAACACAGTTCCTCTCACGTGTACAATCCTAAAGTGTGTGAGGGTCTTAAGCTAAGAGATTTTATTCAGATATCTATGGCATGATGTAAAACTTCTAATACAATCTGGGCTGGGCTGGCCATTATGGAATCTCTGGAATTTGAGTGATAGATGTCACCAATCAGAATTGTCGAGCCTTGCGATCTCAGGATCAGCTGCAACAGATAAAAGTTTGCCTGAGTTTCCATAAAGCCGATTCTAAAGTGTTTAGATAGACGCTTTGTGATTCCATCCCGGACTTATTTCAGTCACGTGGCTGTCCCCTAGAGTTACTTTGAATATCGCGGAAAGGTGGAAGCCGAACTCCTCCAGAATAGGGCGCTGTCCACATAAAACTAAATATTTTCTAATGTGGGGCACTTTGACTTTGTCCTATGCAATGTAAACTTCTCCACTGAGTCTACTACACAAAATCTCGCTTATCCAAAATCTATCCTAATGTCTCGCCATCGCCAACGTGTGACAGATGCCAATATACTCAGGGAATGTCATACACATGTTTTTCTATGTCCACAATATTTTATTTTATTCTTGTTCATCATTTATTGTTACTTTGCCCTATGTTCCTTTGTTTATGATTTGCTACCTTGTAAATATTAAATGTAATGTTATTATTTTTATTTTGGGGTGGGCGCTTATAAGCCTTTGGCTTCAGCCCACTCCCTTTGAGCAGGTTAACTGCTCAAACAAATAAATAAACTAAACTAAACAATTATTTAATGATTAGACTGAATTCTTCGAATGCTTTGTTTGGAATATTTGTCTTCCCTCTCAACCTCACACGGCAATTCTCTTTGCTTTTATGACCCTTCTTGTTCGGAGGGAGATTTTGTTAAAATGGAAATCTCCTCAGCCTCCCTCCTTTACACACTGGCTTAGGGATGTTTTATATTTTCTTAAGCTTGAGAAGATGCGTGTGATGCTCCATGGCTCCTCTGAAAGAATTATTCAAACTTGCAATCCCTTGTTTAAGTTAGTCAAATAAATGAACTTCCCTTCTGTTCCAGATTAACCTTCATTTTTTATTGTTCATTTTTGCATTGCTTTATTGTTTTCTAAGTGGGGGCGCCATATCTTATCTGCTTTTTGTTGCTGACGTGTTTGTGTTGGTTGGTGAATTTTTGTTTTGTTTTGTTCTATTTCATTTTTCGGCATGCTCTCTTGAGTTATGGTTCCCAGATATCCTGTTATTATGAGCAGTGGGGCCAGTTTCTTGGGTAGAGAGCAATCCATCCCTGAATACAGCTTTATCCAAATATTTTTGCTTGCTTCTTTATAGCAGAGAAACGGCTCATAATTACGTGGTATTAGTTTGCAAACGCCAGCGAAACGGCTCCTCTCACTTAGCCTGGCTGTAGGTATTTAATCTGTGGAACATCTGTGCCGCCATGTTAATCCTTCTGCTCATGTGTGTTTGTTATTGCGTACTGTCCTCAGCCTGCTGCGCGGGGCCGAGCAGATGGGCATGCACAAGGCCGTGAAGCCGCACTTCGGTGGAGGCATGAGGCGCTTCACCTGCGACGAGGACAACATCTACGAGAACATCGAGAGCGAGCTGTGCTTCTTCACCTCGCAGGTCAGAGGCAGCCACAAATCGCAATTTTGGAGCACAGTTCATGGTGCTGCTGTCCCGGCTCCCCTCCTAAAACATGCACATTAGGTTCATTCTCCATGTACACTACAAAACGCTTAAATGACTTGAATTGAGGAAATGTATCTTGTTTTGAGTATTTTTCACTCATTTAGACTTTTTTCCTGATCTGACCAAGCTTACTTTGCTTGTTTGATGACATTTCAGACTAGTTCTAAGGAAAAACTGCTAATGGGATAAGACTAATTTTCTTACCACATTGGCAAAGAAAATACCTGAAATAAAGATGAAATGTATTGAAATGAGTCAGAAACATCTCAGAACAAGTGAAATAATCTTGGTCAAATGCTCAACTACATCTTAACTAGACAAAACAACTAAAAGTTGGATTATAATGCTCAAATTAAGACATTTAAATCAAACATGTTAATTACGTTTTGCAGTGTAGATACTCTTGACCAAAGATCCTGGCTCAAGATCTCGATCAACGAACCAGATTTGGGCCCCGACGTGATTTGTAACAAATGTTATAACCGGCTCGCCCATAAATTATATTAAACACGTTAGAACTATATTTCCCAGTATGTTTGCCCTACTACCTATAGTATTTGTATTAGTATTTATTTATTTAAAGCAGGGGTCCTCAAACCTTTTTCTCTGGGGCCACATTATTGTTCCTGACTGTGATGGGGGGCCATGGGGGACATAGAATTGTATGACCCAGACCAAAATGCAGCAGGCTTCATTGTGAAGTAGAGATTACTAGCCTGGCACAGTCATCCCCAGTACTATATCCACAAGATCAACACTTGAGTCCAGGCACACATTAGTTTAGCTGTAGTGGTTTGCAAAATCAAGTCTTCACACTTTATTTTAATTTGAAATACCACAGGTATTCCATTTATTTATTTTTTTCAAATAAAACATCATTGCGTAATGTGACCAAAGTAATAACTGTGTTGTGTTGTGCTTTACAAACCTGTGTCACAAGTTTCTCAACGTACACTGTAGTCATTGGTGGTAGGCTTCATTTGCCACGTGGCTATAATGTGTTATTTATATCCTGATCTCTTATGTCAGTGGCCCTGCTGGACACGTGTGGAATTCTTTTTTATTTATTTAAGTCTGGCTGGAATGAGTATACTGGTTATTTAGTTAAAAAAAAAATCATTTTTGACATACTCAGGGATTTGTGCTCTACAAGTCAGGGGCCGGGTTAAATCATCTCACAGGCCAGATTTGGCCCGCAGGCCGTAGTTTGAGGACTCCTGATTTAAAGGGTTTACCAAAAAAGTATACGCAATTATATACCACAAATATAATGCCGTGAGTCCAACATTCCAACACACTCTCCAGTAGGGTTGCAAAATTCCTGAGATTTTCCATGGGAATTTATTGGTAATAACGGGAATATATGAAAATTTGGAACGATTTCATGGCCAATTTGGTCCTGATTTGATCTTGAGCCAAGCCTGGTTCTTGGAAGATCAAATATTTGATCATAGCTAATTGATACAGAAGATAACAGCAAAGTCTTATCCAGTACTTTTAAGTAAACATCAATATCGTAAAACTGTATTGCAGATCTCTGATGATAAAATGTGTTGTTTATTCCGAACTGTCCTCAGGAGCGTCAGAGCATCATCAAGTACTGGCTGGACAACCTGCGAGCCAAGCAAGGGGAGGTGCTCCACAACATCAACTTCCTGGAGGGAAAACCAATCAGTATGCACTATTCAGACGTTTCACTGCATGTTTGGTCCACAGCTTTCTGAGAGCTTCCTAAAATGAAGTTCCTGTGCAGTTCCAGAGCTTGTGGCCAGAGGAGTGATCCATCAGATGTTCCCCCTTCATGAAGAGCGGATCCTCAACCAGCTGATGACGTCCTGGGTCCAGGCGGTCTGTGAGCGCCAGCCCATTGGTACAAACAGCTGCTAAAACAATATTTGCTTCGGGTTTTAATTATTGAAATAATGTCTATGCTAAAAGAAAATGCTGTGTCAGGATTTCCAAGTGACATGGAGCGCCCTCTGCAGGCAGCAGTGGGAACAGCACGTCACATCAGCAAATCCTAACCCTACAATAGACACAATTAGAATGAAAAACTAGCGATGGATGATTGGTTCTGAAAATTATGCAGCACAGTTTTGTGTTCCATCTTGGACGCAACAAAATCCAGGAAAGACAGATCGGAGCGCTTCAGCTGTAAAAGAGGAAACAACCACAGTAAACAGGATTGCTCAAAACAGCGTGGATGAAGCGAAATACTATTTGCTGTGTTTTTAACCACAGAACGATGCCAGGAAATTGTTAAAAGTCTTTAAAATGTCAGTCATTTGTGCTTGTTTAAGTAAATCAAGTAGTTATCCTTGTTCTAAGACTCATTTAGTATCGCAAGTCTTTTTAAGTTATACTGTACTACAACACATTCCAAGGCTAAGGTTCCCAATAATAGTGTTAACCATCTTAAAATCACAACAAACTTTAGGGCCTCTTCTAACTCGCCTAACATTTTTGGAAGTGTCAATGAGAAAAAGGGTACTATCTACATTTGTGCCAGTGACTTTGATCTCTCCTAGATGATATCTGTGACTACTTCGGGGTGAAGATTGCCATGTATTTTGCCTGGCTGGGCTTCTACACCAATTCCATGCTGTACCCTGCGGTCATCGGCTTCCTGCTGTGGATCCTGGCTGAGGACGACCAGGTACGAACACCAAGATTACAACAGCTGCCGTCGCTGTCTCCTCTGTGGCCTAATGCCTGTATCTGTATAATGTGATTGTGGCCGCAGTAGAATTAGAGTATAATTTGATTTTTGTTTGGGGAAATTGGTCCAGTTGAATATGAGAGGCAAAAAAACAGTGCAAGTGTGGATTTTGCAGCACAAGACACGATTCCCAGCTGTTCTTTTAGCTATGTAAGCTTTTCTGGGCTAAAAATGGTACAGTTGTAGCCTCGCTTTAATTTTTATATGCCAGAACTCTGGGAACGTAGAATGAAGACAGTTTTAACATGTTTTATCAAAGTTAGGGCTGGGTATCATTACATTTTTTCCCGATACTGGCACTTTAATGATACAATACCCATACCTGAACAATATGTTTTCCGATACATATACTAAAAAAAATTGTCATCTAGAACCAGAAAACAGAACATTTTTACTATATATTTGAGCTGAAACAACTAAGTCACTTCCTTTAATGCTGTTCCTGGACCCAACAGGCATCGAAACTTGGTCTCTAAAGATTTTTTTTTTGGGACCTGCTTTCAATAATTGTATTTTTTCATTACCAGTAGTACCTAAACCTTTTTTTCCAATACCATGCTGGTATCGTTTAACGGTACTCAGCCCAAATTTAAGCTTATGTCAGCTTTTCATAGTTTTATTCTAAACTTACATTCACTTCTGTGCTGTACTGAAATAGTTGATGGCTGCCTTATCACTCAAAGAGATAAAGGAGCCATCAGATAACAGGGATATCGGTAGTTCAAATATCCGGTCTCCTCCAGTTAAGGGGTAGCTAATGTCTGGCATTCCCAGAGGCCAAATCCACTCCCCAAGATTATTTTGACAAATATGATTGTACACAACAGAGATCTAAACATCCAAAATAACAGATATAAATGACAACTGATCTAAAATGTTATGGGGGGGGGGAGGTCCCAGATTCCCTGTTAGTTTATAATATGATGGCATTTGTCCAAGTCTTTAGATTAAATGCATCTTTATGGGCACAAAATGGTCTATCTTTAATAGACAATTATCTCCTCTGGCATGAATTGACAGTCAGCTGTATTTTTCCTCCCTCTTGTTCTTAGACGAGTCAGGACATCTGCTGCGTGGTGTTCGCTCTGTTCAACGTGGTGTGGGCCACGTTGTTCCTGGAGCGGTGGAAGAGGAGGGAGGCGGAGCTGGCCTACAGGTGGGGGACGCTGGACACCCCTGCCGAGTCCCTGGAGGAGCCGCGCCCGCAGTTCAGGGTGAGACCGTTTCCATTATGGCCAACATGCTTGGATTTATTGAGAATTGTTACTTTTTTAATGGAAATTCTGTTTTTTATTAAGTCTGTACATTTGCATAGTGAGGAGAGATAGAGTAAGATTTTAAAGTAAACAATCAAATTCTTCCCTTTTAACCAGAAAGCCTTTAATAGTTTACAAAATGAGGAGAGCAGGAACAGAATTTTCAAAAGTAAACGATCAAGCTCCTCCCCCTCCCTCCTGATTGGACCTCATTGGTCAACGCGGGAGTACACTAGACTGATTAGTTGCTGAGATCCAGGAAGGAGGGACGTTACCAAAAAAAATACATATATTATTACTTACTTAACATCAAAATGCAAGACCAGGTGGTCGATTTTGCACATTTGATCAAATTTGTAAAACATTTAGACTTCCAGACTATCACTTTAATTCAAGATTTAGTCAAATAATTGATTTTAGTTTTATATTTTGTGAATCTATTTTGGAATGGCTATACTTAAGAATTACGACTGCTCTTATCAATCCTTTGAAAGCAAAACATATATATTTTACTATTGGACCGGATTTATTTTTTACAATTTAAGTTTTGCGCATAATTTTTATACGACATCTAGAATGCAATTATAAACCAGACGGGAGAGAGCATTAGCATGGCATCAGCACCGATAAGAGGACCGTTAAGGCTGGAGCTTTGATTCCTAACCCCATATTATGCCTATAGTCAATCCAAAAGTGTTACAAATTGTGTTATTCAAAGTGCATTGTTTCCGGGATCTATTCAAAGGATCATGGTTGTCTATATACTTCCTTGTTTTTATCAAGCAGATGCTACAAAACAGAGCATTTTAGTCCTTGTCAAAAAAGAAATACAGATTTGAGTTCTTGCTGGTAGTTAAGTCGAGTGCTACATCGAGTGCCTGGATAGACTATGACACATTGCAACATCTCTCCGCTCTGTTTAAGCTCAAGGCGTGGTGGTCCATACACTGAAATACGATCCTCGGTTTCACAAAGTTTGCCGCGCTTCCTTTGGCCCATGGCCCCCCCTGCTCTCAGAAAGGGGGGTATCAGTCCCCTCCTGCCCCGCTGCCTCGTCCTTCCTGCTGTGGGGGATATGAATAGACTGGAAGGAGGAGGGGGCCTTGAGGGAGCCTTTTGAAAAGACTCAAAAGAGAGCAGTCTGTCAGGCCCGGCTAGCTCAGTCGGTAGAGCATGAGACTCTTAATCTCAGGGTCGTGGGTTCGAGCCCCACGTTGGGCGAGACACTTTTGAGGAACATGGAAAGATAATATAAATCTGCAGAGTGTATAGGGTAAGTGGATTAAGAGAGATGAAATTAAATATACAAATAGACTCTTTTTACGTGTTTTACCATGTGGGGTTGTGAGAGGTTGCTGTTTTGCCACTAGATGTCGCCAAAAATGTAAACAAGTGAAAAAAATGCGAATAAATCAAATAATCACAATTTAAAATTTGCAAATCAAAACTGCTATTGTTTTGGTCGCAAAATTTCCCCAAACTACAAAATAGATCTTGTTACGTGGAAAAAAAAGAAAAAGAATAGACATTTTATTTGTAGTACAAGTCGGCAAAAGTTAAACATGTACTTCAGTGAAAATAATGTTAAGTACATTAAACTGGACATGTACCGAATATGGGGCTTAAAATTAGACTTAAAACATTATTTTGGTGCCTCAGCATTGACATCTTACATTGTATAGTTTAAAATAATGTCGAATGAAATTGTAATAATGTGATACAGGGGTCAGAGCTGGTGAAGACTTTGACTGCGGCTCCCCTGCTGGCAGCTGTAGGAATAACTTATTAAAAAACAAACTTCTGATTTTGATTTACAGCGTAGTTTACAGCTTCAGCTTGGCCTGATAAACACAGTTTGAGAATGGCTTAGAAGCAATATAATGTTGGATTATGGGCTTTAAAAATGTGGTGGACAGGGTTAGGGTTTCATTCTGTAGTTCCAGGATTTAACTGTATCCTGGAAGTGCAGAATGAAGCGCTGACACGGTAGAAGAAGAAACAGTTAAACCCAAACTGGGTCAATGTAGTGAAATACTATTCCAGGTCTGTCTTTGACGAGGGAACAGCATTGCAACATGGTTTAAAACTCAAAAAAGTCGTAGTTGTTGCATCTTATGTGTCCGCTTTAAGAACAAAGGCCTTGCTGTGTGTTCAGGGGGTGAAGCGCTGCAGTCCCATCACCGGCTGTGAGGAGTTTTACTACCCTCCCTGGAAGAGGGTGCTGTTCCGCTGGCTGGTCAGCCTCCCCATCTGCCTGCTCTGCCTCTGCTTCGTCTTCCTCGCCATGCTGCTCTGCCTCGAGCTACAGGTAAACACTGTAAACACACAGTCGCATGAATTTGGGCCGTGATATTAAGTGACACAATATCCATATAGCATATTTTAAAATCCCTGAGGTCTTCCATCTGACTAGGATTTACAGGTTGTTGTACTATAAAATGTGCAAAAGTTAAAAACGTTTTAGCTTTGTTTTGTTTTGCTTATTAAATGGTTAGTGTAGGAAACGGTAACACCACCAGCCCCCAAAATTATAATCAATTATTATTCTAGTATTATTCTTAGGGCTCGGACATTTTTCGATAAATTCCGATTAATGAATTACATAAGGTTTAATGTGATTAAAAATATTAATCTAAATTAATCACACTTAACTTGAGCAGACACTTTTTTCCGTTTTCCTGCAGACGTTGCTTAGGGACGAATGAGTAAAGCCAAAAACTATTTTACTGTCAAACTTGTTAATTCACACAGTTACGCCACATTAACTTATTAAAAAGATCATTCTCCAAAATAAATCAAACTGCGATTGTCTTTGAAGTGTTTGAAATGATCACACAGGCCTCACAGCAATATAGAAGCATCTCAAAAACTTCTAAAAAAGAAATACAACCCCCAAAATAATCCATCCATCCATCCATCCATCTTCTTCCACTTATCCATTGCCGGGTCGTGGGGGCAGCTGTTGGAGCTGCCCAAATCACATAGCACCAGCCCCTATGGCTCCTCCTGCAGGTGGTGGGTCCACAGAAGGAGGGCCTCATGGTTCTAACCGGGCCTGTTGGTCTCTCATAAGGGGTTTCTGAACCGCTCTTTGTAATGGGAGACCCTACCAGGGGCACGACAACAGAGCTCCAGCATCATTCAGGCGCTCAAACCCCTCCACCACGTTAAGGTGGCAGTTCCAGGAGGGGCCCAAAAATAATGATGCGTAATGATGCTTAAATGTGATTAAGTAATTACAAATACCATTTTTAACTCCATTAAAAAAGAATATTGAGTCCCACCACTAATTATAGAATATTTTTTACACATTTTATGAGCTGTCACAAAGTATGTGCATGTTTCAAATGAAGATTGTATAGACAGGACAGTTCAGGGAGCCTGGATTCGAACTCACGATGCTGAGGACAGAACAGAACACAGGAACTTGTCTTATACAGTAGCACCACTTTATCAGTGGCGTGTGGTGAGCACGTGTTGTATAGACTTTCCCTACTATTGTTCTGGCTAACTGACGTTCATTGGAGAATTAAACAGATTATCTGCTAAGCTCTTCCCAGAAGATGGTGAAAGACTGTTGTGAAGCGGAGGGAGTTGCACAGGAGGAAGAGGAAGGAGGAGGTGGAGGAGCTGACCAGTGCAGGACACCACACTCTGAAACAGGGACATGTCACCTTGCGCAGCTTTCTTTGCATTAGAAACAGTTATTTAACTGTGCAAAAAAAAACAAAAAAGCCTTACACCTTATCTACCTGTTATTGTCATTATTACAGGAGGTAGTGATGGAGATTCAGGAGCTTCCGAGCATCACCAGATTCATTCCTAAAATCCTGCTGGCCATCACTGTGACCATCTGCGACGAGGTGTACAAGAAGATCGCCTACTGGCTCAACGACATGGGTAAGACAGCATTACAGCCAGTGGAATGGAAATAGATTACGAAGGTGACTCATGGAGGTATTTAAACACGTAACAAGCTTTTCTGTAATGTTTTTTTTTTGGTTATATTCCTCGCAGAAAATTACAGACTTCAGAGTGCCTACGAGAACAACCTCATCATCAAGATGGTGTTTGTGAGTCTCTCTTCCGTTCTGTGCTCAGGTCTGATTTTCCGTTTTCATGTGTGTCATAAACAAACTCTCCCCGTGTCTTTCCTGTTGCAGTTCGAATTCATCAACTCGTATCTGAGCCTTTTCTACATCGCCTTCTACCTCAAGGACATGGAGCGGCTCAAAGAGGTTCGTCTTTTTATAGAAGCATGAAACTTTTAGTGGCCAGCGGATGGAGACAGCTCTAAAATCTGTTCTCGTGAAAACAACGCCACTTTGTGAACAAGATTAGAACTAAAGTCATTGAAGCTGCATAGAAGAAACAATGCTATATTTAAATACTTTGTTTTGAGGATAACTTTAGAATCGTAGACAGTTAGAGCAACTAGAGCAATGTGGTTTACTCAATTGTTTGCAAAGAGGAGGAGCGCTAAGAGTCTTACAGTATATTGGGGAAACTAAACAGCAACTGCACAAGAGGATGTGCCAACACGGCAGAGAAAGCACCATCTGCTTTCAATAAGCTGTACATCTCCATCTTAAAGCCAACAATCGCTCCTTTGAAGACAGTGGGGTCTGACCTTTAGTAAAAGAATGTGATGATCAATTAAGAGAGGGGCAAAAGAAGCTATTTTTGTGAAGAAACAAAAAACTTTGCCGAACTGTCATGGTGGTTCCGTGTGCTGCCCCAAGACTAGACCCCAACCTCAAGAACACTGTTAGACCAGGTCGGATCTATTGTCAGTTATCGAGCAGACACTGGTCTCAGGATTGTAGTTGTAAATTGAGAGGTGTTTTTTTTTTTTACAATGACAAGTTAAACCCCTCCTACTGGAACGGTATAATATTCCACTTGCTGCAAAAGTAGGGCTGGGTACCGTTACATTTTTTTTTCCATACCAGTACTTTAACGATAGTTCATTTTCGATTTTTTACGATACCTACACTAAAATATTTCTGGTTTAGAACCAGAAAACAGAACAATAATGTGTGGACGATCAGATTTACAATATCGGGTTCATCTCCAATGTCAAGAAATGTGTGGAAAATTGGGATTTGTTTTTGGGAGGAATGGGGGGAAATTGGGAGAAATTGTGGCAAAAATAAGGAAATAGTGTGTAAAAATTTTACAAAAAATGGTTGGAAATAGGGAAAATATTAGTAATAACAATTTAAGGGGAAAAAAAGTTTTAATTTGAAACAACAAAGTAACTTCCTTTAACCTCTTAACCCCCACCTGAACCGAGCACATTTGGCTTTACTCAAATCTAAAAGCACAATTATGACAAAAACGTGAAATATTTGACAAGAAAGTGACAAAACAGCTACAAAAGAGCAACAAAAATGTGACAAAAATGTGACAAAAAGCAATGAAAAGAAATGTTTAAAAAAGTGACGACGTTAACTGGCCTATTGGCTGCAAGCTTTTATGCACTTGGTTAAGAGACATAACTTCTTGGGCAAAACATCCAAAACCTAAACTACCAAGTACAGATGACGGTGTATGAGCTTTTGTTGATGTTGGAAAATGTCTCCATGACAGACAACTTAAAGCCACACTGCGTGACATTCCCTCCAATAAATAGAATAAAATACAAGCATTTATTTATTATTTAGAGATATTTCTGATGGTTGAAAAATACCTTAAAACTTACCAAACGTGTGTCAGACCTGTAACTGTGAAGGCAGCCAAATATGAGATTTAAATAGGTTAGGTCCTCATCCAAATTCACTCTTTCATTACCCACTGCAAAAATAGCATTTTTTGTGTCGAGGTTTTTTTTTTTTTTTGGTGGCAACCATAGACATATTATTAATAGGCCGTCATTCCTCACTCCACCCCGTTCGAGGGGAAAATCATGGCGGATTTACCTCCTACCCTGCTGTGACGGAGCATGTTCCTAAAAAGGGCAAAAAAGCGGGATCTTCACTGTAGAAGATCACCTCACGGAGCATGGAGTTCCGTCGTAGCTCTCGTACTAACGGCCTGTCAATCAAAGTCTGCGGACCTCATTAATTATGCAAGATTTCTAAAATGTACCCTGCGAAAACCAGCCTGGTTTCTTTTATTGTGCCTAACCCAGCGTTATCACAGGAGGAATATCTAGCTGTAGAAAGTTCCCAAAAATTAGGCTCCAGGCTCTAAAGTTGTTTTTAACGTGTCTAAAGTGCAATGATTTCTCATGGGAGACTAGGGGCTATATGGAGTCTCTTTTTTGTCGTCTTCCATTCTTTGTTATGTGGCTGACAGTCGGCTTTGACCAAACTGTTAAAGTGTAAACTCTGCTCTCTTTCACTGTAAACACTATTTATTGTGGGATTCTAGCAACCGAGCCAAAATCGTTACCAAAACGAGCCCCATCAATTACCCGCTGTCTTTTTGCCCCAGATGTTGGCCACGCTCCTGATATTCCGCCAGTTTCTCCAGAACATCAAGGAGGTGCTGCAGCCCTACCTGTACGAGCAGAACAAGCTGGGCGTCTTCACCCCCAAAGTGTTGTGGGAGCTCCTCCAGGCCATCATGCTCAAGTACGGCCGCCTGGCTCTGGGAAAGGCCCAGGCATCCATGACGGCCTACTCCTTCCTGGGCGCCAAAGGCATCGGCCGCGGTGAGATGCAGAAGAAACGCGGGGACCTGAAGGCGGGGTTCCGGCTGTCTGAGGAGGAGTGGGACATGAGTGAGAATGCGTTGAAGCACAGGAAGGTCAGCTTCACGGAGCGGGTGGACTATAAGGACGCCACAGTGGAGGGACAGGTGGGGACGAGCGGCTGGAGGACAGTCCCACACTGGGGGATGAGGGCATGGACGCAGCCTGCATGTCCGACAGCGCCGACGACGATAGTGACAGTGAAGTGACTGGGCTGGTGAGAATACTATATTACACATTCACACATCCTCTAACTTCTTAGTTATTCACAAACAGTGTAGTCATGGACTGAGATTGTTACTAATCCTACTGAAGGACACATTTGTAATGTGGATTTTGTGTGCACCTACACGGGGACAGCAGCACTTTTGGAATGGCTGCTATACCCTATTCGGGTTCAAGGAGGGCTGGGGGATATGACAAACCCCTACACCTGCATCCTAATTGTCCAAAGCCACTTCATTAAAATATTATTAATAAAATATAAAAACACATACATATTTATGAAGCTCAGCTTTGATCTTTTTTTACTTATTGGCTGTGTGGTGTCTCTCCTCTGGGCGCCCTGTGCCAGTCTCCTGTAGCTGTGGCTGCTCTGCTGCTCCCAGTGCTTTGATGGGGTTTCTCACATTGTTCATCTGGATACAGATGAACAATGTGAGAACAATGTGCCTTATGTGCTTCATTTTTATTCTGCTGTGTGTGTGTGTGTGTGTATAAGGGGTGTGTGTGTGTGTAGAGGGCGAGGGTCTGTGAGTGTATGAGACCATTGTGAAATGTTTTTCAATATTTTAATCTGTAGAGTACTCTGTGATGCACCTGTGTATGAAAAGCGCTTTTTAAACAAAGTTTGATTGATTGAATGAAAACCGTTGAAGACTCTTGTTCAAACTGAGTGAACCCAATCACTCCCTGAAATAAATGATTTCCAGGAGTCCAGGGAGAACGCCTGTTTGGGGTCCCACAAGAGCTCTGATCCAGTGTGTCACAAGAGGAAGAGCACAGGGGACAGCAGAGGAGATAAGAAGTCCTGGATGGACCCTCCTCTGGAGTCTAAGACCGTCACCCTGACCCAGGCCGAGATCGAGAGCTGCATGCAGACTTATGAGGTAAGTAACCTCCAAAGGCAGTGGTTCCCAACCTGGGGGGCATCTGGGTTTGCAGGGGGGGCCAGAGCTTTGCTTGGTCAGAGGGTTAAGTCATAAATGGTAGTATTTGAGCAAAATAAATGGTCTAAAATCATCAAATTTGACTGAGTAAGGACTACAGGTGCATTAAACACTCCAATTTCAGGTTTTTGCTTGAAATAAATCCTTAGGTAACCTTCTGTCACATCACACTAAAAATATGTAAGTAAGTGCTTTATTTGTCATTGTACAATTGCACAACAAAATTGCCTGAATGCCACAAAATTGCGTTCAGATGTTGGGTTAGCCCTGAGCCGCTGCGACTGAGCTGCGCCGACATTGTGGGCCAACCAGACCAGCATGTATTTAGAGCTAGAGGAAACCGGAGCACCCGGAGGAAATCTGGCTGGCATCGTATGTTTTATTCATGTCATGAACACAGAGCCTGCAGGTAAAAATAAATAAATGTAGGGGTCACCGTAGTAACACCTGTCCTTGTTCTCTCACTTATTCGGGGTAAAGAATCTGGCAACTCTTTTGGAGGATCTGAGATATGAGACGTTTCTCCTGTCCATAAGACTAGTCCAAAAGATTTTACAATTACTGTGAGCTTTTATATTCGCATTTTATGGACTTAAGAAGGTTAAAAGTGACCAGTGAAAATTTAATCTTGGTCATAACTAATTTTTTGGCAGACTTTTCTTAAAGAGTGGAACCCAGAGTGCATTTGTGCGAAGGTCTTGTATCACAAAATAAATGACTGTTATCCTAATCAGTGCCACTCTACAAAAATCCCTTGCATTTCAAACCGTGACTGTAGAGGCCTAAACCAGGGTTATTTCGTGACCAAACGGTTTACAATCTGGGTTGAACTGTGAATAATGAGCGTGATGTATTTCCAGGACACGCTGCAGGACTACCAGGAGATGTTCATCCAGTTCGGTTACGTGGTCCTCTTCTCCTCCGCGTTCCCCCTGGCCGCCATGTGCGCCCTGATCAACAACGTCATCGAGATCCGCAGCGACGCCCTCAAGCTGTGCACCGGGCTGCAGAGGCCCTTCGGACAGAGGGTGGAGAACATCGGACAGTGGCAGGTCTGACTCGTGCACAGGAGACTCTTAACAGGGGACTAATCTAGGAAGGGTGCCAGTAAATAGGTTCAGGTGTACTTTAAGTATTGCTGGGTTGCAGGTTCGAGAATGTGATGATGTCACCGGACCCAGTGGGGGCAGGAGCCAGTTTTTCCTATTGACTGCATTACACTTTCACAAGTCGTAGCTAAAAAGATAATTTATGAATTACAACAATGATCATTAGTATCAGTCACTGGGTCTATGTACAAGACCAAAAATGTCCTCAAAAATAAAATAATTTTACCTCTATCAAATATTCATGGCCTTTAGAACACTGTGATGTCACCTGAAACCCAGCAATACCTTACTTTTGGTATACTTTATGTATACAAAGTATATATACCCAAAGTGTGCAGTACTATGGGTGAGGATACGGCAAACTAACTAATTGCACAATTAGTTTAGTTTAACAGTGATGGTCAAAGTACTCAATTTCAGAACTTTTTTTATTGAAGTTAAAGTACTGAACTTTTTGCCGTAGAAAATACTTAAAAGTGGAAAGTACTAATCAGTAGGGATGACCGTCTTGAACCATGTGTTTCGAAGTCCAAAGCGCTTGCGTTTGAAAACACTGCTCCAAAACACGATTCAAAACACACATGTCACGTGACTCAAGCTGAAGCGTTTCATGAACCCTTCAGAACCCTTCATAGGTCTGTGTTGCACCACAGGGCTTTGCACACCTTTCATCATGTTTGTGTAGAGTTTCAGTGCATTGTGTGGTTGTACCCAGATAACCAGCCAAGTTGGTAAAGTTGCTGCGCTTGCAGACACTGCTCGTCTAAGCTGTGTGTACGAGGCCCAGCTCTGACAAATGCGGAGTGTCAATCTTATTCACTCTGAACTGCCGGCCTCTAAGCCTTATGTTTAAATAATTGTTAATGCTAACATGTGTTTTATAAAAATAGATTAGCAACAAGAGGCATTGAGTGGGAGGAAAATGTAGAACATTTATGACAGAATAGAATAGAATAGAATACACTACACTACACTACACTACACTACACTACACTACAATACAATAGACAAATGTTATTGTCTACCATGCAGTGATGTCAGTAATGTGCCTTTGGATTTCTCACACATTCAGATACATTTGCACATGTAGCCCGGTGGAATATTAGGGCATTACCAGAACATTAGGGGTTAATATAAATCCTTAACACATCTTTAATCGCTAAACTAGTAGTTTATTAATTACTTTTCTATAGTGATTGTCCTAATATTCATTATTATATGATAGTGGATCATTAATATTCTTAGTGATTTAAATATAGGTCACTTTAGGTTCAGATTAAACTGTAAGTTTAAGCAAGTTATGTTGTTTCGTGTCCTTTTAATTAATTTCATATTATTGCTATGGGAACGGGAGACAACTGTTTTTGTTTAGTTTTTCGTGCTGTATGGTCAGCCATTTCATTGGTCAGTTCTAGCTATACATTTAATAGTCGATAGTGATTGGCTGTTGTTTCGTGAAGGGGGTGTGTTCTTAAACTCGAGGGAGGGGTTCGAAAAAAAAGGTTGGAGGAGACATTGTCTTTGCGCCTGGGCCTGAGCGGAGCAGCTGGATGTGTTTTCTCCCGGAGCAGTGGACGTTAACGGAGTTCACGGACCGTGACAACCCGGAGCGGGAGGCTCGTTAAACGCGTGTGAGTCGCCTTCACCTTGCAGGAACGGTTTCGTGAGCTAGGATCGATCGTGGGACCGGAGGAGCCAAGGGGACTGTTGTGTGGACGGACGTTAGCGAGGCAGAAGCAACCGCGGGCTGACGTTGAGCTACCGTTACCGCTCCACTTCAACGCAATAAAGCCACCGGACCACGGAAATTGTTTTATTGCCACGCACTCAAGCTACCGGACCACGGAGACCTTTCCGTTGCCACGCACTCAAGCTATCGGACCACGGAGATCGTTCAGTTGCAACGCACTCAAGCCATTGGACCAGTGTGACCGTTATCTTGGCTCGCGCTCAAGACATCCGACCAGTGTGACCGTTATCTTGGCTCGAGCTCAAGGCACCGGACAACGGACATCGTTTTATTGCAACGCACTCAAGCATCCAAACCTATGAGAGGGTTCGACCCGCTGTGCGGTTAGCACAAGTAAAACAGGCCTGCAACGAAGGTGGTTTGACTTAGGTCAAGATGCTCCGGAGCCGTGAGTACTGTGTGTGTGTGTGAGTGGGCCCACCACCGTTAAAGTACAGTTTAGACCGTTTGTTTAAGTGTGTGCGCGTGAGACAGTTCACGTTTTTTTTTTGTCAGTGTTCCATTTTTCCTTTGTAACGTTTGTTGGTGCTGTCACTTGGGGACAAGCTAAGGGGATTTGGATTTAAAGGTTTTACCTACAGGGTTTAAAGGGGCCAGTAACTCAAGGGAACATTTAGATTGTAGCAAATTAGTTTTAGGCTTAAATGTACCTTAGGTTTAAGGCTATTTTACATTTTTTTCTTTTTTTGTCCAATTGTAAAATTAATTAATTAGTTTATTAAATATGGCTTTTTGAATGTTTGCCTAAATGTTACTCTCGCTCTGGGTCTCATTATTTTAAATAGGCTAGTTATTAGTTTGGTATTGTTTGACAACATTCACTTAAATAGGTGAACCTTTTTGGTATCCACCTGTGAGTAAACCGAACCCAAGCACCCATCATTCTCGGGTAAGTCCTATATAGAGTGGTTGTACGGGTGCTACATAGAATGGAGGCACCGCTGGGATAAATTTAGCTCTAAAATAGTAATAAACTAGCACTAAACTTAGTTTGACCCAGAGAAGCTTAGTTTAGACATTAAACCTCCTTAGTCTTTACTTAAAGTTAAAGTCGCACTAACTAAACCTAGTTTTACACTGTACATTTTAAACGCTTATATCACTTAAAGCCAATCAAATTTAGTCTTGACAAGTGATCACCGTAACTGCACAACCCGGGGAGATGGCTCAGCTGAAGAACTGGTGTGTTGGAGAAGGCATAGACCTAGCCAAAGCTCTGCTGTTGAAAGACGTTCCTCCAGAAGCTGAAGTAAATACCATTGAAGAAACACTGCAGACTATCAAAGCACTTGGGAGAGTCAAAGTGAGAGGAAGGATGTTTGACCCGCATTCTCAAAGTCTAACTGTGCTGTGTGAGTGCAGAGAGAAGGTCAATACAAATGCCATTCCTGTCGATGTATTTCCCGAGGGTTCTGCTGTGCCATGGAGAATCTTTGGAGCTTCTGCGCCGGAGAATGAGTCAACCGGTGATGGTCCAAATGTGCCACAAACTCATTCCAATCTTCTGCCCCCACTGCAAGCGTCCACTCCTGAGGCTATCATCAAAGCTGTTGGTGAAATCTTCCAACAGACACAAAAGCCCACAAGCAGTGACCCATTCAGAAGACTGCGAACCTTCTCAGGGTTACACCCACACCCTCTGGAGAAGAACAGTTGGAAAATTGGGTTGATCAAGCCAGACTCCTGATTGAGGAATGTGAACGCCCTGAAAGAGAAAAGAGGATGAGGATTATGGAAAGTGTAAAAGGTCCTGCACTAGAGGTCCTGCAAGCTGTCCGATTCAATGACCCTAGCGCAATGTCTATTGAATACTTGGACATTCTCGAAAATACGTTTGGTGCCCCAGAAAGCGGTGAAGAACTCTATTTACCTTCAGAATGCTGTGCCAACACCCAAGTGAGAGACTGTCCGAGTTTCTGAGGCGCATGGAGCGAGTCCTAAATAAAGTCGTCCAAAAAGGTGGTATAGAGGCAGACAACACAGATTACGCTCGCCTCGACCAGCTCATCAAAGGGGCCACCAGATCTGACTTAATGATCCTGAATCTCAGACTGAGAGAACGACGTGACAATCCTCCCACGTTCCTGCAGCTACTCAATGAGATACGGCAGGAAGAGGAGCATGAAGCTTCGCGCCGCAGACTACAGCCGTCCAAAGCTGTTTATGCCAAAAGTGCCACGGTAACCTCAGACACTGAGCTCAGAGATTTAAAAGCAGAAATACACCAACTCAGAACTCAAGTATGTGAGCTCACTACGTCCTCTCCAATGCCAAGTTGTCAGTTGGAAAACTTTTTCCATCTGTCACTGCCACAACAGAGAGCTCTGAAGACCGAAATGTACAAGCTCTAAAGAAAGAAGTCGTAAAACTCCGAAAGCAAGTCTCAGTCATGTCAGTCAAGCCCAAGTACAGTACAGCCACTGAGCCCCGACAAAGAGAAACTCAGTCTAAGCCCCAACCGCAAAGAACTTTCACTCCCCGAGACTCAAGTGATTTCTTCTGTTACCGGTGTGGTGAAGATGGGCACGTTGCAACTAAATGCGTCGTTCCTGAGAACTATCCCAAAGTAATACAGAAACTCCTGCAAGCTCAAAGAAAGTCCAAGCAAAACCAGAGACCTGACGAGGCCAGAGCAAAGAATAACAATGCAAACGTCAAGAGAAGCTCTGCCAACGTTCGGACCCACAGTTTGCCAGAAGGTCTCGTCGGACCTCCTTCTACTGCCCAAGTAAATATAAATGGCAACCCTGCACTGCGCTCATGGACAGCGGCTCCCAAGTTACCATCATCTTTGACAGCTGGTACGCGGAAAACCTGCCACACATCCCGCTGAACCCTGTGACCGGTCTATCCATATGGGGCCTAAGTGAGTCAAAGGACAGTTACCCCTATAAAGGCTACATCCAAGTTGAGCTGGAATGGCCAAAGACGTCAAAGTCTAACAAAGTCAAGTCTGTTCCTGTCCTGGCGCTGGTGTGTCCTGACCCTCGTTGTTCCGAGACAATACCTGTTCTTATCGGCACCAATGTCAGCGGTGTCCGGCCTTTTCAGTCAAAAGCCACACAGAAAGTCATGGAAAACGTCAAGTCAGTCAAAGTCCAAGTGCACGAAGAAAGCTACTTACCTGCTCCTGACACAAAGATTTCTAAAGACGACCCCAACTTACCTGTTGCTGAAGTAAAGTGGACAGGTCCTGGTCCTCTTGTAATACCCCCTGGCACAGAACACATTGCCATCTGCAAAGTCAAAGAAAAGAAAAACATTGGAGACATTATCCTCATCACTGAACGTGCTCACTCACCTGCTCTCCCTCCAAGTGTTCTAGTCCAACCAACAGTGTTGTTCTCCAAGATGTTAGACCCTAACAAGTTCCTGGTGCTTCTGCGCAACGAGTCTCTAAAGCCAACTGCCATTCCTATGGGACTGTGATCGCACATTTGCATGTCGCTGACGTTGTGACAGATACACCAAGCTCCAATGCAAACACTGTTCCAGCTATGGACCCCTCCTTGTTTAATTGAGTGATTCCCCCATCAGCAACGAGTTGAAAGAGCGACTTAGTACAAAGCTTGCTCAGCATTCCAATGTGTTCTCCACAGATGAGTGGGATGTTGGTTTGGCCAAAGGAGTAGAGCATCACATACGTGTCAACGATAACACTCCTTTCAGAGAGCGGTCTCGTCGCATTGCTCCTGCTGACTTGGATGATCTCCGGCGTCACCTACAAGGTCTGTTGGCTGCTGGAATCATAAAGGAATCAAGGAGCCCATATGCTTCACCGATTGTCCTTGCACGTAAAAAGAATGGCCAACTTCGCATGTGTGTCGACTACCGCACCCTGAACCGCAGAACCATTCCAGATCAGTACACCGTGCCTCGCATTGACGACACCCTTGATTGTTTGTCCGGCAGCAAGTGGTTTCGGTGTTGGATCTGCGCAGCGGTTACTATCAGATCCCGATGGCTGACGAGGACAAAGAAAAAACAGCATTCATATGTCCTCTGGGTTTCTTCCAGTTTGAGCGGATGCCGCAGGGAATTACTGGTGCACCTGCAACATTCCAGAGACTGATGGAGAAGGCTGTTGGTGACATGCATATGCTCGAGGTCATTGTTTATCTGGACGACCTGATTGTGTTTGGCAACACTTTAGAGGAACATGAACAAAGACTCCTCAAAGTCATGACCCGCCTTGAAGAAGCTGGCCTTAAGCTGTCCCTGGATAAGTGCCAGTTCTGTCGCCCTCAAGTCACCTATGTTGGCACATCGTCTCAGAGCATGGCATCGCCACAGACCCAGCCAAAGTGGAATCTGTGACCAAGTGGAAGCAGCCTACAGACCTCACATCTCTGCAGTCTTTCCTGGGTTCTGTGGCTATTACCGCAGATTTATAAAGAACTACTCCATCATCGTGCGTTCGCTAACCGAGCTGTGCAAAGGTTATCCTCCCACGCAAAAGAATAAAAAATCCAATCCTTCACCAGACAAGATCTATTACAAAAAGAAAGAGCCCTTCGGTGACCGGTGGGACAAGTCCTGCTCAGAGGCCTTCCAAAAGATCATCCACTGCCTCACAACCGCACCTGTGCTGGCGTTCGCTGACCCGACCAAGCCCTACATACTTCACATCGATGCAAGTTATCAAGGCCTGGGCGCAGTTCTCAATCAAGAGTACCCAGAAGGGTTAAGACCAGTCGCCTTCGCCAGCCGCAAGCTGAGTACCTCTGAAAAGAACTATCCAGTGCACCAGCTCGAGTTTTTGGCACTCAAGTGGGCTGTGGTTGACAAGTTCCACGACTATTTATATGGAGCTCAGTTTACTGTGAGAACAGACAACAATCCACTCACATACATTCTCACGACCGCCAAACTCAACGCAACGGGTCATCGCTGGCTCTCCGCCCTGTCTACCTACAACTTCACCCTGCAGTATAGACCAGGCAGCAGCAATATAGACGCTGATTCACTCTCTCGCAACCCTGTTTCCGATACCAATGAAGAGTGGCAAAGTGTATCTCCGGACTGTGTCAAAGCTCTCTGCAAACAAATCAAGTGCAGAGAAACCCACAAAGAGTCCACAACCGTCGCAGAGTCACTCGGAGTGTCCCCGAAGGCCATTCCTGAGTCCTTCGCCTACCCAGTTCGGCTGGATCTTGGTTCATTAACGCAGCTCAGTCGTAAAGACCTCGTCCAAGCCCAAGATCGTGACCCCACTATTGCTCCAGTCAAACAGTCACTGAGTGGTGGTCCACCATTTGCCTCTTCTGACAACCCGACTTCAACACTGCTCAACAAAGAAGTAAGCAAGCTTGTCGTCAGAGAAAACCTGCTCTACAGAAATGTTCAAAGAAAAGGGTCTGAAGTGCAGCAGCTAGTTCTACCCAAAGAGTATGTCACCATGGTTTTGAAATCCCTACATGACGAGTCTGGTCACCTGGGCATAGAAAAGACACTCGAACTAATCAGAGACCGATTTTACTGGCCGAAGATGGGAGCTGAAGTGGAGCAGTATGTCAAAAGTTGTGGCCAGTGCATCACCCGCAAAGCCCTGCCCCAAAAAGCCGCTCCATTGAACCAGATAACCAGCCAAGGCCCTCTAGACCTTGTGTGTATCGACTTCCTGTCCCTTGAACCAGACTCTCAAGGTTATGCCAACATCCTTGTTGTGACGGACCATTTTACCCGTTATGCTCAAGCTTTTCCAGCCAAAGATCAGAAAGCAATCACTGTAGCCAAGATCCTGTGTGAGCGGTACTTTGTGCACTATGGTCTTCCCGCTCGCATACATTCAGACCAGGGGCGTGATTTTGAAAGCAAGTTGATCCAAGATCTCCTGAAGATGTTAGGCATTCGAAAATCAAGAACATCTCCTTACCATCCGCAGGGGGATCCTCAACCAGAAAGATTCAACCGTACGCTTTTGTCGATGCTGGGCACTCTTGATCCAAAGCAGAAGCAAAAGTGGAGTCAAAAGATCAGTCAACTGGTTCACGCCTACAATTGTTCACAGAATGAAGCTACTGGTTACTCGCCCTATCTGTTAATGTTCGGCAGAGAAGCTCGTCTACCAGTTGACATTTGTTTTGGCGTGGCCGATACAAGTCCAAAGACCAAGTCCTACCATCAGTATATAATACAACTCAAGAGAGACCTCCAAAGAGCCTACACTCTAGCTACGGAGACCTCAGACAAGAACCACCAAAGAAACAAGAAAGCACATGACAAGCACGTCAAAGAACAAGTGCTGGACAAAGGTGACAGAGTTCTGCTGAGAAACTTCGGAGTTCAAGGCAAACACAAGCTGAAATGCAAATGGAGACCCTTACCATATGTTGTGGTGGAGAAACTGCCAAACGTACCAGTCTACAAGATCAAGCCAGAGAGAGGTATGGGAGTGGAGAAGACCATCCATCGTAATCATCTCCTACCCATCGGTTACCTCGTGAGACTCCCTGTGGACGATGGTGAAGAGCAGCCACCACAAAGACATGTAACAAGATCACAACAAAAGTCAAAAGAACAGCTACAGTCAAACAACCACGAAGAAGACATGTCCTCTGAGTCTGAGTATGAGGAGGCACAGTGGACAAGACACTGGGAAATCAACTGGGACAAGCTCCAGACACACCCAGAGCTGTCAATAAGCCAATCTCAACCAGTCAATGACATGTCAAGACAAGCTCAGGATGAGGCTGATGCAGAGTCAGTTGTCAGTGAGATTCCAAGCCTGCCTCCCAACGCTGATCCAGAAGTCAACGGTTTAGAAGGGGAGCAGAGCACAACTCAAGTCAAAGCAATGAAGTGGAAATTCAGCAAGTGGAACGTTCAAGAGAGTCACTCGTCCAGTGGTCAAGCTGAGCTATGATGAACTTGGTAAACCCTGTGAGCATCCAGTTACTGTCCTAAGCCACGGAGTGTTGGTGGGAAGTGGAATCTACAGAGACTCCAGGCGAAGCCCCTGTCAAACCCTCTGGTGCCACCCCATGGCGTTGTGTTTCACTTGTTCTAATTCGACCTCTTCCCTTAAGCTTCGGGCTGTTACAGTCCTGTAAGTCCTTTTTGATGAGGACATCAAAACTTTTAGAAGGGGAGGGTGTAGCCCGGTGGAATATTAGGGCATTACCAGAACATTAGGGGTTAATATAAATCCTTAACACATCTTTAATCGCTAAACTAGTAGTTTATTAATTACTTTTTCTATAGTGATTGTCCTAATATTCATTATTATATGATAGTGGATCATTAATATTCTTAGTGATTTAAATATAGGTCACTTTAGGTTCAGATTAAACTGTAAGTTTAAGCAAGTTATGTTGTTTCGTGTCCTTTAATTAATTTCATATTATTGCTATGGGAACGGGAGACAACTGTTTTTGTTTTAGTTTTTTCGTGCTGTATGGTCAGCCATTTCATTGGTCAGTTCTAGCTATACATTTAATAGTCGATAGTGATTGGCTGTTGTTTCGTGAAGGGGTGTGTTCTTAAACTCGAGGGAGGGTTCGAAAAAAAGGTTGGAGGAGACATTGTCTTTGCGCCTGGGCCTGAGCGGAGCAGCTGGATGTGTTTTCTCCCGGAGCAGTGGACGTTAACGGAGTTCACGGACCGTGACAACCCGGAGCGGGAGGCTCGTTAAACGCGTGTGAGTCGCCTTCACCTTGCAGGAACGGTTTCGTGAGCTAGGATCGATCGTGGGACCGGAGGAGCCAAGGGGACTGTTGTGTGGACGGACGTTAGCGAGGCAGAAGCAACCGCGGGCTGACGTTGAGCTACCGTTACCGCTCCACTTCAACGCAATAAAGCCACCGGACCACGGAAATCGTTTTATTGCCACGCACTCAAGCTACCGGACCACGGAGACCTTTCCGTTGCCACGCACTCAAGCTATCGGACCACGGAGATCGTTCAGTTGCAACGCACTCAAGCCATTGGACCAGTGTGACCGTTATCTTGGCTCGCGCTCAAGACATCCGACCAGTGTGACCGTTATCTTGGCTCGAGCTCAAGGCACCGGACAACGGACATCGTTTTATTGCAACGCACTCAAGCATCCAAACCTATGAGAGGGTTCGACCCGCTGTGCGGTTAGCACAAGTAAAACAGGCCTGCAACGAAGGTGGTTTGACTTAGGTCAAGATGCTCCGGAGCCGTGAGTACTGTGTGTGTGTGTGAGTGGGCCCACCACCGTTAAAGTACAGTTTAGACCGTTTGTTTAAGTGTGTGCGCGTGAGACAGTTCACGTTTTTTTTTTGTCAGTGTTCCATTTTTCCTTTGTAACGTTTGTTGGTGCTGTCACTTGGGGACAAGCTAAGGGGATTTGGATTTAAAGGTTTTACCTACAGGGTTTAAAGGGCCAGTAACTCAAGGGAACATTTAGATTGTAGCAAATTAGTTTTAGGCTTAAATGTACCTTAGGTTAAGGCTATTTTACATTTTTTCTTTTTTTTTGTCCAATTGTAAAATTAATTAATTAGTTTATTAAATATGGCTTTTTGAATGTTTGCCTAAATGTTACTCTCGCTCTGGGTCTCATTATTTTAAATAGGCTAGTTATTAGTTTGGTATTGTTTGACAACATTCACTTAAATAGGTGAACCTTTTTGGTATCCACCTGTGAGTAAACCGAACCCAAGCACCCATCATTCTCGGGTAAGTCCTATATAGAGTGGTTGTACGGGTGCTACACACATATAATACAAATATAATAAAATACATAATATACATTAAAGTACATACATTATCAAATCAGTTCATTGCAGACACTGCAGCAGCAGATTCACCAACGGAACAGACTGAGCGACATTAAGGGTTACAGCTTAGTCAGCTCCTGGATGGCAGGGCACAAAGGAATTCCTGTACACTTTTTATTAGTTCATTGATTTATATTTGTCGTACCACAGTAAGAACAATTATACATTCAGGAAGTCAATATTTTAATAGCAAATTAATCACATTATTTTAATCACAGACATATCATGATTGAATCCTGATACACTATAAATGCGGATGTAATGACACTTACCACTAGATTTCACTGTGGAGTGATTGTTTCAAACTGTGATTAGAGGCTCATTAATGACCACCTCTGCATTTAAAAACATAATTGTAATCATTCGAGAGGGAAAAAAGAATTCCTGAGGCAACAAATTAGATTTGAGAAATATTTAATTAAAAATATGTATAGGTACATACCAGTGATGCGCGGGTTGATCCGAAATGAGTGCCTGCGGCCACCAGCGGTTATCCAGAAATATTTTTAATGATATTTGGGTCGCGGTCGGTTAGGTCGTTTGAAATAAAGGTGCCAATTAAACTTACGATGATGCAATTTTTATTTTATTTTATTTTCTTGCGGACTGAGTTGCGGGCGGGTTAGTCTAAAACGGCGGTCGGGTGCGGGTTGTTTATACACTGACCCGCGCATCACTGATACATACTGAATCTGTTTATCTAAGGGGGGAAAGTAAAATGATGTTCTAAAAATATGGTCATGATATGGTACTCTAGATGAAAATAAATTTACTTGACAGTTTATTGAATTATAATTATTAAATTCTATAGTTTTCCAGCCTCTACCATTCAGACGTACGACCATTGGACAAAACACAATTTCTGGAATTGTCCTCCAACTACTATTTGAGCGTCTTCACCTTTACAGCCCTAGGATTAGAGTTTGAAAATGGTTAGAAGCTAATCAATCATACGATGAGAACTGTTATATACTGGGGAAGTTTTATATCGATGCAAAATTGCATTAGTTGGTTGAAATTAGTGTCTTATTCAACTTTGGTTTGCAAAAGAGCACTTGGATTCTCCACAGCATTACTGGAAAAATATTCTGTGGACTGATTAACCCAAAGTTGAATAGTTTGGCAGGAACACACAACGTCATGTGTGGAGGAAAAACGGAACAGCACCAACATCAAAACCCTCTCCTCACTGTGAAGTCTGGAGCAGGAGCATCATGGTGTGGGCTGTTTTGTTGCCCCAGGGCCTGGACAACGTGATGTCATCAATAGAAAAATTAATTCACAAGATATTTTGCAGAAAAACCTGAGACATTCACAACATACATGGAATAAGTAAGTGAACTCCTGTATTAAAGAGCTGGCTGATCCTTCTTTTGTAGCAATAACTGCTTTCCTGTAGTTGCAAATTAGACGCTCACAATGATCAGGATGAATCTTGGACCATTCCTCTTTACAAAACTGCTGCTTCAGCGAGATTCAGGCGGTGTACTTACTTATTCTTCCCTGTCCTGTGAATGTTTACATGTTATGGCCAATAGAAATATGATCAAATATAAATGTTTGGATGGTATTAGTTTAAGCAGACACTGTTTAATCATTCCTGTGATTTTGATGAAGATCAGACCACATTTAGTGACCAATTTAGGCAGAAATGTGAGAAATTCCAAACTGTGTACTTACTTTTTCTCGCCACTGTATGTCTATTGTCGTTGCCTTAAATGTATCAAAGGCACTATACCTGATTTTGTCTTTTTCTAGTAGTGGAACAAATTAGTTTTGTCATCCTTAAGTATATTGTAAACTCAGACATCTGTGGCAAAACACTGCATCTAATTTAAAGCATTTGTATCTTTTTTTTTTGCATTTCTGTGAAACTCTGAAAAATTACCTTGCAAGTTGTGAAATAAACTAGTGGAGAATCAGGATATTAGTGAGTTTGGACCACAACTAACATATTCATTCTGTGGCTTCCTGTTTCATTGTTTGTAATAAAAAAAATAAAAATAAATCAGGTATAGGGCCTTTAACCTCTTAACCCACACCTGAACCGAGCACATTTGTCTCCAGTTTGGCTTTACCCAAATATCTAAAAGCTTCTTGGAAAAAGCGTGACAAAAATGCAACAAAATAATTAAAAAGAACTATGAAAAAGTGGCAAAAATGTAATAAAAAGCAACAAAAAAACGCAACAATAGTGACCAAAAAATATGACAAAGTGACAAAAATGGGTAGAAAATGCGATAAAAAGAGCCCCATAAAAAGCAACAAGAGTGACAAAAATGCGCTGAAAAAGTGGCAAAAATTCAATGGCAACATGGCAACAACGCAAGGAAAAATATCTATATAGATCCGTTTTGTAGGTTAAATGAGGGATTAGATTTAGATCAAACTGAACTGGAGAAAATGCACTTGGTTAAGGTGGGGGTTAATAGGTTAAGTCTACGGATGGAAAATGGCTCATAGCTAATTAGTTACACAAAGTTAGTGTACTCAGAGTTCATTCAAGTGCACTGACCTCTCCAAATGAACAACGTCAGAGTAAAGTGGACCAAGCATGAACACATTCTAAGTGTTCATAATGTTTGCCTTGTCTTCCAGATTGTAAAACGATGCGTAACCCTGCTGTCTCGTGTGTGTGTGTGTGTGTGTATGTGTAAATGAGTGCAGACGGCGATGGAGGCCATGGGTCTGATTGCCATCATAGTCAACTGTTACCTGATCGGTCAGTGTGGTCAGCTGCAGCGCCTCTTCCCCTGGCTTAGCCCCGAGATGGCCATCATCTCCATAGTTCTCCTGGAGGTACGTGGGACTTGTGTTAGCTTACATAACTGTGATAAAGCATTCACAGCAAGAGGGTCCCAGGTTTGATTCTTGGCTAGGTGGGGCCTTTCTTTGTGGTGTCTGCATTTGCTTCCCGTAGGTTTTCTCCGGGTGCTCTCCTACCACTTAAGACATGTACAGTAGATTTTCATATTGTCAGAACATGAAAACACGCGTGGTCAAAAACATGCAATCCTCCTACCTCAATTTGATTAAGGACCTGTTTATCTTCTCTGGTCTGTGTCTCCCAGCATTTTGCCATCCTGCTGAAGTACGTGATCCATGTGGCCATCCCAGACATCCCCGGCTGGGTGGCCGATGAGATGGCCAAGCTGGAGTACCGGCGCAGGGAGGCTTTCAAGGTAACTGTGGCTATGACCTGACACTAAAAATACTTACTCATTCTTGGTTTGTTTCTATGTTTTACTCTATATACAAAATGTGCAAACAGGTCATTTCCATACAACCGAGTATTGTATTATGCTTTGGAGTTTTGGGAACTTTTGTATTTCTGTGAAGCTGTGGTTTGCTATCACAGGACATGATCATCTCAACTTACAAATGTCAAACTTTCTTGAACACAGACTGTGAATGAAAGCAATCAATCAAACTGTAGTAAAGCTAAATTTACCAAAAGAAAAACAAGCATGTGTGCCCTTTAGTTTACAAATCTAAAAACTTTGACATGTAAACAAATTTGATTCTCACACAACTTTCGACAGCATTGTTTAACTTTCTATCTCCTTGCAATTACCCCCAGAAACACGAGCTCCAGGCGCAGCAGCACTTCCAGCAGCAGCTGCGCCGCCGCCGCGAGGAGGAGGAGCTGCAGCGTCAGGCCGAGCTCCAAGCCGAGGCCAGAGGACAGGACACTGACAAAACAGACTCCGCTCACTCGCACCACCACGACAAATCGACGGGCGGAAAGTCCGGAGACAAGCCCAAGAGACCCAGCTCCCTCCTGGGCAACAACAACGTCATGAAGCTCAAGCAGATCATCCCACTGCAGGGCAAGTTCTCGTCTGGGGCGTCCAAGTCGCCCGCGCAATCCCCGACGGGAGGTGAGGCCAAGCTGCCGGGGTTTTTGAAGTTTTTGAAAGCGCCGGAAGCTAAAAAAGAACCAGCGGCAGGATCAGCGGGGGCATCTCAGAATTCCTCAGCGACTACTGCAGTTCCCTCGACCAGCCAGGAGAGGTCGCAATCTCCCAACAGGACATTCAGCCCTGGGAAACTGTTCAGCTTTAGTAAATCAGAGGGGAACGTCGTCTGTGCCAACGGGACTCAAGCGCTGTCCTCGTCAGCGCAAACAAGAGTGGACCTAAACAACACCCCTGAGGAACTCCCTCAAACGAATCGGACAGAGGAGAGCGACAAGTGGCGGAGACAGACAATTCAGGGGCCAAGAGTTAATATAAGCTTCTCTATGTAAACTGCTGTACTGCTGGAGACGCTTTAGATGCAAAGAATGCGCACAAACCTGTGTCCTCACCACGCACATAGAGCAGTAGACGGGGAAGTGTTACACAGTTGACTTATTTATTTATTTAGACTTTTGGACATTTTTGTGTTGGCTTTTTACACATGGTCTCAAAGAATGTCTACGTATGGAAAATGTCGTTCTTTTACAGCAGCACTCGTCTGAAGATGCAAGTTTTCTTTGTTTTAATGCAGTTACAAAACACAACTCAGTGCAGCTGCGCTAATCCGATTGTACACAACATTTCACTTTCCTTATAATGCTGATATTAGCAGGGTGTTTGCTTTACCTGCTGAGGTGCAGTGGTGTCCGAAATGGTTCATAACTAACAGTCACCTCATACTGACGAATGCAAGACAAAAATAGACTTTGATTCCTTACATAGCGTTGCGCAGCACCGTGGTTAATGGGAGCCTACAACGTTGATTTGAATGAATTTTCATTTCTTGCGGAGCCTGCACCATGACTGTTCAGGATTCAATGTGAGCCTGACGTAAGCCTTCCACATGTTCTAAAACTAAGCAAATGACGGAGCAGATAGGCAGATCCAAGCTAAAGACTGACAGAAAGCTCCCTGCGTATCCGTACAAGTATCAAATCAGCAAGCATTGCGAATGTATAGTCTTTAGAAACATGCAAGCATGTGTTTATGGTTTCAATTTCTGATGTAGGCCTAGAGAGTTGAAATTGATGAAATGTGTCTGTTCATAAGGAAGTGGATCAGGAATTATAACATGGTTTTAAAGAGGGTGTATTGTGTTTTTGTAAGTATCTGGTAATTATCTCAAACAAACACATCTTGATCATTATCGTACACTTTGTTGGTTAGAAAAAGCTTGATCTTTGAAATTCTCTCTTAGCAATACTTCCTGATTCAAAAAGAAAAATACTATGCTACTACGTGTTGCTAGAGAAGCTTCAGGGGATTTCATGTTCAACTGGATATCATGCACTGTTTCAAGACCAACTGGTCGCTCCTTTAGAACTAAATAGTGACTGAGATGTGTCACATGACTGTGCACAGGTGTTGACAATCAGACAAGATCTGCCAAACCTCAAAAAAATCAGAAGTCTGAATTCAGGAAAGTCATATGGTACTGGATTGGATGTTTTTGCCTGTCAGTTCTCTGTGATGGAAGGATAAGCTTTGCAAAAGAGATCAGAATGTAAGAAAATCTTTTCCCGGTCATGTAGGGCCAGGGAACGAGCTTGCGGTAAGCTTATGCACTATATACTGTAGTCCCTGGGGAAGATTCGAAGTTTACTCAAATGCGCAAAATGCTCGAAACACAATTGTTTGTATGCTATGCTTTTGATTGTAATGTGGTAAAAAGCTCTAAAAAGTTGCGAAGCAGAATGTTTAGTCTTCATCAGGCGTGCTCACACCTCTTCTCTGGAGGATGTCTCTAAAATTGCTTTGAGAGTCTCCTGACCTGTGTCTGACAGGAAGTCCTCATGAGCATCTCCTAAAATAGTTCATGCTGGAAATTGCTTTGTCAGCTACAGTTACCTGTTAATGAATGTTAACTGCACTTCCTGGAAAGGAGCAAAGTGGTTCAACAGCCATGTAAATACATATATAACGGAGAATGCTAGCCATAAATTCTGATGTTAGCTTCATGCTACATGCAAATGGCTAGCTTCGAGTGCCCATTTTTCACTTCTACTGGACTAGCTGCTGAATTACTCTTAATGCAAGAATGAGACAAAGCATACACGAGAAAGAAAAAAAAAAGAGTGAAGAATTGAGATTCTCATAACAAGTATGACACATTGCTGTTTTTATCTCTACACTCTATTTTATTTATTTATTATTTTTTAATGTGTTACCACTGAATGTTTAAACATCAAAGTCTGCAAATAGCGTTGTCCTTTTCTTGCTATATTCGTGGAGATGGACCTTACCCTTTCTACTGCTCTATAACTCCACATCCGATCTCTCTTCCACTCGTGTACAGTGGGTGTGTTTGTTGAACGTAACACTGCATGACGCTAGGTCCCTGCAGACTGTTTTCAACCAGGAATGTCACCGTTTTTAACCTGTACAGAACCGCTTCCCAAACGTTTTTACGTTTTGTACATCTAATACTCGTTGTAAAAGCATGTGGTTTAACAGCATGCGTCATGACACGCCCTTTCAGTTGCACTTTTTAGGGAGCCATTTTTATTCCTCTGCAATATAAGGTCCAACTATTACTCACTGTGACCATAAAAAATCTATTTTTCTTAACCTTTTGAGTTTTTTGTATTGAATTATTTTACTACATGAATGGTGGAGGAATGTACGTACGTACGGGGATGATGCAATTAAAAACGCACTTGAACTCATCATACAAAGATGCTGTTGTTTCATTTGTTTTATGGACTAGGACATACTGTACTACTACATTGTACATGGTTTTAAACCATATTTTGAACAAAGGGTAAAATATTTGAGCAATATTAGTATTTTCCAGGAAATTGGATTTGGATTTAGATGAACAATTATAAAAATAATAGACTTATATCATAGCAAACAGTTGTTAAATTTAGTTAATTCACCAATAATTCTGTTAGATATCAGCTGGTACTCAGTCATTCATTCATTCTAGAATTTGATGTCGTTGTAATCTCAGATGGAGGACAGGGACCAATATGGGAGAGAGACAGTTTTTGAAAGAAATCTCCTAAAGAAAAATTGGCAATTGTTGAAATTGATCATTAGTAGTGATTGGACTCACAAACCCGCCACATTCATCTTATGTCTTTGGGTTCTACTGACCAACGTCACGCAAATGTCTTTGAATATTTTGGACACCTTTATGAGAAAATAATTGGACCTTAGTTTACATGTGCTGCTCGAGAAGACACTGAACTGACACTGAAAAAGTGATGAAAACATAAAAAAAAGAAATAAATAAAAAAGTGACCAAAAAAAACCAAACAGCGATTATAGAAGACGAGACCACAACAAAAACACTTCCAAAATGTGACAAAGACGTGCAGGAAAAGCAATAACACAACAACACAACAATCAACACAAAAAAACAAAGAGAAAGCCACGAAATGTAACAAAATGCAATTAAAAAGTAACTAAAACACAACAAAAACACTTACAAAATGTGACCAAGAAAGCGGTGACAATGCGACAAAAAAGTTAGGATCCGTTGTGTAGGTCTTAGCTTTCAAATGAGGCACTGGCCTATAGGCTGTAAGCTCCAGTTGAGAGGTTAATGTTGCACTGACATGTGTTAACTTAACCCCCACATTAACGGAGTGCATTTTCTACATCTAAACCAGAGGTTGGCAAACTAAGGCCCAAGGGCCAGATGCGGCCCGCCTAGCCCTTCAATCCGGCCCTCAAAACATGATCAAGCCTGATATGCGGTGTCTAATAAGGGGAAAAAACACTAATGTTTTCATTGACATAAAGAAAGATCATGCTTAACTGCTGCTATTTTGTTGCTCTTTGAAGTTAGGCGATTGTAGTCTTTGTCATTTGAAAGCTAAGACCTACAAAGCTGATGTAAGAATTTTCCTTGTTGTGTTTCCATGTGTTAGTGCCGTGTTGCATTATTGTTGCGCTTTTGTAACTTTGTTGTCGCTTTTTTTTTGTAACACATTTGTGTTGCTTTTTCATCACGTTTTTGTCTCGTTTTCGTCGCTCGGTTAAGGCGGGGGTTAAGAGATTAAAAAAGCGGTCGGCGGTCCTGTTGTTTTGATCGGGGAACATAAACATGCCACAACACTGCGATGGGGATTGTCCTATTACATAAGCACTTCGTAACCAATCGCAACCCCGTGTTTCCATTTTCCTCCGCCGGCAGCCAATCACAGTCATTAATCGGTGGAATGTACCCGCCCCTCAGCAGACGAACAACAAAAATGGAGAGTGCTCTCACAGCAGCCGAAGGACGCTACGTTTAGTGAAGTTTTCCTGAAATACCTTCTCATAAACCGGTAGATCTAACCCGAACGGAGTGCTGGGGTCCCACATAATCCCATTTACCGACAGACCGGGGCCTGTCTTCTTCGTAAAGAGCTGCAGAAGTCGTAAACAAACCAGTTTCGTGGCTACGACAAAGACTACGAGCTTGGCTAGCTGTTAGCTCTAACGCTAGCATTAGGCGGTTTCTCTCTCATGGTGCTTGGATTATAAACGTTACCAACGTGATCAAACATGGACAAGGTGAGGAACACGCTTATGATCGTGTTATATGGCTATAAATAAGAAAAATGTCCAAAAGGAACCGTGCAGACGTAATGTTATTGAGTCTCACACGTTATTGCAATCAACGTGGTTGCTCTCCAATCTGTTGAACCATTGTTTTTATTGGAGCTAAGGTAATATTCTTTTTGACAAGGCAGATTTGTTTCTCTCAATAAACCTGCGCCTACAGCTAATAAACCAGTATTTGTGCTATGGATCATAACATTGAGTTTAAAATGCACACAGACTGCCTTTTGTTTTAATGTACAGTTGATTGAGATACAGTAATGCCTGTGTGACAATGGAATAAGAAAGGTAGAATTCCATATTCCAAGAGTCGAAATGGGACCTGCCCATGGCCCTTATGTACAGTATAGTTACACAGCAACAGTTATGGAAAGTGTGTGTTATCCATCGGTGTAAGAACATGATTGTCCTCAATGTTTAGTCATATCTCGTGTCCATTGCCAATGAGGAAATATAGCATAGACAGGACAGCCCTTTGCGCTCTTGCACGTAGTGGCTGATGAGGCCAGAGGGCGCACTATAAAAAGGTTCGTTACGCAGCCCGACCTCTCACCTCACCTGCTGTCATGTTGATTCCTCAGTTCTACACGACCAAATTCAGAGACCTCTTTGATAGCAACTGTCTGTTGGGGCATTGGGCTTCGGACTCACACCGCCCCTCGTTAGTCCCCTCATCAGTCGCTGTACCGTCACTCCAGGTAAAATGTGTGATGGACATGTGGGGCTGCTGAATCTGGGCTGCCAGCGTTCTGCAAGGACTTGATTATCCTTCGTTTTTGTTTTGTACTTTCTTTTTCATCTGCAAGTTTTAAATTTGCGCCAGAATTGTTTTTAGCCTGTCTCCAACACACACAAAAAGAACTATAAATATATTTAAATCTAAATGAATAAAAACAATATATTTTCTTAACCTGTCTGTCCTACCTAGTCCAACAAACCTGTGTGACCTTAGAGTGGGGTAAAGTCAATACTGGGTTCTCTGGCTCGTAATTCAGAGTGGCGTTGTGATTATTGCACAAAACTAAGTTAATGTAGTGGGTCAACTAACTAGCCACTGCCTCGGTCTGCTACACGAACAATACTAGATTTGTTTTCTTTCTTTTATGAGGAAAATACTTGAACTTACTTTGTTTGCTGTTGATGTGCCCGATAGCCTTGTAGGTGATGGGTATGAGAATGGATTTGCTGGGTGTCTCTCCCTATTCTTCGCCTGCTTTCACCCTATAGGTCGGATCACAGCTGACCCGTCTCACCCTGGGCACTGACTGTTCACCCCTCTCCCCTCAGGCAGGAGGCTACGGTCCACCCGGACCCATACCTCCTGCAACATGTACAGTTATTTCCCCTCGGCCACCAGACTCATGAACACATTATAACCTGGTCCAGCCATTTGCACTGCTCTATTGCTCTATGTGGAATGCCCACACTCATATCTGCTGCTAATACACAGTACACACTATTCTGTGTCAAATTTTTCATCATATTTGATCTTAATCTATTTTTATGCATGCCCTTATAGTTTTATAGTTTGAAAGTTGTTATAGTGACTAATACTATTTATCTCTACCAAGTTTTATGTTTCATGTGACATGTTTGCACCAAAGAAAATTCCTAGTTTTTGAACTTGCTCACTGACAAAGGCAATAAAACTTTTGATTCTGATGCCGTCCTGCCTGGCGTAGTAGTCCGGGAGCCAGACCCCCTCCCCAGGCACATTTTTGCTACCTTTTCCAAACTAGTATTTTTCAGTAGAGAGTATAGAGTTGGGTCATTACCAGTGGGGACCCCCATTGCAACTCGGCCCCGTTCGGCTGTGGGACCCCAAAAACCACTTTAACGTGACAGGCTTCAGACAGAACTTTGTGATTCTATCCAAAGTAGTGCTGTGGTCACATACAGAGTCACAGTTAATGAAATTTAGAACAAAGAACGCTGACATGATAAGGAACAAAGTAATATCACAGTTTTGCGCTTTGGCAATTTCCCTTTCCATATATTAAACTATATATCTACAAAAATGCAAAATTAATGCCATACAGGTCCCACAGCCGAACGGGGCCGAGTTGCAATGGGGGTCCCCACTGGAAATGACCCAAGGTATACTCCACTGAAAAATACTAGTTTGGAAAAGGTAGCAACAATGTGCCTGGGGAGGGGGTCTGGCTCCCGGACTAAAGCCTACAGGCTAAAAATCTGTAAAAACTAACCAAAAACTATATTCTGTTGAAATGGGTAGTCTAACCTCTATGCACTCTTTTATTTTTTTATTTTTTTTGTACTAAAATGGTCAATTTTAGTACAATTTGGGCAAACCACAGCAGTGTGTCCGGTACAAATGGCTCTATAGTTTATGTTCTTATGTAACACATTAGACACTGACTTTGTCTCCCTCTTCCCTCTGTTGCACAGGCCGAGTTCTTAAAGGGACTTCCAGTCTACAACAAGAACAACTTCAGCAGATTTCACGCCGACTCTGTGTGCAAAGCATCGGTAAGTGGCTAACTGCCAACAACCGAAGTGTCACATTTCACTGTATATCTATACATAGCTATCCACGGCAGTAAATGCTTAGATAGAGCAACATTCTAACATGCCTCGTGCTGGTTGTTTCAGAACCGACGACCTTCAGTGTATCTTCCGACGCGAGAATATCCCTCTGAGCAGAGTAAGTGTCCGAGGGCAAAACGTTAGCGCTTAGACCTGGGCAGGCAGAGGGAAAAGAGAGGCTAGTGGTTTGGCTGCTATGGAGGTGTGGGACGGCGTGTGTTCCTGCACACAGGGCACAGCTGTTGTAGCAGGGAGAAGGATATACGGCTGTACAATTGTAGAAAAATGTCGATTACGAAAATTACGATTTTTCTGACTAGTGTTACTATAGAAATTTGCTGTGGAATGAGAGGGTGCATTTATATTGATAGCTTGAGTTGTTGACTTGTTGAGCTACGTAGTTAATTGTGGAATATGGTTGGAATAGAGAGAAACAAATTTCATAGCCGGTATCTGCGTGTACTTATTATTTTGTTTTGATTGTTACAAATTCGATTTGACACTTTTTGTTTGTGTCGTTTTACAGTTATTGTCACAGAGAAGACAAACATTTTATTGCGATATCTTCACCAACAGTGGGACAAAAAGGTATGCGTTCTACATAAACAATCTTCTGAATCTACTGGATGTCAAAGTAACACATTTTTCGATCTGTCCTCCCAGAACGCAGCGAAGAAACGGGAGCAGGATCCGGCGGAAGGGGAGAACACGGCGGCGCCTCCTCGGAAAATGGCACGCACCGACAGTCGAGAGCTGGGCGAGGACTCATGAAATCCGACTGAAACGGCCATGATCATACCCACAATGCACCCGTGTCAGAGCTGAGTAAAGCACATGGAGGCACAGCCCTCTCCACAGAGCTCCTGTCCCCTTAACTGTGTCTGTGGCAACTTTTCGATTTTTCAGCTCCAAACATGTCTTCGTAGTACACGGACATGTGCTGCAAAGCCAATTTTACGTACCCATTCGTTTTTCGATGAACACCCCTTACTCCCACTACTTGGTCTCTTCCATTCTCAAACAGGCAACAGTGAGACGGAGTAGAATTTAAACTGTTTGCTGCGGCCCCAGCTCGTTCCTGGCTTTCACAAACCTGTCCGCACATCTCGATTCCTCATGAGCACGAGTCGTATGTTACAAGTTTAAGACGACGAAGCAGCGTTAACTTTCACAACAACGACAACAACCAATCACAGTCTGGTAAAAGCCCACCCCTTTCCACAAGGAATGACACGAATAGTGAAACATAAAGCATAGGGCCGCACAATTTTGGGGATAAAATTAAATGCAGAGTTATCAGGGTTTATACGAGATAAACCCTGATAATGGGATTAAACAATTAATGGGATTGATGGTTTAATCCCATTAAACCATCAACATTGTTATCTCGATTCAATTGTGATCAATAGGTTATGGCCAATGAATGTTGCATAGTAACATGATGCTAACGTCCTAGGCTAACAACTGTTTCCTGTGGTTTCGCAGAAATAAACGGATGCTAAAGGGTTTAAAATGTGTGGATGAAAGTATCCAGAAAATCACTTACAACATGCTAAAAAGTTTCTCTATTTTGTAAACACTTGATTGGAGGAGACTTCTGTGTTCACAAATGTAAGCGTTTTAGCACTAAATGCTAATGCTAATTCAATAAGTTATAAAGGTTAGAATAGCACCACAATCTGAACTAATTTGCTTGAAAAACTATCGGCTGGACTTTTATTTACTTTTTATTTGTTTTTTGAAACTTATTTTATGTGTAATTCATTTAAGAACAGGAAACAGTTGTTAAGCTACAGGAAGTTAGCTGCAACATCCTATGCACAGAGCCACTTATGGGAAACCTCATATTGCCAGTTCTTTGTTCTTCTGGTTAACATCCTTTCTAACAAGACACCATTTTAACGATACTACTTATTAGAGTGGTAATCATTTTACTAAACTTTAAGTTAAGTTTTGCGCTGGGCGTTTAAACTTTTTTTTTTATTCACTCTCATTCTGTCGATCCTGTATTTTTGCAATGCTGAAAAAGTGTTACGTTTTGACAAAGCTGGGGCACAGAATTCAACATGACGCCTTTTTGTGGGACAAAATCAGTCAATGGGAAATGATCGAAAAGCCACACAATGACAATGGGGGAAAAGGTTGTGTTGCCCAAGGATACAAAGGGCAGCATGAACTCTGGAGAGCGTCACAGAGACATGAGCAGGCTTCTGCTTTCTTTTGTTTGTACATTTTATGTAATAATTGTGTCTTTAAAAAAAAAGTGTCTAATTTTGTGTTGCGAATGATATTACGAAAAAAATAAATGAAATGTAGTTTAGTTTTACAGATAAATTGTGACCGTGGTGTACAGTAAATGTAAAACAAAAAAATTAGACGCTAAATTTTGTCCTAATAATGCCTTAAATGTAAGACATTTGAACTATTTTTGTTTAGAGTGGTCTTGGTTTACAATATTGTTTCGAGTAAGGAAACAAATGGCTTTGTTTTTCCTTTTTGGAGATGTACAGTAGAACCATTGTTGCTGTGTAGCCTGGCCAGCCAGACTGTATGCTTTTCCTAAAATGTATCGTTTTCGAACTGGCGTAATCTTCTCAAGGCCTGAAGGGCGTTAAGTAACGGCCGGATTACGCTAATCAAACGCATGGTTTACAAGTGGCTTATCTTTGTTTTGCAGCTACTTGTTTTTCGAGAGCAGCGTCACTCCTGGGCAGTGCAAAGTAGCATTAATAACAATCAACGCAAAACCGATAAAATTATTACATTGATAGATTTGTATCAAGTTTTTAACACAACAACACAATTCATTGACAACGATTTCTCTTGCGCTCGTCATGTTGAATAAAGCTTTGCTACTCCTTGCTTCCTCACTGTAGAGTTTCTTGTTGCTTTGCTACATTTGCTGATTGGTTCACTCCGCTTTCTGTTTTCTTCTGTTTGCTCCGCCCTAGAACTGAGCTCAGTGGTGAGTCTGGCTTACCCGAGAGAAAATGACATATTCAGCGCACTGAAGATTAAGAAACCGCCATCTTCTGCCAAATCAACAGGCGAACAACCAAACTCTTTAAGTTACATGTGACAGAAGTTATAAAGTTTGTTCAGAGTGATGCGGGATGTCAGAGTCTTTCGTATTTGAGCGATGCATTACACATTTTAATGCATCTCTGATTGGAGCGATTAAAAAACGTGTCATAAAATGATTGGCTGCGAACATTGATTGGCCCAGAGGCTCCTGCTTATTGAATGGGAGAGTCATAGTGGCTGGCTGGCCAGGCTAGTGTTGCAGTGGGCCTGAAGGGCAAGTCACAACAAGCTCTTGAAAATGGATTGTGAAACTGCCATATTGTGAAACTAAATTTATTGATTTTTATTAAATGATGGTCTGTAAGATTACAAAGTGAGGAGAGAGTGAAAGTTTAAAGCTAACAATCATGTTCTTCCCCTCCTGATTGGACCAGAAAGCCAATCCTAGTTTGAGGAGAGCGAGAACAAACTTTGAAACGTAAACAATCAAGCTCCCTCTCCTTTCGTTCCTGATTGGACCTGACAGGCTGGTTCACAGGAAAAGCTCGTCTGATTGGTCAAAGCGATAGCCCGCGGATTCTGATTAGTTGCTGAAATCAGCAAAGGGAAGGAACAGCTTTTATTATTATTTCTTGCGTTATGTAAAATTTCAGACCCAGGCGGTCAATTATACACAATCTCTTAAATGTATAATACCTTTAAACTTGCAGACTATCACTTTAAATTAAAACAAATATCTGAAATGTATTTATTTTTGTTTTTAGTTTTTAGTTTAGTTATTTTCAGCAATTTTACATTCATTTTGTCTTTCAAAATTCATACAGTTGTGGATGTTCAAAATGGAGTAGGCTGGAGCAATAAGCTTATAAGTGCCTACCCGCTATTCAATTCAATATACATTTACATAGCATAATAAATTATAAGGTCTAGATTACATCATTTGCTTCATTAGTTTATTCTTAGATGTTTGAATTTTGTTTTTTCTCTTTTTAAAACAAACAAAACTTTCAAACTATTTATTATTTTTTGGATTTTTCTTCATCAGCTGTTGTCTCCTGCTCTCCAGTCCCACCACACTAAGTCATAGGATTACCGCAACCCCTATGCAGATCCAGTAGCCGTATATTTTTAGCTTGACATTTTCTATCGGCCGCACTTTGTTTTTCACATTTTTCTCTCCATACAGCAAATTAAAAAGGCTGCTGAAAAGTTTAACGTGATATAGTTTTGTAAATGCATTTGTACATTACTACTTTTTGACCAGGTGAGCATTCAGGGCTTGATCTGACTCCGTCTTCCCACCTTTAATGACACTGTCCTGTTCCAAAAAAAAACCAAAGCTCCATTTACTGTGCTGTCAGACTGCATGGACTCTTCAGCTCATTTTTCCTCACATTTTGATTTTACAGGTTGCAAGTGCAAAAGCATGTTTTGTCATTTCAATAAAAAAAAATCACATTGAAGGATCTTAAGTGTTGGATTTGTTTGTAGCGAGTGACAAGGTAGGGGAGACCGGGGCTGGTTGTCTCATTGCTGTTTACAGCCGCACTAGGGGCACTGTGGTTTGATGATGTTAACCTCTTAACCCCCGCCATAACCATTTTCTCCAGTTCAGTTTTACCCAAATCTAAAAGCTTCTTGACTGGAGCTCACAGCCTATAGGCCAGAGTGACGTCTTGAAAGCTAAGACCTACAAAACTGAGCGAAGATTTTCCTTGTGTTATCACTTTTTTGTTTTATTTTTTACGCTTTTTTGTAACTTTGTGTTGTTTTTTGGTCACGTTTTATTCCTTGTTCACGTCTTGTTTTTGTCGCAATTTTGACTCTTTTTCAAGAAACTTTTAGATTTGGTGAAAGCCGAACTGGAGAAAATGTGCTTCAAAAAGGAGACATAAATGAGGATGAAAACGTGACCCAAAAAAGCATCAAAGGAGCGACAAAACGCAACAAAACATTTGACAAAAAGTGATGAAAAAGCAACAAAAATGCAACAAAACACAAGAATAATGTAACAAAAAAAAGCACCTAAAAACACTGAAAAGGGAGAACAATGCGAGGAAAAGTCTCGGATCAGTATTATAGGTCTTAGCTTTCAAAGGAGGCGTTAAACTGGCCAGTAGGCGTAGATTTGGGGAAGGCTAAACTGGATAAAATGACCTTGGTCAAAGCGGGGGATAAGAGGTTAAAATAAAGTTGACACACAATGAATTATGACAGAAGGTGAATCTGAAATTAAAATTTGGGAGTTTGAATGTATTACAAAGTCGGACACAGGGACCAAACCTGTCCCCTGAGCAAAGTTCCCTCGTCTCCCAATTTGACTTTGAGAAACAGTCCTTTTTAGTTCATGTTAAAAACAGTAACAAAAATGTATATATCGGAGCTCTTGACTCACAGCAAGAAGGTCCTGAATCGATCGAATCCCGGACCCGTGCTTTCTGTGTGGAGTTTGCGTGTTCTCCCCCGTGTCTGCGTAGGTTTCCTCTGGATATTCAGGTTTCCCCGACCTCTAAATACATGCTGGTCAGGTTGGACCATTGTTGCTGCAGGACTAATCCTCCATCTGATCTTTGCGATTTCATTGTTATTGCTTACCTTATCTTAAAGCACTTTACTTAAATTCTTTTATAATTCTTGGTCAGGAACCCCCAACTTCCCCAGATTAGCCATAGATATATCACCATGTGTTTAATCGACCCTAATCTTTTGATTTGGACAAAAATACTTTGCTATTTGGGCTGAAAGATATATCGTTATCGTATTGATATCGAGATATGAACATTCAAAACATTAAAATCGAAAAAGCAAGATATAAACTATATAGATTCATGAGTAAAACTGCCCTCTTTTGTATTATTTTATTTTTCTGAAACATGCTTGGTTTTTACCTAACCCATAGTTGTATCGTATGGATAGATATCTGGCATGAATATCGAGATATGAAATTTTGTCCATATCGTTCAGCCCTATTTGCTATGCAAGTATAACATTATGAGATAATAACTGGTTAGACTAAAATGATAGAGATCTGCCTGCCAGTTCTGTAAATGACTAACTCATAACTGTGTACTAATATTTGACAACGCAGTAGATTTGTGTGTTAATATACAGATGTTTTGATAAAGATATCCTTGTGAACGTAGCTTGTTAAAACAAAGGCAAGACAAGTGAAAAATGATTAAATAATTCCAATTATACAAACGTAATTTATTATTTTTGAACACATGCTGAAGGCCCAACATTTCATTTAATCAACATTTCCACAGCATTGATACTGAAACTGTCTCTTTCACAGTCCACTTTCTGACCTCCTACTCATGACTATTCAAAAGATCTACCACACCCGGTCTGTAGTATCAGTGCTTTCATCCCAGACAGTGTGGGACCCGCTGCCTTTGTCGCAATAGTCTCATCTCTCAAGTCTTCCCATCAGTGGCTCAGTGACTTTCTCCCCTTCAATATCCTTCGCAAAAGCACTTCTATCCCTCCGCGTGTGCTGTTCCTCTTGATCCACCCGTGCGTCCTCTTGCGCTTAATGTTCTTCGGTTGGTACTCCGTTCCCCTCTTCCGCGTTCGGACCTGTTGGAACTGCCAGGGGAGCTGCCTGAAGGTTCCGGACCCCTCGGCTTGTGCGGACAGCGGGCCGGCGTTGGAAAGGCCTGTTGTTATTCTGGGGACGAACCAGCTGCTGAACTGTCGGAGGTGAGTGCTTCCATAAAGGGGAGAGTTAGCCGCAGAAAGACTGGAAAACAAAGCAGAGTTTGTTACTTTGGGTGATGCCACTTATTCTTAAAAATACCACTAATAATAATTACTGTTTGATATTGTGAAACTTGTTTTGATGTTGCAGAACATAAGTTTGGTGGTTGGCTAGTTGTGGTGTTGCATTAGTGATTAATCTTTTAAATTCTGTAAACAGTGCTGCTTAAACATGTCAAAAAGTATTAATATTGGCAACAAGACTGAAATATAAACTGCTCAACTAATAAAGATTTCAGAAAGTGTTTGAAACATTGCAGGTTTTACCAGTAACAAAACCCCAGAGAGACAATACAAATAGCTGTTTGTAAAGGATATTGTAGTCTATTACCCATTATGGCTAGGTCGACACGTTTTTGTCACAATACAATGTGTATCACAATACACACGACACATAAAGCATTGTCTCACTTTACCCTGAATAGAAAAAGAAAGTACAAGTCAGTTTCCAAAATACTAATCATATTGCTATTTGTTAAAAAATACTTTGAAAAGAGCTTCGGTGTAGGCCTACAGTGCTGCCTGGCTGAATTCTAGACCACTTTAGCCCATTATTATTGTGAAAAGAGTGGAGCACTGCAGCCTCAACAATATGGATCATATCAAGAGGGTTTTCAATATAATACAATACAATACGTCTATCACAACAAAAAACTAATGTAGTCTGTGATTTGCCATTCAAATAGCAAATTCGATTAATTGCCCTTGCTTATAGACTAGTTTCGAAGCAAATAATTTACACATACTTGATCAAATGTTTTTTTTAGAATTATTCAGCATTAAAACTTTTTTTTTCTTCCCCGGAACAGTTCTACTATTTTAGTTCTACTATTTTCTAGAACTTTGCAGGTTTGTGCAAAGTGAACTGTCACAATGTCTGGTTCTGTTTAAGCACCGTTTACGTTTCCAAAACAAGCAGGGTTGAACATTTATGGGCCTACAGTTGATAGAATGCCAAAGAACAACAATGCCAGAGAAAGAGGTGTTGCATGACACACGACACGAGTGAAGTCTTGCTAAAAAAACAACAATTCAATCTGTAAAGCTATTAGCTACTTAGCCACGGTGCTAACGTTACGCTAACCGTGCTAACCACGTTCAGCTCAAGGACCGCCGCTGTTCATTTGAATATTGGCATTTTGCATTTACCTCTGCAGTCCGCTAACTGCACACAGCCTGGATACAGAGGATCGGATAATGTTCATGGTTATATTTATATTTTGGACCCAGACATGAGACGACAGGGATGAATGTCAAACAACTGTGCTAGCATGGAGACTTGGGTCTTCTTCGCGTGTTTGGTGTTGACCCTGTATAATGCGCCACTGACACCTACTGGTTCCAAAAGGCTTTTATTTTTTCTTCTTGTTTTTTACATTTTGTTTATTGTTTTTAACTGACGTAGACAAGTCGTTCTTAACCTCTTAATGCCCACCTGAACTGAGCACATTTTCTTAAGTTTGGCTTTACCCAAATCTAAAAGCTTATGGAAAACAGTGTCAAAATAGCAACAAAGATGAAACCGAGGATGAAAATGCAACAAAAAAACATGCATCAACAAAAAAACACAGAGTAACAGAAAAACGGAACAAAAATGTAACAAAAATGCAACAAAAAAGGTGACAAAAGCTCCAGTCAAGAAGCTTTTACATTTGGGTAAAGCCAAACTGGAGAAAATGTGTTCGGTTAAAGTAGGGGTTAAGACGTTAAGCTGGACATATATTTTCAAACATCCATCTCATTAACTATAGTAAAAGTTATGGAACTTTTCACATGACGCAAGTCACCCAAAGCAGTTCATAAGGGACACATTTTCATGCACTCAGTGGTAGTGGTATAGCTGCAGAGCCACAGTTGCAGATGCTATCTTTTGCTCAGTGTAGTAAATATGCCATGGAATATTTGGGATATTATGAGAGTGATGATTAACTGTATGTAGGAGCAGTTTTGTCTTTTGGTGCTGACTCATTTTCTGGCCTCAAGGTTGGATTCAGGAGCTTTAGCCTATTATTTTCACGAGCTCGTATACTCAACCCACTCCAGTGTTTTGGCAGTGCTATCTAGGCCACTGGGTTGTGCATTTGTGTGAGAATAATTCTAAGCGACTACTGTTTACTTTGTCTGGCCTGATTATCTTTGAGTAATTTCCCGTTGGATAAATGAAAGTGAATCGTCGATATAAAGGCTTTATAATTAGAGGCACAGCGCACAAATGTCTTTTTACACATATGTCTAGGGCTGGGTGCCGTTAAACGATACCAGCATGGTAACAAAAAATAAAAGTATCTAAAGCAGGTACTGAAAAAAAAAAGGTACATCTTTAGAGACCGAGTTTTGTCTAGCCCAGGGAATACAGTATAGCCTTATTTCTAAAACTGGCACATTTACAATAATGTTTGATTAATGTTTATTGTCCCTGTTCATATAAACTAATAAAATAAATAAATAAATAAATAAATGATACCTGGTTGGTTCAGGTACAGCACTATAGGAAGTTGCTTGGTTGTTTCAGCTGAAATAAATTATACAAATTTAAAAGAAATAATCGTTTATGGAATTGATTGATTGATTGATTGTTTATTTTGAATTCAATGTGCATTACATATACACATGACTTTCCCCCCGTATTATCATGTGAAGCTTTTACAACATTTTAACATACTGTCATATATACATAGTGCTGTACATACATAAACTTGACAAGGAGTGGGAGGAAGTATAACTTATAAGTTCCGGCCCCTGTAAGTAACATAATTTCATTAATGTGGTCAGAGCCAATAGCAGGGCAATGTGCAATAACCTGATCAACAATCAGCACAATAGCCAATTTTAGATGCAGCTGCTGAATACAATTTGCCAAGTTTGGTTTTAGAAGTCTTATTTGTACTTTTGTTTTGATGTTTTTTCTATTTCTTTTTCTTAACATTATTCCAGTAATACACATTGGCTTGCAGTATTCAACCAATTATATATACAATACTTAATTTGCATTTTTCAACCAAGCGTGCTTTCCTTCTGGTTTCCTTGACGTGGCAACATATCAATGTAATGGTATACAGAGTGCCCCCTGCACAACAACATCACTACATCACCGGCACGCCACCGTCCCACCCCATCCAGGACCAGCCACAATCATCACACTGCTGGTCGCCACCCTGCCATAAATGTTCTGTTTTCTGGTTCTAGCCATACATTTTAGTTTAGGTATCAAAAAAAGTATAGTTCAGGTATCGGTGTTGTAAACCAAGTATCTAAAAGTACTGGTATAGTCAGACAGTGAATTAATCAGTCGGCCAAAACAGTGAGCACAGAGCCGGTGCTGGCCATTCTGGGGCCCTAAGCAAAAATCCACACGGGGGCCCTACAGTACCTACGCATCCCATGGCTCTTCGACGAAGAGCGAACCTGTTTACGGTCGAAAACAGTTCCACTGTGCAGTAGTGCAGGGCAGAAGTGGAACATAATGACCTCAATTCAGGCCTTGCCCCTCTGTGTGAGAACCACAAACCACTAAGAGACTGGGATTTAGGACTATTAGTCTATTTCCCTCACTTTTTAAAATGGTAATGGAAAATGGTCACATTCTCTCACCTTTGGTCCCTGACCTACAGTTTGGGAACCGCTGATTTAAAACTAACTGAAACCTGCCCCTGACGGTTATTTCTGTTTTACCACTGAGAATTAGCCTGTGAGTAGCCCAATTCGTTTTAGACTGTGCACATTCAGAGAACCAGAGTTACTGTAGTAACTGTGCTCATGAGAACCGTGTGGATTCAACTCCTCTTTGACCAGGCCACGTAGAACGACTTTACTCTAGTCTATTCGCCCAACTACTGTCCTGATACTCCGCTAGAGACAATAAGAAGAGAGTTTAAATGAGTGTGTGGCGATGCAGCCCCGAGTCTGAGCAGAGAAAAACATGAGAGCAGCGCCCGGGACACGAGAGACATGCAGGCGCACAGGAGGCGAAGCGAGCACCGGGAGACAGACAGACAAGAGGGGATGCGAAGGGGAGAAGCATCGCGCCTTGGGAGTGACGGGGAGAAGGCGGTAGGTCTCTCCTGCTCATCCACTTCAGCAGACTGCTGCGTTTTGGTGTTATATGTGGCAAAGTAGGCGGAGAGTGAGTGAGCGCTGTCCTGTAACAACGCGCTGATTAATCAGTGAAACACCCTAGTTTGACTGAGATACGGGGCCCTTACGGCTGCGGGGGCCCTACACACCTTGCGTAGTTTGCGTATAGGAAAAACCAGCTCTGGGTGAAGTGTCTTGCCCCGGCAGAGCCGGTGCTGGCCCTTTTGGGGCCCTAAGCAAAAATCCACTCGGTGGCCCTACAGTTCGCATCCCATGGCTATTCGATGAAGAGTGAACTCATTTATGGTCAAAAACAGTTCCACTGTGCAGTAGTGCAGGGCAGAAGTAGAACATAACCTCAATTTGGGCCCTGCCGCACTGTGTGACAACCACTAACCACTAAGCCACTGTCAGGCTGGAGTTTAAGACACCACTAGTCTATTTTCCCCCACTTTTAAAATGCTAAAAGGTCACTGACCCAGTTTGGGAACCACTGACTTTAAAACTAACTGAAAGCTGCACCTGGTGGTTATATTTTATCTTACCTCTGAGAATCAGATAGACAGTAATTTGTTTTATGCTTTTTGGCTTTTTCTCTCCTCTATTCACTGCAGGATGTGAAATACAAATTAAAAGTGTCATTATATGTCGGACAAAGGAGGACAGATCACTTTAAGCTCTCGGGAACATCTTGAATGTGTGTGATGTTGTCAAGTACCTCGGCCACATCATAACTGATCATTTAACAGATGAGGTATTTACCGTCAGTGCCGGATGTTTTATGCACAAGCAACATTCTGTCTCAGAAATTCTCCTCCTGCTCTGTACAGGTGAAACTCTGTTTCAAGCCTACTGCTCACCTCTGTACACCTCACATCTGTGGGTGAATTATAAAAAGTGCAGTTTCCAGAAACTTACAGTTGCATGCATTGAGAATTTAATGAACAAAAAAAACCTGATGGACAAGTGCCAGTGAACTCTTCATGTCGAATGAGGGAACACTTTGCGTGCTGTCTTGAGAAACCAATCTATTCACCAAACTACTGGCCTGATACTCTACAGTACTCGAAACAACAAGATAGTTGCCCGGTCCGAGCAGAGTAAACATTAGGCGAGCAGCGCCCGGGCCAGGGGACGGGAAAGCCGCACGGGATGCGAGCATGAGGCGAACACCGGGAGACGGCCCGAGTGGAGGCGCGAGCGGAGAGGCACTCACGCGTTGGGAACTTGGGAGTGACAGGAGGAAGGCGGTAGGTCTCTCCTGCTCATCCTCTTCAGCAGACTGCTCCATTTCGGTGTTGTATGTGGCAAAGTAGGCGGAGAGTGAGTGAGCGCTGCCTGTCAAACAGCCTGTCACCGTAACAACGCTCATTAATCAGTGAAACCGTGATTTGACTGAGATGCGGGGCCCTTGCAGCAGTGGGGGCCCTACGCACCTTGCGTAATCTGCGTATAGGAAAAACCGGCTCTGAGTGAGCACATGTGAAATAACACAAAGGACATGTGTGTCATAGTTTTTGATGGATTGAATGCATGTACAGCTCTGCCCTCTTCTGGCAGAATTAAGACAGTTTTGGCCACTGACTGTGAAGCCAGACTGACATTGAGTTCTGCAGCCTCATTACTGCAATAAGCATGGTGTAATGAACGTATTGTTTTGCGATTGAAGCTTTTTTAATTTTTTTATTTTTTCAACAAAAAAAGCATCACAATATGTCCCAAAACTATATATTGTACCGAGCTCGCTTTGGCTGATTTAATGTGGTCCGATATCTGCACTGGGCTGACAATGCTGCAGCCAGCGATGGTCGTGTCCACGTCACAGGGGCCGAGCAGAGACAGGCACAGATGGGACGGTCTCAGAGAGACCCAGGCTGCAGCGGGACACTACAATAACATCGCTAAAGAGGGAGCAGTCAAAGCTCCAGTATTTAGCCTGTGACGAGGGGTTTAGCCAGAGGTGGGAACAGGCCAAATACTATCTTCTCAAGTAAGTGTCAACGCTCCTTTAAAAAGACTAGAACAATACAGTAGGAACAATATTTAAAAGTTTCTAAGGGTCTGATTAATTTTCTGCAATTAGCACCAAGTCGATACAGAAGAATACAAGTCATAATATCCCCCCCCCCCCCCCCCCAAAAATAAAAATCTTGAGATAAGATATATTGTAGACCAGAGGGTCCCAAACTTCTGTAAAATGTAATTTAGAATAATTTCAGTCGCAAAACATTCATGTTAATTTCACTAAAATATACTGCTCTCAATCATAAATACATCAAATTCACTATTGTGAAGTGAAATTGAAATGATCTCGTGACCCCCACTTCAGCGTCCCGCGATTTCCCGAGGGGTCCCAACCCTCACTGTGAGAACGCCTGGCAAACAACATGATGCATTTGTCACTTAAATAGGATAATTCATCTTTCAAAAATAATGTTAAGTAGAAATAAACAACTACTTTAAGAAGTTTAAATTACTTAAAATGTAACTATGAATTTCAAAAAGGTTGTTTTTTTATTTTACATTAGAAAAATTACAAGGCACACCACCAAACAAAATGTCACAGTAACAGTGCCTTGCGAAAGTACTAATACACCTTGAACTTTTGCACATTTTGTCATGTTTACAACCCTAAACGTAAAGATTTTATTTAGAATTTTTTACTGAAAGTTCACACACAAGTAACAGACAACTGTGAAGTGAAAGCGAAATGATACATGATTCTGTTATTTTTCAAAAAATAGAAAAGTAAAAAGTGGGGCGTGCATAAGTATTGATAGAGCATTTTCTGAGTGCATTAAATTGCCTTTATAACATTCCTAATGACTGCAGAATGTTCACACCTTGCCCTAACCATTAAATAGAGGCCACCTGTGTGTAATCTACTCTCAGTATAATTCCAGCTGTTCTGTGAGGGCCTCAGAGCTATGGTCAGAGTGTATTGGTCACTAAGGAACATCATGAAGGCCAAGGAGCACACCAGAGAGGTCAGGGATAAAGCTGTGGAGAAGTTTAAAGCAGCGTTAAGTTATACAAAGATTTCCCAAGATTTGAACATCTCACGGAGCACTGTTCAATCCATCATTCGGAAATGGAAAGAGTATAGCGCCACTGCAAACTTACCAAGACACGGCCGTCCACCTAAACTAACAGACCGAACAAGGAGAGCACTGGTGATGTAAATGTAACCAAGTGCCCCAAGATAACTCTGGAGGAGCTGCGACGTACTGCCGCTGAGCTGGAGGAATCTGTACATGGGACAACTATAAGTCGTACTCTACACAAATCTGGCCTTCATGGACGAGTGGCAAGAAGAAAGCCATTACTGAAAGGAGGCCATGAAATCCCGTTTGAAGTTTGCTAGAAGTCATATGGAGGACACAGCTACCATGTGGAAGAAGGTGCTTTGGTCAGATGAGACAAAACTTTTTGACTTTTTGGCCCAATTGCAAAGCGTTATGTATCACACAAACCTAACACTGCTCATCGTCCTGAGTGCACCTTCCCCAGTGTCAAATATGGTGGGAGGAGCATCATGCTATGGGGCTGCTTTTCCTCAGCGGGGACTGGGAAGATTGTAAGAATAGTTGGGAAGATGGATGGAGCCAAAAGACAGGGACATTTTGGAGGAAAACCTGCTGGAGTCAGCAAGAGAATTGAGGCTAGGGCGGAGACTCACCTTCCAGCAGGACATGACCCTAAACACAAAGCTAAATCTACAATGGAATGGTTTAAAAACAAACATATTAATGTGTTAGAATGGCCCAGTCAAAGTCCTGACCTAAATCCTATTGAAAATCTGTGGAAAGACCTGAAAACTGCTGTTCACAAACACTCTCCTTCTAATTTGACAGAGCTTGAGTTGTTTTGTAAAGAGGAATGGGATAAAATGTCAGTCTCTAGATGTGCAAACCTTGTAGTTATACCCCAGAAGACTTGCTGCTGTTATTGCAGCAAAAGGGGGTTCCATAAACTATTAAGTCATGCTGTATGAATACTTATGCACGCCCCACTTTTCACTTTTCTATTTTTTGTATAATAACTGAATCATGTATCATTTTGCTTTCACTTCACAGTTGTCTGTTACTTGTGTGTGAACTTTCAGTAAAAAATTCAAAATTTACGTTTAGTGTTGTAAACATGACAAAATGTGCAAAAGTTCAAGGTGTATTAGTACTTTCGAGAGGCACTGTACATTTATTGAAATACAATGAAAACCTAGTCTCACTTAGTCGGTGTGAAACCTGGCCCTGTGTCTGGGAACACAAAGCTGATATTGAAAATAGATAAAGAGGTGATAGAGGTGTTGAGAAAATCTTCCAAAGCACACGTGACGAACTCTCACGGCACACTGTGGTAAGTATGAATATAAAAAAGAGCTTAAGGCAGACAAAATATCGCAATCCGACTCCAGGAGTTGTTGTACAAAACAGATGAACATCAAAAGGTGTTCAGACGAAATCAGCAGGCATCAGAAGGTACCAGAAGGTAACGTGTTCTCAGAAGGCTCTTTATTGAAGATAGATGTTACATGTTATCGGTTCAGTTGCTTGGAAAAAGTCTAACTAAAACTCCGCTCTCCCCAGTATTTCTTTGATTGTTAGCTCCGCCTGCTCAATGCACACAAAGAGAAACCTGATATCCTTAACTGCTCATCCTCTACCTCAAAGCACATTCTTTTAGCTTAGATAGCATCTGGAGACCTTGTGCTGCAACAGATAAGCCTCCTTTACCCAGTAACCAGGCTGCCCCCCTTACTTCCCCTCGAGCTCAGTGGCCTTGTGACCTCTCCGGCGCCACTAGTCTAAAGAGTGAATTTAAGCCTTACATGCAGTTAACATACAATTTATAAGGGGTAGCTAAAGATACATTTTAAATCTCGACATAAGGACAAACGCCTTTCCCATCCATCCATCCATCCATCCACCCATTCATCCTTCCATCCACCCACCGACCCACCCATCCATCCATCCATCCATCCATCCACCCATCCATCCATCCACCCATCCTTCCATCCACCAACCCATCCATCCATCCATCCATCCATCCATCCATCCATCCTTCCATCCATTCATCCTTCCATCCATCCATCCTTCCATCCATTCATCCTTCCATCCACCAACCCATCCATCCATCCTTCCATCCATCCATCCATCCATCCATCCATCCTTTCATCCATTCATCCATCCACCCATCCTTCCATCCACCAACCCATCCATCCATCCATCCTTCCATCCATCCATCCATCCATCCATCCATCCTTTCATCCATTCATCCATCCACCCATCCTTCCATCCACCAACCCATCCATCCATCCATCCATCCTTCCATCCATTCATCCTTCCATCCACCAACCCATCCATCCATCCATCCTTCCATCCATCCATCCTTCCATCCATTCATCCTTCCATCCACCAACCCATCCATCCATCCATCCTTCCATCCATCCATCCATCCATCCATCCTTTCATCCATTCATCCATCCATCCATCCATCCATCCATCCTTCCATCCATTCATCCATCCATCCATCCATCCATCTATCCTTTCATCCATTCATCCATCCATCCATCCTTCCATCATTCATCCTTCCATCCACCAACCCATCCATCCATCCATCCATCCATCCATCCTATCATCCATTCATCCATCCATCCATCCATCCATCCTTCCATCCATTCATCCATCCATCCATCCATCCATCCATCCATCCATCCTTCCATCCATTCATCTTTCCATCCACCGACCCATCCATCCATCCATCCATCTACCCACCCACCATCCTTCCATCCATCCATCCATTTTCTTCCGCTTTATCCGGGACCGGATCGCTGAGACAGCAGTCTGAGCGGAGATACCTGGACTTCCCTCTTCCCAGACACCTCCTCCAACAGTTCTGGGAGGACCCTGAGGTGTTCCCAGGCCAGCTCAGAGACATAGTCCCTCCAGCGTGTCCTAGGTCTTTCCCGGTGCCTCCTCCCAACGGAACACCTCAGCAGCTCTAATCCAAGCTCTTCTCCGGGTGACTGAGCTCCTCACCCCCAACCGCCCTGCGAAGGAAACTCATTTCGACCGCTTATATCCATCTTTACCCAGCTCTCATGACCATAGGTGAGGGCAGGATCGTACATCAACCAGTAAATCGAGAGCTTCTTCCCCACAACAGTCCGACACAGCGACCGCATCACTGCCTACACTGAACCGATCTCGCGACAAGACCCCGAGATACTAGCCTTTGTTATGGTGCTAATCATAAGTACATCATGAAATATTTGACCTTACAGCCACTTCCAAATGGAAGTCTCGATCAAGATCAAACTGGGACTGAACCGGGTCAAAATGGATCTAAATTGGACTCAGTGATGTCAAAACCCGGTGTGAACCAAACTTAAATGCATTACAAAATAAAATGTTCGCAAATTAAAATGAATAAAGGGTCAACACTAAATCCCAACAGGCAACACTCCCGATTTTGAAGCCACCACAATGCACCAATGACTGTCCTTTTTGTTGTCATTTTGTGCCTTGCTTGACAACGCAAGTTCTGTTGTAAAGTTTTCCAAAAGCAATCGTCTCGAATGGGTGGTTAAGGGTTGAAGACGTTTTCCCTACAGCAACTGATGTAAGAAATGTGACCCCCTATGTGGAAGCGGAGTAGTGCTTGGAGAGGAAAAGGCTTTTGGATCAATTGCTCTCGCAGTCTTGCTGAGACTCGCACTGTTTCTAAGCTACCAGACAACCCCCCACGGTGCACTGTAAAGATTATATAACCCTGTGGCTCTTATAGAGAACAATAGCACTCATGATTGGTCCATGGAAATGAATATTTACTTTTTCAAATGGGTGTTTGTTTACGCTACAGTTTGTCTTGATTAAGAAGAGAATAAATGCCATAGACGGCACCAAGCCATTTGATTGTTTTCTCAAAAGCATGACTCTTTGGTCAATCCTTGAACACAATTCATGGTTTGCACATACAGTATTTCTCTCTTTGTCACAGTTTTATTGTCAACAATGAAACTATAGTGAGCGGTGTCTGTAGCTTTTCGGATTCATAAAGAAAATTCTTGTGCAGAGACTTTTTGCAGAGCCATATACAGTAGATCTAAATCCCCCTGTTTCCCAAATTGTACAGTAGAGTTACATCTAGAATGACATGAGATTTCATTTCTCAAATCTGTCCCTCCATGACCCACAGAACTTGTCTCAATTTTACAGGAGACAATGGACTTTTAGTAACACGGGTGACATGTGGTAATAAAGGTTTACAGTTAAAAATAGTGAGGAAACTATCCGTCATTGATCAGTGAGTATTTTTTATCACTTTTCAGTCCCTCCACGCAGAATCAAGCAAACTCTGCGGAATCAGTGCGGCCTTTCCAAAACCCTGCAACTATTCAAACATTTCCGCGATGTACTTAGTAACAATTCTTTTACTCCGCAACTTAAGTGACAGTTTCTGATCAGTTAAATCCATTTCAGGCTACTTGTCATATTTGTGAGGTGGAAGTTGTGTCCAGCGCCTAAGCGGAGTTAAGTCATTCAGGCTGAAGTGAGGACTTTTGCATCAGTTGCATCAGCCCCTATGGTTCCTCCACAGAAGGACGGCCTCATGGTTCTAACCGGGCCTGTTGGTCTCTCATAAGGGGCTTCTGAACCGCTCTTTGTCTGACCTAGGACCTGTTTGCCATGGGAGACCCTACCAGGGGAACCAAGCCCCCGACAACAGAGCTCCCAAGATCATTCGGGCGCTCAACCCCTCCACCACGTTAATGTGGCGGTTCCAGGAGGGGTTGGAAATAACTATTTATTGCAATAAGATTTTTAAAAAGTATAAGAGATCCCGACTTCAAGTGAAAGGTTCAAGCTTTCATTGAATGTAAGTGTGACTCTTACACGTGGACAACCAGCCCCAGTCAACAACAACAAGGTCTTATATCACTTAAATGGTGGCCTTTCTTGGAATAATAATTCATTGAAATAAGATGTAGGGTACACACATCTCCCTAACCCCTCCACTCTCGCCGTTTCACCCAGCCTTAGCAACAAACGGCGCCGCCTCTCTCATTGGCCTCCCGCTCTCCTGGAAACATCCTTCCATTCGCGCCTTTCGCTGCCACTCTCCCACTCTCCATCAGCCACCCCGCCCGAGGAGAGCCGTGTGTCTCTGCAGCGGGGCCCTGGTAAGGGTTGGGCTGAGGCTGGCTCTGCGCAGTGGATAGATGCATGGATGCTGAGGAGACAACATTTCGGGGGGAAACACAGCCTTAATTTTTTTTTTGTTATTCCGCAGCCGAAATGTGTTCAGGGTTGAAACGCAAATGGCGACTCGACGGTTTTAAAAACAGGCATCAGCATTAGTAACCCCCACTGAAGCCATAGTTAAACAGCTCGTTTTGATGCCTGCAGAATCTGTTTTTGCTCCTCGGGGTGCCCCTTTTCTGCAGTATTCTCCCTCGACGTCGCCAAAGCAGGTAAGAAAAACATCAACCCCTGTTCGTATATTCGCCTTTACGCACGACATGTCTGCACCAGTCTGCACCTGTCAACGTCAATTCGGCCGTGCAATCAACAACGACTGCACGTCTGCCTGTGTTTACACCTCTGTCTCGCAAACACGGCTAATTCAAAGTCGAGGTTTGACGTACAATCGGTTTTACGCCTTGCAATTCGGCGCAAAAGCGATGGATCTGCGCGTGTGTTCGCAGGTGTTTTTTTGCTTTTCATCCCCCGTGCCCTTGCCCTTGCGTCCCCCCAAAACGTCAACTGCGCAGCGTGTCATTGCGGGTTAATTGCTTGATGGACGGGGAGGTCACTGCGCGCCTGTTGAGCCACAGAGCCGGAGGAGGGGTGTTTATTTTCGCACGTTGGCGCACTTTTCACTAGGCCACTGTTACGCACGGGCTCGTGAATTAGCGGCACACTGTGTACTGTGTGTGGATGTGTGGTTGTATTGTGAGAGAGATATGTGGCACACAGACGGATCAACCCACTTCTTTTTTCCTCCTCCCGCAGCGGGGAAGGGGAGGGCTGCTGCGTGGACGGATGGCAGAGTGACCGCTATGTGCGTGTATAACCTACAAAACGAAATGCGCAATCTGTGGCAGGTTTTATAGGTGCCAAATGGAGCGATGTGTATGTTTGATGAGGAAATGACTGGCCAGTTTAACCTTAGCCAAGCACATTTTCTCCAGCTTTACCCAAATCTAGAAGCTTCTCGACTGGAGCTTACAGCCTCATTTGAAAGCTAAGACCTATACACAACTCGTCTAAGCTTTATCCTTGTTTTTGTACACGTGTTATAGTTAGTTTTGTTGCTATTTTTGAAATACGTTTTTGTCGCGCTTTTTTGCCACGTTTTTGTCATGTTTTTGTCGTGCTTTTTTTTCTCGCGTTTTGACCGTTACTGTGATCAAGCCACAAAGATGTGACCGAAACATGTCAGGAATGCAAGAAAAACGCGATGAAAGCATACAACAACAACAACAACAAATAACGCCAAAACGACAATCATAACGAGGAAGAAGCTTACATGAGTTTCGTAGGTCTTAGCTTTCAAATGAGGCTGTAAGCTCCAGTTGAGAAGCTTTGTGATTTGGGTAAAGCTGAAGTGGGGAAAATGCACTCGGTTCAGGCGGGGGATTAAGAGGTTAAGAGCAATAGCCTAGTAATCTGCTGAATGTGTCATTATTACATTTTAGATTAGCATCGCTAGCAACAGGATATGTCCATCTACGGGAATTGTTTAGTTTAGTTTAGTTTATTTGTTTATTTGAGCAGCAAACACTCTGCTCAAAAGGAGTGGGCCGAAGCAAGAGCTTATGAGCGCCCACCCCCAAATCAATACAATTAAAACCATCATTTCACAAGAACATAGTGGAACAACAAAGGAACAAAACAGCAACAAGGAAACAACAGCAAAACAAAATAGACCCTACACACCCGCAGCATCCGACCATACCCCAAAACGGAGCAATACTGAATACGTAATAACTAATTACAAAACAACTATGATAATGCTACATACTTACACACTATTTACAAAGAACTATAACTTACAAAACACTGTTTGAAGTGTTCGTACATCAACAGAAAGAAGCACAATTACAACAACGGTCTGTTTCATGTACGAAGTCTAGTACAAAGCAAGTAACAAAAGGAGATCATTACATTTCTTTCAGATGGTTACCATGGTAACATTGTTAGCATTACCAAAAGTCACTAGTTTTATGTTAAAAAGACAGATTAATATACATATTATACTCCGTGAATATTATTATGTACATTTATATGTAAGCCCTACACAGTGTAGTGCGTTAAAAAGCCAGGTGTAGAGCGGGCCAGTTGTAGAGGGCAGTAACTCCTCATCAACAAACCCCTACACAGCTGCCCTAACTAGCTGATTTTGTAGATGATGTTCCTATGCTGTGTGGCGCGTTAAAAGACGAGGATTACGAGCCCGTTGGGAGGATCCCTCTCAACAGATCCATAGCTCGCCTACCCTAATTCTTTATTTGTAATTTTGAGCAATAGAATGACAACCGTTGAGAGCAACAACATTCTTCCTTAAAAAAAGCAATTTGATCCTATTGCGCCCCCTAGTGGCAACTCATTTCTTCTTCTCTGTACTTTGCAAAAATCTTTTGCTTGAATAACGTCAATGGCTGCACAACATGGTAATGTTGCGAAATTGCATTTGTTGTTGTGGTGTTCAGTGATTTTTCACGTGAGCTAAAGACCCAACTGTTAATGTTATCTAATGTCCGTTAAAGCATTCCGTCATCATCTTAGTCAAACGAAATGGAATATTTTCGACGACTAAAATGAGGCGAAAACGAAATCAAAAGTAGTCCTAGTTAACCTCTTATCCCCCACCTGAACCAAGCACATTTTCTCCAGTTTGGCTTTACCCAAATCTAAAAGCTTCTTGAAATAAGTGTCAAACGAGGATGAAAAAGCAACACAAATAGTATCATAAAGTGACCTAAAAAGCCACAAAAATGTGACAAAAACACAATAAAAAAGCCACAACAAAATAGTAACAAGAGCAACAAAAAGACAGCAAAAAGGTGATGAAAGTGGGGCAAAAATGTGACAAAAACAAAGTCGTGGCAAAAATTAGATGAAAAAGAAAGTGAAAAAAGTGAACGCAACAACGCAAGGGAAAAGATCTGTTTAGATGAGTTTTGTAGGTCTTAGCTTTCAAATGAGGCACTGGCCTATTGACTGTAAGCTCCAGTTGAGAAGCTGTTAGATTTGTGTGAAGCTGAACTGGAGAAAATACACTCGGTTAAGGCGGGGTTTAAGAGGTTAAAGGATCATGAAGCTACATATATTTGACATCGAACTAGATTTACATGAAGTTTTAGTTAACCTCTTAAACTCCGCCTGAAATTAGCACATTTTCTCCAGTTCAGCTTTACCCGAATCTAAAAGCTTCTAGGAAAAACCATCAAATGTACAAAAACGCAACTAAAACTGACGAAAAGCAACAAAACTGATAACAGTAAAAAGTAAAAATGTCAAAAATGCAACATAAAAAGCGACGCAACAAAACAGGAAACAAAACTGTGACAAATAAGCGCAGAAAAAGCGTCGAAAAATATGAAAAAAAAGTGATGAAAAAAACGAAAAAGTGCCGAAACCCGCCAAAAATAAGACAAAATTGGGATGACTACACAGCAACAACGCAAGGAAATATCTTAGATAGGTTTTGTGTGTCTTAGCTGTAAGCTCCAGCCAAGAAACCTTTTAGATTTGGGTAAAGCCGAACTGGAGAAAATGTGCTTGGTTGAAGCGGGGGTTAAGAGGTTAACTTAAACGTCCTGACAGGCTGAATGTATTGGCCAAAACCTAAAACTCCCCAGGCTGAAATGAGGAAATGAGGTCCCACTGGTATTTCAACTGCTAATAAATTGGCTTGTGTATGAAACCGCATACTCTACGCTTTTTTACCATCTCTCAAAACAATCCACACTGAAGCCTTTGTTGCCTTTCTCTGCCCAAACACTCACGGCACACACGCGCAGTTCTTACCGAATCCATAACATCGCCGCTGTTTTGAGCCACATTTTCATCTGTTTATCCACGCAATGAAACTCTGACCTCTTGCCTGTTTTCCCACTGCATAAACACAGCTTATTCATATTCCACCTTCACATATTGACTTGGTGACTAAGCAGCGCCTCTCTCTCTGGGTCATGCATTTGTTATGAGCAAAAACATCTGTGAAATATTCATCACTATGTTCGCCCTTTTACTACTAGCTCTTGCACACTTTGCATATTTTTTAAATCAATGTTCTGTCAAAATGATATAAAATGTTGCAATTGCGCAGCCCTACGACATGGACATGGATTTTAGGCCACCTCTTTGTCATTCGAGTGTGTCTGGTCCATCACTGCTGTTCGCTCTCCGCAGCCTGTCTGTCTGTCTGTCTGTCTGTTTCCTGGATACGGCAGCTTCCTCGTCTGCTTGCTCACGATAATAATGACAACGCTCATAACAGCGCAAAATAACAAGGGATCTCGCAGTAAGCGACAAGAAAGACCCAAATGCAAAGCTGAATTTCGATGGGGTTTTTGTAGCAGTAAAATACCCAATAGTTGATGATCAATTTGCAATTACAAAGGGCTTTGAATTTTGGTCTAGTACACCTGAACAAAAATTGCAAGCAGTTTGTTTTTGTCGTCAAATTGTGTTAAAAAAAAATCTGCTTCAAAATCAAGCCCCAAATGGAACTAAGCCTGAAAAATTCATGAGCGCAATGGAACTATTACATATTTTTAAGTCACCATGCGTTTTTGTTTTAGGTTGTGTTGTCAATGGATAGTATGTCGCTAATATTATAACGATACATTTTTAGCCTTAATAGATAACCTAGAAAGCCAAACCCCTGTATATTCTCTCGCAGATGACTTGTTTTTGGTATGGTGCATGGTGCGCTCCACTGCACAGGGGGATGTTAGAGTGTTGCTAGGAAACTGCTCAGGCTGTTTTTTTTATTTTTTTTATTTATGGCAACACGCCGAGAGCTGCTTGTCCTGCAGAGACCTGGCATTTAGTCGCACGTACAGGAAAGAGAACATTAGATTTTAATTTGCCTCATGAAATTCTCATGTAATAACCTGCGGATAATAATGAGCATCTGCAAAATGGACTTTTATCATTTCCTGTGTAAAAGTCAGCAGAATACCTGTAAAATAAAGAGAGAGAGAAGCCTGCATGATTTGATACAATTTTTCAAACCACTGGATTCAAGTTTTATTGTATGAAAGCTTGAGGTTTGTCGAGTGTGAATTCTATAGTATCAATACTTTGCTAGTGGATTTATTTATTAGGCCCAAGCGCCATCAGGGCCGGCGAAGGGGCTCTTAAAACGACTTCAAACATTCACTCACACACTCCTTGTACATACACATGTATAGGAAAAATGAACATTGTAATTGTAGACAGTCCAAAAAAGTCTTTGCGTGACTGAGAGTCCTGGGTCACTGACAGGCACAAAGTCGACTTGGTGGATTGAGTTGAGGTCACTTGTGTCTTCTAAAGCTTCTTCTCACTATTTGAAAGTCTCTACCATGATGATTCATTCCTGGATGACTCAGAGCCAACACAAATATCATAAAGCATTGTTATTGGTACTAGAAGTGACAAAGTTCTTGTGTGTACGCAATGTATTTCACATTCTGAACTCAGCCATTATTCTTAAACATTAGAAAACACATGGATGGTTCCTAACCGTATCGTCCTGTCTCTCGTAGGTGCGCAGCATGTTGACCACCATCACCGAGTCCATCCTCTGCTGCCTGGCAGGTAAAGCCGACAGCCTGGTCCTGCCTCTGGAGTCTTCCCAGCCCTCAAACGGCTATGAGTTTGTGGAGGTGAAACCAGGCCGGGTCCTACGGGTCCGCCACATTGTCCCAGAGCGCTCTCCAGCAGTGACCAACAGTCACGACAAAATCGACTCTAGACCCAACGACGAAGACACCAGCGAAGAATCCATCGTCCACTGCAAGCGGAAAATCACCGTCTACCGCGACGGCCAGCTGGTCATAGAGAACCTCGGCGACGTGTTGCACTCAGAAATCCTGCAATGCCAAGACGGAGATTTAGAGCCTTGCAGCACCGTGGAAGTAGAACTGGCCGACTACAGGGAAATGCCTTCGTCTCCGGACCCTAACCCCACCTCTCTGCCACAGCTGCCCGGCGAGCAAAAACCAGCGCCCCCTCCACGGAGACGACGGCGCAAACCCAAGCGCACCGTGCTGATTGACTCAAAGAGGACCATTTCCAGCTGTAAAGGCACGCACTCGGATGTGGCGCTGTTTTTCGTGCACGGGGTCGGGGGGTCGTCGGATATTTGGAAGAGCCAGGTGGACTTCTTCTCGAAGCTGGGTTACGAGGTGATCGCTCCGGACTTGGCGGGGCATGGGGCCAGCAGGGCTCCACAGATCGCAGCCGCCTATACCTTCTATGCCCTGGCTGAGGACCTCAGAGCGATCTTCAAGAGATACGCACGCAAGAGGAACATCCTCATCGGACACTCCTACGGGTAAGGGCTAATATGTTTCTAAATAGGGCTGCGCTCAATATATTGTATCAGCAATATATTGTGTGTATCGTATCGAGACGCCTATATCGTGATACGCAAATGTGTTTGTCTAACCATAGTCAGGATATATCACAACATGCTCTTTTAAGTCTTAACTACTGCAATAAATAGCGGATGGTGATCCAACATCTTGCCATATTGAGTCCCTTAAATTGCAATATAACTTGTTTTGATTAACTTCTTCCCACTTTCCTTTGAGTCAGGATACATAATAAAGTTGGTATATTTAATTTCTCCTGACCATTCTTGTGCCTGTCTGTCCAACAGGGTGTCGTTCTGCACGTTCCTGGCCCACGAATATCCTGAGCTGGTGCATAAGGTTGTGATGATAAACGGAGGAGGCCCAACTGCTCTGGAGCCCAGCCTGTGCTCCATCTTTCAGCTGCCGTCCTGCGTGCTGCACTGCCTGTCCCCCTGCCTGGCCTGGAGCTTCCTCAAGTAAGTCCATACGCAATTAGGATTCGATTACCCTTTGTAAACCGCATGGTCAGCTGAAGATGCTTTCTTTATCTGTGACTATAGTGCATTTAGCTTACGATAGCTTTGTGTGGAGAGAACGACGCACGAGAGTAACAGCTGCAATGATCCAGTCAGATTTATTCAGAATGTAATGTGTTTTGTGACGCTTTTAGACAAAAATAATATATTAATAGATACTATACATGAGGCAAATAAAAGAGTTTTCCTGAGCTCTGCACGATTTAGCCACATGATATTGCTTAATTTCTGGAGTAACTTTCTACTGTTTCCTGTCTGTGTTTATTCCTACTCAGAGTTGGCCGTGTCTTGCTGGAATAAATAAATATTTTAGCAATACGTGGCAGAAAACATGCTGTTAGATAATTGCTTACAACATGTTAAAAACGTTAACTGTAAGTATTAGCCTTGAAGCTAAAGGCTGACGTTATTTTAATGTAAATGGTCAAATAGCCCGACCATTTGAACACATTTTTCTGAAACACACTTGGCTTGATGTTTATTTAAGTTTGATCTGGTTTAGAAATGTTTTATTATTTTAAATGTAACGTACGTTAAAATGTGGACAGGGAGTAGTCTTTACTCTACACTGGCCAACAGGAAGTTAGCCAAAAACACTGTGCACAGAGCCTGGACTAAAATCAGTGGTATTGTATAGATAAAAATATATTGTATTGTTTAATTTACAAGAATGTTTGGTTATTATTGGTTATTTATTTGTTAAGAGCTATTTACCTTCAATTTAGACTATTTGAACAATGGGGGCTCTTCTCTCACGGTGTACAATCAGATTTCTCAAAATCATCTCAAATAATTGTTGTGAATAAGAATAACTTTGTGGTTTCACAAAGATGAAGGTTGTGCCTGAATTTCCCATCACAAATATTCTTCCTTGTCGCACATCGCCCCTTACTGCTTCTGTATGTATCGTAACTCTTTTAAAAGGGACAAAAGAGTTAGCTAAGTTCATACTTCTCTTTTATTTTTTAATATCATATTTGTTTTAAAAACTATACTGACCATCTCTGAAAAGGGCTTCTGCTGCCATATGCATTGACGTCACACTGCCATCACTAACATCTTTCTATCTCCTCCAGGGCTGGGTTTGCTCGACAAGGTGCCAAAGAGAAGCAGTTGCTGAAGCAGGGGAATGCCTTCAACGTGTCCCCGTTTGTGCTGAGGGCCATGATGAGCGGGCAGTACTGGCCAGAGGGAGACGAGGTGTACCACGCGGAACTAACCGCGCCCATCCTGCTGGTCCACGGCATGTGTGACAAGTTTGTGCCCATGGACGAGGACCAGCGCATGGCAGAGGTACAGACATCACCACACATTGGCTGGGTTGATGAGCAGCAAGCATTATATTATGGAATCTTGGTCCTTGGTGTATCTACAGTGTGTGCTCTATAGCTGTGTTTCCATCAGTTTTTGACATTTTGAGTAAATAATGAGCGATGGAAAGACCAAATTTCGCATTTAGTACCCTTAATTCGCATTAAACGTTTATCTGCTTGATGTTTGTTGATACAGTGACAGAGTGAATCATTATTGCTGTGTATTAGCCTACTCAATGGAGGCATGTAAAGATTGAATAAAATGGGTCCCAGGATTGACCCCTAGGGAACCCCACACAAGCATGACAATTTTGTCTTAGACACAGTTTCCAATTTCAACAAAGTATGTCCTGTCCTCGAGATGAAGTGTTTCTAAACAGAGGAAACAAGAAGAAACTAGAGGGAACCGAATGTCACCTTGTCCTCCAGACAGCGACAGGGCGTTTGCTTGTATTAATCCACCTTTAGAGTCACTGTTTATAGTCTCTGGGAAAGCGCAGCATTCCTGCCATTGCTGATCCACTTTTCAAGTAAAGGACAAGATGTCAATATAGAACGCAAGCTGAACAGGACAAATATGTCCAGCAAACAGCTCTGTGACCCTAACACATGTTTTGCTGTGATTATACAGAGGAAGACAGTTAAGCCTAGGTCACAACCGGACATAAGACTTTTTTTGGTCGTGCGATTTCTGGCGTTTCCCAAATCGCTGTGTTTATTTTTTGTTCATGGAGAACGCAGTTGTGGTGTTTAGATCACAGCACACCCAACGTGCGTCACACGCAGGCTGCTCGGACGTGCGGCTCTCACTTCATTCGTGCAGCAAACGCACGACCAACCTGCAATAAACGTATTGACCGTGGGTTCCATGCGGGCATCGTATGAAGTTTGCAAGAACTGCACACGATCTTTACGTCGTGTGCACCAACGCCGTGTGTTATCTCAGAGATTACCGGGCAATTTGGAGGGGAATAGCCTATATACAGTATTTCGTCCTTGGATACAGAGAAGGCCCATGTTTGGGCAGTATGACACACTTTTCCAGGAGCTGGAGAGTGAAAGCCACGGTGACTACATGTCTCTGATGCTTTATACATCAGAATTTTCGTGCGGTAGATGCACTCTCGCTGAACGGGCAATTCACGAACAACTTGCGCAAAATATATAGAGACGCACGAGATATCTGAGCGTGCGTTGGCCGCACTAAAGTGTGCGTGTGGCACACGACACATATACGAAGTCCGAAAGTGTGGCATACGGAAAAAGTTTCGTACAAAACGTACGAAAGACATAGGCTGGCCGTACAGAAGACGCACACAGACGTACAGCGTTCTTGCAACCTGAAAAAAACGTAAGCGCCCGTAGAGTTTGTTTGACATGTCAAAGAACCTCTGCGGCGGGTCTGCGGCCAGTCTGTGGCTCCTAAATAAGCACGTCACATGTGCGCTCGCCGTGCATTTTCTTGCGTTATGTGCACGTAGACCGGCCGTAGAAGCCCGTACGGCTGGTTGTGACCATAGCTTAAGGTCCGTTTAAACTTTCTGGTACCTTTGGATGTTATGGCTATCTTTGGTGTATACTGATGTAAAAGTGAGCTATTATAAATTGTTTCTAGACAGATATTTGACGACATTGATCACACATAAGCGCTTTGGGTGACTTGTATCATGTGAAAAGCGTGATACAATTATGTATCCATTCCACATTTAAATGTACGAAGCCTGAAAACGTACTATGCAGGTGTAAGTTAGCCAATCAGTGTTCTGGGGACTGTGATTGTTTTGAGTCATTGTTTATCGACATGAGGCCGAGTCGCTAAAAACGGCCTCGCACTGAGACTTGAAACTACCTGGAATCCTGTGTCATTGGACGTGGTGTTTGCCGTTGTTTTAAAAGTAGGTGTGCCCGATACCTACTGCTGTTTCGTAGTGGTGTCAACAGCCCCTCTCCGCTCTAGTAGAAAAAAAATGTTAGCTGGTGCGCACCACTGCCATCCTTTCAGATACTTTTACTGATGCTAAGACTCATCTAGTATGGCTAGGTTTTCTTTCTCGCCCGACTGACTGTCTCTCCTCCTCTTCTTTGCAGATCCTGCTCTTTGCCTTCCTCAAAGTGATCGAAGAGGGCAGTCACATGGTCATGATGGAGTGCCCTGACACGGTCAACACACTGCTGCACGAGTACTTTCTGTGGGAGCCGGACATGTCAAGCAAAGACCCGAGAAAAAACAACGAAAAATCCCTTCCCCTTAGTGACACTTTCCAGACTCTCAGAATCAATAAGGGCAAGGACAAATAACCAAATTGACAACAGATGGTTTCTGCGTTTGATCCGTGTTGGCATTTTTGTCCGTGGCCTCCTACTAGCTGTTTGCAGTGGCAAGCGCAGTCCTGTCTTTCGGATGAGGAAGAGCTATTGGATGCAATGAAAGGATGCGGAACTTTACACAGGCGGCAGTGTTGCGGGACGGCCTGCTATCTGAATAATGGACACAACTGCAAAAAATACATAGTCAGTTTCGGCTTCGCTTTTGTGCTTTGAAAAAAACATTCACAAAAATACCTGGAGTTTGAAAGGACTATGTTTATTTGTTCTTTGTGGTCGTTGTGGAGGGGGAAAAAAAGTCTATAGCATTCACAAGTCAGTGGATTTATTTATACATGGCAGATTTTTTTATTTTCATAAATTATGCTCCCAATATCCCAACCTAAACTTGTGTCGGTGTTAAGCACAGTGCAACTCCATTTGTGCATGAAAATATAATTATGCTCCATAGCTGATGTGGGTTGCAAAAAAGAATCTATATTTAAATTCATAAATATTTCATAAATAGTACTACTCACAGTATCCAAAGACTGCATGAGTATAAATGCACCGCCGAGAGAAACAAAAAGGAAAGGCAACATCAATGTGTACTTAATGTTTCACTTTTTTGAAGCCAACCATGAACTGTAGACATGAATGGACTACTCAAAAAAAATTCTATAATGAATCTATTCAAAACGATATGTTAGCAAACCAAAACTCTTATGCTAAGTATGGCTAAAAAAATTGCTATCAAGTCATATTACGTGGCTAGTGTATTAAACAAAAACAAAAAAACTTTCTTTTAAAAGTAAAATAGCTTGCAGTAAGAGATATATCAAACCAGATTCTTCCAACTATATTTAACTAATACAATTCATAGATAATAGCTGACAGCATACAGTTTTCTGACCTGTGTGGGTGACCTTTTAAAGTCAACGGCTAGCTTGCACAACTGCTTTAAAATGTAGCCTCATTATTGCAGATGTTGACAAGGAAACAGATATTTGTGCCCGCTGCTAAATCAGGTTCAAGGGCAGAGAGGTGCCTTAATGCCCTTTCTACCTGCTTCGGAATTGATAGCCTAGCCATAGCATTATATCAATAGTAACAAGTGACTAGTGTGACATCTTGTGACTAGCTTTAGAACTGACACTGAAATCGAACATGTAAACTACTACACATCAACATAATACAAGTATTTACTGAATCGGATGTTTATAAGTTTTCAAAAATACTAATATGTTTATACTGGACACTTAATCCTGAAATTACTAACTCTCTATAGAATTTGGGATTGAATGAGAAGATAATAAACAAATGGGGCACTAGCAAAGATTGTCATAGACTAACATTAGCTAAAAACAATTTAATAAGTAGAGGAAAGGGACATGGAACAATTGTTAGCTGCTACATCTAATACACTGTAGTGTCCAAATGCTTTTATGTGAACAATAACTCCAGTATTTTCCATTTGGTGGAATTATTATTGGGGAATCTCCCTGGAATCCCAGAAATCTTTGTGGTTTTGACGACACAATCACAAACTCTAATTTAAACAACTGACCAACTGTTCCAATGTGACTACTAGCTATGTGGCTAATAGCTTTAAGGCTAACATTGATAATATATGCAGAATGTTTGGTTTAGTTGTTTTATTCGATCAGATCGAATGTCATGAATCAAGAGTAATAGGCAAAATCTGCCATGTTTGTTGACTGGAGCCAGCAACATTCATAGATTTACATTGCCTTAGACATTAAGAAAGTAATTAAAACTCCCTTTTATATGGCTGCAATGAATGATCAATTCATTGTGACTAACTGACTGTTAGAAATAATATACTAGTAATTTATCATTGTTAATCCACACAGAAACAACTCAGAACAGATGGCGACTTGAGAACCTTTGTCTTACAAAATAATTTTGTGGATAATCTTTATGAATATCACAACATTCAAGTCGGCATATTTGTATGTTCATCAGGTTAAAATTTGATAAAAGATCGCTGACTAGACGACGACTAAAGTATTGGTTTGTGTAACAACATCTCTATTTAGCATTTTTAAATCTTTGTTAGTTTATCATCTAGAATGTGCAACAATACCAAAATTCTTAGAGGTTTTGACAACACAGGTCTGAGCTCTAATAGCAGCAAAATACCTGTACAAACATCTACCGTAAATAACTTATTGTAGCCGTAATCATGTTTATCATCACAGCCCAAATGACTGTCCATTCATTTCTACTGTCTCTGCCATAGGGGTCAACTGCAAATGTGCTTTTCAGATACAAAACGCAAAGCTCAAAGTATCCGCTATTATTTTCTCTTCATATATCTCTCAACATAAGTCTAAACCAATAAGCTCACTCAAATACATTCATTTATTGGGTGTTACTTTGTCTCATAATGGGACAGTATGGTTGCAAATGCAAGCACAGTGAATAAGCTCCCGGACAGTGCTTTTTGCGTGTTGTTCAAACAGTTTTTTAAATGATTTGAACTCCGGTGTCCAGCGTGGAATCAAGTTTGAGTTAACCAAAGGTAGAGATGTCCCTCTCGAGAAGAGCGGACCCCCACGTCGCTGGTCTGTTATTGATGCATTTTGGGGGGGGGGGGCAGAATGCGGATGCAACATGACTTGTTTTATGCAACTTATAGGAAGAAAACGAACGGATAATAAGTGACACCTTTATTTTGTTACGCGCTGTTACAAGTTTGGACGTTTCCACACAAGTGCTGCTACTGGTGTGTCGTTTGTCTATTTGGTGTACATGGTCTCTGAAAGGTGCACATGTGAATTTCCTCTCCTTTCTCAAAATGTGCATACACAAAATGTCAGTGTTCCAATGTGCTTTCTCCTTTTGTGGTTAATCAACTGTATTAAAGTTAAAATTGCATTTATTCATCAAAGTCAGATTACTGTATATGCACTGCCTGAATGTAGATGCATATAACATTCTATATATATATATATATATATATCAAACAGTTGGATTTCTTGTCTGAATGTGCCTTTCCTGGCATGAAATAAAATCTTCACACAGTACTTACGTGCCCTTGTTGATTGTTTATAACAACATTTTATGGGTGAACTTTTGCATTTTGCTATCATGAAAATCAAATGTTATCTTGAGATTTAAAGGTGATAATACATTTATTTTACTGTATTGAATGGGAAACATTGATTTTAGGTTGCTATACTTTAGTACAGTTGTTGTCAAACTTACATACATACCACCTACGAGGACCACTAACCATGTCTATAACAGTATTATACCGGTGTAAGGTGTAACCCCAAAAGAGGACAACACATTGATACAATTGTTTCCAAATTTACCATATACTCGAGTTTCCGCTGGGAAGCCTCAGTACCACCACACAGTGGTATGCCTACACACTACCACAGTTAGAGAAACACTTTAAATAACTAAAAAACAATAACAACAACAAATACATGTAACAAACTCAATCACCTACATGTATTTTAGCAATAATAATAATGCATCGGTTTTATATAGCGCTTTTCTGGAGTCTCAAAGACGCTTTACATTGCACTATTCATTCACTCCATATTGGTGGTAGTAAGCTACTATTGTAGCCACAGCTGCCCTGGGGTAGACTGACGGAAGCGAGGCAACCAGTCTGCGCCATCGGCCCCTCCGACCACCACCAACCACTCACTCACTCACTACATTTGCTAGGCTTCCTGGTGTTACCAAACGGTCTACCATCCAAGTACCGACCAGGCCCTTCCCTGCTTAGCTTCCAAGGTCTGACGATATTGGGCATAGCAAAGGCGATATGGCCTATTTTGGACAAAATTAGACAAAATCTCTCAAAACCACTGTATCATAAATCTACAGTATTTCCATAGAAAATTCTAGATTAAGATTAACTTCATTGTCGCTCAAGGGAAAATTTGTCTTGGGCATGTAGAGTGATCACAGCTGTTTGAGACACAAGATACATAAAATATGAATTAAGGCACACGGTTCATCGGTCCAGAGGCCTCAGGGAAGTTACAAGACTTTGACCAAGAGCTATGTAACTAATTATTCATTCAAATTTGTATCTTTCTGTTTTTTTATGCATCTTATTCCCATGAATGTCACGTGAATGTACGATTGTCTGAGTACCAGTGGCGTGTCTAGGGGTAGGCATCTGATCTCCGCTGGGCCACCCCAGGTGCCACCCCACTCAGGGGGGCTGAGGAAGCATAAGGAAGAATATTTGTGGCAGTGTTTCCTCATTAGCACACCTCTCCCCCACCAGCAAAATCCTCAGAAGAACCCTTTTGTTATGCAGCACTAATCACTGATTGTTAAGACTATAGACTATAGACTATAGCTCAGGGGTCTCCAACTTACGGCCCCCGAGATGATTGAATCCGGCGCCTGACTTGTAGAGCACAAATTCCCGAGTATGTAATACCATTAATGTTAAGTCTCTAGCATTAATGGTCTCTAGCCCATTCCTGTGCAGAGTTATGATTTTTTAAAGAAATAACCGGAATGCTCACTCCAGCCACTAGGGGGCAGCTTAAATGAAAAAAAAAGGAAAGAATTCCACACGTGTCCACCAGAGGGCACTGACATAATAAGAGATCAGGAAATAAACAACACATTATAGCCACATGGTAAATGGACAGTCTGCCCCAGGGCGGCTGTGGCTATAATAGTAGCTTACCACCACCAAGTGTGACTAGGCTACTGCAGGCTCATTATTATCAATTTACAATTTACACGTTTCCTCAATAGTATTTTCTCAATCAAAACATATTTTACTGGAACTTTGGTTTATGGACCCCGGCATATTTTGGCCCTCAGGGAAATGTACTTGGAGACCCTGATAGCTTCTTTATAGAATACAAAATAAAATGAATATTAATGCTATAGTGCAAGTTGGCACATTGAACATTACTATTACTAAGCAAAAAATTATGCTGACTGGCATTTTGAAAGTAAAAAAATCCAACCCATTTTGGGCCAGAGTTAGCATTAGTTAGCGCTGCCACAGCTTGGATTTTGGTTGGTTGGTCCAGCAAGGAGATTTGACCTCACTACTATTAAATGGCATTTGTTCCAAACTTTGTGGCGGTTCTGCGTGCTTGTTTTTTTTTTTATTCAGCACATAGCTGATTCCGGTCCTGGTGCCACCCCAGAAAAAACAAGTGCCACCCCAAGTCTGGACCTGCTACTGACTAGTACTTATGGGTAGAACAAAAATATTGTTCCTTTATTTTTATAGCTTACAAACACATTTTTGTGCAGAAACACCCACAACGGGAGTGTTTTACTAAAACTGCCGCTACATAAACACATTTTAACTTAGAAACAAATCCTTCGGGTCATCTTACACAGACATCAGGCCACATCAGTCAGACCAGAAATTTCTCATTTTGGACTTGAAATTTTTGTGTTTTTGGAACATGCATTATAGTGACTTTGGGTCAGAAAGTTGGCAATTAAAGGGTAAAAAAAAAAAAAAAGTAACATTATGTTGTGAAAAGAGGAGAGTTAGACCTTCAAAATAACAAAAAAAGTTTCAACAAATATCAATCCTTCATTATTTTATGGCTTTCTAAAGTTTCAAGCATTTTGTGTCGAAGCACCCTTAACATGAGTGTTTACAATGGGATAAAAATTCAAATGACATAACATTATTTTAGACCACCCAAAAATACACTCCCTGGGAAAATTTCACTTAATTGGCTATGCACAAAATAAAAGTCCAAAAGCACAAAAATGTGCCTGGGTGTGATAGAGGGTTAACCACAGACTTAACCCAAAATGGAATAGCTTTTACTATTTGGTTATATTTTAGTACAATGAATTTGGAATTTCTCGCAAAAATCTTTATGTTGTAAAATACATCCATTGTCTTTTAAGAAATGGGAAACAGCCCACACGCCTTGAGAAAACCATTCATCAATATAAACAGATTTTTTGTTGATGGTTATGTACCTACTATTCCATATCGGGGAGTTATGTGGTGTAAATTTATGTTTGAAAATTAGTTTAGCTAATTACAGTGCATCCAGAGCTACTTTCGTCAGGCTGTGACGTGGGTTCTGATTGGCTGAGCGCGCCCCATGCGTCTGTGGTAAACAAAACCTGCCGTACGTGAGCATGCGCAGCAACGGTAATGGAGGATAGCCTTCTGACGCTGCGCTTACGGAACAAACTGCTCCCTTTACCGCAGATTTACTACCGATGACTCCCTTAACTAGACCCTTTACACCGCAGAGTGCACGTCCTAATTTAGCCAGCTGACGGCGGTGAGTATCTATGCTTTTAAACCGAGCGGGGCCATCGTTTATTTCTGCAAAACGTGATCAGGACGTTGTTAGCACGAGTGTTAGCCGTTGATGCTAAAGCGATGCGGGTGCGTCTGTTTCACGGAGACAGCGTTTAATTTACAGTAACCGCAAATAAGTTGTAGCTTTAAATGTGCACGCTCACTATTCTATTGGTGTCTGTCTAATTTTCATTATACTCGTCGTTAATACTGGTTTCTCACTGCCTGTGATTGTGCGCTCCTGTAAAGAAGAGTGCGGAGCTACCATGCTAATAAATGTAATGTACAGTAACATAACATGCTACAGGGAAGGCAAACTGTTGTTATCTTCACTGTAAAAATGTTGCAGTGTGATATATCTGCGTGAGTCTTAAATTACCGGAAATAGCGCCCGAATACAAACTTTTAATACTTGTGGGTTTGCAGCTTTCTCTTTAGTTAGTTAGTTTTCTAACGTTACCATGTTACAAAATGGTGGTGTGACTATTGAGCCAGTGCTTGTCAACATTACTCTGCACGAATACGTACGGCCAATATTAATTTGCATTAGATATCATATCCCCTGGTGATCGCTGGATCTGACAGTGAATCTCGCGGTGTTATAGCTGGACTAATGTTAGCGGTGGCTAATTAAAGAGACGCGGCTCCAACCAATGACAGACGCTCATTCTGCCTCGCACATTGTTGTTTTGGGAGTCATATATTAACCATGTTTCTCCATGTTCAGCTTTACCCAAATCTAAAAGCTTCTTGACTGGAGAGTTCACAGCCTTATACTTAACAGCGTTGTTACCGCGTTTTCACTGTTTTGTTGTTTTTTGTCACGTTTTTGCCATGTTGTTCTATTGCGTTTTTGTCGCATTTTCATCCTCGAGCTTACGTCTTATTTTCGTCGCTATTTGACACTTTTTTCAAGAACCTTTTCTAACTGAAGCAAATTGTGTTGCATTATATTTCATGTTTATTGCAGCTTGTGTGGTATTTTAGGATATGATTATGCACTTTTAGAACAAAGATTTACTGTCATTTTTGTGCCTGAGAGTGGCAGTATCTAGTATCGAGTCAATAATATCGTTTATCGTAATCAAACTTCAAATTTGTTATCTTGACATGCAGTGTTTCATTTTAGTCTTGTTTTCGGCTGTGCTAGCATAGAAATGATCTCAGAGGGAAGATTTACTTACTTTGCTAAATTTTCTGCCTTTGCGCAATATGGATATCCTGTCAACCTAATCTTGCTATACAATAGCAATACATTTTTCAGCCGGATGTTGCATACTTTACTTAATCACTTCACGTTTGGTAGTAATGGTGTTTTGATTTTTGTTTAAATCTCTTTTGCACAATGGAGAACAATGGACCTGACCTTGTTAATAAAGTCAACCTTTATGGGGGGGCCCCATAGGACGGGCAAGATCTTTCTCCGTCTCTACTGAAACATTTCCTTCTCTCGTGCGCTCATGCGTAATTGCGCACGGCTCCCGTGTTGTCTCACAAAATAAACCGGAGAATGGCTGATAACGATAGACCAGAGGTCACTAAACGGCAGACCTCGGTCCGGATCCGGACCCATGCGCCAGCCATTCCGGACCGAACCTTGGATCCGAACTTTGGACCCGACCGTGAATTCCCTCAGACGAGCAGCTGCGCTCTCTCTCACTCTCCCTCCCTCCCTCTCTCTCCCTCTCTGACTGCACCAGAGCGGTAAACTACAGCCCAGACGAACAGAAAGTGAAAGTCCTACATCTTAGCTTCATGATACTTTTCAGATTTTTAGAAACGGTTTCGGAATGACTGAAATACGGCTCGCTAAAAACAAAAGCGGAGGACGCCCTAATTAAATATGCACGCGCCATCGTAATGCGCAAATAGCGCGGTTGTTTCCCGAGCAGGTCTGAACCAGGACTAAACCTGGACTAAGCCAGGACTAAACCTGGACTAAACAGGGCTTAGTGTGTTGAACTGAGCAAAGAAACACATCACTGTCATATATTATGTGCGCATTGTGTATAATAGGTTACAGTAGCTATGCATTCTGCTATTTAGGAGCTAAAACTTATTTTTAGAGCAAAAAAACATAACAGGATTCAATTGATTGCATTCTTTTCAAATCACAGTAATAGATTAATAAAGGCTTAAAAATCCTGATATAACTGTGAATTAACCCCGTATGTTCCGGACCTTTGCTTGACCATTTTTTTAAATTTCAGACCTTGGTGATATTTAATTTGTGACCCCTGCGGTAGAGGCTTATTAACAGTCGCGTATGTCTCATGCTCAGCGACTCTGTCATAGACACTTTCCCTGTTCATCCCCTGCTCTGAGAGTCCACCGTCCCTTTCTCCGTCCCCCTGCAGCGGCTCGTGAGCATCTTTGGGCAAAGGCAGTGACAGATGCAGGCTGGTAACAAGCAATCTGTATTTTAATACAAACGGCTGAAGTCCGCGAAAAGACCCCGCGGTTTGTTCGAAGTGTGACTAAAAAGTGGATGCGCCCACAGCACTGACCGAGCCACGCGCTCTCCTGTTTATTCAAAACATGGTCCAAAAACAGTAGAGTAATTGTGCCCCCTCGTGGATTTCATATGCCCCCCTTAAGACTGACGTCTGGCGACGGGACTAAATATGATAGCTCTGTAGAACAAATGCGGCATTTAACCTGCATGAAAATGAATATACTGAGAGTCACATTACTATGTGTTATTAATTCTTATATAGATCAAGCGTGAAATACAAACCGTTACCTTATTTGCCACACAGCGGAAATTTTTCTTTTTCTCTCGGGCTCCATTTTATTGATGTTGGGTGGAAGTTATTTTATCTTGGAAGGGTAATTTTCTTCTTCTAACAGTGATTCATCCCGTTGACACTTGTAGATGCGGTACCTTTTAAACACAGTTTGGCGCGTCGGTGACGAGTGAAACAGCAGCTGTATCGGTCACGCGTCTTTTTCTTAAAGCGACACGCGCGTCGATACGGGGCTTTGCTCTATGAGCTCGACACATGCACCGGTGCGTCGGTGTTGCTGGACCCATCACTAATTAGCAATGACAATAATACAAGACTGTTTTGAAAAACGCTCATGGTGTCACTTATATGTCATAATGGTAAAACTTCAATGACCTTGGGGGACCTCTAAATATTATCTAAATGAGCTGAAATGTTTTGAGTAGTTTCATGGTGTAGTGAAACTTTTTAGGGGGGCACTGGCATTTGAAAAAAAAAAAAAAAAATTGGGACACCCTAATGCGTATTTCTTATATTTATTTAATGTTCAAAATAAATAAAAATGGCCAGCATTCCTCAAAACCAAGCTATAAACGCAATATCATAACACAAATAGAGATGTTGTACATTTTTGCGTCACAGTCTAAAGATACTGGACACAATTATTTTTACAGTATTCATAGCTGAATTGAAACATTTAAAAGTGATTTTGCAAGGACTACTTATTTCCATTATCAATAGACCATAATGGGCAAATCAAAATATTCTAACAAGGATTGCCTGCGCCGCCATTGTCTGTGTAGAAATGTGTATCATAGAAAGCAACAATAACTTCTATTCTTTATTGGTTATTGCTTATCTCGCTTTTTCTCCAAATATTACAAACCGGGGCTGCATATTGATATACAAAGCGAAGGATCACAGACTGGTGGTCATTAGATGCATTTAGGTTGATTGTGCCACTGCGCCTATTGCCAGGTTATAGTGTTTAGTTATTGAGGTTTTTACCGTTTTAATTACCTTTTACTTACTGTGTCTTACTGTGCCTTTTCTTTTGAGGTAGCGATGGAGGCCCCATCGCAAAACCACAGTTCGAAGGGGATTATGACCTTTCACCCGACTGTGGAGGAGTTTACGAACTTCACTCGGTACATAGCCTACATGGAGTCCCAGGGCGCGCACAAAGCGGGACTGGCCAAGGTAAGTGCTTACAGCTGGTTCAAAATGTTTTTTTTTACCTTTGTTTCTATTTTTCATGAAGCAGTCTGATTTTGAAATCGTCAATACATTTCTGCTGCCAAAAATTCCTCATTTAGAAAGGCTTGGAAAAGATGTGATAAAAGAACAACATAATATCAAAGCTACACTGCATAACATTTCACCCAATAAATATGATTGCATTTATTTCCTAACTGTTTTTTGGGGGGTTACAAAATACCTTTAAAACATGTTTTTCTTGAAAGCGGGATCGCCTCTCAGACCTCATTTGTAACTTTTCTGGGAGTGGGACATTACCTGCTCGTCTCCATGGAGATGTTACTTGCTTACTTTACTTACTCTTGTCTTCATTTATGGCCCACTGCAAAAAGGCCTGTCAGTGCCTGTCAACGTAAAGGCTCTTTTCCACATGCAGGCGCGTGTCAGCCGAATGGCTCTTTCACCCGCTTTGTCAAGCTTTTCCATAACAAAGGCCAGTGCCAAACCGGTCTGATCAGGTATATGTTTTGGGACCGACCTCTACCTGTGTCTGATGTGACGTGAACAGACTGCTGGCCTCTGATTGGCAACGAGAGAGTGGACAGCCCTCACTATTGACACACAGGTCATATGGATTTAATATTTCACAGCATCATACCACTGTGCTAAAAGGGGATTTTGCCGATATTAGCATTTAGCCGCTGTTAGCGCAGCTTTACCTGGTGTTAGCATAACATTTGCATGTAGCTTACCTTCATAGTTGTATTTAGTGGTTTCTTTTCTGTTTTAATACAGCTTGGCACCTCTGAATGATTCCATAACTCCCACCAGAAGGCAGCATTTGTCCACTTCTGTTCTCATCGCGGCTCTAAAAACGTTTAATGACAATCTGTAGAGCGTGTTCCTCTCCTCTGTGTGTGTGGTGGAAACAGAAAGGTCTGCGGGGTAGAGTCGATGCGTGCACGTAGATCGTGGCGTGCGCGCCTGGGTCGCGCTATGTGGAACGACGGTTTGACTGATTAGTAGGGGCTTGTTTGGTGTGGTGTCACTGGCAATTTTCTTTAGCTGTTCTTATCACACAGCAACATACGACTTGAAGTGTTCTGTATTCAGACTCTTTACATTTGCTGACAATGTGGGTTTAGGTCTTAGGAAGGGACAGGGGTGTAGAGGGACAGGTGGTGCGCACTTGAATGAAGTGTGGTGGTGTTTGGTGAGTGATAGCCCAGTGAACTCGGTGAGTGTCATGAGACTAACTGGTGTTAAAGACAATTGTCTTTGTCGGCTAATTCACGAGAGTCTGATGGATTCTTTCTGTTTTAATATCATGGTGAACACTGCATGAAGTGAACCTGTTGTCCATTCATTTGGAATAATACATTATTGTTATTCATATAGAACAGTATCTAATGCGCACATAAATAATCTGTATAAAATATGCAAAAGAAAATGCATCAGTCCATCTCTCCCTAATACTTATTCCATAACCATTTATACAAATCGACTGACTAATTTACATAAAATGTGACTCATCTTTAGGTGCGTGTGGTCTTAAATTTGAAATTCTAGGTCTTAAAAAGGTCTTACATTTTTCATTGCAAATTGTGCGAGAACCCTGCTCAAATCTTAAAGCAGTACTAAGTAATGTGTTTACCTTAATAAATCCTTTCCGTAGTCCCTCTGTGGGTAATACAAGTGTTAATGGGATGATTGGGGGGTCTTTCATCTCCCCCTGGTGTCTCTGGCCAGAAAACCACAATTGCAACTTGACTGCCACCAGATCGGTGTCACCAATACACACTAATGGAATCACGAAGAAGAAGCTAAGAGGCTAACTGGCAAAGCTAACTGTGGGCTAGCCCCACTTAAACAGTATTTACAGCCAAGTTTGAGTGAAAAAAAAAGATCTCCATTGTGTAATTGGATGAACAATATCCCTCTCTCCCTTTGTCTTTTCTGTCAGCGTAGTATTTACTCTCACGGACAATATGAAAAAACACAACTTGCTACGACACCTGCATGGGGCGCTTATGGCCTTTAGGGGCTTGAGTTACTTAGTACTGCTTTAAGAAATGCTATGTGCGCCATTTTTTTTTTCTGCATTTGTGGCGTTAAAATATAGTATTTGGGAATTAAAAATTGCATCAAAAAGCCTGTATAAACTGTGCATTGAGTGCAACCGTGCATTTCCCCAATTTATGAAACTATATTATGACCAAAACACCTGCAACTACACGTACATGTTTGTTACACATTATACAACTTTCTTACACCGTGTATACACTGTTATTAACCTCTTAACCCCCGCCTGAACCAAGGACATTATCTCCATTATCTCCAGTTTGGCTCTGCGCAAATCTAAAAGCTTCTTGAAATTTTTTTCAAAATAACAAGGATGAAAACGCAGCAAAGATGTGACAAAAAATGGCAAAAGAGCGACAAACAGGTGCTGGAAAAGCAGCAATAGCAAAATAAAAAAGCGCCGAAAGCGTAAAGAAAACATGACAGAAAAGATATGAAAAAAGTGATGACACAGCCACAAAAGAGTGACAAAAACACAACAAAAGAGCTACAAAATCGTGCTGAAAAGCAGCAATAACACAAGAAAAAGGTGACAAAAGAGCAACACAAAACGCGGCATCAATGCAACAAAAAAGTTAGGATCACGTTTGTAGCAACCAAATGAGGCATTTGGCATTTGAAGCCATGCTCATTGCTTCAATGGCATTACGCTCTCCAGTCAAGAAGCTTTTAGATTTGGGTACAGCTGAACTGGTGAAAATGTGCTTGGTTCAGGTACTTTAATGTGTAAATGTTTCCCCCCTGTGCTTACACAAGAAACTTGCGGGCTGTAATCTAAAGTGTTACCATAGACTCTTGTACTATATTCAGTTTATTGGGTGAAATGTTCCACAGAATGGATAATTCTGAAGTCAAATACGTTTCAAACCTCTCTCTAATATTTGTCCTCAGATTGTCCCACCAAAAGAGTGGAAGCCGCGCATGTCCTATGACAACATCGACGACCTGGTGATCCCTGCGCCCATCCAGCAGGTGGTGACCGGCCAATCAGGGCTCTTCACGCAGTACAACATCCAGAAGAAGGCCATGTCACTGCGGGAGTTTCGCAAGATCGCCAGCTCTGACAAGTGAGAACTAGTGCCAGAACATAACCAATGTTATCGCTAAAGTTGAGTCAAAATTATATTTGGCAGATTGTCGAGTAGAAGTGAAAAACCGGTACATGAAGCTAGCCATTAGCCACAAGCATGTAGCATTCAGCTAACGTTATCATTATGGTTCACAATCTATTATCTATACATTTTGGCCGTTGAACCACGTAATTCCGATATTGCTTTTAGAAGAAAATAAAGCTGTAAAATATAAAAAAATATTTGAATAGAGGGAATTATTATTTGGGGGCAAATGCAATGCAATTCTCTGGACTTTGGAAATGGCTGTGGTAGAAAATAAATTAATAATTCGGCATTTGTAGCTGTAGAGCCTCGTTGTATTTTCCCCTCACGGCAGCTTCGAACATGACTGTTTGTGGGCATTCCCAAAGTTGCCGCCTGTATCCACGTCGAAGGCCTTTAGGGAGCCACATGGAAACGGCCGGAGGGCTACTGCTACTGCTTCTACCTCAGTTACAGGCAGTTTGGTGTGAGGCAATTTTGTCATCCAGTGTCCAAGCCTGAGTAAAGATGTCGTGGCACAAAGGACCACAGTAAGAGAATACATAAAGGAACTAGAGCTTCAAAGCTGAGGCTTCTTTTCATCCCCTGTATTAGACAATTTAAGAAAAAGGCACACAAATAACAGCCAGAACAGTGCTCCTCTGAGAGCCGTCGTCTGCTGGGACACGGCCTACTGCGGGATAATGTTGTTTATCTGTTTCTCTGGGTTAGCTGCTTCAGGATACGCTCTTACTTTGACCTTACTTTGCAGCGATTTCCAAAAGTAAATCCACAAAGGATGATCTCTGCAAAAACAAACTGATCATTCTGCTCTTATGTCGTGATTTCTTTTTTTTTTTGCGTCATGTTTCGTTAGTTTTTCCGTTACTTTTTTGTTGTGTTTTTTTCCAATTTTTTTTGTTTTTCCGGCAAATTTTTTGTCATCTGCGTTTTCATCGCTGTTTTGATGCTTGCTTCTTCTTTTTTTTAAGCTTTTAGATTTGGGTAATGCCGAAGTGGAGAAAATGTGCTCGGTTCAGGCAGGGTTTAATCACACACAAAAAAGTAAACATCAACAACTTGATCTCAAATAAAATGTTTTTGTAGTTCTGAGTTAATCCACACTATAATTATTAGTGAAACCAAGATCATATTTAAACATAAATGTTTTATGTTTATGAAATATTTCCATAAATCTTATATGGTCTACCTTTAAATTATAACAGCGCTTCTGGGGGTATTAAAGTTACATTTTGTAAGTTTAAATGTTTTGCAAATTTAATAGGTTGCGTATAATTGACTGCCTGGGTCGGAAATTTGACGTGACGTATGTAATATCATATATAATAATATTTTTTATAAAGTCCCTCCCTTTGCTGATCTCGGCAACTAATCAGGATCCCTAGTGCTATAGTTTTGACCAATGAGACGAGCTTCAGAAGAGGAGTGGGAGGGAGCTTGATTGTTTTACTTTTTAAAGTTAGTTCTCGCTCCCCTCATTTTGCAAACTAGGAGTGGCTTTCTGGTCCAATCAGGAGGGGATGGTTGATGGCTTACTGTCAAATTTCTCTCCTTATTTTGCAATCTTACATACTATCACTTTAATATGCCTTAAAATGTGTTGAATAAATTGTCATTTAAGGCATTAAAAAAAAAAGCATTACATTTAATTCCAATGGGCATTAACTTCTTACCCCGCTTTAACCGAGAGCATTTTCTCCAGTTTGGTTTTACCAAAATCTAAAAGCTTCTCGACAGGAGAGCAACAGGGTAACGCCTCATTTGAAAGCTAAGACCTACAAAACTGATCTAAACTGATCTTTTTCTTTGCATTGTTGCCATGTTGTCGTTTTTTCTCACTTTTTTTTGTTGCGTTTTCATCACTTTTTGGTCACGTTTTTGTGGCTCTTTTGTCACTTTATTGTCGCATTTTTGTTGCTTTTTCATTTATTTATTTTTTTGGTCACATTTTTGTTGCTCTTTTGTCCGTTTTTGTCACCCTTTCATCGCTTTTTTTGTTGCGTTTTGTCAAATCTTTGTCTCATTTTTGACGCTTTTTTTCCAAGAAGCTTTAAGATTTGGGTAATGCCAAACTGGAGAAAATTAACTCTGTTCAGGTGGGGGTTATTTCTTAAATAACTACCAAATAACTAAAAATAGGGAAATTTTGTTTTGTTGTTGTTCAAAAATTTCCCTTTGTGCTCAACTAGCTTTTGAATATCAAGATTTAATTTCTCTGTTTGAAAAAATCAATAAAAATCAATTTTAAATGTTTTTGCTTTAGTGGCATTTAAGATACTGTTTTTGGGCTGTGAATACTGTAACTTGGACTCGCTGCTATGAACGCTGTGTTGTTTGGTCAATCCCAGATTCTGCTGTCCTCACTATGACGACTTTGAAGACCTCGAGAGAAAGTACTGGAAAAACGTCACCTTCAACCCGCCCATATACGGAGCGGACGTCAACGGCTCCCTCTACGATCCAGTAGGTTTTTAATTGATCAGAAGAATAAAAACGCATCTACGTTTTCAGGACCTATCTTACAATCTGCGTTTCATGCCTGTCTTTTCTCTGTAGAATGTGAAGGAGTGGAACATCTGTAACCTGGGCTCCATCCTGGACACAGTGGAGAGCGAGAGCGGCATCACCATCGAAGGGGTGAACACGCCGTATTTGTACTTTGGGATGTGGAAGACGACTTTCGCCTGGCACACGGAGGACATGGATCTGTACAGCATCAACTACCTGCACTTCGGAGAGCCCAAGTCCTGGTTGGTATCAGGGTTTTAGAGACTTCTGTGATATCGGGCCTTTCTCTGTGGAGTGCTTTAGTGGTTTCAGCTGTGTTTCCCCTACCACTAAAACATTAACAGCCTTTTAATAAAATGTCATGAAGTTATACTAATTACTGACTCCGAGGCATCATAAGCTCTTGATAAGGCGACATTCTGCTTTAAGGCTGCAAGTTGCTTTATGTTAGGGCTGTCAAACGCTTTAACCGCTTAACCCTCGCCTTAACCGAGCACATTTTCTCTAGTTCAGCTTTACCCAAATCTAAAAGCTTCTTTACTGGAGCTCACAGCCTAGAGGTCAGTGGAACGCCTAATCAAAGCTAAGACCCACTAAACTCATCTAAGATTTTTTTGTCACGTTGTTGCTGCGTTGTTGTCACTCTATTGTTGCCTGGCTCTGCCATACTATTCCCTGTCCATTCCACGCAGTGAAGTTAGTCTGGTCACGGAGCAATTGGAGCAGTTTGAATGGGCGGGTCTAACGTGCACAGATTGTCAGTGAAATAAACCAATTAGCAGACGTGACGACCGCTGTAGTCCAACTCACAAAATATGAACTGAATGTAAACTCACAAGAACGCGGAGGCAAAATCCTCGACTACTTCATCCATGATCATTTTTGGCTAATGTTAATTGAACAACATAGTGGCGCAGCGAATGTCAATTCTCTGTGACGGTCGTGGTTGATTCGGCCTTAGTATTCAGCAACTTGTTTACCGTGTATGTCCAGACCCACCTTCTTTCGCGCAGAAAAGAAGTGGGTGTGGTTTATCAGGCTAACTCTATTGTCATATATCTCATGCTTTTTCACCGCTTTTTATCACTTTTTTGTTGCATTTTTATAAAAATAAAAAGGGGGAATTTTTTTTTTGTATTTAAAAAAAAAGTCTCTCGTTTTTGTCACTTTGTCATCATGTTTCTGTAGCCTTTTTTTGCTGTGTTTTCACTCCTCATTAACATCTTGTTGTTTTCCAGGGGCTTTAAGATTTGGGTAAAGTCGAACTGGAGATAATGTGCTCGGTTAAAGTGGGGGTTAACTCATGATTCATCAAAACATAATAAACAGATTAATCATGGATTAATTTTAGATGATTCCATGATGTTATGAACTAACCTACTGCTGGGCCTGTCACGATAACAGAATTTGAAGTTTGAAATGTTGAGGCAGGAAAGTATCGCGATAAACAATATTACTGAAGACCTTTTTAATGCCGAAGAAACCAACTCAGGAGCATAAAAATTACCGTAAAGCTTTGCTCTAAAAGTTCTTAATCTTAAAATGTGATATAGTACAATGAAACGCCACTGACTTTAGGTCAAAAATAAAGTGTTACATAAATGTTTTTTACCTCTGTCATATATTGAACTTCAATATACAGTAGTAATTATTGTGACCCTACACACTGCTGTATTTCAAGCACCTGCTACCTGAAAAACAGAGCACTTGCATTACACATTACTAATTGTAAGCAGTCTAGATTCTCTTATAGATTTATGAAATAGTCATTTGTTTGTTAAAGAAATGTGAACAAAGGCTTTAAAATAAAGTTTTATGTTGGCCTAGTATTTATAATGAATATAATAATTACATTTAAATTAAGGGCAAATAATCATGAAAAATCAAATTTCATGTGTGATTAATGTGATTTATCTGATTTTATAAATTGACAGTCCTAGTTTTAATATTTCAGTCTTCTCCAGTGTTCCGCAGTATTTCTCCCCGATCTTTGAACTGCTGATAATCATAATCATAATCTCGGTTACGTATAACATTTTGCAAAGTTGGAACATTTCAAATACTTTCTCCTAGTGCAGTTTGTAGTAGCAGTACATGGCCATCGGGGGACAGCAATGTGCCCCGTTTGTTCTTGCACAGTACGACTTGGTTAGGAAACATAATACCACTAAATAAAAAATATGAATCTGTTTTTAGGTATTGTATTCCCCCAGAGCATGGGAAGCGACTGGAGCGTCTTGCCAAAGGTACCGATCGATTACTTTGACAAGGTTAATGCTTTTTTTAAAAAAAATTATTGCTGTCGTTAAAATTTGCTTGTTCTTTTCCTCAGGTTTTTTCCCCGGGAGCGCCCAAAACTGCGAGGCCTTTTTGAGACACAAGATGACTCTCATTTCCCCGTCGATTCTCAAGAAATATGGCATTCCATTTGAAAAGGTGATGTGAAAACAACGCATCAAATGAAAAGAAAACAGAAAAGGATACAGAAAAGGATAATGAAACTTACTGAAATGTTGGTGTCTTTTTTTTTTTTTTTTTTTTTTTTCTTCAGATAACGCAAAAGGCCGGGGAGTTTATTGTGACCTTTCCCTACTCGTACCACGCCGGATTCAACCACGGCTTTAACTGCGCAGAGTCGACCAACTTTGCAACCGAGAGATGGATTGAGTACGGCAAGCAGGCGATTTTGGTAAGACAACCAGACAAAAGGAGTTTGTAGCATTTTGAGAGGGATGTGTCATGTTTATCACCTCGTTTTAAAAGCCTATGAAACACTAGAGGATTTTGAAATCTTTTGCAATTTCAAAAGGTGATACAAACTAATAAGCCACCGACTAAATGATTCCGACAAGTGCGACTCTAGAGATGCACCGATCCAGCTTTATTCCTACCGATACTGGGGATTTGATTATCTGCGGATATCTGATATTAACCGACACCAAGAGACTTTCTTAAAAGTGGCTGCTGTGAGTGAAAAAGTGGATGGTTCTCTTTCCTCCAGTGTGAGATCAATAAAGATGTTTTTTTTTCTTTCTTGCAAACAAGAGGTTACATATTAATTATCAATTACTGTATCTCTATTACCCCTCCTTGAACCGCCACCTTAACGTGGTGGAGTGGTTTGAGCACCTGAATGATCCTGGGAGCTCTGTTGTCGGGAGCTTCGTGCCCCTGGTAGGGTCTCCCATGGCAAACAGGTCCTAGGTGACGGGTCAGACAAAGAGCGGTTCAGAAGCCCCTTATGAGAGACCAACAGGCCCGGTTAGAACCATGAGGCCGTCCTTCTGTGGACCCACCACCTGCAGGACGCGCAATAGGGGCTGGTGCAATGTGATTTGGGCAGCTCCAACAGCTGCCCCCACGACCCGGCAACGGACAAGTGGAAGAAATGGATGGATGGATGGATGGATGTATATCTATGAATAAACTAATTGAGAAACATCAAACTAGGATCCAAGGTCTTTTCTACACTAAATATGGGTATATGACAGGTTTTCAGGTTACATCAATAATAAACGACTAAAGTGATCTGATAATTACAAATATGTCACCCATCACGGAAACCAGGGACACAACTCGGACACTACACCAGCGATAAAAAAACAAACTTTCACTCACCCGTCTGAAGTAACCTTTGCGTGCCTTCTGCTCAGCAAACTCATGGTAAATCCATTTTCCAGCGTAAGTAGCAGCGGCCTCCATGAGACACAGGGGAAGCGTTACATAGTCCTGAAGCCGCACACGCCCCCACGGCATGCGCTATTTCTCTGACAAAACAAGACTTTTTCAACCTGAAAAACTGATGGACAATAGGCGTATGTATAAAACTGCCTTTTTTGCGTGGCATTTGTTTGCTAAAGCATGTGTCAACTACGCAAACCAAAGCAGCGGCGCCTCCTCCTCCGCTGTGTTTACTCAGTATGTAAATAGATACAAGTCACGCCCCTACTGCATGCTCGGAAATCTCCCAAATCAAGCCGGTTTGAACCTAAAAGTTTACACTTTAAATATACCAATACTGCTAGATTAAACATGTAGCGGCTTCTTCGTGACTTCAACTGAACGATTCTGCAAAAAAAGTGAAAATCACCAATTTTCAATAAAAATACCTTCTCTTACGTTTTTCGGCTGCCGACATGTTGGGACACATGTCGGCATGTCACATGTCAGTATGTGACATGTCACATATGTTAGGTCAGTTTTTTTACAGCATTTTCATGAACTAAAATACAAACACTTGCGTTTTGAAAGCGGTGTATCGGATATTTGGAATCGATATCCAATATCATATTATGCGACACGATGAGAGACACACACTTCCCGTTTGTTGTAAAGATATTTGTCACATGCGAGAGTCACGTGATTCAGGACCAAATTAACTGATGGATACTAGTTAAAGGTGCATTACGCAACTTTTTATGTGGGGGGGGGGGAAGTTGTGATATTTGTGTATATTTGACGTTATATTTGACGCTGTATAAGTGGCGCCTTTACTTTCCATCCCAAGAGGCTCCAGGATCAATTGTTCTGTAGGTTTTCCAGTGAGAGGCATTTGATCCTAGAGCGTCCTAGAGACCACCATGATGGAAAATAAAGGCGCCATACTGAGCCACTCCTACAGCCGCTAAGTCAACATTCAAATACACACACATCAACTTTTTTTCCACATGAAATGTTGTATAAAGCACCTTTTAACATCGGGGGAGGGGCAAGTTGGAATCAAACTCCTCTAGTATAACCCTAGCTTTATTTGCCACAGTCTAACCGATGTAAACGTGGCCTCTCATCACGAGGAGCTTCTGGAATAAACGCACAGTTCTACTCACCTGCCGCGTTGTCTGCCCCCAGTGCTCGTGCCGTAAAGACATGGTCAAGATCTCCATGGATGTGTTCGTGAGGAAGTACCAGCCCGAGCGATATGCCCAGTGGCTGGCCGGGAGAGACGTGGTGTCCATCGACCACTCCAGACCCACCCCGGAGGCCAGAGAGTTCCTGGGGGAGAGCTCCGATGTGGGCAGCCTGTACGAGGCCAGCACGCCGGGCTGCAAGGGGAACGGAGACTGCAAGAGGTCAGACTTTACCACTGCACAGGGCCTGGACGTCAAGTTAGTTTATTTCTGTTACAATTAGGTTGTGTGACTATGTCCTCTTTCTCTACAACAGCACGACGAGAATTGAAACCAAGAGACACAGGGTTTGTCTTGAAGTTCCAGTGGACATGGTTCCCAAAGAAGAGCCCCCAGATGAAGACCAAGAGTATGGGAAACGCCCCAGACTGAGCCTCATCCCTCCTCGGATTGTCTCGCAAGACGGAAAGCGAAACAAAGGTACTACCAACTCCACGGTCTATTATGTAAAGTGGAGCTTTTGGCAGCATAAAGTTTTGAAGAGCTTTAATTGTATCCAGACGAAGTTGGCATGCATGGTTGCTAAACGTATATATTTTACGCGCTATTATTGCAGTCTTTTTCTCAATGTTTTTGGTAAATGTTCATATCAATGACGTGGGATGTGGTTGGTGAAAAAATATTTTGCCTAATGGCCACATGCAAGATGATTTAATGTGGCCCTTTTGTAGAGCATGAATTTCTGTGTATGTCAAAAGTAAGTCTCTAGTCTAGCCCATTGTGCGGAGTTATGAATTGTTAAAGAATTAACCAGAATGCTCACTCCAGCCACTAGAGGGCAGCTTAAATTTGAAAAAAGGAAAGAATTCCACACGTGTCCAGCAGAGGGCACTGACACATAATAAGACATCAGGATATAAACAGCAGCCATGTGGTAAATGGTCAGTTGCCCCAGGGCGGCTGTGGCTACAATAGTAACTTACCGTCATCGAGTGTGGAGTGAATGAATAATGACTTTATGTAGCACTTTGAGAAATGTGTGACACAGGCTGATGAAGCATAATAAGTGTAAGCCTCCGTTATTTATTAGGCCACAGTCCTTTACAATATATATACGGCCCACGACCCAAAACGAGTTCGACACCCCTGATCTATTGCTAAATCTGAAGATAATAAATGTGCTCAAATGCTTCGAATTAGTGCATTATATGAAGTCCCACTTTTTATACACTACCACTCAAAAGTAAAAATGTGTGTTGGCTAATAATGTTAGAGGGTGATTGATGATTAGAAAACCCTTGTGCAATTGTGCTAGCACTGCTGAAAATTGTTGTGCTGATTAGAAAAGCTAGAACTAAGCTAGAAGCTATAGAACTGGCCTGGGTGACCCCAAACTTTGGAGTGGAAATTATACAAATGTATAAAAATTATACATTAAAGTTAACTGCAAATAATTGTGATTAACCAAATTTCAAAAGTGTGCTTTAATCTTCCATCCATCCATTCATCCATATTCTTCCACTTGTCCGTTGCCGGGTCGTGGCAAATCGCATAGCACCAGCCCCTATGGCTCCTCCTGCAGGTGGTGGGTCCACAGAAGGACGGCCTCATGGTTCTAACCGGGCCTGTTGGTCTCTCATAAGGGGCTTCTGAACCGCTCTTTGTCTGACCCGTCACCTAGGACCTGTTTGCCATGGGAGACCCTACCAGGGGCACCAAGCCCCCGACAACAGAGCTCCAGGATCATTCAGTGCTTAATCTTACCCATAGATATAATATAATAAAGATGAGCGGGTCCCATTCAGGCCCATTCATTGAAAAAAGGTTCCCGAGTCCTGTGTGAAATGTAATGGCCGCTCTGTCTCCTCCTATGCAGCCTGTTTCTTAAAAGGGTAAAAAGGCGGGAAGTCCTGCACTCGAGGAGCGGGCGGAGCCTCCACAGAGCTCCAGAGCTCTGGAGCCAGTCAATGTCATCAAATCCACTATTTATTAAATGTAAGCTACTAAAATTTGAGGATATAGTTGACTATAATATCCTTCAGGTTTGTATAAAGCAAATAAAAAATATTGCCAGTGAACATCCAAGAAAGGTATGAGAAAAGAGAAAGCCACTATAATCTGAAAGGCACAGACATCTTGAAAAAACCCAGGTTCAATTCGAAAGCAATGGAATGCACTGTTACAGTGACAGGAATTAGTCTATGGAATAAACTTCAAAAAGAAGTGAAAGAGTCAGGAACTCTCTTGGAGTTCAAAAAACACATAAAAGCTGCAATGTTAAAGAAGTATGAAATTAGACTTGGACAGGAATAATGTGAGATATTTGATTTGAACAAACAAACATGAATAGGGTTTGTTTCTTTTTTGACCATTTGTAAACATTTTAGGAATATGACAGTTCGGTATTTTATTGTATATATTGTAAATAATTAAATATAGAATACAAAAACATCAGAAATACTGTAAATATGTATATGACTAACCATATGTATGTATATATATATATTTATATATGCACATCTTTTAAAAGACGGCATGTAAAGTGTGAAGCAACAAAAGGGGCAGATATTACAAGACTTGTTCTTCTCCTCTGCTCCGTTTCATTCATGCTATGTTGGATTGGCGGTCTTGTGGTGATTGCATGATGTCACTTTTGAATGAAATAAATAAATAAAATGAAATAAAATGAAAATGAATGTACTGAAAATGCTTCCAAATTTTGGGCTGATAAACAAAAAACAGCGCGGTGAAAAAAAATTCACCTACCCTAGTGTGGTCACATGGGTCATAACGATTTTTAGAAAAAGAAAATGTCTTTGGAGGCAGGCTTTTAAGCTGTTCTTGGGACGTTTGAAGTCCCATTAGAATCAATACTCACAAGTGTCTCTTGGAGTCGCCCTGGCCACCAGGGGGTGGTATTACAGCACAGACCACACAGAACCATGTTCCTCGCCCATTGATCTTACCACATAAAAATGCAAACAGCACAATGTTAAACTTCTTCCAACTGTTGCTGTTGGAAAATGTGAAAAATCAGGCACAGAAACCATTTCCATGTTTTCATAAATTTAGCTTAGGTTTTTTTTAACAGCTCTGTACCTAATTATGTATACATTTAAAATATTTAATTGTGGTCTAAACTCCTTCACTTTCCTAAATCATTTCTTACTCTTAGAGAAGAGTTTATAAGCACATTTTACAACCTTCTTTCGTGGTAATGAAAACAACAACTGCTAGTTCATGATTGATAAACAGACTTTATAATTAGCTGCACAGCACACAAAGGTCTGATTATACAATATACTGAAGGAGCATTTTTCATTCCACAAAATAACATGGTCATTTGTTTCTAATGATGTCCAGACTTCCTTGTTTACTTGTAACTTGTATTTCGTCCCAGGCCCCCCGAAGCTGGTCGTCACCCCCACCAAGCTCACTTTACTGGACCCTTTCAACCGCGGCCTCCCCGTGTCCGACCCGTCCCATCCCCGCACTATGCCAGGACACGCCCGCCCGCCATCCTGTCCCAAACCGAGCCCTGGAACGGCCACTTGTCGCTAACCGCCGCCTCCGCGCTGCCCCGGCGCAAAATGGGCGTGGCCAGCCTCCTCTTCCACCGGCCCATCAGCTCCAAGGACATCCTGCAAGTTCACAATTACACCCAGATCATCCAGAGGAAGCCGCCCGCCCTGCTCCAGGTGCACAGCTACGCCAAGGACCACCAGCCGAGGCTTCTGCAAAGTAAAGTGTGTCCGGAGGCAACGGTCAACGAGCACAAGGCCAGTCCGTCCAGGGAGTCCGTGGAAGACGTGCGCGTCAAAGTCGAGGAGCAGAGCGACATCAAAACGTCCCGGTCCGAGGAACTCTCCGGGCTCTCTGAAACGGACTCCAGCAGCGCCACGTCGTCCCCAACGCTGACTCCGATCAAAGTGGAGGCGAACAGCAGAAAGGTTTGTCGGGGTTTGGGAGCGCACACGTGATCTGGTCTGGCTTTAAGGGCCGCTTGGCACAACTACTGTTTCTTCTAGTGTTTTCAAGCTATTTCTAATGCTGCTACACAAATGCTTTATTGATCTAAAGCAGCTGATTCAAAGTTTACCTTGGATTCCTAATGTGATATGGGTGAGGGGAGACTTTAACAAAACACTAAATGAATTCACTGCCTCAAATCTTTCAAATCCAAATTGTAATCCACAAAAGCCAATATCTTTTGTGTGAGATTAAGCTACGCCTCTTCTTTTTTTCTTTTTACTGAAGCACTGCTGCCTTTCTGTTCTTCTCATGCACTAAATAATGAATCACACTCTGCACTATGTACTGGTGAAATCCCCTTTGCATGACCTACTAACGGCCATAGTGTCCACTCCTATCCAGTAAACCTTTTCTTTCTCTCCTCTTGATCCAAAATGCTCGTAAACCAGTCAGTTTAACTTGTGTTGTCTCCCGCACAGAGCTGCCAGTCCCCGCTGGAGGACAGTCGCATAGTAATCATGACAGGCAATGATACTCCTCCGGTCTGTGCTCACACTGAGGTGGTTTCTCATGATGTAAGTAGGATTGTGAGAACAGCAGTAGATGGAGAGGTATGAGTACTAAACCCCCCTCCCCCTGTAAATGGAAAAGCCTAAATTAGGCGATGCACCAGTACATACGGCACGTGTTGAGTTTTAGCAAGTTTTCTCCCATAAAGTGCATATGCTAATGCTTTTGAAAATATGACTTATTTACGTAGATGGATTACATCTGTTGTAAGTAATAATTATCATTTTATTTCAGTGAACCAGCAAATGAATAAAGAAATGTTGGACAGAAAGTGACAGAGCGGGGGCGCGCAAGGTGGCACAGGGGTTAGCGCTCGTGCTTCACAGCTACACGGTCCTGGGTTCGATTCCCACATGGCCGGGGCCTTTCTGTGTGGAGTTTGCATGTTCTTCCCGTGTCTGCGTAGGTTTCCTCCGGGTACTCCGGTTTCCCCTACAGGGGCCAGGACTCCCTGAAAAAGAGATTCTTGATCTCAGTGGGACTTTCCTGGTTAAATAAAGGTCAGTAAATAATTAAATAAATGAAAGGTAAAGTTCAGCGCAGTTAGACTCATTGCCCATTGACTTAACATGGTTGGCATGGCAGTTTCAAATGGTTGTCCTCTATGTCACTTCCTGTCACAAAAATGGTCAAACTAAAGAAAGCTGTCTCCAATCTTTAGCAAAATCTATAATCGTGTCAACTATGTTTTAGCAAAACGTATGTCCAATGTGTCATAAAAAATAGACCTTACCCTTCGCGTTGCGTATATTACATTTTTTCCTAGACTCGGCCGCAGTAGTTTTTCAGGAAATCAGTACAGCAAATATTGACATGTTTTGTATCCACGACGTGTAGCACAAAAGGCGACTGTTATGATCAATGGCCGCTGGCTGCTCTGCTTTATGACCGCAACACTGGAGGCCGCCATTGCTGTAGTACCTCCATATAGCCGCTAGTCTCCCATTGAAAAGCATTGGACTTTAGACACGTTAAAAACACTTTAACGCCTGGTTTCTATTTTTTTTTCTATGGCTTCATATTCCTCCTGAGATAACGCTGCGCTAGTCACAAAAAAGAAACCAGGCTGGTTTTCGAAATAATTTTTTTTAAATCTCGTACTAATGAGTGTCGGACTGTTGGCATTGGAGCTGCACGAGCTCCACGTCACGCAAGGGCCGAGTCTACAGTGAAGATCCCGCCCTTATGCCCTTATTAGGAACATGCTTCGTCAGAGCTGGGGAGGAGGAGTCTGTAAATCCGCCATGAATTCCCCCTCGAATGTGGTCATTATGGTAAACGGGGAGGAGTGAGAGGGAGTTGTCTATTGTTTTTAACGGTCTACGGTTATGATGCTGTAATCCAAATATGGTCATTTCCTTTCTGGGAGACAGCAGATTTTTTTCAGAGGGTTCTTAAAGGCTCTATACCTGATTTTTCTTTTTTATATCTTTGTTTGCTTTCATAGTTTGTCAATTTTTAATATTTAGTTGGGTCCAAACCCCCAACATTCCTAATTTCTAATATCCCAAATTTTCTTCACAGGAATGAGTTTAAACACCTTTCACAACTTTCACGGTCAACTTTTTCCAGGTAACTGGAATAATACTTACAGCAATGTTCTTGGGCGGGAAACAAAATGTACAGTGTCTTTTCACAAATGTCTACTTTCACAATTTACTTCTGGAGGGAAAAATCTTTTAATTCCACTACCTGGGGAAAATATCTGGTAAAGAGCCTTAAGTGTCTTTTTCCAGCCTGATATATTGAGATTTAAAACACATAAAAACAAAAACAAAATTCAGTTCATCAAACATACTAAAATGATGGTCCAAAAACATTTCTCTGCTGAAATGTAGTCTGATTTATCTAATTAATGTTCAGAGGTTGTGTCCAATTAATCTTAAGTCTCTGCATTTGAGCCATCCTCAATGTCGCTGGGCGACCTGAAGGAGGAGTGAGCTGCCAGCATGGGCTGGCGGTCGGGACCCATCTCAATGATGTGGAGCCAGGCTGGTGGTCAGAAACACCTGGCTGGAGGATTAACCTATTGCACATGTTTTTACCACTAACCTACGCAGGCACGGGGAGAACATCCACACAGAAAGGCCCCGTCCAGGTGGAATCGAACCCCGGACCTTCGAGCTGTGAGGCACGAGCGCTAATCGCTGCGCCACCGTGCTGCTACTTTCTCTATCAAAATGTATTAACTTAATGTAATGTTTGCAAATCTTTACAAGTAGCAAATGCACAGGTATCGTTTGATTTTGCATATAATAGTGTTAAATTTGACTTTTTTCTGCCTCTATAAACCTTGTTGTTGTTCTCTTTGTCTCCAGCAGGGGTCAGAAGAGGACTCGTACTGTAAGTCTCTGGTGAAGAGACGGCAGCGGCAGGTGGGGCTGCCCTCTCTGCCTCCTTCCCACCCACTCTTCGCTGAGATCCTTCAGGACAAGAGTAAGTAACATTCGGCCAAACAAGAGCCTAAACTATCCAGCGAGGCTGAGGGAACGCAAGACTTTTGAGACTTTTGAGCAATTTTAAATGTCATAAAAAAAAAAACATTAAGTGGCATTCAATTATATTTTCTTAGTAAAATAATGAGGAACAGGAAAAAACTCTGGCACACTGTATACTTGCAACACCAGTGTTCTTTATTAGATGCAACGTTTCGGCCAGTGGCCTTCGTCAAGCAAAATGAAAATAATGACATTACTATTTACAAAGCATACATTTGTCAAAAATGCAAAAAAATTGTCAAACACATTCAACTGCAGTTTTGGCTGATACTGTTTTTGTGCTCAAAAGTGGCCCAATCCAACTTTCTTATGAATATTATAATTTCCCTCATTCGTCTACTTGATGGAATGTTTGCAAATCAAGAGAAATGCTCGTATTGTTTCGCGCTCATGGCATAAAAAAACACCTTCAGCTTAGGGCTGGGCAAAAATCGATTTTATCGATTTATCGATTTTGTAGCTAAAACGATTTTTATTTTGCAAACTCGAGTTTTTTTTCCACCACCGTTTTTTTTGTGGACTTTTTCGCGTTTCGTCCTTGTGGGTTACCGTAGCGCAGTGTGAGCCATGCCCCTCCCCCGCCTAACACCGTCAAAACAACAACATGCGCGATGTAAAGTGATTACAGAATGTATGTCCCTTGAGTTGCTCATATTTGCGAAGAAAGGGCTCAGGATTTGTGTCTTGGATGAACTCTGACAAGTTGCACCACTGCCTTGCTAGCTTTCCTAACTTTTAGCCTGACGCTAACAACACGGTGAGGAAAACCACAATGCAAACGCGGTTTAAGGCTAATAATATCCTTCTCATCTGGAGCGCCCACGTAAAGTCTCAGGACACACTCATACGTACTTCTCTCTCTCTCTCCTTCTCTCTGTCCCTCCTGTGTGTGTGTGTGTATCTGTGCGTGTGTGTATCTGTGCGTGTGTGTATGTGTGTGTGTATCTGCGTGTGTGTGTATCTGTGTGTGTGTGTATCTGTGTGTGTGTGTATCTGTGCGTGTGTGTATGTGTGTGTGTATCTGCGTGTGTGTGTATCTGTGCGCCTGCCCCGATCGGGAGAGAGACGTGCAGACGCGAGAACTAGGGAAATAGTGGATCCTTTGAAAACTATGAAAACTACAATAAATTTGATGTTGCAGAAGCAAGCACATGCCCCAAACATGTTAATTAACTTAATACCCACAACTCTATCCCCAGCCTGACAATAAAACACAAGTAAACTGCACAGAGGCAGGTGAACTTACAGGAGCATTTTACTGTGATGGAGATGAAATAATATTGCTACAGTTATCTGCACCTTCATCTTATCCTGTGTTCTTCCAGGTGAAGGTAGAGATTTAAGTGAATTTAGATGAATAAAGAGAATAAAATAGCTGTATAATGAATTTACCCGATTGTATAAAAGGCTTTGATTTTGAAGTATTTTGTCAAGTGTCATATCACCCTGCCCTAATGCCAGAGGCTCATTTACTTTTTATTTTGGGATTGTTTACGCATTTTAACTCTTGAGGACAATAACAGCAATAACGTGGCACTTTTGACAATATATCTGATCTGCAGTCATTTTTAAGTGCATTGAAGAAGAAAAAAAATCGAATCGAAACTCGAATTTTTCTTTAAAAAATCGGAGATTTTCTTTTCAGGCAAAATCGCCCAGCCCTACTTCAGCTGCATGTATGTAATTCCTTATTATTTTTATTATATTCAGACATGTTTAAGAGATTCTCTGCTTCAGGGAGCTTCTCCCACGTTGGAATAGCACAGACCTGTTCCTTGGGCAGTAAATTTAAATAGGAGGTTACTGGAAGTTCAAATCTTTTATAGTCGAGGGGCCAAAGTCTCAAAAATGGATTGAACCTGACATGGTCTGCCATACTTTTATTTGTGTTTTTCTGTTAACTTTAACCCCAGGACCAATAATTGGAGGGTCTGCTCTGCTGGAAATATCGTGAAAAAAATGGTGGCCCTTTTAGTGTATGCACCCCATGTCGAAAAAGTCACTTTTGACACTGGTCCCAAGTTTGGTTTAGGCCATTTCCAGCCCATTAGAAAAGGATTTACACCATTGTATTTGGTATCATTTTAAACAATACATTGTCATGTTTCATTTGAGCCCAAATGTACTACTCTGTGACAATTACTGTGGTAACCATAGCTCCTCTAACTCAAACCTGAGGATGTTTTTCACCATTTTCGCCAAAACAGTTTTACTACGTTTAATGCTGTTTCTTCCAGGAACATCACAGACACAAATGTTTGATACTGGGCAACTCTCTAGACTCTGAGGATTCAGGAAATGTATAACATGTCAGCACTTTCTCAGCTTAAGGCCTCTTTGTGAGCCACAAAGTAGAAGAATGTCCACCTCATATGAGCCTCTTCAATAGAAATACGCCTATATCTGCCATTCTGAGGTTGGAACAGCTGGTGGACCTTCTGCCCAGGACAGGCCCAACTTGAAATGACATTTATAGAGAAGAACAGTTCTGTATTTTCAAAAAAACATTTCAAAAAAAGTTCTTCCTCTATTTTGTATTATATAGCTCTTTATCATTATGCCTATACTATGCCATACACACAATGTCATTCTGTTGCTTTCACTACTACAATATACATAACCCTCTAAATCTGTCTAAAATGTCTCGATAATACAAGATAATCCTAACAGTTTGGCTTTGAAGACACCACATGTATGCCTAAAATACCATATGTATTGGTTGTACACTCGGGGTACGATTTGTCAAAAAACGGAAGGGAGGATAATTACTCCATCACTTTATTGCATAAAAAGCACATACATTTCATGCTGTTGAACTTTAAACCCAGTGTTGTAAGATGAGTTCTAACTGTCTAGATCAGTGGGGGGTGGGGGGGGGGGTGGGGGGGGGGGGGGGGGGGGCACGGCCCCTATGGCCCGCCCATAGCAACGGGTATGCCTAACCTTAAGGACTTTTGTCGGAATAGTGGTGTTTCAGAAAGTGTCGGATTGGCGGTGTGTCGCAATGAAGGGGTGTCGGCTGGGTGCGATTTGTCAAAAAACGGAAGGGAGGATAGTTACTCCATCACTTTATTGCATAAAAAGCACATACATTTCATGCTGTTGAACTTTAAACCCAGTGTTGTAAGATGTGTCCTAACTGTCTAAGCGCGCACAGCCCAATTCAATGCGTAATGATCCAGCCTATAGCCTACTCCGAGGCAGATATTTATATATGAGACACACAGGCCTATGTTACGTGTTCCTCTGTATAGTTTTGGATTATATTCAGCGAGGAGCAGCGAGGGAGCGATATTTCCAGCAGAGCAGACCCTCCAATTATTGGTCCTTGGGGTTAAAGTTAACAGAAAAAACACAAATAAAAAGTATGGCAGACCATGTCAGGTTCAATCCATTTTAAAGAGCTTTGAGACTTTGGCCCCCGACTATTAGTCCTTTCCTTTCATTTTTCTTCATAGTTATCAGTCGGCAAAAATATGTGGAGAGTTTAGTCAAAGTTTTTGTCTCATTAACTACTTTAATTTAGTTTGAATCCATTTTTAGTCAGAAAAAAGCTTGCTTTGACTAAAATTATGACAAATAATTTTAGTTGACAAGATGTATACAGGTATGCAGGCGTCTGAGAGAAGAAATGTGGTGTTTTCAGAGAATATTTTACAAAGTATCTTCTTAGCATATTTCTGGCATTGATTCTTTTGGTAACCCGTGTCCGTCATGTTGGTAGTTTTGCCCAGGAAGACGAACGAGGAGTGGGCCCAGCCGCTGAGCGACCTGTGGCAGCACCGGCCCGTGAACCCCACGGCGGAGCGCGAGTACAACCAGAGGATGAGCCAGCAGCCTCCGTACTGCTCCATCTGCCTGATCTTCTACACGTACCACCAGGTTTTTGAAATGCATTTGTTTTCCCGTTTTTGTTATGGCAAATGTACTTTGATGATCACGGCTGTAACCGCGCTGTCGTTTCCAGTCGGAGTGCGGCGGCGACACCTCCTTAGTGACCCGCGGGAACTGCCAGTGGTCCAAGCCCCTGATCCCCGAGGTGTGCTTCAACACGCAGTCCACCAGGGGGGGCGACGGCGTGGAGGGCCAGCTGTCCAACCCCTACATCGCGGAGGACGGAACCAGCCGCTTGGTCACCTGCAAGCGCTGCTGCGTCCGCGTGCACACCAGTAAGCGCACACTGCTTCAAAAGTACTGCTGCATAGACAAAAGTAGTCAGCGTTTTAGGTGAGGCTATTGGCGCAGGTTGGGAGCCATAGTTCTATCAGTCAGCCCCAGGGCAGTTAAGACTAGGGCAGTGTTCAGTGAATAAGGTCAAGGTCAACCCCTTTTGCCCCCCACCCTCTTGACCTGGGAGTTTACAGTCTTATAGGTCAGTGTAACACCTTATTTGAAAGCTAAGGCCTACAAAACTTGTGTAAGCTCAGTGTTTCCTCTATGTTAATTAAGGAGCGGCGGGCCGCAAGAACTGCACAAGAACTGCACAGGATCTATACGTCGTGTGCACCAACACCGTGCGTTATCTCAGAGATTACCGGGCAATTTGGAGGGGAATAGCCTATATCAGAGGTCACTAAACGGCGGACCTCGGTCCGGATCCGGACCCATGCGCCAGCCCATCCGGACCCGAACCTTGGATCCGAACTTTGGACCCGACCCAAATCCCCTCAGACGAGCGGCTGCCTCTGCGCTCCCTCTCTCATTCTCCCTCCCTCTCTCTCACTCTCTGACTGCACCAGAGCGATAAACTACAGCCCAGACGAACAGAAAGAGAAAGTCCTACATCTTAGCTTCATGATGCTTTTTACATTTTTAGAAACGGTTTCGGAATGACTGAAATATGGCTCGCTAAAACAAAAGCGGAGGACGCCCTAATTAAATATGCACGCGCGATCGTAATTGCGCAAATGGCGCGGTTGTTTCCGAGCAGGTCTGAACCAGGACTAAACCCGGACTAAACCTCGACTAAGCCAGGACTAAACCTGGACTAAACGGGGCTCAGTTTGTTGAACTGAGCAAAGAAACACATCACTGTCAGATATGATGTGCACATTGTGTATAATAGGTTACAGTAGCCTATGCACGCTGCTATTTAGGAGCCAAAACTTATTTTTAGAGCAAAAAAACAATAACAGGATTCAATTGATTGCATTATTTTCAAATCACAGAAATAGATTTTGAAAAAAGGCTTAAAAATCCTGATATAACCGTGAATTAACCCCGTTTTTTTTAGCAGTGGGGGTGGGTGCTTTCAGCAGGCCTGCCCCCACTGCTAAAATAAATCCTAGAGGAAACACTGAAGCTTCTGCCTTGTTTTGTTTTAATCAATTTCGTTGCGTTTTTGTCAGTTTTGTTGCGCTTTCGTCGCACATTTGTAGAATTTTTTACCACGTTCTCATTGCTTTTTTTTGTAGCATTTTGGTCGCATTTAGTTTTTTTTGTGTGTAATGTAACTGTAGTAAAGCCACAAAACCTAACGAAAACGCAACAAAAAGTGATGAAAACGTAATAAAACATGACAAACGCAACAAATACGCGGCAAAAATATGACAAACGCGACAAAAACATGATGAAAATGCAACAACTAAAACAAGGAAAGAGCTTAGGTCTTGGCTTTCAAATGTGAATTCCAGGTCAAGAAGCCGAACTGGAGAAAATGTGCTCATTTGGGAGGTGAAATAACCCATTTACAACTATATTAGTGGTGTGGCAATATATCTATTTTGTGATACATCGCGATGTTCAGCAGCACGATACGATACTTTTTCTGCCAATATCGATACTTTTGATGATGTCATGAATATCAATGAGGCTGCAGCGCTCCACTGCTCTCAGTCGGCCAGTAATGGTCAACAACACAGTCAGGACAGTAGAGGGCAGCACAAGGTCACACAAATCTATTACTTTTAATGATTATAATTCTAAAAAAGATTAAGTTACTGGTTTATTCATTCCTTTTGGAAACAGGACTTTGGTTTCTTGTGTATCTAAATGTAACTGAAGTGATGGCACTGACTCCAGATGGCAGATCACTTGGCGAGTGAGTCAGGGGATCATTTACTTGTTAATTTAAGAAAAGGGGAACAAAGCCCATGATGAAAACAAATGTAAATCAAACAAAAGTGGAGCATGTAGTTGTATGAAAATGTAAAAAAAAAAAAAAAGAACGGCTAAAATGGACGTATATAAAGAAAATCCTGACTAAAACTGATCTTTTGCATGCATGTTTAAATTACTATGCGTTTTTCTTTTAGTAATTGCGGTATGACGATATATCGATTTTGTGATATGTTGCAGCACGATATGAAACTGATACTTTTTTAGGCTTTATATTTATTTATGTTACACTTGGTAACAACGTTATAAAACGTTAAAATTACATATTTCTTTAATAAAAGTGATATTGTAGGTTGTTACAAACAATATAATTATCACAGCGTCTGCATCCTTATCGTGAGCTCAGTATTGTCGTATACGAGTAATTGCGATGTCGTCACGTCCGGGGGCTGTAGTAAGCAATCTAATGTTTTAAATTTTTTTCCACCTTTTTTTTAGGTTGCTATGGCGTTTCAGAAGACGACGAAGACCTGGACGACTGGCAGTGCTCTCGCTGTAAGGCCAAAGCCATAACCCAGGTACAGAGTTCTTTAAATAACTCCATTTCCTTTTATCTTTTTTGGACTGGTGTCCTGTTACATGAACCTTTGTAGGCATGTTTCCTTTCAAACTGCACACAGGAAGTAGATATTGTCCGTTTTATCACTTTTTAAATTTGTCTTAAACTTGTCTTTACTGTTACCGTGTCGCAGGGGTGGGCTATCAGTGTCCGAGAGTCCTTTTCCGTCTTATGGCATTGTTGAGTCGCCGTGTTTTTTCCGAGCCGGGACCCTCAAATGTAAATCTTGGGAGTTTCCTCTGCTATGATCGTTCACCTCTGAACAATAGTCTGAGGTGAAACATGTGAGGAATGTGGCACATTCTTGGCACTTGCACCACAGAAACACCAAAGGGCAAGGTCTTATACAGTGGCTTCACAAAGTTACAGACTTTGTTTAATTTTTATTTTATTACGTAGCAGTCAGAAGCTAAAATGGATACAATTCCTTATCTCTGTTCCCATTGGATTTGTATTCAGGGAGAAAATGTAACATTTTCAGCCTAGCTATATCATGCTTGTGTCCGAATCTTTTACCCCAATACTAAAAATATGTACAATAGGTTCAGAATGCATGAGAGTGTGTTTGTGAATGCGAGAGTGGTCACAATCCGTCGTGGCGACTTTTACCTGCATGAATATACAAACACACAAATAAGTATTGATACATGAACACCATCATAACTAATTGAAGTTTGACCGCTAAAAACAATTACCGTCTCATAACATTGGAAAAATACTAAAGGCCATATAGCTGATTTGTTTTGTTCTAGTAGGGGAAGAAAATGTATTATTCCCCCTCCTCCAGTATATTGTAAACTCAGATAATTGTGGAAAACATACTCTATTTATAAAACATTTGTATCATTTTATGAACTTGCAGGGTCGTTTTGTAGGGCATTTAGGTGACGTTGCCATCAGACAGTTCCCAGCTTTCGGTGTTATTTTACCATCATATGGATATTGATACTGCTAATAAAGGTATCCTGGTAAGCACACTGTCTAGCTTTTTATCTGAATTTCCTTTATTAGCTTTTTAATATAATATTAAATTGGTAATTTATAAAAAATGTATCTATGTATATATCTATACTATTTTTACATTAAAGGGACTAGACTGAGTTTAAAAATGTTAAATTATGTATTTTCCTCCCCCTATTTGCTCCAGCAATGTCCTAATGTGTAGAATGAGCCCAGACCTATTCACCACAACTGCCACTAAATCCTGCACTGTCACTCAAAAAGGTGTTACTTCAGGCCTGCATGAGCTTAAAGGGATATTTCAGGATTTTTGACATTGGGCCTCATTTCCTAGTTATCCAGAGTGTTGTTGATGTCTGTAGATATTATTTTCTTAAATTCATGCAGTTCTTATATTTGAAGAGTCTAGTGGGGCTAGGCTAATGCTAGGCTAGTGCATGTCTATGGTATCAGTTAGCCTGCATTAAAAACAGTCTGACCCACTCCACAGTGCACCTGAGGTAAATCACTTATAACACCAGACCAACCATATAAATGTCTGTGTTAATAGAATTATTTTAACCATTTTGCATTTAAAATAACTTATATTTGAGCAGCATCAGCTTCGTGGGTGTAAGCTAACGCAGCGGCAGAGTGATCTGCGAGAAAATAGTCCCTCAAAATGCGGTAATTCACGTGATACAAGGTCAGTTATATTTCAGAAATTATAAGTGATTTACCTCAGGTGCACTGTGGAGTGGGTCAGACTGTTTTTAATGCAGGCTAACTGATACCATAGAAATGCACTAGCCTTGCCCTAGCCTAGCGCCACTAGACTCTTCAAATATAAGAACTGCATGAATTTAAAGAGTTACTAACCCCTCCTTCCAGAGCCTCAGCCTCAGAGCCTCAGATTTGAAAATCTCAACAGAAAGGGGCGTTGCCTGGAGGACTAAGGAGCGCGCGGGAGGGGGAGATGTGGGAGGGGTCTGGGTCTGTGATTGACAGGCCTGAGTCATCTGACTTCAACGCTGTAGCGCTACTCGTGAAAAAGTCCGAGCATGGAGTTCCTGCGAGCTAACTTGTTTAGCAACATGTTCCACTGGGACAACTTTACAGCTCTCTCTACACAGGAGAAGCATCGTGACAGACTGAGGCCTTATACCTGAGACTGCTCTGAGGCGCTGGGTTATTTTATTAGAGTGATTCCTCTGTTATTTACAAGGCTAGCTGCTTAGCATTGAGCAAGCTCGATGTTAGCATCGCAGCTAACTGTCCTGGCTGGCTATTTTCATAATTTACCAATCTATTTTAATGTAGACTTTTTGCTGTAGTCTACATAAGCATGGGAGATATATCTGTGTCCTCAGCAGAGCATGTGTGAGGTATAGAGACATGACTATATGTATTACAAAGCTTTATTTTATTTTTCTTACAGCAAAGTGCACAAAACATGTCGCATAAACAAAAAATAAATATATAATATTTTGCAGGAACACAGTCCTTTTGAAATTGTTTTCGGTTTGTCATTGAAGATAAAACAGAATCAGAATGACTAACGGTCTGTAACATTGTGGACTCGAGCCAAAAGTAATTTCTATTGCTAAATTTAGTGAATTAAATGTTTAACCAATGTAACACATGCACTAAACTACCACTAAATGACTCTGTAAAGACTATATTAAAGTCGTTATCTTTAAATGTATGCTTATTTAGTTGAATGATGGAATAATGAAAATGATGGTGCCAGTTTTATTACTGTTCTGTAACTAATGACTAAAACTACAATATTCAACAACAATGCTATTAACACTACACAATTGTCTATAATACAAAAGCTATTCTAAAAAAAATCTACCTATAACTAATCGCAAACCTGACAATTGATGAAAATACTCTCTCGCTATTCCTTCTCCAACTCGCTACGGGGGCGTGAGCGAGACTGGGCCACTTTTATAGCCCAGAGCGGCAGGGCAACTGACGTCAGCTATCACTCCTGACGTCAGCTATCACTCCTGGGCCAATAGGAGCACCAAACTCAAAAATCAAATGCAGTAAAGACCAACCGCCTGTAGATGGCGCCTCACTGACGGTTTTAGCCATAAAGTTGATCTTTCAACTAATTTGCACTAAAGTGCCAAAATTATGACCAGGATATGTAGACAACACTATTGGACACTCATTTATACAATTTATCAGGGGAAAAACGTTGATTTGAGGGTGAGTTTTCCTTTAAGAAAATAATATTTCCAGACATCAACAACACTCTGGATAACTAGGAAATGAGGCCCAATGTCAAAAATCCTGAAATATCCCTTTAATATAGAGACTGCAGTTACGCGTAAGACCTGAGGTGGCAGTAGCGAGTATAAAATTGTAGACCCATTCTATACTTCTCTATCGTAGTTATGCTACTTTTGAACATCGATAAAATTTTACATCATCTATATTCATTGCCCATAATTTAGACAGGTATAATCAAATAATTTAATTAATTTAGGAATTTTCTAGAAATGTGACCATAAAGTCAAAAAAAGTTTCATTCTTAAAAAGCTATGTGAAATGGCTAAAGTACAGCCTGTCGAAGTGCGTGGTGGCGTAACAGAAGTTGGTCTTGTCTCCTCCTGGTTTGACTCCAAATGGCTGAGTCCACGGGCTGCATTTTTACTGCCGCTTCTCTGCGCTTGGATTCATCTCTGGAGCTTTGACAGACTGTACCCGCCGCTTCCCGACAGCTGCCGTACCAGGTGTCCACGCTCAATAAGACCCTTCATTCTCACTGTTGCACACACGCACACAAAAACGTAGAACTCCCATAACTGAAGGAGAGGAAATGTGTGTTTAGACAGGTGTGCAGTGTGGTGAAGGAGCAGGAAGCCTTTGTGTTCAAATGTAACTTTATGTTTCTCCTATAGGATTGCTGTCTGTGTTCACTCAGAGGAGGAGCGCTGCAAAGGGCTAACAATGACAAGTAAGTTCACATTGCAGTAAGCAGGAAGCAGAACAGCAGCATCAATCTTCTTCCCTTGGTTATACTGTGAAGGAAGCAGTCAAAGCAACTCCCTCCCTGCACTTCCCTCACCCACAGATTTGTCATGGAAAGTCTCCACCACTGACTCATTCTGATCATTTTGGAACCTAATTTGCCTATTCCAGTGGTTCTCAAACTCACACAAAGTACCAGCTCATAAAGATTCAACCTTCCAATTACCGCCTCTTAATTTGACCTTCCAAGTACCACGTCATAAAATATGTGACCTTTGCGATAAGGCAGTTTAGAAGAATATGGTCCAGCTAAATAACTTGAATGTACAGTACACTAACAATAAGTGCTATTTCCCTCTTCATTTCCAGCCCTGGTGGTTGCTACAGATTCCATTACCATCCTCCTCTCAGGCAAAGTAGATCTCATTTCAGACTCTATAGACCTTGTCAAAACTCGTCTAAAGGGGGGAAGTCTGAATTTCATAACCTTCCAAACGTCAGTATTGTCTGTCAGAGTCTCTAATCAAGTGCGCTGCAGTTTGCCATTTAGAGATTGCCTAGACTAGATGCTGACATGTCAATATATTTTTTTCAAGATTATAACCGCAACTCCCCTATCTTATTTTCAAACAGGTTTTATTCATAATCCATTTTGCTCTGGTAGTATATTGTTCACAAAGACTTTAACACTGCGCGTTGTTTATGCCATATTTTTAGTGATCAGGAACACGGAAGTAGCACTTATGTGATCTAAAAAAATAAAACCTTCAAGTGTATTCCAACTGTTCCAACATACTTCACTGTGTTGTAAAAAATTACGTGTAATGACATGGGATTGCAAAGAGAAAGGAGTACTCTGTTCATTGAGCCAGTTTGTCATTGATGTCTGTTATTTAGCCTTTTCCCAGCTAAAAGCCCTCGCAGCTAAACGCGCTCTGTAAATGCCGTCCATGCCATTTGTGCACTCACGCGTACACAGCACTCTGTGGCCTTTGGTTGGGAAATGTCAAACAGAGAAAGCCCTAAAGTAAGCCATTTTTAGTTTTTTATTTTATTTGTTAGTCTATTCTTTACCACAGTAGTCACAAGGTTGTTTTTTGGATGAAAGGTTAGCCAGGCCCTAGAGAAAAACTACAATAAGAGCACGGTTTTCTATAGATTAAGCCATTTCAAAATTAGCTTTAATTTATAAAATAATGGAATAGACTAGAGTAGTTCACAGGTTCACAAAGTTCAGACCATGTCCAGGTGGCGACATTTTTTCCCAAAAGGGTAAGGCCAGTCGCTCCCTGATTGGCTAGTCGCCAAGATAGGTAGCCAATGATCAGTGGAGCTCAAGATGTCACCTCAACAAAACGCTATCTTAAACTAATCCAAATTAACCGTATACCTGACCTTAATCCTAACCCTAAGGATGGTGGAGTTTTACAAAAGGTGTCTTTCAAGCATTCGTACGAATCTGACCAATCAGGGAGTCTATATGCAATGTGGCCTTTCCCATCCTGGGGGAAAAAACGCATCCTAGTGAATTAAATGTTTGTAGCACTAAAAGGTTTGCATGTTTTATAATTTATAAGACCAAATGGAGACGAGATATTTTGTTTCTCTGCAGATTAGATTGTATTGTCTATATTGAATTAACTGCTTCCGTTGTGATTTGCTAATGCGCTTTCAGCTCTAAACTCCACAGTTTGATTTGCGGGTCTTGTTATACACACTTCTAGGAGTATTTGTGTCAAGCCTTTCCTCTGCACTGTTTATCTTTAGTGGTGGAAGAAGTACTCAATTTTCTTAAGTAAAAGTACAAACACAGGAGCAAGCAATCTACTTCCGTATTTGTATAAAACGGTAATCTCCAACCAGTCGCTCGGGAACGTCTGTTAGCCTTCCAACCCTTTACTAGTAGCTCCCAATAGCGTTCTACATTTCCACGCAGATAAATCACATTTTAGATGCATTCTCTTTTTGTTGAACACAAATCGCAAATATAAAGCTAACTATAATTAAGTATAAGATGAAACTTGAGTAATCTTTTGTTGATCTCTGCTGTCTGTCTCCTGCAGGTGGGTCCACGTGCTGTGTGCCATCACTGTCCTGGAGGCTCGATTCATCAACGTCAGCCAGAGGCGACCCGTGGACCTGTCCACCGTCCCGCTGCAGCGCTTCAGACTGGTACGATCGCTTGTCATGTCCTTTTCACATTTGTCATATGGCCCGGATAAAGAAAAAGTCTAAAAATGTTGGTTTGAAAGAGGAGTCAAAGAGGCAATTTTTGTGAAGAAACAAAATCCATCCATGAACAGGAATGGAGGGCTAGATCTGCGCTGTACAGCAGCCTCCTGTGCCACAGGCCTGGAGAGCTCTGTCATGCTAATGCTACAGCTAAAGCTCATGAGGCTGAAAGTCAGCCCAGGACAGATCAATAGGCAGGTAACTGGCAGTGATCAGCTGAGAGTAGGGATGTTCAGAATGACTCCGGTGCGAGTTAGGTTGTTAGGAATTAGAACTACAAAGATGTTCACCCACTGGTGAGAGTAGCCATTAATAGAGGGGAGGGGCTTGGCCAAGCTAAACCCCTCCCAGTGGTCTATATATAGTCTGTGGGCTGAGCTTAGACTTCAGTGTTGCTGATGAAGCCTTTTGGATGAAGAGGTGAAACGTTCTACACTGCAACTGCAAAGTACAGAAGATTAATTTCAAGTTGAGCTCTTAAAGGTGCATTATGTAACTTTTATGCGTAAAGAAACCCAACTTTTTACTGATGTGTATTGACCTTTTAGGGGCTGTGTGAGTGGTGACCATGGGCCCTTTACTTTTCCAGTGGCCACTATGACGCTCAGTTGTGTTTAGGGTTTCTGGTAGGTTTTCTTGATGCATGCATAACCATGGAGATGGTTACCAGAAATCCTAAAACATTTGATCCTGGAGTAACATAGAGGCCACCGTGATGGAAAATAAAGGTGTGACACCACCCATACAGACGCTGGGTCACTAAAAGCTCAAACACATACTAATATCAAGTTGGTGTAATACACCTTTACATTTTAATATATTTCAAACATTGTTTAGTGGTTTCATTTGACTCCTATTTTATTCTATTTGATATGTTATTAGTATGGCATTAGAATTACAGAGGGATCTCAGGTAAAAAGTAAAAATTACTCCTCTGAGTTTCTATGTCTGTGCGAATCTGCCATGTCCATAATTGGAAAGTACAAATTCCCCCAATTTTTAATTCTGCAAACTCCGAGGTCCTCAGATGATTCTAGTCCCGTGCGAATCGAAATGTCGAAGATTTGAACGTTTTCAACCTGCGTAATGAGGTGCAAATAAGGAGACATCGACTCAGTATTCGATGAAGTGAACTACAGAAAATTTGTACTCAAGTACAAATTTCCTCGAGTACAAGTACAAAATGAAAAGTTTTTTTAATTAAGTACTAGTTACTTTTCAACACGATGTTAGTCACATCTTCGATCCGTCTTTTACTCAAACGAAAGAATGACACTGCTTGAGTCCAGTTATATCCTTATCATATGAACAGAGAACTGGTCTAAATCTTTATGTCTTACAAGAACTGTCTTTACACAGATACTTTTGTTACATGAGCCTCAGTCCCAGCACAAGTTTAATATCAGTGGGACCTGGGGCAGTCTGTGTGAATAATAGACCTATGTCTTGTATCTCATACTGTTTACAAAGCTACATTTCAATGTCTTTGAGCTCTGGCCAATCAGCCGTGTTTGGGGAGTCGGATTGTACAAATTATGAATATCCGATATCCTAATTTTGCATATCGTCCGGACAACAATTTGGATATTATCGTCTAAATGATATATCTCCCACCTCTAGTACTCAATTACAGTAACGTGAGTACTTTCCACTACTGCTGGAAGCACAACCCTTCCAAACATAGAGGCTCTAAGGGAAAGTTTGGATGTGTAAGATGCAAAGATTAGATGGAGGAGGAGCATCAGAGTGAACAACACGGCCCGGAGAGATGGCTATGGATACCTATTTTAGGACAAGACGATGTAGGCCGTTAATTATTCATTAAAAAGGATCTTCAATGAAGGTACTTGAGTCTTCTTCTGTACTCAGTAGTTGAAGTCTCGAGACTTCAACTACTGAGTACAGAAGATGACTCAAGTACCTTCATTGAAGATGGACAACTCCTGTACGACTGAGAGCTTACACAGACATTAAAAAGGATATTCATACCATCATGCACAATTAAATGATTACAAAAATATTTATTAATTTGATAATACATTTACGATATGTTAAAGGTTGCAAACACCCTGATGCTGTATTTTGATATTTTTGTGGGTCGCATATGAAGGTTGGACCTGAAACCGCTCCAGTTGAAAATCTTTGGCATAAAGGCAACACTGGTCAAGTGTTTTTCACACTGGCTCATATTTGACAGGGAGATGTTTTTAGTCGACACAGCCGCAGTGGCACCTAACTGGGTTTGCACAGAGGTCACCCACTTCCTCCTTCAAATGGAGGCAGTAGAGTTTTTGTGCCTTGTGGTTATGCTCATCCAGTTTCACTTCTCACCTTGATGTTACTTAAAATGTCCTGCATGGCACTTTCACTGAGCTAAAGCATGATTATGGTTTATTGTTTTTTTATTTTTTTTATGTGGTATTAACCACAGGATTAGAATGCTTTCTACATCATAAGACCCCACGGAAACCGACATGGAGACTTTGTTTACAAATACTGGTTTGCAAAAACCACTGCAGCTTTGGACCATCCAAATTGAGATTATTTGGATTATGCGCAGCCCTTCGCATTATCAACATCAACAAAAAGCTGGCGGCCTTTGACAATCATTTGATTAAATTGCAGTTCATTCGGCAGTCTTGGTGTTTCATTCGGCAGTCTTGGTGTTTCATTCGGCACTCTTGGTGTTTCATTCGGCAGTCTTGATGTTTGGTTCTGGTGGTAAACTCCCTTCCTATTCTTCTGAAGTTCCTCTAAAACCCAAAGAAGGAAAGAAAGAGGAACAAGTGTTGCTACTATTTCAGGGTATTATGTCATTCCTCTTTTGGCATTTAGATTTCCTGTCTTTTTCCTGTCTCTGATAACACAATGCTTAAGGACGTTAAAAAACAGAAAAGAGTAAGTCATATTCAGTACCTTTTGAGCCTTATAAGGCCTTAAAGGAACAGGCCACTGTTTTTCCATACTGAGATATGTTCTTACCTGAGCTTAGACGAGTTGATACGTACCTGTCTGGTCTTTGTGCGTGCCCGTGGAAGAGCTTGGTTGCTTCTAACTTCGCCCCGTTTGGAGCTATAGGAATATACTGGGAGAGGCCAAATGCACAAATGACAAATTTGGTCGTTTTGCGTGACTGAGGGCACGCACAAAGACCAGACGGGTACGTATCAACTCATCTAATTTCAGGTAAGAACATATCTCAGTATGGAAAAACAGTGGCCTGTTCCTTTAAGACGGGTTCATGTGATGGTTAGCTATTCAGACAACATCCAAACATGTCGTATTGTAGCACAGATTGGACCAAAAGTCTTTCACTTTGTGGGACAAGCCCCGAAGTTCACAGGCCGGTCAAAAGACGGTCATCAATATGGTCTCAATGGAAATTCAGTGAAAAATGATTGCTATATTGACTTTTGAATCACAGGAGCCTAGTCAACATTTACGCCAAATATGGTACATGGATTACGAAGTGAATGATTTAAGAATAGGCTTGATGTTTCCAATAATTGAAAGTACATTTTGGTTCTTTGAAAACATTTGGGAATCATAGGTGAAAGTTGACACATTTTGTAATCACAGATTCCTATGAAGATGTGCGTGTGACAGTATTTAGTCAGTCCCTCCAGGATATCGTGGGCATTTTTTGTGATTGTTGCGATCTATAAGAAATGGGGAATAAGAAAATACTTAAAATAGGCATTATTTTAAATAATTGTATCATCTTGACAACAGTCCTCGCTTCAGTCTGAATGACTTAAGTCATTCAGTTAAGTTGCAGGCTTTTGGAAAAGTTGCATTGCTGCACTGTTTTCGCAGAGTTTGCATGATTTTGCGTCAATAGTTGTGATCGCAAAATCACCAAATTTTCTAACCAACAAAGTGTAAGATGATGATAAAGATGTGTTTGACTTTATAACCAAATACCTAAAACAGTATAATACCCTGGAGAGATGGTTTATTGCAAAACGGCGACTGTCTATATCAGGAAACCTCTTGCTTAGCTTAATGAGTGACCCTCATTAATCACATTTGTATTGTCTGGTTTTACGTCGTCAATCTGGTATTTTCCCATTTTAGTTCGAGTTCCTCAGAAGTGTTTTTAACAAACCAATCTGGTTTTACATCTAAAGGATTTTATTTTAGACATACATTAGTTACTCATGGGGAAAAAGTGCAATCTCTCAACTTTCTCCTGTCGTATTGTAGAAAATGAGCAGATTCACCTTTTGGTTCCTCCTTGAAATGACTTTCAAACCAACCATTACCAGACCATTTCTTAACATATAATGCAGATAGAAGGCTGTATGTCCAGATTATGTCTTCTCGTCCCTGTCCCTCTCACGGCCCTCTTTCTCCTGTGCTCCCTGCAGAAGTGCGCCCTGTGTCGGACCCGTCTGACCGCAGAGACCTGCGGGTGCTGCGTGCAGTGCTCCCACGGCCGCTGCTCCACGGCCTTTCACCCCACGTGTGCCCAGGCCGCGGGGATCCTCATGCACCCGGACGACTGGCCCTTCATCGTCTTCATCACCTGCCAGCGTCACCGCGTGCCCACGGCTCCGGAGGTGAGGGCTTTGGGAATGTTAAAAAAAAAACACTGCATCTAATTATAAAGCATTTGTATCAAATTCATGAACTTGCAGGCTAGTTTTCCAGCATTTCTGGGAAAGTGATATCGATGTCAGTAATGTTCAGTTAAAGTTTCAAACTGATATCTCGAAGTCAAATGTTCTCCCCTTCTCAGCTGCATTGTTTGGCCTTAAAATCCTGAACTCTATAAGCGTGAAAGTGCGTTTTGGTGCATTACAGTTATGCAGGCGTGACTAAATTAAAGCATGCGTGACTTGAGATCTGGTGTAGCATCCAATGAAAGGTTACTGGACTTCTGAATACAGGCCTAACCCAAAAGAAACAACCAAAATATCCTCCAAACTGCCACAGGTACTTCGGTTGTATATTCTGAGACGCGCTGGCATACACTGATTTATCTGAAGTGCCGAGCTGAGCAGGTCCAGGCGCGTCACAGGTGTCTCTCCAAACGCTTTCCCAAGCATCAGCCGGTTACTGCCTAGCAATTGTCTGTGAATTAACCGGTTTGTTCTGCAGCTCTCACCTCACGCCAAGACAGTCCTAAGTTGGATTCCCTGGGCCGGAGTTCAATGTTCTCCATGTCTGTACAGGCTCAGGTTTCCTGTACTACTAAAAAGTCTGGGGCTCCAGGGGTGAACCTATTCTATCCTACATTGTACCTAGACGGACGCTGCATTCAAATCGTGGAAATAAGGAAGCTCTTTCTCTTCATTGTTAACCCAGACGTGGGAGATCGTCAGCCACGACAAGGAACCTCCCAATGTGCCAGTGCCGTTAGGAAAGGATCTGCGATGCTTCCTATAATGACCCCTTTTAGATGTTTCGAATAAATAATAATAGTTCTATGATGGCAACAGCAGGGCATTGCTTCCTTTGCAAAGAAATAATGTACTATATTAGAAAAATGCAAATGTGCAGACAGTGAATATTGAGGCCAAAAATATATCGCTCATCTGTCATTTATTAAACGATAAGTCGATATAGTAATTATTGTGATAGCCCTAGCAGAAGTAAGATTCAGTTGTTTTTCGCGAACAATAAAGCGCATCTTCCCTGACCTGTAACCACATCTCGTTCTTTTTCTCTCTTGAATAGACAATTCGTCACCACTCCCACACAGGCGCTCCTACAATTACAAGGCCGTCCGTCGTACTCATAGTAACACTTGATCCCGTCCGCCCACTCTGCTCTCACACCACGCTTCGGCACCAGCTCTGGCTCTAACGATGGGTTTTGAATGTTGGAAAAGCACAATTTAGCCATCTTTCAGTCTTTCTTTTACCTGCTGGTTTCGTGTGGTGTTGCTCGCTTGCTGATCATGCTAGCTAGCATAGCGAGCGTTGTTGAAGCGGCATTACGCACTGTCTCCCGTTTTACAACCATGAGAGGAGGTACGTAGTAACCATCATCCATGGCTCCAACTCTAGCTAAAAGGACTTGCTTTTGCAATTCTCTCACACATTCCAATTCTCCGCATACAACTTTGTTATAGTGAAACGAAGCAAGGCCAACCTTTTCTCTTGGGTTTGCGATTGGGAAAAATGTCTAACAACAAAAAAACAGTAAAAAAAAAAGCTTCAAGATACGATAAGGATAAACTCTATACAGACAGCAACGCGTAATCTAAGGGGGTGTGGCCTAGCCGAGGGGACGAAAGCCTCTCATGGTAATCACAAATTTCATACAGATGTTTTTTCACAGCAAATTGTTCAGTAGAAGTGAAAAACTGCACTCGTTATTACTTTGCTAACGTTAGCATACTTTCTGGTTAGCATTGTCCGTTTTTTTATGGTGTTCATGGGCTGTTGAACCACTTTGCGCCTCTCCATGTCTCTATCTTTATTTAGTAGAAACATCTATTCATAATTCATTCATTTGTTAAAGGGATATTTCAGGATTTTTGACATTGGGCCTCATTCCCTAGTTATCCAGAGTGTTGTTGATGTCTGGAGATATTTTTTTCTTAAATTCATGCAGTTCTTATATTTGAAGAGTCTAGTGGCGCTAGGCTAGGGCAAGGCTAAAGCATTTCTATGGTATCAGTTAGCCTGCATTAAAAACCGTCTGACTCACTCCACAGTGCACCTGAGGTAAATCACTTATAACACCAGACTAACCATATCAATGTCTGTGTCGATAGAATAATTTTAACCATTTTGCATTTAAAATAACTTATATTTGAGCAGCATTTGAGCAGCATGTGGCTGTAAGCTAATGCAGCGGCGGAGTGATCTGCGAGAAAATAGTCCCTCAAAATGCGGTAATTCACGTGATAAAAGGTCAGTTATATTTCAAAAATGATTCTATCGACAGACATTTATATGGTTAGTCTGGCGTTATAAGTGATTTACCTCAGGTGCACTGTGGAGTGGGTCAGACTGTTTTTTAATGACTGGTTGCTGATACCATAGACATGCTTTAGCCTTGCCCTAGCCTAGCGCCACTAGACTCTTCGAATTTAAGAAAAAAAATATCTCCAGACATCCACAACACTCTGGATAACTAGGAAATGAGGCCCAATGTCAAAAATCCTGAAATATCCCTTTAAAGTAATGGTGGAGGAATGGGAGAAAGTTCAGTTATTTTTCATCTCTTTGTTTTCTCCCTCTGCCTGCTTTGAACATGACCATATATGGGCATCTGTAGCTATTGTCCCCTGAAGGAAAGTTGTCTTGGACTTTGCGACTACAAAACACACTACCATACTTTCTGATACGAGCACCGATGTTCAATAGTAAGCTACATCCACGGAGCCCCGGGAGGGTGTGTGTTTTGATGGGCTAGAGTTGGGTTTAGGTGGAGAAACATTTTGTAGAGAAAGTGACCAATTGCTATCACATTTTCTTTTACAAAAAAACGCTATACCCATGATGCATTTGCTACCTATTTCAAAACGTCGAGAAACAAATTAAGTTGTGTGTTTGTTTGCGTTACTGTAGCGAACCAAGATGATGCAGAAGGACCTGAAGGTGGGGCAGAGGGTGATCTGCAAGCACAAAAACGGCCGCTACTACCACAGCGACGTGTCGGCCCTCACCACCGCCACGTTCTACGAGGTGGTGTTCGACGACGGCTCCTACAGCGACAATCTGTTCCCCGAGGACATCGTGGTCCGTGCGCTTTACATTTTTGGGGGCCGGGGGGGGGGGGAGTTTGGACAAGGGCCTTACTTAACCTTATTAGAAGAAAGATGTAACTGTGTGCCTTGTGGTTCTAGGACAGGGACTGTGCGCTGATGGGACCTCCCGCTGAAGGTGACCCAGTGCAGGTCAGGTGGACAGACGGACTCCTCTACGGCGCCAAGTTTATAGCCGCTCACTCCGATCCCATGTTTCTGGTATGCAACTGCCTCTATTTTTCCTCATCTTCTGCTAAATTACACAAGTACAAAATGTTCTTTTGACACGCCTCCTCAGCACATCCAAGTATTGGCCAGAAAATTCTCATCATGCTTTTCTCAGAGCGTTTTTATTATTTTTTTTCTCAGTGGAAGCGCACAAAGCCTTTATGTTACTACAGCTATCTATCTAGAGCTGGAGTGCCATTATATTGATCGTAAACTACTAGTAGATCTCCAAGTAGATTGTGGAGTGATATTGCTCCAGGTTGTCTTGCTCGCGTTTTCGCACCGGCTTGACGCTCAGAATGACCAGTCTGATAGATTCTGGTTATCAGAGGTCGCAAGTAAGTCAGTACATTTACTTTACTTGAGTAGTATTTTCAGTGGAGAAATAAAAAAGAAAAAACAGTATTTGCTGTATATGGCCATGTGTTTTGTCCTATTTGAAAAGCCTTATTATAAGTTATTATGTACACTCCAGAACATTAGGTGGCAGTGTGTGCAGATGTGCTGCCAAAGCCACTGACTTGTGATAAAGAAGAAAGTTTGACCTCGACGTGTTTTTGTACAGGTGGTGAATTCAGGCGCGATCTTCATGCTTTTAAAGCCACAATTTTTAAACCCATTTGTACTTTTGCCGGTGCCCTTGATAGAAATCTATTTTAGAGCTATGATCGAAAACCGAAAAAGTAATGTACATATGACAGGTTTTAATGCTTTTGTAAATATGACTTATTTAGATAGTTATTACTTACAACAGATGTTATCTATCATTTTACTTAAGTGAAGCAGCACAGTAATGAAGAAAAGTAATTTTTATTAGAATCTTTAAGCTACTGACAGGAAGTGACTATAAGGAAGTGAAACTATAAACATACATTTTTTTTTAGCAAAATCTTAAATATAATTGTGTTTACTATGTTTTAGCAAAAGTGTGTCTATGTGTCATATGCACTTTAAGGGTTTAGATATTGGTCATAAACAAAAGTGGGACAAAATGTAAAAAAGTGTGTCCTTCGACTGAATTGCGGGGCGCATGTTTGAAGACTGTTTGTTTACCATCTTAAACACCAACATGTTTCCACATTGGTTGAGATTTTGGGCCATTTTGTCTTTGGGTTTGTGAACAGGTGGTTTTTGAGGACGGGTCACAAGTCAGCGCCAAGCCAGAAGACATCTACACACTGGACGAGGACCTGCCCAAACGAGTCAAGTCCCGAATGGTGAATACACACAGCCCCCAGCCTGTCCGTCAGTCAGTGCGTCAGCAGGAGACGGGCTGCACTGCAAGGAATCACATGAGCAGAAAACTTAATCCTGTCAGTTAGGACAGAGAAGCTTTGGGTTATTATCAAATATTCAGTGGGTTCTGAAAGTTATCAGACCCCGTTTAATCACTTTTTAAAAATTATATATCCAACAGTCTGGATATTGACCGACTTCAAAATATGCGAAGTTCAGTTTTAGTTGCGAGTTTCTTAATTGAATTACATTTTAGCCTTGTTTGGTCCTGTTTCAGTAGTTTAAAGTTGACTGGGTCACTGAAAGATCAAATACGCTCTAACTTTTTTCTGGATAAAAAGTTGCATAATGCACCTTTTAAAGAAATGAAATGCGCACAGATTCTTTGCGATTGTGGCATTCAAATATAGTATTTGGAAACTGATAATGGCAAATTTGACCTACTGGTGCCTGTAGAAACCCTGATGAATGCTATTTGATTTGTTTTCTTTTTTTATTTACATGCAATTTCTTGATTGTTTTCTTCAGTCGGTAGCGTCAGACCAGCGCTTCCAGCATTTCACGGAGCCCAAAGTGAGAGAGAACTCCAAAAGGCAGCGGATGATCAACTCCCGGTACAAGGAGGACTACATCGAGCCCAGCATCTACAGAACCATCATGGAGTAGCATCCTCCTCCCCTTTACCCTTTAAACGAGAGCGTCTCTGGAACGTGGCTGGGACTGTCACTGACTGAGCTCCTCTAACAGCGCCCGGCCACGCCTGCTCCCTTTGCTCAGGACAAAGCCATCTCTGATTAACTCGTCGCAGCTCATAGTTTTCAGGCGACATCTCCGGAGGCACAGCACTACTCACAATAAACTGACTTGGAAAAACAATAAGTACAAAGTCAAAAATACTCCCACTTGAGCATTAAAAAGCTTTTAAGTCTGAACATAGTCTTTATCACTAGCTTTACGTTGAAAAAAACTTGTGGCTTTTGCAGTATTTTTTCTTGAGTTGTTTGACTATCATAAACTAAATTGCTCTGCTGTGTGTCATCTTTGTGGTTGTGTCCCTTTGAGTGATGTCACTGAAAATTATGAGCAACTCAACTTCTGGCAATATATTTATTTTTAAGCATTTACTTCAAGGTTTAAGTCATCCACTCATTGATTTTAGTAGTATATTACAGTTGCTGTGTATTTCTGACAGTGTAGCCACAGTTTCCAGTAACTCTCAGCTTGATTAAAAATATTTTTGACTACTGCCAGTGCAATGTTTGGCCTGTGTTGGTGAAACTCCACATGATGTGTCTGATTCAATGGCATAAATGAATTGGAATATAGAGTCATAATTAAATCATGGGTTTTAAACAGAATTGCCATGTCTGGTATAATATAACAGCCGACCATGTTATAAGGTTTCTCTCATCAGTAACAGACTTTGTGAAGTATTATTGCTTCATTCATGCAGTTTTGAGTAAAACCCTTTTCACGTAAATGAAGGTTCTTGAGTCATCATCTGTACTCTGTAGTTGAAGTGATGATTCAAGAACCTTAACTCCTTTATGACTGAGAACCCTTTGATAGAGCACGTGTCCTCCGTCCAGAAGTCCATAAGCCATCATCGGATTAATTCAGTTCAGAACTCAAACTGGTTATACAAATTTAAAAAAAGGAAATGTTATTCCCAATAATGTATGAATTAGTTTTATTATTGAAAGACTCGAAAAGATACCCAAAATCCCCTATGAAAAACTTGGATATATGCAACATTCAGGTTTTGTTGTCACAATTTGACAAGTTTTACGCATAAAATACTTAATGTAAAAGGAATGTAATGTCTTTAATCTGCATTCGGCTGCAGACATTTCTCACTGCTGGCTGCAGAAGGTGCTAAAACCAAACGATGAAATGCAAACCAACACAGTCAGTGGTGATAAAGTGATAAAATATCAGTACTGTGGTGCCGAACAACAGGTGCAGCTTCTTTTGTGTTTATATGTAGGTTATTTACATTATTCAAATCTGAATTCTGGTTTTCAAAGCTTTGGATTGAAGACTCCTGGACAACTGAGAGCTTACGCAAACTAACAACATTTTCATTGGCTACTTAAAGTCACACCGCAGAACATTTTACCCAATAAATACAATAAAATACAAGCATTTATTTTACTTTTACTGCTGAATAATAACTAAAATGGCTCAGCGCTCCACAGACCTGAGACGAGCTGGAGACGTTTGGCTGCCTTTAGAGTTGACTAAAGGCAGTCAAATGAGAGATTTAATTTGAGTAGTTCCTCATCCAAATCCAAATTCATTGATTACCCACTGCAAAGCATTATCTGTGTCGAGCTGGTCATTAAGAGCATGTTTTGTATTGGCAACAGGAGAATCCAAAATGTTACGCGGTGTGCCTTTAACTGACCAGGAGGGCCAATGTGCAGTATGTGTACTGAACATGTATGTTAGCTGTACTGTAGCGTATATTTTATCAAATTCACTTCAAATTTCATCAGTGTCTTTTGATCTAGCTGTAGCCTATGTTAGCCTCTATGTTTGTTAGCATAGCGTGGCTAGCCATAGCTAATTTTTGCTACGAATTTCAACAGAAGCACTTAATGAAATGAGGTCATATGTTTGTACTACACAAAAAATATTGTATATTTTGGTCTGAAGTTCGAATTTGTTAGTCTTTGTTTTCTAAGAAGAATAGTTACTACTGTATTTATGAGAAAACGAGGCAGGTTTTGAAAAGCAATCTATTTTTGGCCCGAATATTTATTATTTTTCCACGCTTGTGTTCAGTTTGCGAATGTTCCCTTCTTGGTGACGTCGACCTGGCTAATGTTTCTTGTGGTTAGACGCCTAGCTTTTCAACTGAAGTAATATATTTTTGAGCAGAGTTAGCTAAAAGTTTAATTGCGAAGGTTGTGATGGAGCAGGTCCTTCTTTCCTGGTTTAAAGTAGTTTTTTGTGGAAATGAGCCAAGAACCTGTACACACTTTGTAAAGTTCAGTAAAGTTTTGGGGGAAAAAACTGTGTGTTTTATTGTGACAAAAAAAAACATTCCTAGCCACATGGACTACTGTAGCTGTAATTGTCCTTGCTAATCCAATAATTTTTGCGTTCTATAGTGAGAAAAGTGAATAAGAAACATTTAAATTATGAATAAATTGGAGGTATCAATGTGAAACCTTTTAGACTGACATGAACATGAAGTAATTAATATCATAGGTTGTGTGCATGATGACTTTAGATACCAACAACATGGCAGTTAGCATTCCATCATAGATCTACATAATATAGATCAACGGGTCCCATTCAGCTCCATTCATAGTGACGATCTCAAGTGGTCTGTGAAAGTAACATGGATGCTCAATCTCCTACGAAGCCTGTTCCTTTTTAAAAGGGCAAAAAGGCAGGAAGCCCCACCCTCATGGGGCAGGCGGACCATAGACCGTTAAAAAAGACCACTCCTCACTCCTCCCCGTTTACCATAATGACCACGTTCGAGGGGGAATCATGGTGGATTTACAGACTCCTCCTCCCCAGCTCTGACGAAGCATGTTCCTAATAAGGGCGGGATCTTCACTGTAGACTCGGCCCTTGCGTGACGTGTAGCTCGCGCAGCTTCAATGCCAACAGTCCGACCTCCGTTAAGTAGGAGATTAAAAAAATAATAATTTCGAAAACCAGCCTGGTTTCTTTTTTGTGAGTAACACAGCGTTATCTCAGGAGGAATATGTAGCCATAGAAAGTGTTAAAAAAAATTGAAACCAGGCATTAAAGTTGTTTTTAACGTGTCTAAAGTCCAATGCTTTTCAATGGGGCCTAGCGATGATATCAATCAATCAATCAAACTTATTTAAAGCGCTTCATACGAAGCATCACAAAGTGCTTACAGATTACAACATAAATCAAGTATCAGCAAACATAATGTCCAAATGAGCGTCAGCAGTGGCGACGAGCGGCGCGGTGTCCCTGTCCTTAGACTCTCCAGCACGGCAGGAAAACTCAAAACCGGTGGAGAACGAGAAACTCGGGAGAACACAGGCGGAAAGATCCACTCCATGGACGGACAGGCTATAGAGACCCAGGCCGATGGATCCCTCAGCAGAAGGGCCAGGATCGAGACCATCCAGTCCCTATGGAGGTATGGAGGTATGGAGGTACTACAGCAATGGCGGAGCAATGGCGGCCTCCAGTGTTGCGGTCATAAAGCAGAGCAGCTAGCGCCATTGAGGCGGACCAGCTACGAACCTCCACAGTACTCCAGAGCCTGTCAATCATAGATTTAGGCTTAATTCCAATATACATAAAACAGTGTGGTTAAAAATATGATACATAGCCCAACGTTGTCACATGGGTCATAGCGATTTTTAGAAAAAATAAAACTCTTTGGAGCCAGGCTTTAAGCAGTACAAACGAGGTCCAAAAGTACATGAGAATCCCGTTTCTAAATTGTCTTTTGGGGTCGCCCTGGCCACCAGGGGGTGGTATTATAGCAATGTCAGCTCCTTGCCATTAGGACCAAAGAGAAGCGCTTTCTTAGCACATCCCATGCATAAACCCTAAAACAGAGCTCAACCGTCCCACCCACTCCTGGTCACGTGTCTGGATCCGATGTAAATTATCCCGTTTATTTTTAGCATTGACGGTTAATTCAAATATTAAGAGTTTAAAAGCACGACGCCTGGTAATCAGCCATGTGCTAACTACTGACCATTGTGCAGGTATTTTATAACAAAGAACACTCAATACTTGACCATATGGCAAAATGATTTTAAATGTTTTTTTATAACTTTTCAGTTTATATTTTCAGTGAAGGTACTTGAGTCATCTTCTGTACTCGTTTTTTCAGTTTATACCATTTCAGACAAATCTTCAATGTAACCTTGTGTGTTTTATGTCCATGATTGCACATGGCTGATTAGCAGACGTCGTGCTGTTAAACTGTTAATATTGAATTTCAACCGATGCTAAATATAAATAGGATATTTTACATCGGATACAGACACGTGACCGGGAGTGGGTGGACTGCTGAGCTTTATAACGATAAACTGTGGTCGTATGGATTCTCCTTAGCGTTTAGCGTATGCTAACTGAAGCTTGTACATGCTAGCAGTTTGGCTGAGTTTTGGAGCTAGCTATATAGAATAATAGCCTGGCTAACGCCAGACTAAAATCACAAGTGATATTTAGTCTGGGAACCAATTCATTTTCTCGTAGGAGAGGTGTGGTTCACATAGCCGTTTATTGGGCGCTACGAATGTCTATCATGCGTCTGCACGTAGCCATACCCAATCGTATCAGATGACGTATGACGTACCCACTGTAAACTTTCAAGCTAAACTATTTAGAACACGGTCTAAAGCTTGATCAAAAGATGGCGTCGCGTCTGCTGCTGTCATGTTGGATCCGTAAATAAACGTTTTTTATTTTTTTATCTGTAAACAAATTACAAGCTTCCGTATGTCGAATAGTGCGTCATCGTCTTACCGTCCCTCCTCGTTCTGTGATTGGTCTCCAAATCCATGCGAAGATTTCGGCCATGGTCCCCAGACTGTTGTGAAGTTCGAAATGATTCGAGCGCACACAGCAGTCTGGCCTTAGCCAGGCTAGGTTTTATCCTGATAAAGCTTTAGATTCAGTACATTTATTTCAAACCTGCACACACCATACAATATTAACATTCATGAACAGCTGCATGGTTTAACCCTTTGTTAATAACACGGGCACAAGCGGGCTGTTTTAAATTTGTTTTAAGTGTGTTTTGTGCATGGTTTTTAAACTGGTTTTAGCATGTTTTACTACAGCTCGTTGCCCTGGCAGCCCCGCCCTTAATTGCCCCAATCACACACACCTGCAGTGATTGTGCAGGGAGTGGTATTGCACAGAAGGGAGAAACAAAACAGACAGTGGAGGCACGGGATGCTGGGAGCCGCAGGCCGCCATGGTCCGCTGGACGGCGGGTGACGACTACCACGACGAGGAGGCACCCATGTGCATATACGTGGGGGGCACACGGGACGACATGCTGGAGGTGACGTCTGGTGAGGCCCAGCACGAGGAAAATGCACGGAGCGAGGATGTGACGAGGATGGACCGGACGGATTGGCATACGTGGACAAGGCCATGGATGTCCCCCGGACAGGAGCGGCGGGGTCGAGCAACGGCGGCGGTTTCCCTGGGCATACGCTCCCCGAGGTGGACTCCTTCAACGCCTACGTGGGTCTCCTGAAGCTGACTGGACCCCCTTCCCGGAGACTAAGCACCTTAGCGCACACCCTTTTAGCCCCATTTTAGTCCTCTTTTAACTTATGTTTTACCCTGCTTTTTATCGTATATGTTGACTTTTAACTTGCTTACATTAAATTGTATTTTATCCTTTTAACCTGGTTTTATGGCTACACCACACCACAACATCCTCCAGTGATAATTTAACCTGTGACATTAATTTCCTCACACTTTACATATGGCCTCCTGCTGCACATCAGTAAGTTAAAGAAGCATGGAGTCCTCACTCAGCCAATCAGAAGAGATCAGCCTACATCACAGATCCCACCTCTGTGGCCTTTGACCAATCAGCAGAGACTGTCCGCGCTCTCAACTTCCTGTTTTCTCTGAAGTCTGAAAAAATTCATGGTACATTTCTACACATAACTTGAAAACTAACCCTGGTAAGTTGATGAAACTCACACATTTTATTGTGCTAAGTGATGATATATGTGTGTTGGTTTTGGAGGACATAGTGAAATAAGTGCAATTACAGCATGAAAAGGCAGGCACAATATTTAATTATACGATCAAATATGGTGCCTATCGACCTGAAAGTACCACTTAAACGGCAATGAACTAAATATGGTAACTTTGTTAAGTCTTTTATTTTATTTATTTTTTTCACTCCTAAAATTTAGAAAATGTTAAAACAGAACTAAACTTGTGTTATGTCTTCTCTCTCCTAAATTGTACGTCTCTATCACAAAATTAAGTTCTGTATATTTGCAGGTAGAAATTTTATTTATTTTTATGCCTTGAACATGTGAGCAGTTTTATAGTTTACCAAATCATAGCATTTCTAAATCTTTTTCTCTCTTTTTTTCTTTAAAGCAATGAGTTAGTGTGATCATTGTACTGCACTCCATGAACCACCCACATGGCCCTTTTTTGAAGAATTCCCCAGACCGTTATCGACACAGTCATTTAAATAGGACATAAATGAATAATACAATATAAGTAGGGCATTCTGATTAAGAGCATTAACAACTCTTTGCGTAACACCCACACATTTAGCAACTTGCAACCCCTAAAAAAATCTAAGCGTTTCCACTCTTATATTGTCAAGAGTAACTTGAAAGCAACAGACACCTCTACGTAAATGAATCGTTTTCCCATGTACTTTTACCTTGAATGTCTGCTACACCTTTCCCACGGTTCCTCTCTTGGCTGCAGAGAATGCAGTTTATTTGCTTTGTTTTTTATGGTACTGCTGCCAATTCTTTATACAATCAGCCACAAACCGGATGTGCTTGACTGCTTTCACATTCTCTCTTGTGAAGGCGCAGTGGGCATTTGAGATGCTATCAGCAGTTTACAGGAAACCCCTTCTCTGGTGCAAACGTGCAACACTGGGTTAAAAAAGAAGGAGCGGTCTGTAAGCATTTCACAGTTTGCATCTCGTCATTTTATGTTTCTATTGCAACCAACTGACTTATGGCACGTGTATAGTATATCACTGGGCGCATTCAAGATTTTAAATATAGTCTTTGTGGTGTAAAGACTCGTCATCTGCGAAACTGACTTTTGCTCTTTTACCATGTTGTGACGCAAACTTTTCTGTTGATCCTTTGAGTCCAACGCGGTATCTACTAAGTTATAAAGCTAATTATGCCAAATATGGACCTGTCTCCATGGTAACGCTGAGGGGAGGGGCGGACCAGTCGACTCTCTCGTTTGGTTCAAATGCTAATGAAGTACAAAAACAAACAGAGCGATGAACATGTGATACCTGTCCTTTCCCCCTGAGTGTGAGTGTGTAGGGCTGTAGGGCTGTCCTGTCGGTAAAGGCATAACGTGCGAAGCCAAAGTGGATTTTGTCTCCCACAGCGGCGGTGTCGAGTCTAAATGAATAGTTAAGCAAACAGCACTGAGTCGGATAGAGCGATGACAGAGAGGCAGAGGCACTTCCTCTCCAGGTCAGGGTTGCCAGTTCATTCAAATATATCCCCCACCATCATACTTGTTTCCTTTACTGTAAAATCGGGAGAAATTACTGACCGGGAGACAGGGTTTAAAATCCTGAGTCTCCCGCGTGAATCGGTAGAGTTGGCAAGTATGTTGATAACACCTGCCAAAAGTAGTGTAATCATACGATTTTAACTCCTGGGAATGGTTAGAAGACTCAAATTGCTCATTTTTATCTGGGATTATCCTTACATGTCCACAATCCAGCAATCCTGTGAGCAGAAGGTGTTGTTTCTGTTTGGCTGGATTGAACAGATTAGTCCTATCCCTTTTTTGTGGATATAAGGTATGAAAGCTAAACACAAACTAGTTAATGACAAAATCCGAGGTCTTTTGATGTTTTTGAAAGACCTTGTGGACAAACGGGACATTTCAAATGGTGTGTCTGCACCTCAACGGCCATATTGTATATATGTTTTTTCCCCCCTACACTTCAACTTGGAGAAATTGAGCAGTTTTTTAACCTATTGGCTGATTGTTTGTTCATAAATGTTTCCAAATTTGTCAACACTACTCAAGACAGTGAAGCCTGAGACCAATAATATGCAGCATGTTTTTATTGCAGTGACACAAACTGAAGATGTTCTTGGCTCCAGTTTTACCAAAACATCACACATCTAATACTCCTGTGTGTTTTTTTTAATCATGTGTGTTTTATAAGTGGATTTTAAGATTTTTCACCTTTATATGTTCTTACATGTCTGATGAGGTCAGATTGTTGGACAAATGCTTTGTTACAAGTTAAACAGCTGTAAGGTCTCTCTACTGTGTGTGTTCTTCTATGTTTGATGAGGCCAGTCCTTTGCAAAGGCTTTATTACAGGTTGAACAGCTGTAAGGTCTCTCTCCTGTGTGTTCTTGTTTGTCTAATGAGGTTAGACTGTTGTGTAAATGCTTACCTCCTCCTGTGTGAACTCGAGTATGTCTATTTAAATCTCATTTTTTAGTTGCCATCTCCAGGGAGACTAGCTGGAGACAGGTCTGTGGAGAGGTGAGCCGCCCACAGCAAAGACACATTTTTTTTTCTATTTTTAGTTCTTTTTCAACCATAAGAATATGATATAATAAATGCTTGTATTTGATTATTTTAATTGGGTGAAAGGCTACGAAAAGAGGGCTACAAAGAAATATCCTCCAAGTGCTGCTTTATGTTTTTAGTCCATACACGATACATCATCACCTCCAAAGTGCCTGCTAAAAGTGTTTCCTTCACACCAGACCCTGTAACATACATTATTAACTTCGTAAAATGACAGTCTTTTGTTTGGCAATGTAGACTGTTTTGTGAGTTATTATTTAATCATACTTTTTTTTTTAACCGTAATTGTGTGAATACTGTTTTGAGGTAATGGCACTTTTACTTGAGTACCATGTTCCCTCCACCTTTGTGGGAGGCCGTTCACATGTTTCTCAGGTGACAGGGATCAGTCTTTTGAGCTCCTGACTTTGGAGATTATCCGTGTAGCCATGAGGCCAGTTAAGCCTTCCTAATGAATGGATTTTTAACAGTGTGAACAGCAGTCAATAATTTAAATACATCTGGGTGCTCTGTTACTCTGTGTTCAAGAGGTGGTGTTCGTATCATCATTTCAGAGGCAGTTGTCAGTGTAACCCAATGGGTGACTTACAGTGCTGGAAAGAAATACAAAATGTTGTTGTTTGGGGATTGAGTAAAAAAAAAAAAGTTATTTTCTTGGAGCTCCGGTTTCCCGTACCACTAAAACATGTACAACAGGTTAAGATGAATGAGAGTATGTTTGTGTGTGCGACAGTGGGACAACAGATGGAGACTAGTCTGTTGCTACTGCCCCAACTAAATACGATTTTTGGGTTAACCACAAAAAGAATTTTAGTTTGAATACTTAGAATTATACAAGACTGAAAAATGTGTGTTTGTTGAAAAATCAGCCAATGAAATTACAATTTCCTGCATAAATCCATGAAAAGTTTATTTAGTGAAATAATAAATTCAGTATTTAGAGACCAATATTGCTCTACACCTGAAAAACAAACCAAAAATGCCTTAATATTGTGGCGTAGCCTTGACTTGGCTTCTTACGCAATGTGGCTACGTCTGTTCCTGTTCGTTTCCTAGTAAAATGATCTGAAACACTTTCACATAATCATATTTTCTAAATATTCGGTGACTTACTGGTAGAGGGTCATTTGTGTCAAATACTTCAGCCGGAGAGACATCTGTGTTTGGAAAGGTCAGAGAGTTTGTCTTGAAGCAAAAGGCTCATGTTAATTTGATGGATTATAAAACTTAACACAGTGTTGCAAACATGAACAAAATCTACATGAAAACAATTGCCTTGTCTAGATATATATTTTTATCTTATTTGGTTATTTATGTGGTTATTCAGATACTGATTGGACTTTAGCCTTTAGCCTCTGGGGTTACACGTTGCCATTTCAACCCCCCCCCCCCCCACACACACACACACACACTACGTCATTGAGGTCTAATTGTTTTTTTCCCCCTTTTGTGCAACGTCCTGCCATTCCGACACACAAGATAATTATTAAAAATACATGGGTCTACTAGAATGACCTATATTTACACTCACATCCACTCACACAAGACAGAGGATTTTGAAAATGAAGTGCGACGATCACAAGAGTACAAGGAGCAGATAACCCTAACTATTGTCGGAATGGGAGTATAAAAAAGGCGTCGCAATCGAGGGTTGTCAGGATAAGGGGTAGACGCCAACTTCAGGTTAGCATATGTAGCATAGCCACATTGAGTCACGAGTCCTTTCCACCATTTTTAAAATACATTTATGAGAAAACATCATTTTAGTCCAGTTTGTGCTAGTTTATTTTTGTAGCTTGGCCCTGTACAAACCTACCACTGGCTATATTTGATTGTTTTTGCTTAGGTTTTAAATGTGACTTTAACAAGCACTTTTGTTAAATAGGCTATGATAACAGTATAAAGGGCAGGTCTGGACATGTACCTGCTGCAATCTGTGGAGTCAAACTGAAACCACAACTGCTGCCTTCGGGCTTGTTCAAAGTATCAACACGCTAGTGCAGGTCAAATGAGGTCAGGGGTTTAGTGATTTCTATGTTATTGTTATTGACAAACTCTCGTGCCATTTCTGTGGAGTAACTCAATAACCCAACAATTGCATAACTCATTGTAAAAATCCCTTTTTATGTGGCATGTGTTCTATTTGCACGGGTCTTTGATGCCGTCAGTTTTATCAGAATTGATTTATTGTTACAAACATTTATTTTATGAAACAGAACGACAGTTGTGGCACTTTTACAGGCGTTTTATTTCACTTTCAAAATTAAAACTATAATCACAGAAAAATCACTCCAGCGTTAGCTCAAAGACGTGCAGAAAGTAGGTCAGCCCGGTGTCCGAAGCGCCAGCAGAATGAGTGACTACATCTGCTAAAAGTTCGCTAAACTCCGGGAATAATGTATTTGTGCAATAAAGACCGACCAAACTCGTGAGACAGTGGACTATTTATGGATAAATATGAGTCAGATACGTTTTATTTCACATGGATTTTACATTAATTAAGCCTTTTTGTCCGAGAGAGGAAGCTATAGGTCATTTAACAGCTCGAGCTAAAGGTAAGCAGATAACGTTGATAACATATTTTCACCGTAACCGTTTATATTCAAGTCGCAGCATGCGATTGAAACAGCTGATTTCATTCAGTCGTGTTGGTTAGTACAAAGACCTGCCACTGTCGGCCGTTCTTCTCCGACTCTCGCAATGCATTGTGGTCTATATTGACCCGTGTAGTGACCACCGCTGCTCACTACTTTTCAGAATGCATTGTGGGAAATTTTGAGTGCACTACTTTTTTCTCCCTGGACATTCGGGCATCCCTACAAAATGGCGTATCCACTATATAGTTCACTTTATAGGGAATAGTGCGGACATTTGGATACAGCCCTACTCTGTCTGGGGTGGGTTAACAACAGGCTGCATCCGAAACCATTAAATGATAGCCTCTAAGTACTAACACTAGCAACTAATCCTTAACCTTTCACGGGGACAACTGTTAGATCTCTATTATGCATATACTGTATATGCAGTTAGTGAACTAGAGCTTCAGCAGCATTTGTCCAATTCCACCGTCCTTACCCAGGGGAAGGGGAAGTGACATCACCAACAGCTGTTCTTCTTCTTCCTTAAAGTTCAGTGCAGGCCAACAAAAGCGCATACCACATGAATCACTCGAGGGTGGGGGCGAGGGGGGGGGGGGGATTGGCGCAGTGGATTATGGGATGGCACATGGCTCCTAATCGCCGGTAAGGGAACACCAGAGCGTCACTAGGCTAAAGTGTCTATGATAGTTAGCATACAGGCCACTTTCCCTAACTCCTTCCTAACCGACAACCCAATTCGGACGCTTCTTAACATGGCGACGCTAATGCACATCCGGTTTGGCGTAAGACCTGTTACCAATTTACTGGTTTCGGATTGGGGCAAGAGATTCGAGCGGGGCTGAGGAGAGCGTATAGTCCTCACGTTACGCTGCACTTTGTACGTGGACATTTCACTGCTCAGGCTCTAAGACAGGTGTGGCTATGGGCAAACCTTTTGATACAAGGGCCACATTGGCTTTTTGATCTCGCCATGGAGGGTGGGCCTGTCGCAGTTTAGGGCGTTTTAAACAAGTATAATACTCAAATAGCCTGAACACATACGACAAAAGCAACAAAAGAGCAGCAGTTACATTGCCTTTCTTTATGTCAGCGAAAATATCAATGTTCATTGATATGAATGATTATGATGCACAAGCATGCATATGAATAAGGATGTAACGATTCACTCAAGCCCCGATTCGATTTCCGATTTTAAGTTCCCGATTTCGATTTTTCCCCGATTTGTTTAAAACCTTTTTTTTTAAGAAAATGAATATGACTCATTCATACCAATGTTTCTTTTGTTTTAACATCTGCATTTTTGTCAAACTGCAACTGTCTCAGTAAGAGAACTTTACATTACAAAAAAAATTACAAGACATGAAAATGAACTATAATCATTTTGACATGTGTGCTTGTAAATGTCCATGTTTTCAGAATAAATAAGATCTGTAGCAAAGCAAACATTTAATTGTCATATCTTTATTTTACCAAACTTTTTTTAATCTTTTATTTTTTGCAGTTTGAACATAATACTACCATTTAGAACTTATTTTACAGTGCAGTTTTCCCCCCCACAACCCTCGAACGCCTCACACAGCCTCTCGGTGCAGCCATAGACATATTATTAATTTAATTAATTTAATTCATTAATTAAATTAAATATTATTATTGCAGCCTTTGTAAACGTAAGGAGGAAACAGACCTGACAGCTCCTGTAGGTATTGGATTATTGGACAAATGGACATTTGATGAGGATTTCAGCAGAATCAGAGCAGGTTGGTCAGATGTTTGTCAGTTTACGATCTTTGGTAAACTTCTGTCATAATGCTAAACTCTGCGTTAGCCGCTAACGCTAATCTCGTAGCGCTAACTTTAGCTGCGTCTGCTGCTTCGAAGCCTACACGTGTCTGTGTTTACATGCTGAGGCGTGTGTTGGGGGTGAGGCGGGGGATGTGTGGAGTAGTGATTTACAAAATAGAGTAGCTGAGGGTGGCTTTAACATCAATTCTTTTATTTTTTTTACATTGATTCACATTTTATGCATATTAAATCAATTTTAAATTGATTATCGATGAATCGTTACATCCCTAATAATGAATAATTTAATGTTATTTTACCCAGGTTGCTAACCCTTCATAAAATTAAGAACTATAGTGGGACAAGGTCAGGGCAAAAACAGGACAACAATAGGGCTTTAGCGGGACTACATCCAAATTGGGCCAAAGAAGTACGCTACTTCAGGAAAACATGAGACTCGAGCGCACCTCCTCCTCGCAGCTGGGTGGACATATAGGGCTGACCAAACACCCTGTGGAGCTGCTGTTCTCCTCTCCAGCCCTGGCTTCATGACGCTTTGGGAAAAAACTCAGTGAATTAAGCGTTCTTATGAGATGGCGCGCTCGTGTTTGCATCCACATTTATTCAGCTTCCACCACACCCGTTAACTCCTGCCGTCACAAAAAAAAAATCTCAACGCTTGTATCTTCACATTTCCCACAAACGCAGATAAGATTGAGTCAAATGAATAATCTAGCGAGGTTTAACAAGCGTAATGACCGGTTGAACACTCGTGCTAGCCCAGTACAGTTTCCCCAAACTCATGCTACCCTCAAGCTTCATCACCCGCTTTACAAACACATCAAAACTGATGTTCCTTACCTTAAAGTTACTGGTCAGGCTCTTTGTAATGATGAAGACAGGGAAACATGCTGTCCATCTGCCACGAACCGCGAAAAGTCCTGCTCCTCCATGTGATAATCCGAGCAAAACTCCGAAGACGCAATGCACGAGTGTCCTTGTGCTTCGGTTTGGTCAAATCTGTCAGTCCGTCAGTCACCAAAATTGGACAGTTGAAGACTGGAAAAACGTTGCCTGGTCTGATGAGTCTCGATTTCTGTTGAGACATTCAGATGGTAGAGTCAGAATTTGGCGTAAACAGAATGAGAACATGGATCCATCATGCCTTGTTACCACTGTGCAGGCTGGTGGTGGTGGTGTAATGGTGTGGGGGATGTTTTCTTGGCACACTTTAGGCCCCTTAGTGCCAATTGGGCATTGTTTAAATGCCACGGACTACCTGAGCATTGTTTCTGACCATGTCCATCCCTTTATGACCACCATGTACCCATCCTCTGATGGCTACTTCCAGCAGGATAATGCACCATGTCACAAAGCTCCAATCATTTCAAATTGGTTTCTTGAACATGACAATGAGTTCACTGTACTACAATGGCCCCCACAGTCACCAGATCTCAACCCAATAGAGCATCTTTGGGATGTGGTGGAACGGGAGCTTCGTGCCCTGGATGTGCATCCCACAAATCTCCATCAACTGCAAGATGCTATCCTATCAATATGGGCCAACATTTCTAAAGAATGCTTTCAGCACCTTGTTGAATCAATGCCACGTAGAATTAAGGCAGTTCTGAGGCGAAAGGGGTCAAACACAGTATTAGTATGGTGTTCCTAATAATCCTTTAGGTGAGTGTATATTTACCATCATTACGGGACCCGGAGACATGAACTCGAGACATTGCACTAGTCCTACCATTCAAGTCTGTCTATGCTTCCACAGAAGAGGGATAAATACCGTCTAAGAGCGTCATACTGATACGCAAGCAGAGCATTCAGTGGCTGATAGTGGGCGCCTGAGCACCACAGTCAAGGCTATGACAGAGATAGTACGACTTTACAGCTTGACCCAGTATGATAAATAGCGATTTAATGTTATCTTCTAACAACTAGCCAATGTATATTTAAATAAATATATTTTGTGATTCATCTGCACATTACATTCATCACTGAAATGTGATCTCAGGTCACTTTATTTTACTTAAATTGCCAAGGTATGAAACCATCAATCACAAAAACGCCCAAAAGAACACCTCACTTTCAGCCTCACCATTCAAACTTCACACACTCACTATTGGGCAAAAAAGAAAAGAAAAGGTGAATCAACACAACTGGACTTACTTTAAAAAAGAGCTGACAGTTTCGCTGTCCATCCAGACAGCTTCCTCAGAGCTGTTGTGCGTGGTGACCTCACCCACCAGATATAGATGTGGTGGGCGTGGATGGTGAATACCCAGTGACGGCAGATGACGTCAATGGCGGGGCCCCAGACACGGCCTGGACCCGGGCTACGTCTGAGAAACTACATGGTTTGTTTGACTCACTATTGGGGTTTTATCAACAACAATCAAGCCAAGTCTGACGTGACACCCTAAAATGAAGCTAAAAGTAACAACAGTGCATGCATTATGGTTGTAGTCCTTTAATCAGACTTTTAACACTAATGTGGAAATCTATCTATCTAACAGGGAAAAGAAATAGGGGTCATACTTCTACTCAATGCTGGTGGATGTAAGCCAGCAGCAAAGCAAAAAAAAGTGTGTCCAAAGCTAGGGATGCGCTGACTACATTTATGGATTAGTTTAAGTTTGTAGAGATCTTGATTTTGTGTAAATAGCAGGTTCATTCCTCGCGGACGGGGTGCAGCTGCAGAGTTCTCCTTTCTCCCTCTCTCCCCGATCCCATTCTCATTTAGTCTTTGCCTTTCTCTATTTTTCTCGAATGTAGCAGAGAGCGGTGCATGTGGAGCTTAATAAACATGCAACCTTCGAAAAAAAAAAAAAACGTCTCGCAGGTGAGACTCGGGTCTCATCGTTCACTTAAAAGTGCCGACCCTTTGTACCGACTGGTTCGCGACCGACCAATCACTAGACTTCCTGGGCCCGATTGGCGATGGATGGTCAAGGCCAGGGTACAAGTCAGCTGCTAGAGCCTCACCCTGCACAGGGGAGGGGGGAGGGCAGAAGCACTTTACACAAGGCAGGTGAAAAAAATAAAATCCCGACCCCCTTGGGCCCTTCAACGTGCTGGGCGTCCATAAATCCGGCCTTGCCCCTACAAAAGACACCAACAACAAAAACTTCACACACTCACAATTGGGTTTTTCAACAATAATCAGGCCAAGTTTGAAGCAAATGCAAGGTTGTCTGGCCAAAGGTCTTCCAAAAATGTGTTGATTTGACATGGAATGACCCTTTACTTAGCTGTTTCTTAAAAAGGAGAGAAAAAGAAACACTTCCTTCTTCTTACAAGTTCTTCTCATATTTGTGAAAAAAAGACGCTCGCTTTGAACTTTCATGACCTGATGGGGTGAGGCTTCTGCAGTTTGATCACATTCTGCCAAAACCAACTGTCATTTCAAGAATGAAGGTGAAAGATTGATAGAGACAGAGAGTCTATGACATCTGCTGCTGATTCCTCCTATCTGCTTTTCACACATATGAATGACGCACTGACCATCTTTCCTTTAATTTAACAATAAGTGAGTATTAGCTACAAATGAATGCCTATATAGGCCTTATGCCTATGCATAAGTTTACCAAATGTTGTCATGCCCGATCATATCAACATCCGCCCTGATCTAATATTAATGTTGCTCCCACAGATGTGTGGCTTAATAAGCCACACATATAGTAAGCAGCAGCAGCTTGTGTTGTGATGTTAACCACTCCCTGTGGCATCTTTATAGAAGGCCTAAAACTCCCTTAGGCCACATGCATCACAAGATAAGGCCAGACTAAATCACATGAGCAGACAACAGAAATCCAATTGTGTACTCGTCATCACATCACTCTTTTGTCTGCAACAAAGGAAAAAGAGTGGCTATGTGTGCCCAAACTTTACATGAGCAACTAAATATTTTTGAGAATATTGCAGCAATTTAAGAATTGTTGATCTGAAAAATAATAAAAAGCTAACTAAACTGGTGGAACGATGGAACAGCTGTTGGCGCTCTCAGTTCAAAGCTCCCGGGCCAGATGAGGCTGTTTACATGTTCTCCTGTGTCTGGGTAGGTCTCCCTGGGTCATCCAGTTTACCCCATCAGACCAAAACATTGCACAGTAGCACATTAGGCTAATCCTCCAACTAGGTACTCTTTACCAAGATCCTGGCTTAGGATCTGGAGGTGAGTCCCCAGGTGCTATATGGTCGCCCACTGCTCCTGCAGGTGACGGGAAGGTCTGGACAGACAAGACAACAGTTTGTAGGCTCTGTGCACAGAATGTTGCACTGCAACATGATGCTAACTTCCTGGGTAACCACTCTTTCCCGTTGTGTTTTATTCCTATGGAGAGTTAGCCGGCTCTTGCCAGGCAGAAAACAAGCAGTTTTCGGATAGTAATTATACTTACAACATACTAGAATCTATACACAGGCTGCAAATACTTGACTAGAGGAGGCTTCAGATTTTATAACTGTGGCTGTTTTAGCATTGAAGCTAAAGGCTAATGTTGATTTGACAAATGTAAAACAAATACAAATAAATAAATACTGTACTGTAGAATTATTACTGTAGAATTTTGTATAAACACACTGATGGTGTTAATTCAAGTTTCCTTCTGTTTTAATCTTATTTTATTTTCAATTTAGGTTAAAATGTGGACAGAAAGGGGTCTTTGCCCTACAGTGGCCAACATGAAGTTATAGAAATGTAGGTTTCAGTGTATTTTTTGGTCCAAACTGCTACAGCAACCTTTCACGCAACAACTGTTCACCATTTTCTTACTGCAAACTCATCTGTTTAGTGGAAGCTAATGTAAATAATCACTCACCGTCAAAGACTATAGGAAATGGAAGGTTGACTCATCTCATCAGTAAATGAATGTAATTGGCAGACGGATTAACCAATCAGAGAAACACTTTGAGCCTGATTTACAAAGCGTTTGCACAAAATAGATAGTGCATGCTAAAGTGGTGCAAAAGACAGGTGCAGTTGAGATTGTTATCACTCATCAACTCTAAGGTACAACACACTAAAAATAGAGTGTGCTAATTTTATTATTTTAATTTGTATTCACAATTGAGCACCTGGCTTCGTAAATCAGATCCATAGTCCGTCCATATCAAAACAAACATGGTGTCTGGTGCAAGTAAAAGTAATGCATAATAGTCACACAAAGGGCTGACAAAAAGAGCTTGGAGAGGTTGTAAGAGAGGAAACAACTTGTGCATCTGAGTGAAGTGTAAGGAAATGACCTTTACCCTGGAAATGGTTAAAACATTATGTTAAATGGTTAAATATATGTTAAATGGTTAAATGTGACCATGGTCACATTTTTCTTATATAAATGGTTAAATATGAGAAGAAAAAAAATCATTTTTCTCATATATCAAAATGATATATGAGAAAATATAATTTTCCCTATAGAACTAGTCTATACAGTACATTATTTGGGCTGGCCCATCGTAACCTGTTAATGTTTAAACCTTTGTTTACAGACCAAAAGTACAGCGATTACTCACCACATTGAACTGGTCTGGCCTCTAAAATGTTTTTTGGACTATGTGGATCATTCAGCAGAGCTTCTCTACTCTCAGACAGACCGCATTCACAAGGTAATGGCTTGTTTTCAGTGTTTTGGGATATGTTAGACCTGTCAGTGCTCCTCAGACTGTGGGACATGTTTGTAGGAATGATACAACATTTTGGAAGATACAATTTTAAACGTATTTACAGTGCATCCGGAAAGTATTCACAGCGCTTCACTTTTTTCACATTTTGTTAAGTTACAGCCTTATTCCAAAATTGATTCAATCCATTTTTTCCCTCAAAATTCTACACATAACACCCTATAATGACAACGTGAAAAAAAGTTTGAGATTTTTCAAATGTATTACAAATAAAAACAAAAACATCACATGTACATAAGTATTCACAGCCTTTGCCATGAAGCTCAAACTTGAGCTCAGGTGCATCCTATTTCCACTGATCACCTTGAGATGGTTCTACAGCTTCATTGGAGTCCACCTGTGGTAAATGAAGTTGATTGGACATGATTTGGAAAGGCACACACCTGTCTATATATGTGTGACATGACGAGTGGTATATAAAATAAATAAAAGCCAGACAACGCCATCCAGTAAAACTGGAAATGAATGTGCTTTAAGGCACACAGGTTCGACCCATAAGGACAGAGGCAGCATGTTCCTTTTGCATAATCAATTTATTTCTATGTTTTACTTTATGTCTTTCTTTGGGATTTCATATTTCTTTACACATATCATCCGTTTTCGTTACGTCCAGTTGGGCTCACAAAATGCCCGGGAGCAGGTAAACAAAAAGGAAACAAAACAAAGGGGAAACAAGACAGCAGCGTGGTTCCACCTAAATGTAAATATAAAAGGTTAGCTGAGGAGCAGTTACAAAATAAAAGCTAACCACCAGGCAAGGCCAATCCTACCGTCGCACGCCCACATCTAGCCCCTCTCGGCTGGTTCGGGGCTTCGATAGCCCCCCAGTTCCGTCCAATGGCCGCTGGCTGCTCTGCTTTGTGACCGCAACACTGGAGGCCGCCATTGCTCCTCCATTGCTGTAGTACCTCCATTTGGCCGCTAGGCCCCCATTGAAAAGCATTGGACTTTAGACACGTTAAAAACAACTTTAATGCCTGGTTTCAATTTTTCAACACTTAATATGGCTACATATTCCTCCTGAGATAACGCTGGGTTAGTCAAAAAAATAGAAACCAGGCTGGTTTTCGAACTAATTTTTTTTAAATCTCCTACTTAACGGAGGTCGGACTGTTGGCATTGGAGCTGCGCGAGCTACACGTCACGCAAGGGCCGAGTCTACAGTGAAGATCCCGCCCTTTTGCCCTTATTAGGAACATGCTTCGTCAGAGCTGGGGAGGAGGAGTCTGTAAATCCACCATGAATTCCCCCTCGAACGTGGTCATTGTGGTAAACGGGGAGGAGTGAGGAGGAGCTGTCTATTCTTTTTAACGGTCTATGGTTCCGTCACAGGAGGGCCCCAGCAGACCCCGAGCCACCATGCACCGAGAGCAAGCAATGGACGCCAGGGAGTGGTGCGCGTTGAGGCTCTCACCCGCGACGCTAAAATTAAACCTGCGTTAGCGGCTAAACCAATATTAAGGAACGAACGAATAAACCATAGCTACCTGGACCCGTGGAACATGCACAACCTCTGGGCACAGCCCAACCAGGCCGGAAGACGCCAGTGAGGAAACGGAGGAAGTGCGTGTGACCCAGGGGGCTTTTATACTAAACACTATTAGAGCGGTGGCACCATCTGCTGACCGTTAATATTTAAAATGCATATAGTTAATAAAGTTATTTAAAATACAGTTAATAAAACTGGTAATGCCACATAAGGTCCCACAGTTGACAGTGCATGTCAGAGCACGAACCAAGCATGAAGTCAAAGGAATTGTCTGTAGACCTCCGAAACAGGATTGTCTCGAGGTACAAGTCTGGGGAAGGGTACAGAAACATTTCTGCTGCTTTGAAGGTCCCAATGAGCATAGTGGCCTCCATCATCCGTAAATGGAAGAAGTTTGGAACCACCAGGACTCTTCCTAGAGCTGGCCGGCCATCTAAACTGAGCGATCGGGGGAGAAGGGCCTTAGTCAGGGAGGTGACTAAGAACCCGATGGTCACTCTATCAGAGCTCCAGCGTTCCTCTGTGGAGAGGAGAACCTTCCAGAAGGACAACCATCTCTGCAGCAATCCACAAATCAGGCCTGTATGGTAGAGTGGCCAGACGGAAGCCGCTCCTTAGTAAAAGGCACATGGCAGCCCGTCTGGAGTTTGCCAAAAGGCACCTGAAAGACTCTCAGACCATGAGTAAGAAAATTCTCTGGTCTGATGAGACAAAGATTGAACTGTTTGGCGTGAATGCCAGGCGTTATGCTGGAGGAAACCAGGCACTGCTCATCACCTGGCCAATACCATCCCTACAGTGAAGCATGGTGGTGGCAGCATCATGCTGTGGGATGTTTTTCAGCGGCAGGAACTGGGAGACTAGTCAGGATAGAGGGAAAGATGAATGCAGCAATGTATAGAGACATCCTGGATGAAAACCTGTTCCAGAGCGCTCTTGACCTCAGACTGGGGCGACGGTTCATCTTTCAGCAGGACAACGACCCTAAGCACACAGCCAAGATAACAAAGAAGTGGCTTCAGGACAACTCTGTGAATGTCCTTGAGTGGCCCAGCCAGAGCCCAGACTTGAATCCGATTGAACATCTCTGGAGAGATCTGAAAATGGCTGTGCACCGACGCTCCCCACCCAACTTGATGCAGCTTGAGAGGTGCTGCAAAGAGGAATGGGCAAAACTGCCCAAAGATGGGTGTGCCAAGCTTGTGGCATCATATTCAAAAAGACTTGAGGCTGTAATTGCTGCTCAACAAAGTATTGAGAAAAGGCTGTGAATACTTATGTACATGTGATTTTTTTGTTTTTTATTTGTAATAAATTGCAAAAATCTCAAAAAACTTTTTTCACGTTGTCATTATGGGGTGTTATGTGTAGAATTTTGAGGGAAAAAATGGATTGAATCAATTTGGAATAAGACTGTAACATAACAAAATGTGAAAAAAGTGAAGCGCTGTGAATACTTTCCGGATGCACTGTATATACTAATAAAGCTGGGCGATTTTGGGGGATTTTTTTTACGATTTGATTTGATTTTCCCCCCATTTAAAACAAAATAACTGCGAACTATAAAAAAATATATTTATTGTATTTATTTAAGTGAACCAACATAAACAAAATTGCAAAGGCAAACCCTTTAACTAACTAAAAAGTCACTATGCAGTGTGCAACAAAGATTGTTAAACATCCAAATTATTTATACTGTATTTGGATTAAGCTAATAAAACAACAAAAATCCTCTTCAGAAATAAAATAAAAATAAATATCTAACAAAAGAAAATCTACAAAAAAAAAAATCTACAAAAAAAAATTTTTTTTAAAATATGAATCGATTTGACCTACCAACTCGATTTTAAATCAAATCGATTTTTCCCCAGCCCTATAATAGTGAAAAACTGTAAACCTTCTTTAATGTATTGTTATTTTCCTGGTTCCTTATGTTGGTTCCGGCTTGCCCCGGCAGCTTTTGAGGGGTGTTCTTCATGTACATCCAGATAGGGCCTCTGGTATAAATCTCTCCCCATGGAAATACAGACTGTAATGCTAAGAGAAGCTTACTTTACTCTGATTCTGAATATTATCCCGATGTCAAACTTTGAATATTCCAGAACACGACACGTTTAAGGGAGCGGTGTTATTTAGCTTGTCTGCGGGTTACAATTGTACCCCATCTTTTAAATGAAGGACCTAAATAAAAAGAAATACCAATTATGGTCATGCTAATTTTCACCAATAAACAGTGAAGCTAATTCATGGGAAATTAGCTTTAAAGCAGTACTAAGTGACTTGTTTACCTTAATAAATCCTTTCCATAGTCCCTCTGGGGTACACGTGTTAATGGGATGATTGTAGGCCATCGGCTAGCTCTCAGAAAGTGCTTAGAAATTGACTTTTGTTCCAGGAAATGCTTTTTATTTTTATCAAGTTCAAATAGTTAAACTTCTTCCACAAAAAGTTCCACACGCAGACTCCCTGCAGTTAATGAGAAATTGGCTCCTAAAGCGGGGAAGTTTGTGAAAAATATACATTTAGCCTCTACTGGCATTTTTGACTCCAATTATTTCAAAAGGTATAAAGTCCACAGACTTCTAATTTTACAATAATAAAGACGATACTAAAAATATCCAATATGTGGAAAAAGAAGGTGGATAGAGTGCTAGTTTTTAAGAAATAACTTTGAAAATATGCCTTCATTGAAATATGCGTCCTATTGAAACAAGCACACTATCTTTTCAGATTAGATTTTATGAACATAAATAAAATTGCTCCAGATAAGTTTCAAACATTCTTTTATTTTTGTGATTTGGGGTTTATAAGCATCAGAAGCAGATCAAGTGTATCTTGACATATGGACGAAAGCTTGACTTCAGTCTTGCCTGTTAGATCTTGTAATTCATTCAATGTAAGACGTTCTAATGCAGTGGTTCCCAACCTTTTCTCTTGAATCCCCTCCTGCGCATGCTGTAGTCAGTCCAATAAAAAAAAAAATCAAAACATGATAATATTTACCGATAACACATTTTCTGAAATTGGATTGTTTTAAGCACCTGTACTCCGTTCGCCATTGTGATTTTTAACCATTTCATTTGTGCAAATTTATGACCTGACCCTCTGACCAGACAAAGCTCTGGGCCCCACCTGCCGTCCCAGGAGCCCCGGTGGGAAGGCCCGCCCCCCAGGTTGGGAACCACTGTTCTAACGCACCCTCTATCCAGGCAAGGAGGCTAAAAAGTTCTTGTAGTTGGAGTCCTGTAAAGACTCTCTGATGTAGAGTGTAACTCAGTCCTTGTTCAAAGTGTTTCAGCGACACAAGTTCACTAGTATTTCTCAGATTACACGGTGATCGGAGGAAAATCAGCTTGAATGCTTGACGTCAGCCGGTCAGACCTGAAATGAAAAAGTACTGTTAAGTTTAATTTACAACTAGTTCATTGTATGCTGGCGGTAAATACGTAATATTCCAATTAGTTTTTTAAATTACTTGTATGTACAGTTTTGGGGCCCATATGAGTAGATTATTAGTTAAAAAATAAAGTCTAGTATCTGGGATGATAATGGATGATTGTGGAACTGTGGCAGAGGGTTAGTTGGGCCTTTCTGAAACCACGTCCTCCTTCCTTTTCCTATGTACTAACACTCGAAATGCGTGTTCCCTTGAAGGAAAGGTCTGTCCTTACACTGGAGCAGCCCCATGAGCAACATGCACCAAACAATTTTGGTTCCATGTTTATGAGTTCATGAGTCAAATTTACAGTCATATAGATATTTGTTAATGAAATTTCATTGGCAAGTTTGAAGAAGTTAGAATATAATTTAAACATGAACATTTTGAATCTGAAACTCTAAGGGAATTTTCCAGTTCAAAGTAATATCAAACTTGACGTGATTCTTGTAACATTAGTGGGCAGGGCTGTCACTGTAAAGGGACGTGTCTGTTCTGTGGGATGAGGAGAGTCCATCTGAAAGCCACAGCTCCAAGTCTCTACTGAAGGACCTTCAGTACTTGGGGCGTACTTTAGGGCCAGAAGAAAAAAGCTTAATAACAGACTCTCACAGTCGTGCCATCATAGCCTATAGGCTTTAATGGGCCTGAGCTGCGTTTGAGACATAAATAAAGTTACACAAACAGTTTTGTAATATCAAGTAATGACTGAGGTAATCAAATATTTGCATTTTGCATTCATGCCCTCTAACAGGGATACATTGAACACCCCTCCGTGTTAGTCAAAGTTGGTACAGTCCAATCATCTGCGGAGAGAGACACGAATGTGCATGAGTAAAGAAGTGGACAGAAAAACAGGCTGGTGGGGCTGAAAAAGAAAGGCATTAGTGACCCATGTGTAAAAAGTGGATAAATAATACGTACATATTTTTCATTTGCATAACTCGGCCCGCGGACTGTGGAGGTATATTAGGCCCAGATGTGGCAGCCCGTGTGAAAAGAGACAGTGTTATCAACTGGGAGAGATCTGAAAACCACTGACTTATAAACTTAACGCCCTATGAGGTGAGCTAAAACTACTCAAGTGGGCCGGTCTAAATTATTAAGTGGGCCGAAATGAGGTCCCAGGACGCCCCTGGGCACTGCGCTCCTCGGGTGATGCAAGACGGCCCCTTCTCCCTCTCCAATGCAGTTCTGAGAGCCATGGGTTGATATTTTGTCATTTGAAATAGTGATTAAAAAAATAAAATTAAAATAAATATAGCCTATTTTACATGATTTGAAGAAAAAAAAACCACAGACAGCTTTGTTCACATGCGAGAAAACTTCACCCAATTTTGCAGTTTTACAGCAAACGTGGCAACTCTGGGCTGACGCTAACTCACCCATTGAAAAGTAATTAGGGTCAATGTTCCATCTGGGACCAGCTTTGGAAGTGGACCATTCTGTTTACACTGGAAGAGCCTATCCGTGGGTCTTCAGAGATTTAAAAAAAAAAATGGAAATGGCTTCCATACGAGGAAAAGGACGTGAGACTGAAACCCATGAGTAATCCCCATACATAATGTCCCTTGCCCCACTGTATACATTTGAAAAGGCTCGAAGCAATGTGCCATATGTGCTGTAGTCTAACCCCGAGGCCATTTTATCCAGTTCTTGACCATTGAGCATTTTTCTCCACACAACGATTGAGTCTGGTTCAAACGATTGGGTTGCAGCACACATGCAGGGTTTCTTTTCAAACAGCAGAAACAGGACAGTAATATGTTCAAGGCATCTCTTGGTGAATATGAATCAATGGCCAAAACCTGTTTTACAAATAGGCTGATATCAAGGATTCTTAGTATTTATCCAGTCAAATGTCTTCATTTGTACAGCTACCTTGAAATATATTCTTTTGAACAGTAACACTTTAAAGGTGCATTACACAACTTTTTATGGGGGAAAAACATGTAAAGAAAATGTGTATGCGTATTTGAACTTTCAGTGACCCAGCGGCTGAATCCTGTCCGACCTATTGCAGCACTACACGCTCCCTCGAGTTGGCAGATCACTCCATGTAGGTTGTTCGCTGTCACTGATCCAAAACTTTGGAATGCACTGCACCTGCACTTTAGATTGACCGAGTTTCTTTAACTTTTAAAGCTGCACTGCCGGAATGTTTACAGTGCTCTTTATATAAAGTCGGATTGGTTAATAACAGCACTTGATGACTCTAAAAGAAGTTCAAAACAAGAACAATCCTAAAAAGAGCTTTAGGATGGTTCTATCACTGTTTTTCTCTTCATCATTTTATACAAAGTCTTTATTAAATAAAAATGTAATGCAATGCTACCATCAACAGTTCTGAAGTACATTTATGATGAAGTAGAGTACTTCTTTACTTTCACTTAAGTAAAAGAAGGTGCAGCTGTATACACACTCTTATCAGAGGAAGTATCAGTTCCTGCCAGCATCAGAGCTGTAAGATTGAGTTCCTTTTACATCAACATGCTAAAAAGAAAAAAGGAAACCCAGAAAAGCACATTTCCTTCTGGTATCTGTCTATCTTGACCGTCCGCTATATTTCTGGTAATACAGGACGTTTTAGAATAATAGAAGTTGAAATTACACATTTGGTTAATTTTCATGTCAATATGAAGCATTTGTCACTTAAAAATGTTCTCACATGTAAAGACTGACTGACAGCACAGCTACTTTAAAACAATATTACTCAAGTACAATTACTTAAGAATGTACTCGAGTAACCGTGTCGCCCCAAATGTAACTGAGTACTACGCACCTCTGACTTTAAATAACATCATTATTCATCCTTGTATTACGCTATCTATTTTGCTAACGGCTGTGATGTCACTTGGTAAATCTAGGCGATTAAAATCTATTGTTCTTGTCAGTAGATTAAGTAGATGGGAAATGCCCGCCTATGACGGCGGGCATTTCCCATTTGGACAGAGAGTGCCATTCAGGATGTGATTAAAGTGAATCATCATGTGCTAGCTACAGTGTAAGAAACAATGGATGTCAATGTGCTACTGACCAAACTGTCCCAAAACCTTCATAAATCAGTGTCTCCCCTTAAGTTATTAATTTAGCCATAGTTACATCTTATTAATTTCTATTGTATTGCATTTAGATGTCTTTTTTGATGTTGTAGCACTGAGTTGCTTTGAGCATGACTGGTAACAAAAACAAATCTGCCTGGAGCCTTGCGTGTGATTAAAGCTCACGAGTTTTAGTCACGTTTAGTCACGTTCCTTCTTTAGCCCAGGTTTAGTCCCTTCTTTAGCCCAGGTTTAGTCCCTTCTTTAGCCCAGGTTTAGTCCCTTCTTTAGCCCAGGTTTAGTCCTTCTTTAGCCCTGGTTTAGTCCCTTCTTAGCCCAGGTTTAGTCCCTTCTTTAGCCCAGGTTTAGTCCCTTCTTTAGCCCAGGTTTAGTCCCTTCTTTAGCCCAGGTTTAGTCCCTTCTTTAGCCCTGGTTTAGTCCCTTCTTTAGCCCTGGTTTAGTCCCTTCTTTAGCCCTGGTTTAGTCCCTTCTTAGCCAGTTTAGTCCCTTTTTTTTTTTCTTTAGCCCAGGTTTAGTCCCTTCTTTAGCCCAGGTTTAGTCCCTTCTTTAGCCCAGGTTTAGTCCCTTCTTAGCCCAGGTTTAGTCCCTTCTTTAGCCCTGGTTTAGTCCCTTCTTTAGCCCTGGTTTAGTCCCTTCTTTAGCCCTGGTTTAGTCCCTTCTTTAGCCCTGGTTTAGTCCCTTCTTTAGCCCTGGTTTAGTCCCTTCTTTAGCCCAGGTTTAGTCCCTCTTTAGCCCCTTTAGCCCAGGTTTAGTCCCTTCTTTAGCCCAGGTTTAGTCCCTTCTTTAGCCCAGGTTTAGTCCCTTCTTTAGCCCAGGTTTAGTCCCTTCTTTAGCCCAGGTTTAGTCCCTTCTTTAGCCCAGGTTTAGTCCCTTCTTTAGCCCAGGTTTAGTCCCTTCTTTAGCCCAGGTTTAGTCCCTTCTTTAGCCCAGGTTTAGTCCCTTCTTTAGCCCAGTTAGTCCCTTCTTTAGCCCAGGTTTAGTCCCTTCTTGCCCAGGTTTAGTCCCTTCTTTGGCCCAGGTTTAGTCCCTTCTTTAGCCCAGTTTAGTCCTTCTTAGCCCAGGTTTAGTCCCTTCTTTAGCCCAGGTTAGTCCCTTCTTAGCCCAGGTTTAGTCCCTTCTTAGCCCTGGTTTAGTCCCTTCTTTAGCCCTGGTTTAGTCCCTTCTTTAGCCCAGGTTTAGTCCCTTCTTTAGCCCAGGTTTAGTCCCTTCTTTAGCCCAGGTTTAGTCCCTTCTTTAGCCCAGGTTTAGTCCCTTCTTTAGCCCAGGTAGTCCCTTCTTTAGCCCGGTTTAGTCCCTTCTTAGCCCTGGTTAGTCCTCTTGCCCAGTTTAGTCCCTTTAGTCCTTCTTTGGCCCTGGTTGAGCTGGTCATGGTGTATTCTTTGGAAAAGCGTTATATCATTTCCTTGTTTTTTATGGCAAAGGGCTGACAATGGGGCGTACTATCCACAGGTTGTTCGATGACATTTGTTTCTTGTTTTTTTTCCCAGTCTTTAAACGTTACTGTGTCACTTAATAAATAGAATTAACTACATTCACTCCACTTACCCAGGCTTTGGACTGACGTAAAGAAATGCCGCGACAATCTTCAGACGATTATATTTTTTTAGCCAGCCTGTATACGTTACAAAATTCTGTCATGTAATCAAATAATCCCCGCCCCATGACCAAGGACAAAGCAGAGCACTTCTGCATCAACGTCTCTTTGATGCAGCCTCGGAAACATAATTACAATTCAATGGGAGTACAGAGAGTGCGCTCAAGACCCCGCCGTATTGAATAAAGTCCATGTTTAGAATCTATTAGGCTACATTAGCGCTTCTTCCTGCCGAAGGCCTGTTGAGTGAGGCGAAACAAAACAACATAGAACAGTGCTCCGTGAGATGTTCAAATCTTGGGAAGTCTTTGTATAACTTAACGCTGCTTTAAACTTCTCCACAGCTTTATCCCTGACCTCTCTGGTGTGCTCCTTGGCCTTCATGATGTTGTTTAGTGACCAATACACTCTGACCATAGCTCTGAGGCCCTCACAGAACAGCTGGCATTATACTGAGAGTAGATTACGCACAGGTGGCCTCTATGTATCAATCATGTATAATTTTACTTTCACTTCACAGTTGTCTGTTACTTGTGTGTGAACTTTCAGTAAAAAAATTAAAATAAAATCTTTATGTTTAGGGTTGTAAACATGACAAAATGTTCAAAACTTCAAGGTGCCTTGAACTTTTGCACTTCTGCAACTTTTGCAACTGTTGGTGCCTTGCGAAAGTATTAGTACTTTCGCAAGGCACTGTACATGAGTCTGGAGGAGAGGCTGCCTGAGTAGGCAGGACTTCTCAGCAACCTAAATAGGGAGTTTGATGTGCGTTTTATGAACTTTAGAAAGAATGCTGGTGATAAGCAACTATTCTCCCGACCCTTCAATGTTACTCCTGACTCTGCCCAGACCACATTCAGATGGCGTCACTGGATCTGAAGGATTTTTATACACAGGTCTCACTACAAAGGTACCCACAGATGAAGAAGGATTCACTGTTTGGTAGCACTTACATATGTGAGCAGGCTTTTAGAGTCATGACCCTGAACAAGTTCAGACTCAGAGGTACTGACTGACTCACACCTTGATGACATACTCATCTTGTCAGTGAGCCAGCTGCAACTGACACATTAATAGGCTAGTAATGTCCAAAGACCAGCTTCATGTCTCTCACTAGTGTAAGCAGTTTGTACTGTTAAAGATGCAAGGATTGTTGTTGTTTACATTTTGCACTATAATGCTGCAATTTTGTGGCTGCATTTGTTGTTTATGTTTTACTAAAACTAGGCTTTTGCCATAGTCAATCTTTGTTTTAATGTAGCATGTTATTTGCACATGTATACCTAAAAAGAACTAAAGTAACCATTATTATTTGCAGTCATAAAGAAATGGCTGTGTTTGGCTCGCAGCCAACAGGCACATTTTCATTTTGGCGCTCCTGAGCCATCTCAGCTCTGAAAACCTAAGGGAGTGGTCGGTTTTATCTTTCCCTTTTTCTTCTTTTTTTCTTGAAGATGATTTTATCTGCCTTTTTGTAATGTTATGTAACGGAGAAGCACTTTGAATTGCCTTGTGTACAAATTCTCTACAAATAAACTTGTCCTCGCTGGATGTTGAGAGTCCTTCTGGAGACCCCTACCCACTGCACGGTTTGGATGGCCAAATAAAGGCCCATTAACAACAACGCCATAATTTCCAGTCGGGAGTGGTCGAGCAGGTTTTCATGGACAGGACATGTGTGTTTGTGGTGAATATGACCATCGGGCGTAGACGGCGGTGTGTGGAGCTCGGTGAAGCTAGTTTTGGGTGATAACGTTTGTCGGCCTAGCATTACTGGCTGGGCAGGAATAAGTGGATTGTGGAAAGAGGTTTTTAAGTAAGTAGTCCAACTTCTTGTTGATGTTGATGTTTTATGGATTGATTTGATCTGCTTTCTTGTAATTTTATGTAAGCGTGAAGCCTTTGAATTACCTTTCGCATGAATTGCGCTCAACAAATAAACTTGCCTTGCCATAAGAGTGCATCCTAAAACATCTGACTTTCAGATCTTTTGAAGAGGTGGGATGAGAAGCCGCTGTGTCAAGGTTGTACAAAATAAAAATGGACTTATCAGTGATGTCAGAGTTATCCTCAAAGAGATCCATGGAGGGTGACGCATGTGCCATTTGCTTAACATTCACCGATTAACATCATGGGAAGGAGTCAGTCTTTTCCCCACCTGTTTCATGGCCCGTTTTGTTTGACAACTAACCCACCGTGTTCCGTTTTCATTAAACCAGCGGACCAAAAAAGCCCCAAGAAAACACTTCACGCTCTAGAAATTTCATATTTTCCCTATAGCATTTTGTGAAGGTGCAGTTAATTATAGAAAGCACTGAGACAAAAAAACAGCACACGTCCTCTGCATGAGGACGTCTGGGTGCATCAAATCAGGGCATAAGCTGCTGTTGTTTAGAGAATAATGAGAAATAATTTACGCTTGTCACTTGCGAACATCCATTTTATTTTTGCATGTATTTGTGCTGGATGTATTTAGTATGTGCAATTAAGAACACTGAACTTCAGTAGTTTCTCTTTGATGATTTGGCTTTTGCGCTCATGCAAACTTTAGTATATAGCACAAATTAATGAAAAAGGAAATGGAGGCTGCTGCAATACTACCCCCTAGTGGCGAAGCACGACTCCAGAAAGAGCGGCATAACATGAAATCCATTAGGGACTTTACGTGTGTGTTTAACACACGCTTTAGTCAATTCATATTTTATATCAATTCAGTTCAGTATACTTCTAAAATGCATTTAGTGCAATACGTACAATAATCATTTTATTGTACGTATTATTTACGTACATTTACGTATATTGCTCTGTTTCATGGAGCTTCTCCCACATGGACAGAGCACAGACCTGTTCCATTGGCTGTGAATTTAAATATGTGGCTCTTTCTTTTGGCCCCTCTTTTCATTTTATTAGTTTTTATCAGTCGACTTAAATATCTGGTGATTATTGTCATGGGTTAAGTCATCATGAACTCATTTTAATATCACAAATTGATTTTCTCACCTCTCTGACTGTTACTAATTTAAATAGGCAGGAGTAACGAATAGCGGTGTATTTTACAGGCACAGTACCTAAATCTTCCTGTTTTCAAATCGTAAAAGTCGGAGGCAGAGTAAAATCTCTACCCAAACATGTTTCTAGCTCTTACAGACCCTCCCCATTGTTCACGTGAGCTACTTGTCTCAGTCGGAGCTCAGACTGAGACAGTGTTGAGAAGTGAAATAAAACTGACATACAACAGCATGCACGATCTGTTTTTCTTTCACAAATGCTGCATTTACAAAGTAGATCTATGGTGACTAAATATACTACAAGAAAACAAATTGATTTCAACTCCTGTAATTATTATGTCAACGATTAGAATCTACAAAATCACAATCACCCACGGTGTCATTTTATCCAAACGTCTTCGGAGCACTTTATTTGGGCAGCTGCTGGCTCTCTACGGGCCCATCTCATGTAATCCCGACCCAGATGGTAGCGTGGGTACGCGGCTAGTGTTTCTAACCTTATTCAATAGATCGGTGTGTTACTCAATCACTCTTCACACGCTTTATATTGTACGTGCCGATTCGACTCCTTCGACAATGCCTGCAGTGCGTTAACAAGGGCGAGCAGGTGCTATATGTCTCGCCTGACAGGTAAAACTGAGTTAGTCGGTAACATGAGAGCTCAAAGGGGATGAGACCGTTTGGATTCGGAGTGGTGGGTATAATAGATCCACCTCAAGCCCATACTGGTTTGAGGTGGATGCGTTTCACCAAATCCTTAAAGTGGACAGCAAAAATTAATTATTTTGAGCTTTCAATGATATTATCTTGCCCCCTCTTCAAACACATACCATGCCATTTTGAAATAACTCCAGTTAACTGAGAGTTTTCCTCTTGGGCAGTATAAAACGCTGTTTTTGACCCGGTTTAGTGGTTCACTCGTTTAGACCTGGTTTGATTAAAATGATTGAAAAAAAAATCCTGCACATAAAACTTTTTACTTATAAAGTACATTTTACAGTGCATACTTTTATAATTTTACATGTGTAAAAATGTTATCAGATACTTTTACTTACTTACTTTTGGTCCTGTATCTGTACTTTTACTTAGGTAAGAATATTGTGTACTTCTTTCACCACTGAAAACATGAACACCAATGCAAAAGTATAGGCATTGGTTTTAAAAGCCCCAATAATGCAAAATGTATCCAAAGCTTTCATATTTTATCGCTTTACTGATGTTGGTTTTATCAAGTATGTTTTCGGAAATTTTGGGAATTTCAGTGTTTAAACCGTTTTCTCCGCGAGTTTAATATTGTTTAAAAAGGGTGGATTATGCTTTTTGCAGCTATTAATCACAAACACATCTTGATCATTATCTTACATTTTGTTGGTTACAAAATGTGATGTTGGTGTAAAGCAACATATTCAAAGTCTCCCTTGGCTATTTTTCCTGGTCAGTCTGGTATAGGGCCTTTAAGTTACTCTCAATAGCGATCCTTCTTTTATTCTCTCTCCAAAATTGCTTTGACGAGCCTTTACACTGCTAACACCGACTATAACATTTTTTGTTATAGTCTTTTACTTGATTATTATTTACTGTTTACACTTTTTGTCCCCACAAAGTCCTTGGTAGTCATTGTATATAAAATACAATAAAATATTTACTATTTAATTGTTATTGTTTATTTCACATTTCCTGCCTATTTGCACAACCTGAATGTAACAAGTAAATTTCTCCATTGTGAGATCAATAAAGGCTATCTTATCTTATCTTATCTTATCTTAACTGGGTGCAAACCGTTCCCCACACATTGATTTAGCAAATTTACTTTTCAAGAACATTTTACTTTTCGCAGTGTGGCAGTGCTTTTACATAAAATGTTAGTTTTGTGTGTTAGGCTTTTATTTGTGTGGAATTATTAAACTTAGTTGTAAAAAGTACCATCTCTGGTGAGGCGTGCTAACTGAACAAGAAGCCTGAGGAGTGAAGGCCACCAAAAATTTGCCTGAGGGCTGTATTTGGCCCGCGGGCCGCACTTTGGGCACCCCTACTTTGGTGCATTAGCGACTCTTTGCAAACATCAAATCAAACGCAATGTATAAAGTTTATGTATTATGGAATACATGGCATAAGAATAAAAACATCTGATTTGACTTGTTTCTTCCTGTGATTAATCATTTTAAGTGGATGTAACCCAGTGGTTCCCAACCTGGTGGGCGGGCCCCCCCTGGGATTGCAGGGGGGGCCCAGAGCTTTGCCTGGTCAGAGGGTCAGGTCATAAATGATAGTATTTGAGCAAAATATATTGTTTAAATTGTAAGGATTGTATCGCAATCTGAACAGGCTCCTGTCGCAGGCTTTGCTCACACGCTACAGAACAAGAAGATCATGTCAGTGAGATTGGCTGATAGACAACGGTCGACACCATAATCATTCTGAACATACCGTGAAGTACAGATAATATACTGACACATAGACACAAACAACTGACTCACTGGTAGGCAGTCACCCTCTCTGCGTAGAGGAGTGCAAGACTAGGATAAAAGACAACTGTCGACGGGGGTCTGGACTTCATCTCTTCTCTTTTTCTGAAGTCACCAGCTGGTTATACTGCTTTGTAACTAGGAACAATGGCAATAAAGGCCTTTTCTTGAGACGACTTCTATCTCCAGTGTATGCTTTGGCCATATCCAAATAACTGTTCTCGCGTGATACAAAAGAACCGAGTCCTTACAAAATCATCAAATATGACTGAGTAAGGACTACAGGTGCATTAAACACTCCAATTTCACTTTATTTGTTTGACTTAAACACTTATTAGCAATTATTTTCATGTTTTGATACATTTGTGGGGCCACTGTTTTGGACAGGGTGGCATGGCCCATCTACAGCACGCGCAGGGGGCTTCAAGGAAAAAAGGTTGTGAACCACTGATGTACCCTATATCAAGCGCACCGCAGTAGAAATGGAGACGCTGCCAAGACAATTTGTGACACCGATCCCTTGTTGTGCTCTGTGTGAACAGTGAATGTAGAAACACTACGAAGAAGATATATACAGTACGTTTCTGTTAAGAAAACTGGATGTATGCCAAATCTCCCCAGCAACAATATGCTGTAATTAGAATAAGTTGACCTGTGACCTTGCGTTCTGCACAGTAGTAGTAAGATCTGATTGTCACAGTAACGATCAAAATATAGAGATGGAGTAAGAGGTGATATGTGCGGCGAAAGCTGCTGAAGCGCTGGCATGCGCTGGAACATGAAACCACAGACGGTTCAGAATAGTGTCTCCTGCTGAGCACAACGCCAGCCGCACTGGGGCGTGACAATGAATGACGCATTATGTCTGCGATGATGTGTAGAAATTGTGAACTTCGCTCAATGTCGAGAGATCTCGCCCCGAGGAGCCTGCTGCCTTGAGATCATTTTCCTTCGAGCAGTTGCTTGCGGACACTGAGCTTGGGCTTGTGTGAACGCTCTAATTGTTTGATACTCTTTCCTATCTTTCTGATCAAAGCGTCATAGTGATCAGACTGCCTCTTGTTTATGCAATCCCCGGTCTGAGCGTGGGATAATGATTCATTGTTCAGAAGTCTATGCGCCTGCCACTCGTAAGAGAGACAAGGCTAACTCTGCTCAGTCATTGAATATCCACATCTCATTGCTTGGTGATAAGTTGGTAAACATCCAAGGGTTCCTTTCTGTCTGCAAGATCTATCAAAAAAAATAAAAAAAATCGCAAAAAGGCACAACTTGAGGTAAGACTCTTTTCTTTTCCATCTAAATTGGGGAATCTTAAGCGGGTGCTGATTCATGAGTAAGCCCAGGTGAATGGTAATAAGGTGTACTGGATATTTTTTATCGGTAACAAAGAAACGCATAGGTTAGGGAAAGTACATTTTGGAGAGGTCCGAGTCTTATCCGAGCCGGACCCTTTTCACTCAGATAAGACACATTACACACATGATTACATTGTCACTTGTTTACTTTTTATTGCAGTCGATCTTTTGAAAGCTATCAGCTATCAGATACTATGCCTCCTTCATTGGAGAAAAAAGTATATCTCACAGTACACAACTTTACAGAATCATTTTACAAACTGTCTGCAACCGTGGCAAGTTTATAGACAGAATACGAATTATGTCACACAACAAGCACGGCAATGGAAACATTACCTGACTTAGTTAGCACTCTTAAAAACACTGACATTTTGTAATGAAAACGATCTGTACGCATACCCCTATAGTCCAACAATTATACTTTAACTGAAATTTCAAAGTGATGATGGAGTTTGGGAGATGGAGATGAAGATGGATGATGATGGAGTTTGGGAGCAATAGAGCAGTGTTGACATTATTGTGCATTGCTGTGGCGTGTAAAAACAGTTAAACTCATGGTGGTGCATTTATGGACATATGGCTGTGGTGCAGGTTGTTTCTCGTCCAAACATTGAGATGGGCTGAACTGAGAGACGCTAATTGATAAAGTATTGGGAAAAAGCACTTACAATATAACCACAGAATTATTAATTGCAAAGTAAGGCCCCATCGATATCTGGATGCTTGACACCTAAAAGGCACTTTTTGGTTAAACACTAATTTAACTACTAAAAACATGTACAATACGGCAGTATAAATGAGAGTGTGTTTGAGAATGTGAGTGGGGGACAATTATGCAAATTAGCCCATGGCTACAATCCGGTGTGGCCTGTTTACATGCATGTGTGTTCATTAAAGCAGTACAGTAAGTAACTTGTTTACCTTAATAAATCCTTTCCGTAGTCCCTCTGGGGGTAATACAAGTGTTAATGGGATGATTGGGGGGGCTTTCATCTCCCCCTGGTGTCTCTGGCCAGAAAACCACAATTGCAACTTGACTGCCACTGGGTCGGAGTCACCAATATGGAATCATGAAGAAGAAGCTAACGGGCTAACGGGCAAAGCTAACTGCGAGCTCGCGCCACTTAAACAGTATTTACAGCTAAGTAATATCCCTCTCTCCCTTTGTCTATTTCTGTCAACGTAGTATACTCTCACGGACAATTAAAGTAAAAAAACACAACATGCTACGACACCTGCAGTGGCGCTTATGGCCTCTAGGGGCATGAGTTACTTAGTACTGCTTTAAAGAGTACCTAAACGGGCGTGCCAAAGCCTTTCCCCACCCACAAACAAAAGTCAAAAATTGCTGTGAAAGAGGCGGTCTCTGAAGTTTGGGGGTGACATGCGGGGGGTGAGTGTGTGGGCCTTTGCATTGGCACAATCACAGCAGACTGATTACGTGGGAGGGACTTGGTTATAAACCACATGTACAGGGTCAGGACAATGGGCAGCACCTGATGACGATGTGTGGAGCTGGTGCGGCTTATGACGTTCTGTGGAGGCCGTGGACACTCTCCAGCCAATCAGGAAATTCTAATTTAGTAGCAGAGTTAACCCTGAAGGGGGCGCAACCCATTGTTTTCAGGCCAAAGTTAGGATTTTACACATGTTTGCGCTATAATGTCAGAATAATGTCAGGGACCAGTAGACAACACTATGAGACACCCATTGAGACAGTTTATCATTAAAAAAAACTTGATTTGGTGTTTAGTTAATCTTTAAGATGCACTGTCCAAAACTAATAATTATGACCAAGGTGTGACCTATCATTAGCAGATTGCTTAAGAGAAACAAGCATGTGTATGCTACAGTTTTACTGAACAATATTCAAATTGTGCTAAATTGGGCGACTGTGGCTCAGATTGTAGAGCGGGTCATCGTTGTTATTATTATTATTATTATAGTAAAGGTTTCAATAGAGGTCGACCGATGTGGGTTTTTCTAAGGCTGATGCCAACATACACCGCTGATATTTTGGCCACAGTTTGAAAAATGTTTTGTCTATCCTGTGTATGACGCTTCTAAATGTGCCAGTGTTGAACTGTGACAGCAGGGGGCGCTGTATGAGCGGCATAGGGCTGATTTATTCAGGACATTCATGTTTTGTAGGTACTTCAGAGGGAGCTCGCTTGAAAGACAAAAATCAGCCGTTTCCAAAACAAAAAAACGGTAGGCTTAGTGTGTCTACAGTTGGCTATTTTCGAACCATATTATGGTTCGAAAATTATGTGGAAAAGTCTACAACATAAAAAATATAAAATAGGTGTAGGCTACAAACTCGGGCAACTTTTTCCTATACGCAGATTACGCAAGGTGCGTAGGGCCCCCACTGCTGCAAGGGCCCCGCATCTCAGTCAAATCACGGTGTTTCACTGATTAATGAGCGTTGTTACGGTGACAGGCTGTTTGACAGGCAGCGCTCACTCACTCTCCGCCTACTTTGCCACATACAACACCGAAATGGAGCAGTCTGCTGAAGAGGATGAGCAGGAGAGACCTACCGCCTTCCCCCTGTCACTCCCAAGTTCCCAACGCGTGAGTGCCTCTCCGCTCGCGCCTCCACTCGGGCCGTCTCCTGGTGTTCGCCTCATGCTCGCATCCCGTGCGGCTTTCCCGTCCCCTGGCCCGGGCGCTGCTCGCCTAATGTTTACTCTGCTCGGACCGGGCAACTATCTTGTTGTTTCGAGTACTGTAGAGTATCAGGCCAGTAGTTTGGTGAATAGATTGGTTTCTCAAGACAGCACGCAAAGTGTTCCCTCATTCGACATGAAGAGTTCACTGGCACTTGTCCATCAGGTTTTTTTGTTCATTAAATTCTCAATGCATGCAACTGTAAGTTTCTGGAAACTGCACTTTTTATAATTCACCCACAGATGTGCGGTGTACAGAGGTGAGCAGTAGGCTTGAAACAGAGTTTCACCTGTACAGAGCAGGAGGAGAATTTCTGAGACAGAATGTTGCTTGTGCATAAAACATCCGGCACTGACGGTAAATACCTCATCTGTTAAATGATCAGTTATGATGTGGCCGAGGTACTTGACAACATCACACACATTCAAGATGTTCCCGAGAGCTTAAAGTGATCTGTCCTCCTTTGTCCGACATATAATGACACTTTTAATTTGTATTTCACATCCTGCAGTGAATAGAGGAGAGAAAAAGCCAAAAAGCATAAAACAAATTACTGTCTATCTGATTCTCAGAGGTAAGATAAAAATATAACCACCAGGTGCAGCTTTCAGTTAGTTTTAAAGTCAGTGGTTCCCAAACTGGGTCAGTGACCTTTTAGCATTTTAAAAAGTGGGGGAAAATAGACTAGTGGTGTCTTAAACTCCAGCCTGACAGTGGCTTAGTGGTTAGTGGTTGTCACACAGTGCGGCAGGGCCCAAATTGAGGTTATGTTCTACTTCTGCCCTGCACAACTGCACAGTGTAACTGTTTTTGACCATAAATGAGTTCACTCTTCATCGAATAGCCATGGGATGCGAACTGTAGGGCCCCCCGAGTGGATTTTTGCTTAGGGCCCCAAAAGGGCCAGCACCGGCTCTGCGGGCAAGACACTTCACCCAGAGCTGGTTTTTCCTATACGCAAACTACGCAAGGTGTGTAGGGCCCCCGCAGCCGTAAGGGCCCCGTATCTCAGTCAAACTACGGTGTTTCACTGATTAATCAGCGCGTTGTTACAGGACAGCGCTCACTCACTCTCCGCCTACTTTGCCACATATAACACCAAAACGCAGCAGTCTGCTGAAGTGGATGAGCAGGAGAGACCTACCGCCTTCTCCCCGTCACTCCCAAGGCGCGATGCTTCTCCCCTTCGCGTCCCCGCTTGTCTGTCTGTCTCCCGGTGCTCGCTTCGCCTCCTGTGCGCCTGCATGTCTCTCGTGTCCCGGGCGCTGCTCTCATGTTTTTCTCTGCTCAGACTCGGGCTGCATCGCCACACACTCATTTAAACTCTCTTCTTATTGTCTCTAGCGGAGTATCAGGACAGTAGTTGGGCGAATAGACTAGAGTAAAGTCGTTCTACGTGGCCTGGTCAAAGAGGAGTTGAATCCACACGGTTCTCATGAGCACAGTTACTACAGTAACTCTGGTTCTCTGAATGTGCACAGTCTAAAACGAATTGGGCTACTCACAGGCTAATTCTCAGTGGTAAAACAGAAATAACCGTCAGGGGCAGGTTTCAGTTAGTTTTAAATCAGCGGTTCCCAAACTGTAGGTCAGGGACCAAAGATGAGAGAATGTGACCATTTTCCATTACCATTTTAAAAAGTGAGGGAAATAGACTAGTAGCAGTCCTAAATCCCAGTCTCTTAGTGGTTTGTGTTCTCACACAGAGGGGCAAGGCCTGAATTGAGGTCATTATGTTCCACTTCTGCCCTGCACTACTGCACAGTGGAACTGTTTTCGACCGTAAACAGGTTCGCTCTTCGTCGAAGAGCCATGGGATGCGTAGGTACTGTAGGGCCCCCGTGTGGATTTTTGCTTAGGGCCCCAGAATGGCCAGCACCGGCTCTGACTTCACCCACCTTACCAGTGCCAGTGCGTTCACGATGTATGAATGAGTGTGAATGAGTGAGTGGTTCCTTCATATAAAACGCGTTGAGTGCCTAATGTAAAAGCGCAATATAAATTAAAATTAAATTGATACAATTTATATATATTTAAAAAAAAAAGATCATAAGAGACGGCTTCCCCGCGAGCAGCAATATCACTTGATAACAGCCTACTGTGTGATCGGGCGCTGCAGCCATTTGGGTTTCATGCCTCTGCGCGCATGAAAATATGCAAAAACCCACTCATGCGAATAGCTGGCGCACAGAATGGGCCACCACGTGAAAAAAAAACCTGATGAAAAGGTGCATTCATTAGGCGCGACAGGGACAGGAATAGGAGGAGGGGGCATCGAGATTGACAGACGGCGCTCATGTGACCGCTAGGCGCCGCCGCGTTATCCATGTCGCTGTAGTCAGTCAGCGGAGGAGCCCAATGGCTGGAGGTGAAGTTGATGAGTGTAGTAGTGTCGGGGTATGATTTTTTTCCTCCCCCTTTTCCCCACTCTTGATGCCAAGTAGACCTATCGAGATTCGGGCTCTTGGCTGGAGGAACAGCGAGTGCGTAACCGTTCGCCACATATTTCATCATTATGGCTTGGAGTAGAGGGGCGCACGGACGTCTCTATCGACAAAACCATGATTTAAACTGGGGGAATTTACTTTCTTTTTCGCCCGTGGACTCCCAAGGAAACGCGAAGGTAATGTCTATAAATAGCTATGGCAAAGCGCAAATGTGGCGGCGCCGTCTGCAGAGCGGCGACTTGGCTTTGGTGGTCGCGTTCTTTTTTTTTTTTTGCCCCAAACCAGTGGTCCATTGCTGCTGCTGCTCCTGAACATCAGACACATTAGCTTCCTCTGTTTTGTTTGCACGCTGGCACTTTCCACTCATTAACTCTACGCTTGCGGGGCATTGGCGAATATGCTGAGAGAAAAAAACGTGTAAAACGGTGTCTGACACACGTATGTCTCAACCACAACCGCTGTAGTTATAATTAATAACATATAGGCCCGCCTCAAGGATCAAGGCAATTTTCCCACCGTGCCGTGCCAACGTAGCGTCGTTAGCATAGCGGCAGTCGGGGCTAACGAAAGCTAGCGGTGAATGTTAGCCGCTTGGTTTCTCCCGTTTTATTTATCTTTTATTTATGTTAAAGCGCTTTAAAACTGGCGGCTACTTATGGCAAACCAGTCCGCTTGTTTATCTGACATGTCGGACGAATAAACGTGTATCATACCTGTCGTTTCGTATTGTATTTGTGGTTTGTTTGATGAACTAGAGTTGCCTTGTTGGAATAAGACCGCACAACCCCGTTATATTTGTTATGCAAACAGTTATGGACATGAGGCGTAAGATTTGCGTATAGATAATGGATGGATATATTGCCTACTAGATAATGCAAACTATTTGTAATAAAAACAATTATCATACAGTTCTGGCTGAGACTGTCAAGGAAGTGTAGACTAACGTCATAAAAAGGCTACTTATGTGAACTAGGGAAAATACAAAAATGTTTAGTTTTTTTTTTGCACCAGGCAAGGCTTGTTGAAACTTAATTGCTACCCTACAGTACTTAATGATACTGTATACTGGCATACTCTTACAGTAAGCAGTGCATGACTGCAACAGAAGAGTAATTACTGTTTTTTTCACAGCCTGGCTGCCTGTGAAACTTGGAAATGTGATTTGAATGTTTTTTGTATTTCTTTTAGTCTCTTGATTCTTGTTTGTTTGTTTGTGGTATTAGTCGGGTTGGCAGTTGTGTATAGCTGAAGAATTTGAAGATTTAAGTGATTTCTGGCACATTCCATGATAATAAGTCAATCAATTCTGGAGTTATCATTCACCTCAAAGCATAGTTGTGTTAGAATATGTATTTTTCCAATTGTGACTCAGCAGCTAACAGAGTTAGCTCTTTTCGCTTCTATTTATTTGATATTTATTTTATTTTATGTGTTCATGTATGGACAATGTTTGCCAGTACCTCATAAAGTACCTCATAACATGGCGAATGTCCAAGGTAGCGTAGCAGCGTTAAATTGATAACATTCCATCCTGAACTCCAAATATGCTAGCTGAGGTCAGAGGTAGTATGATATATGAATTGTGACAGTACAGTGTTCCTACTGTTGAAAAAAGAAAGCAAAATACCTCTTGTAATATTTCAGAAAGGCTACAATATGGTACAAAAGGTTGTATTAAATGACTGACCTATTTAGTTCCCAAATTGCTCCACGCTCATGTAACAACACAATGCGTGTTTATTGGCAGAAGCTTCTCTTTTGAAGTGACCACAAAAGCGCACAGGTTAGGAACTTAATACTGGTGCTTATTTGCCTACAAGAGAATCAAGAATAAATGGGTATCAACTGTACGTCAGCATTTTATATTTACTACTATGTGATGATATTTTTTCCCTGGAATTTTAAATCTGTGGGATTTGGTAATTAGCTATGTCGAATCTGTGCCTTGAGCTGTTATCAATAGCCTTAATAATAGCATTGATCACTTATAATACATGTTTATTAGTGAGAGAATATATAATTATAGAACTGGGACTTTCTCATGACCCTTATGTACAGTATGCTTGCATGGTGACACTATTGGAATGTTTACTTTTTGCATTGTGACTGGCCTGCTGTATTTTCTTCCTCATCAGAAGTCAAAGGGCCGAACTTCTAAATTGTTATCAAAGTAATGGCCCATTTTTTCAAAAGCCCACTGTACATCATATATGGCCAAACAGGAATGACAATATTTTCATAATTTAAATACATGTTTTTTTTTTTAACTTAAAGCTGCCCTAAGCAATGTCTTTTTGAATTTTTCGTCAGTAGGTGGAGTGAACCCTGCTCTGCTCCCCTCGCTCCTCACTCCCCTCCACCATAGACCACACGCTGCTCTGATTGCATTCAAGATGCAATACAGAAATCTCATTAATCTTGTGTGAATCGGCATGAATAAGATAAAAGTAAACATTTTGAGACTTATATTTATTTGCTAAACTGCAATTTTAATGAGAGTCTCTGTTTTTTTTGCATTTAGAACATAATTCTTCTGTTTTAGAACTAAGTTTACAGTGCAGACATTTTTTCCCTGCAACCCTTGAACGCCTCACACTGCTGCTTTAATCATGAGGAGAATAAAGACCTGACGGCTTATTAACGGCTGATTGGCTTATTAAACAAACGGATATTTCATGAGGATTTCAGCTGCATCAGAGCAGGTCGGTCAGATGTTTATCAGTTCACAATCTTTTTGTAAACTTCTGCCATAATGCTAAACTGTTTGCCGCTAACTGTTGCTGCGTCTTCTGCTTCAAACATTTGCGATGTCTACATGTGTGTGTGTTTGTTTACATGGTATTGAGACCATGTGGAGGTGAGGGGTGTGTTGGGAGTGTGCTGTGAGGTGAGGGAGGTGCGGTGCCGGTCTCCTTCTGTGGCACTAAAGGCGTTGTTCCACATAGCGCGCACCGGCCGCGCACGCCACGATCTACGTGCACGTATCGACACTAGCCCGCAGACCTTTCTGTTTCCACCACACACACACATGCATTTGTTGTGGGCGGAGCCGCACGCTGTACAGATCGTCATTAAAAGTTTTGTAAGCCGCGATGAGAACAAATGTGGACAAATGCTGTCATCTGGTGGGAGTTATGGAATCATTCGGAGGTGCCAAGGTGTATTAAAACAGAAAATAAACTGCTAAACTACGAACTATGAAGGTAAGCTACATGCAAATGTTATGTTAACACCAGCTAAAGCTGCGCTAACAGCGGCTAAATGCTATTAACGGCAAAATCCCTTTTTAGCACAGCGGTGTGATCTTGTGAAATATTAAATCCGTATGACCTGCGTGTCAATAGTGAGGGCTGTCCACTCTCTCGTTGCCAATCAGAGGCCAGCAGTCTGTTCACGTCACATCAGACACGGGGTAGCCCGCTTTGGCCACAGCCAGAGGTCGGTCCCAAAACCTGTACCTGGTCAGACCGGTTTGGCACTGGCCTTTGTTATGGAAAAGCTCGACAAAGCGGGTGAAAGAGCCATTCGGCTGACACGCGCCTGCATGTGGAAAAGAGCCTAAAGTCCGCTGCTTTTTCCGAGTGTGTAGCGCATCTAGCGATGCAATGTGGGAATGCAACAATACCGGACCGGCAAAACGGGGTAGCTTAGAGTAGCTTTAAGTGTTGGTGTCAGGGTTGTTGGTGTGTTTTGTTTTCAGTGTATCTCAGCTGCTTTGTGTGTTGAAGATATGTATTGTGGATATTGCACTTTAAATTTAGTGGAGTATATTTTAGAGAAATTTGATTACGGTATTTTGATCTGTTGATTCGTAATATTGCGGATACGTAGTTAAAAGTTGTGTTGGAAAAATCTGATCATGGTGATTTGGTATGTCACATGATTATGGTCACATGAGCACCTCATTTTTAAACGGAGTATTGAAAATGATTTGATCTAAGTAAATGAATAAATAAAAGCAAAGTACTGAAATTTTAATTACAACAATTTATCCATATTTTTTAGTAATTTCTCCAGTCAGCTTCTTCCTTTCAAACTGAATTAATTAAAAGTATATGAACTACGTTCACACTCAGTGGTTTGTGTAACAGAACGGAGGATAATTTGATATTAGAGATAACGGGCACAGGATGAGGAGGGTGCCATGTGGAGCAGGCGGAGTCAGTCTGCCATGTAGCTAAAGTTTACCTGAGGGACACTCCTGGAGTCAAGAGAGGACAGCTGGCCTAATCTGAGAATCACTGGAATACAGACGAATAAAGAGCAGCTCTGCAAAGGGCTAAAGTTTACTAAGATAAGTTGTTTGTGGCTTGCCAGTAACTCCGGTAAGTCCAAACCTCCGCCTAACACGTTCGCATTTTGCAGTACTGTATTGACTCAAAAATGGATTGGTATTAATCACAGCTACCACTGGAACGTAGCGCTGATGAACAATACACTAAACAAATGCGCTAGGAACTTAGGCTAATCAATATATGGACTAAAACATAGCTGCCATAAATCTCCAGTAAAAATTCCTCTGCTTCTCCAAACTGAATTCTGCCACTAGATTTCGTGAGAAATGCCTCCTGCAGTGGCCTGGGTGGCAGTTGTCGTGAGGCTGCATAGCTGTCAAGTGTCCCGCCTTGGCCAGTAACTTGCCATATTTTACCCCGTCTTGGAGCTTGGTTGCAGTGATGGGACGGCTCGCAGCGGGTTCCGGAAAATGTCCCTTATTTACAAATCCAAAACTTGACAGGTATGCTAAAATTGTATTCGAACAATACACGCACTGAACCGAAACCGTTCAATTACCCAGGTTAAACCCCTAATATATAATTTCCAGAAATTAGCTGTATATACTTCACTATTTCCAAGTTTACAAGCTCAGTTTTTGCTATATGATACACAACTTTTATTCACGTGAGGACAGTTTTCAACCTCTACATTCAGAGTCTGCAGTGTCTCTTATCTGTAGCCCCATTGTCTGTTTACCAGTTCCAGTTTAATCTCTCTTTTGGGCCCCTGCAGTTTATGGTATTTGCACTGACACTGTTTGCCTTTTAGCTTCTTTCAGTTTGTTATAAAGATGGATGGCTTTTGAAATTGTAACTTTTGTTCCGTGTTATTCCAGGGTGTTCAAACACACTGTCCGGGATGGAGAAGAGTAAATTTGCCTTTACTTAGCTTGAGATTACAACTAAGAGCTGGGGCAGAGTGAATAAATAAAGTTGTTGTCTCAATAACCACCGTTTGCAACTGGCGAAGATGGGAGGGGCTTATTTTAGCTCGCTCAGAAACTCTGGAAGTGAAACTACTGGATATTTATTATACCCAAATACCTGGAAAAAAATCTTTCAGTACTGTTTAAGAATTCTTTTTATTTTTTTTACAATGATTGTGAAAGCATTAAGACCTACAAATTTACCGTGACTTAGACAGACCTTTTACTGCTCTATTCAACTTTAGTGTCCCAGAGCATATCCGTCTCATTTTATACAAACATTTTCCTTAAATCACTCAAACATAATGAGCAGCCTATTGTTTAATATTTAACAGTATCAGTCTTTGGACGCTCTTTATCTTACATCAGAGTAGAAAAAGATTTGGTAAATTTTGCAGTTTGCATTGTTGCGGTATGAACAAAAATCACATTCTCGTGAGCTGTAACATAAACCAAAAAAGTTAATTGTGCAGCTTGTAAATTCTGTATTTTGATAATGAATCAGTTGGGTTAACCTGGAAAACCCATGAGCCTATAATAACCAGCACAGAAACCTAAATACTGTTAAAGGAATAGGCCACTGTTTTTCCATACTGAGATATTTTCTTACCTGAGCTTAGACGAGTTGATGCGTACCTGTCTGGTCTTTGGGCGTGCGCTCAGTCACGCAAATGTTGTTAGCGTTTAGCCTCTCCCAGCTAAGGTATAGCTCCAAACTGGGGTGACGTTAGAAACTACCAAGCTGTTCCACGTTTTCCCTATTTAGATACAGTTACGTGAAACGTTACACGGTCCAAATCTAGTTAGACAAAATGAAACATGTCGATTTTCTAAGCGGATAAAAAGGGGAACTATATTGTGAGGCGTAATAACACTGGAGTACTTTGACGTCCTTGTATTACGTGTAGTAATATCGAAGTACTCCAGGTGTTATTACACCTCACAATATATACTATATTGTGAGGTGTACTATATATTGTGAGGTGTACTATATTGTGAATATACTGTATACTCACAATATAGTATATATTCAAGTAATGGTACATTTGTTTTGTCGACCTTTAGTATATTGTAAACTCAGACATTTGTGTCTAATTAAAGCAATTTAATGAATTTGCAGGCATGTTTTCTAGCATTTCTGTGACGCAGAAAAGTGACCCTGTGAGTTGTGAAATATAGCTATAAATTTGTCCCTATGAAGAATTTGTAACAAAAATAAAAATCGGTGTCTTAAAAGTAAAATATAGTTGGTATTTTAAACCTATGGAGAGTTAGCTGTGCCTTTTTGAAATACATATTTAAATGGTACAGTGGGAAAAAAAAAAGTAAACCGTCTGGAATTTCTCGCATTTCTGCCTAAATTGATCATAAAATGTGGTCTGATATTTATTAAAATCACAAGAATGAGTAAACAGTGTCTGCTTAAACTAATACCACCCAAACAATTACATTTTCTCATATTTTATTGGCCGTAACATGTAAACATTCACTGGAGAGGGAGGAATAAGTAAGTACACCGCCTGAATCTCGCTGAACTACAGCAGTTTTGTAAAGAGGAATGGTCCAAGATTCATCCTGATCAGTGTTAGAGTTTTGATGTTGGTGTGCTGTTCCATTTTTCCTCCACACATGACGACGTGTGTAACGCTCACAACGATCAGGATGAATCTTGGACCATCTCCTCTATGATTAAAATGTAATTAGTTTAAGCAGCAAATGTTAAAATAGCACCAGTCTCTAAAGTCATTCTATGGAACACAGTCAGCTTGACACCTATTTGAGTTTTATTCTGTTTTTTAAATCTGATTTATTTTGTGTTAGAATATTGACAGTATCCTCTACCCTACACCGGCCAACAGGAAGTTTGCCAAAAACATTCTGTGCACAGAGCCTATTGTACTATATGTTGAGCATGTAATATCAAAACAGTATTTCGTTGGGGTAGTCACTGATCATAAGGTAGATCAACACATTTTTTGGCAAAGGCCTGCGACCCCGTTTTGGTTCCTGATCAACCAGCTACAAAAAAATGTTATACGATATATATATATATATATATATATATATATATATATATATAATATATTTTTTTACTTGAACTGTGACTTGTTTAAATATGATGGAAGTTGAGAGTAGGCAAACCTTTTGGTCATATAAGGACTTTAAAAATAGCTGAGTGGTTCGCCCCGTTGGTGCACCTCACAGAGAAACCAGTCGGACCCTTCGGAAGCTGCATGTGTTCGTCTCTGGGCTGTGTGGGTGTGGTTTCCTCCCTGCTCGTCTCCTCCCAATGTTCTCACAAACATTGCTGTTTTTTTGGTCCAAGGCTGACCGACCGGATGCTTGGACAGCTGATAAGCACAGCGCGCCGCCGTTCACTCCCCTCCAAGTCACATGGAACCCCTCTTGCACATAACTTGAATGGCTGTGTGGAGAGAGAGTTCAGACAGGTTCAGATCCGGAGGAGCTGAGAAATTACAGTATTTTAAAACAATACTTTCAGATAAGGTACTTAAAAATCAAATTAAGACATTTTATGTGTAAAAATGGGGACAATTGTCAACACACATTCATCAATCAAATGTTAATAATGGATAGTCTAGATTTAGGCCAGATTTAAATTTATGGTTTCATTTTGAACAAGAACAACAACAAGAACAAGAAGATTTTCTGGACACTCAAAGATACTTTACATTGCACTATTCATTCACTCCATACTTTGTTGTGGTAAGCTACTATTGTAGCCACAGCTGCCCTGGGGTAGACTGACGTAAGCGAGGCAACAAGTCTGCGCCATCGGCCCCTCCGACCACCACCAACCACTCACTCACTACATTCCCGTGGAATGGGAGACAACGGTCTCCCATCCAAGTACCAACCAGGCCCTTCCCTGCTTAGCTTCCAAGGTCTGACTCTGATGGGATCGGGCATAGCAAAGGTGGTATGGCCACATATATATATATTTTTTTAAGGGTATGATGCTTCTAAACAGTAAAATTCCCGTCTGAATCTATTGAATTGGGCAGGTGAGAATTCCATGATGATAACTGTCCAAATACTGATTTCGACTACTATCTAATGTCATTACTGGGACAATCCACATGAAACAACAATGGTCACAATGTTGAGTGTCTTTGTCAACACGCAAAAACTGAAAACCCAATTATTTTCTCATAAAGGTTGCTTGCTGTTGGTCAGTAGAAAGGACTTTCAGCCATAAGATGAATATTACAGGTTGCTGAAGCCAATCACTTTTTCCCGTAGAGTTTCATTGGTCCCTGCCCTCCCTCTGAGATTATGACCTCACCAAATTCTAAAACGTGAACGCAACCTTTTCAGATGCAGTAGCAAATTTAGAAGTATATGGCGGTAAAATGGACAGCAGCGCACTTTTATTTTATCTGCTGTATTATGTTCAGAAATCATCTGCTAAAAGCCAAATGTTTTTGTTAAGCTTGAATAAAAAAATAGTGATATATATATTTTTTGCAATCAGTCAAACCTGCTTTGTCTGGCACAAACCGTGTGAGCAAAACCGGTGTGTCAGGTGATGACAGACTGTTACATGTGAGTTGGATTGAGAACTACTGTATGTGTGCGTTGTATTCATTCGCAAAGCAGTGACTTCAGTTCTGTCTTTTCAGGTTGGGTGACAGTAAAGTGCAGGCCCTGACCATTGTTTTTAGACTGGCATGAGTCAGTGGATCAGTGGCGGCTGGTGATGTGAAAACCAGGCTGTTGCCTCTACCTACCTTCAATTATATTTTAAAAGATACTTATAAACATTGTTTTTAACTTCAAAAAGAAAGTTATATTTGGGGCATTTAATATTATTATTTTATGCAGAATATAATCCAAACTAAACTTATTGTTTTAGTTTTATTCAACTAAAAAAATAAAGAAGCATGGAATGAATTTATGCTTTTGGAAAATCTTTTTTCTGACGAAATGAAATAAAAGTGTAAAGATGGTCACATATTTTTGTTTTGCACCACTGATTTGTGTTTTGTACCAACATGTGGGGGTGAGGGGTGTGCTGTGAGGTGAGGGCATGGGTCGATTATAATAAACGGGTGAGGGAGGTGCGAGGTGCAGCGCCGGTCTCCTTCTGCTGTTTGTGAGTGTGGGGCACATGGCGGCGCATCTAGAGGCGCTTATTGGTAATGCATCGGTGCCGGACCGGCACAACGGGATAGCTTAGAGTAGCTTTAGAGGATCTGTATCATGCTATTTTAGCCATTTCAAAGTAAACCATAGGCATTTACAGTGTGCGAATTACAGGGGGGGGTCCGACCCCCCTGATTAACCCATCAGACCCCTGGGGCCCGATCGTGAGGGCGAAGACAAACGTGTTAGGCTAAAGCAAAGGTGCAGACACAAGCGCACTCTGCACTCTTCCCGGCGGTGCATGTGAGCTGGGGTCGGCCGTGATTGGTTATAAATTCAGTTAGGCTTGTATTATCGCACCCTACGCTGCGCACGTCTCTGTCCCCAATTACTATCTTGGAATATAAACCCTAGTAGAGACCTGCACGGGAATGGATTTCAGGGGAAGTACCGAGTTTTTCTAAAGGCCAGCGCCGAGGGCTCACCAGAATGGTGCCAACACTGGAGCGCTGCGTAACGGCACTTCAAAGGCTTTCCTCACACCGTGCAGCGCTTTAAACATGAGTTATCCATTTATCAAACATAAAATACAACACGTAGGTCAGTGTTCTGAGAGAGAGCAAACGTGGCTCTTTTTTGCAGGTTAATAGTGAGTTGGCGATGGACAGCTAACCTTCCCAGAGTGGTCTTTTTCTCCGCTGCTTCTCTCGTAACTCCCAACAAAGTTTACAACAGTCTCCCAGTCTGTCACCGGCCATAGAGTCGTCTGTGTCACTGCAGAAGGTAAAAGGTCCTGTGTTTTCCTCACCTCATCATAGAAATATGATGAAACTGCGTTTCAAAGCGTCTCGGTGTGCGTTGGCTTTAATGGCTTATACAAAGTGCAGTGCATGGTGTAAGAGATAATATTAAATCGCTAGTCATCATACTGTGTTAATCTATAATGTCGTACTGCCCGTAGGTCAAGCTGTGCGATCGTACTATCTCTTTATAGCCTTGACTGGGTGTTCAGGCGCCTACTATCAGCCACTGAATGCTTGCGTGCGTGAGTGTGACGCGCTTGTAGGGTATTTACGTGTCCTCTGGGGAAGCACAGACAGGCTTGAATGTTAGGACTGGCAATGTCTTGAGTTCATGTCTCTGGGTCCCGCAAAGATGGCAATAAAACTTCTCCTGCTTAAGACATCCTGACTGCTGCCTATTCTTCACCAACCTTTCGATCATCGTTTTGTAGAATTCTCCTACACATGGACTGAGGGAGGTTTTGACAAGTATTGAATAGACCTGCGCGGGAGGTAACAGCGGGTTTGAGTGTAGTTCAGCTGTAAGTTTGGTTGGTCACTGCGGGGCAAAAGCGGCCAGTCAAGGTGCGCGCAGAGTGGGGATCGAGTCTGGATCATCCCGGTGTTCACTGGTGGTGATGAGTAAAAGGCTGCGCTCGTGTCCACGTGCATCTAACACGCTGTTGTCTCCTCTATTCGGGACATGTCAGACAGGGTCCTGCAATTCCCGTCCTGTGCAGGTCTCTAAACCAATGGCCGCTAGCTGCTCTGCTTTATGATCGCAACACTGGAGGCCGCCATTGCTCCGCCATTGCTGTAGTACCTCCATATCATCGCTAGGCCCCCATTGAAAAGCATTGGACTTTAGACACGTTAAAAACAACTTTAACGCCTGGTTTCAATTTTTTTAACACTTTCTATGGCTACATATTCCTCCTCACATAACGCTGGGTTACTCACAAAAAAAGAAACCAGGCTGGTTTTCGAAATTTTTTTTTTTTTAATCTCCTACTTAACGGAGGTCTGACTGTTAGCATTGGAGCTGTGCGAGCTACACGTCACGCAAGGGCCGAGTCTACAGTGAAGATCCCGCCCTTTTGCCCTTATTAGGAACATGGTTCGTCAGAGCTGGGGAGGAGGAGTCTGTAAATCCGCCATGATTTCCCCCTCGAACGTGGTCATTATGGTAAACGGGGAGAAGTGAGGAGGAGCTGTCTATTCTTTTTAACGGTCTATGCTCTAAACTCTAGTCCTCAACAAGTGCACTGCGTGTCGATAGACCTGATATTTATTCAGTTGTTTGCTTGCATTGTAATAACGCACAACATTGCAAAGGCTATGTTGAGAAAATTGATATCTGTATAGAGCAACATTTCGGAGATGGGGACCACCCGAATATTGACGGGTATTTCGCACACTGGGCATTTATATGATACCACTATGGAGTACTCATTTTTGTGAGAAATAGAAGTATTTTCTGGAGATATTTTTCAAACCTGGAAGACAAGACTCTTCGATTTAGTTAACTCCGCCCCCTCTCTCCGACTAGATGCAGCCCATTCAACTTTAGCAGTAAAATAAATTATGTATCACAGTAAAGTGTGAAGTTACTTCACAATGCAGTTAGGCCTGCCACAATCTTTTTTTTAGGACGATATATCATCTCAGAAAATATCGCGATAAACGATAATATTGAGTACAATGCAAATACTGTAGGCAATAAAAAGAAAACTGTAAGCAACTGTTTTAATTACCAAACAAAGTGCAAACTAGAAGGGTCGACATATTCTAGGACACTGTATCCATCTGTGCTTCTCAACCTTTTAACATGACTTACACTCTCACCAGGTTCTGTGTTTGAACTAGGCCTGTCACAACACGTTTTTTTTTTCAAGTCAATATACAGTATCATCTTAAAAAATATCCCAATAATAATATATTTCATCTACAACATTCTGGTTAAATAGTTCCTGACACAAACTCTTCTGTGTTAAATAAAACCTGGTTAGAATAAAATGTACAGTATATTAAATGTATGGCTTCAGATAATACTGTTAAGTAAAGTAGCCATATGTTTGTTTTTTTCCCCTTTTCTTTTCAAATATAACCTCCTGTACACACGGCTGTCGGAGTGAAGCAGCTTTTTTTGGGAAACTTGTTGACTGTTTGTCAAACCGCTGCAGCATTTCTCTGGCCTTTGAACAGTAACATTTAGACCTAAGCACTGAGTAATGTTCTCAGGACTGTCACACTTGTATTTGGATAGTGGCTAAAGCGGTCGGTTCCTCTCGCTAACAGTAGCGCTCATTAGCTTTGATACACTGGCTGGGCGGTGGTTTTGTTTCGTTCTCATGTTGGACAAACCTGCAGTTGCATTAATGTTATTCTCTCTGTGATGCTTCTTTTGGCTGGAACTCCAAGTGTTTTCACACGAGTCCCTCTTGCGCCGCGAGAAAGTTCACAGAAAGTGTCGGAATCAGCAAAGCTCCGTAGTATCACTTTGTTTACACCCCCCTCTCTCCAAAAGCAGCGCTGATCTATAAATGATCTGGATACATGTGGGGATACGGCTGATGTGCTCAATGCTGTCTTTATGCACAGGGAGACGGGTTGGATGGAAGCTCCGCTCACTCAGCGCTGTGATAGCGTTCATTCTTCTGTATTTATTTTAAGCACACGCAGCACGTGCATTTATCGAGACTAAAAATGTTATCGTCCTTCATTTTACTTTATCGAGCGATAACTCGATAAAGTAATTATTGTGGCAGGCCTAAATGCAGTTATAAGGAGTTGACATGTACAACACAGCTTCATAAATGGCTAACACGCACGCCGACACGTGTTTTGATTTACTCATCGCTCTGCCTCTGGCCTCGAGGATCGGATGTTTCCATAATGGGACTCGCGTTGGTTATAAAAGTTAATCCACTTTGATTCTGGCCAAGGTTCACCAAGCGTCCATCAGTGACCGTCACAGACAAACACTATTTTGGCTGATCGTCGCTGAATCCCGGAGAGAAATTCCAACTTCTGGCGAATGCACTCTTCTTTAGGAAGGTTGAATAAAGTCCTGTCCTCTTGTAGCGTATTTTCTCCATGACATTAAAGTTAGGTAAGAAAAAAAAACAGGCGGTGTCCAGAGTAGGATAGAAAGAACTTCTTCTTCACAACTTCCGGTGCAAACAAGACATCTGTTCAGACGCTCAGGGGCTGTGTTTGTTTACCCCACAGGGGCAGTGCGGACGCGTCAGGCATTTTTTCTTTTCTTTCTTACAACAGAAATAATGAAAAAGCAGTTTTATTAATTAAAATCTGGCCGTAAGGCATTACATTACAGACGTCGGGCACTTCCCGTTTGAGTGTCACAACTCAGTTGTTTACCAGGAGAGGGCGGAGCAGCTGCTCAGAGAGCAGGATTCAGGAGGATTACTTAGAACTGCGTGAATGAAGCCAAAAACACTCTGGGGGTGTTTTCAATAAGGAAATAGCATAACAACATGGTTAAAAGCTCCAAAAGGTCAACTTTGCATGATATAGGACCTTTAATAAGCCATTAGTGCCATCACAGATCTAAACCAATGTCATGATGCTGTGCCCGGGCATGAGCCCCGCCGCACAGATATAATTAGATGTGGGCATTGGAGAGGAAGTACCAGTATTGTCATCGAACGTCACAGGTGCAAATGAATAAGTCATTATTGCTCGGGGGCTGCTCCCTCTGGCAGCAGGTCCAGTCACAGAAAAGGAAAAAGAAAAGCCCCGAATCCCTTTTAACACACATCATTAAGACTAATCTTGTTACCATGAGCATCAATCAGTCTGCGATCATTGTACCTTTCATGAATAAATGTGGAGTATGTTATGTATCATTCAAACACTTTGATACAGAGTAATGCTATATGGGCTGTGATGGTGAATAACAGCAATACCAACATGGTAATAAATTCGGTATAGGAAACAAAATTATACACTTGTTATAACGTGTAAGATACTGTGAATGTTGACCTAATATAATGCATTGTTGCATCTGTTAATATGTAACCAACTCAATTGTTAATCGTTTTGTAAGATAACAACTAAACAGTGTTATTGTTATATATTGTTATTTAAGTTTATGAGCAGGGGTGGGAGTCAATAAGCTTGTCTTCTTCCCACTCCTTTTCGAGCCAGCATGTTAATTATTTTTTCTTTTATTAGATATTTTTTCTTTTTTTGGCTTTTGTGCCTTGTGTGTAGCTCGAAATGAAAACTCAATCAATCAGTCAATTCCTTGCCTCGTAGCTTTGAAGTTGCTTGCCGTAACATGAACTGCTTTGAGGGCGGACAGGCGCTCGGAGGCAGCACCTGATACTCACTGAGAGCTGCCAGGAGAGGAGCGGGAGGTTTATTTTACGTGCCTTCTACCAGGTCAGTGCATCTTGCTGTCCATCAATAGCGGGTGGGTGGGTTATCAGTACATTATCAGTACATTGATGCAGAATCTTTATTTATTTGAGCTTTTAATCCAGTTCACTTTGGTTTCTTCTTCTACAGCTGAAGCGCTCCATTCAAAGCTTCATTAATAAAACACTGTACTAGGCATTTATACAGCATTTTACAAACACTTAATCACACTTTGCATTGCATAAATCAATAAATGAATTAATAATTATAGTATATTATATAGTATAATATATAGTATATTAAGTATATTGATTGCACAACACTGTGCCTTGGCGTAACCATGTTGTAAGCAAAAGCTCTAAGCATGTTTTCTCTGTTGTTCCACTGCTGCCTACAGAGGGAGATCCAGGCAAAACTCCCGCCCAGCCCTCACCAGTCTTATCAGTACCTTGACATTATTTCATATTTTAAAAGGCAAGATTTCAATTATCACTTAAATGCATTTATTATTTCCCCAGAGACATGCACACTTTGAGGTATCTGTTCAGTACAAGACTTCTCCTATATACTGGGAAACACATCTTTTAGATCAAACTCTGTTCTGTTTGGGTCGACTGTGGCGCAGTTGATAGAGTGGGTCGTCTCGTGATCCGAAGGTTGTGGGTTTGAATCCCAGCTCCTGCAAATGCACACTGTCGTTGAGTCCTTGGGCAAGACACTTCACCCTACTTGCCTGAATGAGAGTGTGAATGGGTGACTGGTTCCTTACTGTAAAGAGCTTTGGGCCTGATAAAGGTAGAAAAGTGCTATACAAGTTGAGTCCATTTACCATTTATCATTTTGTTTGAAATATCATATTCAATCGAATGTTGCGTGTGCTTAGGCACTTGTTTCCAACATGCAACGTCCAAAAGCTCTTGAGTGTTGGGGTCGATGTCAGAATTACAAATAGAAAAGAATTAACACAACATTCAACTATTGTACACTTTTCTCATATCGTGCAGAATTCTTGGTCAATATCGCGTTGAAGTCCTAAGTGAGCTCATGTGATGTGTTCTGCCTCCAGGTGATGAGTCAGATGGTGCCATGTGAATGACCGCAGACCATGAAGCCCGCTCACAAGCTGCTGTTCGTCCTGTGCCCCATGCTGGTCCTGGGCTTCATCTACTACTCGTCCGGGAAGCTACACCTGCACGTATGGAGCCAGAAAACTCGTAAGTGCTGCACCCTTTTTCCAAACGCAATACAAAACGCTAATCATCAATGTGCCAAATAATGCATGCAGGGTTGGCACACTGCCGGAAATCGTTGGGACATGTTAAGCTGGTCTAGTTACTTAGACTCGGCTTAGTTACTAGTCCACACTGGATCGCGGCGTGTCACGGCGTTTCAAAGGGCTTTTCCCAAAGTGTGGGGTGTCTATCATTGAGAAAATCAGACACGTTGGTCAGTGCTGTGAGGAGGAAAAGACGCGGCTCTTTGTTCCTTGCGTTAATTGCGAGTCGGCGACAGATGCGTCGAGGCAGGAGTTCAGACGACTTTCTCGTCCCTGGCTGCGCAGACCTGTCTCGTGTTCACTGCAGAAGTATTGGAAGACACTTCGAATTCTGCAGATTTGAAACATGTTTGAGCGTCTGCGACTCGGTATTACCCTAAACTAGGGATGTCAAGATTAACCGGTTTTACGATTACCGCGATTATAAAAGGACGCGGTAGGTGGCTTCTGAAGAGTTTCAGAAGCCGCGGTTTACCGCGGAAATATTTCACGCTGACGTGCGAGCCGCTGCTGCGCCATAAACAGCGTAAACTCACCGGTAGTTGAGCAAGGCAGAAGGATGCTCTCCTCCAATGTTGTACCCACCCAAAACGATTGAAGTCAGCAGAGGAATCCAAAAGATGACCTAGGCGTTGTTGTTGTCGATGGACATCCGTTATGCAAACCCTGTCGTCCGATAGTTGCAGCAAAAGGCGCTGATATCTGCTACGTCGAATATGAAACAACATCTTGGAGATAATCCTTTCCTGTAAATGTCCAGGTCAAAGTAACGAACTGCATAATTCCCAAAAAAGTTGTCCAAATGTTCGGAAATAGCCGCCACAACTGGCTCAGGATGTAAACACAAATCTAACGCAAAAGGAAAAGTGAAACCGCGCACATGTGGAAATCAACTGTTCAAAACATCTGACAAATAATTAAGCAGCAGCAGAACTTTTGAGAACAGGAAACCTAGCCTAGCTTGTGGCCTAATAATGTATAGTAAAATAATTATGGTCATTATAAAGAAGTAAAGTTGACATTGTTTTGTATTATTCAGTGTAGGCCTATTTATTTTAATGCAAAACAATCTTAAAGCCTTTTTCATGTTTAGAAGCGGTGAATGTTTACAAGTATTAAAAGCTTTAAACAAAAACTAAAAATATCAGTTCTTTTCATTCGGTCGATAATCGTAGAATCGCAATATTTTCTTTCACAATAATCGTGACTCAAAAAATTGAAATCGTGACACCCCTAGCCTAAACTGCCCAAACTTTCCCCATTTTTTCCCCCCACTTTTGAAAGCGTAAAAGATGAAAGTAAAGCGGATGATTTCATATGAAATGTAATTGGAATGGAATGCCTTTTGAGAATGATTTCATCTTCCCGTTGCTGTTTTGTTCATTTTTAACTAGAGGGGCACTGATCCAATAATGGTATCTGGATATAGGAGCTGATCCAGGGGAAAAATACCATTGGAATGAAAAGGAGAAGCGGCGTTCGATCCTAACGTATGTGTACTGTTAGCTAGCCAGCCACTACTAGCATGCTCAATGTATCTTCCGCATCTTTCCACTTTCCAACCCAGTTACGCCACAATCACGCCCCCCACATTGTTCTTACTCTAACCAAATCCCTTTTCCTAACCTTAATCCTAACCCTAACCTTAATTTCTAACCTTAAACATTTGTAAAACGACAATATTAACTTAATAAAACCAACTGAAAAAGCTGCATTTGAAATGACATCCAATGAGAATTTGCGGGGGCGTGGCTTATGGCTTAACTCGGTTGGAAATCGGAATAAGGCGTATCTTCCCTATAGCCGTTGGCATTTAGCCATCAAACATCCGAAACAATGAGCGATCCTGACGGTCCAACCCTTCGATAAAAGGGAACCATTTACTTTTTCACTCAGTCAGTTCTTGCGCTCCAAAAAATACCGGCTCGGTGCATCTAACTGAAGCATTGACCACGGTTGGCTGAACTTTGGCACGGCACTGTAGTATGTATGCCATTCTGTTTTGAAATAGTTATCCATTAACCTTTTATGTGCTTGATATCAACATTTTATTACTACACCTCTACTGAGGGATGACGAGGCAAAGCAGTGCCATAAAAGTTTTATTTGATTTTACTCCGCTTAAATAAAGGCCGTTTGTGTTCTCACCTGAGTCAACATCTGGGACCGGAACAACAGCAGTAAGGCCAATGGTCACTAGATCCCAGTTTGATTACGACCAGACAAGGAAGCTGAAAATATTGATTTTTCTCGCGGTCTTGCTATTTTCTTTTTCTTTTTTTTTTCTTTCACTTTAACATCTTGGTTTTAATGTCAGTGGGAAAAAAAGACCAAACTCTACCTCTATTTTATGATGTTTTCCTTGGAACTACATCTCCTACAGACTCCAAACTTTCCAGATTTGGACTTAACAATATTGAGCGTTGTTTTCAGAGGGATTTTTTAATATCTAATTCCCAGTCTGATTTATTGAATTTTGAACCGCAAAAGACTTGTGCCCCATTTGGCCTTTCCATAGAAACGCCCCTGCAAAAACCTAATTTAGTGAAGTTTGGAGCTTTCGAACGCCGTATTGCATGCCCATTACAAAGATTAAGTCAGTGGAAGTTGAACCGAACATTTGTTCAAATATCAGATCTTTTGAAAACATGATGATTCACGATCCAGTCATTCTATTTCCCCCTAAATGCAGCAGCGCAGCGCGAGTTGCCAATGCTGAAGCGTCCACTCCAAAGTAGTGAATACCGCAGAATCCCGGGCCTGTCCATGTCCAGCTGGTTTCCTAGGAGAGTGCGTGAACCCTGCATGCTCGGCTTTTGTTGCGCAAGTTTGTTTGGCCTCTGTCTTTGTTTTGTTCTTGGACTGTGTTGCTCCCGCATTGAAACGTTTCTGCTTCTCGTCTCCGCTGTCAACCAATATTATCTCCAGCCTGTTGCAATCGAGTTATCTGAAGCCCAGGACGCTGCAGGAGTGACTTAATAACGTTTCTTCTCTCTGAGTGATTGCGACTGTGGGTCTGAAGTCTATTTTAAGGGGAGACACTGCAGATTTATTATTATTATTATTTTTTAATGAAATTAGCATGCCATATATGTGTATTTTGTCATTGTCAATAATCTACATTTTATTTGGAGAAACCTTTGGGAAACAGTTTTGGGTAAAATTGTTAATCAGTGGGACTGGTTAAATCTGATGTAGGCGGGTAAAATATAAATGAAGAGAGTTACCAAACTACAAAAACAGGGTTCTTTTATTCCTTGACTGCTCTCCGTATTGGAAAAGAAGAGCAGCGTTAATAGGTGGGGTATAGTGGGAGCTTAAATGGAGTGCTGTGAAGCTCCTCATTAATGTAATGCACAAGTGCAAACAAGAGTGCAAAAATAACTGAAATGGTTCCTATAAAAAGATCAAACCATGTATAAGCAAAACATTGAATGGCAAATACAACTTATTTGCATAGAACATGAGAAATAGCTCACCCTCTTAGCTTGACTGCTACTGGCAAGGCAGCTTGCACTATCCAGGCTTGAGCAAAACAGGCCAACTGTGTCACATTTGAAGAACACATTTAACATTTGAATTAGATTTTCAAACAAACAAAATAACACACAGCTTAGAAATATCACCTGTGTGTTCAATATGCTCCGTTACGAACACCACATGCCACATCACGCCATTACAGAAAAAGCAATCTGATGGCATCCAGGATAAACCTCAATCATCTGTTGGATTGGCCATATTATGTGTTAACTAGAAATGCAGCAATGGCTGCGCCATTGCGATTGACTGCGGAACTGCGGGAATCGAATGCGTAAATTGCATAAATTGGTTAATTTGCATAATCTAATGTTCATAAACTGGTGAAATTGCATAAACTGGTAAAATGCATAAACTGGATAAATTGCAGAAAAACTGTAAAATGCATAAATTGGTTAATTTGCATAATCTTATTTGCATAAACCGGTAAAATGCATTAACTTTCATGTTGCATGAACTTAAGATTGCATAAACTGGTTAAATTGCAAAAAACTGTAAAATTCATAAATTGGTAAATTTGCATAATCTAATTTGCATAAACCGGTAAAATGCATGAACAGTTTAAATTGCACAAACTGTTAAGTGCTCTCTTCCAGCACACATGAACTATGGTCTAATTATTTCCTCATAAAGGTGTCCAAAAGTGGAGACTCTTTTCAAAAACATTTGCATGATGTTGGCCTGTAGGAAGGACTTTCAGACATAAGAACGATATGACCTTTATATGAAGGTTTGCAAATCCAGTCACTATCAAATAATGATCAGGGAAAACCTTTGGACATTTTGGAAACTTCTTTCAAAAACTATTTCTCTCCCATAGAGTTGTATTGGCCCCTGCCCTCCAACTGAAGTAGAAATCTATAACATGAATCCAACCTCCATTCCATTCAAAAAAACCTACCGGAACCCAAAAAAAGCCTGAAATAAAATGGATCCTAAAGCATCATGGGGCCACCGGGATGAAAAGTAAAGGCGCCAAGCTAACCATCCATACAGCCACTGGGTCACTGAAAAGTCAAATAGGCACTAAAATGAACCTTTTTTTTTTATTTAAAAGTTACATAGTGCACCTTTTAAGTTTTGCTAAAGGGTCAAAGCAAAACATCATCTCCATGGAGATGAGCTGGTGGTGTCCTGGAAAACATCTATGGGTGAAAGGAGAAGAAAATGATTTTTCAATCACAGCCCGATCTAAACGATTACGTCCAAGTTTAGCCATCTCGAAAGAGATCAAGCACAACCGAGAGTCGGGAAGAATGCTTATTTATGAACTTAATTGAACTATTGATGTATGTTGATTGCACTGTAACAGGCAGAATACTAAGAGTATGGTTCAATTGTGGTAATTACATTCACTTTACCCCATAATGTCAGCATATTTTCCCCCATGTCTCCAAATGGATTTTTCTTTTAAAGACTCAAAGTCATGTCATCAAGAGGAAGTGCCAAATTACGGTTCAGCGCTCGTGCAACCTTACGCCCCCATACTGAAACTGTATTTCTGTAGACCTTAAAATAGCTCGAAATGAAGACGCCTTCTTCGTTTCCTGCTTCTAAATCTGCCGTTGCCAATGAGACAGCGGATGACTTCCTGGCACAGCTATTATATGAATATGGATGTGATATATGACTTGGTGACTTTGGAGATAATGTGGCTGCAGGTTTGTTTTGACTTTGAAAAGATGTTGCAAAGTGAGATCAAACTCAAGCCTATAGTTTAGGAAAGGCTATATTTTGTGATAATTGGATGGTCACACATTTTAAAACCAAACACAATACATATTTTTCACCAAAAAACTTGTAGAGCCCTATTGTTGAAGTCTGCTGGATCCTTTACTTTTGATTGTGTGGAATCCATTAGTTTTGAATATAGGCAAATATTTGAGACTCAAAGTACTGTTTGTGTAACCGCACTACTTTCCATACAAAATGCTGTGTTGTTAGTTCATCGGGTGAGTTCATCATGTACTGTAGGGCTGGGCGATATGGATCAGAAGTCATATCCCGATATATTTAGGTTGAATATCGATATACGATATATATCCCGATGTTTTTTCCGCAAAGTGAGAGCTGTGAAATGAAATGTTCAAAGCCAAATACGAGTAGTTTTATTGAAAACTCACTATAAAATGTAAACACTGTATAACAAAGCTCCGTAAGGTGCACATTTAAATAAAAAAATATTTTGGATACAAATAGCCTATAAAATAAAATAGACTTTCTGTCAATCTTTTTCTGAGGGCAGCATTTATATATAAAGAGATAACAAAATAAAGTGCTCAGTTTAAGATAACCTTTTTTCAAAATCAGCTTGAGATTACCTGTTTCTTTTTGTTAACTTAATAGTTTATCTGAATTTGAAATATCCCGATATGCGCGATATGGTCTAATTCCATATCTCATTAAAAAATACATATCGATATATCTTAAATATCGATATATCGCCCAGCCCTAATGTACTGCAATACTTTGCATATTTGCATATTAATAAGACTGAAGTGTCCCAGAGAGAAACTTGACTTCTATTTGAATTCATTCAGGCTAAAATATGGCAGCTACTGATAATACTAAACCATGAGAAAAGGCTACTCGATTTGGAGAAAAAACCTAATGACTCTCTTTCTGACAGATATTGCGATTTGATTTGTGATTTTTAATATTTTATCTAGCATACGTTTTATTGTTCATGCAAATGAGCTTAGAGCTGCATATACACTTCTAAATCTGCTGTTAAACATCATGGTAGTCCGTTATTATGTTTCAGCTTCATGCAGCAACGAGATACACATTTGCAAGAGGCAGCACAGAGGCATCAGAAAAAACATCCTCAGTTTTAATCTTCCCTAATAAACCTGGTGCTCTCAAAAATAAAGTAACAAAAAAATAAAATAAACATGGTGCTCTCTCAAAATTCCCCATTCAGCTACAGAAAGATATAATTCTATGACCCAATCCAACCCAGAGACAAACGTTTGTTTCTTCCGGTGAGAATAGTTTGCAGTTGGCTCTGTGCGAGACACACGTGGAGTTTGCATCCTCCGCTGATTCTGATTAGGCGAAAATGTCTTTCAGTCAAACAGTGGAGGTGCAAAGCAGTAAAGAAACCCTTGAGGTTAGGTTACTGCGCAGCAGCTAAAACCTCAATCTCGATTCGATAAAGGTTAATCCTCATGCAGCCCAACTAATGAGACTCACTGCACTGTATAGCAATGTATTAGATAGATTATTCCATCTTTACTGTTATTTGTTTATAGGGTTTGAAATGGACATGGGAAACATAGGTAACGCTTTAGAATACAGCCCGCGAGTTCCAGGTGTAAGTACGGGTAACAAGAAAGTAATTACACATGTAAGTCCAGGTACTCTTACAACGTGTAACAAGGGGGAACAATGTGAAACAAGGTAGTACAACGTGTAACTATGTGTCAAGGTGTAGTAAAGGTATTCATTTTCATATATTAATTTATTTCATTCAAAAGTTACATCATACAATTACAACAAAACCGCCAAGCCAATACAGTATGAATGAAACGGAGCAATTAATAGTGCTGAGCTGTCACATAGTTGTGGCAAAAGGGAACGTGGTACTATAAATTGTGCATTAATTTTAATGTTGCAGGACAACAGTATTACTGTTGTGAAAGTGAAGACATGACTCCAGGCATATTTATTGACTGTTGTTTGTTTTTTATAGTGAGACCCGTTGCCTGTAACAAGCAGAAACAAAAGTGAACAGAACAAAATACAGTAAAACAAGGGGGGGGGGGAATTACCACGTTATCAATGTATACTGTATACAAGTATACTGTATACAGTATACAAAAGAATGTATACTGTAACTAATGTGTAGGTAGAGGAGAGCACGGGCTGTAAAATGTGTGCATATTTTTCTGTGCCAACATAGGTTTCCTCCCGTTTTCCCTACAACTACAAACAATAGGATGCACATCCGCACAGAAAGGTTCCGTCTGACATAGGAATGCTTCGAGGAAACATGGAGAGGAAGACCCAATTTCAATTCTACCCCTTATTAGCCCTCCGCTTAGCCCTTCCCATCCGTTTTGCGCGTTCACGAGAGACTAAGAGGTGACGTCAATTAAAACAGTCCATTGCAATAAACGTGTCAGTTCTATGTTTTCGCTTTGCTGCTGCGAACGCTCCGTTTATTTGCGCTGCATTGGCTTGGAGTTTCTTTCCAAACTTCAGTGCCTTGCTGCTGCGCCCGGTGTCCCCGTGCCGCTGTGCTCTGAGCGCGGGTCTGAGACTGTCTGTCTCCGGTCTGAACGCACCTCAGCAGCCCCCGCTCAGGCCAGGGCTCAGAGCGGAGGCTGCAGCCGCCTGTCCCGCCCTGAGCGCACTGTGAGCGGGTCTACCTCTACCCGTCCCCGCTATGAGTGCGCTATGAGCGGATCGGCTGATCTCTCACATGGACAGGGGAAGGGGAATATAGCGCCGGATGAAAGAAAAATAGATGAAAATCTGTAGGATTTGGGCTGAGACCGAGTTGTTTAGGTGTTACAAAACAGCATCAGTCTGTTACAAGTGGACACTTGGTGAAAAGTACAAATGTTACAGTTATATTTTAGAGGATGCCCGGCAGGCTGAGTGCCAGCAGGAGCCACAGTATATTTGGAAACTTGCTTTATTTAATAAATATTTTTTCTTGGGAAAAATGACAATGTGTCTTTTTTGATAGAGTTTATCGAAAGCACATTCATTCCTTGCTTTTCCCCAACACACAGACAAGTCAGGCATCGATAAAAGAATCGAATCGATAGGTAAAATTATTGATGGTATTGATCAATAAAATCTTATCAATTCCCATCCCTAGCCTTGTTACACATTGTTCCCCTTGTTACACTTTGTACTGCCTTGGTATGCATTGTTCCCCCTTGTGACAGGTTGTACTTCCTTGTTACACATTGTTCCCCCTTGTTACACGTTGTAAGAGTACCTTTACATGTGTAATTACTTTCTGTAATTACACGGGCTGTATTCTAAAGCGTTACCGAAACATATTCATATATTTGAAAAAGTTCCCAGGCATTCATTGTAACTCCCTAAATGTTTGTCCAGGGTGATGCTTATCTAAGTGCTGCCACCATACAAATACGCTGCTAATAAATGAAACCCGCCGAACTATATTCGTATCTCTTGTAGTTTTCTTTTTGAAGCAGAGGAAGAACAATGTTCTTGTTGCCTGGGAAACTGTGATGAAGCTTTACCAGCGACACTATCCCATCTTAATTGCATAGCGTCTCCTTTTAAACCTTGTGTGTGTAGTTAGTAGGTGGGTAGTAGATATCCAATGGTCCAGCAGGGGCGCCCTGATGTGTCGTGTGTGAAAACATGAGGTTGTTTTGTGCCATGCCTCCTGCAGAGTGTTCTTCTCTGAAAACATTCACAGACTGCAGTCTCTGGCACACCCTGTCCACATGCCTTTTTTTTTTAACGCCAAGTTTCCCATCAGTCTGCCCAGTATCGCAAATATGTCTGTGGTGTTTATATCAAAGCGCGACATGTAATACGTATTATGGTTTTGATACAGTACTTACTTAGACCAGGAACTGAAAGCTTGGAAAAGTTGTCTCTACATGCTATAAATTACGGTGTTGCAAATGTAAAGACTAAATCATGACCATGCAGTATGTCTAAAATAGTTCGCAAAGTTTTACTTAATGCAATGTACATGCGTTCGCATTGACGTGACATGACATATACTTAAGGCCGCCATTTTTTCAAGACCGAAGTGGAATTATGTACTATAGCATGCAACAATATCTCTACTCAGGATGAAATGAAGGACAACTGATTGACCGTAGCATTTTGATGGTAATCGTAATCATTTCTCAAGAAGGTCAATGTAAAAAGACGGTCCCAGAGAGCATGTTTATGTAAAAACAACCAGCATGTGGTTTGGTTTACAAGGCAAAGACGTAGCAGCGCCGTCAGTCCAGCCACGCAGCACGATTCTTCCAAAGAATGAACACATTGTAGAGGTAACGGAAAACTTTTGTGTTATTTTTTCAATTTGTCAAGTCCACAGAGCCTCCGTCTGAGTCAGTGTGTAAGCTGCTGAAGACGTTAGCATTCTGCCGCGGTTAGCATTTAGCCTCGACACAATAAACACATCTGCGGCTCACATTCCTCTGAGGGAAAACTGCAGTAACAGCTCCGCTCTAACCTCTCGCATGTTGTATCCAAGGCTAGATGTTTGGAGTGTGGTTCAGTGTACCCGTCCGATAAGCTAAAAAGACGCTAAGCCCCAGAGCGCATGGCTAATTATGAAAAGTAAACAATGTCTGTGCTAGTTGTGTTGCTCAATTCTGCCGAAGTTCTGTATCCAATATGAAGATACATTTAAGGCATCAAAAAGTAACAGATGTCTGCTTTAATGTGTGATTATCAGACTTTTTAGCATCTGCATAGCCATAGCATTAGAAACCGCATTAGCCACAACAAAATAAAAAGCTGTGGCTTGCAGCTATGTTTCCTCTTTTAGAAAAACACTATCGGTATCAGATACGGTATTTATCTCGATTGGCTCCTGTTTCCAGTGGCTGAGTGGTTAGCGCTCTAGCCTTACGCTAAGAAAGTCGCGGGGTCAATCTCCGGACCGGGCAGGTTGTGACTCGACAGTTGAGTTTTCCTGCTCTTTACTTTTAGAATATTGCTTTAGATAACGTCACTCTATGGGTGTTGCTGCCTTTTACCATGTAAAGAGTGGATTTTTATGGCAATGTTACATTTATAATAATCAAACCTGAACTCTATAGGTATGGAAACAATCCTAATTTCAATATTTAAGGCAATTTTTAAGGAAGTCTAACTATTTTACAGAACAGGAAGATTATACTGAAACGCAGCCTCGAATTGTTTAGTCCTGACTCTGGACTTAGGCGTGTTGCTGTGTTGAAGCGAATATTTTTTCTTTAAACAATAATTTTTTTTAATGTTACTTCATATACGATCCACTACACAGCTGAGAAACGATTGAAAAAAAGTAAAAATGATTGACCCAAAGCTTTAGGGATCAAAAAGGGTAATTGCAAAAAACTAGATTTTTTTATATCTATAAATATTTCTTTCTTTCTTTATATTTCTTTCTTGCTGTTGAATAAACAAACATCTGTAGTGTACCTGTAGTGGTTGTACAGCGAGCTCCAATGTTGTTGGTGACTCATGTTTTGGACCAGGTTGGAAACGGACATTACAATGATCTCATCCGTCCACGCCGCTCTCACTGGAGCTGCTGATACTACTGCTAATAACTGCTCATAGACATACTGGAAGAGTGGTCAAAGGCACTAGAGTCTATGGCTATATTTTCTGTGTGTGCGTGCGCATGCGTGTTTGTGTGAGTGACCTGCTTTACTTTCTGTGCATTAAGTGGTTGTGGTTCCCCAAACCTCAGACCACACTGTAACCATTAATCCTAGGTTTTGGTCCACAAGACACCGGCAACATGCATTTTTTAGTTTGTTCAGCTCTTTGAATAGTTTTACTTTTAGCGCAGCGGCCATGATGGAATTTTATACTGAATGAATGGTCAATAACAATTGTGGTTAATGGTTTCAGTCATTTACTGAAGTACAAGCAACATGATAATTGCAGATGATGAAGAGTAAACATATTTTGTAAAGCAACTAATTAAATATTGGATATTAAGTGAAAAGTTTGATTTATGTTTTAATTCTTAGGTATTACGACTTAAGAAAAAAATTCTCAATATACTGAAATATACTTCCAAAAAGTGGAAAAGTAAATAACTGTTAAGCTATGGTGCAAGAAACACAAACTTTAACATCTTGGTGTGTCAGCATAAGTTACTCAAGTACAAAAATGTCCAAGTTACAAGTAACCAGGCAAGAGCCAGGTTGATATGTTAGCACTGTAATATCAATATGGGATTGACCCAAACAGCACAAACTCCTGGTGGTTCGGCGCGAGCACCACCATTTTCTTGTTGAAGGCCTGTTGTTGAAGTCTGCTGCATCGTTGACTTGTGAATGTGTGGAAAACAAAATCAAAATCAAAACATTAGATGCAAATATATGAAAATCATCCAAGGGAGCATCAATGTGATCCTCATACTTGAGAGATAAAGTACTGTTTGTGTAACTAACCACTGAACTTTCCATATGTAAAATAAAAAAAATGCACTTTGCAGTAAGTAATACTAGAAGTTGAAATACGTTTTGTTATACTCATACTGGTACTGTAATCTCATTTGGCTGGTCATCTAATTAATGTAAAGCGCTTTGTGACCATGTCTGTGAAAGGCGCTATATAAATCTCTACTAATTCTCAACAGATGCTGCAAACAATTCTCTGTTATAGTCATTATAAAGAACATGTAGTATGGACTCGGTGCCAAGTGTGACACAACTTTTTCTTTTTTTTGAATCCCAAGAAATGCTCTGACAATGCGTTGAGCCTGAGCTGGCGTACTTGCATTTCCAGCTTAGATTCTTGAAGTACTGCCTTCTGTCATCCTCCTGCACCAGATGTTTGCCTCTGAAGGGGATCAAAGCTGAGCGCCGTCGAGCATGTAAAGTCAGTGGCCGTGACCCTCGTACAGCTGAACGGATAAAAAAAACAACAACTGTGTAAATCCTCTCCATCACCGCCGCGATAACTTCACCGTGGATGAGGGACCATCCTGTCTGGTGCCATTAGCCTGATTAACCAGAACCATAAGCTGTATAATTATGGTTTATGATTATTTATTTATTTTTTATTTTTTTACAGTTAGCAATTTATAGCGCTGAGCTGTAGTTGAGCAGATTTTTGATTAATAAAAAATTCAGACGTGGGTTGGTGCTAACAAGCCCCGCTCTGTGCAGTGCTGGTTTGAAACATCTCCTTTCGTGCAAATTCGCCACATGGAAATGAGCACGGATCAGCCTTAGCAGTGTTTCCTTGTTACTGGAGGACAAAACAAACAAACCGTATGCTCTTGGTCGTAAAGAGTTTTCGGTCATGGACAAAGGTTCTAAAGCAGTCATCTGTACTTGGTAGTTTAAGTGCTAGGGCTTGGACAACACACTTTTGTCACGGTATTGCGATACAGTAGGATTCATAGAATTGCAGTACTTTGATCAGAATGAATGGAAAAAGAAAGTTGAATGACCTCAACAAAGAAGTTGTAGTTATTTTGTCTAGTTAAAGTCCTTTTGTAGGTCGTTTTGAAGTCCTGGTCGGCGGTTAAACATCCATTTTAGTGGAATCTTTTAGAATTGGACTAAGGCGCATTGTGTACGAAATGCGCGGTATAAATAAACATGCCTTGCCTTGTCTCATTTTCCGTGTTCAAAGTATCAAAAGAACATGCTGATTGTACAGTGTTTGTCCCCCCTCGGTTTTGTGGATTGATTGGCTATAGTCATAAGTCCCGCCTTTTGTTTGAAGCTGCTTCACCCGGCTTCTTGTCCAGACTAAAAAGAGGAGAGTGGTCTGGCTGGCCAGGCAAGTGGAGAACAACAGCCTCATTAATATGCATGATGTCATCAAAGCATTGCGATACAGGGTTCCATATGCTCTGCGTATCAATTAAAGGGGGGGTATTATGTAAAATCGACTTTTTCAAGCTTTATATCATGTTATTATGTCATTCCCTCATTAAACACATGCCTGGAGTGTTGCCTTGGCTCATTCACATATTTTTGAGTAATCAGTAAAAACTCTGACGGCAGCCATTTTAGGTGTAGCTATGCCTCAGTCCTCCTAGGAACGCCCCCACCTCCTGGAGACGCCTCTGGACCTTTCGTCACCAGCCAAGCCACCAACCACTGCTCCTCAGCTCAGCAGAGCCCCCTCCCCGCACAGTGTTGTTGTTTAGATGCCACAGCAGTGTGCAGAAGGGGGCGTGTCGGAAAGCTTCTTAAAGAGACGGAGGCCTACAGTATTTCAAGACGTTCAGTACAGCCATTTTGAGAGAGCAATTTTATTCAAGGCAGTTATTTTAATTTACTGCATATACAGACCAACAGAAGGTTACGTCATCATTGTAGTATGCTATAGACTGGCGCTATGTGATTGAAAAAAGCACAAACCCCCTCTTTAAGAGTGGACATTTTGCTGGACCAATATCTTAGGCCGGCAGCTATAAACGATCATTAGTCATTGTCGAAGCTTCCGAGTTGAGAGTTGTCTGCAAAGCCTTCCAAGAATACGTAGATGACTGCTTAAGTATTTTTGTTTACAATGTGCTTGCTGTAAAATTTGCAGTAAATACTTGAAGTTTCGCAAGATATATTTCTGAAAGCTTTATCAATTCTGTCAGATAAAATTTCCAACTTTAAAGCCCAAATTTACCAAAAATTGACATTGTTTTGAGGAAAGGAAGGAAAAATCAAATCAAATATTATTATTATAGAAAAACAAAAGAAATTGGCATATAGCATTTTGCATTATTTACTACTACAATACCGGTTTCCCTGATGTTGAATAGAGCTTTATGCAGAAACTCTAGAAGTGTCACAGTTGGCCTAGTTTCTACCTTATGTACAATGGCTTTGTATCTATTATTAAATAGTTTTTTAGTTCTTTTGTGACATGAATCTGGGCTCACAATGCTAGCAATAAAAGGCTCTCACGTGGTGCGGGAGCGACGTGTCGTCAGAACTGAAAAGTTGTGGATGTGGACTCTGAATTGATTCTATTTATTTTTGAATACATCCACAGATCAGAGCACGCAGATGCCAGGATGCGAGCGCAGAGGCGGGAGAAAGATCATGTGCGTGCTGTACGAGAGCCTATTTTAGGAGCAAAAGATTTCCATGCAGCTAATTGACAAGTTCCCGTGAGGAGATGAGGAATGAGGTTTGACACAAAAGAAAGCGGAAAGCATGAAAGAAAGGGGAAAGAATAAAATATATTAACTACTTTCAGTATGGGGCTCTTGAACTTGAAATTAATTTATACATTTCAAATGAATGACGATATGGAGCTTAAGATTCCCACTCACTTTAAAATCTCCTACGTTTTCCAGAGTCAATTTCCCATTCATTTTCCCGATAGACTATGTAAATTCACACGCTATTTCAAGCATTTGGAATTTTGGTCAGTGCTACCACATAGCCGATTAACCTCTGTTGTGCCTTTCAACTCTTAATATACTATACCACTATCTCATTTTCCATTTTATTTCTTGTTGGCTTGTTGGTTGCTCAAATGAATTGTACTCCGATAGCTTTCATTCTTGAGCTACGGGCAACATTATGTAATTAGACTACAATTATAAATGCATTAGCCTTTTCTGTTCTCAGAAAGCCTCTGTTTCTCAGAGGCTTTTCACATGAACAGGATTACGAGTCTTTCAGACGTCTGCGATTCACCGTTTTTTGGAATGGCTATTTTAGCCATTCCAAAGTATAGGCATTTGTATGATGTATTGTACCTCTATCACTATGGAGTACTCATTTTTGAGAGAAATATAAGTATTTTCTGGGGGTATTATTCAAACCCGGAAGACAAGACGCATCAATTCAGTTAACTCCACCCCTCTCTCCGCTCATTCCACATTTACAGTATTATAAATATAAATATCGCTGCAAAACGTTACTTCACATAATGCAGTTATAAGGCGCATTGAGTTGCCTTGTGTATGAAATGCGCGGTATAAATAAAGTTGCCTTGCCTTGGAGTTGACATGTGCAACACAGTTTTATAAATGGCTAACACACACGCTAACACACACGCTAACACACGCTAACACACACGCTAACATGCGTTTTGATTGACTCACCGCTCAGCCTGGCCTCCCATCATCGGGTGTTTATGTTATGACACTCGCGTTGGTTATAAAAGTTAATCTACTTTGATTCTGGCCAAGGTTCACCAAGCATCAATCAGGTTGGTTGATATAGTAGCTAGCTTAATCCCGGAAAGAAATTCCAACTTCTGGCGAGTGCACTCTTCTTTAGGAAGGTTGAATAGTCCTGTTCCTCTCGTAGCCAAACGCGCATCCGTGACATTATCGTTGGGTAAGAAAAAGAACAGGCGTGTCAAGAGTATGTTAGAAAGCTCCGTACACAACATGACTTCTGTAGATCTCCGGATCGTTGTTACTCCCCGAACAGCACAGACGTGTCGGAGAGTTCCTTTAAAAAAAATGGTTTTCTTCTCTCACAACAAAAATAATGAAAAAGCTGTTTTATAAATTAAAATCAGGCTGTAAGGCATTACATTACAGACGTCGAGCACTTCCGTTCCTTTGTGACGACACAACAGAACAACTCAGTCGTTTACCAGGAGAGGGTGGAGCAGCTGCTCAGAGAGCAGGATTCAGGAGGATTACTTAGAACTGTGTGAATGAAGCCAAAAAAACACTCTGGGGGTGTTTTTGATAAGGAAATAGCATAACAACATGGCTAAAAGCTCAAAAAAGTCAATTTTGCATGATATAGCTCCTTTAAATCTTATATTTATAATAGCAATAAAATGCCATTTTGAAGATCATGCAAAATTGACTTTATGACCATGTAACCATGATATAATGTTCCCTGGTCACGGACATACCGGTGATAGTATTTTACTACTTTCGGTACATGTTTTGAAGGTCCAGGAAGCATTCATCGTAATGAAGCCTAAATCGTTGACTGGTTTGGTTGAGTTGAGGACGTTTTATTCACAGAAGCTTCACCTTAGCTCTTGTGTTGCAGAATTTGACACCATACCGAAGCTAGAGCAGATCTCTGACTAAATCCCACTAACCACGCTGTTGAGGATAAGTAAGTTAAAATTCTAGCAAGGGAAAAGAGATGGTTTGAGAGGGAAGTAAGGGGAGCAATTTTTGTCAAGCAGCAGAAGCCCAGTCTCAACGAGTGTGGGGGTCTGAGGCATGCATTGTCCCCTTTCTATAACGGCCTATTGATCAGGTGAAGGACGCTTTAGCTTTGGTACAGGGTCCACAAGAACTTAGAAAAAGCTCCTGTGAATAGAAGCAAAACGTCCTCAACTCATCCAAACTCGGTCCAGTCCACCATTTAAGCTTTACTGCGACTTGGGTATTACAATATAATTTGCAACACAATACCTTGTCTACAGGGTCTATATAAAACCAGCTAACCCTGCAGTTTCGACCTATAATGTAAATAATCTAAAATCATGCAGCCCTATTTAAATAGATGTTCCTATGCTACAGTCCCCACAGCAGCAGCCTGTCTGACGTTATCTGCTAGTAACAGGAACATCAACCCGGGCTGTCGAATCAACACCTGCAGGCTGTGAAACCGACGCGCACAACTAGCCAAGCGCAAGAAATAACATGCGTTTCCATCGGCACCACTTTCGCAGGAGCACATTTAATGATCAAGAACAAATAGCTAATGCATTAGTCACGTCTTAACGCAAATGACTCGCATCGTATGTTTTGACTGCACTCACTCACTCACTCCTTCCCGAAAAAAGGTCATCGCGACGCAGTCACCTGATCTGAGGAGTCGCACTGAGGTCACGCCACCAGCTTTGTGAATAAAATGATGTAACATGGACACGAGAAAATGTTTGTTTATGGAGCAGGGGTGAAGCATGTAAAATAATGATTGAGCCTAATGGTCAAGTAGCAGGCAAAATTTGTGAAACGAACGCATTTGACCTTTTACTGACCCTGTGGCTGTATGGGTGGTTTGCACTGCGCCTTTACTTTCCATCATGGCGGCCTCTATGACGCTCAAGGACCGTTGTTTTTGGAGTTCCTGGTATTTTTTCACTGATGATGGAATCATGTCCATGGTTACACATACATTCTATTCCAGAAACCCTAACTAAAAAAACAATTGACTCTGTGCATAACGTTAGAATCAAGCTAACGGTAGTTCCACAGCCCAAGAAGTGGTTTCCAGTTGTCTAGTTGGCACTTGCGACTTGAAGAATATGATTAAATACAACAGTGGCATAGATGGTAGAGCGGGTCGTCTCATGATAGGGGTGGAATCCCAGCTCCTGCAGGTGCACACTGTCATCGTGTCCTTGGGCAAGACACCACCTTGCCTCCAGTGTCTGCGTACATTGGTGTGTGAATGAGCTCTTTGGGTATGTTGAGACCATTTCCCATTGAAACAAATTGTAAGTGTCACTGTAATGCTAATGAGACACACGTCCGCTCGACTGTTCTTCAGTAACGACAATACAAAAGAGGGGAAAAGCTCTTTTGCGTTTTTACGTCAAGGACAAATCTTTTCAGTGCCAGGAGCACATGTTTTTTGTTTGTAGTTTCCGCCCACTTGCTGCAGTGTGAGCAGCATAAACAGTGGAGTTTATTATTTTGTTTGTTTTGGGACAGTACATGGTAATGAACACACAGAACTCTGCACAAATAAACCATTAGGCCAGGGGTGTCTAAACGTTTTTCATCGAGGGTCGCATATCAAAGTGTACAGGTGCTCGTCATATAAGTGGAATATCATGAAAAAGTGCATTCACTTCTGTTATTCAACTTAAACTGTGAAACTAATATATGATAGACTCATTACATGCAAAGTGCATTTTGATTATTATGGCTCAGCTTGTAAAAACCCCAAATTAAAATTCTCATAAAATTAAAATATTTTGATAATGGACTGTAAGCCATAACAATCAAAGTTATAACAAATAAAGGCTTGACATACTGTATGTCACTTTGCATGTCATGAGTCTATATCATATATTTTCATATTTAAGTTGTATTACAGACTAAATGATGATTCACGATATTCTAATTATATGACGAGCACCTGTATATAGTGATAAGATTGAAACATTCACCTGGGTGTGTTTAAGAGCGGTTTAAACTGTGATCCACAGCCTTATTTAGGCTTGGAACCTTAATGCCAGCTCTGTCTCACATTAAAATGTTACTTTTTGAGGTTTTTGAGGTCCCGATCAGGTTTTTATTTGCCTCCGAGTCATTTGATTTTGAGAATTGCCCGATACGGAGTCCCGATCCGATACCTAATATATTGTTCTAAAAAATTAAGAAAAAACTATCCATCCATCCATCCATTTTCTTCCACTTGTCCGTTGCCTGGTCGTGGGGCAGTCGTTGGAGTTGCCCAAATCACATTGCACCAGCCCCTATGGCTCCTCCTGCAGGTGGTGGGTCCACAGGAGGACGGCCTCATGGTTCTAACCGGGCCTGTTGGTCTCTCATAATGGGCTTCTGAACCGCTCTTTGTCTGACCCGTCACCTAGGACCTGTTTGCCATGGGAGACCCTACCAGGGGCACCAAGCCCCCGACAACAGAGCTCCAGGATCATTCGGGGGCTCAAACCCCTCCCAGGAGAGGACTACGCGATCGGATCGGGACATCCCTAGTTTCAATCGTGTGGAAGTATTAAACTTGCTGTAAAAAGTACTATCTTTGGAGATGTGTGCCAATTGAACAAGAAGTAGGCTATTGCTGCAACATCTGTGTAGGAATTTGTGCTAGCAGCATAGCCAAAGTTGGCATTAAATCTGTTGTACAAAACCAACAGACCTTAGAAACGTTTGATTCGGTCATCGATTAATGGGACGAATGGGCAAAAGTGTTTCACTTTCACCTTAGACCCCCACACCGGGCTCTACTTTAGAGACGAGGAGCGTCTCAGGAGCGAGAGTGGTCAAGTGAGGGGAGAGACGGTGCAGGCTGCAGAGCGAGCACGGGTCATTTCATCCGAATAAACGTTCTTTCCGTTGAGAGATTAGATAAAGGAACTGCTGGACTAATGAATTGAGTAATGAAAAGTTCTACTTTTACACAAACTACCAAAAGAACATTTACGTCCATTCACTTTTTAGCCATGTGGAGGCAGTACACACGGTTTTAGATGGTTTTGGACTATGCAAGTACAAAATATACATGTTTACACTCAAATGACAAAATAATAAGTGGGAACAGCAGATCATACTCTGAAATCATTAGATTAGCAGATTAAGTTGGTTTGGTCTTTAAGTCTGTTTTTAAAGCCCCATATGTATGATATATCCACTTTGACTGAGGATATCATGGAGTGTCCTCAGCCGGGCAGAGTTAGCTGAACTGCGCTCACTGCCTCTAAATAGAGCTGCTTGTGATTATGTTTGTTTTGTCCAAGTGCATTTTTTTTGTGGCTTGTTTGTCGCTTCCCGCTGCTGTTATTGAATTCTCAAAAAACGACTATATATTTTGGTCGCCTTATTCCACAGATCGCCACTAATTTTATCCGAAATGTTTATAACCTTTTTGTTTCCAGACAATATGGCAGGACCCAAGGGAATAGAATCAACTACTAGAACTTCTACCACTGCTAAAAGTCCAGATGTCAAACCCATCGCAGGTAGCATTTCAGGCACCCTGTTAACCTTCTGCCGCCCCGTCCCGGAGTGCTCCTAAACCCTTTTTTGGGAGGTGTTCTCCTATGGTGAAGAAATAACCTGCTAACAGCACACAGTTTCTCTACAAACTGCCTTCTCCATCCAGCTTGTACTTTCGCACGAAACTCTCAGGGTCCGTATTTGGCTTCAAAGAGCGCTTTCGACACTGTTGCCGGCACGCTTATCTCACAAGGGGCTTTCCTCCCCGCCACCACGTTAATTTTCCACTCTAATAGCTTTTGTCTCAGAAACAAAGCCTGAGACGCGGTGTTATATTTTAGCAATGTGGGATTTACTGTGTTTTTAAAAACCCTCTGGTGACTCTTCCTTTTCGCTGCGCAGTGCTTGTTAGCCGAGGTTGCTAACGGATGCTAACGCTGCTCACCCAATCGTTTTGTTTTTTGCAGAGATGGATTCGGATGCCACCGTGGGACGAATAGTAGACGCAGGTACAAACAGCCCCCCCCTTCAGCGGGACCCATACTCAAGTCCAGTGGCAGGTTTTCAGGGCAGTCTTTTCTTATCTCTGCAAGCCATTAAAATGTCGACATATTAGGCTTATGTTCATGTGCCAGACACCATCTATGATTGAGTGCTCCTCAAGTCGGATTCAAACCCTTTTTTTTTTGTCATGATTTGGCGAAGTTTGAGAACCACTGCCAATCTTACATGGCTTAATAAAAAATTTAAAAAAATAGAAAAATATAAAGACCCAAGAATAAAACTGTACATGTGGGGGAAAAAAACATGTATAAAATGTTGACTTTATATATTTTTAACGCTCATTTAGGCAGGAAAACAATCGTTTCCAAGGTCTGCAGTCACTGAACTATAAAGTTGCATTAAAGAACCAATAGAGAAGATTAGAAAAGTGCTGTATTCAGTCTCAAATTTTAAATGTATTTGTTTACTGCTATTGTGTTATGAATCACTCCTCTGACAAATAGGGCCCCCAGTCAACACTTTGTGATTGTCCTTATCTTCAGATGCTATAAAAAGAGAACAATGGATTCCTTTTCAAATCGTTTGAACTCTTCGCCCGTTGCGTAACCGTCACATCTCTGTGCACCTGGCTTTCTAGTGAATTACATTTCAAAAGTGCGAGTCGTTTTTGAATCAATGCGGTACAATGGCCTTGTTAATTGCTATTTAATAGAAAATAATTAGGTTCTTTCAAAGCCCCCTTCGTCCAACAAAGAATGGTTTTAATCCACGTTTCTGCATTGTTCGCAAAACCCCATTATTGATTAAACGTTTCACTCTGGTGCTACGACCTTTCGTCCACCAGTTACGAAACACGCGCTTGAGATAAAGGTTAAAATCCTTAGGTCTGGACAGATTGAGATAAGGGCATGTCATGCAAAAATCCAGTTGTCCGTTTAGAGAAGTCTTGTTCACTGTAAGTCTTTCTTCTGCTGCTGAAGCGCTCCGATCGGTATTCCCTTTTAATTGTGGCGTCATTGATGGAAGGCGAAACCGTTCTATACAGTTTCAAAGTCCTTAAGTTTAAGAGGTTAAGAGGTTAAGGACTTTGATTTGGCCTCACCCAAATCTGAAAGCTTCTTGGACAAAAAAAAAAAGTGTCAAAATAGCAACAAAAGAAAAGTGACGAAAACGTAACAAGAAAGCCACAAAAGAGCAACAGAAAAGTGACAAAAATGCAACAAAAAAGACCACAAAAGCGATGAAAAAGTGAAAAAAATGGTCACGGCAAATAAACGAATCTGATTGCACGGGATCATTTTGATTTGCGGATACAGCCAGCGGGGAGCGGGTTGACCAGACTGATCCCCACCTGTATACAAAAATACAGAGGGGAATCATTCTGGTCCCAACAGGCTAACAAAAAACCTGACAATGAAACTGCAAAAAAGTGACAAAAAACCAACAAAAAGAGACAAAATAACCGACGAAAAACCAAAAAAGGGACAAAAAACTAGTAAAAATTACCCAAAAAGTGACAAAAAACCAACAAAAAAGTGACAAAAAACTAGTAAAAATGACCCAAAAAAGTGACAAAAAACCAACAAAAAGTGACAAAAAAACAACAAAAAAGTGACCAAAAAAAACTACAAAAAGGACAAAAAGTGACAAAATAACCGACGAAAAACCAAAAAAGTGACAAAAAACCAACAAAAAAGTGACAAAAAACTAGTAAAAATGACCCAAAAAGTGACAAAAACCAACAAAAAAGTGACAAAAAAGTGACAAAAAAACAACAAAAAATGACAAAAAAAACTACAAAAAAGGACAAAAGTGACAAAATAACCGACGAAAAACCAAAAAACCAACAAAAAACCAACAAAAAAGTGACAAAAAAAACTACAAAAAAGGACAAAAAGTGACCAAATAACCGACAAAAAACCAAAAAAGGGACAAAAAAACAACAAAAAAGTGACAAAAAACTAGTAAAAATGACCCAAAAAAGTGACAAAAAACCAACAAAAAGTGCCAAAAAAAACTACAAAAAAGTGACAAAAAAAACTACAAAAAAAGACAAAAAGTGACAAAATAACCGACGAAAAACCAAAAAAGTGACAAAAAAACCAACCAAAAAGTGACCAAAAAAAGGACAAAAAGTGACAAAATAACCGACGAAAAACCAAAAAAGTGACAAAAAAACCAACCAAAAAGTGACCAAAAAAAGGACAAAAAGTGACAAAATAACCGACGAAAAACCAAAAAAGTGACAAAAAACCCAACAAAAAGTGACCAAAAAAGGACAAAAAGTGACAAAATAACCGACAAAAAACAAAAAAGTGACAAAAAAGTGACAATAAACCGACAAAAAAACAACTAAAAAGCTAAATAAAAATGTCAAAAAAGTGACAAGTGACAAAAAAGGACAAAAAACCCAACAAAAAAACTGACAAAAATAGCAATGGTAAATTTTTATATACCTGATCACTTTATCCCCCCAAAAAGTGAAAAGTTTGATGTCGCATGTCCAGCATTTTAATGGTTTGCAGAAAAATCCTACTTATCTGTCAAAATTTAAAGTAAAGCCTTCAGCTCAGCGATCGTCCGTGTGAATACCCTGCTCAACACTGCCCTCTGCTGTGTGCCGGCGTACACTGCTGCTAGGTAGTCTGTAAGTAGCGCGGGCAACCAGCAGAGGGCGCCGCTTCCTCAGGATTCCTCCTCGTTCCATGTGTCTGTGGCTGTATTTTTTGCGGCTTATTTACTGGCAGCTGTTCCGATCCTATAACCCTAACCAGCCTCATGCTTTCACCATCTTCCCTCTCTTCTCTCCTCCTCCTCCTTCTTCTCTAGCTTCTCTGTGAGGACCGCCGACTCTACGTCCGAGCTGCTTATGATTGCGTTTCTATAATTCACAGAGAAACTACTGCTCCACGCTCACTCTCTGTTTCCCAGGATGTCCAAGGAAACGCAAAGGGAGGTCAGGTTTGGTCGGGGCAAAATGTGCAAAATGGCCGTGATCCTTTGGCATTTTGAACTGTTCGGGTACATGGCATTAAAAAGCATTAAATTAGATTCCAACTACCATTAAATCTATATTTCTTGCGGGGGGAAAATGTCAAAAATATAAAAAAAATCAAATAAAGGTTGGAACACATGCTAGTGCAATATTGCTCAAAAGTTGTGCGTTGTATCCATTATGCTTTGAATAATGAAATTTGCAATACTTAGGAAATTAATGTGCAAGATTTTGGGGCTTTAAAAAGGCAATAATTTGACTCGCTGTTACCAGTCTAAACCTTGTATGACAAGATAATAATGGAAGGCAATGTGGAACTGAAATTATGGTTCTTAACCTCTTAACCCCCGCCTTAACCGAGCACATTTTCTCCAGTTCAGCTTTACCCAACTCTCAAAGCTTCTCGACTGGAGAGTTCACAGCCTGTAGGCCAGAGTACCGCCACATTTGAAAGCTCAGACCTACAAAACTCATTTAGGATTTTGCCCTGCGTTGTCGTCACTTTTTCATCTTATTTTTGCCACTTTTTGTCGCCTGTTTTGATGCGTTTTTGTTGCTTATTGTCACTCTTTTGATGCTTCTTTTGGCTGCATTTTCCTCACTTAAGTTTCGTTTCCAATAAGTTTTTAGCGTTTAGATTAGAACTGGAGAAAATGTGCTCGGTTCAGGCAAATTTTGAAGCGTTGCTGCAAACCTGAAAGCCACACTGCGGAACATTCCCAGTGTCATTGCGCAGTTTCGACCCACAAGAGCAAGAACTGATAAATAAACAAACCTAGTACGCGTCTGCTGATCAGCTAAACTAAAAGAATGCTATTTCTTTTTTACAGTAGTTCAAAATGAAAGATTTGGAAGAAGACTTAATGTTTCCCAGCAAAGCTACAGGTGTGAGGAGCTCACAGTAAAGAATTTTAACAATAAAAACTTCCACAATGAAATAATATCTCGTACTGTACTTTAACCTTTTATTGGAAGAAATATTAAGCCACATCGCGCAACATTTCACCCAATAAATAATGAGTATTTTTACAGCCGAAAACACCAATAAAAGTTTGCAAACAAATCTGTGTGTTTGCTGTGAGCGTCTCCGCTCTCCTCAGACCTGACTGTAACTTCACTGGGAGCGGGACGTCTCTAACTGGTGTTCCTGATATCACCAAGTAATTAAAGGGATATTTAAGGATTTTTGACATTGGGCCTCATTTCCTAGTGTGTTGTTGATTTCTGGATATATATATAATTTGTTCAGTCCTTGTATTTGAAGAGTTTAGTGGTGCTAGGCTAGTGCTAGGCTAGCGCATGTCTACGGTAACAGCTAGCCTGCATTAAAAACAGTCCGTCCCACTCCACAGTGCAACTTAGGTAAATCACTTATAACACCAGAGTAACGATATACAGTAAATGTCTGTGTCGATAGAATAATTTTAACCATTTTGCATTTAAAATAACTTGTATTTGAGCAGCTTCAGCTCCGTGGTTGTAAGCTACGCACGGCGGAGTGATCTGCTAGAAAATAGTCCCTCAAATTGCGATAATTCATGTGATGCAAGGTCAGTTATATTTCAAAAATTATTCCATCGACACAGACATTTATATTGTCTCAGGTACACTGTGGAGTGGGACAGTTTTTAATGCAGGCTAGCTGTTACCATAGACATGTGCTAGCCTAGCACTAGCCTAGCGCCACTAAACTCTTCAAATATAAGAACTGCATGAATTAAAAAAAAAAAAATCTCCAAAATCAACAACACCCTGGATAACTAGGAAGTGAGGCCCAATGTCAAAAATCCTGAAATATCCCTTTAAGAGTCCAGGATCAATGTCGAAGTTGTTTGCCCAGGACCAATGTTAGGGTTAGGCTGATTGACTGGCTGTAACTTTTGTCCTGGGCAAACAACTTTACATTGATCCTGGACTTTTAATTACTTGGTGATATCAGATCGACCTGACATGATCCCAAATGTCACGCATAAATACTAAGTGAACACAAACATGCAAAAGGTAGTCCTAAATAATTTTCAGTCTGTCCTGGTTTTAGCCTTGACAGACCGCAGTAATAATATATAGTATGTATAAAATAATAATAAAATGTACTTTAAAAATCAAATGAATGCAGAGATTCCCGAATCTTCAAACCTGGCCTGCTCGCTGTTCTTTCTTGTGGACATCCCTGATCTCACTTTTTCTTAACATTCCATACAAATGTAGCGGCCTTTATTTCACTGTTCACTAAAAATTCTCCGCTGTCACATGTTTTATTTCTGCTTCTTCGACGAGCCTTTCCTCCCAAAGCTTTTCAGACACCTATCGGCCGCGATCACACTCATAGGTGATCGCTGTCTTCTTTTCCTTCTCTTCCTTTTACTCGACCGCGCCGCAGATGGCTGACTTTCTCCCCTGTTATCCCGCTTGTTCTAACGCTTCTCCTTTTGTTTTGGATTTTTACATTCCTTTTATGTTCCCTGCGAAAACAAGCGGAACAACTACAGCGACTGGGCTGATAGTTGCTTTTTATTCGGTAATGTGCTGTTGTTCGACTGGCGTTCCGTTGGCTGTTTGTAATAATAATAATGTGTCCTGTCCCGTTTGTTCTCTGTCTTTTGCAGTGTATGATAAACAGGGCTTTCTACTGCAACTGGACGCCAAATTGTGAGTATAACGTTTGACCACGTTCTTGGGTTGACGTGTGCTGCATGCGTTTATACTTGTGGTGTTCGGTTTTGTAATGATTCGACAACTTTATAATGATATCGTGGAGAACTGAGGTCAACCAAAGTCGCTTAATAACACAAGCGCTGTTTAATATGCATGATGTTATTAAAGTTTTCCGATAGAGGTTGTCCAATACAATATGTGTATCTCCAAAGTAGGGATGTAACAATTATGAATTCTGTGGGTACGATTATTGTCTGATAAATAATCACGATTTTACGATTATCTCGATTATTTTTTTTTAATGTGATACGATTATTGTCTGATAAATAATCACGATTTTACGATTATCTCGATTATTATTTTTGAATGTGATACGATTATTGTCTGATAAATAATCACAATTTTACGATTATCTCGATTATTTTTTTTTAATGTGATACGATTATTGTCTGATAAATAATCATGATTTTACGATTATCTCGATTATTATTTTTTAATGTGATACGATTATTGTCTGATAAATAATCACGATTTTACGATTATCTCTATTATTATTTTTTGAATGTGATACGATTATTGTCTGATAAATAATCACGATTTTACGATTATCTCGCTATTTTTTTTTTTAATGTGATACGATTATTGTCTGATAAATAATCACGATTTTACGATTATCTCGATTTTTTTTTTTTATGTGATACGATTATTGTCTGATAAATAATCACGATTTTACGATTATCTCGATTATTATTTTTTGAATGTGATACGATTATTGTCTGATAAATAATCACGATTTTACGATTATCTAAAAAAATGCAGTAATAATTGATTTCACAACACAAGTCAAAATCATGTGAAGATCTTTTATTTTGCCAACCTTTCAATAATATAGAACAACATGTAAACAATAATAAAGCAAAACTGCACGGCCATTGCTTTTGATGCAAAAGTGACTTCTCTGAACATTTATCAGTTTGAATTAAAGTAAAAGTAGCCTCTTCTCTATAAACATAAAAAATAGACAGCAGGACCTACACTGGTCATTTGAAACTATTGAACTCATTGAAATAGGTCTAATGATTGAACTTCTTAATGTCACCTTCTCAACTCTAGTTTAGATTGAAATGAAGGAATGTCAGCATGTTCAGATTTTCCATGCTCAATCTGCACCACTTAGGAGAGAGTATATGGCCACTGGGGGGTGGAGATGACCGGGGCGGACTGAGGAGGAGACAGTGTGCGGTGATGTCGTGCCAAGAGCGGAGTGGAGCTGAGCGAACAGGTGGAAGCTCACGGACCCCGCGCGCCTTTTTCTCTCCTATGGCCCAGGACAGTGCTGGCACTGGGAGCGTTCGGGCCGTTTCCCCAGAGCCGCGCTCTGAAACCGTTTCCCCGCAGGCCGCGCTCACGTCCGCGGTCGTGCGTTCACAACTGTCCCTCTGTCAATCCTACACTCCTCTCTGCCCCACTCCAGCAGTGACTTTTGTTTCGCAAAATAAACAGCACAACTAAAGTGACGCCCTCCCCCAAAGAGGAATAAAAAAATACTTCACCTCCCTGAACCCGTTCACTGTAAAGACTCGTTCAAAAGAGTCGGATCGTTCGCGACCGACACCGCACACCGACCGTAGAGCCGAGCGCCCGGAGTGCGGGCGAAGAGCCTAGAGTAGTATTGGACTCAAAACAACTCCTCGTGGTTCATTCTAAAGCAGCACTATTAATTATAAGATAGGAATACAACTGATATATCTCCTTAAAGTGCAACATGTGTTTAATCACTACGATTTGGCAGTGCGCTGCAGACACAGGGTTAGCAGCGCACCGCTTCGTGCAGGGCATTATCTCTCTTTTATGGGAATAGGTCGTAGTTTTAAGGGAGTCCTTAATAATAGTTTTTTCTCGATTATGCCATTTTTGTAATCGTGTAATAATCGTAATTGAATTTCGATTAATTGCACAGCCCTATATCAGAGTATATAAATGACAAAACTTACCCCATACAATACTTATTTTATGATGCTCACTAGCGAGGCGGAGATAACCCGGAAGTAGCTACAACATCAGTTCACAAAGCCGTCTTTCCCACGGTTATTAATTCACGTTACAAAAAGGTCGGGCTGGTTTTTGTTCCACTCATGCAGTAAAATATCCACTTTAGTAGCCTAGTCTAGTTTTGAAGTTTTATTCAGAGGGATTTTTTTAATATCTAATTCCCAGCCTGATTTATTCAGCTTTGAACCCCCCAAAAAACAAGGCAACATTTGAATTTTTACAGATCTTTTTCCACTTATGATTAGCTTATTCAAAAACTAAACTGAAAACTGAAAAAAAATTTTTTTACTAATATGCCAATAAAATAAAACCATAATTTTTAATCTGGGTCTATCCAGTATTTAGATTTTGTTGCTGAAAATATAGACTTTCAGAATTGCACAAATACCTTTTTGAAAACATAAAATGACAAGTCAAAGTCTTCACCAGCTCTAATGCCTGTATTTTATTGTCACTATTTAATTCTCACAAAGACATTGTTTAAAATGAACTAACTGAAGACTGCTTAAGGTCGCTTAAAGTCAATAGTTCCCCACCAGTGTTTACATAAAATATTGTTTTGCACTTAAAAATGTAAGATGATTGATTTTCATTCATTTGAGCTGTTCATTAAAAGGAAATGTTTCATATGTATGTATTACAAATTAGGTCTTAATCTAATCTCAGTTTCCCAATTGCAATTCCAAACAATAAAAAAAAAAACTATAGCTCTTTGATTTCAGTACAGGTTATATTCTGCCTTATTGTGACACATTTTTGCTACTTTTGCCAAATACTAAAACTAACCAATATAGAATACGACTGTACTACTCACCATTACTTTGTCGAGTGTCCGTCATGCACTGTATCAAGAACAGTCCAAACCATTAGCTTGGATTATGTTTAACAGCCCCGTTTCACCAGCTCCTCCTTCACACAAGTACAGTTTGATCAATGTTGAAACTGGAAACGTGGAGAAGTAAACTTTCAGCCAATTAATCTCGCTTGATTTTGTTAAATAAACACACAACTCCTCGCCGGGCCGCGCGGGGCCTGATAAATGCGCCCGTTTGATTGCACTTCATGAAAAATGTGTGTGAAATGAGCGCGGATTGAGGCGCAGTTTTTGCGGTGGCGTCGACTCCGCGGTCGGCAGCTGCAGTTTGTCAGGGGGGGAGAGAACCTGTTACCTCGGCCCGGGTTGGGCTGCTGACAGCCCGACGTGTGGGCCCTTCTGAAATGTGTACACTAACAGAAATTAGCTTGACACCCCGCATTACAGACCGCGTTTGCTAGCACCATGTTGACCTTGGAGTTTTCAGATCTATTTTCTAATCAAGATGTGTTCAAATTATTACCAAATAGCTGTGAACGTTGCATAGCAGCATGACGCTAACTTCCTAGGGTAAACGACTGTGTGCGTTTTATTCCCACGGCGAGTGAGTCGAGTCTCGTTGAAATGAATGAATATTTGAAGAGTACATGACAGACAACAACATACTACAAAATTTACACAGGATGTACAGTAAATACTTCACCAGGGAGACTTCAGTGTTTTAGCCTTGAAGCTAAACGCTAATGCTAACAAATAGCAAAATAGCTCAGCAGTCTGAACTTTCATGAAACACGATGGGCTTGACGGTTATTTAAGTTTTCCTCTGTTTTTAAAATCTTTATTTTAGTTTTAATTCACGTTAATATGCGGACAGGAAATGGTCTTTACACAACACAGGCCAACAGGAAGTTAGCCCAAAAACCATTACATGCATATGGAGCCTTTCGACACGCTAGTTTGGGAACCACTGCATTAAGCTATGTGCACATAGCTATGTGCATATAGCTAATATTGGATGAAATGGATGAAAACTAAAAAAACTGACTGCGTGTGTGTGTGTGTTATCATTAGCCAATGTTTTAGTTGCTTTGTTGAGCTACAGAGCAAAAGCTACATTGTTCATTGGCTAATATAATCGGCATGGCATGCAATTAATGTAATTGTTATAGAACTTCTGCCATTGTTAAATTTGTAGCCTTTTTTCTGCTTTCTTATCATACTGTCACTGTTTTTTTGCTTTATTTACTATTAGCGGCCGGGCCTCCGCTAATAGTAAATAAAGTAGTCTCCACATTTGATGTTCTGAGATTATGAGTTATTACAAAATGTCAAAAATGTCCAGTCAAGTCCTATAACCCGTCACTCACTATAACTATAGACCCGCACTAAGTAGACGAGTGGTTCCAACCTTTTTACTTGAAGCCCCCCCTGCACATGCTGTAGTTGGGTCGTGCCCCCCCATTCTAAAAACTATGGCCACGCCAAATGTATAAAACAATGAATGCTAAAAGTAATGTCAAACAAACTGCAGTTGGAGTGTTTTATGCACCCATACTCCTTTCTCAGTCATATTTGATGTTTACTCATGACCAGACAAAGCTCTGAGCCTCTGCAATGCTGCAGGTTTGGAACCACTGTAATGACTATATAGTCAAGTACAAAGTTGCCTACTCACTGCAATGTAAAGAAAGAGTGAGCCCGTTGTCCAGAGCACCAGCAGAATGAGCGACTACATCTACAATAGGTTAAACTCAGGGAATAAAATTCAAGAGACAGTGGAATATTTAATGGATAAATATTAGGGGTTCGGTTCACGGTGCAGGACCCGCGGTTTGGTGCATCACGGTGCAAGTACAATAGGCTATAAAAAATAAGAGGTTGGTTTTGAAATATATATATTTAAAAAATAGCTTAAATGTGCATCCTTAGACAGTATTTATAATATTGGAATAAAATTGACAATGCTTTGAAAGCTGTTTGATAATAAAATGTACCTCTGGGCTCACAATACAAAGCAAAACAGAAAACATATTGTAGCGCACTTAACTTAAAAAAAGAAAAAGCAGCGCAGTGCAGGCCATGGGCTCATTAAGTGGTAGTTTCATTTTCACATTCTTACACGGCGTCTAAAGCACTTGGAGCAGCGCGTTTGATTTGAGGCTTGTGTTTGGGCTGTTCTTGGACAACTCTCTGCTTGTACTTTTTTTCGGACACAAAGCTTTTGAGACGGAATATGACCAGGATTGGATCTTACGCATTTGTCTGCGCCTCTGACATTACGCAGTGCACTGGATCTATAATTAACCACAGCACAGCCATGGTCATCTGCAGGAGAAACCTAAACAAAGAAACGCAGATTGAATGTGTTTTTGGAGGATGTAACTGTACAGGTGTGGAGCGTCTACAGCCTTCAGTTTAGCGGTAAGTGAGGATGACACACATCGCCCCGTTTGGATGCGCACACACACGCACGGCAGTCAGATCTCATTCACTCGTGTTGTTGTGACTCTGGGTTTTCCTCAGACCGCAGTACGCAATGCATTATGGTCCATACTGACCCGTGGCCAATGCCCGCGGCCGGTGGGACGGTCACATGTCAGCGCCCTATGGACCTTAAGCCCCGCCTAATCTATAATGCCGTAATCTATAATATAAACCGCGATTGCGGTTTATATTATAGATTATGGCATCAATTACAGCCCGTAGCTTAGCAATAGCAAAAAGCAATTACATCAATGGGAGTGAGACCATGATGTTAAAGTCTCTTGTATAAAAGATCTCCCTCTTCACTCGTATTGAATGCTATAAATTCTGCTCATTACACCTCTTCAGAAATCGTATAAAAACACTTGTTGCGGTTGGAAAAACGCTTTAGCAGCACAAGGCCACTTTCTCTTCCAGTTTTTCATCGGAATAGCCGGCGGTCTCCTTATCCCACCCCACAGCCGTTGTGTGTTTAGGCGATTGGACCTGTCCCAACATCCCACACTTAATGCAACTCACCCAAACATGACCGATGTCCCACTTTTATCTTCCCTGTTATTCCCTGTTAGTGCGAGACGCCTATTAAGGCTAAACTAAAAAAAAGAGGAGTACAAACAGGCTGCGCTAAAGCCCGCCAAGTCAGTCCTGGAATCACTATGTCTGCCTCCCCCCCTCTGTTTATTTTAACTACATTCACGGCATGCATACGGTTATTAATGATGAAGCTCATAATCGGGAGGCTACACTTTGAGACATTGATTATTTGAACAAGGCCCCTCTCCTTTTTCGCACCACACGCAGGTGAAAATGCTGAGTCCGAAACCCACCAGCAAGTTGTTTGACAAACCTTTGCGATGAAGCTATCCGTCGGTGTGATGGATAATATTGATAATTGCTTGTCGTGACGATGCTGACAGATTTTCTCTTTGTTTTTGTCGGAACAGGCCTCCAGAGTTGATGTACAAGTACGGCAATCTGAGCGAAGGGGCGTGCAAGCCGGGATTCGCAGCAGCCAAGATGACCACCATCTACCCAAAGTGAGCAGCGTCATTTTCAATCAATCCATTAAACGATCAACGTTTATTTTGGGAGCAATTTACGAAAACAAAACACCAAGGTGTTTTACATCAGAAACATTTTTTTTTTCTCGTTCAAACATAGGAAATGAAGGAACAGCCTTTGTTTCCAGTCTGCTAGGTAGTTATGTAGAGAATTACGGGCAGAACCATCATTAGGGATCCCAAGCAGGTAATGCTGATCATCAAGCAGATCATCTGCATATTAGGGCTATAAAGACACACTTTTATCACGATACTTAGGGGCTGATAGTGTTGCGATACATTAAGTACTGTGAAAACTGAGTCTTGAAATGTTGTAAACCAAATACCACCTGACATTTATTTTCTTGAAAACTAAATGGCCAGATAAGAATAATTCCAAACCATTAACGGCATATAAACAAAGGCTTATTGCAAACATCTTTTGAGAAGCCGTTTTTAACGTAAAGTATACTAATAGTATGCCACTGCATTTTGGTGGCAGGATAAGTTGTACTTCTCAATGTTGGAACCAATTGGCAGTGTGACTGAACAGAAGTGGGCCAAGGATTGCGCCTTGAGGCACCCCAGAAGACACCGAAGCCACAGATTTTAACCACAGTTCAGGCTATATATATATATATATATATATATATATATATATATATATATATATATATATATATATATATATATATATATATATATATATATTAGGGCCGGGACTCGATTAAAAAATTAATCTAATTAATTAGAGGCTTTGTAATTAATTAATCGAAATTAATCGCATATAAATATTTGACCTGAGAACAGTGAGAAGTAAGTTTTTCATAAGGATTTTTAGTATACCATTGAATAATGACTGAATACATAAGCTTAAGCAACAAAATATTGTTTATTTTTGTTCAACCAAATCCAACAGACCAGTGCAATATTGCCATTAATTGTGCGTCTGCAGGGAAAAAAGGAAACTGAAGTGTGGAAAGCAAAGTGTGATTAATTTCGATTAATATTTTTAATCGCACTAAACCTCATGTAATTAATTAATCGCAATTAATCGAAAAAAGTCCCGGCCCTAATATATATATATATATATATATATATATATATATATATATATATATATATATATATATATATATCCCCCACATATGTGATTGATCTTTTCTTGTCAACTGACGATCTGAAATGTGACCCAGGCCAATTCCATACTTTATGTGGTCCTAAATCCGATGCGTATCCATTCCTCTGGACATCCAGGTCGCATTCACTCGACCCACACATCAATACACTACAGATGTCATTCATTCTGTGTTTAGTGGACGGGCGCAGCAGGGAAAACGACACCTCCTTATCAGTGGAATTGATGAATGTAGTCTGTCTCACCGCAGGACTCCACGCCAACACGTTTCTCTGTACAGACGTCACTGTCACTGCCAATCAATGTCAAATTTGAGTGGGATGACTGCCAAATTGCCTTCACTTTAACGCATGTCCTCAATTCTAAGGTGTCCACACATACATTTTTGGAATATTTGCTATAAAGGGCTACTTGTGTCCACTTTGTTTGGCTGTCAGTCTTATCTTCTTGTTATGTTCACTTGTTGCCATCTTCCGTTGCCTTTGATGCTTCGTAGAATTGCTCGCGGCGGAATGAAGTCAGCTTCGAAGCTGACGTGGCCCCGAGGATTTTGAGTCCCACAACAGTATGACCTCCGCATTCCCCCTCCACCCTTCTGTCATCTCACAGTCGTCCTCTGCGCCACAAGAGCCCCTCTCTGTCCGAGTAACGTGCCCGTCGCACAATCGATCTTTGTCCCTACGAAACCAACGCCTACTTCCTGTATGACTCATCTACTTCCTGTTCCCATCCACTCGACTGAAGACAGCCCCTCTTTTGCTGTCATCTTTAGCCTGATGTACAGAGCATTGTTTGTTTGCGGCAGTAGCGTGCGGTGGCTTTTTTGGGTAGACTTTGGGTGGACGTAGTATCTTGACTTGCCCGTTCTTTACATGCATAATTAGCCATGTGTGTTTGGGCTCTGCCTTGCTGTTGTACCCCGTGGTATCGGACCGGTACTCGGCAGCTACTGTGAGCCTCAGAATCGGGTCAGATTGGGGGAAAAATCTATTGGAACAGCACGACTTTGAGCTGAGCAGCTGGCTGTAAATTGCCCTGTACCTCACCGGGCTGTGTGTGTTAACCATGTCCTCCTGTAATGAGGCTGTAATCAGCAGCACGTGTCTGATCAAAGTGTCCCGACAGGAGCTGTGATTACAACCACCTTAAACCAGTCCAGCCAGGTCAATCCACACAATTACAGCAGCTATGGGCGTCTGTCCTGGAGCAGTAGTGCAAGTGCAGGGGCAAGGACCTGGTGTCTAAGAAAATGAGGACATTCTGTGTACATTTTCTTGTGGATACTTTAAATTGGACATGCTCTATTGCTAAGAATGTGTTTTGATGCAACTAACAGCCCACTGTCATTGATCAAATTAACAGTTTGATCATCATGAATCATACAGTACCAGCAAATCTCTTGTCCAGTTTTTTGATTTTCTTCATAAGCGATGATACTGATTGTTACAAAATGCTAACCTTTTCACTCTTACTCACGATTTGCAATGTTATTGCATATTGTCCCATGGAGTGACATTTCCTACCATTCAGAAAGTCTTTGTTTAAAGGTGCATTGTGGAACTTTATATATGAAAAATAAACTTTTATATTTTTGCAAATTTGACGTTTTAGAGACCTTGCAACTGTATGGGTGGTTAGAATAGTGCATTTGCTTTCCGTCACTTTGGCCACTATGACACGCCAGGATCAATCGATTTTTAGGTATTCTGGATGGAATGTAAGCGTTACCATGGAGATGACTCCATCAGCAGTGAAAACTTACCAGAAACCCTAAAAGCAATTGATCCTGAAGTGTCAAAGAGGCCAGGGTGATGGCGTCATCCTAACCACCCATACAGCCGCTGAATCATTAAAGGGTCAAATACGCACTATTATCAATTCCCCCTCCCGCATAATACATTCCATAATGCACCTTTAATACATTGTGTGCCCACCATTTCCATCTCAAAGCAGCACAGTTCTAATGAAGTTGACCAGGTTATGGTCTATCGAGCCTGCGGGACTCTTTCCTATTCCTCAGGGAGGGCTACCCGGAACCAGAACAGATATAGAACATCTCAAAGACATTTCTCAAGTAGTTTATCGTTTGTTGGTAAACATTCAGCTTGCAAAGCAAGGCAACTTTATTTATATCGCGCATTTCGTACACAAGGCAGTGACCACTCATCACATCACATGACCACTGTTCAGTGTTTTAAAGCCTACTCGTAATGTCTGCGTCTGCTAGCATTTAACACCCAAACCGTCCATCACCAAAACCTGAAAAATTGCCAATAATTTCACCGTTCTCGTGCAGCGGGTTAAAGTTGAGAAAACCTACTTAACCTCCGTGACTCCGGGTCCAATTACTCCTGGCTTCCTCTGTGCAGACCCTGCCCTCTCTGATCCAATTCATTTTCCTCACGCCGCTCCATTTCCCCAACACTGTTTGTATTGCAGTCCTAAATCATGCGTTGGCAGTGAACCCGGCGTGGTGTGGTTATGAAAATATGACCCAGGGGAGATGCGCCGGGGCGAAGGAGTCATTGTCCCGCCACCGCTCTGTGTCTTGTCAGGCGCTGAGTGACTGGCTGTCGGTCAAAGCTCACTGACTTTATTTATAGCGCGCCTCGTCTCACCTCACAACTCCTGGCTTTAATGATTTTCTATTGGGTTTGGCAGGGAATGAACTGGAGCCTGTGAGTTTTCAAGACTAGAGTCAAATTTTGAGGAACACATTGTGAAATGAGTACAAATGACTTGCTTGTAGAGGTGGGCAATATATTGTCTACAAGGTAATATCAAATTGTTTTATTGTTATTGAGCAAGGCCCTAGTAATGAGATTTTAATTTTGTCAATATCGCTGTAGGATCTGCTATTAGTACTTTTTAAAAAATGGCACTGCAGCTACTGTACATCTGGACTTGGTTTGCCTAACGTTGCACAAGGACACACATTTGACTACATGTGAACATCTTTGTAGAGATTACAATAAAATTGACTGAATGGGTTTAACCATGGACTATAAGAAGCAAAACCCAGTCCAAACAACAGCCTTATTAGACACATAAGAAAGTCAATATTTGCTTGTATACCTTGTATTTAGAGACACAAATAGGTTATGTTCATGAAAATATTGACCAAAAATCTTGCGTATCCTACCTTCAAATTTACGTTATGGTTGAGGTTAAGGTATACTTTAATACCTGTATGGAAATTTGTTCTCTGCATTTGATCCATCCTCAATGCCGCTGGAGCAACGTAGGCCTGCGCTCAGGTAGCCTGGCATAAAGCCAGACTGACTTTATTTTACAGTGAGGAAAATAAGTATTTGAACACCCTGCTATTTTGCAAGTTCTCCCACTTAGAAATCATGGAGGGGTCTGAAATTGTCATCGTAGGTGCATGTCCACTGTGAGAGACATAATCTAAAAAAAAAAATCCAGAAATCACAATGTATGATTTTTTAACTATTTATTTGTATGATACAGCTGCAAATAAGTATTTGAACACCTGTCTATCAGCTAGAATTCTGACCCTCAAAGACCTGTTAGTCTGCCTTTAAAATGTCCACCTCCACTCCATTTATTATCCTACATTTAGATGCACCTGTTTGAGGTCTTTAGCTGCATAAAGACACCTGTCCACCCCATACAATCAGTAAGAATCCAACTAATAACATGGCCAAGACCAAAGAGCTGTCCAAAGACACTAGAGACAAAATTGTACACCTCCACAAGGTTGGAAAGGGCTACGGGGAAATTGCCAAGCAGCTTGGTGAAAAAAGGTCCACTGTTGGAGCAATCATTAGAAAATGGAAGAAGCTAAACATGACTGTCAATCTCCCTCTGACTGGGGCTCCATGCAAGATCTCACCTCGTGGGGTCTCAATGATCCTAAGAAAGGTGAGAAATCAGCCCAGAACTACACGGGGGAGCTGGTCAATGACCTGAAAAGAACTGGGACCACCGTTTCCAAGGTTACTGTTGGTAATACACTAAGACGTCATGGTTTGAAATCATGCATGGCACGGAAGGTTCCCCTGCTTAAACCAGCACATGTCAAGGCCCGTCTTAAGTTTGCCAATGACCATTTGGATGATCCAGAGGAGTCATGGGAGAAAGTCATGTGGTCAGATGAGACCAAAATGGAACGTTTTGGTCATAATTCCACTAAACGTGTTTGGAGGAAGAAGAATGATGAGTACCATCCCAAGAACACCATCCCTACTGTGAAGCATGGGGGTGGTAGCATCATGCTTTGGGGGTGTTTTTCTGCACATGGGACAGGGCGACTGCACTGTATTAAGGAGAGGATGACCGGGGCCATGTATTGCGAGATTTTGGGGAACAACCTCCTTCCCTCAGTTAGAGCATTGAAGATGGGTCGAGGCTGGGTCTTCCAACATGACAATGACCCGAAGTACACAGCCAGGATAACCAAGGAGTGGCTCTGTAAGAAGCATATCAAGGTTCTGGCGTGGCCTAGCCAGTCTCCAGACCTAAACCCAATAGAGAATCTTTGGAGGGAGCTCAAACTCCGTGTTTCTCAGCGACAGCCCAGAAACCTGACTGATCTAGAGAAGATCTGCGTGGAGGAGTGGGCCAAAATCCCTCCTGCAGTGTGTGCAAACCTGGTGAAAAACTACAGGAAACGTTTGACCTCTGTAATTGCAAACAAAGGCTACTGTACCAAATATTAACATTGATTTTCTCAGGTGTTCAAATACTTATTTGCAGCTGTATCATACAAATAAATAGTTAAAAAATCATACATTGTGATTTCTGGATTTTTTTTTTAGAGTATGTCTCTCACAGTGGACATGCACCTACGATGACAATTTCAGACCCCTCCATGATTTCTAAGTGGGAGAACTTGCAAAATAGCAGGGTGTTCAAATACTTATTTTCCTCACTGTATGTATTTATAAATGCACATAAAGACAGTCTGGAATTGTGGTAATAGGACGCAATTTCCAAATCGAGAGAATAACGATCACAGTTTGAACTAGAGCGAACCAATCAAACACAAAACGACCTACGCTTTGTGTTTACGTCCTCCGCCATGATTGTTTGTAGTCCACACGTGCAGTTGAGTAAATGTTCCGGTGAAAGCCCTCAGAGCAGCTTCTTGCTGTCGCTTTAAGTCCAGCTAATTTAAAACAGAAGAAAGGGCGCTGGTAAAAGATCGTTGTGTCGCGGCCGCCATCTTCACTGTTTTGGTCACGGCCTGGAGGAGCACAGGTGTTTGATGGGAAATCCTAGCGCGGAAGATGACGCACTGTTAACTCCCGCCTCCCATGCTGTGATTGGCTCGTCTTGGTTTTGCCGGAGTCAGCGAGATTCAAATGGTCAGATACACCTGGATTATCCTATTGTACATGTTTTTTTTACGGTAGGGGAAACCGGAGTACCCGGAGGAAACCTACGCAGACACGAGGTGAACATGCAAACTCCACACAGAAAGGCCCATTCCGGGGCCTTCTTGCTGTGAAGCACAACACTGTACAAGAAAGTAAATACCCCCTGAACTGACTTTATTTTAACCAAAATGTCACTATTTCACACAATATAACATCGATATTTCCCTCTATGGAGTTTGTTATCACAGAAAAACAATCACACGGCCCGATTAAGCTTCTGTTGCTTCATTCACGTCACTTTTCCTCTGCCCCTCTCTCTCCCTCGCGCAAGAGGGGAGAAAACAACGCAAGTGAAAGCGGTGTTTTGCTTCAACGCGATCTATGTTTAGATCGCGTTCGTGTTTATTATTTTATTAGGACTTTTATTTCTCAAACGTGTTGCCTTATGCTCACTTTGAGCTCCCCGTGGGGCTGTAGCAGCAGCGGTGGAGATGACCGGGGCGGGCTGAGGAGGAGACAGTGTGCGGTGATGTTGCTGCAGAGCGGAGTGGAGCTGAGTGAACAGGTGGAAGATGTGAGTGACGGGGCTCCTGTAGCCGCCTCGTCACTCAAGGACCCCGCGCGCCTTTTTCTCTCCTATGGCCCAGGACAGTGCTGGTGCTGGGAGTGTTCGGGCGCGCCGTTTCCCTCTGAAACCGTTTCCCCGCAGGCCGCACTCACGTCCCGCGGTTGTGCATTCACAAACTGTTCCTTTGCCAATCCTACACTCCTCTCTCCGCCCCACTCCAGCAGTGACTTTTGTTTTGCAAAATAAGCAGCACAACTAAAGTTTTAAATGGCGTAAATTATAAAAAAAGTAAAAAAATAGGAAACGCAATATGTGGCGGGCGGTGTTGATTCTGTGGCGGTGCGCGACAGAATAGTCTATGTGTGGGAAACACTGCACAAGCTCTAACCACTGTGTCACTGTACTGCCCAAGGAGACACATTATGGACAATCAAAAGAAATCGCTTTGTAAGGGATATCCTGACAATTGTTACAAAGGAAAGGTGTATAGCACCTTTCACAGACATGGTCAGCACTTTGGGACAATGGGACAATTTACATTCACTCCATACTTGGTGGTGGTAAGCGACTGATGGAAGCAAGGCTGCAGATCTGCACCATCCTGTCACTCACTCTCACATACACCCCTAATGTAACGCATAACATGACAGATACCAACCCAGAAGTCTCCTCTGCATTTTCCACAGACCGAGCTGTTCTTTACTCAAAATGCTTCTACTATGCTGCCATGGAGTTGTTAGCATGCCGTTAGCAAAAAATATGAGCTTGTATTTCTTTCAAACATTCCCTTTCCTCCCAGCAGTTGGCGCTCTAAGCCTGAAACTAGTTGCTTTAGAGCTAGTTTCAGGCTTGTTCATGATAGTTTTTTTTCCCCATGCAAAAACATTACTGGATTTTAAAACGTAAAATACACACACAATAATAAATACAGTATATGAAATATATACTTTTTCTGTGTGTCAAACCTGTAGTGTTCTGTACCAGGTCATAATTGGATGGATGCTGGAGTCGGGCCTTCTCTTCACACATGGGTCTCCTTCTGACAATCTTCTGATAATGTCCAGAGAAGGTCACACGTGTGTTTCTGAAGGCTTAGTCCTTTTTCACAAACTAGCTCGCGATGACGGCCATGTTTGGTCATTGTGCTGCAGAGTTCCATTGTTTTCTGGGAAACTCAAAGTGCGGTTTTACCATCACCAAGTCCAGCCCAAGAGATCTACCGAGAAATATAAGAAGGGGTTGGAGTTGTTGAGATGCTTTGAATGTTCATGTGGTCTGTCTGTCGTTATAAGACACAACAGCCTGACTCTGAACACGTTACGTTCTTTAAAGGTGAGTGGTTTAGTTCAAGCATTGGCTTTGGCAATAACAATCATTACTATCATATTCAAGCTCGTCTCACCTCACAAATCACAGTGTCTGCACATTTTAATGTGGGGTTTTACCATCACCAAGTCCAGCCCAAGAGATCTACCTAGAAATATGAGAAGGGGTTGGAGTTGTTGAGATGCTTTGAATGTTCATGTGGTCTGTCTGTTGTTATAAGACACAACAGCCTGACTCTAAACACGCTACATCAGAAACATTACATCAGTTTAACATTCTTTAAAGGTGAGCGATTTAGTTCAAGCATTGGCTTTGGCAATAAAAATCTTTACTATCATATTCAAGCTCGTCTCACCTCACAAATCACAGTGTCACAGCTCCGATATTTCGATGCAAAGACTTTACAAGTTTATTAATGTTCTAATCCTGGACGTGACATTCACCTTCACCTTAAATGTAAAGCAGGAAGGCTTGTTTTAGAATCACAGCTCTACTTTTATTCTGATTTTGCACATTTTAAAATATGTCATTCTTGTCTGATTAGCATCTGGCTTCAAGCTCTACCTGTGTTGTCTCTTAATAATAGGCAATAGGTTGCATTCATGTTTTAGAATTTGATGATATGTCATCACAGATGGAAGGCAGGGGCCAATACAAGTCTATGGTAGAGAAACAATTTTTGAAAGTTATCTCCAAAAAGAAAATTGGCATACGTTTACCATGATCATTATTTGGAAGGCCTTTTATCTGACCAACATGACACAAGTGTTTTTGAATACTGTCACCCCAACGGGACCTCGGTTCATATGTGCTGATAGAGAGGACATGGAACATTGTGACCGTATGTCCCAGTAATAAAAGAGAGATCTTAGCCAAAAAACAAGAAAATAAATCAGCATTTTGACAGCTACCATAATTACTATCATGGAATTCTTACCTGCCCACCTCCTCAATTTTAAAGAGACAATATTCAAGACGATTTTCTGGGTGAAAGAACTTTCAGCCATAAGATGAATGTGGCAGGTTTGTGAATCCAGTCACTTTCAAATAATGATCAGGGAAAATATTTGGACATTTTTTCCAAAACCTTGTCTCACCAATTGAGTTGTATCGGCCCCTGCTCCATGACATGACATTCTAGAATGTCTTGCCTATTTCTGAAAGTTTCAAAACACAGTACTTAAAGTTTCGCAATACGAATCCCATCAACCCCTATGTATTCTGACCAAAGCGTATTGTCCTTGCCCTAATGGCTTCCTTCACTTTCAGACCGTGTCACAGACTGAACTGGCCAACACCATCTACTAATCACCCTCTGATTCCTGTAACCCCTCTGCGTAAACAAAGTAATTCAGTAGATTTCTGTGTCTTGTGTGGAATGAACACAACTGACCTTACACAAAAACATTGTCAGGCAAGCTGCATACACCTCCACACGTGCTCACACAGGGGTCAGAATAACAGACATCCATCCTGCATCCACATGGGCCAGGGCAGCATGTCCTGTGCTGGCTCAGGAAATTACTCCTTTTGATTTTGGGGATGCGATTAATCAAAGAGATACCGGAAAAGGAATAGACCGCAGTTCACGGGTCGTCAATCATCAATGGATTGGAAGTGGACTTGCTATATATATATATATATATATATATATATATATATATGACGCTAACAGATACTTTAGTACCATTTTTTTTAATATATATATAAAGGCCCCCCGTTCTTTATTTATCTTGAATGATAGTCCATCTAAAATCCAAATATCTTCTTCACAGGATTCCTGGCCTCAGAGATAGGTACCCTATTGTACATATTTTTCATTGTCGGGGAAACCAGAGCTTCTGGAGGGAACCTATAGACACGTGGAGAACCTACAAACTCCACACAAAAAGGGACCATAGATGGACCATCAAATGTTTCTGCCAAGGCTGCGATTAGCTCTGATGTTAGGGTTAGGGTTTGTCTGTATTTTAAAGTCGACAAGGCATAGGATGTATTGAAATTTTGTCTCATGATTCTCGTGGATAAAATAATTGTGATTAACAATATTATCCATGCATCCAGCCATCTTCCGCCACTTGTCTGTTGCTGGGTCGTGGGGGCAGGCAGACGTCACATTGCACCAGCCCCCTGAGGGCTCCACGGAAAGAATGCCTCACGATTCTAACCAGACCTGTTGGTCACTCCATAAGGGGCTTCTGAACTCCTCTTTGTCTGACCCATCAACTAGAACATGTTTTCCCTTGGAGAACCTACCAGGGGCACGTAGCCCCCGAGAACATGGCTCCCAGGATCATTCGGATGCTCAAACCCCTCCACCATGTTATGGTAGCAGTTCCAGGAGGGGAACAATATTATCACAATGATAATTTAATAATTTCTTAAGTAGCGGTGAGTGCGCCCTCTGTTTACAACGCTGATCCCCATTCCCACTCCTAGTCCAGACGCCTTCACTGAACTTGTTCTGATCCTGTTCGTGGTCAAAACTCTCTTCCCCCGTGCTGATGCTGATAGCATGTTTGATGGTGCAGATCTTTTCTTGTGCTCTCTGCCTGTGTAGTTTAACTGTGTTTTATCAAACGTAAGGATACTTTCTAAACATATACGTCATTTATACAACAATAATACCATCACTGAAGTGTTTAAAGTAGCTGTACATCGTCTGTATAAATCGTAATATAGGACCTTTAAATACTTTGTTGGTAGATCTACCTTGTTCAATTCGATTTGTATTCTACTCTGACAAATCTTCGAGTTTCTTCCCTGTTTATCAAGATGCTCTGCCCCGGCCGTTTGACCGACAACCCCAGGCCCAAGTATGGTGTCTGTGCACATTTATCACAACAATGTCTCCGGTAGTTTAGGTTTCTGTCTTTGAGAAGTCCCCAAGCCAAACTCCAGTCTCTACATGCTGACAGACACAGCTTCATCATCCCCGATGCGTTCCAAAACGTCCTGACAGAAAGAAAACATGTGTACAAGGTGCTGTGTGTCTTCCTCAGACTTCGTCTTGTTGTAATAATTCTTGTGCGTCTGTGTGTGTGGTTTGTGTCTTGCAGATTTATGAAGCTAGCACCCATGTTTCTGGACCGGAACTTCAAGCATCTCGCAAAAGTCAGCAACTACTTGCCTCCGTTTGGATTTAAAACCCAGGGTAAGGAAGAAAAAAGATGATGATGATAGCCCATATTGTCAGATGATATATTCCATAGATCAATCTAGTGAATGATGACACAGTGGTTAATACACATGCCTAACAAGAAGGTCTAGGGTTCTTTTGCAGTACTCAGCCCATTTTCTTTACTCAACGTAGCTATCAATGGAATTTGACCTTTTTTATATTTACTTACTTGGCACACATGTCGAAAATTATCTAATTTTCTTCATCGGGACCAAAGATGTAAAGTCCCATGGTAAAGTGACTGCAGTGCAACAGGTGGAAAGAGTTCTATTTCGAATCTGTTTAGAATAAACAATTTGGGTGCGCTTTCTGTTCAAAATGAGCCACGTCCACATGCTTTGAGAGCCCAAGGAGGGAAGAATGGGACTTGCGCTCTTTGGAGACGCGCTGCTAGATTAACATGATCATAAGATGAGCCAGAATTGTTGTCAAATGTCAGAAAAGTCGTCCCCACAAAACTGTAAATTTTGCAAATTCCCAAAATGTTTAGGTAATTTAGAAATTCCTCCTGTATGGGAAAATGAGGACATCTGGTCACCCTAGTCAGCCCGATGCTGGCAACTTGACACCACATGTGCCCTGAAACGACCTGAATCATAATTTCAATCAATTCCACACTTCCGAAATATGTGCTAGGTCAATGTTGAGTCGAGGTACTGGATAATGAACCAAACACATGAAGTGTTTCACAGCATTTAAACACCACAGCAAGCGGCAGCAGATGCTGTTTTATAACTCTCACTGTGACAATCATAAGTTGTTCAAGTCCTATCTAAAGGCCTTCCCAGTTTGATTGTATTACTTTGTAGGCTGGACAAGTACGCAAGCGCACATGGCTACTTAATATGCATAAACAAAAGGACAGATACTAACGCTCCTAATTACAGCTTGTTGGATTCTACCAGAGTTCTGACTTCACGCCGGGATGTCGAACTCGTTGGGTTGTGGGCTGAGATTCAACCCCCACAGCGGGTCGCATATATTGTAAAGGACTGTGGCCTAATAAATAACAATGGCTTACACTTTTGTGCTTCTTCAGCCTGTGTCACGTGTCATGGCTATAATATGCTGTTTATATCCTGATTTCTTATTATATCAGTGCCCTCTGCTGGACACTTGTGGAATTATTTCCTTTTTTTTAAATTTAAGCAGCCCTCTAGTGGCTGGAGTGAGCATTCTGGTTATTTCTTTAAAACAAAATCATAACTCCTCACAGGAATGGGCTGGAGACTTACTTTTTTTTTTTTTTTTTTTTTTTTTACACATAGTCAAAAATTCATGCTCTACAAGGGCCCGGATTAAATCCTCTTGCAGGGCGGGAGCGATGGTATGTACAGCAATGGCCCAGTAAGATAAATGGGAATTTAAGTGAGTGACCAAGTCCTCAGGCTCTACTGTAGCTCAACGTTTCTCCTTTCCGTCTCCTTCTGGCACATTTAAGATGTTTATGTCCCAACTGCGCAACTCGACTCAACATTGACCTAACACGTATTTCGCAAGTGAAGAATATATGAACACAAAATCAATAAACCCTTGAATTGGTAATAGTTCTGATACTTTGGAAACCAGAATGTACGTTGTGCTGGACTTCACAGTAAGAGTCCAGTATACCCATAGCATCACTGTCGCTCCACAACAAGCACAGGGCGCCATGGGAACGGCCCGACAACGTGCTCGCCCACACATATTACAGTTCATGACTTCAGCCTGAATGTTACCTTGTGCCCCGTGGTTACCCCCCGTGGTCCCCGCCACACCTGGGGCCTATCGCCGTCTGCTTTGAGCGCTACTCAAGTGGAGAGATGGGACGTGTGCTCCATGAAAAGAACACAACAAAAGATTTCAAATTGGGAACATGAAGTGATGGTGGTTTATTTTTTTTACCCTGCGGATTTTTTGATGGTACACGTCGCAAAGCCCTGGAAGCATTTGCGGTTTTCGGTGATAGGGTCTGTGTAAATAAATCTTGAGCTGCACCCAATGGTATCTTAAGAAAACATCATCCATAACCTCAAACAAAAGGTTGGCTCCTAAAAATAGAGACAGAAGTTTATCTGATTCTTGGAAAAGTACATCCACTGATGTTTGTCAGCTGTTTGCATAACGCCACTTTTAGCAATAAACGTTTAATCACAAAACTAACGTGAGAATAGGAATCGCTTGGCATCTTTTTAAAAAACAATAGTAAAGGCTTCATTATTTATCTAACGGGAGATGAGGATAGGGCTTCTTTTGTTTGTAATCCAGGATGTAGCCATATCATTTTTTCTTTTCTCTCAGAAAACAATATTTCAGACCTATGTCTCAGCCACATTGGGATTTACGCTGGGTAAATATTGGATAAAGGCCACGAAACAATGATTACTTCCTCTTTATTCTTTGTAAAGTAACTCATATATTTTTGCGCTTGTTAAATGTAATATTTTTCTATCATCCAATACATGAATAATCAATGTTTCCTTGTTTACAAACGCGGATGACTACAACCAAAGGGAACTGCACAAAATACAGCAATATTAAAAAATATATATTTTATTTCTTGAGCGCCAGACAGAGACCTGAGCACTGGTGATATTTCAGGGTTGTGGACATACAGCCTGTTTAGACAGGCCCAGTGAGCTGTTACTGTAGTCTAACCCTGAGGTTCCCAAACTTCTCAGGCCGGGACCCCCAAAATTACACTGCAAACAGTCTGGCTCTCCTAATGCAAAAACTAATCTATAATACAGATTGTATCAAGCAAAAGCATTTCAAATCTGCTTTAGTAATAACTATTTACTTTGGTTTATTCATTCATTATTATTCATTATAGAAAATAAAACTATCATTGCTTTCTTTTTCATATCTTGAATTAATCTTGATGCCCCCCCAGCTCAGTGCTTGCGACCCCCACTATAGCTGCGGTTCCATATAGCACGCTTCTACTCAGTATGGCTCGGTCGAAGTACTCTGCACGAACGACAATGGAAACTTTAGTGAGCTGCGATTAGAACAATGTGGACGAATGCAGCCTTTTGCTGGAGTTTATGGAATTATTCAGAGCTGCAAAGCCAAATACTACTAGTATTATAATATAGGAAATAAGCAGCTAAAAGACGACTATGAAGGTAAGCTATATGCTAATATGTCATTGCTAACACCAGCTAAAGTTGTGCCTACTTTGTGCCATCATCGGCAAAATCACCTTTTTTAACAGCAGTATCATATGAAATGATGACTAAAATCCCTGTTTTAGTGAGGCCTGTCCTCTCTCCTCTGGTCAATCAGATGCCAGCAGTCTGTTCATATTACTTTAGGATCAGTTCAGCACTTTGGCCATGGCCTGAGGTCGGTCCCAAAACTTATGCCTGATCAGCCCGGATTAGCTCTGGCCTGGGCAGTGGAGACGCTCGCCTTACAGGGTAGACCAGGCGCTAGGCTGGGTAGGTACTAGGGCCTGTCATTGGAAACACCCCATATGTGAACCACTGGTCTAACCGGCACTTTGGACTGTGTCGTTGTTTTAGTTCTGTCCAAAAAAGTGATTAGGTCATTTCCACTTTGTAGTTTTCAGTCGATCCGTAACGACTTCCTAAATGGTGCATTTTTTTTGTCCCATCCTCTCCGGCATCCTCCCAATACTTCATCCCACACTCATCCGTCTGCTTCCCCAAAGACATCGCTCATTGAAATGTTTACCGCGGGCACTTGGAACAGTTAGCCTTTCTGTCATGCGCGTACGAGACCGGTGCCCAGTGCGATTTGTCACTTTTCACCCACTTGGCCGCCGTGTGGTCCGGGCTGGGTGCTGTTTACTCTGCCGGGGTGATGCTTGATGGCGCAGTTCAGCACCGAATCCAAACACTGGCCCCCAACGCGTTTTAATCATTAGAGAGGCGAGCTGTTAGCAGGGGTCACGGGGACATGCTCACAGACGCTTAAGAGGCTTCACTCTCACTTCTCCTGCACTTTTACCCGCATAATTGGGTTTAGGTGAAGAAAAAAGGGAATAATCGCCAATTATTTTTCCCTTTCCATAAACCTCCACTTGGCCCACTAGCATAGATTGGTGGTTCAATGCCCCACACTACTGTTCTGTCAACGAGCAACACCACCCACTGGGGTAGACCGACGGAAACGAGGCTGCCAATCTGTGCCATCGCTCCATCCAACCACCAACCACTCGCTCACTCGCTCACTCGCTCACTCGCTCACTCACTCACTCACTCACTCACTACAGTGTTGTCAAGTGTTTTCACCAGTCTGACCAGGATCAACCAGGTACAAGTTTTGTGACTGAGCTCAACCCTGGGCTAAAGCACGCTGAACTCATACTAAGGCCCTGTCCCATTTCTCTCACTTGCTCTGAGAACACTCATGAGTTCCCTCCACAGTAGAGTCCCCTCAATGAGGGAAGGGCAAGTGAAGAATTTTCCCTAAGCAATGGGACTAGTATGCAAATTGGCGCACAGAGCGTGTTCCTTACGTCACGCGCAACATCGACGTGTCTGATTTCACCCCGTCTAGTAGATAGCGGTAATATACAGTTTATACACATAAAATAAGATAAAAAGAAATACTATTTTCATTCACGTGTGAAAATGCTGGTTCCGTAGCTCCTGCCTCTTGTGGGTGCCATGTTGATTTATCTACGTTTGATAAATCAACGGAGAGGAAATATACGAAACAGCAGACGCGTTCGCCGTATGTTTGTGATCGGGATGTTTCAGGTTTGTTATTTTGTTTAATTTTGGCACTTGGCTCAACTTAGCTGCCAACTACCATTGTGTCTAAAAACAAGACGACCTACACATTCAGATCGTATAGTTTGCATCCAGTCTATTAAACGATTAAACGTGATGCATTACTGTTTTCGATAGAGCAAACAATAATCATCTGTGTCACATAAGTAGAACGTAAACAAGCAACAGTCCTCACAGGAGAAAGAGTTCAGCTTGAGACCATTTTGTTTACGGAAAGCTTGAATCAGAGTCGGTAGATTGAGAACCTGGATAAGCACGAAACATCCACATGTGCACCGGGACACACCGGGGCACACACCTGGCCGTCAGTGTATATTGACGGGCAGACTCTGGCGAAGCACTCGGCATTTTTACGAACGTCATCAAATAGCGACTTAAAAGTCCATTGCATATACATCTAACTAACATACAGTGAGGAAAATAAGTATTTGAACACCCTGCTATTTTGCAAGTTCTCCACTTAGAAATCATGGAGGGTCTGAAATTGTCATCGTAGTGCATGTCCACTGTGAGAGACATAATCTAAAAAAAAAATCCAGAAATCACAATGTATGATTTTTTAACTATTTATTTGTATGATACAGCTGCAAATAAGTATTTGAACACCTGAGAAAATCAATGTTAATATTTGGTACAGTAGCCTTTGTTTGCAATTACAGAGGTCAAACGTTTCCTGTAGTTTTCACCAGGTTTGCACACACTGCAGGAGGGATTTTGGCCCACTCCTCCACACAGATCTTCTCTAGATCAGTAAGGTTTCTGGGCTGTCGCTGAGAAACACGGAGTTTGAGCTCCCTCCAAAGATTCTCTATTGGGTTTAGGTCTGGAGACTGGCTAGGCCACGCCAGAACCTTGATATGCTTCTTACAGAGCCACTCCTTGGTTATCCTGGCTGTGTGCTTCGGGTCATTGTCATGTTGGAAGACCCAGCCTCGACCCATCTTCAATGCTCTAACTGAGGAAGGAGGTTGTTCCCCAAAATCTCGCAATACATGGCCCCGGTCATCCTCTTCTTAATACAGTGCAGTCGCCCTGTCCCATGTGCAGAAAAACACCCCCAAAGCATGATGCTACCACCCCCATGCTTCACAGTAGGGATGGTGTTCTTGGGATGGTACTCATCATTCTTCTTCCTCCAAACACGTTTAGTGGAATTATGACCAAAACGTTCCATTTTGGTCTCATCTGACCACATGACTTTCTCCCATGACTCCTCTGGATCATCCAAATGGTCATTGGCAAACTTAAGACGGGCCTTGACATGTGCTGGTTTAAGCAGGGGAACCTTCCGTGCCATGCATGATTTCAAACCATGACGTCTTAGTGTATTACCAACAGTAACCTTGGAAACGATGGTCCCAGCTCTTTTCAGGTCATTGACCAGCTCCCCCCGTGTAGTTCTGGGCTGATTTCTCACCTTTCTTAGGATCATTGAGACCCCACGAGGTGAGATCTTGCATGGAGCCCCAGTCCGAGGGAGATTGACAGTCATGTTTAGCTTCTTCCATTTTCTAATGATTGTTCCAACAGTGGACCTTTTTTCACCAAGCTGCTTGGCAATTTCCCCGTAGCCCTTTCCAACCTTGTGGAGGTGTACAATTTTGTCTCTAGTGTCTTTGGACAGCTCTTTGGTCTTGGCCATGTTAGTAGTTGGATTCTTACTGATTGTATGGGGTGGACAGGTGTCTTTATGCAGCTAAAGACCTCAACAGGTGCATCTAAATGTAGGATAATAAATGGAGTGGAGGTGGACATTTAAAGGCAGACTAACAGGTCTTTGAGGGTCAGAATTCTAGCTGATAGACAGGTGTTCAAATACTTATTTGCAGCTGTATCATACAAATAAATAGTTAAAAAATCATACATTGTGATTTCTGGATTTTTTTTTAGATTATGTCTCTCACAGTGGACATGCACCTACGATGACAATTTCAGACCCCTCCATGATTTCTAAGTGGGAGAACTTGCAAATAGCAGGGTGTTCAAATACTTATTTTCCTCACTGTATTCCAACACATTTCAGAATTTTACAGGCTTATTTGCGTATATATTCTTACATTTGTAATTGTCGCTTCCACCGGTAGCCGCCATCTTTATACTCCTTTGGCTGCAAGTCTGCTCCTGAGCTGACTTGCTGTGGAGGGGCCTTTTCAAGGGAAGATAGCCACTTCCTCTTGCTCCCTAAAGTATTGGGACACCCTACCCCTCCGCGGGAACGCGCCAAATCTAGGGCTAGGGTTTGAATTGGGACAGGGCCTAAGTTGATGTGAACAGACTGCTGTGAGGATAATCCTCACTAAAACAGGCAGGTCATATGAGATCTCGTATTTCACAACTTCATACTGCTGTTGAAAAAGGTTATTTTGCTTGTATTGTTTTACATAACAACGCACATTGTATCACCTGACCCACGGCTTCACTGAAAACTCTGAGGAGGTAGTATCTCAGCAGGAGGCCGATCCCAGCCACTCTGTCTCATGTGAGCAGGAGACTACTAGTAAGAGCATCGTGTTGTGAAGCTCCTCACATTTATATTTAGTTATTTAACAGCCTGTGAATAATTTGTAATTTACTTTAGAAAGCTCCAGAGCCTCTTTAGAAAGCCACAACATCCAAGGAAGTAGAAACGGATCAACCGTCTTCCTCTGTGAACTCATGGCACATATGAAAGCGTTTGTTAGGAACACAGCGCTGTTTGCTGGACAAAGGCGTGCACTGCAGTTTCAGTGGTATTGTGGATACCTCATTGTTTTCATATAAAAGCAGATTGAGAGAGGATGAGACTGCTGCGTTTTCCTGGAGACTATTGTCGTGTAAACGCTGCCTTAGGCTGGTGTTTGCATAACATCTACACGTAGCTTACTTCATAGGTCCACTTTTAGCTGCACCTCTGAATTATTCAATAAAAAAGGCATTATTTGTCCACAGTGTTTCTTTGTGGCCAACAAAACTTTCATTGTGGTGCTGTTGCTCCATCAGTAATGTGTCTTCCAGTGATGCGCTTCTGTAAGAGCGTCACCCACAACTGCTGCGTTCCATTTGTAATGGAAATAGTAGACATGCAAAACCAGGTGAAACCGTGTACTGCGGCAGTGCTGCGTGCAAACACAGCATAAGTGCCTTGCCCAAGAACACGACAGTCTGCATCTGTGGGAGCCGAACCAAACTTCCTGTCCTGAGATATTCAACATGCACCAAGAGTACCATTGAAATTACATTTACAAAGTGTCTATTTGATACAGTTAATGTATAATATCTACCCTTTTCTCAGTAGTTCTCTATATGTTAAGCTTGTCGACTGGCATTCGTTTTTGGCCCATCTTTTTTACCCCGGATTCCTGACCTGCCGCATGTTCCATTTTTAAACACCCAGTGTCTTTCGGGCCAAAGTACAAGTGCGAGCAACTAAAAATGTTCCCCTAAACAAACAAGACTTATAGTAATGGCTAAAAGTGGATGGGATAGCTGCAGCGGAATGCCTGCTATGAGTAAACGCCGCTGGAGCGAGCCACGCGGAGAGGTGGTACTGGACCAGCAGAATGCGCTTGTTTGAAAACAGCATTCCTCCCCGAGAGTTTTTATGGAGCGTTTGTTCACACTCATGCATACCGTGCTCCGGGGCACTGTAGTTTATCTGCAGGATTGCTTCTTTTTTTTTTCTTCTTCCCCGCCCTTTGGCACAAGTCTTGCTGCTAAAGCTTGACACGTCTGGCCTTATCTCTTAAACGGATAAACACAGAGGTGACATTCTAATCTTTATTTCTTTAGACCACCTGCGCTGACATTACTCACACAGTCTGTCTTTGAACAGGGCCAAAGTTAGTTTTAGTCGTCTCGCACTATGTGAAAGGTTTATTTTATTCAGTCGCCTAAAGTAAATTCTCAGCCCACACGATTATGAAAGAAAAGTTGGGACAGCCTTGCGTGTCCATGATGAAGAAATGCTTAATCTAGCGCTGCACCAATAATAGCAATTGGCTGCTCACGGAGATTCCTTTGCAAACAACATATTATACACTGCCTAACCAAAAATATAAAGTCGCCACTGTGGATTTGAATGAAAGAGGAGACGTGGAACATGCCCGTGCCATCAGGGAAGACGAAATCCATTGGTGGAATAACCTGGTCAGTGGTCATTCAGGATGTCCAGATAGTCAGCTGATGTACACTTTATTAATCCCTGTAGGGAAATTCGTTGTCTGCATTTGACCCATCCTTCGACGCCGCTGGGGCAACCTCTAGGAGCAGTGGGTGTCCGGCATCTGAGGAAAACTACGCAGACACTGGGAGAACATGCAAACTCCACACAGAAAGGTCCCGTCCGGGGATCAAACCCGGGACCTTCTAGCTGTAAAACAGGAGCGCTAACCACTGTGCCACACCCAGTTAGTTACATTCAGGTGAACACTTTTATTTGGTCAGGCAGTGTGTATATTTTCTCCACGGGGTCTTGTATTAAAACTATTTTGGATTCACTTTTTAGACATCAATCAAATGATTGATCTAATCTAATTTAATGCTTGTAAATTACAGGCAATACATCTAGATCCTTTTTCTGTCTGCTTCATCAAATTTTGCTCAAAAGTAGTATGTTCTTCCTAAAAAAACAATGTTTTGCCTCATTCCTCTATTAAGGGAATAGTTGCATATGCATAATGCATATCTTGAAAAATGTATTGTTGTATTTATGGCATTAAAAAATATAGGTTTGGGGCATTAAGTTTGACTTGACTACTGGCATAAACGTTGTATTTAACAGTCCGATTAGATTCATTAGGTCTGCGAAATATTATGTTTTTCTTATAGCCAGACCTTAGTGTTAGTTTCGTGCCTGACGGTTTCGGCTACAGCTTCCTCGGAGGTTGTCACGTGGTGTTGCAGTGACGTGTGTGGTCAAATGATTTATACAGTTTTTGGCACGGTCTTCCTGCTTGTGGTAGCAGGCTGACAGCGCCATCTGCAGTCCGACTTCTTCAGAACTGTGTCCCAGGTGTGGGAAAGTTGGTACGCCCCCTCGACCCGGTTCACAGTCTGGGGGGTGCGTTTCCGGATCTCGATGGCTTCTCTGATCCAACGGTGGTATTTGTTGCTCTCGGTGCCGATGACATGGGCATTGTCCCAATCCATAACATGGCTCTCCCTCTTGCAGTGGTCTGATATGGCAGACTTCAGCTGTTCTTGTTCTGCTTGTCGTTTTGTGGCTCGTGTGCACGCTTTTGATGTTTCTTTTTCACATTCTGTTCGATGTTCTTTCTTCCTGATGTTAAACACTCTGCCAGTTTCTCCCACGTATGTGGTATCTCATATATCACGTTGCATTTGTGTTGTTGGTCTATTTGTCCTTGGGGTGAACGAACAACGGTCGTAGTTTGATGTGAGGTTTGACCGGAGTATTGATATTGTGCTTGTACATGGCCCTCTGTACCCTCTCTGTGACCCCCCTGACGTATGTATTTAACAGTTTGTGGTTGAATATGTTTAAAATCTGCACTGTGAACACAACTTTCATTTGAAAACATAAATTGTAAATGTAGTTGCAATCGCAACTAGATAATTCTCTGTGATTTTGGTGTTGGTTATAAAAATAGATAATTATATTTCAATTTGTTTTCCTTTGCAGAGAGCATAATAGACGGCATCCTAACTGCCACGAAGAATTACGGGCTGGGAGAGGAGTTGGACAGGTAACTTCAACATGCCTCTTATTCCAGCGTTCATTGTACTACTGAGATTTATTTTTACATTTTTATCTCCCAGTTTGAGTTGTAGAAGGTGCATCATTGTGGGAAATGGAGGGATCCTCGCCAACAAGTCCCTGGGCTCCAAAATAGATGATTATGACGTGGTGGTCAGGTAAGTCAAAACACTGAAGAGGTATCGAGCTGGTTAGGTTGCTAAATAGTAACGGGGAAGTTGGACACACCTGCCGTCAGCTCTTACGTTACGAATGTGGCTTTTGATCCGGGTAATCTAAGCATTAACATATTTGTATTCCATTGTCTTGCTGGGCATTTTATTCATTAAATAACATTTTATTTAAAGGGTATATGCACTTACATAATTTTTATTTTTTTTAAACCAAACCCTTAATGTTCCAGACAGTGTAAAAAAAAATATTATAACTTCTCTACCCGTAGAGAAGTTGGCCACTATTTTGTGTTTTGAAGCACCAAAGTTATTATTCATACCACTTATTTAAACTGAGTTGTCATTTCTACTTTGAATATTTAAGTATTTTCTATACAAAATACATTTGTACTTTCACAACTTGACTTTTATTAAACCCAGTAGCATCTGTTCTTTTCCTCAAATAATGAAATCAAGCACTTTGACCACCACTGGTAATCAATATTTGTTTAAAACATAGTCCTGACTAATAGGTATTTTAGCTGATTACGTTAAATGAATTCATTTTAAATATTTGTTAAACTTTGACTCTACAAATCAACAAAACCGCTTTTAAACGTGAACTGCTGTGTGCGTGGTTGCCGGCAGGTTAAATGAAGCCCCGGTGAGTGGTTACGGCAGGGACGTCGGGACCAAAACCACATTGCGAATCACTTATCCTGAGGGAGCCATCCAGAAACCGGAGAACTACGAGAAGGACTCGCTGTTCGTCTTCTCCGCCTTCAAATCTCTGGACTTCAAGTGGCTACGACACATGGTCTTCAAGGAGAAACTGGTAAGGATCATCACAGCCAGATTAGCATTAAACGGGCTGATTCGCTTCAGTACACCAGTCGCTGTCTATTTTCTCAAAGTCTGAAGATTAGCTGGGATTATAGTTTGCCTGTTGAGTTTTACGGCAAACATTTTCCAAGTCTAAGACGTAGAATGTCATTGGAGGATTGTCTAATAAGAATCTAAATAAGAATATAATAACTAATAATCACAATCAGAATTTTGTCTGGTCAGAGGGTCAGGTCGCAAGTCATACTATCTGAGCAAATCTAATAGTTAGAAACCATCAACTATGACTGAGAAATGAGTACTTGGCCAATAGGCAGACTGAAATGTATTTGTTTGTACATTATTATTATTATGTTTTGACACATTTGTTTGTGGCTGTGATTCTGGACAGGGAGGGAGGGCTTCGAGGAAAAGAACCTCTGTTTTGGACCATGTTTTTGGGATTGCTGTTCAATTCATGGCGTAAAACATTAAACAGTATAATTATTTTAAAAGAAATTTAGAATTAATAGGTGCTGGCAACCAGTTCATTTAATAAACAATTGATTTAATTACTTTTAGTGCTTTCTAATGGCCCGTGGAAGAAATATCCTCAAATGTTGAACCTAATGATTTGGATTACTGACAAAGTCTATAGTAAAGTCCACATTGTTCAACAAGGAACCCACCTAAGGCCCAAAGATACTGCTCTTTGTTCAGATTTTGTCGATATTGTATTGCAAGTTACAAACAATTATTTCTTTTTATGAGCACTTTTATTCAAGTTGATTGAAGACAAACCTTACACTGCTAGCATCTGACTAAAAATAAATCCGCCAATGATGACCACGTTCTAAAAGAGTCCTCATTATTTACACTTGTTTGCTTGGACCTGTTTAAAACTCTTGTATTTATTCCCGTCGAGTACATACCTGATCGCATTTCGTACATTCCTCCCCCCTTTTAAGAAATATAGGCCATTTCGCCAAGTCGACAGCGCTGTATACTGTAGCGAAGATGCTCCACATAGCTCAAATGCCTGAGACGCAAGGCGCAGTTGAGACGAACCAAAGACCATTCCATTGTGTTATGTAAAATACGTTGGATTAGCCGCTCGATGCATTTTCCAATCATATTTCAGGGTGAAGTGGCCGCTTAATCACCTGACAGGCCAGACTTTCCCTTATCTCTCCGACCGGTGTCCTCTTGAGTCGGTGCCACTCTAAGCACTTCTATTATGATTTTCCATTCGCTGTCTTGTATTACGCAGAGCCCATTCAAGCAGAGGACAATGGGGCACTTAATAAGGCCAGTCCTCAAATCACTTCAGAAATGTAACTTGGCACAAGGGCAATTTAGTGCTCCGTTTGGAAAAGTCAAAGCGGTTCTTGTATGCGCCGAATGAGAAGAGATTTTTCGCTTAAATTTGCAGGAGGAATTCACTACAGCCAGATGAGTCGCACTGACTTTCATTAAGTGAGACGTGTAATGCAAAATCAACCTTTTTTGAGCATTTAACCGCATTACAAAATTGTTCCCCCATCAAAAACATAATGACAACAAAACAACGATCTGCACAGGCGGCTGGGGCTAGCTTAGGGCTATCATAGTGCTAGCTTAGGGCGAGCTTAACTATTATTGTGCTTCTGTGACTTGAACAATTTCATGTAAACTTCAGCAAGTGACGACTCTAAAGATGTTTTGCCTTGGCCTGACATCAATAAAGTAGTTGTAGTAATTTTGTCTAAATAGCATCCATAATAGCTTGATGCTACGTTACCGCTAGCTCTTGTTCTAATTGTTCTGAAGTCCAGGTCAGCGATTAAATTAACGCATACATTTCAGTCGGATCTTTTAGAACTGGACTCATTTGGTTGGCCAGCATAATATTTTGCTTCTTTTACGCAGTTTTATGTAATCCTATTCACTTTGGTTTTTCTGTTTCTGTTTTTTGTTGTCTTTGCTGATGAAGTGCACCAGTCTGTACTTCCTGTATTTTATTGCCACACAAAACTATCCTCCACATTTCTAAAGCCCATAATCCGCCACTGGACCCTTTCTGAGCAGTTCTGCGCTCAATGTCTGTCTGCCACTCTGCCGTGGATTTGCTAGCATGTCGTTACTTGAAAGTGAAAGCTTGTTTTATGTTTCAAAACGCGTCATTCCACATCTGCCCACAGAGACGGCGCTCCAGACCAATTTGATATCCTGAACAGCTCAGTTTCTAACTCGTTACTGTCTTTTCTTTACATTCGTAGACAATATTTCACATTTTGAATCATGCTGAGGTACTCAAAAGGATGATTTAAAGGTTCAATAATGCATGATATGTACTTCAAATTACTTTGTGATTAACTGTGCCGAAGGAAATGAGGCCATACTTAAAAATATGATTCTTTTTGCAGTATTTGAGGATTTGTTGAAACTTATTTGTCTTTAGTCATGTAGGTCTATGAAATCAAACACCTTAGTTTCATTTTGACTAAATTCTCTTTCACTTATATTTTGTTAAGTACACACTTTATACTGTTGTGTTGTATATTCCGTTGCACACATTGGAATATTTTGTCAACTTCTAACACTAAAATCTCTCCTTTATCAATATAAGCTGTCATCATTGTTTTGCAGTGAACACACAGAACATTTGACCTTTCTGGAATACTTTTTAATACAAATATCTACCTGCGCAAACATCCAAGAACGTATTACATGCACACTGTCCAATAGTATCCAAAGCGTCTTACTGCAGTTTCAATGGACGACCTGTATCCAGCTGACCCACTTTATCCCGAGATGTCATATTCGGCTGACAACTGCACTTTTCAGAAGGTGACATTCTGACCGTGAGATAATGGCACAGAGATGAACAATGGACTTTATAATGGAGCCTTAGCAGGTCATTTTATAGAGCAGCTGCGGATTTGGATTGAGACTGAAGACTGAAGCTTGAAAGGTTATAAGGAGGGAAATGGCTGTCTTGACTACATTATTTCTACATTTCTTGTGCAAGTGTTTAGTCGTCCACCGCTACTCGCCTGCTTCTGTGCCCCAACACAGCTGCTGAGCCTCCTGTAGTCATAAAAATGCATTGTTTGCCTTGTGGTGCTAATGCTGCTAATGCTGCTAATGTTGGTAATGAGTTAAAGACCACAATGGCGAACTGCGCTATCTCTAATTGTGAAATTGATCATATACACTTCTGTCTGACTTTTAGCAGCTTCAGAGTTTAAATGTATATTTGTCTCACACTGTTATTGACTTTCCAACTTGACAAACACAGCATCGGCTTAAATGGTTTTCAAATGAAATAAAGGACAAATTGAACTCCGCTTTCGTATTCAGAATTCGTAATGACAAATTGTTGTTGTTGAAGCAAACCTTTGCAAATTTAGAGGCGGGGTATTATGCTAAATGAACTTTTTAGAGCTTTAAAGGCCCTATACCTGATTTTTGGATAACAAACAATAAAAGAGAAAGGCATTAAATTAAAATGTTAGACCACTTTTCAGGGTCACCGAGTTTACAATGTACTAAAGCAGGACACAACTAAGCATTTTACTATGTTGTTCCATCGAAAGCATACCAGAAGTGCAGACTGTAGAATCACAATCGACTAAGTGGGGTAGCGTTCAGCGCGGGCTAATTGAAGCTCGTTCATGCTAGCAGTTTGGCTGGGGTTTTGGACCAGACTCCAACATTTAGAATATGGCGGGGAAAAATAAGAATAGCGGAAGGGAAAAATGTCGGGTGTTTGCTTCAATGGAAAGTCCATTACAGCAAGTAAATGTATATATGTAGAACTTTGTGGAACTCAGATGCTCAAATAAAAAAGATGAATTGAATTGAAATCTTAGAGAAATCTTTGAATGTTTGCCAGTGACTATTCTTCAGATAAAGGTCATTTTTATTTGGAGGTATAATTATACTGACTCTGGGCTGATATACTGGTGCAGCACACGGATGAATGTTCCCAAACTAACTCTGCAGAGGAGCTCCCAAACGGCTCCTTGTTCGGGGGGGGCCCCCTCTGAGCCTGAAATGACTTTGCTGATAGGGCTCAGGTTTATGTCCGGATGGCAGGACAGTGCAGAGGGTTACCGGGATAATTGAGCTGGCCCCTGGAAGCCAATCCGACAGGCTTTGATCTACCGGAGAGGAGGACCGCTGCCCATGGTCCGCTGTCTGCTTCAGAAGAACGTCACGTCTCTGCATCAGGTCTGGTTGGCGAGATGCAGCCAGAGAAGACACAGACATTGTCATTGTGTTGGATAAGTTCAGACGATGATGGTTGGGATGTGGTTGGCTGCTGCTAATTTTTGGCATAACTTTGGAGAGACATTGAGACATTTTTGTTTGAATGAGCTAAGGTGAAATAGTTCTAAGAGTGGATCAATTCTACCGACTCGTAAAGCATTTGTATGTTTATCGACTTAACAGTTTCAGTTTGACTCTTGGCCTTGGTGTTTTGGGGGTCACTGTTGTTGTAAGTAGCAAAAGGGACATCAGCCGTCACAATCACTTACATTGTTTGGTCATTTTATTTCATTCAAGGCTATAATACATAGCACGTAGGTAATACATTCTCTGTAAATGTGAGAATATTCCAGCTTTTTGAAGTTTGATTATGTAAAACTTTCTGACCTTAAATCTTTAGCTTTTTCTCTTCCAGAATATCTTAGTTTTAATGTCAGAACAGGGGGAAAAAGACCACCCTCTCTCTTTGCAATGCTTATTTTTTATTTATTTGTTTGAGCAGTTAACCTGCTCAAAGGGAGTGGGCTGAAGCCAAAGGCTTATACGTACATGACGTTTTGTCCGCTAGCGAGCTGTTGGGCAGTTTGGGCCCTAGGCCAGATTGAACTTTTGCACCCTTAACTAAAAAAAATGTACGCATTACAGGTATATTTGAGGAGGAACCTCCTGAAGTAAATTTGTAGTGATGTGGTACATAGTGGGAGCAGGGACCTCATGGGGTTCAAAAATTAAAGCGCAATCCCCCTCCAGCTGACGACGCCCTTGGTCACCTATGCCCAGGGCCAACCCTGGAGCTGAAGAACTCCAGGGAATAACCAAAACTACAAATATTGATACGTTTGGTATCCACGTGTAGCACAAAAGGCGACCGAGATGACACTGCAATCGAAATATGGTAATTTCCTTTCTGGGAGACATTTCTCAAATTAAGGTTTTCCTTTTGCAGCTCCTACAGACTCCAACGTTTCCAGGCTTGCACCTAACAATTAACAAGGATTTTTTTTTCTAAGGGACTTTTAGGATCTAATTCCAGCCTGATTTATTGAGCTTGAACCCACAAAAGATCAAGACAAATTACAACTTTTACAGATTTTTTCACTTATAAATGGAATTGGAATATATCGATCATCTCAACAAAATAATACCATAAATTTAAACCGGCTCGATCCATTATTTAGATTTTGTCGCTGAAAATGTTAGCCATTATTATGCATTATTTTTTAAATTTTATATAAAAACGGCACAGAAAATTTGCAGTTTTTTCCCGCTCATATTCATATCAGTAATCTACAGCAAAAGTTTCAAATTAATATTTCTAAAAATCTGCGTGAAAGGAGCACCTTGAACCGAAGCATGATTTAACCAGTAGTAAATCTCGAAAACCTGCCAGTGAAATTAAAACCTGCCAGAACTGTCAACTCGCTCGATGCATATCCGAGTCCTTCCACAGTGACAAGCCTGACCTTAAGCCATTTGCAGCTTCTCCCACTCAAACAAGAAACGCCCATTCCCCTGAGCCGTGTCCCTCTCGGCCGTTTTTTGGCACCTTACTTCCTCCTCCTTTTGGCCGCTCCTCTCCCAAACTGTCCAAGTGCCCTGTATTTACACAGCACTTAAAAAAACCTCTCAGAAAGTACAATTTGGACCTGGTATCGCTGTTTCGTGGAAGGAGGGGAGATTAAACAACATGAAAAGTCAGCGCGGCCCCGCTAATGGCCGATGTCCGTGCTTGTCGGGCGCGTGACTCACACCTTGCATATACTAATGCGCCTTGAACCTAAACAGAGCTTTGTATATGTGCTATTAAAGTGTCTTGTGTAAGGGGCATTGAGAAGCCTACAGTAAAATGTAAATACGAGCGCTTTCTCCCCAGTCACTCGGAGAAACTGTCTGTGAACAGCGAGCGGGGGATTTCCTCCAGCTGCAGGGATGCACACCCTCGCCGCACTTGTTTGTGTCCCCTTTTTAAAGTGGACAAGTGACTCACCGGGGAAGGCAATAGTACACTTTTTGCATGCTGTTAGAGAGGAAACTTTTATAACCTTTTTAGTTTGAAACTTTGAGGCGAGACACGGCAGGTGAAAACACACATTTTTCAGACAATGTTGAGATTTTTGGCTAGTTTTCTTCTTCATCTTAGTTTTATTGTCAGAGTGAAAAAAAAATAAGACGAAACTCACCCTTTGCGATGCTTATTTGATGGAGCCTTCAGCGAGCCCGAGCTTTCATTCACAAGTATTGACATTTGATATCCAGGTGTATACTGTGACCGAGATGACGCTGTCATCCAGTCATTTCTTTTCTGGGAGTCATTGGCCAGTTTTATTTATACCAAATAAAACAATACATTTAAACCTGGGTCTGTCCATGTTTTCGATTTTGTTACTGACATTTTTAATCAGTCTTCAATGAATTACTTTTCATTATGTTCATTTCGTTATGTGGATTGGCTATAGACCTTTTGACGGTATTGAGAATCAGCCATGGATTTGATCATGATTCGATTACAAATGTATTGATTGCACAGTCCTATTGTTAGGTGCACGTAGGGCTGGGGTTATGGCAATAACATTATTTATTATATGTTTATTTGATAGGGACAGAACAAGAAGCATTGCTACAAAATAACCGATGCCATGTTCATAGGCCTTATAGCTAACAGCTAATTCGCAGACCTGGTCCCTAAGACACAAAAACACATAATACACCTACACAAATTATTACAATCAATACAAAACATAAAAGACAATAAAATATTATACACTTCTGTTGTGTCCACAAGTTTGATTCAGTTTGAGCCATTGTTCAACTTTACTTTTAAACTCGTTCAGGTCTGTTAAAGTTTTCAGATCAGCAGGTAAAGTATTCCAGATCTGTGGCCCTTGTACTGCGAACGCTGTCTGTCCAAAAGCGGTTTTGCATCTGGCTGGTCTGCAGTCTCCACTGACAGCGCCCCCTAGTGATGATCCCGTGAGCTGCACATTTTTCAATCATCCCTGCAGCGATATCGGGAGCGAGGTTGTTGACACGTTTAAAAACAAATTGTGATCTGATCTCAATGACGATCTGCTATTTTGGAGAAAAAGCCACATCAGTGACAAAGTAACTGTGACATGGATAGTTGCTTTCGCTGTGTTTCCTGATACTGTTCTACCTCAGGTGTGTCGCTACAACGTGTGTCTCTCAATTGAGCTGTGGAACTGGACAATATCACAGTTTCTGTCTTTGATGTTTTCTAGTATACTGGTATCATTAACACTCAAATATCTTTTAGTCTACTCCTCCAAACCAGGTGCTGTTACTGCCACAGGAACCTCGTACTGTATGGAGTAAATGTTGTCCATAAAATATTTTGGAGATTATAGTGTAACTGCATTCACCGGTAGTACTGTAGTGAATGCAGTAGTGGCACGGCAGTGGTTCCACAAATCTCTTGTTTTCCGTAATGCACTTGTATGAACGGTGCTGCCTGCTGTCCACAAACGAGATCAATCAATAACTTTGAATACCACATTCGATCTCTACAGTGAAGGCATTTCCCATGAAAAATAACCCAACCTGTCTTCTCCAAATCCGGCCGTCAGCGTCTTCCACCGTTCCCTAATCAGCGCCGGTGGAGATCACGCCGCTTCTCCTTAAACGTGTTTTACATTTCAAATCTGCTCAGTCCTCCTCCGTGTACACAAGAGCATGAGCGCGGCCTGTGCCACCCTAATCCCCCATTACCAGCGGGGAGACTGGTTGATTGCCCAGTTACATGCTGTTTACGCGTGTGCTCAAACACTATCTGGCGCACTCGCTACATGTTGTCTGTTCCCCCCCCCCCCGCCCTATAATTAGACCGCGAGCGCGCCGCCGCAGTTGTTTGCATGTGCGGGGTGTATTTTCAAACACGGCGGTGGAGGATATACAGGCTTCAGTAAACAGCAGGCGTCCTATCTGCGCTGTTTGTTTACACGGGGGGGTCGGCACTCGGATACATGATAGATTGGGACGTTCTTAGGAAGCGCTTTGCCTTTGAGTGCAACACCGGCCGGATAGGAGCACTCGGCCAGAGCGCGGCCCCGCTGCGAAGGCCATTATGGAAAGATCAAAATGGTCATTAGGAATATATACAAGTATACAAGAGTGATAAAGGTATGATACTGCTAAATACACAACCTGACCAAAAGAAAAGTGTCCTTTACCTGGATGTAACTGACGGTTCTGATCTGGGGTCGCTGCAGTTGGCCAGGTCTAGGTCAGTTGTTTTTATCACGAAGACGATAATGAAATGAGTTTGTTGACGGGCCTTTTTTATAACGGTGACAAGCTAAAAAATAGGTCTTTGGGTGGCTAAAACATGACAAGGTGATTGAGTTTCTGTTGATGAGACGAGAATGTTAGAAAGTGGTTAGTCAGACCGTTCACAACCAGGGCTTTGGTGCGGAGCCGGAGCGAGGAAACACACCTGCTACACGCCAAATAGATCCATCGTCTGGGCGTGCGACTGACTGTCGATGTAACTGGGACTTTTCTCAGGACAATTTTTCCCAAATAAATACAGTGGCGGTATGAACGCAGAAAGCATGTTGATGAACAAATGTGCAGATGGCATGATAATAAAAGATTTCTAGGCGATGATCAAAGGATGAGGAAAGCAGCCGCTTGTAGGAAAATCCCTGTTCACAATGACACTTCTGCCTATTGTGATGTAATCTGTCTGTCCTAAGCTGAGTACAGCCTGTCAACCTTCATCCAAAAAAGGATTTTCAATATTTATGGACCTAAATTATCCATCCATCCATTTTCTTCCGCTTTATCCAGGGCTGGGTCGTGGAGGCAGCAGTCTGAGCAGAGATGCCCAGACTTCCTAATCCACGCCAACCTGAATTAATTTGTTAAAATACTAATACTTAGTTTGTCCATAAGACTAAAACAACACAGGTCTAGGTTCTGACTACCTGAACATCCCGAATGACCAGGTTATTCCATCATTGTAAGTAAGTAAATAACGTTTATTTATATAGCACCTTTCACAGACAGGGAATTGGATTGGATGTCGTCTTCCCTGATGGCACAGGTATATTCCAAGATGACAATGCCGGGATTCATTGGGCTCACATTGTGAAAGAGTGGTTCAGGGAGCATGATATGGATCTGCCGCCAGTCCAGATCTTAACCCCATTGTGAATCTCAGTGGTCGCACTCTCCCATCATCAGTACAAGATCTTGGTGGGAAATGAAGGCAACACTGGATCTTCTGACATTACAGAAGCTTATTGAAACAATGCCCCAGCGAATGGTGCTGTAATCAAAGCTTAAAGGCCATACAACCAAATATTAGAGCGTGCAACTGTCCTCTCACAAAAAAAAAGCTATCCGAAATCCTCTTCACTTACATTACTCCCAATCGTGATCTCCTGTCTTATTTTAGCTCAGACATTTCAAGTGCGGTGAACGAGACCAAAATACCAGCCCCGTGTGTGTGTGTGTGTGTAATAGGACAAACATCAGTGCAGAAGCTCCGAGTAGCATGCATACATGTGTCCGTAAACATTTACATACTGGGTTCGAACACGGAGTAGCGCCAACCGGATGCCACTGATTACCCAGGCTTGTGTTTCCAAACTGAATCACCTTCACCAGCGCCGCCAATTAACATGGGCTCTTCCTGTTTCCCGAAGGTCCTCCTGACTTTGAAACACGTATTCGTTCATTGATGAGTCGATTACACCGCACAACGTGGCGAAAACGGTATTTGCCCATAAACCTTTGCGCTGTATCAATGCGGAAAACATACAGAAAATGCTTAATAAAAGGGGGGTGTTATGCAAAATCGACTTTTTAGAGCCTTTACCATGTTACAATGTTCTTTCATCAAAAACGCAACTGGAATTGTACGCATCTTTGAATAAGAGCCATCCTTAAAACCCTCGCCATAGTTTCACTACAGTCGTTTGTTTTCGCTATGCTGAAACGGCTGCAAAGGGGAGCCAGTGGAGGAGGGAGGGAGGAGCTTAGCGTTAGTTCCCGTGAATAACCAGGAAGTGAGACTACAAACAGTGTGAGATAGTGATAAAGATGTGTTTGAGATGATTATATCTCATCTCTGCTCATATTGTTTGCACTAAGTTATGGCCTCTAGGGGGCTGCACTCTTACGGAATTTAATGTGATTTAATAAGGACTGCAAAGGGTAATATGAAATAAACTGATGGTAAATGGGTTTTCTGTGGTTGATGAATATGGCGTGAACATTACAGCCCATGTTAGTGTGATATTGTCTGATAGTGACGAGCTGTGACCGTCAGTGGGGTCAAAAGCCGGGGCAAGAGCATCGTTATAGTGATTATAAACTTTGAAAGTGTATGTTAAAGGTCCTATATCATGCAAAATTGACTTTTTGGAGTTTTTAACCATGTTGTTATGCTATTTCCTTCTCAAAAACACCCCCAGAGTGTTTTTTGGCTTCATTCACACAGTTCTAAGTAATCCTCCTGAATCCTACTCTCTGAGCAGCTGCTCCGCCCTCTCCTGGAAAACGACTGAGTTGTGACACTCTGACGTATTTTACGTCATAGTGTCAAACGGGAAGTGCCCGACGTGTGTAATGTTATGTCTTATGGCTTGATTTTAATTTATAAAACAGCTTTTTCATTATTTCTGTTGTAAGAAAGAAAAAAGTGCCTGACGCGTCCGCGAGGCCCCGTGGAGAAAACAAACGCACCCCCTGAGCGTCTGAACAGATGTCATGTTTGCACCGAAAGTTTTGAAGAAGGAGCTCTCTCTATCCTACTCTGGACACCTCCTGTTTTTTTTTTCTTAACAAACGATAATGTCACGGAGAAAATGTGCTACAAGAGGACAGGACTTTATTCAACCTTCCTAAAGAAGAGTCCACTCGCCAGAAGTTGGAATTTCTTTCCGGGATTCAGCCAAAATAGTGTTTGTCTGTGACGGTCACTGATGGATCTTGGTGAACCTTGGCCAGAATCAAAGTGGATTAACTTTTATAACCAACGCGAGCCCCATAATGTAAACACCTGATCATCGAGGCCAGAGGCAGAAAACACGTGTTAGCGTGTGTGTTACCCATTTATGAAGCTGTGTTGTACATGTCAACTCCTTATAACTGCATTGTATAGTAACTTCCCTTTTTACTGTGATATTTATTTTACTAAAGTTGCTAAAGTTGCATGGGCTGCATCTACTCAGAGAGGGGCGGAGTTAACTGAATCGAAGTGTCTTGTCTTCCGGATTTGAAAAATACCTCCCAGAAAATACTTATATTTCTCACAAAAATTAGTGCTCCATAGTGGTAGAGTTACAGTATATCATATAAATGCCTATACTTTACTTGGAATGGCTAAAATAGCATGATACAGATCCTTTAAGTTATTTTCTCTACTAATGGACTAGGATGGAAATCAGGTATTTAGCTCTAATCTGACGCAGCGAGCTGGAGATTTCCCGGAAATCTCTACAACAGCTCGACAATCCCTTGCCTTCCCCACACGTATTCATTCACATATTGACAGGTTCGGTATCCACGTGTAGCACGAGTGCTTTAGGTCTGGAAATACTGTGTAAAATTCATGACCCTCTTTTTGGTCCCGGCCCATTGTTTTTCGAAAACTGGCCTTTGTCACTGACCTGGAAAACGAGACTAATATAAGTCACGAAGGAATCTTTATTCGTCAAAATAACAGCATCTTTCCTTGGCGTTGTCACGGGAGGCCGGAGACGTGGTTTTCACACAGCGGCTAACCTCTCGGTGCGACTGGAAAAAGGGCCCTCACCGCTCTTTAAAGGGGCAGAGGTCGTGCCACGTGTCACGAAAAGTCAAACTGGCGAGTGCTTGAAATTCCAGGTCAGGCCTGAGAGAACAAAATAAAGTTCCTAATGGTCTGTTCGTCTGTGCCTGTTTTGGAAAACTTTACCCAGGGTTCTTCTTCTTCACTGGAGCACTTTTGTGGGCAGACACCGCAAGCCCATAAAGCTGCGAGCGGGACACGCAGGGCTACGCTAATGAACGCGCTAAACAGGGACGGCGGACAAGAGAAAGCTCCAAGTTTGAGTTTCCCGTGTATTTTAATTGGCCACAAATCGCACACTTCGCATGACGCTGGTGCATCCGGCTGTAGAATCGTCGGGGAGTGACATGCAACACGAATAAGCAAGCGCCGATCTGTTTAGTGGGGTGTAATTGCGCACCATTATAAACCACGGGAGGGGTTTTCAAATGTTCGTGGCCAAGTCGGCCAAGAAAAGTTGCAGATGTAAAAGCTGCCTCGACGTTTTACACGCGCACAGTTCAATCCTAGTGCATATTGTTCTGAAACACTGCCTGAGCAAAAATAAAAAGGTAGCAAGCTTGAATATTTAGTTGGTTCACCTTAAGTTTGATTACAGAACACATTTGCTGTGGCGTTGTTTCAGTAAACTTCTGCAATGTCAAAAGATCCAGTGTTGTATTCATTTTTCACCAAGATCCCACTGGATCCTGGCATTGTATTGGCTTTGTTTAACAGCATCCAGCTGTAGTATCGGACAAAAAAAGTGTTTTTGGACATTACCAAACTGGATTAACTGAATGATCTGTGATAGATAAAAAACTATTGAGTTGCAAATAATAGTGAACATTAGTTAGAATAACACTGTATGAGCTGTTGCATTTGGACGTTTGTTGTCGTTGCCATGGCTCGAAAGTTTTGTTCCAAGTTGTCCTCGGGCCAGAGTCATTGAGCGTGAAATTCATTCAGATATCTGATCAAACTTGGCCTTGGGGATTCACCGCGTTTAATCTGGGCAAGGAAAACCTAACCACACCACTGCAATTACATCCAATAACTGCTACCTCTGCCAGTAATGTGTTTGCATACCCACACACATACACGCAGTGTAGTGACAGGTTCCCTCATGTCGGGGGACTGTCTGTCTTGTCATCAAAACACGATAAAGCAAAAGTGATGACAAGGCCGGGGAAATGCGCCGTCGATAAATTATGTACAGAGAGAGCATCCGGAATCACGTAGGTATGTGTTGGTGTGTGCGAATTGTTGAAGCAATTGCACGCGAAAAGTTGACAAATACTTGGCTGAGAGTCAACTAAACATTTGCCATTTTTTTTTGTGGGCACTGACTGAATCATGTTCTAATGCCTCTTGAAGCCTTACCAGTTCCACCAGGATATCCCAAAGAAAATTACGTAAACTCTGCGAGTTGCCCTTTAGGAAAAAAAACTCTCGCAACTTTCTAGAAACTATTCCAGTAATCCTCAACTTTCTCACAACTAAAAGGACCGTTTCTGGAACACATGGATTTTATGCAAACATTTTATAAGTACTGATTTATTGGGCCTGACCGATGTATCCGCCAGCCAATTTTATCAGCCGATATGGGCAATCAGAGGAATATCGGCCAAAATGTTGACAATACTATCTCTGGAACAAAAGGTGACAGAGACCTGCCGTTTTTTGCATCGGGAAGAGTAGGGTTCAAGCTTTTTTCAGAATCTGCTACGACCACACCAAAATGATCAGAATTGCCCTAAGTTTGATACAAAGTGGCAATGATAGCCCTAAAAGCGTAAATGTTTAGAGCCAAACCGACGAATCACATCGACATTTTCAAAAATCTTCATATCGGTATCGGAACTCCATATCTGCCGAGCCCTGGTACTTTGTCTATTTTGATAAAGTTCTTAGCTGCCCCTGAGTCCCTGTGGTAAAAGTGCATATAAAATGCACATAAAAGTGTTATGTCCAATTTTCGGCAGAAAAGGCCAGTGAAATCAGGCATTTTCGAACCACAACAATCTCAACAAAATTTGCCCACGAAATCCTCAAGGGACTGTCTTCTGTCCATCAGGTAATAGGGCTAATATTTGATAACCGTCCTGACTACAGACTAAATCTTACTGTGATTTTACAATACCAACACTGTACGTTCAATTGAATTTAAACAAAACTTGTAAGGAATCATCAAATTCTGTCAAAACTTAAAGCATGGAAAATCAGATCAAAACTAGGATAAAATGGAACCAAATTACACAAATCATAAATGACCTTGCTTTTGTTTTAGGCTTTCTTCGTCAAATGTGTAAATCTCAGTCAGATGAAAGTAATCTTGCAATTTATTGTGGCATCTTGCGGTAAAGGAATCAAGTGAAAAATCATATCTTTTCACCAACAATTGTAATGTGCATTATCACTCACACTTAAAAACACATACATGACTTTTTATTCACAATCCCACACGCCGCATATTGTCCAATCACAAAGCCATCTGGATAAATGCTGTAGTGAGATTTGTATCCCAGCTTAATAATATGTTCGAATTTGCCAAGAAATAACAGATGGAGCCGAAGAGGAAGTGTTAAAAGTTTCAAGCTAAGGTTGCGCATCCAACACTAGCAATTTGAAACTCCGTGAGGCATTGTTAAAGCCTCCGTGAGGGTTGGTGTCAGGAACAGCGGTAAACAGAGCTGCAGCTAAACCTTTCGATGGAAGAAGATTTCGAAGTGATATTTTGAGAATGTATCCCTAGCTAATGCAAATCAAGTGGTCAATGTTGAGATTTTTTTTTTTGGCTAGTTTTCTCGACTTGGCCACTGTAATTTTGTCAGGAAATGAATAAAGCATTGCGGCGCTCCCTCATCTTTCCCACGTGTATTCATTGACAAATATTGACATGTTTGGTATCCACGTGTAGAACGAAAGGCGACCTGTAACTGATATATGAACACAAAAAACGTAAATTTAAACCTGTCTCGAATTCGCTGCTGAAAATATTGGCAATTTTTATGCATAAAGTGCCCTATACCAACTTAAAATAATTGACAATTTACAATAAATGTTTTCCTTATATTTATATCAGTAGTCTACAGCACCTTGAAGTTATCTCCCGCGCCAACGCTTGTTTTAACAGGTGCCGTGCCGGAGCCTAGCGCGCACACTTAAACCTAATAATCCGCACCAATTTCGCCATAAAGCTGTCACAGGAGAGGGGAAACAGCCACTTCCTCTGAGCCTGGCCAGCGACAGAGCGGGCGGCCCAGCTACCCGCCTCCAGTGCGTTTGGAACAGGGCCGTCGGTAGCTTTATAAGGGCCCTGGGTGAAGTTAAGATTATGGGGTCCAATTTCCAGAGAGATTCCACAGAGATTCCCATTCCTCTAAGATTTTGGAACTCATGATTGGAAGGTACAAGCAAAATTACAATATCGAGTGTGACGTCAGTGATCAGAAAACAACTACAAGCTGGGAAATTAAAGGCACAAAAATAATAAATAACAAGACAAAGGTTATTCACATCATTCTTTGTCTTTTACTCATGGTTTGTCCCATTGTCCTCCATTCATGCACTGTCTTTCATAGTTTCCACACACTAAAGGCAAGGATGATGAAATGTCCTACCTAAAGAAGATGCAATGTCATAGATTTTGGGAGTCTCACCAACTTCACTGTCTGATCTTTTGTCCAAACAGGTGAGGAAAAATGATGCTCAGCCTCTTCATGATGAATTTTCTTACTGTCTTTCTCAAGACTCAGGTTTCCCACAGTGAGGTGGAATCGATATTAACACTGACTATAGAAGGAATGTACAGGGACCTTGTATTGAATGACAGGATTAGGATAAGGATTATTGTTATATGTGGAAGTATGGAGTTTGTACTGGGCCTTCTTGGAGTGTGAAAAGTCTTAAACCTAATAATCGGCTGTGAAAGTCTTACGAGGTTTTTTTTTTGGCTTATCTCCTTTTTCTATCCAAAAGGAGATAAGCCAGTTGACCCATTGGGGTGATAAAGCGAGGTGAATGACCGTTTGCACTACATGGATCTGGTGTCTTTGGACCCAACCGGGAAGACAAATCTTGTTTGCCTGGCCAGCCGTCCACTCCTACTTTTTGTTTCCGTTCAAAAACAGGACCGTCTGGAACTTTGCTAACAGCCAGTCAAATCTCCAAAAGTTTTATATTGATCCAATCACAGACCACGTTGTTGTGACAGAAAGCCTGAATTAACCACGAGTAAAATATTTTCTTGAGTGTACTTAACAAAAATGTACCGCCTTCATCTTCTCTAAGAGGATTTTTTTTTTCTTGTTGCCGTCCCATTCCAAACATATACTGATTGAAACAGCCGTTGCGCATTCTTGTTGAATTCTCCTACATTTAAAATCTGAACAGTTGCTAATGATTCCTTGTATCTTTACGTTTTTTTTTGTCTGAAACGCTATAGATCGTTCACATTGGTCTCCGCTCTTCTGGCCGATGTACCGTAAAACCACTAACTTCCTTGTTTACAAATTACGCTGCATTCTTCTTGCGTCCTACCGGGCTTTTCTCTGATTGGTTAATTTGCTTGTCAATCATGCCCATCGGGAATTCTAAGAAATCACCCCTGATCCCAGACTACACATCTTTGTAAAGAATAGGAAAAACGTGTATTCTGGCTTGCCAGTCTAGAAACTCGTTGGCGCATCGCGTTTCACATCGCGCAAGTCGACCAAAGCGCTTCACTCAGAGGTACACAACCTGCACCTTTCAACAGCCACCAACCACTGTCTCTCCGGAGCTTCCTGATATTCCTTCATAGTCTGCCGTCCACATACTAACGAGGCCAAACCTTAGAGTCCGAGATCAATCATGGTATGGGCGTTAAAAAGCGCCAAAAGGGGCCCCAACTGGTATTGACTCAAAATGTATTGAATAATATGACATTGCTCTATTCTACTTCTTCTTCTTCTTAAGTCCTTTAAAAAAATAAATGAATACAAAAATGGTGGTCCAAAACACGTTCAACTACATTTTTGTTTTGTTGATCAAATATTGCCCGTTGTATCCAATTTGGCAGCAGTGGCGCGGCTCGTCCCTAAAAAGGCAGTGTTTAGCGCTCGCTTCACTCCAGCCGGCAGCGCGGTGCACGGCTGTCACTCACTGGCAGCTCCCAAAGCCCTGATGAATGAACAGGAAATGGGAGTGTATCAGATGTACTTTTATGAGCTAATAGGGCTGCAGAGAAAACATTGTAGTATTATTCCTTTAGAAGATACTTAAAAGGGGGCGGGTGGCGCGCGAGTGCAAGAACTATTTGCCCACAAGCGATTAGACTAAACGAGCAATCTGGCTAGAATTAAATTAAAAGTAGTTATTGATGACAAAAACTGGGATAAAATGTCGAGATTTTTCATTGACAATTACAGACTAAATTGAAATGAAAATATGCATTCCTAAATGTAAAGCTCTGCCATTAACGCAGCCAATGGACTCGTAATACAGCTGTGATTTAAGAGAAACTGTCGATGCACTTCGATAATTTGACTTGTCGAGTTAATGCTTGTATAACATGTATTAACATGCGCTTGTTGACTGTGCTAATAGATGTGAGATAAATGACATTTTATCTGCACAGCGTGTTTTGCCAACTCACGTCATCCAGGGATTCTTTTAATAAACTGAAGAGAAGGAGCGAGGGCTGCGAGAATGATCACATTTCCAGATGACAAATCGGAATTAAAGTTGTTGCACAAAGGCTATTTAGAAGATGTTGGGTCAATTAAAAACAATAATATCCTGCTCTATGAATAAAACCTGCTTAATCGGCTCTTTTTGAATGACTCTTTGATGTGAACAATTTGAACGGGATCTCATTTTTGAAAAGAGCCGGATCTAGGGGTGGGGCAATGCACAATAATTTTGCTAACTGTGAGGAAAAGAGGACACAATTAATTTGATTAATGGGATCATCGCTTATAAAGATAATCGCCAAAATAAGACCCAGATGTCTATGTAAACAAAGTGCGCACCTGCTGCACTGTCAATCAAGTTACGACAGCCAAAGTTCTGCTTCCACTAAATACTTAATGAGGGCATCTGTGATAAGAGTTTGTGTTGAGAGCCGAATGTGAGCCTTCACATTCGGTGTTTTTGCTACTCAGGGTGTTAGCGGTAGAATGTAGCTGCTACAATGCTAAATGCTAATTATTTGGCTTCCCCAGAGTAAACAGCTGCGGCTCACATCATTGGGCCTTTTTTTTAGAAAAATACTGTGAAGTTGTAGCTTAGCTCTTTCCTCCTTCAGCATTTTGACAATGATACAGAAGCCTAATAACGGGCATTGTGCACTAAAGGATATCATTAATCCCAATTATTATGTCCAAGATAAAGCCGAGCCCGATTGTTTTCTGTCTGTTTTTTCTGCAAACACCCGAAACCACAAGTGAAAGGTTTCTGCTCAGTTGTTTGCACAACAAGCATTTCAAAGGTTAATATTAATCCCGCTGTTAGTGGGTTTTCTGGCTGACTTAAAAAATCAATATAAAAATGAGCCAACCTTTTGAATGACGTTTCTATGAACAATGAGAGACCAATGATTGGTCTCTCATTAAACGGCCACAAATCCCATCAATACCAGGCTATGTATGTTGTCATGAATTGTCAATATTAATTTCCCCAGGGGACGGTACGTCTGCTGCAACACCTTGAAAATCTAAATCGGCTTATTACCGCTGCACTTGCGGTTCTCAAGCAGTCATCTATACTGCTTAAACAACCCCACACAGATGATGGTTGGAGAAACGTATTCAATTCTGGAGTGAAGATTTGACTATTTTAAACCCTAGCGTCTCCCTACTAAAAATGCATATTTGGAGGCATCAGTCTATAGTAATTATAGATAATAGCATGTGCCTGTAAGCATCGGGCCACATTCCTATAGCCAGCGCCCACAGCCTCCTATTTTCCCAACGCTTCTCTGACATTCTTCTCCCACCTGTCCCATGTAAAAAAAAAAAAAAAAAGAGTCTTCAAAGGCCTCGGTACATGTTAGGTCACCGCTCGAAAAACAGGGGCGTGTGCGCATGTTGTGTGCCATTAGCTCCCTTTCACTTCCGAGAATAAAGGCAAGGGGGGAGAAAAAATGCATCGGCCTTTTGATTCCCGTGTACACTCATCCGAACTGCGCGGCTAAATAGATTGTTGGCAAATACAAGCTGTGTTGACAGGGGATGAGCCGCCGGTCCTGTCGCGGCTTGCACACGCACGGCCCCGGCTCCTTCAAACGGCAGACAGCGTTGCTACTGCCTGTGAGCGCAAACACCGGTGCGCGGGAGCTATCAAAGGGAGCGGGGGTGGGGTGCGCGCGCGAGGCGGTGTTTGAACAGGTGATTCCCATTTTACATCGGCTTGACCCGCATGGCTTTGTGCCGCTCGGGGAGTTTCACTGACGGGAGTCGATCACGCACATAGCTGAGTACAGTAAAGAGCAGGCTACGGTAAGGGTTGGGTTTTGTGAATTGGAGTGTCAGAGCGAGGGTTCCTCCTCGCGCTACGGTTTTTCCCATCAACCTGGAACAAGTTCTTGATGTGGGTCCCCTGGCACTACGCCGTTGTCAATCGCTGATCTGCATACAAAGCCAGTGGAGGATGGATCAGAGGAAGGACAAAAGCAGGCTCAACTTACACTTGCCAAGATGAATTGTCACAAGATTTCAATTGTCAGTCTCACAGAAATCCATCTTGAAAGGCTCAAATTGATACGACTTATTTGTTGTGGATCAGACTGTACAGTGTTTCTCCTAGAGCCTTAACATTAACCATCAAACATCCAAATATATGGACAATCCAGATATTTTCAGCTGTTGTCAACCCATCGACCATGTTTAGGTGACATCAAAGCCTCGATAAAATCATGAATGAATGTACAGATCTTTTTAGATTTTACTTTTAATACAAATTAGAAATCATAATAAACTTTATTTATAAAGTGCTTTTCATACCAAAAGGTATCACAAAGTGCTTTACAGATATCACAAAGTGCTTTACAGATATACAAGTGCTTTACAGATAACATTTAAAACAATATGCCCGGCACACCCTCCCATCCCTCTGAATATATACAAAAGTTACACGCACACGCAAACTTTACCCTGCCGCCTACGCACACACCCCCTCACTAACTCACTCACACACACACACAGAGAATGAAATGGATACATAAAGCTGGGTACAGATGGACAAGAGTGAAAGCCCCATTTGAGGAGCCGTCTGCGCCGGGAGCAGCAGTCCAGCAACAGGGCACTGACGCTACAGGGCACTGATCCAAGAGAGGCACCCACAGGACAGAGAGACCACACCTCCACCTGAGCACCCACAGGACAGAGACACCACACCTCCACCTGAGCACCCACATGACAGAGACACCACACCTCCACCTGAGCACCCACAGGACAGAGACACCACACCTCCACCTGAGCACCCACAGGACAGAGACACCACACCTCCACCTGAGCACCCACAGGACAGCACCCACACAGCCACAGCCTCTTACCGCTCCCGAGCCACAGGGCCCCTTCAGAGGAAACACTGGGAATGCCTAAAAATATAAGAAACCATCTAGAGTTTAAAATCCAGAAGTAAAAGCAATTAATGAAGTTATATATATATATATATATATATATATATATAAAAAAAAAAAAAAAAAAAATATATATATATATATAATATTTAAAAAAAATTAGGACTAAATAAATGTCAGTTAAAAGCTAAGCTAAAAAGGTGGGTCTTGAGCCTGCTCTTAAAAACATGAACGTTCTCTTGGTCCTGAGCTCCTCCGGCAGGTCGTTCCAGAGGCGAGGGCCATAATATTGGAAAGACGCCTCACCGGGAGTCTTTTTGTTGACTTTAGGAATAACTAGGAGACCCCTGCTGGAGGAGCAAAGGGACCATGAAGGTTCATGAGGTAAAAGCAGTTCTGAAAGATGAGAAGGACCAAGACCATTAAGACATTTAAAAAACAATAAAAGAACGTTAGAAGTTCCCCCAAATTACATCAACATCTTCCCTGTCCTGTTATCTAAAAGCAGATCATGAACAATGCATGAAATTCTACATGACATTAAAAAAGTTTGGTAAGAGAGAAGGGAAATTCTAGTTTGTTCAAGGCTTTTGTCTTCTCTTGAACATAATTCCTCCACATTTCCACCGTTGCTCTGTTATCTCCTCGTGCGTGTACAGCTCCTGCTCATTGAGTGCTGCCTGAGTGGAACAAATGGCCGTAGTTGTTTAAATAAGAGTCAGGCACGGCGGAGTGTCTGACAGGTCTCTTCTCAGACTGGAGGTGATTGCCTCATGCTCTCTCAGGTCAACATGCCAATGGGACCATTTCCTCCGCCATATTTCACCTCGGAGTCCGTGTTTTTGGCTGGACGACTGCACTTCGGAAAGAGCTGGAGTTCATGTATTTTTTTTGCACCCAGTTTGCAGTTTTGATGCCAGAGAACATCCCATGGAGACGGGGTATTTTGTTGTTTGCAGGAAAAATAACATTCCGCAAGTAATGTTATCAAGTAACTGCAGAATTTGTGTCTTTGTAGAGATTTTCAGATATTGACGATGGGACTGGGTTGATTGATTTGAGGATGTTTTACTTCTGTCTTCAGAGGCTTCTTCTTGCTCTTGTCTTGTCAAACTAAGACTGATTAAGCACCTATTTTAGCTCTGGTTTGGACTAGGACTAAGCCCAGCCAGAATACACGCTTTTCCTTCCTTTACATGGGCGTGAATGACGAGCGTATTAACCAATCAGAGAAATGCTGGATATGACACAAATGGCGGTTTCCATTGTAAACAAAGAAGTTATTTAATTGTACTAGTCGTGGTTGATTCGCTGTTCCTGTCGTGACGACGTGCTCAGTGATTGGATCAATATAAAACGTTTTGAGATTTGATTAGCCATTAGCAAAGTTCCGGACGATCCTGCTTTTGAACAAGCTTCAAAAGCACCAATTAAGATAGCCTTCATTTGGTCTTATTTGCTTTCAGAATGCCCCGCTGCTTCTCTGATCATAGGAGTGTGTTGTAAAGTTGAGAAAAATTACGATGTGGCCCCTCCCCCTGTTGAGGCTAGATTTTCACCATGTAAGACCACCGAGGCTACCCACAGACTCCGAGGGCTTCTTCGACACACTGCACTTCTTTTCCCTTTCCCTCTGCACTTGTTGCCACTTGCTGAATGCTGTGTTTGTAGAGTCCTAATCACTTCTAGTTTGTGTTGACGCAGTCTGTTTGAATCATATTGCAGGTATTTGTCAGAGTGCTGGGTTTTCCGCTAGACTTCTGTTTTACGCTCCTATGGTCACGTAACAGTCCAAGAAATCTGATTATTCTTGGCTTCTTCTCGTATAATCTAAATCCCATCATCTCGATTTAGACTTTATATACACATTTGACCCTCCGTCTTGATTTGAGCTTTTATTTTTCAACACACCGAGCCAGCAACCTTGTCAAACTCAAAACGCTAGCTGATCCTAAACCCACCGCCCCTCACCCAGGACCAGGCGCTGCGCTCTGTACTGGGACGGTAATTACCCTGGTCCCGGCGTGATCTATTAAAGGCCCAAAGTCATTTCCCTAATCAGTGCTGCGGGGGCCCGGCTCCTGGTGGGCCCCTGTGTTTTGTGTCAGGACTACTCAGGCTAAGCTCACTTTGATGTAACTGCTGTCAACCAATCAACGGGCCGTGTCATCACCTCCACATTTTGATTTGTACTGGAGAATATGAATGAATCATACGGCCGTAGGTCAGGAATGATGATTTATTCACTGCTTGGAAGTTAAAACCAAAATGAAAGTTTTCTCTCATAGGTATTCTAGGGCTGCACAGGTCATCAAACTTGGTAACACAGGCTCGTAAAGTGTGAGGTCTTTAAGTTTTCCGATTTCAAAATGTAGTACTTTCTCACAGACTTCTGTTCATGCAAGCATTGATTGTTAGACTGACTACCAAAAACTGTCATTGTAATTTACCAACAATTGTTTTGGCAATTGCATCCCGACCCACCAGTTGAGGACCACTCATTTGGGCAGTAGAATCATCTTTGCAAACAACAAAATATCCCGTCTTTGTCTCTTCTTGTCTTTAAGACCTGTTGGCCCTGTAGCCCTGAAGTCCACAAACATGTTCTGAAGTATATTTTTATATTATAATGTCAACTAATTGAATCCTTGGTTTAAAACATAAATCACAAAATCAAGCACAATAGCATGTTCTAGAATTTGATGATGTCATAATCTCAGATGGAGCAGGGGACAATACAGTTCTATGGGAGAGAGACCGTTTTTGGAAGACGTATCCTAAAAGAAAACGGACAAGTGAAGTACCTAATCAGTATTTGGTAGTGATTAAATTCACAAACCTGCCGTATCATTTTTATGGCAGAAAATCCTTTCTGCTGGCCAAAATTACACTCATGTTTTTGAATATTGTCTCTACTTTTGGACACGTTTCAGATTAAATAGTTGGAACTCATACGTGCTCTCTTCATGTGTATTCTCCCAGTAATTGGTTTATTATTGTAATGGAGAATCAACAGTTACCATAGTTACCACCATGGAATTTTACACTCTTTAGAATGTTGTGAAGTCATGGGAACCTAACCTATTGCAAGTATTTTTGGGTGATGAGTTGTTAAATACCCTTGTCTACATTAGAGCTTTGGATGTTGACTGCTATAGTGTTATTGTGGATATTTCTTTACTCCCATTTGTCGTCAAAATGTGTTATTTTGTGATGCATTTTAAAATTCCTTTGCAAATGTTAAACAAGTTCAGAAGCTTTGAGCGATGACTGAAATATGACTGTGGTTTTGATTTGATTGTAGTCACTTTATTTTGCAATGTGCAACTTTTGTCTAGTGCTAAGTTTCAGATTTTATCTCAACTTTCCAAAAATGTGCTCATGAAAATCCCAGTTAATGTTGAGATTTTGCGCCGTACATGGAGAGAAAGAGCGGGGTAATATGCATGATCAGAATTTGTGGTCACCAAATAGCCATTACAACAGCAGCTTTAATGGTCGTGTCCTTCCTTTTTGTTCCAGAGGGGCGTGGAAGGCTTCTGGAAGTCGGTGGCCCACAAAGTTCCCCGGGAGCCCTCTGAGATGAGGATCCTCAACCCGTACTTCATCCAAGAGGCAGCCTTCCAGTTCATCGGGCTGCCCTTCAACAACGGCGTCATGGGCAAAGGGGTGAGACGCTCCTCTTTGGCATGTGCATAGCGTTAGGTACAGCCACTGGTGCTTTTCAGGTTTGGCCCAGTGGGATTCTGAGTTTCTTCTTTCGTTTCTGTAGCCAAAGTGTGACAGTGGCTTTACGCAAAAGAACTATTCTGCTAACACATGTCGTCATCATTACTGTGATGGTAAGCTCCTCTCTGCTCCCTGAAAGTTGTAAATGTGCTCATAAACCGTGAAGAATTGGGATGGTCGGAATGCATTAGGAACTAGTTTGAGCCGTGGTTAACAGTTAAATTTGACATTACATGACGGTTTGAACGCTGGAAAAAAATCAGATACAGGACCTTTAACCGGACAAGTAGACGATAAAGACAAGTGGCTGAGGTGCAGTGAATAGTATTCAACAACCGTGGTGCATAGATATCGGCAGTGTTAGAGAAATAACAAAGATGTTCGAGAGGATGGAGGAAGAATAGGCAGCAGTCAGGATGTCTTATACAGGAGAAGTTTATTTACCATCTTACGGGACCTGGAGACATGAACTCGAGACATTGCGCTAGTCCTACCATTCAAGTCTGTCTATGCTTCCACAGAAGAGGGATAAATACTGTCTAAGAGCGTCATACTGATACGCAAGCAAAACATTTAGTGGCTGCGAGTGGGCACCTGAGCACCACAGTCAAGGCTATGACAGAGATAGTACGACTGCAAGGCAAGTTTAGTTGTAGAGCACAATTCATACACAAGGCAATTCAAAGTGCTTCACAGTTGCATAAAATTACAAGAAAACAGATCAAATCAATAGAACATCAACATAAAATTAATCAATTACAGTAAAAGGCAAGAGTGCAGATAAAATACTTTCAGTTTTCATATGCACGGGTAAAAAGAGCTGTTTTCAGCCTGGATTTGAACATTGTCAGAGTTGAGGCCTGTCTCACATCCTCATGAAGACTGTTGCAGATTTTAGCTGCATGAAACTGAAACGCAGCCTCACCGTGTTTATTATTGACTCTGGGAACCACCAGGAGACCCCCTCCCTGAAGTTCTCAGGGCCCGAGATGGTTCATACGGCTCTAACATGTCAGAGATGTACTTTGGTGCTAAACCATGAAAAGACCTGTACACAAGCAGAGCTGTTTTAAATTCTATTCTCTGAGTGACAGGAAGCCAGTGCAGAGACCGGAGCACTGGACTAATGTGGTCGTATTTCCTGGTTCTTCGAGCAGCAGCGTTCTGGATGTACTGCAGCTCTAACAGCTCGTTTAGAAAGGCCAGTGAGCAGGCCGTTACAGTAGTCTAACCTGCTGGAGACAAATGCATGGATGAGTCTCTCCAAGTCTGGTTTTGACACTATTCCTCTGATCTTAGCAATGTTTTTCAGATGGTAAAAAGCTGTACTGACTGTACAGCTTGACCCACGGATAGTACGACTTTACAGCTTGACCCAGTATGATAAATAGCGATTTAATGTTATCCTCTAACAGGCAGGTAGAGAATAATGGAACTGTTTGGTGGGAAAAACCTTCTGGGGCCTAAACTATGGTAAAACCAGATCTAAACGAAAATGTCAGCGATACGTTTCGGCACTTCTGGCCATCAGAAGAAAACCTCTCCTGCGTCCTCACCGTAAAAATCAGCAGAACACAGGCCTGATGCATTTTGGAAACAAGTGCTGGGGATCGATGAGGTTTAAACTTTTTGGCCGGAATGAGCGAAAGGTTTGGACGAGAAAGGGCAAAAGAGTTTGACGGGAAGAACATCTGCCCAACTGCTAAGCATGGGGTGTATCAATCACGCTTTGGGGTTGTATTGCAGCCAGTGGCAAAGGGAACATTTCCCCAGGTCAAAGTAAGAATGGATTCAATTCAATTCCAACAAATTCTGGAAGCAAACGTTGCGCCATCTGATGTAAAAAAGAAAAAAGAGAATGGCTTTGACAAATGGATAAAGATCTCAATCTTGAAAATCTGTGGATAGACCTCTCGGAACTTGAAGACTTTTTTTGTAAGGAAGAATGGGTGAAAGAAAATCATTCCTCAAACTAGAATTGAAAGAATTGTCATACTTTAAGTAGAGTTAGGAGACATATTTCATTGTCTTAGTCCAACTTAGAACAAAAAACAAGGGGAGGCCAAAATCTGATAAAGGATTAAACCTCGGAAAACGCTGATCTATTTTGTCTATTAGTGAGCGAGTAGAGCACAAAAGCGGCTAACATCACCCTGCCCGAGGCCAATTCACCTAATCAGCCCCGTTCCAACTTGGACAAAAGCGCACCGGACTCTGGCTATTTAGGATAATTGATGAAAGAGAGTCAGAAAGGCGCGCGGCGGGCTGTAGAGCCTGTTGTCTGTTGGTATTGACGGCCCTTTCCTGTGCTTTCATTGAGCGAGGGAGTGTCCATAGCGTCTCACTCTATAATCTTGGCTATTACTTTCTCCGGCGGGATAATGCGCTGTGGTTTTTGAAGGCGCAGCATACCTGAACAGTTTGTTAGTAATTACTGCACGGGAGGGAAAGGGTTCAGACGAAAAGCATTTTGTAAGCTGGGGTAATCTGTAAGTGTTTTGTTCGCGAGAGGATCTTCGCTAAGTGTTTATTGAGCACGATGGCGAATGCTGCGCCTACTCGGAGTTCTGAGCTTGTTTATTGAGGACATTGTCTTCACCTTCAAGACCCAATTTTGTCATAGCAAATTCAAGCATCTCCTTTCAGTATTTGGATGAGTCAAGGCAACACAAACAAAGTGCACAGTCATTTTTGCAAAAGTCCTATGACTCATTAATTAAGTTTTTACCAGAGGTGGGTAGAGTAGCAAAAATATGTACTCAAGTAAGAGTAACGTTACTTTGAAATAATTTTACTCAAGTAAAAGTAAAAAACTAGAAAAATGTTACTTGAGTACTGAGTAACTTTTGAGCACAAAAGCCTGATTTATGATTCAGACATAAATTATGAGAAACAAAACTTATAACAGTGTGAAAATCTGAATATTTCCAAGGTAAATACTATTAAAAAAAGGATATTTAAAATGGTTAATGGCCTCAACTTACATAGCACTTTTCTACCTTTATCAGGCCCAAGGCGCTTTACAGTAAGGAACCAGTCACCCATTCACTCTCATTCATACAGCAGTGTACGCAGACACTGGAGGCAAGTAGGGCCCAAGGACACAACGACAGTGTGCATTTTGCGGAACAGTAAGTTAAATCCAAGTGGACAAAAAGTATGAAATATTAAAGGGCTATTTCAGGATTTTTGACATTGGGCCTCATTTTCTAGTTATCCAGAGTGTTGTTGATGTCTGGAGATATTTTTTTCTTAAATTCATGCAGTTCTTATATTTGAAGAGTCTAGTGGCGCTAGGCTAAGGAATGGTTAAAGCATTTCTATGGTATCAGTTAGCTTGCATTAAAAACAGTGTTACAAAACTGTGTCGATAGAATAATTTTATATATAATGACCTTGTATCACATGAATTACCCCATTTTGAGGGACTATTTTCTCGCAGATCATTCCACCGCTGCATTAGCTTACAGCCACATGCTGCTCAAATGCTGCTCAAATATAAGTTATTTTAAATGCAAAATGGTTAAAATGATTCTATCGACACAGACATTTATATGGTTAGTCTGGTGTTATAAGTGATTTACAGTACCTCAGGTGCACTGTGGAGTGGGTCAGACTGTTTTTAATGCAGGCTAACTGATACCATAGAAATGCTTTAGCCTTGCCCTAGCCTAGCGCCACTAGACTCTTCAAATATAAGAACTGCATGAATTTAAGAAAAAAATATCTCCAGACATCAACAACACTCTGGATAACTAGATAGCCCAATGTCAAAAATCCTGAAATATCCCTTTAAGCTGCAGCGTTCCTGACATACGGTGTATCAATACAACAACAAAAACCTCACCCCAGGTTCATGGAGCGGCGACGGCACTCCCCCCCCCCCACACACTCCTGACTCACCTCACTTTAACTCGCTCCATTTGCTCATAACAACATGTCCTCTCTCCCCCCTTCATGCGCGCAGACTTGTCGTAATTGTAAGGTCGGCGAACTACACCGGGCCGCCATCAGCCCGACAGAACCGCTCTCCCTCATGGGCCCGTAATTGCCTCGCATGTGTGTTCCACCCCAGCATGATGACTTAGATGGAGAGCATGGGTTTGAAAATAGCCCGGGACGTACGTGTGTGTGTTTCGGGAGGGGGGGTGCGACCTTCCAGAACATATGTGCAGCATATGGCTGAGATGGTCATTCCCGCAGCGTTCATCTACAAAGTTTTGGCGTTTTCGCCGCCATCAACACGCCGCTGTCCGTTATTGTTATCTTTATGGGAAATGAACGATTGCTTGATGATGTTTGTTGTAATTAGGTCATTTTAGTAAATCACAACAATGGCCGTTATTTAGATGGTAGTAGGAATGAATACTACGGGGAATATGTGAAAAAGAATATTAGGAAAAGTACGATATTTGACAGTTGTCTTGAATACTGCTATTATTTTTGTGATGTTTTACTAAACGATTTCAGCACGCTATATTCCATTAAAGTTTAACAAAAATCACGCTGTTTTTTCCCCCCATCATATAGTCTCATAAACAGTACCTAGAGGGGGTATATTATGCAAAAATTTAGTTTTTTTAACATGCTACAATGTTATCATCTTATCGTACACAAACCTGGAGTTGTGTTTTGACCCACTTGCGCACCTTTGAGTAACCTTTGAATCTTCTCCAATAGGGGTCGACCAATATAACGGCTGGCCGATATTTGGGCATTAATGTCTATCGGCCGATCTAGCGCCGATAAAAGCCAATATATCCGGGACTGAAAGTGATGAACTTTGCATTTTTCGCATTGGAAAGAGCGAAGTCAGGGCTTTCAAATGAGTCATCCCACTACTTCCAGAGCTGAGAAACATTAGTTAGTTTAACTAAATCTCAGTGAATATGGACATGCTGCATGTTATTTTGAAGCTAAGAACCTGGAGAATTCAATCGCTGTTAGTTTTAATCTTCGCAATTGTATATTTGATTGCGGCGCAAAATGCTGTGGCTAGCTAATGCTAAGGGCAGCATGCTAATGCTAACAGCAACTATTCAAAGCTGCATATTGGTATTGGCCAATAAAAATCCCCAAAAATCGGCACCGGCCTGAGAAAAGCCCATATCGGTCAACCTCTAATCTCAAGTGGCTTCTTTTAGCTCCGGCGCCGACAGCTCCCAAAAAAGCTCCTCCTGAGGTCCTACATATCCATGAAATGCTTTCTTCATTTCTTCATCCCTCCATCTCTTGAGTAAAAATACTTCGTATACTACTTTTGGGGCAACAGTGGCACAGATGGTAGAGCCATATCGCCTTTGCGATGCCCAATCCCGTCAGACCTTGGAAGCTAAGCAGGGAAGGGCCTGGTCGGTACTTGGATGGGAGACCCTTTGGTAACACCAGGAAGCCTAGAGAATGTAGTGAGTGAGTGAGTAGTTGGTGGTGGTCGGATGGCACAGACTGGTTGCCTCGCTTCCGTCAGTCTACCCCAGGGCAGCTGTGGCTACAATAGTAGCTTACCACCACCAAGTATGGAGTGAATGAATAGTGCAATTAAAGCGTCAGAAAAGTGCTATATAAAACCGATACATTATTATTATTATTATTATTATAGAGCAGGTCGTCTCATGATCGGAAGCCTCCTGAAGGTGCACACCGTTGTTGTGTCCTTGGGCCAGACACTTCCCCCACCTTGCCTCCAGTGTCTGCGTACACTGGTGTGTGAATGGGTGACTGGTTCCCTGCTATAAACGCTTTGAGTGCCTAATGTAGGTGGAAAAGCGTTATGTATGTTGAGACCATTTACCATTACTTTTAACACTACATTTGAAAGGTCCATATAACATTTTCTACCCCACTACATTTCTGTAAAGGCTCCAAAATGCCACTGACTCACGACAGGGAAGAACGTGTTCCTGTTGCCGTACAGAGGGGCAATTTTTTTTTTTTTGAAGCTGCAAAGTTATTTTTGCTAACACTTATTTAAGCTGAGTTGCACTTTCTTCTTTGAATCCTTTTTTTTTCTTTTACACCAACTCCTTAAGTAACAGATCAACTTTCACTCTTATTGGAGTAATATTTGATCAGTAGTATCTGTATTTTTACACATGAAGTCCTTTGACCACTGCCGGCGAGTTGTAAAGCATGTGGGTCCGTCTTGACTTTGCCGCAGTAGGGGGTTGGCCAGCTGCAAAGTCCCCCCCCAGGCTTTTCCAAATCAGGCTAATGGTTTTAATAAGGCTTTCCTACACTCTCCCGCTTTCTTCTTTCTTTCCGTGTCTTTCACCCCCTTCCGTCCCCTACCTTCCCATCTCCCGCCCCTTAAACTCGCGCCGGGCCTGGGGCGGTTAGGAAGCGTGGTTTAACCCCGCGGAGCAGCGCCGTATAGCGGGTCGAAACTTAAGAGGCGACAGTTAATCACCAAATGTTCGGAGTCAGTTGGCCGCAGCCGAGCAGAACAAAGCCAGCGGGTCGAAGGCGACGGAGGGGAAACCGCCGCAGAGTGAGAGAGCGGTGTCAGAAGGCCCGGTTATGGAGGGGACAAATGACTTTGGTTTGAACCGGGACAAGTCTGGGATATGAGGGAAATGAAGCGTAACCAAATAGCCAGGAGATGTGTCAAACTGTTGTGGGAATCAATTATGCGGTCACGGAGTGTTTATGTTTTGGTAGTTTGTGGCTTTCGAAGGTGTTATTAGATGCGGCGGTGGAGATTGAGAAGTGGCTTAAGTAAATGAGGGAGGAGACCGTGCTACTAAGTCATTGACATTTGTTTCTTTCGGCTTCCCTTATATACAGGTATAGGTTTTTCGTGATGTACTGTACAATATCTGTACAAAGAAGTTCTTCAGTTTGGGCCACAGTCGAGCCATAATGGATACCCCAAGGTTTAAATGTATGGTTTGTTGAAATAATAGTTTAAAAAAAAAAAATCATAGGGGATTTATTTTTAGTAGTCCAAATAGGTTCATTAGGTCTTCTAGTAATGATACTATTATGTTCTTATAGCCAGACGATAATTCATACCTGACAGTTCCTCAGAGGTTGCATTTGTATTTGTTGTATATTTACTGTGCTATGGAGCCTTTTGAGGAATGTTTCTAGTGAAAGGATGTACTTCTACGTTTTATATTCACTTGCATTATTCTGAAATACATGAGAGTAAATCAATTTTGAATATGAGTTGTCATAACTGTGTAAGGATATGATGAATGTAAATTGCTCAAATAAACTAACAACTAACTAACAGCTAGAAGGTCCCGGGTTCGATCCCTACCTGGACGAGGCCTTTCTGTGTGGAGTTTGCATGTTCTCCCCGTGTCTGCGTAGGTTTACTCCGGTTTACCCGAGCACTAAAAACATGTACAATGGGTGAATCCTCTAGCCAGGTGATTCTGATTATCAGCCTGGCTCCACATCTGGAGATGGGTCCCCGGGCGCGGCCCTGTCACTGCCCACTGCCCCAGTGGCATCGAAGGATGGGGCAAATGCAGAGGACAAAAGTACACCTTAATTTGTGTTGTGGGTCTACTTTGTCCTTGGGGTGAACTAACAACTGCTGTACTTTGGTTTGAGGTTTGACCGGAGTATTGATGTGTTTGTTCATGGCCCGCTGTACCTTCTCTGTGATCTTGAGAAGGTACCCACCCCCCAAAAAAAAGTTAAAATGTTCAGCACAAGATTAGAAAGTTCAGCTCCCGCAAATGCACACTGTTGTTGTGTCCTTGGGCAAGAGACTTCACCGTACTTGCCTACAGTGTCTGCGTACACATTGGTGTATGAATGAAAGAGTGAATGGGTGACTGGTTCCTTACTGTAAAGCGCTTTGGGCCTGATAACGGTAGAAAAGTGCTATATAAGTTGAGTCCATTTACTGTATGTGATAAAAGAGTCATCTTGGTGGCCTTTCATGACCACACATGAAGGAATACGCGTAGGGAAAAACAAAGGAGCAACCGCGCGGGTGGTGTAGTTATTTCCTGGAAAACTCTGAAAATGTACTTGGCAAAATTTGATAAAATAAGCATTGTAAAGAGTGGGTTTGGTCTATTTTTCCTACAAATCTCAACATTGACCACTGCAAGCCTCATTTAAATTCACAGCAAGTACTGACCTGTTCATTTGGCAATGTGGCAGAAACTCCATGAAGCTGCGCATAAGTAAATGTTTGAAGGCGTTTTTACAATTTTGTTGAAACTCAACTGAAACTTATAAGAATTGTTTGACTACAGCTAAATGACATTTTCGTAAAAAAGACAAATGAAAATATGTTGTCAAAGTAACACTGGCTTGGAACATTAATGCTTGTTCTGTCTCATACTACAATGTTTGTTATTAATGTTGTATATTATGATCAAACCAAGAGTAAACCAACATGTTGAACTATTTATTCCTACTACCACCTACAACGATCCAGAGAAGTCAAAGCTTTGGCTCAGAAACCTTAAGATCTCTATTTAGAATTGGCCAAGAACATAATTAGCTTATTTGTCCACCGTATTGTTGGGTTTGGACTAAAACCATCACTTCATCTTAATTAGGAACTGGACTGAGCTTTACAAAATGTTCCCGAGGGTCTTGTCCCAGTCTCTTGGAAGGCTATTTTGGTCTTCGCCTCCCAAAAAGCTCCCAATAACAACACCGTCCCGTTTGTGTCTTTGCCGCAGAACATTCCAACGCTGGGGACGGTGGCTATCACGATGGCGCTCCATAACTGTGACGAGGTGGCGGTGGCAGGGTTCGGCTACGACATGAGCACGCCCCACGCTCCCCTGCACTACTACGAGACGGTCAAGATGTCCGCCATCAAAGAGGTGAGTCCGCAGAAGGTCCTGGGAAACTATCCAAAAGTGTTCTCCCTTTTCAACTTCCGCTTTCAAGCGTTCGTAAATGGGTTATTGAATGAGAAAGGCTTTTAAACCAAATTCGATTACGTGCTGTATATTTAACAAACGTTATTCGACTTTTGAAAAAGCGTTTCCAATACCTCGTCCTGGTTGTTGGGTCAAATGCGAAACAAGCAGGACTGTTATGCGCGTAGAAATACAAAGGAGAAGCGGCGTTCAGTCCTATCGCTTGCAGACAGTTAGCGAGCCAGCTAGCCCGTTAGCCTGTTCAATGCCTGTTCCTATAGCCATTAGCGTTTAGCCTTCAAACATTGCAAATTACGAACGATCAAGATGCTTTCAGCTGTTGTCAACCCATCGATCACATTTAGGTGAGGTCAAAGCCTTATGAGAAATGATTTATGGATGTACAGACAGGTTTAGATTTTACGAATGAGTGCACAAGTGTCCTCTGAGCTAAATGCTAAATTGTATTCCGTTAAAGTTTCTGCTTTTTTTGGCGTCGGAAAAACATCCAGTGCCCACTAAACATCATCTTATTATATGTTTGTTTGAGTTTTTATTTCGAGCTAAGGCACAAAATCCAAGAAAAAAACAGAAAAATATATATACACAATAAAAGAAAAAACAAAAAAAGAAAAAATAATAATATACATTCTAACTCGAAAAGGAGTGGGAAGAAGACAAGCTTATTGACTCCCACCCCTGTTCATAAACTTAAATAACAATAACTAACAACACTGCATATTTCTTACCATCTTACAAGACAACTATCAACCGAGTTGGTTACATTTCAACAGATGCCATACTGCATTATACCAGGTCAACACTCACAGTATCTCACACGCTACAACCATTGTATTATTTCTGTTTCCCATACCGAATTCATTACCGTGTTGGCATTATCGTTATTCATCATCACCATTACAACCCATATAACATTACTCTGTATCAAAATGTTTGATACATAACATACTCCACATTTATTCATGAAAGGTACATTAATCGCAGACCGATTGATGCTCATAATAACAAGAATGATCTTAATGATGTGTGTTACAAGGGATTCGTGTTTTTTTTTTTTTTTTTCTCTGTGACTGGACCAGCTGCCAGAGGGGAGCAGCCCCCGAGTAACCGGACCATCCTTTGTTGAGTGTCCTATACTATGCATTAAAAGAGACAAATGTTTGGGAGTCTGCTGCCAGAAGAGGGTTTCCTCGAGCTGCCGACCCCCACCTGTCTGCCCTGTACTATGGGTTATGTTGAATGCGGAGTACATGGATATGTGCATGATTTACTTCTAAGAATTTAATTCCTTTATATTACCATCAGCATCAATAGCAGTACTGCTGTCTGAATCGATTAAGTTTGATTCTAAGAATAATCTACAGATTATTAGGTAATAATCCTAGACTGTTACATTTAAAGTTTAAAGTTAAAATAGTGATGATAACAACACAACAGCAACAACAATAACAATGGCAATAACAATATGTTAGCGATGGAGAAACCACTGAGATGATATAAATGCTATGAAACGGACTTGTCGTACCTCGCCATACTTTAATATAAGGACTGGCCTCACCGTTCATTTGTGCAGGGATAGAACGCTCAATTCAAACAGGTCCGGGATTTTACGGTCAGTGAAAGAAATTGGGTACAGTGCCAAGAAAATCAATCTGGGGAACGTTTTTGTAAGTCTTTAGCAGCTCCTTGTGTTTTTCCCATTGTGGCCGCATTGTTAATGAGTATCAATACAAGTGCTTACACCCGCCCAGTCACGGTAATACCTCCACGTGATTGGCTCAAACCACTGATGGTTTGGAATTGTGTTTGTGAAGTCGCAAATACCGTGAGAATTCAGCTCACAGGCAAGGTTGGCGCATGGGAGGAGTTCCTATGTAAGAATCCAAAGTACCTGCATCCACAATTTGCCCTGTGCACTGTTAGTAAAGGGCTAGAGCTACAGCAGCAGAGAATAAAAGAAAAGTTGAACCTGCATAAATGAAATATAAATAATGAATGGATTATACACACCATGGCCCTTTAAGTTTGGTTAGACTCCAATTAATCAGCCATCTCATTCACTAAATCCCAGACTCTAATTGCTGTTGGAGAGTTGGAGAAAGAAACCATTTGACAAGCGTGTTCTGGCTAGGCTTCAGACTGCAGGCCCCACAAGAATAAGTGCCGATACAAACATGTTTCTGGTCTGGATGTGGAGGGACCACTCCTGTGCGGCTGGGCCTGGGCCAAAGTCCGTCAGACCCAACACAGAGCCTTCACTACGTCATCTCTGATGGGACGGATTTAAGGACTCATCACAGCATACTACCACGTACATCCGAAGATTCTTTAGATTTACTGCACTGGTCAAGAGTACAGCAATACTTTGGATTTAATAGACACAAACTGGTCATTTGAGAACTGATAACTGTGTGCCCGTATTTGGTTTTATGGGACAATGTCAAAGACAAGCCACATTTGAACACATTTACCTTAATGGCAATCTATTGTCAGTGTCAGTACCTTTAATAACAATAACTCAACAACAATAAATCGACACCAAACTGAACGTTAATTTCTATCTAGTAAAATTCCCAAAACTTAATTATTTATAAAAAATCTCAAGATTCTGTGGGCTCCAATGGCATAAAATAGCCTTAATTTGTGAATGAAAAGACAAACAAAAAGATATTATCAGAATTAGTTGATCAGGATTGAATTACAAATAAGAAAGTTGAAAAGTCGCTAACCTGAACTCTTGACTCTACAGTTAGCAAGACTTACATTTACACTTGCAAAACAAGCCAAACTTGTAGATTAGTGTCTTCGGCCTTAAATGTCATTAAAAAGCATTGAAATTGATTGAAACTGGTGATTAAATGATTAAAATCCCAAACTGATAAACATAGATGAGCGAGACTCCCATTTAAAAAAGAATGAAATCGCTCAACTATTTACTATTCATAAGGGTCTAAGACACACTCATCTGCAGTCTTGTACACATTTTATCCTCAATAGTAACCTATATGTATCCAATTTGACTTTGAGTATTGAAATTCCACTTCCGTCCTCACGTTTGCAACATTCTCAAGAAAAACTTGAATCTAATGTTTTTGCGGTTTAAAGAAAAACTAGCCCCAATAGACAATAAGGGGAAAAGTCCGTATTAATCCCTGAGTGTTAGAAAACATGCTTTTTAATCTGGTTGACGTACAAACTCATCTTTACAAGTAAAATCCCGCTGTATCCCTCTGTGGATGTATTCAGCCAAATGTCAAAGGAGTTCTTCTGGAGTGGTGCGTTTCTGACCGCTGTAAAATGATAAAACAAATCGACAAACCCCTTGGTGGCGACAAGCCGAGAGCTTCGTTTGAAAGATGGACGGGCCTCATCCCCCCCCCCCCCTCCATCAGCGTGTTTACTCCGACGCCCCGTGGGACAGACGATATCCCTGGGGCTGTGGGCTCCGTAAACCATGAAGTCAGCCCGATGATAACCTCCGTCTAAACTCTGGCATGTGTTACTGTGTCGGCCTCATCAGCACTCTCATCAGGGCCCCATTCGGCTAATTAACGTTAATAGCCGGCGGCGTTTTGTTTAGAAGGCTCGAGCGCTGCCAGTGTACACATGCAGAAAGCCCACGTACGGTTCCATCACAACTTTGTCCTACTCTCATGACGAACTTCCTTTGCAATCTGGAGCAAGCTAATCAGAATGAAGTGGTTTTCCATATACGTCCATTACGATTGGCTACCGATGCAAAGTATCCCATTTGGCTCTTTTATACATGACGAAAGGTTTTCTTGTAAAAACAGTTCTTCTGGTTTGTCTTAGGCCTTGGGTAGCACATCCACAGCTGTTATGTCGCCATGAAATACATTGAAAATGTGGTTTAGAGCCCCCTGTTCCGTGGAATTATCACTGGAGTGTTATGTGAAAGAAAGTATGTGAAATCTACCAAGAATTTCAGACCAAAATCAACCTGGTACAGAGCCATTAACTGGGGAAATGTTCGCCCTCTCTGCAGTTGCTCGCTAATAAGCTCCCTCACAGCGGGTATCATCGATTTGGATTTAGCAGGTGAGTGTTACACCTACAGTCCTCTGCTCGTTGCGGCGTTTGCTGAGTGGTTTTGTTCATTGCCCGTCTGCTCGTGTTAGGCCCGCCCTGTCCAGACTACTGTACTTCCCTGTGTGGAATAGACCGAGAGTAGCCTGGCAAAGTCGGGCTAGCACAGCACCAAAGTCAACAAAACAATACTACTGCTTCTAACGCAGCCCCGACTGAGGGCCAGCAGCTGCTCTTCATTCACAACCATATGCTTCATTCAAAACAAGGCCTTTGTGTTCCCCCGCCTCTCTGAACGTACACCGCGGATATTCCCTGTCAGCTGTTTTATATAAATTCAGTATTGTTCCGTAAGGTCCAACAACAGTGACCCGGTCCCCTCAGAGGTGTGACCCAGACTGTGCCGGAATAGGCCCAGGATAGGCCCAGGTGCAGGACCAAGCCTAGCCCCCACAGTCCACTCCTCCGCGCCGTAGCCCTGCGCGTTGGGTTAAGTTACAGGTCTTGGACTGGCTCCACAAAGACTCCCATGTGGTGTGGAAAGTTCTGCAGGACAATATAAAACTGAGTCCTGTTCTGCTTCATCCAGTGAGGTCGAAACGTTCTCAGTCCTTTTGTAATCATTTATATTTTGTGTCTGTTGTGTATTTTTGTTTTCCATCCGTAGCAAATTTACACAGATTCTAAATATTAGAATCCTGACAGTAGCACCAATTTTGGCAGGAATATTTGTAATTAAATTGGCCAAATGAGACGATGGCAGGACGCAGGAGTCTTTTACAAAACAAATTGGACTATCATGGGGAAAATTGGACAATGGTTGATATAACGGCTGCCCTATATATCAGGTCGATGTATGGCTATTTTTAGGTGATATGGCTCATGAACATTAGCCTTAAAGGAGAGCTGAAGTTTTTGCGTTTTACTGTTGGCATGCTTTATTTGTGTTGTAATGATGTGTTTTGTTTTTGTTCAGCATTTTCTTGTCTCAGTGAGTGTGTGCCTGGGTAAAACTCTTTGGACTTGATTAAAAAAATAAAATAAAGCAGTACTAAGTAACGCATGCCCCTAGAGGTCATAAGCGCCACTGCAGGTGTCGTAGCATGTTGCGTTTTTTTTACTCATTAATTGTCCGTGAGAGTAAATACTACGCTGACAGAAAAGACAAAGGGACAGAGAGATATTGTACATCCAATGACACAATGGAGAACATTTTTTTCACTCAAACTTGGCTGTAAATACTGTTTAAAGTGCATATGACACATTGGACACCATTTTTGCTAAAACACAGTTAACACGATTATATTTAAGATTTTGCTAAAGATTATACCCAGTTTCCTTTAGTTTGACCATTTTTGTGATGTTTATAGTTTCACTACCTTATTGGACACCGACAGGAAGTGACATCGAAGAAGGTAAACAATTTTAAACTGTTGCCGTGCAACCATGTTAAGTCAATGGGAAATTAATGAGTCAAACTGCTCTGGAATGTTACCTTCTTTTATGTCACTTCCTGTCAGCAGCTTAAAAATTCCAATAAAAATAACTTTTCTGCCCAACATTTCTTCATTCAATTTGCTGCTTCACTGAAAAAAATGATAACTATGCAACTGATGAACTTGCAACTGATGTAATCCATCTAAATAAGTCATATTTTCAAGAGCATTAAAATCTGTCATATGGCGCTAGCCCGCAGTTAGCTTTGCCCGTTAGCAGCTTCTTCATGATTCCATTAGTGTGTATTGGGGCCTCCGACTCTGTGGCAGGCAAGTTGCAATTGTGGTTTTCTTGACAGAGACACCAGGGGGAGATGAAAGACCCCCCAATCATCCCATTAACACTTGTAGGTAGGTAGGTGGGTAGGTGCTTTATTGTCATTGTACAAGTGTACAACGAGATAGTGTTCAGGTGTTAGTCCTGAGCTGCTGTGGCTGAGCCGCGCTGCCACTGTGCATGACCTTGGAGGTCGGGGGAACTGTAGCTCTCAGAAGAAACCTGGCTGGCTGCCCTCTGTCTCCTCTGATCCTCTGAAATGGTGCAGCGCCTCCTGGGTTTGTCCCTGTTTCAGAGCGTGGTGTCCTGCACTGGTCAGCTTCCCCACCTCCTCCTTCCTCTTCCACCTGAAGCTCCCTCCGCTCCACAACAGTTTTTCACCATCTCCTCGTTAGTCCCTTTTTTGTTTGTTTTTTGTTGTTTGTTTTGTATTACCCCCAGAGGGACTACGGAAAGGATTTATTAAGGTAAACAAGTTACTTAGTACTGCTTTAACCTTGAACTTTTACAATATTGGCTATCAGCTGATATCATAAGGCTGGTATCTTCAGAACATAAAATAAATTGACTTACGTTTTTTTGCATTGGAAAGAACTGTTAGTCCACCTTAAAATGAGCCCTCTCACAACATGTCATAAGTTTGAACAACTCGGATTGTAATTTATATTTTTTATGTTGCAGACCTTTGCTTAAAATTTCAGAACCATAAGATATAGACGTTGATTGATTTTCTGTTGATTTTTGTCTTTTTTAAACAAGCTCCTTCTGAAGTACCTACTGAACATTGAATGTCCTGAATAAATCAGCCCTATGCCCCTAATAACACCCCCCTTGCTGTCACAGTTCAACACTGACACATTTTACAGTTTAGAAGCATCATACACTGGATTATAGACAAGACATTTCTAAATATCGGCGGTGCATAATCGGCATCAGCCAATCAACATCCACAGAAACCAGCATCAGCCTTAGAAAAACCCTCATAGGTCTACCTCTACCACCTACCGAGATGAGTTCAAATAAGTGATTGCCAGATCAACAAATCAGAGAAACGCATGGTTCGTCTGTATCAAAACAAACATGGAGACTTGTGTAAGTAAAACGAAAATACATAAGTGTCATCTTCTGCTCAATTAAAAGATGAGACACTATATTTAATCAGAGGGTTAGACGTTATAAAGTCTACTCTGAATGATGCCGATTTGTCAAAGAGGAAGTCTTGGACCATTCTAAAATTGGAAAATGGAAATCATTGGCTATGAGAGCGATTCCAGACACAAATATAATAGGTTTTGTTGACTGACCAGGCAAGAATATGGTGGAAAGTGCAACTATTGTGGAAGTATGGAATAATGAAACAATGGCAAGGGTAGTTTAGTTTTTTAGCTCACATTAGTTTGTTGTAGGTCAAATGAAACTGAATTTAGACTGTGGCGGCGCTCGAAAGACTCTGGCATGACACTAATTCAGTTGTTTTTTTTTGTCCCTACAGTCCTGGACACACAACATATCGAAGGAGAAAGAGTTCCTCCGCAAACTGGTGAAGGCCAATGTCATCACAGACCTGACCAGGGGCATCTGACGCCGCTGCTCGGAGCTTCACCCCCCCCCCCCCCCCCCATAAAAAAGACAGACAAGCCCCACACGGCACGCTGGGAAATGTAGGACGTGACCCTCCCACACAACCCCCATCTCACTGCCGGGAAACTATCATAGGAGATTATGGCGAAACGTACTGGTGCCTTCACAACCAAAGACTCTGGCGTGGGGAGATCATTGGGAACATAGGATGGGTACTGTCCATCTTTATCTCGAGAAGAGGATGAAGCCACGACTCGCGCGAGGATTGGACCGTGGAAGAGAGACGGAGAAAGAAGTATTCGCAGTGCCAATCGTACCTCGTACAAAGGAGGGGGCTCGGTCCTCTCTTTTGGTTGCCTGAATGTATTCCTCAAGTGTAAATATCAAAGATTTTTACTGTGCTTTCGGAACAGGCTGCAGCAAAATCATCACCCCCTACCCTGAGAAATAAAAACACCTGCCGACCATTAAGGCGTTGCCCGGTCAAAAAGAGACACCGTCTGGTTCGGGAAGTCGAGGTCACGTGAAGTTTTCCCATAGACCTTTTTTTTTAATTCAAGAGATTCGCGATCAGTAGAATTCCGCGATATCTAGACGCATAACAGCGCACACATTTTTTCTTTCACAAATGCTGTTAAGAATCTGCTAGTTTTCTCTAAAAAGGCTTATGGGGAAAAGGACTTTAACAGTTGCTCTCCAAAGGTAAGTCCCTCCCGTTGGATAATTACTGCATGTTTTGGCAACGTCGCGTGTCCAAAGGGAGCAAAGATTTCCGTCCAAAATTGTAGACATTTTTTCATCAAGATCTTGTATTGATGATGAAGAGAGACAGACCACTTCGCAAAGTCTCAAAGATTCTTCATAAGGGTTCAAGTTTGTCCAATCTGTCTGTGAATACGACTTCCCATGCTCCCAAACCGATTCGATCAAGAAATATCAGTCAAATATTTAAATGAAAATCAAGGTCTCTCACAAAATGTTCAGTTAACATGTGTAGCGAAATGATATACACCAGCAAATGAAATGCAACCTTTTGCTCCATAAATTCTACCCTATGATTTCTTTCTTTGTCATCTCGGAATATGCCAGCGCCTTCAGGGAAGCAATCAATCCGTGGATGGAATAACCTGGTAGTTATACATGTAAGCAGTTCCTTTGGGTACGTAAAGTTGCTTGAACATGCTGTAATCATCAAAACTGGAGGCTGGCTCTTGTTGGCTTCATTTTTTTTCTGCCCAGGCAGCGGACATTCGTGAAGTTTCCCGTAGACTTTGTACCGTCTTATCAGGGTTCAGCTTAAAAACTGACACCAAGCATAGTAGGTCATATCAGAACTAATCGGGCTGCTCCTCTCGAAACTGAAATTCATTAGCCAAAATGCACACTTTTGTTTTAATTATGTGTGTGATTGTATTACGAAAGCAACATGTAAGTCAACAAACTTTGTGGGGGGAAAGTCTCAACGAAATTTTACATTGTACATATGTCAATGTCCAATTATGAAGATAGTTGTTTAAGGGCTATTTGAACTTTTAACACGTGAATCATTGTCTGTTGTTCTAAACCGTTCATCATCAGCAGGGCCATTTCCAGCACCGTGCGGCCCTATGTAAAAGGTTGAGGGACCCATATTTGCCACCCTATTGCTGGGTTGCAGGTGACATCACAGCATTCTAAAGGCCAATACTATTATATGGAGGAAGAATTATTATGTTTTTGAGGACATTTTTGGTCTTGTACAGAGAGATCTTGGACCCAGTGACTGATACTAATGATCATTTTTGTAATTCATACATTTTCTTTTGAGCTATGGCTTGTGAAAGTGTAATGCTGTTAATAGGAGCCCCCCGCTGTGTCCGGTGACATCATCACATTCTAGAACCTGCAACCCAGCAATATGTCAATTGGAACACTATGCTGTACATGTAATCTTTATGTCGTTGAATATAAGAGAAGACAGCATCATAATAATTCATTACCACTCAAATAAAGCTAAGCCGTCTTTGGAGGATGGTGGATGAGGGCCTCTGTACCTGCCCCTAGCCTTGTTATAGCTAAAAACTGCTCTGGCCGTTAGTGTAATTTACATTGGAATGAATTGAGACTTTGAATATAGAATATCTTAATTTTTTTTAAATCTATTTTATTTGCCTGGCATTTTGATGAGTAATATGCTCAGTGCAGTGAATGTTTTTGGCTAACTTCCTGTTGTCCAGTGTAAGATAAAGTTTACTTCCCGTCTACATTTAAAATGTAAATTACAAAATAAAAAAGGATTTAAAAAAACAGAAGAAAACTTAAAGAAACATTAAGCTGAGTGTATTGCATAAAACGTTCAGATTGTGGCACTTTTTTATTTTAAACATTTGTTAGTGTAAAATTAACGTGAGCCTTTAGCTTCAAGGCTAAAACACTGACAAACACGGAATTCTTCACCAGTTAAGAATTTCCTTCCTGAGTAAAGTTTTATTTCTTTTTTTGTACATGTTGTAAGTAGTTATACAACAGCTGCTTGTTTAGTGCCGTGTACAGTGAACGTCAACAGGCACGGCTAACTCTTCATAGGAATAAAACCTAGCCTAGGAAGATAGCATCATGCTGCTATTCAACAATCTGTACACAGAGCCTATTCTCGAGCAACTATCTCTATTTCTAACTGCCTTGCTATAATGGTAAATGCCCTTTCGAGACAAAATTGCAAAAAATATATATATTTTAAAAGGTATTGATCGTCTATGCATTTAAGTTTGGAGAAACGGACAGAAGCAGCGACACAAGGCCTAAACTACGTGCTGTACATGGAGCCAACGATATATCAAATACTTCAAAATGCTCAATTATATGAACCGCTTTGTACATTGTATACGAGTACGTCCATGTGAAAATATGTTCATGCGGCCTTGCTAGCGGCTGGAATTAGCTCCTGGCTGCTTTCTCCAAACTGGTAGCAATCATTAGTTTGGTTTTACAGTATTTTTTTTTCAAAACGTTGAGTTGGTGCTTTTGACACCAATTGTATTTCATATGATCTGTTCAGGTGTGCATTTTGGCTTTGATTTGACAAAGAAAAAAGTTTTATGTCCCTTAGCTTGGACGCTAACAGTATTTAAAAATGCTAAAGTATGTATTGTTTTTATAACATTTGGGTTACTTTAAATTATTGAGTTTTTTTTTTTTTTTTTTTAATTCGTCGTCAGCCTGTCTTCCCTATCTCACGGTACTGTCTTGGTCGTTCATATCTCTCCCTTTTTGCTGCAGATTCCAGATATCAAGCGAGGACGAAAACACACACACACACACACAAAAAAAAGATTGTAGATTATATAAATAAGAATATTTTGTTCTTATTTTGACTTTTAATTATTTATTTTGCTACGAACTCAAGCATCAGTTTTGTTTGTTTTTTGTTTGTTTTTTCGGTCTCAGGCAGACCCTCTACACGCCATGCCTTTGTGTTGTATTGGACACGTCGTGCTTCTGTTCTGAGCGCATGGTCCTCTTGTGTTGTGTCGAAGTGTTCACGGAATCAGTTTTCTTCGAATTTTGCTTTAAGTGCTCCATGTTGTTTGTAAAATGTGTCTCTGTGTGGGGTGTTAAGGATGATTTTGGATGTCAGACGTTCAGCTGGGTAAACTTCTCTGATATTTGCCGGTGCTCTGAGGTTGGTTTTGCACTTTTTCGATAGCGTTTCACCTGCACAGGGCTCAGTATCTAGCGCCGACTATCGCTTCTGTCTAAAATCATATTGTGAATGTTTGTAAGGATGCTGTGCAAATCTGTTGCTGTATTAATTCCATATCGCTTCTGTTGCTGAATTTCAAAATCATGTCACTGGGGAAAGTAAGATGTCGGGTTTGTTTTACAATTAGGTTGTTAAGAGTGTTCTTACACACGGTAACAAAGCTACTTCCGGGTCCGAACTGACAAACACAGCAAAATCAGCAACGTTATCATGTGAACTAACAACCAATAAAAGGCCAAAAACTGTTTTTCACTTATTTATTATGATGATTGTACGTTTTTCTCCTGTCAAAATGAATATATCTTTATATTTAAGAAAAGCCTTCTTTGTGAATGGAAAAAAAAAAAGTGATAGTTGTAAAGGTAATATTTCTGTGCGATCAGACTTAACCACCACCTGAACCGAGCACATTTTCTCCAGTGGATGAACAAGAATGTGAAAAAAGGGACGGCAATAATCCAAGGAAAAGATCAGTTTTGTAGGTCTTAGCTTTCAAATGAGGCGTTACATTGGTCTAGGCTGTAAGCTCCAGTGAAGAAGCTTTTAGATTTGGGTAAAGCCGAAGTGGAGGAAATGCACTCAGTTAAGGCAGGTGGTAAGAGATTAATGAGAGCCTTGTACAAAGCTCTGAGGCAGGTTAACGTCCCATTATAGTGAATGGGAGTGGGACTTGAGTTCTATCAAGAGAACAAGAGGATAGGCTCTGTGCACAGAATGTTTTTGGCTAACTTCCTGTTAGCCAGTGTCGGGTAAAGACCGCTTCCTATCAACATATTAATGAAATTGAAAATGAAATATGATTTCAAAACCCAAGAAAAAGTAAATAACCTTCAAGCCAAGTGTGTTGCATAAACATTTGTTCAGATGGTGCTATTTTACCATTTGCTATCATCAGGTTAGTGCTAGCCCCTAGCTTCAAGGTTAAAACGGTCTCCTCCAGTGAAGTATTTACATCATGAAAAAGGTTTTTAAGTAATTATTGAACAGCAGCTTGTTTTCTGCTACGTATGTTAAATATGTATTCATTTCATTAATTTATTTCACTGCTAACTCTTCATAGGAATAAAACAAAAACAGGAAACTGTCGTTACCACAGGAAGTTAGCATCATGTTGCTTTGCAAATTTCCGTGTTCAGAGCCTATGACTACTTGCAACAGGACAGGTATTGCTAGCACAATGTTTCTTTTTATTGTGACCAAAAGACAGAATAGAAGAAGCTTACTTTGAATAAAATCTATATATACACATAACATATAGCATATCCACAAGAGGGACAATGTGGCACCAATAATGAGGAAGAGTTCACCCGGGTCTGCGTAGGTTTCGCTGTGTGTCCCCTACTGTAAAACCCGCCCACTCATTGGAATACTGTCACGCGATTGGTCCAACCCACCGGTCAATTCAAGACAAGATCAGTATGACCCTTTCAAGAGGGGGGTTCGTATGAAATCTGGTGACAATCCATCTTTCTGTGCAAGAGTTACCAAATTATACAAAAGATCCTATTCAGAAATCAATATATATATATATATATATATTTTGCAGTACCAAAAAGTCTCACGATCTACTTGCAACTTCGTAAGCTCCGGGGTCAAAAATGCACATGTTTTGTGGAAATCAAATTAAACATGGTGGACTCCAAAGACCATGATCCTTTGCTTCATGTCTGTGCAGCCCAATGGACTACTCTGACTAATCACTGCGTAGTCTCAATCTTTTCTCAAATACAATTCACTTTATTTCTACAGCGCAATCAACAGGAGTTGTAAAGTTGACCTCGTATGCCAGGTGCCCTTCCAACTGCAATATTCTCCATGTTATCATGACTGCTGGGAATGCAGTGGCAGAGTGGTGAGCATTAAAGCGACACATCGAATACTTTCCTGTAGGTTTCTAATGCTCTTTTCTACCATTCAGAAACATGTAGCATTAGTTATTTTGTTGAAGCTTTGTGACTAACTGGCAGTAGTACTGATACTGATAGATTACTCCATTACAAGCAAAGGTTTCTCAGTCAAATGATGTGAGTTGTGAGTAATCATCGGGTTAATCCTGTTTAATTTCTTCTTCTACGGTTCCAGTGCTTCGATATGCACTTCCTGGGTGCTTTTGCGTCTATGTTAAAACCCCAAACACAAAACTTCCACATATTTAAAACTTATAAACATATCGCTTCTGATATCGCCGAACTGCTCATCAAGTGTGTTGATCAGGCCGAGCTGAAGCTGTAAACCATGCCGTATTGTAAATTGAAACTGAAACTCGTTTTTGTTATTCCTACAGCTCCAGTCAAAGTCTTCTCTAGCTCTAGTGCGTGTATTTCAAAGTTATTTTTTAAATTCTTGCAGAGACATAATTTCAAATGATAAAACATAAAATATCTAAGCTGAGGCACCTAAAAATAATGCCTTGTCTATTTTTTACCCCGATATGCAGGATACGTCCACTTTCAGGAAATACTGTTGTATTTGAACACTTAAGTACTCAAAGTAGAAAGTACAAAGCAGCTTAATTAACTTCTTTTAATTAATTTATTTTACCATTAAATCACTTTTGTTCATTTTCACTACCACAAGAATTACATTTTTATTTGACATCTGATAAAAAAAAACAGATATACGTTTTTATTATACACTATATATTCGTATTTCGTTAGCTCATCATTGGTTGGCGTTTTCAAAGCCGAGTACTTGCATCAAAGTAGCATTTACCAAAGCACTGGCAGACATCACAGAAGTTTCCCACCTGTTCCTGAATGACTTTTTCACTTTAGTCCGTCTCCGATGATTGTGACATGACGGCACTGTGCTGAACTGATTGTTCTACATGTTTCTATGTGCAGATGGAGAAATACCTCTCTGCTCTGATTTAGTTTTTTTTTATTTTTATGAATGAATGAATGCTGGAGAGACTGGTGTGGACTGATGTGGCCCAAATCATGTCTTCTATAATAACCTTTAAATAAAAAGCATTATCCAACCATTTCTGCAACTCAATAAAGGCATTTGTATCGGACACGCATGTGTGTGTTTGTCTCCTTTGACCTGAAGCGCTGACCCCTTTAACTCAGATAGGACCTGTGCTGGGGTAACGCCGAGAGTTCTTGAGTTCTTCTTGAAAGGTGAACTTAGAGCATTAATTCGTTTTGCGTGCCCAAGTAATCTGGTACCTGTTCCATTTTACGACAAGTTTAATGGGGAGTTTGGATCATGTACTCTCTCCACTCTGAGCCAAGGACATGGCGGCTGAAGAGAAGGCAAGGCAAGTTTATTTGTAGAGCTCAAGGCAAATCAAAGTGTCTCACTGTTACATAGCATTACAAGAAGCCAGATAACGTCAATCCATAAAACATCAGTACAGTCATTAATGAACTCTTCTTTCTCCAGCCCTTCTCTCAACAATAATCTACCCCTCAGCCTGCCAGGATTTCTACTCATTTTCAACAATCTTCGCTGTCCCCATCTATTATAGGTTTTCAGACGCAGGTACTTCTCCGTTACATTTACTCATGTACTTGATTTACAGTGGGGAAAAAAGTATTTAGTCAGCCAACAATTGTGCAAGTTCTCCCACTTAAAAAGATGAGAGAGGCCTGTAATTTTCATCATAGGTTTACCTCAACTATGAGAGACAAAATGAGAAAAAAATCCAGAAAATCACATTGTCTGATTTTTAATAAATTTATTTGCAAATTATGGTGGAAAATAAGTATTTGGTCAATAACAAAACTTCATCTCAATACTTTGTTATATACCCTTTGTTGGCAATGACAGAGGTCAAATGTTTTCTGTAAGTCTTCACAAGGTTTTCACACACTGTTGCTGGTATTTTGGTCCATTCCTCCATGCAGATCTCCTCTAGAGCAGTGATGTTTTGGGGAAGGCGCTGGGCAACACGGACTTTCAACTCCCTCCAAAGATTTTCTATGGGGTTGAGATCTGGAGACTGGCTAGGCCACTCCAGGACCTGGAAATGCCATATGACAGGACCTGGAAATGTCCATATGACATTCTCCCCAGTCCTCTTCTGGATCATCCAGATGCTCTCTAGCAAACTTCAGACGGGCCAGGACATGTCCTGGCTTAAGCAGGGGGACACGTCTGAGTCCCTGGTGGCGTAGTGTGTTACTGATGGTAGCCTTTGTTACTTTGGTCCCAGCACTCTGCAGGTCAGTCACTAGGTCCCCCGTGTGGTTCTGGGATTTTTGCTCACCGTTCTTGTGATCATTTTGACCCCACGGGGTGAGATCTTGCGTGGAGCCTCAGATCGAGGGAGATTATCAGTGGTCTTGTATGTCTTCCATTTTCTAATAATTGCTTCCACAGTTGATTTCTTCACACAAGCTGCTTACCAATTGCAGATTCAGTCCTCCCAGCCTGGTGCAGGTCTACAATTTTGTTTCTGGTGTCTTTGGACAGCTCTTTGGTCTTGACCATAGTGGAGTTTGGAGTGTGACTGTTTGAGGTTGTGGACAGGTGTCTTTTATACTGATAACAAGTTCAAACAGGGGCCATTAATACAGGTAACGAGTGGAGGACAGAGGAGCCTCTTAAAGAAGAAGTTACAGGTCTGTGAGAGACAGAAATCTTGCTTGTTTGTTATTGACCAAATACTTATTTTCCACCATAATTTGCAAATGAATTCATTAAAAATCAGACAATGTGATTTTCTGGATTATTTTTTTAAATCATTTGTCTCTCATAGTTGAGGTAAATCTATGATGAAATTACAGGCCTCTCTCATCTTTTTAAGTGGGAGAACCTGCACAATTGTTGGCTGACTAAATACTTTTTCCCCACTGTAATTGATCAGAAAGTGTCGCATTGGCTGCGGAGAAGTTGCAGAGTTATGCAGGAGTTCGAAGGAAATTGCAGCTTATTGGAACAGTTCTGCTACAGTTGCAGGTTTCTTGGACTGAGCTGTTCACGAGGAGCAGCAATGCCGAAGGGAAACACGAGGATTATTATGACGACCCACCGCTAACGCTCTCTTCATTCATCAGGAGGTAAACACAGCAGTATGTACAGCCTTTTCTCACCTTTTTAGCGTAACAAATGCTGCCGCTCGTATCAGCTGCTTGTATCCGTGGATGGACATGAAAGTGTGAGAGTGCCCTTAAAGGAGATTGAGTGAAGATTGAGCACCAGGCACAAGATCTGGCCCCTGTGTCTCTTGGAGTGCCGTTCGCATTGTTCTCATCTGCTTCTTCAAACTTAATAATAATAATGCCTTACACTTGTATTGCGCTTTACAAGCCTGTATTACCAGTTTCTCAAAGCGCTACACTGTCGTCATTATTCATTCACTCCATACTCGTGGTGGTAAGCTACTGTTGTAGCCACAGCTGCCTTAGGGTAGACTGACAGAACGAGGCAACCAGTCTGCGCCATCGCCCTTCCGACCACCACCAACCACTCACTCACTCACTACATTCGCTAGGCTTCCTGGTGTTCCAAACGGTCTCTCATCCAAGCACCGACCAGGCCCTTCCCTGCTTAGCTTCCAAGATCTGACGGATTGGCATAGCAAAGGCGGTATGACCACTTATCTGATCCTGTCCCATCCAGTCTTCGTTTGGGCTCTTCTGCCCTGTAGTATGTTTGGTTCTTCCTGGATTCATGTTCAGTGGAGAGGAGTCCAGAAGCCCGACATGTGGAGTATTTTCTCAACGTCTGCAACATGTGCTCACCGCCCCTACTGCTCCACCAGAAAGACCCCACGCTATTCTTTCATAATTAAAAAGTCTACATGGTGAGAAGTACCGACATGGCAGACAACGTTGGCATTCTACAGTATGGCGGAAATTTCCATCAAAGAGTTAAGATTATAACTGAAATCTCCATATATTGGTGTCGACGGATAGTGTGGATTAAAAACAATGAAACTTCCATGACACTTCAAAAGCGCGCCATGTCTATTAGCATATTTCCCTGGCCATTTAACCATAGACACTAACACAAATTTATACAAGGTTGTGAAGAATCGGGATGAAAACGTCGCTGAAGACGATGAAGGGGAGGGAAGTCGGACTCCTCTTGCCTTTTGCGAACCAGGCCCAGAGACGTGGAAGGAGATGGATTGGACACGTCTTAAAAACACGGATATCTTCAATTAGTTGATTTACTCTGTGCTTCTGCCACGGTGGGACTCCAGGGAGTGCTCTGGTTTCTGCGACGGGACCTTCTGAACTTCTAACGGCACCGTTTCCTCGTGGGTTTTTTAGCCCATATCCGAGCGGGAGCCCCAGCTGTGAGGAGAGGAGCTGGGTGTGAGGTGACGGGGATGGCTCCCAGTGGAGGTCCAGACGGCTTCACACAGGCCCATCCCAAACCGAAGAAACACCTCATTACTCTGCAGGCGAACTTACCAACTGATCAGAGCAGGCCTGAAAGATCCCAGAAAAATCCATGTTTTTGTGTGAAGTTTGATGACTTTAAATACAATCTTATTAATGAGGAACAGATTTCTACGTACAAACACATCCCCATTCTCAAACTCAAAGATATAAAACACTTTCCATGAACACAATAGACACATTTCTCGCAAATATTGCTCACAAATCTGCCTTTAACTATTTGCGTGACTATCCTATTCCTTCAAATATGTGAGTAAACCGTAAAAATGACAAGAAAATAATAATGGATAGAGCCAGGTTTAAATGTATGGTTTTATTTTGTTGATATGTTAGTTAGAAAATTGTTATGTTAGTTATGTTAGTTAAAAATAGTTTTTTTTTTTTTAGCTTTTATTGCTGCAAGGTTTCGATCACTCTGACCTTCACCAGGCTTGAAGCCAACCCATTTTTCTAAAATACTGGCACATACTTAAAGGAACAGGCCACCGTTTTTCCATACTGAGATATGTTCTTACCTGAGCTTAGACGAGTTGATGTGTACCTGTCTGGTCTTTGTGCGTGCGCTCAGTCACGCAAAACGACCAAAGATGTTGTTAGCATTTGGCCTCTCCCAGTATATTCCTATAGCTCCAAACGACCACGCTATTCCACGGGCACGCACAAAGACCAGACAGATACACATCAACTCGTCTAAGCTCAGGTAAGAACATATCTCAGTATGGAAAATGGTGGCCTGTTCCTTTAAGACTAATCCAGAGTTGTCCGAAGCGTTTAAGCACCCGCCCTTGTTCACACACAGTAACTTAAGAGACTCCCTGGTTCACTCAGACTTCTGTCTAGACATCTAGACATCTTCTGTCTAATAATAATCTGCATATATTTTTTGTAATGATTATGGATTTGAATTGTTTAATTATATGTCCTGTAAAGCATGATATGTTTGATTGTTGGATGTTCTGATTAGGCACTATGTGTGGTTGTCCCTGGTTGGATACTGCTTGTTGGGGCAGTCCCTGAGCTTATAAAAGACCAAGTGGAAGGAGCCGTCTTCAAGACTGATGAGGTCAGAGTGACCCGAACGTTGCAGCAATATAAAAAGAAAAAAAAAGAAAGCGTGAGTGTGCGGGAGCTTTTCTTCATTTTTCAAGTTAAGTATCCTCTTCTCTTACGCGGTCGTCTTCTTAGGTGTGCAGAGCTTCTACGTACTCTAGTTACAAATATTTGCTAAGAGGAATTTGGGATCTTTTAAAGCTAGTAAAGGTCAACTTTTACTGTTTGGGGGTTCAAACCTAAATAGCCCAAATCAAGAAGAATTTGACTTGATCTAAACTTCAATATATTCAGTCTGAGAGTGTAAAGTGTGGAGTCTGTGGGAGCTGCTCAAGAGAAAACTAGCCAAAAATCTCACAGTCGACCATTTGTTCTGTTCCGAATAGCTCTGTTCCTGCTTTTGTCGGTGAACACAGGGCCGAAGCACCTGCCGGGATCGGGCGAGACTTCAGACTGACTCCAACTGCAGCCCGCCACATCAATGACCCGTCTGTAATGGAGCCACTTCACGTTTCGCAAACTGATCCGCCCGACGACTCTCCCCTTTCAACCACATCAACTGTATGAAAGACAGGGCTTGGAAATATCTTAAAGCGCCGTATAGGTTACGCTGAATGAATGCAAAGACATCAAAGCACGGACTATGTAAATGTTTAACTCCGAAAGTCCATTAATGAGGTGGAGCCTCGGATCTACAGAAACCTTTCACATCTTCTCCTGCAGTTTTCTCAAAACTAGATCAAATCCCCCAGATAATGGCTGCTGTTATGATTGTTGTGAATTAGTGGCTTTGTATATAGGCCCCAGAGCCAGGTTTGAACCCAGAGCATCCAGGTGTGACAGAGACTTTCAGCACTGGACCACGCCGCTGTGATTTCATTGACATTGTACGGAGGGCCAAGTGTGTCCAAATTCATTTTAAAAAGTGGGTATTAGGCCTTTTGCAGGTATTTGATAATAATACATTATCACTATTGTATACTGTGTTGGTTAGAAAATGACATGTTGATCTAAGAAGGCTGAAACTAAATATCCAATACTTTCACTTCCTGGTTTTCAAGTGATCGCCCCCGATAAGCTCCTCCCACTCACTGTTTCAATAAAAAGGGGAAAAAACAGGAAAATTAATAAATGTGTCTGTAATTAATTGAAAAGTTTTATCGTTTGATTAAATGTCAATAAACAGTTTTAAAAATGTTTATTTAAAGTCGCTATTCAAAGCCACACGATGATGCATTCAAAGGGGAAATGGCCATTTTAAATATCTTGTGAGCAACAAACATTTATCAGCAGAATAAGATATAAGATATAGATTAATTTTCTAAACTGCATCTTGCATACTAGTCTGTTTTTTGTCATTAAGAATATATAGTTCTATTTAGAATTGTATTTACAGTGCAGAGGTTGTATATCCCGCACCCCTTAAACACCTCATACACTTGAGAATGACAGAGAAATTCCCTGACGCCTCCCTGTAGATATTGGATTATTAAACAAACAGACATTTGATGAGGAGTTCAGCTGCATCAGAGCAGGTCGCTCAGATGTTTGTCAGTTCATGATCTTTAGTAAACCTCTGCCGTAATGCTAAACTCTGACTGTGCTAGCCGCTAACTGTTGCTGCTTCTGCTGCTACAAACATTTGCACTGATTTTGCGATCCCTGCACATGTTTGTGTGGACTTGGTGCGGGGGCAGGTGAGGGATGTGTTGAGGGTGAGGGGGAGGTGTGGAGTTCATGTCTGCTTCTGTGGGACAAAGGCTGTTTCCCAAGATCCTCGGCGTCTCCACCACTCGCCCCCTCGCAGCTCGACTCCTCCGTTTGGTTCATTTACCAAGGATGAGCCAAGGAGTTTTTTTTCCTTCCCTTTTCTCCCAAAACTTTATTTCTTTGTACTCACTACAAAATGTTCTGTTCCACGTTTGTGTAAAACAATCATTGCAATAATGAAGTGTTGTAAGCAAATAAAGATGTAAATATGAGGTGTATATAAAGTTACTCATAAATGGGCCTATTTAACGTAAGTCTGCAGTTGTAGCGATTAGCGATAAACTGGACCTGCTAAATATATTTCATATTTGAATTGAATTTCTTGCAAATCCTTGCAAAAATAAACAGTTTATAAACAGCTTTTATTCATTCAGTTGTTTTGTAAGCATAATTTCATATTCTATCACATGATTTGACACTCGCTCTAAAGGCCGTTCCAGTTGAGCTCAGATGTGGCGGTGAGAGGACACTCGGCTCCGTTTTGGAGGAGCCCACCACCGAGGACGTCATCGAAGTGGACAAACGGAGGACGGATCCTGGCAATGGAGAAACGGCCCATGTTTGCTCTCGGTTTCAAAGTTGGAGCATCGAGCGATGCAATGAGAGAATGCAACAATTCCGGCCGGTACATGGATTAGTTTATGGCACCATTCAATATTTAATCTTTTTATTTACACATTTTCATGAAGTCGCTCTGTTCATGAATGAATATGATCAGTCAAACTCACCAATCAGACTCAGTGGAGGAATCCCTGTCCTGTCTGGGTTAGCTTGTTTTGCTGAGAGGACTGATCCTCCCACCTCTGCTCAGAGACAAGCATCCTGCACAGAGATCAGTGTCTGTGAGGGTTGGACTGGACCAGTTTGTTTGGGAGAGGAGAGAGTTCAGCTTTCTGACAGTCTGGTGGACAAAGCTGTTCTTCAGTCAGCTGGACTTGGCCCACAGACTCCGGCACAGTGTGATTGTTGAGTGGGATCAGAGGACTAAAGAGGGGCATGGATGATCTTTGTTATTGTTCATGTTAATTACTGTGGCCTCATTCAATCCTTTAATGAACGTATTTGCGGTTGTGAACTGGGTTGTTAGACTTTATCGTATTTTTTTTAAATTATGGTTTAAAATACAGCATGGAATGATGCCAGTTCTGATGTTTTTTGACTGTTTTGTCCTTTTTGTCTTTTGTGAAATTTGTGTAAATAAAAACCTTTGCACGCTGCACAGTCATTATAAACATTATAAACTCATCCTTGTGGAGAATTGGGATGCTGGAAATGTGAGGAGGGCATAGTATCATGTGCAGGAAAATATCAAAATTGCTGTTTGGAAGATATTCAAATGTACAAAGTTGACTATTTATCTCCAATGTCAAGAAATGTGGAAAAACGTGTGGGAAAATTGAGAAGAAAGAAAAACGGAAACGGGGGAAAAGTTGGGAAAATTATAGAAAATGTGGGAAAACAATGGGGGGGGAAAGTGTTCTTTTCTACAGAGCCTTTAAGAGGATGTGACCTTGAACACATTCGCACACACCCAGACCACCTCAGGGAGAAGGAGAGAAAAACTGACTTGGCCACAGTCTCACCTCTTCACGTCAGGTTCGTATCTGCCCGTGGGACGTCCCATGGCAGCCGGGCCGGGCCCTCTGTCCTGTCCAGCTCTCTCTCTCTCTCTCTTACTCCTCTTCACCCGGGGTCCGTGTGATTCCCAATGACAGGCCCAGGCCCCGCCCCTCCGCACCGGGCTCTGGAGACGACGGTGGATTCACGGCTCTTTACTGAGGCATTTTGACATATTTAATCATTTATTGTTTAGCAGCGGAGCTTTCCAGTTCATTTTCAGCGTACTGTCTGCTGTTTCATTGCTTTTTAAGTCTGAACTAAATCCTCAATTAACCGCCTAATTCCATTACAATAAAAAAAAAAAAAACATCTTAGCTCCACCTCGTCCTCTCCGCTCACTGTCCCACATTCAGTGTCCCTCACATACCTGTGCCCCGCGGCCCGCAGTGTCCACTTACTGTCAACAAATTGCTGTAAAAAGAAAAAGGAACACAATCCTCAAAGAAGAGACCGGGGCATGACCGCGCGGTGCGTTCAGGAGCCGTTGGTTTAGTGCCGTCTGGCTTTGATGCAGCGATGGGGTTTTCAAACGGAGGCAGGAATTGGTCAAAGATGGCAGGAGTCAGCGCATATTGTCATGTTTTAAAAAGGCTGTAAAGCACAGAGAGGTGAGTCATGTGTGGAATTTCATATGGGTTTTTGTTTTGGGTCAGATGGATCCATGTCTGCTCACTGCTCATGGGCTTTTATACATGTAGTTGCTGTTCCATGGGAGAAAAATTATACAACTTTGTATGTGGAAAAAACATGATACTTGTAGTGACTCTGCAGCTGTATGAGTGGTCAGCATGGCGCCTTTACTTTCCATCACTGTGCTCTCTAAGACGCTCCAGGATCAGTTGTTTGGAAGATTTTCTCGGCTGACGGAGCCTCTCACCAGAAAACATACAAAACAACTGATCCTGGAGGATCCAAGAGACCACAGTGATGGAAAGTAAAGGCGCCATGCTGACCACTCGTACAGTCACTGGGTCACTACAAGGTCAAAGACACACAAATATTGTCTTTTTTTCGCATAAAAAGTTGCATAATGCACCTTTAAGCTTTTAACACGACACGTTGCAGGTGAATGGGGGCGCTCATGCTTCACAGCTAGAAGGTACCGGGTTCTTCTGCTTCTTCTTCTGCTGCTTCTTCTGCTTCTGCTTCTGCTTCTGCTTCTTCTTCTGCTTCTGCTTCTTCTTCTGCTTCTTCTTCTGCTTCTTCTCTTCTGCTTCTTCTGCTTCTTCTTCTGCTTCTGCTTCTGCTTCTGCTTCTTCTTCTGCTTCTTCTTCTGCTTCTTCTTCTGCTTCTTCTTCTTCTTCTTCATGTGAAAGTCTTGCTGTAGATCACTGACATAAATATGAGGGAAAATGTATTACATGTTTTCTGTCACTTTCTGTTTTCATATAAAGGTATATAAAACCTTGTTATAAAACTCTAAGGGATCAAGTGAGGTTCAAATGTATGGTTTTGTAAATTGAAATATTTACATTAATATCACAAACAGTGGATTTTGGATCTTGTTTGGTGTTTGAATAAGCTAACTATAAGTGGTCACATTTATACAGCACTTTTCTATCTTCATTAGGCTCAAAGCGCTTTACATCAAGGAACCACTCACCCATTCACTCTCTCATTCATGCACCAGAGTCAGACCTCTGGTCATAAGGTTACCCGCTCTACTATCTGCGCCACAGTCGCCCCAAAGTGTGCGATAAGTGAGGAACAAAACATTTGTAAAATTATCCTTGTCTTTTAGGTTCAAAGCTCAATAAATCAGTCAACAATTAGATATATAAACCTTCTGGGGGAAAAACCTTCAACATTTTGTTAGGTACCCCTCCTGGAACCGCCACCTTAACGTGGTGGAGGGGTTTGACCTGAATGATCCTGGAGCTCTGTTGTTGGGAGCTTTGTGCCCCTGGTAGGGTCTCCCAGGGCAAACAGGTCCTAGGTGACGGGTCAGACAAAGAGCGGTTCAGAAGCCCCTTATGAGAGACCAACAGGCCCGGTTAGAACCATGAGGCCGTTCTTCTGTGGACCCACCACCTGCAGGAGGAGCCATAGGGCTGGTGCTATGTGATTTGGCCAGCCAGCTTCCTTTAGTTTGACCATTTTTGTGATGTTTATAGTTTCACTTCCTTATTGGACACCGACAGGAAGTGACATAGATAGAGGCAAACCATGTTAAACTGTTGCTGTGCCAACTCTGTTATGTCAATGGGAAAAGAGTCAAACTGCTCTGAACTTTACCTCCATCTATGTCACTTCCTGTCAGTGGATTAAGAATTCAAAAAACACTTTTCTGCCCAACATTCATTATTTTGCCGGTTCACTGAGATAAAATTATAATTATTACAGATATAAGTCACATTTTCAAAAGCATTAAAACATGTCTAGTGCACTTTAACAATTTTTGGATTTTCTTTTTCTCAGAGGGACTTTATAATAGCTAATTCCAGCCTGATTTATTAAGCTTTGAACCCTCCCAAAAAGGCGAAATTTGAATTTTCACACACAATTTCACTCAAAACCTACACAACATCCAAAACCCTCTCAGAACAAATCTTTGAAACTAATATATCAACAATAAAACCATCATTTTAAACCTAGCTTTATTATTATTCAGATTCAATTGCTGATAATGTAGGCAATTTTTGTCATTTTTTTTTAGGCGACCCCCTTGAACTGACCACGGCTGTCCCGCCCCTCAGTTTGAAAACCCCTGATCTACTAAATTGCTCCTTTTGGGGATTGGAATGAGAACCATGGAGTTGGCTAACAGGCGAACTGGCAGTGTGTGTTTATGTTTCTGTTGGCAGGCCATATGTTTGTTTTTTTGTTGTGTGTCTGTGAAATTGCACATTGCACTTTCAGATGAGCTGTGTGCGGCGATTGCAAGCGGGACATGTGGAGGTGTTCTCTCCCGGCTTGTTTGGTGCGCCGGGAAATAAACGTGGAAGAATGCAGGGCGCCTCTTGATGCCGGGCGAAATGTGGAAGAAACGAATGATGACTCGGCTTAATGTCTCTAAATATGAAGGCGCTTGTATCACGTAATAACCCGGACGGGCCTGTGGACAGGGCCGGCGCTTGCTCTGAGCAAACCAGGCACATCCCACTCGTCACGCGATTGCCTCTCACTCCTTTACGATGCGGGGTTTCCAAAGTTTCTGACAAAACAAGACACGCGTTCCAGGCATGAGTTCGGAGGGAGGACCGTTGATCTGCGGTCAAAGGTAACTGGAGAAAGCTGGCGATGGGCAGCACTTTGCCTGGAGGAACACGCTTCAGAATGGACCACCGCCAAAGAAAGACAGCGGTCCGTCATGGCGACACCTGCTATAGTCACGCTTTAGACTTGGCTCATATTTGTAACCTGTCACTCAAATATCAGCCGCCTTTGTAACTTCTACCACCTGCGTTTGGTACACTGGACTGAGCTGAGCTGCTCGTGAGCTCTACTTTGGTCAATCTCATGAATGGTCCAGTTTACAGCCTTTTCCTTTGGCAGAAACAGAACCTCGTTTTGGAGTTTGCAGCAGACAATGGAACATCTTTGTGCGTTAAATGAAACTGGAGGATGAAACTTTTTGAGCTGAGGTTGGTATAAAACGTCTTAAGTTCATGAATCAGCTACATGAATTTAATTTATTATGAAAAAATGAAAAGAAAAGAATCTCTTGCACACTGTGAAAAGATTTAGATTAAATCTCACTTTTTGCAAGATGGACAGTGCGCGGGAGATACAGTGCCTTGCGAAAGTACTAATACTGTACACCTTGAACTTTTGCACATTTTGTCATGTTTACAACCATAAACATAAAGAATTTATTTTGAACTTTTCTTGAAAGTTCACACACAAGTAACAGACAACTGTGAAGTGAAAGCAAAATGATACATGATTCTGTTATTTTTCAAAAAATAGAAAAGTGAAAAGTTGGGCGTGCATAAGTATTCATACAGCATGAATAAATACTTTGTGGAACCCCCTTTTGCTGCAATAACAGCAGCAAGTCTTCTGGGGTATGACTACAAGGTTTGCACATCTAGAGACTGACAGTTTAGCCCATTCCTCTTTACAAAACAACTCAAGCTGTCAAATTAGAAGGAGAGCGTTTGTGAACAGCAGTTTCAGGTCTTTCCACAGATTTCAATAGGATTTAGGTCAGGACTTTGACTGGGCCATTCTAACACATTAATATGTTTGTTTTTAAACCATTCCATTGTAGATTTAGCTTTGTGTTTAGGGTCATTGTCCTGGTGGAAGGTGAATCTCCGCCCCAGCCTCAATTCTCTTGCTGACTCCAGCAGGTTTTCCTCCAAAATGTCTCTGTATTTGGCTCCATCCATCTTCCCAACTATTCTTACAATCTTCCCAGTCCCCGCTGAGGAAAAGCAGCCCCATAGCATGATGCTCCCCCCACCATATTTGACACTGGGGATGGTGCACTCAGGACGATGAGCAGTGTTAGGTTTGTGCCATACATAACGTTTTGCATTTGGGCCAAAAAGTTACATTTTTGTCTAATCTGACCAAAGCACCTTCTTCCACATGGTAGCTGTGTCCTCCATATGACTTCTAGCAAACTTCAAACGGGATTTCTTATGGCCTCCTTTCAATAATGGCTTTCTTCTTGCCACTCCTCCATGAAGGCCAGATTTGAGTATGACTTATACAGTGGGGGAAAAAACTATTTAGTCAGCCAACAATTGTGCAAGTTCTCCCACTTAAAAAGATGAGAGAGGCCTGTCATTTTCATCATAGGTAAACCTCAACTATGAGAGACAAAATGAGAAAAAAAATTCCAGATAATCACATTGTCTGATTTTTAATTAATTTATTTGCATATAATGGTAGAAAATAAGTATTTGGTCAATAACAAAAGTTCATCTCAATACTTTGTTATATACCTTTTGTTGGCAATGACAGAGGTCAAACGTTTTCTGTAAGTCTTCACAAGGTTTTCACACACTGTTGGTGGTATTTTGGTCCATTCCTCCATGCAGATCTCCTCTAGAGCAGTGATGTTTTGGGGAAGGCGCTGGGCAACACGGACTTTCAACTCCCTCCAAAGATTTTCTATGGGGTTGAGATCTGGAGACTGGCTAGGCCACTCCAGGACCTTGAAATGCTTCTTACGAAGCCACTCCTTCGTTGCCCGGGCGGTGTGTTTGGGATCATTGTCATGCTGAAAGACCCAGCCACGTTTAAGTTTCAATGCCCTTGCTGATGGAAGGAGGTTTTCACTCAAAATCTCACGATACATGGCCCCATTCATTCTTTCCTTTACACCGATCAGTCGTCCTGGTCCCTTTGCAGAAAAACAGCCCCAAAGCCTGATGTTTCTACCCCCATGCTTCACAGTAGGTATGGTGTTCTTTGGATGCAACTCATTATTCTTTCTCCTCCAAACATGATGAGTTGAGATTTACCAAAAAGTTCCATTTTGGTTTCATTTGACCATATGACATTGTCCCAGTCCTCTTCTGGATCATCCAGATGCTCTGTAACAAACTTCAGACGGGCCCGGACATGTACTGGCTTAAGCAGAGGGACACGTCTGGCACTGCAGGAATTGAGTCCATGGTGGCGTAGTGTGTTACTGACGGTAGCCTTTGTTACTTTGGTCCCAGCACTCTGCAGGTCAGTCACTAGGTCCCCCCGTGTGGTTCTGAGATGTTTGCTCACCGTTCTTGTGATCATTTTGACCCCACGGGGTGAGATCTTGTGTGGAGCCCCAGATCGAGGGAGATTATCAGTGGTCTTGTATGTCTTCCATTTTCTAATAATTGCTTCCACAGTTGATTTCTTCACACCAAGCTGCTTACCAATTGCAGATTCAGTCCTCCCAGCCTGGTGCAGGTCTACAATTTTGTTTCTGGTGTCTTTGGACAGCTCTTTGGTCTTGACCATAGTGGAGTTTGGAGTGTGACTGTTTGAGGTTGTGGACAGGTGTCTTTTATACTGATAACAAGTTCAAACAGGGGCCATTAATACAGGTAACGAGTGGAGGACAGAGGAGCCTCTTAAAGAAGAAGTTACAGGTCTGTGAGAGACAGAAATCTTGCTTGTTTGTAGGTGACCAAATACTTATTTTCCACCATAATTTGCAAATTAATTCATTAAAAATCAGACAATGTGATTTTCTGGATTTTTTTTCTCATTTTGTCTCTCATAGTTGAGGTAAATCTATGATGAAAATTACAGGCCTCTCTCATCTTTTTAAGCAGGAGAACTTGCACAATTATTGGCTGACTAAATACTTTTTTCCCCCACTGTAGTTGTCCCATGTACAGATTCCCAGCTCCTCCAGAGTTATCTTGGGGCACTTGGTTGCATTTTTGACCAGTGCTCTCCTTGTTCGGTCTGTTAGTTTAGGTGGACGGCCGTGTCTTGGTAAGTTCGCAGTGGTGCTATACTCTTTCCATTTCTGAATGATGGATTGAACAGTGCTCCGTGAGATGTTCAAATCTTGGGAAATCTTTGTATAACTTAACGCTGCTTTAAACTTCTCCACAGCTTTATCCCTGACCTCTCTGGTGAGCTCCTTGGCCTTCATGATGTTGCTTAGTGACCAATACACTCTGACCATAGCTCTGAGGCCCTCACAGAACAGCTGGAATTATACTGAGAGTAGATTACACACAGGTGGCCTCTATTTAATGGTTAGGGCAAGGTGTGAACATTCTGCAGTCATTAGGAATGTAAGTAAGTAAGTGCTTTATTGTCATTGTACAAGCGTACAATGAAATAGTGTTCAGGTGTTAGTCCTGAGCTGCTGCGGCTGAGCCGCGCTGCCACTGTGTGTCAACCTGACCCGCATGACCTTGGAGGTCGGGGAAACTGTAGAACTCAGAAGAAACCAGGCTGGCCTCCTCTGATCCTCTGAAATGGTGCTGCGCCTCCTGGGTTTGTCCCTGTTTCAGAGCGTGGTGTCCTGCACTGGTCAGCTCCACCTCCTCCTTCCTCTTCCTCCCTCCGCTGTTATAAAGGCAATTTAATGCACTCAGAAAATGCTGTATGAATACTTATGCACGCCCCACTTTTCTATTTTTTGAAAAATAACAGAATCATGTATCATTTTGCTTTCACTTCACAGTTGTCTGTTACTTGTGTGTGAACTTTCAGTAAAAAATTCAAAATAAAATCTTTATGTTTATGGTTGTAAACCTCACAAAATGTGCAAAAGTTCAAAGTGTATTAGTACTCGCAAAGCACTGTAATTTTCTTTTACGACTTCTCCAAGGCACCTGGTGTTTGCAAAAGATGTGCAAAGCACCGGCTCCTTCAGTATTCTGGAACACAAAATAAATAAATACATCAAAATTAAGATTCATCCATATGAGAAAAAAAGTTGTGATATGTTTTGTTTGCCATATCATCTAGCCCTATAATTTAATTAGTTCTTTTTCATTTCCTCTCCTTTGATACGGACGGACCATGCGTTTCTCTGATTGGTTAATCCAACTGTCCTGTTACTCCCTCCAGGATTTCGGATTGAATCCATAGACCTTGGTAAACATAGATGTACCATCTAACTAATAGCTGCTGAAGCCTAATAGGAAATGGTGGTAGGTTCCAGAAGTCCCTTACTGTACTGCGCTTTCCATTGTAGCTCATTATTGAAGTCATTATTAAACACAGGCTTGTCATTCTTACCTTGGCGTGTTTGTCTAAACATTGTCCTATTTTACTCTTGTCACATTTGTATGCATTTTATGCGGCACTACAACATGTAACAATATCTCTACTCAGGATGAAAATGAAAGACAATTGATTGACAGTGTCATTTTTATGTCCTCGTAATCATTGCTCAAGAAGATAACAGTTAAAACACAACCCCAGAGACGCACGTTTATGTGATATAACCAACAAATGTAGCACAGATGTAGCAGCTCTGTCCGTCAAGCTACAGCAGGATTTACTAAAGATCTGCTTCACTCAGACTAAATTAACTCATCAAAGCGGAAACAGAAAACCTTTCTCTGGGATTTTTACAGTTTGTCATGTCGACAGAGTCTCAGTCTGAGTCAGTGTTTTAGCTGCTCAAGACGTTATCATGCTACGAGTTAGCAACTGTCATCAATCGACTGTCAATGGCGTCAACACGATAAACACATGTGTGGCTCACATCTATGAACACAGGAAATACTACAGTAACAGCTCAGCTCTGACCTCTGTCACATGTTGTATCCAAGGCTAGATGTCTGTGGTTCAGGGCTTCCCCTTGGAGAGGTCAGAGCTGAGCTTTTGATGCTTAATGCTAACCGGTAGCATGCAAATGTCTTGAGCAGCTTAAACACTGACTTACTGGTTTCCTCCCATAAACATGCGTCTCCGGGGCCGTGTTTTTACTGTTATCTTCTTGAGCAATGATTACGAGTACATAAAAATGCCACTGTGAATCAGTTGTCTTTCATTTATATCCTGAGTAGAGATATTGTTACATGTTGTAGTACTGCATCATTCTACTTCGGTATTCAAAATGGCCACGATAACAACAAAGGTCACATGACTGAAAGACATGTATAGGCATCTTCCAATCAAAATCCCCAAAATCAGCATCGGCCTTAGAAAACCCATATCGGTCGCCCTCTAGTTTTGGTTTAGCCCTGATTCGAACCTTGTTTAGTTCTGGTCCATTCTCTAATTTAGTCCCACTCTATCCCTCCAGAGTAAACACACTAGAAAACTGACAGCCCTGACCACCACTCAAACTCCACACTGCCCCAGCCTCTCCATCTGCGCTCTCGCCAAACAGGACCGGTCACCGCGGTAACCAAAGTGCGCGGGTGTCCCAGCGGTGCTCCCCGAGACTGCACTCCAAAAACCCTCAGCGCAACAAAACACACGTTAAACTGCATCAAGATCTCCCCCTGCAAATGCACTCCGTCGTTTTTACCGAGTTGGAGCTTTTCTCCCAAGGAAATGAGACATTCCACTGAGCTGAAGTCTTCCACAGGCTGACGGACGAATTTACGAGCGCAATTTTCTACAATTTATCGCTTTAGGTAGTGGGTTCCCCAAATCAAATGAGTTCATGCTCAAAGTTAGTCGTCTGGAAAGAGCAGGATACGGATAATCAATGCTGAGTTTGGGACTAACTGGTAGCTCAACATAAAATACAATAATGGCACGCCAGCATACTTTAATCATTAGCTTTAACATTATCAATCCATGGCGTTGTAATATGCAGAGTTTGAGTGCAGAACTGATCCCTCACCCGATGAACAATTTTCAAGGATCCGATCACAGGTGCAACTTTGGAACACAGTGGGAAAAGTGTGTGGTCCATTGACTTTTATCTCAATGAAAAAATACCAGCGTACCAAAGGAATTGATAGGACCCTTCTAAGTCAATCGCAGTGGAGACCTTCAGTGTGATCTGAGAGAGTGTCAGCTCTATTGACCAAGCCCCCCAGATCTGACTGCTGTTACCGGTGTCACGCCGGTACATGATTTTATTTTTTTCATAGGGTAGTTGGTACACTTTCATGACTTGTGATTGGTTGATGTACCAACATACCTCCGGAAAAAGATTTCGCCATGAGGCGGCCGGGTGAGCGGCGCATTTCCTGGTTGCTATGTGACAGAGGCCGAGGCGTGTGTGGCGTGTGTGGACGGGAGCATAGAGGCAGAACCATGTGCAGAACTGATGACGTTCTCTGGATCTGTGACGTTTTGTGGACTATCAATGGGCCAACCGCAAACATTCAAATGTAGTAGATACGTGGAACCTGAGGAGGCGTTAACCATGTGGTTTTAGACACAAAAGTGGGATTTTGAACAAGTTTGCACAAAATGTCAAAATATTGACTGGGAAACACCCATTTACCCGTTTATCAGGGGGAAAGTGGATTTGGTGTTTAGTTGCTCTGTAATGCTCATGTAAGACATTTTGATCCCAGAATAAGTTCAGGGGTAAGAAATTATAATATCTAAAGTGAAGTCCATCACAATGGATATAAGTTCCAAACAGTAGTGTTTAAGCTCTTAACCCCCACCTGAACCGAGCATATTTTCTCTTCAGTTTGGCTTTACCCAAATCTAAAAGCTTCTTTTAAAAAAAGTGTTAAAATTGCAACAAAAATGCCAACAGTAGCCCCTCGAGAACGAGACCTGTCGATGTATTCTGTATCTCTCTCGGGACATGGACAGTGTTTAACTCACAGTGTAGTTGTAGTGTAGTGTAGTTTGTCCTGCAAAAGCTTAATAATGTGTGCGAGGCTGCGCGCGATGTTAATGTAAGAAGAGATCGAGCGAAAGGAATGCAGCAAGCGCTTGTTGAAGTCAGCACTGCTCGTATAACACACTCCTCTGCCCACCCAGGTTTTTCCCTTTAAGCGACACCCTCAGGCGACCGACGAAAGCCCTGGTGCACTTCCATAACAGAAGAAGAAAGAACCAAATGGAACAAGATTCTCTTAGACATGGACAATAACATCACCAAACAAACCGCCTCTTCTTATTTGAGTGCAGTGGAAGGACCTTTAGGTTGAGCATCGTGCAGGGGGAAGTGTCTGGGGAGAGTGTAGCTGACATCATTATGAACCAAGTGGCCCTCTGTGAGAGCCGCCCTCAGCCTTGTCCTGATGTAAGCGGTGACTGCGCTGACAGATCCACTTTGTCACCTGTCGGTCAGCTGACTGTATACGGCCGCTGTGATTGGGCGAGATTTAACAGTAGGTCAACAAACCGCAGGGCTCTGTGTGTGCACGAGAAAACAAAAAACAGAGTCAGACAAGTTCAGGGACAACGTTTAAAGCGAGCTACAGCGACAGGCAGAGTTACAGCCACACGTCCTGCATCACTGTGTCGTAGAAACCTGAGCACATTTGCTTTGATATTTTTAAGTTCTATTATTTAATATGTGAGAATGGAAAAGTTAACTCACCTAGTATTAGCAACAGAATCGACAACATTGGCTCAAGTAGTATTTGGCAATGAATGAAATGAAATATCCGCTCTCACGCTGCACGAGCACTCAGCCAAATCAGGCAAATAAAATCCTACAGTGTCTCCTTAATGGGACGCTTGGGGGGCGACAGTGGTAGAGCGGGTCGTCTCGTGATCGGAAGGTTGTGGGTTCGAATTCCAGCTCCCGCAAATGCAGACTGTCATTGTGTCCCTGGGCAAGACACTTCACCCTATACTTGCCTACAGTGTCTGCGTACAGTACACTGGTGTGTGAATGGGTGACTGGTTCCTTACTGTAAAGCGCTTTGGGCCTGATGAAGGTAGAAAGTGCTGTATAAGTTGAGTCCTTTTATTATTATTTAAATGTACTTATTTTCCCGAAAAATGACCGGCGTTCTATACATCATCCCGCTTATTATACGGCTATTTGCCAACTGTACACACACAAATAAACTTCATACACTTTTATTAAGGCAGAAAGGTTTATTTAATGATTTCCGCTGCAAATAGTTCCCAAAAGTGTGCGCGTTGCTTGGCTTGGCAACGTTTGTTAGTAGCAGCACGGCAAGCTACTATTGCTAGCCTAGCTACTTAGTGGAAGGTGCAGTTGGAGAGGAGGAATGGTAGTGAATCTCTGGGTAAGTTGAAAGTTGGACTCCCGTTAACTTCACGAGCGATTCCCCCAACTTCTCTAGCAGGGACGGGGACAGAGATAGTGTCCGCTACTACTACTGATATGAAAGACCTGACAAGCATGAACTCCGTTGCCATTGGCAGCGGTCATTATTTTTTTCAGAGGTCCTCTATCAGAAAATAATGACCGGTAGAACGTTGGAAAATCACATTAAAGTCAATGGAGCGTTCTACTTGCATTGTGAAGAGCCGTATAATAATAATAAATAAGATCAACACAATGAAACCATACATTTAAACCCGGCTCTATGCTCTATTTAGATTTTGCTGCTGAAACTCTTGGCTATGCATAAAACGCCTTTTTTTCCTTCTTTTTTAATATGAAAACTGTCGTTGTGTCCCTGGGCAAGACACTTCACCCTTCTTGCCTCCAGTGTCTGCGTACACTGGTGTATGAATGAGTGAATGGGTGACTGGTTTCTTACTGTAAATATAAGTATAAGTTGACTCCATTTACTATTTATTTAAATGTTGAGATTATCAGCCAGTTTTATCCGTTAACGTCTTTGTTTTAAAGGGACTAGACGGAGTTTAAAAATGTTAAAATTATGTTTTATGTTCCAGCCATGTCCTAATGTGTAGAATGAGCCCAGACCTGTTCACCACAACTGCCTCTAAAATCCTGCACTGTCACTCAGAAAGGTGTTACCTCGGGTCCGAAGTGCCGTCATGCACGAGCTTAATATAGAGACTGCAGTTACGCATAAGACCTGAGGTGGCAGTAGTGAGCGTAAAATGACCAATTTGCATCTAGTCTCTTTAATGTCAGAGTAAAAATAAATAAATAAATCACCCTTTCTGATGCTTGTTTTGTAACGTTTTGTCGATTAGCGAGCCGAAGATTTCAAGGAAATTACTACAACGTCGCAGCGCTCCCTCGTCTTTCCCACGCTTATTCATTCACAAAGACATGTTTGGTATCCACGTGTCACACGAAAGGTAACCAAGATGACGCTGTAATCCAAATATGGTCATTTCCTTTCTGGGAGACAACAGCGGTGGCTAAAGATGGGAGAAATATACACACGCATGTGCAAACTTTAGGGGTGCTTTTTTCTAAATGAGCTTTTTCTTACACATCTCCACTTTACAGTAGTAGCTCCTATCTTTCCATTCTTGTACTTAACAATACGTCGTTTTTTTGTCAGGGGGATTGTTTAATATTCCTTGTCTGATTTATTGAGTTTTGAAATATTTTCATTTATTAATAAATAAGATCCAAAAACCGTTCTGAAATGATTAAATCAACAAAATCAAATCATACATTTAAACCCGGCTCTATGCTCTATTTAGATTTTGTTGCTGAAACTCTTGGCTATGTGTATGCATAAAACGCCTTTTTTTAATTTCTTTTTTTTTTATATGACAAGTTGAAAACAGTTCCCTATATGCTCATATCGCACTAAGGGCACCACGTCTCCAAAGGGAACCACATTGAGGCCAATGTCACTGGACGACCATTAAAAATGTCTGCTTAGGCCACCAAAACGGCTTGCAGTGGCTGTGGTTGAGAACATGAAATTAAAAAAAATTAATACATACATTTTTTCCCCTATTCACCTGCAGTGTCTGGCCTTAAAGAACAAAATGTATTTACTTTACTTGTAGGCGAGTTTACTTGCAAGTGACTCTGCAAGTTGTGAAACGTGCCGATAAACCCGTCCCTGTGAAGAATTGGGATGCTACAAATATCTAAGGAATCATTTTAGACCACAACTTTAATTTAGACCATGTTTTAATTTCGTGGCTTTACTTTTCATTGTTTGTTATAAAAAATAAACTGTTGTTAATGAAACAGCTCCAACGTTTGCTATGTATATATGCCAGATTAGAGCGGCCAGTAGGTTTTTAATCTGTAGTCAATATAGGCAGGTGTCAGAGAGAACAACAGTGTATTCTCTCCCTGCACATGTCCACATTTACTCCAGAACAATCACTCACCGCACAAGTTTGTCACTTGCTGATAAACTAAATCTGACCTCTGTGGCGCTCTCTGCACGTCACTCATGAGGGAAAAGAAAGTCTCCTCACAGTAAATTAAAAGGAAAAAAAAATAAAATCTTAAATATCTTAAGATTGTTGTTGATGTTTTTTCAGTAAGTGTAAAAAAAAACTTGCCCCATGAACAGATTTCTTCATGTTAGTTACTCAAATCACGTACAGATTCACTTCATTTCAAGAAAACTGCACTTATTTCTTGATTACTTTCCGCAGCGTGCACAAATACAGGCTCGTATTCACCTTCAATGTCCTGACCAAACTAATGAAACAGCACTGCAGGCACGTTTATGATGACAGCATTGTAACGTGGTTTAGCGCTCGGTGCACGGGGTAAAACTACTCAGGTGGGCCTTTTTGATCCGGCTGGCAGTTATTTGAGATGTGCTCAGCCAGGTATTCAAGTGTGGAGACCACCTCGGCAGGGCGGCAGCAGGTGGGGCTGTTTTTATTATGCTGCATTACCGTGGAGATCCTTCCTGCGCATTTGCGTTTCATGAAGCAATTTATAGTCACGGCGGAGATTGCTAATTTAAATGAAGTTATGAAGCCGGTTCAGGGGTAAGGTTTCGATACTTTCTGTAATTGCATGTTAAGCACAGAGCAGCCCCTCCTTCAGCTCAGCTCCCACAGCCAGTATCTGAGCTGAATATCTCTCTGAATGTTACAAAAAACCTGGATAAAGTTCTAAAACTAAATGCATCAGTTGTCGAAATGTAGGATACGACTTTTGCTGCTGGACCATGTTGAAAGGAGCAAGTGTTTTGATAGAAACTGTAGTATTAGTGTGGCTAGCGTTAGCTTAGCTGCTCATTAATTCCTATGCGTAGCTTAGCCTAGCCGCTTCTTTTCATTTACATGTATCTGTTAGCATTGGATATTAAGCCGTTTTGCTCTTAAAGGGACTATACATAAGTTTAACCACAAATAAATGTATACAAATTTAAAATGTCTTTCTCATACACGCTCCAGCAATGCCCTGGTGAGTAGAATGAGCCCTGGCCTTTTCACAGCGATTGCCTCTATATGCCTGTAAAGTCACTTGAATAGTCTATGCTCGGGTCGAACAAACAAACAGCGTAATGCGTAATAACGTCATGCGCGTTCACGCTCAGCTGTAGCGTTAGCTGTAGCGTTAGCTGTAGCGTAAGCTGTATCTCCTATATACTGACGCTGCAACGCGAGTGGTAACTTCAGAAGGATGGATTTAGTGGAGAATAAGAGGAGACCGGCTTCAAGCACCTTCGAAACTCCAGCCCAGACCCCAAATAACAAAAAGAAACGAAGAGTTTATTCGAGTGTGACAAAAAAGGCGAAAGTCGAGTCTGATCGGTGTATTCAAAGAACCAGAGTAAACATCGGAAAATGTTGAGAGAATCTCTCAAAAGACCCGCAGCTTATTTTTGCTTGAAAGGTAAGAAATTATTACTAAATACGTGGGTGAAAAGTGTTGTTGATGCTTTCAAAACATCGGTGTCCGATTGTCCATGCATGTTGTACAAACTTCACTGAAACAAGCCATAAAATAATCATATTTGGAAGTTACCAAACAGTTGATCTAATAGTTTTCTACCTACAGAGAAGTTGTGTAGTATTAGTAGCAGACTATAGTGTCAATAATAACAGTAATTGTGCTGTACCTACAAAACATTTGAGTAGTAACAGTGGTAATGGTGCTGTATTTACAATGGCAAAAATAATGCTGCTAATGTTAGCTTTTCTTGGCCGCAAAATAAGCATGACTGTTCACGGATTTATAAGTAGTGAAACGACTACAAAAAGTGGACATGTGCCGTTTACAATATTATATATATATATACTGTATATATGAGCATGAGAGCCACTATCCAGGATGAAACATCCAAGATCCATCAAGGACATCAAGGACAAGGCTCCAACAGATGACGTGCTCAGTGAATGTCTCAGACAATGGGGAACAGAAGATGAGGTGCTGGAGGTCCCGTCATGGGAGGACAAGCCCCTACACGGCATGTACCACCAACATAACTGAAGTGGCGGATATCAAGAAATCCTACCAATGGCTGGACAGAGCTGGCCTGAAGGACAGCACAGCGGCACTCATCATGGCTGCAGAGGAGCAGGCCTTGAGCACCAGAGCAATAGAGGCCCAGATCTATCACACCAGACAAGACCCCAGGTGTAGACTGTGCAAAGAGGCCAATGAGACAATCCAGCACATAACTGCAGGGTGTAAGATACTGGCAGGGAAAGCTTACATGGAGCGCCATAACCAAGTGGCTGGCATAGTGTACAGGAACATCTGTGCAGAGTATGGGCTGGAAACCCCAAGGTCAAAGTGGGAAACACCTCCAAAGGTGGTAGAGAATGACCGAGCCAAGATCCTGTGGGACTTCCAGATACAGACGGACAGAATGGTAATGGCGAACCAACCGGACATTGTAGTGGTGGACAAAGAGCAGAGGAAAGCCGTGGTGGTTGACATAGCAATACCAAGTGACTTCAACATCAGGAAAAAGGAACAAGAGAAACTAGAGAAATACCAGGGGCTCAGAGAAGAACTAGAGAAGGCCTGGAGAGTGAAGGCATCAGTGGTGCACGTGGTCGTTGGGGCACTCGGGCAGTGACCCCAAACTGGAGGAGTGGCTCCAGCAGATCCCAGGAAATACATCAGACATTTCGGTCCAGAAAAGTGCAGTTCTAGGAACTGCAAAGATACTGCGCAGAACCCTCAAGCTTCTGGCAGAGGACCCGAGCTTGGAGGAAAAAGAGACCGCCCACGGAGGGTGAGGAAGAGTTTTTAATTTATATATATATATATACACTCAACAAAATATAAACGCAACACCTTTGTTTCTGCTCCCATTTTTCATGAGATGGACTTAAAGATCTAAAATTCATTCCAGATACACAATATTACCATTTCTCTCAAACATTGTTCATAAATCAGTCCAAATGTGTTATAGTGAGCACTTCTGCTTTGCTGAGATAATCCATCCCACCTCACAGGTGTGCCACATCAAGATGCTGATCTGACATCATGATTAGTGCACAGGTGTACCTTATACTGCCCACAATAAAAGGCCACCCTGAAATGTGCAGTTTTGTCTCACAGCAAAATGCCACAGATGCCACAAGCATTGAGGGAGCATGCACTTGGCATGCTGACAGCAGGAATGTCAACCAGATCTGTTGCTCATGCATTGAATGTTCATTTCTCCACCATAAGCCGTCTCCAAAGGCGTTTCAGAGAATATGGCAGTACATCCAACCGGCCTCACAACCGCAGACCACGTGTAACCACACCAGCCCAGGACCTCCACATCCAGCAGGTTCACCTCCAAGATCGTCTGAGACCAGCCACTCAGACAGCTGCTGAAACAATTGGTTTGCATAACCAAACAATTTCTGCACAAACTGTCAGAAACCGTCTCAGGGAAGCTCAACTGCTCGTCGTCCTCATCGGGGTCTTGACCTGACTCCAGCTCAGACTTGAGTGGGCAAATGCTCACATTCGATGGCGTCTGGCACGTTGGAGAGGTGTTCTCTTCACGGATGAATCTCGGTTTACATTGTTCAGGGCAGATGGCAGACAGCGTGTGTGGCGTCGTGTGGGTGAGCGCTTTGCTGATGTCAATGTTGTGGATCGAGTGGCCCATGGTGGTGGTGGGGTTATGGTATGGGCAGGCATCTGTTATAGACGAAGAACACAGGTGCATTTTATTGATGGCATTTTGAATGCACAGAGATACCGTGATGAGATCCTGAGGCCCATTGTTGTGCCATACATCCATGAACATCACCTCATGTTTCAGCAAGATAATGCACGGCCCCATGTTGCAAGGATCTGTACACAATTCTTGGAAGCTGAAAATGTCCCAGTTCTTGCATGGCCAGCATACTCACCGGACATGTCACCCATTGAGCATGTTTGGGATGTGCTTGACCGGCGAATACGACAGCGTGTACCAGTTCCCACTAATATCCAGCAACTTCGCACAGCCATTGAAGAGGAGTGGACCAACATTCCACAGGCCACAATTGACAATCTGATAAACTCTATGCGAAGAAGATGTGTTGCACTGCATGAGGCAAATGGTGGTCACACCAGATACTGACTGGTTCTGAGTCCCCAGAGCCCCCAATAAACAAAAAACTGCACATTTCAGGGTGGCCTTTTATTGTGGGCAGTATAAGGTACACCTGTGCACTAATCATGATGTCAGATCAGCATCTTGATGTGGCACACCTGTGAGGTGGGATGGATTATCTCAGCAAAGCAGAAGTGCTCACTATCACACATTTGGACTGATTTGTGAACAATGTTTGAGAGAAATGGTAATATTGTGTATCTGGAATGAATTTTAGATCTTTAAGTCCATCTCATGAAAAATGGGAGCAGAAACAAAGGTGTTGCGTTTATATTTTTGTTGAGTGTATATATATATATATATATATATATATATATATATATATATATATATATTTATATATATATATTTATATTTACAATATATAGTTTAAGAGTTAGCTACACTAACTTTGGGCCCAGGAAATTGAAGAGACGATTTTGGCTTTTCCTTGTAGCATTTCTACCAGTGGAAATATTTTATTATTTCAATTAGGCAATTAGTATTTTTTTTTCTCCTTCAAACGTCATTCATTCGTTTATCTGTATTATTTGGCTTCTTCCCTTGATTCACTTTGCTGCATTTGCTCAAATATCGCATCTTGGAAAATATTCACTCAAACTGATTTGGTCTAAATATCTTACAAAACAGTAACGTTTCTTACCTCAGTTGAAGTCACGCCTGTAAAACTGTAAATTGACCAGGACGGGACTGTTATTTCTGGTGCTCATAAAGCCTGAGCGCCTCATGCACAAGCTTATCATTGAGGCTGCAGTTACGCGTTTGGCCTGAGGGGGCAATTGCGAGTACAAAACTGCCAAACTCCACAGAGCCCCTTTAAAATCCTCAACAAAATGAAATAAATAATATTAAATATCAAAGCCAAATGTATAGTTACATGCAAGGACGGCTGGTATCAATGGTAAATGGTCTCAACTTATATAGCGCTTTTCCACCTACATTAGGCACTCAAAGTGCTTTACAGCAAGGATCCACTTACATTCATACACCAGTGTACGCAGACACTGGAGGCAGTTAATTTCATATCCTAACTAATCGCCTAATGTCATTACTGTGTATAATCATTGTAGTTTTATACATCTGATCACGATTTTTACCACAAGAACAAAAAAAAGGGCTAGTTCAGATTAGTCCCGAGAACGCACATGAATATGACAGTGATCGACAGATGGCAGTGCTGCAGGTCCCGCCTCCAGCGCATACACACACATACACTTGGCTCTGGGACCGAGCCGAACATAGCCCCGCCCCCGGACCCAATCACAGAGCACGCACACCACGTGGTCTCTGTAAACACTATGAAGAACTAGCTAACAGGGCTCTACGGTCTTACGTCACAAATCAAGCAGAGGTGAATACAGCGCTCTGGCTTCATTGAAAACAATGGGAGATTACTGATATTGGGTGGTTGTTTGAGAGGATTTATTAAGGTGTCCTACATTGTCGGATTGTGATGAAATGTGATTTGATTACCATGATAACCTGCCTATTGAGGCAGAAGTCTGATAGAAACAGAAATTTGACTTAATTGGTCTCGATTAATGCTTGTACAAACTGCCAAGAGCCTAGTAATCACTAATCCATCGTAACTTTGTTGAATTTCACGCATTTATGTTTCGCCTTTCGGGAAATAATCATGATCTAAGATATGCTGACGAGAAAATGTTGACGTTCTGTCTAGTTTATTGGCTTTAGATTTAGCTCAAGCATGACTTAGCTAACACATGTCATGACATTAAACATTTGATTAACAAACAAGATTGAAGCTGTAGTTCCGACAAAATGGAACATCCAACCGCACAACAGCTTTTAGGCAGGATTTACTGAGAAAAACTAAATGTATCGAACACAATCTGTCACTCACAGGCAAAAACGCTGTTTAATACCGCCATTGTTTTCACCTCCACATCTGCGGCGCACTGAAAGTACCGGATGGTAGAAGAGCCCTGGATTACTCGGATATTCTTCGTTTTTTGTACGACTCCTCGCAACAGGCCTTTTCGCTGGCGACACATGATTAAGTGGGGAAGCTGCCATGTGTTTATGTATGTAAGGAGGACGCGATGCTCCTCAACGCGGGTGAGTCCATGTTTACACCACGGTTCACATCTGTCCGGGTTCAGCGCTGTTGTCAGTTTGACAGCCATCTATAGAGTAAACTTTTGCCTTAATGATGGTCTGATGCTCTGGGAATAAGCCTTGTCTGTAATGCTTGTTCCGTGGGTAATTGCTGATATGTGGTCACATGCTTCTTTTTAGTCCGACAAGTGGTGATAAATGTGTTTAGTAGATCTGATAGTAAAAATAAAAAAAGCACGAACACCTTGTGCAACAGCCCCACCTAGAGTTTACATCACCAGCCGCCACTGGTTACATGTTTACTGTTTGTACTTGACTCATGTTCACAAAGGGGCCAAATCTAATCTGTAAATAGTTTATATTGTAAAGCCTAGCATACTACATCGCAGATGAAAATAGTTTGGTTTAGTTTATTTGTTTATTTGAGCATTTGAAATTCTGCTCAAAAGGAATAAAAATACAAAACATTTAAAGGAACAGGCCACCGTTTTTCCATACTGAGATATGTTCTTACCTGAGCTTAGACGAGTTGATGTGTACCTGTCTGGTCTTTGTGCGTGCACTCAGTCACGCAAAAGGACCAAAGATGTTGTTAGCAATTAGCCTCTCCTCCTCGGGGGAGAAGTTAGAAGCGACCAAGCTTTTCCACGTTTTCCCTATTCAAGTAGTTACACGATCCAAGTGTTGTTACACAAAATCAAACATGTTGATTTTCTGTTGATAAAAAGGGGCACTATATTTTAAGGCGTAATAACACCGTAGGGGCACTTTGACGTCCGTGCAGTAATATCTTCCGAATTCTTTAGGAGTGAAGATATTACTGCTTCGGGAGTATGATGCTTCATGATCTATTTTATTTCAGGTGTTTGAGGATTTCTGGTAGGTTTTCGGAATGGAATGCATTATGTAATCATGGATACGGTTCAATCAGCAGTGAAAACGTAAAAAATAATTCATCCTGGAGCGTAAAGTAATGGTGCTATGCTAACCACCCAAGCATCCGCAGGGTCATTAAAAGGACAAAAAATATAATGATATAAACAATGAAGTTGCATAGACCTTTTATTACAATGATTCTTGAAGAGCTAATATCAAATAAACTAATATAGTGTTGAGTGTTCTGCAATGTAATAAATCAATGCAGATGGAAAAAGAGACAAGCAAGTATGGTATATGTTTAAAGGGGGATTTTTTTGTCATGGTATCAAAATTGGTATTGAGTATCGAGTTTTTTTTTTAGAATTGAAATCGAGTTTCTGGGACAAAAGGGGCCTTTTGTTGAGTGTGAGCGTTCACTTCTCTCTGAGGAGCCCAATATCCTACCAGAAGTTGCCTTGCAGGGCTTCACGACTATTGCGAATTTGGCAAACAGTTTGGAAAGCCCTGTTCCTGTTTGCCGAATACATGGCCACCACAGACAGAGGACGCCCTGGATCTTGGATCAGCCAAAATGGAGAACAGCTTGGAAGACAGCGGACCCTGCTGTGGAAGAAGAACAGTTTGGAAAGGCAGCAGTGACACAGACAAACAGTGAAACAAACAAGCAAATTAAGTATCTTGATGAAGAGTCAGCAGCGAGGCAGCATATGGACGTCCTTAGACCCTCCATGGCAAGGAAAAATTCGAAAATCCAGTGGGAGGCAAGTGAAACCTCGAACGTTCGGAAACTACTGCACGATGGGACATCGAAGTCTACAGATAATACACTGCCTGACCAAAAAAAGAGTGTCCTTTACCTGGATGTAACTATCTATTCTGATCTGGAGCTGCTGCTGTTGATCAGGTCTAGGTTCATCAATGGATTTCTTCTTCCCTGATGGCACTGGCATATTCCAAGATGACAATGCCAGGATTCATCAGGCTCACATTGTGAAAGGGTGTTTCAGGGAGCATGAGATGGATCGGCCGACACAGAGTCCAGATCTTAACCCCATTGAGAATCTTTGTGATGTGGTTAAATAGGCCTCTGTCTTTGTTTTGAGTATGACATTTTAACTACTCGAGTGAGACGAAGGGTCTGAAAATGAAATAAAAACCAGTCCAGTCGATGATATCTGAAAATCTCCAGTACTACTGAGAGCCTTCAAAGTCATCGCCCTCTGCGCCTGCATACGTGCCGTTTGGTGTCTCCCTCTCTGGCTGCATTCCAGTGTTCCCCGGCTATGGCCTGGCTCTGCTTCCTCCGCCGCGGCTAAGAATAGCTGGTCCCAGTGTTTGCCTGCGCCGCGATGGGAGAGCGGAGCGCTGAGATGTTTACCCAGGCTTTGTGCGCCGCCCGGGCCTCGTGTTTGCGCTGCTGGGAGTGCCTGCCTGCTGCTGATGCCGCTGTTGTTGTGTTTTGGGACGGGCCGAGGGGGGCGGGGCTTGAGGGCTGCAGGTGGAGGAGCCCGGGGATATGTTAGCGCTGTGGGCAGGTGACACATAAGGATGATGAGTTTACTTTGATGATGTGGTGGAACAACTCTTCTCTTTGACCGCCAAAGCACGCAGTTGAATGGGCTTTGGAACCATTTTGTGTGAATTCATGGCATAGAGTATAAGCCCAATGCCCATCTCGACTGTGCATGCGTGGGTCAATCAGGCTCCTAATTTCGGCCCAAACAAACCACACCGCCATTGAAATGTGTGAGTTCAGGTAGCGGAGCGTGAACACTGAAGTATATTGAGCCATAACCGTGAACTATAAGGCTTACGGGCACTGGTTTACAGACTATAAGTCTGTCTATAAGTCTATAAGTCTTGCAAATATTTAAGTTGTCAATATCTTGAAAGCGAGGGAAAAGTCAGGACGGCGGCTCCGTAGGCAGGAGCGGACCATCAGGACAAGGGAACGACAGGACCTGGGATCAGCCCGACACAGACACCCTCACTTTTTAAATCATCGAATTGTGTTGGAATCACAGGGAAAATATGGCATAGCCTATGAGTGTATGTGGATCTGTCTGGTCACAATTAAGAAAAAGATTTCGTCTACTGTCCACCTCCTTATTGACAAAAAAAAAAGGGATTCTATGTTTTTATTTCTCATTCCAGTTTAAATGTTGTGATTATCGGCGACATGAGGCCACAGTTTCAGACCCTGGACTTTGTCCAACAGTCGCCTTCAAGAGTCAGAAATGTTTTTCTCACATAGTTATTCCATAGTTATTCCAACTATATGAACAAGGACTGGCCGTCACTTTTGACAGCATCTCTTCCTATTCCTTCCTGTTTCTGTCTATCTCCGTACGCAGCCCAGGTTGTAAAAATAGACTTTAAGCTAATATTGTAACAGGCTCCACGACGACGACAAAAACGCTTTAAATCATAGTGGTTAAAACGGTCCAAATCAGAGCTTTCTTCGTTGCTTTACGCTAACTATCATTATTGTTTGGTAGCCAAAAGACATTCCATTACCCATAATGCAACGGGCGAGCCGAGATGGACTTATTAAGAATAGATAGCAGTATTGGGTCACCTATAAAAGGCGCTGCTTTCCTTTGCTCGCCCCTCTCTGACCTGTCACCCCTGACGTCACCCACCAATCAGGAACCGGGCACAATAGCTGCGAGGAGCACCCCACGATTATAGGCGCAGGGAGCATAGAGCCTGCAATTTGGTGAAAAGTGTTTGCAGTCTTTGTGGCCTCGGCACTGGACTCTTGATGGGGCGTTTGTGTACAAGACCTGTCGTGTGCCGGGTCCTGCACCTGCCACCCTCCTGGTTTCTGGTTCACCCAAGCCTCCCCTTTGGAAACGGCTCTTCCTCTCCGCTGTTGCCTCCAAGTGTTTTATTTCGGGGGTTCTCCCGATTCCGAACACTGAATGTCATGTCTGTCATAATTAAGCCTGATGAGAACCTGTGTTGCCTGCTAGTAAGAAGTGAGTAACTGTTAACATGCATTCAAAGTTTTGGGCCGCTTACCCCCCTCCCCATTCGGTCACATGTACATTTCTGTTCAGTGACATTTTGGCGCGATCCCATAAATGACTCAGAAAACTCAAAAACACCGGTGGATCATATGTCATTGTTTATGTAACTCTAACGTTATGAAAAAGTGGGACATTATCTGAATAGTTGGGACGGGTGGACACCTTACCTGTATACTTCAAGTCAAGGGTTGAACCTCTTAACCCCCGCCTTAACCGAGCACATTTTCTCTCCAGTTCAGCTTTACCCAAATCTAAAGCTTCTCGACTGGATAGTTTACAGCATATAGACCAGAGCCTCATTTGAAAGCTAAGACCTGAGAAACGGATCATAACTTTTTTGTTGTGTTGTCGGCGCGTTTATGTCACATTTGTGTCTCTTTTTTGCCACGTTTTCATTGCTTTTTCCCCCCCTTCAGTTTTTTATGCTCTTTTGTCGCGTTTTCATCCTCGTTTTCATCGCTATAATTTATTAACACTTTTTTCAAGAAGCTTTTAGATTTGGGTAAAGCCGAACAAGAGAAAATGCACGTGGTTGTGGGACGTTGCGTTGATGAGCAGCGAACTCTCCAAAACAATAATGTGACGAGCCAGGCCTTTAAATCGTTAATTTCTCAAGTCCGTCCCCTCTTTGTCACAACAACCTTTCGAAACATTTGTGGACACACAAACCTATACTTACGGCTGACATTTCGTACAACGCACACCTGGGACGATAAGTGTGTACTGCGCGATCCATGCACCTTACTTACTCCCTTCCAGAGATGTCAAGAGTACTAGTGTAGTAAAAGTAAAAAGTACATACTCTTAAATGTACTTAAGTAAAAAAGTAAAAAGTAAATCGATATTTTTCCCCTCAAAAAATAAATAAATCATGTTTTGACCTTCAAATTCTTTCTTTTTTTACTCAGTCTGACATAAGTTACAGCTAGTGCGGCAGACTACAAGCTAGCACCAGCTTTCTTTCTAGCAAGCTAATATAGTGTTCCCAAAGCATTACTAACACTTATATCATTTCAAAACCTCCAGAATTCATCAAATGTATACTAGCAACAACAATACGAAAGCTAAATAACAAACCTGAATGTGCTTCTTCAGATTGGATGGTGAATTCTTGAATGCTAAAAGTTCGTGTTTTTTGGGCGAGCACAGGACGCACTGCATCCGCCACGAATCATTCTTATATCCAACAACAACAAAAAGTTCTTTCAGGTAAGGCCATGGGTGCCGTGTTTCTTGTCTTTCGGTGTCTGCGGTATCATCCTCGATGACGATGTCCTGCTCACTTTCCTCCATACCGACTCATTCACAGTCACAACAAACGCGGCGTGACTATCCATGTGCTTGACTAGCTTGCGTCCTCGAGCTTCCTGTTTTTCAGCGCTTGTTGGCCCGGGTTTTTACGTTGTTTACTCGTGTTGCCGCTCACCTTTGGAGATTTTAAAAGTAACGACCTGATTTTTTTTTTTTATGTAAGGAGTAGAAAGTACAGATAAAAGTAAAAGTGAGAAGTAAAAGTAAAAAGTCGCCAAAAAAAAAAAAAACTCAAGTAAAGTACACATACGTGAAAAATCTACTTAAGTACAGTAAAAAATAAAATGAAAAACACCTCTGCTCCTTTCCCACGCTACTTATAGCCACATAATATCACCGTCCCACAACACACGACACGTTTATGTGCCCGTTTGCGCGGACTTCAAAGAGAGACACGTCAGTGCGCCGATTGTTCTTCCAAGCCTGTCCGAAACGCGCTGTCCCTCTGCCTGTCACACACCACACACACACACACACACACACACACACACACACACACACACACACACACACACACACACACACACACACACACACATACAAACACACACGTACACACAAACACACAGCCCTCCCTCTCTCCTCTCTCACTTCTCTCTCTCTCTCCTCTCCTTTTCTGGAGGGGGGGTGAACAAAAAAAAAGACATCCGAGCTTTGTTGATGCGAGTCGAGAACCACTATTGGGTTTCACAGTCCGCTCTCTGACAGGCGGAGAAGCAGAAGCAGCGACAGTAGGAGCAGAAGAAGCTGCTGCGCGTATCGAAACCCCTGTGTGTGTTTTTTTTTCTTCTTCTTTTTTTGGGTCCTTTTTACGCACAGCCAGTTCGGACACTCCGGCGCATTTTGGAACATACTGTTGTCGGTACAATTCGGAGAGCGTTTCTTGGAGAAGCGCTCACGTGGAGTTTAATTGGAGTGGTTGACGTTGGCGCCCCGGAGGTGTTTTAGGGGGAAACGCGAGGACTTGTGGACCTCTACAACCAGATACTTTTTGGGGGGGTTTATTTTGCTTTAAAGACAAGTGGATTTTTTTTTTTTTATGTTTTGGAAGCGCACGCTATGAGAATAACCCGTGGTGAATAAAAAAGGCAGTTCGGAGACAAGACCGAACAGGTACGTTATGCGCAAAAGAGGCCTGAAAAACTGGCTTCATTTCACTATTAAAAGAGTAGTTGCGGGCGAGACGCATGACAGAGGAGGAGAGGCACAGAGAGAGTAGAGTAGCAAACGAGGGCAAACATTGCGCGCTGCCTCGCTCGGGAGGGAAGTCACCACAGACAAACGCCAATTAGTAGTTTTAGTGGTGCCCCGCAGAATAAAAAAGAGGTTAACGAGTGGACTCAAAATACGCGCCTGTTTTACCGGACTTTTCTGGGACTGAAAGTTGGCGAAAACGAGAAATAACATGCGACAATTATGCGTATTCAGACGTATGTTGCGATGTCTTTTGGCCCAAGGATACGCGTATGCTGCGCGTTGTGTAATAAACCTTGAGTGAGTTTATTACTTGGGTGGTTTCTCTCTGTGTGGACTTTTAGTCATGGTGTTTGGTTTAAGACATGGACTAAATCAAAGCCTTGGTTTCCACTACTACTACTACTCCAACTACTGCAACTACTTCTACTGCTGCTAAGTACTCTTTGCACTACACCAACTACTACTACTAGCCTCCTACTACATTTACTGTTACTGCTGCTACCACTAGTACGTCTTCCACACTACTATAACTTGTACCCCTTCTTTAATAATAGGCTTCTACTCCTTCTTCTTTACCAGTGGTTCCCAAAGTGGGGTTCGTGGGCCCTTGGAGGGGCCTTAGAGGCACTGCAAGGGGGTCCCCCAAAACGTATCTACAAAACACCTTAAATAATCTGACGTTTGAAAGGAAATGTAGTGTGTTTAATCCAAACTTACCACTTTGAATCAGCATTCAGCTGACTGCCGTGGCTATTGTTAGTTTATATGTACCACAACCTTAAAGGTGCATTATGCAACTTTTTGTGTGGAAAAAGAAGTTGAAATTTGTGCGTATTTGAGCTTGTCGTGATGAGTGGTCAGCATGGGTCTTTACTTTGGATCAATTGTTTTGTAGGTTTTCTGGCGGGAGGCTCCGTCAGCAGTGAAAACCTTCCAAACAATTGATCCTGGAGTGTCCTTGAGACCACTGAGATGAAGGTAAAGACGCCATGCTGACCACTCATACAGCCGCTGGATCACGACAAGCTCAAATATGCACACATTTCAACTTCTTTTTCCACACAAAAAGTTGCATAATGCGCCTTTAACCTTAACATTGATAAGGAGGCCCAGACGCACCGGACTCTGCTGTTCTATATACTATGGCTATTACTACTACCAATCGTTCTGATGCTGCGACTTTTACTACAAACGCCTCTACTTTTACTTGTCATGTGACGTTCGTGACCTGATGGTTCGAGGCGGATCTCATTCACACGATTCACAAATGTAGCGGACATTAAACGCTATAGGAAAGGCACAGTGTTAGTGCAAGGTCTGTGCACATAAATGACTTGGTAATTGTGGCACAAAGTTTTAATAAGATTAATTTTAAAGTGGATCCTGATGAAATAAGTCTAAAACGATATGGGTTTTCTGTCTGTCTGGTTTCAAAATATTGATATGAAAAGGAGCTTCTACTACTACTACTACTACTACAAGAACTGCAACTAATACATCTGTGTCTGCCTGTCTGCCAGGTTATGACTGCTACTATTACTTCTACAATTACTACGACTACCTCCAGCTAATCCAGGTTCAGGTTAAGTTTGTAATGAGCTTGTGCGTCTGTGTTATGGCTCTTACTGCCTAAGTGCTGTGAAATCTGTTTGACTTTGTGGACCTTTCTCTTTTGTTGTCCCCACTGGTTCAGGTTATGTCCTGGTTTATGCTGTTTGGAAACACTAGCTTTAGCTTTACATCCTCGCTTGACCCCGTTGTTCACGACTGGGAGGTTTTTGTATAACCTGGAAATATGTTTCTTATTGAGAATCCAGCTCTGTTCATTGGTTGATTGGTCGTGTGGTTAAGGGAAGGCAGGTAAAGCTATGTTTGGGCCAGTTTTTCCCTCTTATTTAAAGGTTCACCTGGAGGCCATGATGGTGTCAGATCTACCCAATAAGGGTAGATTTTTACTATTTCACTTAATCGGCTTTCCAACATTATTGGTCTAAGGTTTACAGTATAAAAGAGGCAGTGAAACTTCAAAGGCTGTTTCCTAACATTAAGGGGAACAACTGCCCCGCTTATACAGTATTAGCTACTCATTTCCCAGTCTCACACTTATCAAAAGATTAATGTTGTGTACAATTCCTGATCAGATATACTGTATAGACCTTTTTATAAAATAAATAAATAAATAAAAACAACTATACAAACTATACCCTGGACCCCCAGGGTGTTGCGAGCACTGAGCTGGAGTTCTCAATAGGATTTCAAGCTAAATAAATAAATTATTGATCGCGTATCATCTAATCTTTAATTGAAAATAGCAAAGATGTATTTGTCATTGTATAACCGTACAACGAAATAGTGTTCAGGTGTTAGTCCTGAGCCGCGCTGCCACTGAGCCGCTGCCATTGTGGGCCAATCTGACCAGCATGTTTTTGGAGGAGGAGGAAACCGTAGTACTGCCTTCACTTTCCTCTGATCCTCTGAAACGGTGCAGCGCCTCCTGGGTTCGTCCCTGTTTCAGAGCATGGTATCCTGCACTGGTCAGCTTCACCTCCTCCTTCCTCTTCCTCCTGTGCAGCTCCCTCCGCTCCACAACCGTCTTTTAGTCTTTCACCATCTTCTGGAAAGAGCTTAGCAGACAGAACAACAGTAGGGATAGAAGGCATGTGTGGCTTAGCTGTGAGTCTTGCCCAGATACCTCCTCCTTTGTCTCTTCCTTGCTTCCTGTAGCTCCTCTTGTGCTGTCTCCACTGTGCTGCAGGTGTGGGGGCTCTTGGTGCCTCTTCAGTCTTTCAGAAGAAGAAATGTGTAGGTCTCAAATGTCTTTAGCTTATAAGCTAGCTGTTTGTTTACTTTTAAAAAGCTGCTTTCTTCAGGACTATTATGGACGCTCTGCAGTAAAAAAAAAATACATACAAAAGACATACAAAAGCATCCAGTAAAGCCCCCTCAGTGTCCCACTTTAAGTCTATTTTGGGGTTATTTGGTCACTGTTAAAACTTGACGCCGTGACCCAAACTGACACTTACAGCGGTCCGTATTTAGCCCGCGGTCCACCTGTTGGCCACCCTGACAGCCCTTACATAACTCTCTTGACATGTTTGTTTGCTCTTGTTGTCTGAAGGATCGCGCGGGGGTGGTTGGATTGCGGACAGTGGTCGCCCCTGACAAAGGAAGCCCAAAGGCCCATGGATCATTCACGCGTGCCCCGGACGCGCGGCTCGCGGCGGGCTCTGGACGGACTCGAGCTGTGACCGTGGCGCGGCAGGCATGACGGAGCGCAGCGGATGGAGCGGCAAGGAGAGGGGGCAGCGGCGGTGGAGGAGGAGGAGGCAGCAGCAGCGGCAAGGGAGAGTGTGGAGGGGCGCACGGCGGCGACAGGTAAGAGCGCTTTTACGGTTGTTCATACTCTCGTCATGCCCACTTTTTTACAACTGTATAGAAAGTCCACTACACATCTATTCCTCTTTTGGCTGTACTGCAGTCACTAAAGTCCCTGTACTTTTTCTTCTTGTAGTGGAATGAAATTTGTTTTGTCCTACAGTACACAAGTAAAAAGTACTAATCTGTTAAATAAGTGTTAGGAAAAGTAACTGCGGCGTCAAAAACATGAAAATTGCGCCTGAATCCCCCACTCTGTACGGCAACCCGAGGGGACAAACCGTCTTCATCTTCACAACATCTTCACAGCGCCACCTACTGTCCTGGAGTGTGCATTATTAGGCTTTATAAAATGAACCAAACACATGGACAAATGTACTTTTTACTTTGGATCCTTTTTAGAAATGCAGCGGAGTAGAAAGTGTTATAATTACCTTTCAAATGTAGTGGAGTAAAAGTAGAAAGTTTTCAACGAAAATACTAATCACGTGAAGTACATTATGCACAATAACTAACCCAGTGTTACAAAGAAAAGTAATTTTCAGTTTTTCTATCTTGCGAAATATGTTGCTATCCGTTGCTACATTCTTTTCTCTACTTTTTAGCAATATTTTTAGCTATTGTTAGTCAAATAGGATACAATCTGTAATTTGTGTTAACTCTGCACCTTTAAAATTACAAAATCTGTCCCACTTCTTTCTCCATTCGGAGGTTGACCTTACTTTCTGCTTGCTCCTTTGACCAGTGGTAACGTGTTGAACATGGATTCTGAAGACACACGCCAGTATTTGACAAGCGTGGCTGTGTTATTCCTCCTCTCGGTGAGCTCAGTGGGGAGACGACAGCCTGTTGCTATAGTTTGTATAAGAGAGCAGGTGCCACCAATGTGTGGTCCAACTGGCTCAGTAAGGTCGCCCTGTTTAATATATCATTGCTTTTCAGTTTTGCTAATAAAGCTTTATTCAGCCTCTGTAGTTGGCAGTGACTGGCGATTGGACCTATAGGTACAGACTGGCCTTTTTTAGGTTTCATGCTGTCGGGTTTTAGTCACAGGATTTGGCAACCAAAAGCTTCTGCCCAAATATCAAAGCAAAAATTTAAACACTAGTGCTGTCAATCGATTTTGTTTTTAGGATCAGATTAAGCACACTTTTGAAATGTGTCTTAATTAATCACCGTTCATTTTCATGTAATTGTTATGTTCATGATCAATAATAGACTGCAATAAAAAGCTTTGATTTGAAAGACTTTCACCTCTTTTAACCAATTCTTGAATAAATGATGTAAATTTACTTAAGCACTGTTTTTGAGAAAATGTACAAGTATTTTTGTTGAGAACTTATTACTTTAACTCCACTATATGTTACTTTCTACTCCACTACGTTTCTAAAAAGGCTCCAAAGTAAAATTTGTAAATGTGTTTTGTTCATTTTTAAAATCCAAATAATGGACACTCCAGGACAGTAGGTGGCGCTGTGAGGATTCATGACAAGGAAGAAGGTTTGTCCCTGCCGTGTACCGGGGGGGAATTTGGGTACAGTTTGAATCTTTATTTTCCCAAACACTTATTTCAACTGATTTGTATGACCTCTAGTATCTGTACTACTGAATGACACCAAGTACTTTGACCACCTTTGTATCAATGAAAAACCCAACTGACACTGTTCAATTTCTAGTTAGCATAAAGCTGCTGGATGAGAAGATGCTACGTAGCGTCATACTGTGTTCTGGAAAGTGCCTTGGGGAAATGTTTTGCCAGATTGCACATTTCAAGGCGCAGACGCGACCGTTGTTAATCTGTTGCTCGCTCAGTGTCCGACCTATCTGCCCTCGTCGCATTTTGTCGGCGTGAAAAATGAAACTAGCTAAACAAATGTGACAATTTTACAGTTGATACCATAGAAATAATAAAGGAGAAGCGGCGTTTCGATCCTAACATATGTGGATAGTTTACTTGCGTATGTGGACAGTTAGCAAGCCAGCTAGTCCAGTTAGCCTGCTAAATGTATTCTTCGTATAGCCGTTAGCTTTAGCCATCAAACACCCAGATGTTTTCACCTGTTGTCAACCCATCGACCACATTTAGGTGACGTCAAAGTAGTTAAAATGTCATTAGACCGTTTTCTATTTTGTTTTCTATTTTGTTTTCTATTTTTCTTTTCTATTTCACTTTAGATAAGAATTAGCATATAAAAGTGTCTTCTGAGCTAAATACTAAGTGGGGTCGGATCCACATCCAATGCCCACTAAACATCATCTTATAATGTGTTAATGAGAGAGAGACCACAGATATTATATAAATGCCAAGAAACGGACACGCCGTACCTCGCCATAGTTTAAAGGGATATTTCAGGATTTTTGACATAGGGCATCATTTCCTAGTTATCCAGAGTGTTGTTTATGTCTGGAGATATTTTTTTCTTAAATTCATGCAGTTCTTATATTTGAAGAGTCTAGTGGCGCTAGGCTAGGGCAAGGCTAAAGCATTCTATGGTATCAGTTAGCCTGCATTAAAAACAGTCTGACCCACTCCACAGTGCACCTGAGGTAAATCACTTATAACGCCAGACTAAATGTCTGTGTTAATAGAATCATTTTAACCATTTTGCATTTATAATAACTTATACTTGAACAGCATCAGCTTCGTGGCTGTAAGCTAATGCAGCGGCGGAGTGATCTGTGAGAAAATAGTCCCTCAAAATGCGGTAATTCATGTGATACAAGGTCAGTTATATTTCAAAAAAATATTCTATTAACACAGACACACATATGGTTAGTCTGGCGTTATAAGTGATTTACCTCAGGTGCACTGTGGAGTGGGTCAGACTGTTTTTAATGTGGCTAACTGATACCATAGAAATGCTTTAGCCTTGCCATAGCCTAGCACCACTAGACTCTTCAAATATAAGAACTGCATGAATTTAAAAAAATATCTCCAGACATCAACCACACTCTGGATAACTAGGAAATGAGGCCCTATGTCAAAAATCCTGAAATATCCCTTTAATATAGGGGCCTGGCTTCATCATTTCATTGTATGGGAATCAAACGCTCATTTCAAACAGGTCCAGGAAGACGTTTGCTAACAGAAGTACGCATTTGTAAGAACAGGCTCTGGAAGCTAACGCCGTTTCTGTGATTTCTACGGTTGACACATCCACAAGCCGGAGCTCTTTTGTCTCTTTAAAGTGTATAAGAATGGCCGTGATGTGTTGACACTGAAACAGGAGCGGTCCGGAGTGAGTCTGCTTACAGTAAACCTGATCTGGCCTCAGATAATCACCTCTGAGTGGTCCCAAAGTGGGTCACTTCGCTCTCTACCCTCCCAAAACTGTCGAAGCGGGATCAGTCCGACCGTTAGATCACACAAAACGACCATGCCTATACGGATTACGGTGTTTCTCTGCTTCCACGCACCTGCCCGCTGTCTGCTGGCCCTGCGCCGACCCCGGTTCACGTGCAGACGCCTGGTTTGGTGCGATCCGCGCGTTTTATTTTTATTTTTATGGAGTGATTTTAAAAGTGATTAATGGAGTGAGGTGTTGACAAGGTGTGAAGACTGCGGCGGGATAAGGCGCGTTCGTAAAAGGGGCATACGCCGGCCTTATGTGAGCAGATCAGGGTCAATGGAAAAGGTTCTCTGTCATTCTCAGGCTGTTTGGAACAAAACGTCGAACCTGGAAGTCTGTGTGGGACAGGGGTCATGGACAGGAATTCACAATGTTATTCACAAAACTTTCCTAATCCTTTTTTAATCCTTTATAAGCATATTGAATATCTTCACCCTGCTGCAAAGAATATCCTGAATGAATGAATGAATGTGACCAATAAAAAGTCAGCAAAGTCGCTGTGCCCAGCATACTTAGACCTCAGCTACTGTCTTTGGCTGCGACTAATTTGAGATTAGTCCCACAGGCGTGTGTGTGTGTGTGCGTGTGTGTGAGGGCGGGACTTGCATCTGTCAATCATTACATGTACGGGCTCTATGTGCATGATTCAGGGCTACAGAAAACTAGCCCGTTTCTGTTCTTCCTGGTAAAAGTTGTCATCGTTTATATGAAACTACAACGATTACACACATCAATGACATTAGGCCATTAGTTATACTGGACAGTGGGGTGAAAAGAAGCACGGTAACACTTTAGAATACAGCCCAGTAACTCCTAGGTAGTTACTATGGTACATCCCTGGTACTTACAGAGGTAATTACCAGGTACTTGTAGTGGTATGGCCTGGTAACTCCGGTGCCATGCCATTGGTCCGACAACCCATTAGTCCGACGTCTCATTATTACAAAAATATAACCCTAACCCTAATGGCACCCCTACTCAATGGGTGATTTTCAGAATAATGAGACGTTGGACTAATGGGCCGACCTCGTAACTCCTAGGTACTTACCTAAACGTACCACTGTAAGTACTTGGTAATTATCTCTGTAAGTACCAGGGATGTACTACAGTAACTACCTAGGAGTTACCGGGCCGCATTCTAAAGTGTAACCGGAAAGTTTTATGAAAAGCACTTCTGTCCAACTGTTGAACCTGTTGGATCGATTATCCATTGGGGTTGTATTGCAGCCAGTGGCACAGGGAACATTTCATGTGCAGAATGATGGATGGATTCAATTAATTTCCAACAAATTCAGAGGGAAAATGTAACACCAATTGTGAAAAGCTGTTGAAGTTAAAAAGCCAATAGCTTCGACAAATGGGTAATGATCGTAAACACCTCCGAATTTAGTCTGAAGGCTTTACCGTGGCATTTCGTAAGGAAAAATTAGCAAAAATCTCTCGAACACGCTTTTTTTCAACTCGAGTTCTCCAATTCTGCCACTTTCTTGCTGCGCTGCTTGCGTTTATGTTCTCAAATCTGTTCCCCTAACTACAGAGAATTGGCACAATCAAATGGAAATATTTAGTAAGCCGTTCAAAACGAAGCGGCGCGTCTCCATATTACATGCAGATTTATGCGTGTGACTCTTATCCTAACAACCTGCAGCCCTAATATCCTAATACACCATCTCCCGGGACGATCCGGTTTCAGCTTGCGGCTTCTACAGAGCCACATACTCGCCGTAGTAACATCTCGACTTTCCTCCCAGTGCACTCTTCGCGGACGCTGAATGTAAATTTATGACCTGTCGCGCTGGCCTTCGGTGGTCGGGGCTGAAATGAGGCGGAAACAGAGGCGAGAGTCCGTTGGTGGGCCGCGGATCTTGATATCAAAGTGCTGACCGCAAAGCTAGATCTGTTTCCCCCCCACGCGCTGTAGGGAATAAGTACGTTTAAGAGTTGTTTAAAGGTGGGACAAATCACGCTTGATGTTTTCTCGTTTCATTCCTATGTTTTTAAAAGGGCCCAAAGGAATATTATGCTATTTTTACGTTTACTTTGAACTATTAAGGATGGGCAGTACAAAATCAATCTGTTTGTGTTTACATTCCGCTTATTTGAAGAGATTGCCATATTGGGATTCAAGTCTTTTTCATTTAAAAGTAAGGTATGTAAAAGAGCTTGGACAAAATACAGTTTTGCAATATATGGCAATAAGTCTTTGTTGTGATATTGTATCGGAATATGTATCACAATACTTTGATACTCAACTCAGTGTGTATCAAAGTATTGCTACTCACTGAGTTGAGTATCAAATAACTACACCTTATTTAGCCTTCATAAATGATGAGTTAACGCTTAATTCATCGTGACCAATTCATTAAGTGTGACTAACACTCAGTAACTATTAAACAATGAATAAGTGAAGTATGTGAAGAACTATTCAGCTCAGGCATTAACTGTAGTAGTTAAGTAGTTATTAAGTGTTAGTCAAATTTAACTAATGAATTGTTGAATCGAATCGATTTGACAACAAGGATTGGACGTTCTGCGATCTTGGCCCGTCTGCTCTGGGACGCCTATCGGCCCTGGGTCTCTATAGCCTGTCCGTCCATGGGAGTGGGTCTCTCCTTCTGTGGTTCTCCCCAAGGTTTCTCGTTTCTCCCACCGGGTTTTTGAGTTTTTCCTCGCTGTGCTGGAGAGTCTAAGGACGGGGACACCCGCGCCGCTCGTCGTCACCCACTGCTGACACTTATTTGGACATTATGTTTGCCTGGATATTTGATTCGCCTGAACTTTACATTGTCTTATTTACTGCTCTGTTTTACTGCCTTAATGTTCGGTGCAGCCCTATGAGGCAACTCCTGTTGTGATATTGGGCTATACAAAACCATTGATTGATTGATTGATTGATTGATTGATTGAATTGTTCATGATGAATTAAGTATTAATTCATCATTTACTCAGGCTAAATGAGGTTCAATTATTATGAAGTGTTATGATAACGTTTTATCAGCAAGCCAGATATATGATTTGATTAATTGGACTTGTAATTAAGGATTAAATCATTGTGATTATTATTTAGACAGTGTCTATATTAAACCGCCCGATGGCTACAAACTCTCTTTGCTATTTTGCCTTTTCTTTATGATAATCTGTGAAAAAGGAGATTCTGCGACTGTAAGTTCAGACCCCGTTTTTGTTGTTGTTGTTTCTTTAAACAGATCAGCATGCTGTTTTATGTTAGTGGTGCATTATGGAACTTTTTATGTGGAAAAAAAAACAACCCGCATAGCGCCATTACTTTCCATCACAGAGGCCTTTATGACGCTCCAGGATCAATTGTTTTGAGAGTTTCTGGTAGGTTTTGATCCTGGAGTTGTAGAGGCCACCGTGATCAAAAGTAAAGGTGCCATGCTAACCACCCATACAGCCATTGAGTCCCAAAAAGGTCAATTATGCACAAAATAACAAGTTTTTTTCCCCCTTCTTTCTTTACATAAAAAGCTCCATAATGCACCTTTAACTATAGTTATGGTTTGAAAGATAAAACAATAAGTGGCTTGACAAATTTGAGTTGAAAATTGTATGTCTCGGGGACTGCAGATAGAAATTAGCTTCAAGAGCTAAAGTCTGGTACAAAGCATCTTTTCATATGCTGATTAATGCTCCTGTACATGTCCCTGTCAAATAAATAAACTAAACTAAACTAAACTAAACTGAAACTGTCAGGTCATACCATTTTCCTTACCTGTTCCTACATCGTTTTCCAACATCTTGCCCTAACCTTTACCAGAGAGCTACTGTATACGTATCGTCCATATCAAACTCATGATGTGACGGTAAAATAGCTTGGGATTGTCCCACGTTATCATAGATACTTGGGTGTATCTAAGCAATCACAGTGAAGTGCGAGCGCTCCCAAAGAATCCGATGTAATAAATATTTGTCCTTATTTTTGGATCGTTTCCCCCTGTAAGTATTTTTGGGTGCAGAGCGAGTGGCCTGTGCGCTCTTGATGGATGGACGTGAGTCACGCTTTCACTAATAGTGGGACATTCTTGCGGTGTGACGAAGCTCACCCCTGACTCAGCCCGACTCGAAACAACGGCCCCGAGGCTACAGAGGTCTGCGGATCCAAGGCTGTCGGTCAAATTAGGATTCATTAGTCATACGCTTGTCATACAGCCGTTCAACAATGACAGTCATAGATTTATAGGGGCCATGAGAAGCTTTTTTGGGGCCCGTAGTTATAGAGAGATGTGACTGTAATGTCTGCATAAACAGGGCTGTATGGACTGTCCCTAAATGCACCGTACTGTGTCCACATGTGTGTACTTGTACGTCGTACAAGTACACACATGTGGTGTACAAACTCCCTGCCCAAAAACTGAATAAATCGAAGCCTATACACAGTACCTCAGACTTCTTTTGGCTTTGATTTTTTCACTTCTGGCTACACAATATTTACCATATTACCATATTTACCATATTAGTTGAGTCAAATCCTGAACATTTCACATTAAATGAGCACCAAAACGAATGGAACTAAATGAGGAAAATTACAACTCAAGATGAACTTTTGCGTGACAAAAAGTGGCACACTGAGAAAAAAATGTGTCTCAGTCAGATACAAGACTATAGTGATTATGCGATATATTGTGGTTTCTAGCGATACAAATGTTGAGTCAACTCACATGTATTACAATGAGATATTGTTTGCCGTATATTGTGCAGGCCTTGTAAAAAAAAAAAATTAAAAAAAATTGATTGAGTTTAAAAATACATAGTTGCTTACATTGTCTTTTGTGTAATTCATTAAGCTAAAATGTACTTGTATCATACATTTAGAAAATTATATCTTGATGTGATCTTGCCCTTGACGGAACCCCTGCTCATGAACGCTTCAAGCAATCTCATTTGTAAAAAAAAAAAGAAGAGCCTTAAGATATTTCACTCAACCACACTACTGTACGTTCTGTGCAACAGACAGTTAAACGGCATCTTCATTTCCTGCAGTATCAGTCGCTTAAGTTGCAGCCCTGTCTCCAAGACTGTAACTTTAGCCACTTAGCTAATGGTTTGGCTAATCTGTCAGGTGAACCGTCACTCTGCTTGTGTTCTCTGCATGATGTCTTAACCCTCTTGACAGACATAGACCCACACGCTCTGGAGGAGGAGCTGGAGGAGGTTCTGTGGATGGCTGTACAGCGGCGGAGTAGAGAAGTCATTATAGGTCATGGTACTCATGGCTATAACCACCATTGAGTCAATTTTTTCCCAGTTGAAATCTTTAGTGCGCAAATCCTGTAAGTGCTCTTCTGTGGCAAGTGATTATCATTGTCATCATCAGATTATCATAATGTAGTCCGCATAGCCAGATTAAGCCTATTTCTAAAACAAAATCTCAAGTTTGATATATTGAGGCAGGAATATGATGCCATAAACAATACCATTGAAGACATTTTGATCACACGCATCACTCTAAAGCTTTTAAAATGACAGTAATGCTCTGTTTGAGAAGTATTTAATCTGAAAATATCCCACAATAAACATGAAATATAATGAAACACAACTTACTATTAGATTAGAAAAATGGGTAAAAAGGCAAATAAATGGTCAGATAGTAAACACTGAGCCCAACATGTCTTGTATACTGTATATGTCATTATTGAACGATGAGTCAATATAGGGATAATCGTGAATGCTCGACACCAGATTGCACTAAATTGACATCTTTTCTTTTCAACTCAAAGTTTTCTGGTGGAGGACTAGAAATATGATGGCAGTCCTTATGTGTGTAGTGTCACTGCGATTGTGCTACAAATATATATGTGGCCGCTGTCTCCAAGTGTTATTAAGGGTATGACTTTGTGTTGAGATTTGGTGGGGATGCAAGGTTTAGCTCGCCTGGATAGGCTGCTGACTTTGGAACAGGTGATCCGGGTTCACATCTCCGCCTGGGCATATTATTCATTCACATCTGCCACGATCATTCTGTACAAAACTCAAATATTAGGGCAACTTGCACTGCGCGGCATGAAAAGAAGGGCCTCTGCCGGCGTCCGGTATCCCACAAGTATCCCGCGCTCGATCACCTGACTCTTTTGGTGGTCCGGAGTGTTCTGCAAATCTGAATTGCCGGGGTCGTTTAGTCTGCGCCTTCATGCGAGTGTGAGATTATTAATCATAGAAAAGCGCTGTTATGTCTGTGGTCTCTCCAGTTTGTAGCATGTTTGAAAGTTGCGCAATTCTTCACAGTGTCCACATGTTTAGCCGTTTTCCAAATGTTTCCCCCCCCTCCTCTTACATCCGCTAACCCATAGTCCTACTTTTCCAGCGGCCCAGCGTGCGGTAGAAACCTAGCATACCGACGGTGGATTCTTGGGTCTCGCATGTCCCACAGTTTGTCTATTCTTACATCCACATTCTTGCCTCTTTGCCCTCCGCTCCTTGTCATTGCTAAGTGTTTGCTCAGAGCGGTCCGGGGGCTTTGACATCTGCCGACACATGTCTCACCTCCAGCGGACTGCGTTTCCCAAGATGCCTTTCAAAGCGCTGCGAAAACAAGTCCAAAGGAGAGACACTGCAGGTGAAAGTGGTAGGATCGATAATATGGGATTTTGGATACATTCCCTAGCCTTGTATTTATGCGAGAAACAAAAGTAAAACATTCTACTTCCACCTTCAAGGTAACGTTATTCATACCCGAAGGCAGAATCGGTTTGCAGTTGAGACTTGGCTTGCAATTAGAATAAAATAATCTTTAGAGAGTGCCTTAAGTGCAATTACACCTTTCAATCAATAACACGGCACTTGAAATAAAGCTGTTTTTACACTGCTTAGTTTTACATCTTGGAACTAAAACCTTTGTCCAGATGGAAGGAGTTTGAAGTCTTTGTTCAAAGGATGCGACTTATTGTCAGAGAAGGCCCTTGCTATACGTGCTGGGGCTGCTTTGTGTAAAGGGATTCTGGATGCAGCTGTGTGTGTCCAGTCAGCTCACGAGACCATTTTACAACTTGGGAAAGCAAGTTCTTGTTTTACTTTTTTTTTTATAAGGAAGGCTAACGCAAAAGACAAAACCGATTCAACAAAAGCTCTATAGAACAAAGTCAACATGGTACAACATGAAATAAGGACAGTTTACGTAGACAAGGCAAATGCTGGTTTCCTTCAAAATTCAGTTTGGAGCCAAAGATTGTCCCAAGATACTTATATATGACTCGACACATTGGACAATTTCACCTTCAGTTTTAGTGAACTCGGGAATATGTGACTTCCATAAATCAGGCCAGGAATCTGTTATCAACTAATCTTTCTAAATCTAAATTCTGTTAACACATCGCCCAAAATTTTCATCGAACTGCTGCCCCCACGACCCGGCAATGGACAAGTGGAAGAAAATGGATGGATGGATGTTTTATTTAATTTTAATACTACAGAGTTTTCACTGTTTTGATATTGTTGATGTTCATTATTGATTGTTGAAAACAAAAGGCTCCGCAAAACTCGAGTCTGCTCCCACAGTTTTATTACTTGGACCAAGTCGTGGCGTTTCGGGCGTCAAGCCAGCCCTTCCTCAGAGAAGGATGTCCGAGGAAGGGCCCGAAACACCACGACTTGGTGCAAGTAATAAAACTGTGGGAGCAGACTCGAGTTGTGCGGAGCTTTTTGTTTTCTTGTTTCATCTTTTTGTGTCCAGCATGCTCACTTTAGACCATGGATGTGCGCGCGCCTGCTCTACTCACATTATTGATCGTTGGGCATAGGAAGTGACACGTTTCTAAAGGAAATCACCATTATACTGGTGTAAGACTGGAAATGTGGTGTCTGAAGGTGCTACTTTAGGTGGAAATGTTTTTTTTTCTTTGATTCAATGGAGGAAAGTTGTTTTTGTGAAGCAATAATAAAAGTCCTTACTGGGGAGGTTTCTATAGAAGGCATAAACTGGCCTAAAGCCTCATTCGCCTGCTGTGCCTCTCCGTAAAACAAGATGTCACACACAAACTTCTTCTTCTCCATGGCATCTCGCACTCCGCCGTAGCTTTCACTTCCTCCAAAAGGTCAGAGTTGAGAGGTGCTCGGGTCAGCTGGTTGGCGCAGCCTCCCGATGTGTGGTCTGGTTTGTTTTAACAGGCCTGTGGTTTTTTTACAAGTCCAAGTTATGGCGTTCCCCCCACGTGTTGGAGTTATCCAGGCTTAGTCCCAATTTGACACTGTTTTCAGCCTTTGCTGGGGCTTAGCGGCCTTTCAGTCCCAGTGGGCTTCATTATTAGAGCTATGAATTGCTCCGAGTTTGGCAACAGTCTATTCCTCATCCAGTTTTCTATAGTCGCGAAAAAATGTACTTAAAGCCACGCTGCCGAACCTTCGTGTATGGTATGAGCAACTAAACTGCTAAACTGCTATTTTTGCAGTGGTTTAGAAAATAAAGCATTTCGCCTGGAGATTTAGTAGAAGATCCCAATTTTCAGTGTGATATTGTTTGTTAACGCACAGAATTACGCCTACGATGCAATAATTCAGTTTTTTTCAATTGTTTCATCTTTCCGTGATGCACTTTGGTCTTCCTGGAGTTGTTGTGAAGTGCTATAGAAATAAACTTTGATTGACTGATTGTTAAATTTATTGTTCTCTCATACAGTAAACGAATATTGTGCCTCTCTGATTGGTTAATCCGCCTGTCATTCACGGCATTCAGGCCTCGCCAAGTACCAGACTACTGGCCTAACCTTGTAGAGTAATACCCCGGAAGACTTGCTGCTGTTATTGCAGCAAAAGGGCGTTCCACAAAGTATTAAGTCATGCTGTATGAATACTTATGCATGCCCCACTTTTTGGTTTTCTATTTTTTGAAAAATAATAGAATCATGTATCATTTTGCTTTCCCTTCACAGTTGTCTGTTACTTGTGTGTGAACTTTCAGTAAACAATTCAAAATAAAATCTTTACGTTTAGGGTTGTAAACATGATAAATGTGCAAAAGTTCAAGGTGTATTAGTACTTTCGCAAGGCACTGTATTTGGTTGTAGCGCCTTTAGCTCTGAATACAGCACCTTTCACTGTGACCTTGTTTCAATAGGCTGCAATGTCAAAAGACCCAGTGTTGAATTTCTTTTTCCCAAGATTTCGTATTGATGGTGGGAGAGTGTGACCAGTGCACAAAGCGTTCTCCAGCACATCCCAAAGATCCTCAATGGGATGAAGATCTGGACACTGTTGTGGTCATTAGTGGTCAATCCATCTCATGCTCCTTGAACCGCTCTATCATAACGTGAGCCGGATGACACCTGCCATTGTCATCTTGGAATACGCCCGTGCCATCAGGGAAGAAGAAATCCATTGCTAGAATATAGTCTAATCTCTTTCGTTGGGCAAATAGCGTTGCTGAACCTACATGTGTTAATGTAAAATGAAGCAGTAGTATTTGCAGCAATGTAGTCGTAGTAAATAGTAGCCTGGGCAGGATTTTCAGTTGCCCCTGGAGCTCCCTCGTCAGGCAGCAGTGGGAACGACATGGCGAGAGAGCAGTAAAAACAAGCTTTCATTTTCAGCTAACAGTATGCAAGCAAATCCATGGCGCTTTGATGAAGACACATGTTATTATCGGTTCATTCATCTCCTTTTTGTCCCTTTTTTGTTGCTCTTTTGTCGCTTTTTGTAAGTTTTTATTTGGGTAATGCCACACTGGAGAAAATCTGCTCCGTTTGGGCGGGGTTTAAGAGGTTAAATACAATCATGGTATTTTCAAATATCAAACTAAAAAGGGTGGCAACTGAAACACACACTGCAGCAACATTAGTATTACTGCACGCCCTTTCTGCAGAGTCGCCAAAGAAATATACGTGACACAACTCCTCTCAGAAGTCCACATTGCTGGGTGTTGAATCGACGGGTTTAGTCATTCTATTTGGGGACATGCTATTGTAAATTCCACGGAGGGTTTAAGAGTGCTGGACTTCTTGACCTGGGCTTGCTGCTGTTGTAAAGGTTGTCAATAAGGAGTCTATAAAGACAGGCCTGGGCTAAAGTTAGCACGGGTCAACAAACAAGGCACAGCAAACAAGAATGAGTGTAACCCAGGCTGTGTGTGGAGAGGCGTGTGTCTGTCGCCTGTTGGGAATGAGATTGTTTAGCATAGATTTAGCGCAATGTTTGCAAGAGTTATGGGCCGTCAATAAGCTCTGAGAGGCTGCTTGCATCAGTGTGGTGTCACTGGATGCTGCCTTTATTCTATCAGCACAATCTGTCATTTACTTTGAGTAGAAGAAACTCGAAAGTCGATGTCTAGTTTATGAATGAGTCGTGCAGAGTTGAGGAGAAAGAGACAGCCGTTTCCGTCACAAAAAGGTCAAATTTTTGGACGATTTTTCCAAAAGTCTAGCTCAATATGATGCTTCTAAACTGTAAAATGTGTCTGTGTTGAACTGTGACAGCAGGGGGCGCTTTGTTAGGGGCAGAGGGCTGATTTATTCAGGGCATTCATGTTAGTAGGTACGTCACAGGGAGCCTGTTTAAAAATCGTCAGATTCCAAAACACAAAAAAGTCTCTATCTCTTATGGTTCTGAATTTATAAGCTGAAGTCTGCTACAAAGAATATATAAAATACAATCCGAGGTGTACAAACTTGTGACCGATTTTCACTGCGATGTTTCTTAGCTCAATGCAAAAAACGTGAAGTTGCGATCACTTTCGGTTCCAGAGGTATCGGCCTTTAATTGGCATGATGAAATACCAATATATCGACCCATATATGCCGATAAATGGGTCGATATTTATGATCATAGTAGCAGTACTTTGTGGCTAAAAAAACAACAACTGTCTTGTCTTTTGCACAAGTAAGGAGTCGATCAAAGTTTATTTCTAGAGCACTTTACAACAACAGTTGGCAGACCAAAGTGCTTTATGAAAAATATAAAAACACCGGCAAACAAAACCAAATAGAGCGCTAGGCGTTAGGGAAGGCATGTCTACTGTAGATAAGTGAGTCTTTAGTCTAGACTTAAACAGCGGCTGATCAGCAGTGAAATATAATAAAAATCACTGCAATATTAAAGCCATAAATACAGACGGCAACACGTCATACGAGAACGCCTGGCCTGGCCGAGTGGGAAGAAAACCTCTCAATCACATTTTTATCACTAGTTTTAGCCGTTTTCTGGCAGACTATAAACATATTCATCACAGACCAATACATTCAAGCCAAAATCAGGTCCATGTGGATGTTTTTTCACAAACTGTTCAGTAGAAGCTAATGTTACTGATGTTAGCATATGTAGCGTGAAGCTAACGTTAGCTTCCTGGTTAGAATTGTCTGTTTGTTTTTTTTAAGTAATCTGGGCTTTAAGGGCTATTGAACCACTAGTAGTAGAAAAATATGATATTAATATATGTATGTATTATATAAATATTAACTGTTGTCCCCGACTGTATCTATAGCTCTGTTGGTATATTCTTGTCTTTTGATGCAAAGGTTGTATGTTGGAATCAGCGCGTCTCACATTTGTGACATTGCCACATGCATCTTCAGGGACAGTCTGCAGACCTTCTTATTCCAATAAAATACATTTTCTTTGTCCCATTTGCGGATGTCAATCGGGTTGGGCTTCTCTCATTTGATGTGTGAAGAGGTCCTTTATGTAAATTGCCCAACAGAGATTGAAAAGCGGCTTATAATTGATTGACTGCGGAATCTTCCGCAGTCAATTATTGGTTTTCATGTTCTTTAATTGATTGACTGCGGAATCTTCCGCAGTCAATAATTGGTTTTCATGTTCTTTAATATTATTATTATTATTATTATACTTATATTTTTTTCCAGTTTTCAGCAGCTTTCACAGCTTTCACAGTTTCAGCAATTTCAACAAGTTATACATCAAAACGTTCAGCATGTTCAAGAGAATTCTGCGATTACTTTTGGGAATTCAGCGATTTCCGGTTTTTTCCGCAATCGGCCAAAATCGGTCGATTTTTCCCATTGACTTATAATGGGGCTTCCGCTAATTCACGTTTTTCAGCATTTTTTTCCATATTTTCTGCAATTTCTGCAGTTTGTGCATGTTCAGCTTCCTCAACTTGTCAGTTTTCAGAAAAAATTAGATTTCTGCAGTTTTTCAGTTTTTTTCTACGGGCTTGGGAATTCTGCCATTCATTTGTATTGAGAATTCTGCCATTCATTTTAATAGGCCCATGCATTTTAATAGGACTTCAGGCACATTCAGGCCTTTCAGCCATTTCTACAGCTAAAGCCATTTCAGCAGTTTCAAGGATTTCAGGAGTTTCAAGGTTTCAACAATTTCAAGGATTTGAACAGTTTCAAGGATTTCAGGAGTTTCAAGGTTTCAACAATTTCAAGGATTTGAACAGTTTCAATGATTTCAGGAGTTTCAAGGTTTCAACAATTTCAAGGATTTCAACAGTTATAAGGATTTCAGGAGTTTCAAGGTTTCAATAGTTTCAAAGATTTCAGGAGTTTCAAGGTTTCAACAGTTTTAAGGATTACAGAAATTTCAAGGTTTCAACAGTTTCAAGGACTTCAGCAGTTTCAAGAATTTCAGGAGTTTCAAGGACTTAAGCAGTTTGAAACCAAGGACTTCAGCAGTTTCAAGGACAGTCAATCTCCATGGCGTCAGCCATGGAGATTGACCTTCAGCAGTTTAAAGGATTTCGGAAGTTTCAAGGATTCAACAGTTTCAAGGATTTCAGGAGTTTCAAGGATTTCAGGAGTTTCAAGGACTGCAGCAGTTTCAAGGACAAGGACAAAGACCCAGACCAAGACCCGAACCAAGACCAGACCGAGACCCAGACCAAGACCCGAACCAAGACCCAGACCGGGACCCAGACCAAGACCCAAACCAAGACCCAAACCAAACCAGACCTAGGCCCGAACCAAGACCAGACCCAGACCAGACCCGAGCAAAGACCAGACCCAGACCAAGACTCAGACCAATACCCGAACCAAGACCCAAACCCTGACCAGACCAAGACCCCAACCAAGACCTGAAACAAGACCAGACCAAAACCCGAACCAAGACCAGACCTGAACAAGACCCAACCAAGACCAGACCCAGACCTGATTAAGACCCGAACTGAGACCCAAACCAAGACCAAGCCAAGACCAGACCAAGACCCGAACCAAGACGCAAACCAAGACACAGACCACGACCCGAACCAAGACAAGACCAAAACCCAACCAAGACCCGATCAAAGACCAGACTAAGACCCGAACCAAGACGCAACCAAGACACAGACCACGACCCGAACCAAGACCAGACCAAGACCCGCACCAAGACCAGACAGTTTCTGCAACAAAATAGGGATTTTTTTGCAATTGCAACACAATTATGCAACTTTATTGGGATTTTTGCATGTAAAGAAGTATTATGCAACTAAATAGGGATTTTTATATATAAAGCACTATAATACAACTAAATGGGGATTTTCACAATAAAAGCACTATAATACAACTAAATTGGGATTTTCACAATAAAAGCAGTATAATACAACTAAATAGGGATTTTCACATAAAAGCACTATAATACAACTTAATAGGGATTTTCACAATAAAAGCACTATAATACAACTAAATTGGGATTTTCACAATAAAAGCACTATAATACAACTTAATAGGGATTTTTACATGTAAAGCAGTATAATGCAACTTAATAGGATTTTTACAAGTAAAGCAGTATAATGCAACTTAATAGGGTTTTTTACATGTAAAACAGTATAATGCAACTTAATAGGGATTTTTACATGTAAAGCAGTATAATGCAACTTAATAGGGATTTTACATGTAAAACAGTATAATGCAACTTAATAGGGATTTTTACATGTAAAACAGTATAATGCAACTTAATAGGGATTTTTACATGTAAAACAGTATAATGCAACTTAATAGGATTTTTACACGTAAAGCAGTATAATGCAACTTAATAGGGCTTTTTACACGTAAAGCAGTATAATGCAACTTAATAGGGATGTTTACATGTAAACAGTATAATGCAACTTAATAGGGATTTTTACATGTAAAGCAGTATAATACAACTTAATAGGGATTTTCAAAATAAAAGCACTATAATACAACTAAATGGGGATTTTCACAATAAAGCATTATAATACAACTAAATGGGGATTTTCAAAATAAAATCACTATAATACAACTAAATGGGGATTTTCACAATAAAAGCACTATAATACAACTAAAAAGGGATTTTCACAATAAAAGCAGTATAATACAACTAAATAGGGATTTTCACAATAAAAGCACTATAATACAACTTAATAGGGATTTTCACAATAAAAGCACTATAATACAACTAAATTGGGATTTTCACAATAAAAGCACTATAATACAACTTAATAGGGATTTTTACATGTAAGCAGTATAATGCAACTTAATAGGGATTTTTACAAGTAAAGCAGTATAATGCAACTTAATAGGGTTTTTTACATGTAAAACAGTATAATGCAACTTAATAGGGATTTTACATGTAAAGCAGTATAATGCAACTTAATAGGGATTTTTTCATGTAAAGCAGTATAATGCAACTTAATAGGGATTTTTCATGTAAAACAGTATAATGCAACTTAATAGGGATTTTTACATGTAAAGCAGTATAATACAACTTAATAGGGATTTTCACAATAAAAGCACTATAATACAACTAAATGGGGATTTTCACAATAAAAGCATTATAATACAACTAAATGGGGATTTTCAAAATAAAATCACTATAATACAACTAAATGGGGATTTCACAATAAAAGCACTATAATACAACTAAAAGGGATTTTCACAATAAAAGCACTATAATACAACTAAATAGGGATTTTCACAATAAAAGCACTATAATACAACTTAATAGGGGTTTTCACAATAAAAGCACTATAATACAACTAAATGGGGATTTTCACAATAAAAGAACTATAATACAACAACTAAATGGGGATTTTCAACCGTTCCAAGGACATTTTCAAGGATTTCAGCAGTTTCAAAGACAGGAACAAAGACGCAGACCAGGACCCAAACCAAGACCGAAACCCGAACCCAGACCGAGACCCGGACCAAGACCCGAACCAAGCCCCAGACCGGGGCCCAGACCAAGATCCGAACCAAGACCCGTACCAAGACCCAGACCAAGATCCGAACCAAGACCCGAACAAAGACCCAGACCCAGATCCGAACCAAGACCCAGACCAAGACCCGAACCAAGACCCAGACCGAGACCAAGACCCAAACTAAGACCCAGACCAAGACCCTGCCCGAGACCCCAACCAAGACCCAGACCAAGACCCTGACCGAGACCCCAACCAAGACCTAGACCCAGACCAAGATCCAGAACCAAGAACCAGACCGAAGCAAGACCGAGACTAAGACCCGAACCAAGACCCAGAACGAGACCCCAGACCCAAACCAAGACCCAAACCAAGACCCAGACCAAGAACAAGACCCGTCCCAAGACCCAAACCGAGACCCAGACCAGGTTGCCATAGTTACCAGAACCAAAACAATATCAAGGGAACCACAAAAGCCAAACCAAGACCCGAACCAAGTCTCAGAGTCAGACCTGGACCAAGACCCAAACTAAGACCCAGGCCAACATCCAGACCATGTCTCAGACCAGGACCAGACCAAGTCCAAGACCAGGTTACTATAGTTACCGGAACCAAAATCAGATCAAGGCGGACCACAAAAGGTGGGCCAAGTCCAGACCAAGACCCGAACCCAGACCAAGACCCGATCCAAGTTCCAGACCAAGAACCGAACCCAGATCAAGACCCAGAGCCAAACCAAGACCAGACCAATTTGCCATAGTTACCAGAACCAAAAGCAGATCAAGGCCAAACCATAGAAGCTGGGCTAAGTCCAAACCAGGCTCCCATAGTAACCGGAACCAAAATCAGATCGAGGCGAACCACAGAAGCCAGGCCAAGTCCAGGCTACGTTGCCATAGTTACCGGAACCAAAATCAGATCGAGGCGAACCACAGAAGCCAGGCTAAGTCCAGACCAGGTTGCCATAGTTACTGGAAATAAATTATTTCAGCGGTTTGGGCAATTTAAACAGTTTCAAGGACACTTTCAATAATTTCAGGAGTTTCAAGGATATTCGACAGTTTACAGAATTTCAGGAGTTTCAAGGATTTCAGGAGTTTCAACAGTTTCAAGAATTTCAGGAGTTTCAAGGTTTCAACAGTTTCAAGGATTTCAGGTGTTTAAAGGTTTCAACCGTTTCAAGGATTTCAGGAGTTTAAAGGTTACAACAGTTTGAAGGATTTTAGGAGTCTAAAGGTTACAACTGTTTGAAGGATTTTAGGAGTTTTGAGTTTTTCAGGAGATTCAAGGATATCAGTAGATTCAAGGGCATCGGGAATTTCAATTATTTTCAAGTATTTCAACCGTTTCACAGCATTTTCAAGGATTTCAAGGATTTTTCAGATAACTTCTGCATTAGAACTATTCCGCAGTCAATCGCAATGGCTTCAGCCATTGCAACATTTCTAGTATTATTATTATTGATTGACTGCGGAATCTTCCGCAGTCAATAATTGGTTTGCATGTTCTTTAATATTATTATTCCACTTATATCTTTTTCCAGTTTTTCGGCACTTTTCACAGCTTTCACATTTTCAGCAATTTCAACAAGTTATACATCAAAACGTTCAGCATGTTCAAGAGATTTATGCTATTACTTTGGGAATTCAGCGATTTCCGGTTTTTCCGCAATCGGCCAAAAATCGGTCGATTTTTTCCATTGACTTATAATGGGGCTTCCACATATTCATGGTTTTCAGCATTTTATTCCACATTTTCTGCAATTTCTGCAGTTTGTGCATGTTCAGCTTCCGCAACTTGTCAGTTTTCAGAAAAAATTAGATTTCTGCAGTTTTCCAGTTTTTTCTACGGGCTTGGGAATTCTGCCATTCATTTGTATTGAGAATTCTGCCATTCATTTTAATAGGCCCATGCATTTTAATAGGACTTCAGGCACATTCAGGCCTTTCAGCCATTTCTACAGCTAAAGCAATTTCAGCAGTTTCAAAGACTTCAACAGTTTTAAGGATTCAACAGTTTTAAGGATTTCAGCCGTTTCAAGGACTTCAGGAGTTTCAAGGTTTCAACAGTTTCAAGGATTTCAGGAGTTTCAAGGACTTCAGCAGTTTGAAACCAAGGACTTCAGCAGTTTCAAGGACAGTCAATCTCCATGGCGTCAGCCATGGAGATTGACCTTCAGCAGTTTCAAGGTTTCAACAGTTTCAAGGACTTGAGGAATTTCAAGGATTTCAGGAACTTCAAGATTTCAGCAGTTTCAAGGTTCAACAGTTTCAAGGATTCAGGAGCTTCAAATACTTACCAATTTCAACAGTTTGTACAGTTTCTGCAATAATATAGGTATTTTGCAAGCAATTTCAGCAGTTTCAACGACTTCAACAGTTTTAAGGATTCAACAGTTTCAAGGACTTCAGCAGTTTCAAGGATTTCAGGAGTTTCAAGGACGTCAGCAGTTTGAAACCAAGGACTTCAGCAGTTTCAAGGTTTCAACAGTGTCAAGGACTTGAGGAATTTCAAAGATTTCAGCAGTTTCAAGTTTCAACAGTTTCAAGGATTTCAGGAGCTTCAAATACTACGCAATTTCAACAGTTTGTACAGTTTCTGCAACAATATAGGGATTTTTTGCAATTACAACACAATTATGCAACTAAATAGTGATTTTCGCAATGAAACCTATATAATACAACTTTATATGGAATTTTGCATGTAAAGCAGTATAATACAACTAAATGGGGATTTTCACAATAAAAGCAGTATAATACAACTATAATACAACTAAATGGGGATTTCACAATAAAACAGTATAATACAACAAATAGGATTTCAAATAAAAGCACTATAATACAACTAAATAGGGATTTCACATAAAAGCCTATAAAACTAAATGGGATTTTCACATAAAAGCACTAAAAAATAAATAGATTTTCAAATAAGCACTATAATACACTTAATAGGGATTTTCAACATAAAGCACTTAAATAGGGGATTTTCACAATAAAAGCACTATAAACAACTAAATGGGGATTTTCACAATACTTCAAAAGGATTTCACAATAAAAGCACCTATAATACAACTAATGAGGATTTTCACAATAAAAGCACTATAAATACAACTAAATAGGGGATTTTCACAATAAAAGCACCACAATAACAAACTTAATAGGGATTTTCACAATAAAAGCACTATAATACAACTAAAATGGGATTTTCACAATAAAAGCACTATAATACAACTAAATGGGGATTTTCACAATAAAAGCACTATACAAAAGGATATAATACAACTAAATGGGGATTTCACAATAAAAAGCACTATAATACAACTAAATAGGGATTTTCACAATAAAAGCACTATAATAAACTAAATAGGGATTTTCACAATAAAAGCACTATAATACAACTAAATAGGGATTTTCACAATAAAAGCACTATAATACAACTAAATGGGATTTTCACAATAAAAGCACTATAATACAACTAAATAGGGATTTTCACAATAAAAGCACTATAATACAACTAAATGGGGATTTTCACAATAAAAGCACTATAATACAACTAAATGGGGATTTTCCAATAAAAGCACTATAATACAACTTAATAGGGATTTTCACAATAAAAGCACTATAAACAACAACTAAATGGGGATTTTCAACCATTCAAGGACAGGAACAAAGACCCAGACCAGGACCGAACCAAGACCAAAACCCGAACCCAGACCAAGACCCGGACCTACAACTTAATAGGGATTTTCAACATAAAAGCACTATAATACAACTAAATAGGGATTTTCACAATAAAAGCACTATAATACAACTAAATGAGGATTTTCACAATAAAAGCACTATAATACAACTAAATAGGGATTTTCACATAAAAGCACCATAATACAACTAATAGATTTCACAATAAAACAATATACAACTAAAGGGATTTTCACAATAAAAGCACTATAATACAACTAAATGGGGATTTTCACAATAAAAGCACTATAATACAACTAAATGGGGATTTCACAATAAAAGACTATAATCACTAAATACAATAACATAAAACAACTAAATGGGGATTTTCACAATAAAAGCACTAAAATACAACTAAATGGGATTTTCACAATAAAAGCACTATAATACAACTAAATAGGGATTTTCACAATAAAAGCACTATAATACAACTAATGGGATTTTCACAATAAAAGCACTATAATACAACTAAATAGGGATTTTCACAATAAAAGCACTATAATACAACTAAATGGGGATTTTCACAATAAAAGCACTATAATACAACTTAATAGGGATTTTCACAATAAAAGCACTATAATACAACAACTAAATGGGGATTTTCAACCATTTCAAGGACAGAACAAAGACCCAGACCAGGACCCGAACCAAGACAAAACCCGAACCCAGACCAAGACCCACCAAGACAGATCGAACAAGACCCGACCAAGACCCAGACCAAGATCCGAACCAAGACCCAGACCAAACCAAGACCCAAGACAAACCAGACCCAAACCAAGACCCAGACCCAGATCCGAACCAAGACCAGACCAAGACACAAACCAAGACCCGAACCAAGACCAGACCTGAACCAAGACCGAGACCCGAACCAAAACCGAGACCCAGACCAGACCGAACCAAGACCCGAACCAAGACCTGAACCAAGACCCGAACCAAGACCCGAACCAAGACCCAGACTCAGACCAAGACCCGAAACCAAGACCCAGACCAAGACCCGAACCAAGACCCAGGACCAAGACCAGACCAAGACCCTGACCAGATCCGAACCAAGACCCAGATCCGAGACAAGACCCGAACCAGATCCAAGACCAAGACCCGAACCAAGACCCGAACCAAGACGAACCCAGACCAAGATCCGAACCAAGACCCAGACCAAGACCAAGACCCGAACCAAGACCCAGACCAAGATCCAAACCAAGAGCTGAACCAAGACCCAAACTAAGACCCAGACCAAGACCCTGACCAAGCCCCGAACCGAGACCAGACCAAGATCCAAACCAAGACCCAGACCCGAACCAAAACCGAGACTAAGACCCGAACCAAGAACCAGACGAGACCCAAGACCCTACCCAAGACCGACCCAAACCGGAGACCTAGACCAGGTTGCCATAGTTACCAGAACTAAACACTATCAAGGCAATCCACAAAAGCCAGCCAAGACCCAGTCCCAAACGAAGACCCAGACCCAAACCCAGACCCGAGCCAAGACCCAGACCAGGTTTCCATAGTTACCAGAACCAAAAATATATCAAGGCGAACCACAAAAGCCAACCAAGACCCAACCAAGATCCGAACCAATACCAGAGCAAGACAAGACCCACCCAAGACACAGACCCAAACCGAGACCCAGACCAGGTTGCCATATTACCAGACTAAACACTATCAAGGCAACCACAAAGCCAGCCAAGACCCAGACCCAAACGAAGAACAGACCCAACCCAGCCAAGACCCAGACCAGGTTGCCATAGTTACCAGAACCAAAAATAATCAAGACGAACCACCAAAAGCCAAAACCAAGACCCAGACCAAGACCCAGGCCAACATCCAGACCAAGTCTCAGACCAGAACCAGACAAGTCCCAGACCAGGTTACTATAGTACCGGACCCAAATCAGATCAAGCAGACCACAAAAGGTGGGCCAAGTCCAGACTAGGTTGCCATAGTTACCGAACCCAAATCAGATCCAAGTAAACCACAGAAGGTAGGCCAAGTCCAGACGAGTTCCATAGTTACCAGAACAAAACCATATCCAGGTAAACCTAAGAAGCCAGGCCAAGTCTTGCCCAGGTTCCCATAGTTACCAGATAATTTCAGTGGTGTGGGAAACAGTTTTAAAGAACACTTTCAAGGATTTCAGAAGTTTCAATTATTTCAGTAGTTTGAGAATTTCAAAAGTGTCAAGGATTTTAGGAATTTCAAGGTTTCAACAGTTTCAAGGATTTCAGGAGTTTCAAGGTTTCAACAGTTTCAAGGATTTCAGAAGTTTTAAAAGACTTCAGGAGTTTCAAAGCTTTTTCAAGTATTTTAACAGTTTCAAGGCATTTTTAAGGATTTTTTCAGGTGACTTCTGCAATAGCATTATTCCGCAGTCAATCGCAATGGCTTCAGCCATTGCAAAAGTTTCTAGTTATTATTATTCCATCTTTTTCCTGATTTTCTGCACCTTTCAGCACTTTCATGCTTTGTGCAATTTCTGCAAGTTATGCATCAAACGTTCCGCATGTTGAGGAGAATCCTGCTATTACTTTTGGGACTTCTGCGATTTACGTTTTTTCCGCAATCGGACGAAATACCGCACATTTTCCCATTGACTTATAATGGGGCTCCCGCAAATTCATGCTTTTCCGCATTTTTTTCCGCAATTTCTGCAATTTCTGCAACTTGTGCATGTTCAGCTTCCGCAACTTGTGGGATTTGAGAAAAAATTGGCCTTCTGCAGTTTTCCAGTTTTTTTCTACAGGAATTTGAACTTTTGCATTGGTGTGTATGTGGTCTCTGCTCCATTAGTGTGTATGGCGAATCCAGCCAATGTATTTTAATAGGATTTCTGCTCTCCATGTGTTTCAGCCATTTGTGCAGCTTCTGCATCTTCAGCATTTAGGCGATTTCAACAGTTTGACCAGTTTATGGAATTTAAAAAGTTTATGCAATATAAACAATTATGCAAATTAACCACTTTATGGAATTTAACCAGTTTACGCATTTTAACCAGTTACGCATTTTAACCAGTTTATGCAACATAACAATTTATGCCATTTAGGATTTATGAAATTTAAACAGTTAATGCAGTTTATATAATTTATGCAAATTAACCAATTAATGCATTTGACCTTTTTTTTTGCAATTTAACCAGTTTATGCAACATAACAGTTTGTGCAATTTAATCTGTTCATGCATTTTACCGGTTTATGCAAATTAGATTATGCAAATTAACCAATTTATGCATTTTACAGTTTTTCTGCAATTTTACCAGTTTATGCAATTTCACCAGTTTATGAACATTAGATTATGCAAATTAACCAATTTATGCAAATTTATGCAATTCTGCATTCATTCCGCAGTTCCGCAGTCAATCGCAATGGCGCAGCCATGCTGCATTTCTAGTTATTATTATTCCATCTTTTTCCTGAATTTCAGCACCTTTCAGCACTTTCATGCTTTGTGCAATTTCTGCAAGTTATGCATCAAAATGTTCCGCATGTTGACGAGAATCCTGCTATTACTTTTCGGACTTCTGCGATTTACGGTTTTTCCGCAATCGGACGAAATACCGAACATTTTTCCCATTGACGCATAATGGGGCTCCCGCAAATTCATGCTTTTCCGCATTTTTTTCCGCAATTTCTGCAATTTCTGCAATTTGTGCATGTTCAGCTTCCGCAACTTGTGGGTTTGAGAAAAAATTGGCCTTCTGCAGTTTTCCACTTTTTTTCTACGGGAATTGAAATTTTTGCATTGGTGTGTATGTGGTCTCTGCCCCATTAGTGTGTATGGCGAATCCAGCCAATGCATTTTAATAGGATTTCTGGCACTCCATGTGTTTCAGCCATTTGTGCAGCTTCTGCTATTTCAGCATTTAGGCGATTTCTACAGTTTGACCAGTTTATGGAATTTAAAAAGTTTATGCAATATAAACAATTTATGCAAATTAACCACTTTATGGAATTTAACCAGTTTACGCATTTTAACCAGTTTATGCAACATAACAATTTATGCCATTTAGGATTTATGAAATTTAAACAGTTAAGGCAGTTTATATAATTTATGCAAATTAACCAATTAATGCATTTTACAGTTTTTTTTGCAATTTAACCAGTTTATGCAACATAACAGTTTGTGCCATTTAAACTGTTCATGCATTTTACCGGTTTATGCAAATTAGATTATGCAAATTAACCAATTTATGAATTTTACAGTTTTTGCAATTTAACCAGTTTATGCAATCTTAAGTTCATGCAACATGAAAGTTTATGCATTTTACCGATTTATGCAAATTAGATTATGCAAATTAACCAATTTATGCATTTTACAGTTTTTCTGCAATTAACCAGTTTATGCAATTTATCCAGTTTATGCATTTTACCATTTTATGCAATTTCACCAGTTTATGAACATTAGATTATGCAAATTAACCAATTTATGCAATTTCTGCAATTTCTGCATTCGATTCCCGCAGTTCCGCAGTCAATCGCAATGGCTTCAGCCATTGCAGCATTTCTAGTTTATAAATGGGACCATTCAAGAAAGTGTGCCAGCTTGTTGCAGCAAGATTCTGTCAGATTATGAATTGGACTGTATTATTTTGGGTCCAAAGACAACGGTGGCTCTGGTGCATTTGCGTGAGGTCAAAATGACACCTGAAAGAATGATAATACAGTGTGGCAGTGATGTGTATTTGATCTTGCAGCTTTACTTTGAATCGTCACACACCTGCCCTGCATTTCAACAGAGCACAGTTTGACCAAATGTAACACTCTCGTGTTATCACCGGGATAATGAAGACCTCAAAAACCCCTCTCCAGTCTGATTCACTGCTCTGACGGAAACCTCCGGTGCATATTTGCGGCGCTTTGTAAGCCACGCCGTCGCTGCGCCTCTGTCTTGTCCCATCTGAGGTTTTACAGTGTTGACTTTCACATTAATGAGGTATTTATGGCGGGCTCTATTGCCTCAAACACGGCATCCCGCTCTCAATGCGGCATACCTCCAAGTTCATCTGGAGATAAAGCGTTCAAGATGAGGTCTCTGTTTTGAAATAGCAGTTCCAAACTTTCCCCTGTACGATGATGGCATACATACAAGGAAAAGAGAAGAGGTTGGTAGTGTTTTATGTACAAAGTAGGTACAAAAGGGCCAAATGTGTTGTATCGCCCAAACCGATACCAGAATATGCAGAGAAAGTTTAGTTTAGTTTATTTATTTATTTGAACAGGGACAGTGTACAATATACATTAACCTCAGAAAGGAGAAATGCATTGTACCAGGTTGTAGCACTTGTGCTAATTTCCACCTGCAGTCCCTGGGCAGACTGATACATACAACATACAAAGTCTTAGAAAATTACACATGTTAAAAATACATTCCCCCTAAACAGCATTAAAATGAAACCAATTTACAGTACATTATGGGAACAGGTTTGTTTTAAAAGAAGCCATTTTTTGGCCTGGTGTGAAAAAGTGTTAAAATGTACACATGTGGTCAGCTCTGTTGGCAACATATTCCACTGTCTGATGGCCACACTGGAGAAGGCTGAGCTGTTTTACACTGAGGAATCCTACACTCGCCCCGAACAGTCGACCGAGTGGCTCGAGATGAAATTTCTGAGCTCAGTGAAATAAACTTTTTAATGGAGGAGCTGCAGTACCATTAATTATCTTGAACAACAGACAGAGATTTGAATATATGATTATGTTTTCAAAACTTAATATACTATGTTTTTTAAGAATATGACAGTGGTGATATAGCCGAGATTTCTTGTCATGAACCTTAAGAGAACTTTGTACAATGATTCCAGGGGCCTTAATGCTGTTTTACATGCCTGCGACCAACTCGTCATGCAATAACGGAAGTGCGGAACTATCATCGCATTTAGATATAAATTAAAAGCATCTATAGTCAGAGAGTTCCTGATATATCTAAAATTTGCTATGTTAAATTTCAACGTATTGGTTAGTTTTTTAATATGTTTTTTGAAATTTAAATTGGGTCAAGAATTACTCCTAAATATTTAATTTGGTCTACATTTAAAATTTCCTGACCTTCAATTATGATTTTTTGTCCAGTTTCACATAGTGAGAACTTACGGCGGTTTGTGAAAAACATTTCAAATTGTGTTGGTTTGTTGTTCCAGATTAAATTTCCAACAAGACAGAGAGGCATTAAGGTTAAAGTGGGTGCTAATGCGTGTGAAGAGGGCATAGTTTGAAGCAAGGGGAAGATGAAATGATCTCCAAAAGGTATGAAGTTACAGATGAAGTTTCTTTGCAAGTTAAAACATAACATAGCAAAACGTTGTGGCAAGTATCACGGCTTTAAACGCTTTTCTAGGCAGCCAAGAGTCTTTCAATTCTAGTTCGAGTGATTTTGCCCGTTCTTCCTTACAAAGGTCGTCCAGAGCTGAGAGATGTCTGGGCAGTCTTGCACGCACTGCTCTTTTGAGGTCCGTCCACAGATCTTCAGTGACGTTTAGGAGGTCCAGGTGACTGTAAAGGCTAGGAGACTGTGAAGGCTAGCTTCTTCGCATATGGCGTTACGCTTTCTTCCAGAATATGCCGGAAATGAATCAAACCCTCCATTCTTTGTTACCTGTGCCACTGGTTGCAATTACAACCCCAAAGGAGGATCGATCCACCTCCAGGCGCTACAGTTGGATAGATGTCTTCGCATGGAATTCTGTGTCTTTCCAAACCGACCTGATTCATACATTAACTTCCAACAAATTCTGGAGGAAAGTGTAACACCATTTGTGATAACATGGAAAGTACATATCTATAATAGTAGCCTGGCTTTTCCTATTCTTTACAAGTGAAGTCTGGGATCAGGGTGATTTCTTTGAATTCCCGATGGGCGTGATTGGCAAGTGTATTAACCAATCAGAGAAAAGCTGGATATGATGCAAGCGGCATATTTTGTAAACAAGGAAGTTAGTGGTTTTACGCGGCATCGGCCAGAAGAGCGGAGACCAATGGGAACGATCTACGTCGTTTTTGCAAAGTTGGCAAAAAAGGATATAAGAAGTCATTAGCCACAGATTTTAAACGTTGTAGAATTCAGCGGCTGTACGTTGGAACGGGACAATAATACTTTAGACGGCAACATGTAGAAAGTCCTCTTAGAGAAGATGAAGCATCAAGCTCATCTTTTATGGGTCATGTTTAAGATAAATGTATAAAAATGTCTGTATTCTCTTTGACGATCTAGATCTTGTCGTGACGGTTGATATAAACATTTTTCCTATTGGCTGTTAACAGACACAAACAGCCTGTTTGCGAGGACATTTCGCCCCTCCCTCCCTCCCCGGTTCCCATTGAGTGAGATTGATTATGCAACCCCTGAAGTGCCACAGGGCGACTCCAATCTGGAAATGCTTAGAGTACGCTGCGAACCATGCCGATTCCTCGCGGCAAGATTTGAAGGAGGCAAGATCTGACAAAAAAGGAATTCCAGTTTGTTAGATGTATTCCTCGGGACGAAAACTTCCACTCTTTATACCCGCAATCTCCGTGCCATTTATTTTTTTATTTTTTTGATCCAGAGAACAAAGCGACAATTAATACTTTCAGAAAGCGAGTGATCAAGTGCGTCTCGGAGCCTTATCTTCCGCAATCAAGGCGACTTTTGAAACAAGAATGCGCTGCTTTTTGGGAAATATCGTGAGTGATTCTCGTGAAATTAGCAGGTCGCGTTCATTAATCATCGGTTTCTAGCTTTGAACCCGCGGGGCCCGGGCCTGCTGGGTGAGTTTGTCTGGGGCGGATTGTGGGGCGGCGTGGGGCTAATCTGGAGGAACAACAACACGAGAGGGGGGCAGCGAGAGGTCATCCCGCTGCTGTGGGAGGAGTAGGAAGAGGAGGAGGAGGAGGAGGAGGAGGGGGTGTGAGGTGAGGCTGGAGGGTGGAGGGTGGAAGTGCCTGTTCCACAGTCTGTGCCAGGAGCGACAGAGCAGAGGCTGTCATTTACTTTGCTCCGAACGCTTCCACACAAGGGGAGCAGACACTGAGGCCCTGTCCACACGAAGTCAAGCTCAGGACTAAACACAAAACACAGTATTATCCATACAGAACTGGAAACAAACATTTTCCAAACCAAACCAGGTCCCGGTGTGGAAAGATCTTAGAACGCTGTTTCCGTGGCTCCGTTGTTACGTCGTCGTCGCAACTTTTCCTAAAATGATGACATCACAGCACCAGTGTTGTGTCCATCATTATCTACTGACCTTATAATGAGTTTTACTCCTCTATGTTCCACTGCGCTCCGTGAGCCACAGGTGACAAGCAGAAAACATGGCAGAGTTAGCCTCCATTCAGTCTGTGTTTTTGGACTGACAGTGAAAGTCCGGTCACTGAAACTTTGTCTTCTTTAGTCCTGTTACGCCAGAAGAATAAACTCACCTCTTCTGTACAACGTAAATCCATGAATCTCTACATCTGTGGTAGCGTCATAGCGCCACACACAGGCCTGGTGGATGAATCACAGCGGTTTTACAGACATGACTGGTTTCATGTGGACACACGCGTCTACTGAGCTGTTTTCTGAAATTAGAAGCGTTTTGTCTTCGTGTGGATATAGTCTGAAGCTTTTGTCTTTTTACAGAAGTATTGCAAAGAAACATATATCTATTACAACAGCCAGCTACTGTGATCTTACAGACATATCCATATTGGTTATCTTGGCCTTGGTTCCCAACCTTTTCTCCTTTACGCCTAAGTTTACTTGCTGACCAAATCTGATCATGGTCTGTTTTGTTTTCAGATTGTTGAAGTGGCTGTGAAGCAGCAGATATACTTTAACTCAATGATTCTCAACCTGGTTAGGGGGGATGCGAGAAAATCCCGGGGTCATGATCATGTAGATAAAAAAATAAACATAAATTATTATTATTATTATTTATTGTATGTGTGTGCTATTTTACAAGAGTGTCATTATGTGTTCTTCATTTGATTTAGCCATTTGTTTTTGCCCCTATATTTTTTTAAAATTAGGTTGAGAACCACTGCATTAACAGATGTTTGATCTGAGTCTTGGTAAACATGTTCTTGTCATATGGCTCATATCTACCATACTGACTTTACATTAAACACTTTTTGGTCCTTCTACAAGTCATTACTGAACACAGGCTTGTTATTCTTAACTCCACGTGTTTGTCTTTACATGCGCATTGCTCAATATCGTCTTAATTTGACCCTTTTACAATTATTATTATTTCACCCTATTCTGGAGCTGGCTCCAAAAACATAGCCAAATTGCTAGCATGAACGAGCTTCAGCTAGCGGCTTTTACACAAGCAGAGAAGTGTTTTAGGTGATTTTTTGCTGATTAACGATACACTTATGATTGATGAGTGAGCAACGCACCACAGTGATAAAAAAACAAACAGCCAAACCGGTTTTATATGAAAGAGAAAGACAGATATAAGTTCCAACATTGGCGTGTTTGGAGTTCTTTGTTGCCTCTTTACTGCAGCTCCGGTCTCTGTCAAGGTTTACAGCGCCCCCCTGTGTCAGTCCCAGCCCCAGACCAAACTCTTTTATCTGCACAAATGACCGGGGTACAGGGTGGAGTGTCAAAGGTGCACCTGTGTGTGCTCGAGGGGTAATCATGATGCAACTTACTGCTGTAACTTACTGCTGATCATTTTCAGGATCACTTTCGGGATCTGGGACAACAGCCTTGATTTCAGGACTGTCTTGTCTTTTTGCGACATATTGCCGACGTATGATACAACTATATCTGTAAGGTATTATCCTCAGGGAGCCCATTAAGTCTAAATCCAAATATGGAGGTGCAGTCACGGATGAAGGGAGATGAATGTAACGGCATCAGATCTGATTTTGCAGTGATTTATACTCAGGGCATTTCTCCACTGTGATACCAAAAAAAGTATCATCCCTTAGATCATTCCATTCATCTCTGTTTCTATTTCTCTGACCATGTAAACTCAACAGAAATAACGCTCTTCGAAAGCTGTTAGATGTACAGTTCTATAGATAATAAAGTCTTTTGTCACAAACTACTAAACACTAGATAAAGATTGCGGGGCGTTTTGTTTACATAATCTCAACAGCTTTTACTGTCCCCAAAGGAAATAGAATCATTGTCTATTTCATCAACAAAACCGCATGTGTTTCTGATACAGTGAAAGACTGACACAAAACATTTCCGGCATCAAAGCGTTTTTTCCCCGTCACTTTATAAGCACCACATGCGTCTGCGAGTAGGTATTCAAGTTATGTCATTTTACTGTACGGCGGAGAGGAACCAGATTCACTGTTGATCACTGCTGGCTCTACGTTTTTTCATCTTTACCGGATGATTTTGGATGGGTTTTGTTACTGTTTCCACCCGTTTGTCTACCCTTTAGTGTGAACGCAATATCTCAGCTGATTAGACGGTTTCCAAATCCAGTTGCATGGAAAATAAAAACATCTGTTCGATCTGCCGTCTGCTGCGGTTTAGCGAATGACGGTTTCGAGTAAATGGGTGAAAATCAATTCAAACGTAGCGACAATGGCTTTGCTTTAAAAGTGCAAATGGAGCTATAACCAGATGAACTTTGGTAGCATTGCTCGTAACGAGAACACAAATTCAATGATTCAGTCCAGTTGTTCTCAAACATTCACACCAAGTACCACCAGGCCTGGATCCAGAGTGAGAATGAACCTGAACCCGAGCGCTCTGCTCACGGGGACTCTTTGTCTTGTCAAAATTCTGGCATAGACCTATTTCTAATTGATATAACATGGTTTCATGGCAGCAGTTTAAAAATGATTACCTCTATCTATGGCACTTCCTGTCAGTGTCCAATAAGGAAGTGGACAATAAACATTAAAACAAACTGGGGATCGTGTTTAGCATAATGTTAAGGAGCCAAACTGGTCCAAACATGGTATCGGCAACTTTGAGCCTTGCAATGTTGGTATTGGAACTGAAAAAGAACAACCCTCTGCAATGAATGGATCCCAGTGGTTCCTGTTAAAACGCCGTAAATCCCATCACTAATCCTTTTGTGATCTTTCGAGCGTACTCACTGTCCCTTGTTTTTGCCTTTCTCTCATAAAAAAACCCTTCTCCGGAGCCTTAATGGAAGCTGTCTGTTGTGGAAACATGGCCGGCTTACACCCATCAGCGCGGACGGCGTAGCCAGCGTGGCAGAGGTGTGTTTTGACTGGCTCCTCCGTATCCGCCGCGTCCCGGGGCCCGTTCCTTTGTCCTCCTCAGAGCCAGAGCCAGAGCCAGAGGAAAGTGAAATCTTAGCCCAGGGATGATCGCTCCGACGCGCCTTACGCCGCTTTGCCATTAAGGCTCGGCCGGGCCCCGCTGCCTCGCTGTGTGGCTTCCTCTTTTAAAACCAACTTAATCGGCCTGGAATTCGGGTTATTGGGGTCAGGGACACTGGCGAGGAGCGCTGAGAACAAGGGGATGCACAGATGTGACGCCTCATGAGCTGTCCACATCCACTACGGGAGGTTATTTAAGCGGCTGTGTTTCACTAAACCGACTTTTAGGAGTTTGTAAGGATTTATATAGTCGTTCTCTCATACGATTTCTTCTTCTTCTTCTCAAAAGCTCACAAGGCTTGCCCTCACCTGCTGATGTCACAAGGTGGTGCTCCTCAGAGGTTTTAAGGCTCGTTCATGATCCATTGCATATGAAGTTTTCCCTGTTAACATTTGTTTTATATACGTAAAAGTTCACGGATCATACTTTACCCAGTAATAATTAGAAAAAGAAGAAAAACAGTCACTTTAACCTAAATCAATCTGATCATTTTGGTGCTCAGTTCCACTACACAATATGTCTTTGCTTCTATTATCCTTTGGCTTTATTTCCCTTTGGCTTTATTTCCATTACAAATTAAATAAAAATGTAGGTTTTATGTCTTACTAGTTCAGTACCAGTAAAGTGTAGCCTGGCCTTTGCCATCCGTAAACTCCAGTCAATGATCATTTCCCTACATGTTACGTCTGGGTATGATCTCAGTGGCCGCGTTACATCGGTTGAATGTCAACCTACCATTCAGCGAGCGCGGGAGGCGGGTGTTGTAGGTGATGTCAAGCGTTTGATAGCTTGCTTCACTCACTCGGGTGCATTACATACTTCCTGACCAAACGCTAGCGATTGGGTAAAATCAGATCCAATCGTTTCAAACTTTAAAAGGAGTTCACCCCTCCCACCTGAAAACGGAGATCCAGACCCTCTGTCGAAATGAGTACGAGGGTATGGTAAGACCAAGCTAAGTAAAATGGCATTTTTATGAAGAAAAGTTTACAGCTTTATGTTTTGTCTTGATTTTTTTTTTATTACAGTAGCTTAATATTATAGATTGGAACCATTAGAGGGGGAAGTTCCATACATGGATCTACTGCCCCCATCAGATCTCATTGCAGTCCGCTGCGGTACCATTCGTGGTACCGCAGCACCAGAAAGAGACCGGAGGAAACTGTATTTTTTAGAAACAATAAAAGTCTTTAGAGCCAGGCTTTTAGTTGGTTTTGACACGTGTAAAGTCCCCATTGGTTTCCGTGTTATGGTGAACCTTCTGGAGTCGCCCTTCGCCACTAGGGTGTGGTATCAACGCAATGCCGGCCCCCTACCATGAGGACCAAAGAGAAGAGTGCTTTCCCCATTTATTGGACCCTCCGACCACCACCATTCATTCACTCACACATCATTCATCCTGGCCTGTTGTACATGTTTTTTATTGCATAGCCGGTGCTAGGTAACTCACTATTTTCTCATTGGTACAGTATAGTTCCATAACAGTTGGAAAGTCTTCATTTCACTTCCTGTGCCCATGGATCAATAATAAACTTCACAAATGTCAAACCAGGAAAAAGTAGGTTAACATTTTGAGCAAAATCTAAAGTAATAGTGTGTGAAGTATGTCCTCGTGAAAATAATGTGACTAATCCACTTCCCCTCCCTCTGACCCTTCCAAGTATCCTAAATGTTGCTGGATCACTTAACCTGTTTCCAGTACTTTATTCTTTTTTAGATTGGAAACATGAAATACCTTTGCTGAGACATCCAGTAGGAATTCAGAAAAGTCCGATGGGATCTTTAACCGGACGAAGTGTCTGTTGTTTCCAAAACGCGGAGGACGGAGAGAAACTGGAGGTGCTTTTGAATGTTGTTTTACGAGATCTAGTCGGGATTGGAAGGGAGATAAGACCGAAGCAATAACAGGAGCGGTGGGAAGGGATTGTAGGGCAGCGCAACAGTCCGCTCACACAGTACTTGGAATGGACGAAGTAAGACTAAACATTGACTTTTAAAATTGGATCTTTATTTGACCAGAAGAGATCCAATTTGTTCAAGAGAAATGTCTTACGATGTGACGAAGGCAGTGAAAGATGGACTCACAATTGTTGGTGGCGATGTGGAGATGGAGAGGTTGAGGTGGTTGTTATTGGATGACGGGGAACATGAAGGTTGGAAAAGGGAGGAAATATTAGTCTTCCTACAGTTTTCTCTCATTTTATGCTTTCATATAAATTTAAGACATTGTATTTTGTCGATGTCAAAGATTTGTTCAGAGGGATTATGGATATCTTGTTTTTGAGCAATTCATTTTTGGGTTCAAAGCTCAATAGATAAGGCTGGGAATTAGATATTAAACAATGCCTCCGTGAAAACCTTCAAAATATTGTTAAGTCCAAGACTGGAAAGTTTGGAGTTTTTGTAGGAGCTACTAAAGTGGAGATATTGTTGCAAGAGTGTAATACAAACTTCATTTTTGAGAAAACAGGCCGTAAAGTTTTGTAACATCTGAATATGCACCTGTCTATCGCTGCCTTTTTAAATGCGGCTGTTTACCAGAAAGGATACGTGGATACCACACTTGACATTTTGTGAATGAATGATCGTGGGAAATCGGCCATTGCGGCACACTGTTGTAGTTACTTTATAGATATCTATATAACAAAAACATCATAAAATAAGCTTCTTTTTTATTCTGACATGAAAACTAAATGTAATGGGAGAAAACTAGGGAGTGAAAAATCATTGTTTTCACCTGCCGTATCTCGCCTTAAGTGTGTAAAATTCTGATGAGTGCCTAACAAATTATGACACAATAAGAAGATACCAAACCTGATCAGAAAATGGTACAGAATTGTTTGTACCTCAGCATCTGCTACCATGAGAAACCGACTCTGAACGGGTTGGACAGTTCCATTTGGACGTTTCAGCTCCGTGCCAAAGCGGCTGATGGGGGTCACTGAATCTGCAGCCCCTCCGTCATCCGCGGTGGAGCTCGGGGTGAAGCCGGCTTACTGTCGCGTCTTGTGACCAGATCAGGAGAACGAGACACTCCGCTGCCAAAGGGGACTGCGTTTCCCATGAGGCCTCAGGGGCGACTGCACCCGGGACTGTTGCGTCACAGTGTTACATCCACCTCACATGACCGACTGTCGAGTAACGTTTGGCTTTTCTGATGCGCGCTCAGTTTTGCGTGATCGGGTTCACTTTGGTCATTTCTTCTTTTGCTTTTGTTGTTTCAATGTAAATTTCCTTTATACTGTAGTTACAATGGGATGGTGAGATTCCCACGGTATGACAACAATGACCAAGCAGAAGTCTACGTCAGTGAAAAGGTTAGCGCCCCCTGTGGGTGAAACAGAAGTTCTCGTCCTTTGAAATGAATGGGCAGAGATCAGCTGCGAACTTCTGATTTGCGTGTGAAAAACGGTTTTAAGAGTTTTATTTCCTTGTCAGTTACACTAAAGGAAGTGTTCTGTTGCTTTAGATAATTCACAGAGGACTTTAATGCTTTGGGTTTAACTCACTGTGATCATTTCATCACAAACATTTGCTTGTGCAACTTTTTCTGTTTTTTTTTTTTAATGTAGCGTTAATTATCTACAGATTTTATTCAGTCCGGTCGATATTGTTGCTGAATAAAACTCGTGCAGCTTGAGATGTGGTTTTCTGGATTGTGAGAGCGAAATAGCCTATACATGCATTTCTGATGACATCACGCATAGTTCCGGCCGCTATTTTGACACTACAACATGTAACAATATCTCTACTCAGGATATAAATGAACCGTTAAAATGAAATGTTAATTTCCACGGTTCATTCAATACAGGCTAATCTACTAGCTGTTATTGCTAATGTTAATGCGCATTTTAAGACCTGTGAATCAAAAATGTAAGCATAATGCTGAGTATGTTTAATCATACTGAATATTGAATATTTACCAATTAAGGGAATGATAATGACACTTGCCAGAGATTAGCATTAGCAATCGATAAACTGGCTGTTATTTCAACCTCTTGTGGGAATCACAATACGTCACTCTTTTTAGCTGTGTAGCTGGTGGACTATAAACATATTTATCACACATAAGTAAGGTCGAGCCAAAATCGGGTCCATGTGGATGTTTTACCACAGCAAAGTGTTCAGTAGAGGCGAAAAAAATAAAATAAAATAAAAATAAAAATGGCACTTGCAGCTAACGTTACCATATTTAGCATGAAGCTAAAATTAGATTGTGTCTAGCTGTGTCAGTTTTTTAAGTATTTATTGGCTGTTGAACCACTTTGCCTCCTCTCCATATCTCTGTATCTTTACAGAAAAATATATTCATAATTCAGCATTCATTTTGTTAAAGTAATGTTGGAGAAAGTTCAGTTTTTCCAAGAGGGTCTAAACGCAGCTGATGGAGATTCACGTGATCAGTGGAACTCGAGACATCCACAGGAAATGATGTCACCTACACTTTTTCCAATGAATCTCAATAAGACACCTTTAGTAAAACATCCTTAGTAAGGTTAAGATTAGGGTTAGGTTTTTGCTTAGTTTGCTTAAACTAAAGCTAGTGTTATCCTGTGGAGGTGTGGAGCTCCACTGGTCACGTGCCCCTCCATTGGCTGCATCCAGACCTTTCTCGTTTTTTTCCGTCTTTGTTTGTTTCCCCCCTCTGGCTGAATTGAATATGACCATATCTGGGCAATTCCAAAGATGCCATCTGTATCTATTGGCAGTGAACTGATTTGTTCGTGAGTGAGACTGGCCATTTCCGTGGTTGTATCTGTTGACCATTGAATAAAATGAGTTGTTTTCCTCGAGAGGGGCGAGGACTCAGTAAAAGTAGATGTTGCTTCCATCTATCCTGTGAAGTCGCTTGTTGTATATCAGACAGGGTCTTTGATTTGTTTTGGTCCATTTCAAATCCAACTTGTCCCCCAACTGGCCCTCCAGTGAAAAAAACTCTGGACACGTCATTCCTGCACACGATCTAAGAGTCGAATCCAGGACTCTGTTGATCTGCTGCAGTAGTTACTGCAGAGCCCGTGTGTCTCCGTAGAGTAGAGTGGTCATTTGATATTTGACTAGTCGATACCTGCTGCCTGTATAAACAGCTAATGATGTCTAAACGCCTGATAATCGAAGTGGAATGTTAATGATAGGCGTCGGGCGAAGTGTGAAAACATCTCCGAACAACAGGCTTACGGCACAGGCCCGGCATGAAGATAAACAGTATTATAGGCATCTATAAAAATCAGCGAGGTGTGACCGGGCGCAGGCGGCTCAAAGCACACGGAACTTATTACATGCCATTTCAATACGCTTCAAAGAGCTGATGACTGTAATAAAGCTGTCTCTTTTCCGCCGGGACGCTTCGGAGAGCATCACAGGGATGTTATTACTTTTCATTGGGAACTTTTTGTCTTCCAAATAGCAGCCGTTCACGCTTGGATAGGAATGAATCACGGTCTAGATACAAAGGATGAACAAAAAAAACCTCACTGACCTGACGACTCAAATTTAAATCAGTGTTATTTATTATTGAAGGAACAGAATAGGGTCTTTTATATTTCACGGAATCTTTCCCCGATAGATTGAAATGTGAACTTGTAACTTTAGGCTGTTTTCTAAAGATGTATTTATTCTCATTTGTCCAGAATAATGAATGTAATGAACTATATCATAATGAACACAATTCTGAAGTTGTTTTTCAGAATTTGTAGAAATCTGAAATAATTTGTCATCATTATTTTGTTTAAAGGTGCACTATGTAACTTTTTATGCAAAAAAAAAAAGTTGATATTTGTGCATATTTGACCTTGCCGTGACCTAGCGGCTGTATGAGTGGTTTGCATGATGGCTTTACTTTCCATCACAGTGGCCTCTACAATGCTCCAGGATCAATTGTTTCGTAGGTTTTCTGGTGAGAGGCTCCGTCAGCAGAGAAAACCTTCCAAACAATTGATCCTGGAGCGTCCAAGAGACCACTGTGATGGAGAGTAAAGGTGCCATGCTGACCACTCATACAGCCGCTTGGTCACTACAAGGTCAAATACGCACAAATATCTTCTTTTTTTTCTTCTTTTTTTAAAATGTCATTTATCTACATGAAAAGCTTCAAATCAATAACTGTTTTCCCTATTCACATTCCATTGGCGTACGGTGCTCACGGGACCTACAGTAGGTCTTCACACTCATACACTGACTGATAAAAGAAGCCAAGGACCTGTATGCTAATCACAAATGCTAACCCATCATTAGCATTCTAAATGAAATTTGCCATCCTCACGCTTTGAGTTGTGGTTGTAATCCCCGTTGCTCATCCGACAGTTTAGAGTGAGAAATGTACAATAGTTGAGCAGTTAATACCTTTTTCCTTCGGAGTTAGGCATTTGTTAACTTTAGCAACAAGGTCCAATATGGCGGCAGGTAGCATGTGACTGGAAAGAACAGAAATTCCTAAGTCAAGTAAAAGTAAAAAAAAACAAAAACGTGATGTTCGATTATCTGATATCTGGAGTCACGAGCACGCGATTCAGAAAATTTCATAAACGTATCTTTAAAAATTCATTAGTTTTAAATATTATATGTTAGCCACAGCTGCCATTACAACGACCGTATGAAAGTGAGATGGCTCTGCTGCCTCCTCCAAAACTCGTGCCTCGTGTTAAAGCACATTTTGTACTGTCTTGTCCAAGTGTGTGCTGCATACTGCTGCCCTCCCTTTTTGTGTTTGCTTTTACAGTATAATCAGTTCAAGGCATGAAAATTTCCCCACAAATATCTTTCAACAAGACACCACATTTCACTTAAGTGGAATCTGCATGTTTGTGTTTGCTGCGATCTTGTCCGAGGGATGCAGCACTCAAAAGTGTGATAAACATAAAGACTGGACCGAAGGACCATGAAACGTTCAAAGGTTGAAGGAAGTGAGGGGACGGAAAAATGCAAAGTAATGGTCAAAGACTTGCAGAAAAATCAATCACCAGGAATCCATTATCTTCCAGTGTTGCCATTTTCAGCAACTGTAACTGACCTGAAGTGTCCAGAAGTACAAGGTTTTCAGTGTTTTGAGTTCCACTTTCAGCGTGAACTGGTCAAACTAACCCATCTTTACTCAGGTAGTTTGGGCCTAGACATCCAGTTGAATTTGAGTCCTTTTCTCCCCAATAACAAAGTGTGTCTGCGTAACAGTCTCAAAGGTGAACGAACCGGTCAGTCATGAAAGTGTTATCCCCTTGTGGAAACATCTATTCCCCCGGTGCATCCGCTGACCCCCTGGACTCCCCTCTCTCTCTCTCTCCCTCCTCACGCCAGCATGTGCGGAGGCGCTGATGCCAGCCCCCGACCGCCGACTTCAAACGCTCCCTCTCCCGGGCCGTTTATCACACACCTCGGCCATTACGCACGTCCCGCCAGTGCTGCAGGGTCAGCGGGAGCAAACGCGGGGTAAACATGCAGATTTATCATCGGGCTACCAACAAGGCCACTGCTGATAGTTAACTTCTAATGGGCACCAGGTTGGAGAGTGGACTAATGATCGCACAGCCTCCCTATCCTCCGGATGCAGCGCAAATAAGCCACAAGAGGCGAAATTACGGCCATTGTTCAAATTAGCGTCTAAAATAGTATCGGTTCCATCTTATGCGACACACCAACCATTTTATAGCGTCGTTTCCTCATCAAAAACCCACTTGAAGTTGTGTTCTGATTCAGTAATGCCAAGCAGCTTCCCTGGTCTCCACACTAATTCATCGCTCAGATGGCCTTCACTACAATGAAAAAAAGCTTTAGTTTAACTGTGTCAGCCGTCTCTATTCCATTTTGAAAAGCCTGAAGAAATCGTCATTCAAACAAACTTCTTTGTTGATGAACAAGTGTACGTGTAAAAGTGTATAAATGTATGTTTTTCTCTGGTGGTTCAAAGGTTCACAAGGAAACATCCCGACTTTCCCAAATACAAGCTCACTTCTGGTCCTGGGTTCAAATCTAGGCCATGTGACCTTGCTGTATGGAGTTTATTTGATGTCCTTGTGCCTAGTCAAGACTTTTCACCCAAATAGGATATGGATTTAAAATTCCTGGAAAGAGAAGAAAGTTCAGCAGCGCCTAAGGCCTGTTCCATTTCACTCACGTAGATCTTTAGCTTTCCTGTGGTAGCGTTGAGTAAAAGCTGCTTTGTATCCTGCTCCACATTAACCTGTGTCACTCAGTGCTGGTCCTCCCTGTGCATTCTTCCCCTGCGTTCCTTCCTATAGGCTCTTCTCCACCTCCAGCTCACACTTCATAAAGCTGCAGCTTCTACTGTCAAGATGCTCGGCCATGTACGGTCTTTATTATGACTTGCTTAGACTTACTGTGTAGAGGTTTGCAGCATGTGGTTCATCCTACACTAGAGTCTAGTCCTCCTAAAACTCTTCAAGTTCCACCTCATAATACACACTGCCTGACCAAAAAAAAGTGTCCTCCTGGATTTTACTAACTATGTTTAAGTTCAGAAACATTATGTGTGTAAAGATTGAGATCACTGACCACCTGAGCATCCTGAGTGATCAGGTTATTACATCAATAGAGTTCTTCTTCCAAGATGACAATGCCAGGATTCATTGGCTCACATTGTGAAAGAGTGGTTCAGGGAGAATGCAATGTATTGGCCACCACAGCGTCCAGATGTGAACCCTACTGAGAATCTTTGGGATGTGCTGGAGAAGGCTTTGCACATGGTCATACTCTCCCATCATCAATACAAGATCTTGGTGAAAAATGACTGCAACACTGGATCTTTTGACATTGCAGAAGCTTATTGAAACAATGTCACAGTGAATGTGCTGTAATATATGCTAAAAGGTGTATAAATATTACAGTGTGTGAACTTTTTTTGTGGCCTTTTTTTCCCCTTTTCTGGTCAGGCAGTGTATTTGACCTTCCAAATACCACCAGTTTAAGATGAATTCCCATGAGTAATTTCACAAACTCACAAAAGCACATCTTGAAAGACAATCTAATGGGCGGCGACAACAAGCACTTTTATCGATACTAATTAACAACACGCCAACAATGGAAAACAAGAGGTATTTTTGCCACAAACTTAAACAAAGTAGCATTTAAAAAGAAGTTTGTGCTCTTTCCCCGAACAATTTAATCTGGAGCTTTTCCCGATTGATATATCGCTCTTCTAATGAAATTTGCACTGTATATCCTTTTTTTGTAGGATTCCATCAGCGCCAGGTCTAGAACAATATTTAATCAGAGCTAAATCTTAAAACAGTAGACAGCATCAACAGCCTGTGTTTTCATGTGCTTGCACTGGCAGCAAGGAGGACGCAAATAAATGTATGGTGATGAAACAGGACGCTCTCGATGTGAGTGGAGAGGAGTGGAGAGAGTGACCTGACAATTGTAATGTTTGACTCGTAAAATCTCAGGTTTTTGGAGGCTGCGACTTGACAAATAGTTGAAGCACAATCACCCCGGCATTTCAGAAGTTAGAAGTTCACAGCAAAGAATCACTCAGTTGCGAGAAAAGGCTCCACATTGTGCTACAACTGCGCCAATGTATCCATGCCATAGTTTACTACGGACTGAGCAGCCAACTTCACTGCTTATTCTTTGTTCATATTTTCATGGGGAAGTACCAGGTGGCATATTCCAAGTTAGCGGACTGCTTTGTGAGGCCCCGATCACGGCACTCTTTTGCTCTGTTGACAAGACTCTTCAAGCACTGTGTCTGAGAATGGGGTTTGTGAGAGTGCGATTGGTGGTGGATGGAAGGTCCATAGGTCCAGATTGGCAGCAGAACTTCCGCCAGTCGAACTCAAGGTTAGCTCTGGCTACAGTGTGAGGTGTGAATGGAATTGCAAAGCGATTGAGTCTCTGGGAAAAACGCTGCACTGACTAATGTACTGTTATTTGTAGTCCTGGACGGATTGGTACAAACGTTGGCGAGTGCAACTGAACCGGGACGTCGACCGGGCGGCAAGAGGAAAGCGTGCCCCCCTTCGTACTTCATCGTAAACACAACGTGCAAACAAACGCAGGAAGGAGACGATCATAAAGTTTTATCGATTTCATTAGAACAACACCCAGCTGTGATTATGATGAGACTGAATGACCATCCCATGATTGAATTTGCTCACTTTACGTTATTAGAGGAAAGGAAATAAATATCCGTGTCTGCAAATCCTCGCGTAGTAGATGTTCCTATGCTGAATAAGTGAGGACAGTCCAACCGCTTTTGAAATGGGCACTTCCTAACAGGTCATTTTGTCCAAATTGTGGGGATGGATGAGGCGCCTTTATCTTCTTTGGTGTACCAGGGTCATTTTTTTCAGTTTAGTGCTGTACCCCGTGATCCTCAGCACAAAGGCGATCAAAATTGGTCAACTCTTTCGGTTTGTCAAGGATGTCTTAGATATTAACAAGGCTTCGAGTGTGCTGTCTTGATTGTGGAAATGCTCCAGGTCCAGGACATCAAAGCAAAAATCCACCCTGCTGTTTATCGCAAGGACAATTAGTCTTAAAATCTTTGCTTGATTACTTATCCCAACTGCACACAGACAAAAGGCCTTCACCGTAATACCACTTGTAGATTGCAATCGATCCAGTTTTGGCCATAAGCTCGAATTTTGGAAACACAGAGGCCTCCACATGTATAATTGAAACATGCGAATATGATAGTATGAGCCCGGAGCCGTCATTTATATCGGCGGGTCACCGGGGGAGAGCGGGAGTCGGTGTAACGTGTCTGATTATTAATGAAGCTGGCTGGCTATGACATTTTCCACACATGGCACTGGTATTTCTCCCAAACATAACCAGCTGTTCTGCCTAAACGCGGCCATAAACGTCGTCTTGGATCGCCAAACATTCAAACAATCTGCTTTCATTCTTAATAATATCCTTGCTACAGTCACGACATCAGGTTTATAGTGTAACTGCTATGGGAAAGTTCACCCGGTGTCGTAGAAATGCCTCTAAAACACCAGCGGCAGAGGGAGGAGGTGGAGTTGGAGAAAATGTTCATAATACTGTAAGATGCAGACAGCAGCATGTTTTAGTTTTTTTACTTTTTACAAATTCTAAACCTTCCTATTGACGTCTATGTCACTGAACCAGAAGCTCTCGTCCATTGAAATGAATGGGCAGATAGGCTCGCTGGAGAACTTCTAATTTGCGTCGGGTTTTATTTGTTTGTCAAATATGAGAAGGCAAAGGAAGTGATCTGTTGCTTCAGATAATTCATAGAAAAGGGCGTTTACGCTTTCAAACTGAGCAGATGAATCCCTCTGTGATCGTCTCAGTAACTTTTTACTTGTCGGTTTATAATGTAATTATAGGTCCAGCTTTTATTCCGTCCGTTTTAGATTGTTAATAAATGAAATGTATGCAGCCTATGGTGTAATTTTATTCTGGTGGGTCGCGGAACCATTTTCAGTGGGACGCGAGCCTATTCCAGAGGACGTTATTTCAATATTTTCCATCTAAAACTGCAATAGAAACACTACAGAAGTTTGTTCAAATGTATGTTATTGGGTTGTTTAATTTCAGTTTAACCTCTTAACCCCCACTTGAACCTAGTGCATTTTCTCCTGTCCAGCTTTACCCAAATCTAAAAGCTTCTCGACTGGAGCTCACAGCCTATAGGCCAGAGTAACACCTTATTTGAAAGCTAAGACCTACAAAACTCATCTAAGCTTCTTCCTTGTCATGAGTGTAACGTTGTCCTTTTTGGTTGTGTTTTTGAGTTTTTGTTGCTTTTTTGTGTGTGTGCAAAATGTGACAAAATAAAACAACAAAAATGCGACGAAAAAGCAATGAAAAAAAGGAGGAAGCTTAGATGAGTTTTGCAGGTCTTAGCTTTCAAATGAGGCATTACTATAGGCTGTAAACTCTCCAGTCGAGAATCTTTTAGATTTGGGTAAAGACGAAATGGAGAAAATGTGCTCCGTTAATGCGGGGATTAAGGGGTTAAAGGCAAATAGAGCTTGTGTGTAAAATACAATATTTGTGACAAATATTGTATTTTAATAATATATTTTATTTGGGTTGTGGCCTGTCACCATTAATCCTGGTGGATCCCAAAGCCATACCACTTGAGAGCAAAATATAAATGGTTTCATTCAGTAGCTAATCTACTAACCGCTATTGCTAACGTTAATGTGCGTTTTAAGACCCAGTGAATCATAAATTAGGCCTAACACTGAGCATGTTTAATCAGAATTAATATAAATCGATTAAAGAAGTCACACGGCTCCCAATAATGACCTTTGACGGAGAGTAGCAATCAATCAATAAACTAGCTCTTCTATTTTTCCATTCAAAATAAAATAGCTCTTCTGACAGTGAACTGATGTGTCAGACAAGACTGGACATTTTTCCTGTGGTTCTGACACGAGTATTTTATCCCCAGAACGAGAAAAACTCAGAGATTATCTGCCGCCATAGACTTAAAGGAGCAGTGTTCACCCAGGGGGACTCGGCAACAATGCCTGGATGTTGCTCCCGTATTTGAAAAGGTTATGTTATGTCTTATCTTGCTGGACAATCGTGTAAGATAACAGTGTTTCCAAAAATGAAAATGAATCCATAAATATCCATCCATCCATCCATCCATTTTCTTCCACTTGTCCTCTCATAAGGGGCTTCTGAATCCATAAATATGTTTTTTTTTTTATTTACTGATTCAAAGAAAGCTGGGAAACACGAAACCTCAGATCTTGGCAATATAAGCTAGGTGTATTGCTGAATCACAATATTATTATTTTTTAAATGCAGCCCGGCACCCCACGCATCTGTACACGACACGCAGATGGGAGCACCTGGTGCATTGCGGGCCTCTTTGTCTGTTCCTCATTTCGGAGCTCTTGTGGTTTCCCAGCTCTTGACAGGACCAGCAGTGCTAACGGACGCTAACGACCAATTACATCCTGCGCCGGCTGCCAAGGCTTATGGGATTACTGGCCGCAGTGTGCCTCGACTCGTATCTGTCTTATTCAAAAAGCCAATTCACCTTTATTACTGTCTCTGTCCTGGGTGATCGCCCACAATTTTTTTTTTTTTCTTTCCTTCCTACATATAATTATGGCTTTCTCCTGCTCTGACCTTCCGCGCAGGTGAGAAGAGGAGAATATATATTAAGAAGAGGAGAATATATATTCTTATATCATAAGAAGATATCAGAATAGCGCATAAACAGTCAGGGGAAAACGTGTGCATGTACAGACTTTATGCAACTTCATCAATGCAGTCTATTATGTCATAATAGGTTGCGTTCACGTGACATAACCATAGACATATTATTAATAGACCGTCATTACTCACTCCTCCCCGTTTACCACAATGACCACGTTCAAGGGGGAAATCATGGCGGATTTACAGACTCCTCCTCCCCAGCTCTGATGAAGCATGTTCCTAATAAGGGCATAAGGGCGGGATCTTCACTGTAAACTCGGCCCTTGCGTGACGTGTAGCTCGCGCAGCTCCAATGCTAACAGTCCGACCCTCATTAAGTACGAGATTTCTAAAATGTATCCTACGATAACCAGCCCGGTGCCTCTGATTGTGTCTAACCCAGCGTAATCACAGGAGGAATATCTAGCTGTAGACAGTTCCAAAAAATTAGGCACCGGGCATTAAAGTTGTTTTTAACGTGTCTAAAGTGCAATGCATTCCAATGGGAGATTAGTGGCTATATGGCGGTACTACAGCAATGGCGGCCTCCAGTGTCGTCGTCGCAAAGCAGAGCAGCCAGCGGCCATTGGACATAACAGCATTCTAAAAAGCCTATAGATACAACACGTCATGCAAGGGGGTGTGGCCTAGCCGAGGGGGAAGTAAACTTCTAATGGGATTCACAATTTTTCCACAATTTTTAGCCGTTTTCTGGCGGACTATAAACATATTTATCACACACAAAGTCAAAATCAGGTTCATATGAATGTTTTTCACAGCAAATTGTCCAGTAGAAGTCAGAAAAAAGGCACTTGAAGCTAATGTTAGCATGTAGCATGAAGCTATCATTAGCATTTTGGTTAGCACTCTCTGTTGTTTATGTATCTATGGGCTGTTGAACCACTTTGCTTCTCTGACAGTCTGTATCTTTATTTGGTACAAAATACATTCATCATTCAGTATTTGTGAAAGTAGTAGTGGAGTAATGGGTGAAAGAGTAGTTCTTTTTCCTCCTTGATTTCCCGCTCCGGCATCTTCAAACACAACCATATACTGTCTGTATGTATGCGTTTGTTAAGTGGTGATGTCACAGCTGTACTTCCGGGTCCGCGTAGACCGGCAAATGTGCGAGAAACAAAACAAAAAACAAAAATGCCGTACCTACTGCTAAAAAAATAATATTTACTAAAGTCGCTACTTCCGGGTTTAGCGGAGCTGCTGCGCCGACTCGGACGTTAGCATTTTTCTCCGCTAAACCCGGACAAGTATCTTTAGCAAAAACACTTAGCTAATAAGATGCTAATGTTATATGAGTCTTTCTCTACACAAATGTAAATCAAAACATGCAACGTAACGTTATACTGACAAAAACTAACGTTCACTTCACTGGTGCAGTGGTTTTCTTAAAGTTTTAGCCTTTCATTAGCTACACTTCTCCACTGGGAGCCGCCATTGCTGTCTTCATCTTGTATCCAAACTCGGAGCTCTCTGGTCATCTCCGAGTTTATATGTTGTTATTACCAGTTCGAGCAGCGTTCCAAGGCATGTTTTGCAAGTGGGAGGTCGGAAATGTATCAGTTACCAGTTTCCTGGAACGCACCACAGCTAGTAATACTATTGTGGTAACTATGGTAACTGTCAAAACGATGAATTTTAGACTTGGTTTATGGTTAATATCTCTGTAGTGGCTGAACCTATCCACGGGAAACGAAACTTTCACAAGCTATGGTCTCATAAACCTGTCCAAAAGTGGAGATTCAAAATGATGTGCCTGATGTTGGTCAGATGGACGGATTTTCAGCCATGATATGAATGTGGCAGGTTTGTGAATCCAATCACAGAATAAAGAATGACCAGGGAAAACATTTGTAGGTTTCTTTCTAAAACGGTGCCTCTCCCTTTGAGTTGTTCAGAACGCTCCACCTGACATGACATTCTAGAGCAGTGGTCGGCAACGTCCGGCCCGGGGGACAAGGGCCAGAGGATATAAAAGAGAAAAAAAGCCTAACAGAGACTTAATTGTTCTTTATCCGCAAATGTTTTGCCCCTGATCTTTGCTTGTGTTTGGCACAACACCATTCCACTGTGACATTTTAACTCTAAGCAGCCTAACTTCTAGGTTAAATTGTGGTTTGTCCCGATCCTCATACTTTACCTCATATGGCGCTACAGCGCTGCTCACACAACTGCGGCGTGCCGGTGTTACGCCGAAAACTGCATGACCGCCTAAAAATGCACCCCCTCTTTCACCGTGAGACACACGCATTTGAGTGCTTTCACACATCTCACGCCACACTCCTCATATAATTGTTAACAGTCCTAGAAACCTTCCTGTCGTTGTTTCATCTGTGCGCGGTAAGAGGTGGTGCATTTTTCGGCGGTCATGCAGTTTTCGGCGTAACAGTGATGTCGCCGAATATTGTACTCTTTGCAAACAGAGATTACCTCGTTGCAGATGAGGCACAGAGGTTTGGCATTCACATATCCAGGTAGGATGAAACCATATGTTTGTCGCCATTCCTCCCTAAAACACCTGTTTTCACTGTCCACTTTTTGTTTTTTGTCCTTTGGAAAGCGACATGTTTGTGATGCTAACTTTATTTTCTGCTAGTGCTGTGTAACCAGCGAAAATCCGACAGACTCGGGGATAGTAATATTTTATTTTTACATTAAAAATATGTATAGTTTGGGGTTATCTAGTATTGAATATCCATGCATGAATAAATCTATTTTTGGACCGCCTGGCCCGCCACCTATCGGCATAAAAAAATATTGGCCCGAAGCCAAGCCAACTTGCCGACCCCTGTTCTAGAGTGCCCTGAACACAACCTACTCAAGGCCAACATCACTGTTACTGTACTTCGCAATTTCCTCAGCTTTAGAAGGTCATCTCATCTAACCATGTTGCTTGATCCCTGAAAGAAATAAGCACGCAATGAACCCCGGAGAGACCGACTAAATTAAGACCAGCGCAAAGATCAATCGTCCTCCAAAAAAAAAAGAAACAGCGCAGAATGAAAGCCAAACAAAGCTAAACAGCGCCGACACCGTGGCTAAACCAAATCTACAGTTATGATATTGGATCAGAGCGGAGCGGGGGCCCGAACCATAACTAAACGGTTCATTATAGGGGCCGCGTTAGCTCCCAGAGGTGTCTACAAGGGCCCACTCCCTCACAGCTCGGCCGTCTGGTAGTGATCAAGCGGCGCGGCGGTGCTCATGCGTCTCCTCTTTCAGCACAGGTGTCTCGAATCCAGCGCCGTTCTGATTTACTGTAGCCGCGCAATCAGTGGCAGACTGGAGCTCCGGGTCAGGGTCCCAAATAGGCCATTATTATCAAATACAAGGGAGCCCAGCTTGCACGGTTTAACTGTAGGTGCGAGCTCTGGGGGAAAGCGCGTCGGGCAACAGGGGTGTAATGCTATACAGGAGGTGCCATCCAGCTAATCCGAAACAGGCCGCAGGTTCGACGCCTAAGAAAGTGTCAATTCAAGCCGCGAGCGAAAATGAGGGGGGGCCCCGGGACCACACAGTGTCATTTTGGATGGCGAGTCTGTAGGAGGGGGAAAAAGTGAATTTCAGGAGTGTTTTGTTATTTCGATCGGGGTTTTAACCCGCTTACCCCCCGCCAGAACTGAGGGCGTTTTCTCCAGTTCAACTTTACCCAAAATCTAAAAGCTAAAATGCCTTTTAGATTTGGGTGATGTGCTCGGTTTAGGTGGGGGTTAAGAGGTTAAACAGGTTTGTACAAGTGCAGATATACAGTATCTCAATCACTTCATAGTTCGCCATTCTTTGGGAATAAGTTTTTTGTATTTTTGTGGAGAGTATTTATGTCTTAATATTGGTCACGCGCTAGCCTACAGTATATCTATTAACATGGGCACCACGTTAAACACACTTTACCTGATTCTGTTTTTGTTTGTCTGCAACCATGACAGTTTTAATTGTTCATTGTGGTCCAAACTCTTTCCCAACTTTCCCACTTATCAAGTTCACGATCAGTGATGCTAACCAAAACTAGCCTGCAACTGACAATCGATAAGTGCTTTTTAATTACACAGCAGTTTTTTGTTTGGTTTTTTTCCGCCACAAACCACTTGAGACCTCATGTTCGTATTTAGACCACACATACAGACAAAGATATTTAATAAGATTAGATTGGACATGATGCTTGTTGATGTAGCAAATACCTTGTGACTGGTCGGCGAGACTAACCCCAAAACCAGGGGCAAAAAATGTTCATTGATTCAACGGCAGAATGTGAGATACACTCATTGTTTGTGATTGGTTTAATACTTCTATGTCTTGTATCTCAGTCAGGATGCAAATGTCTCGTTGTTTAGCCGTATTAGCTTAGTAGTAGTATTAGTTTCCTCCATTCATGCGGGGCTCATGCATTCAGTGTATTGCTGTTCCATGTTCAATAAACAATGGTCATGTGGTGTTAAAAAGTACAGAAATACTGTTTATTTGAGCACCCCCAAAATCAATACAATTAAAATCATAATTTCACAAGTAAGTAAGTAAAGTTATTTATAAAGCGCTTTCACAGATAAAATCACAAAGTGCTGTACAGGATAAGAGCAAAAAACAATAAAAAATGTGGGGACATATGTAAAATCAAAGTGACACTAGTGAAAACCCATCAACCAAAATTTTTTTGAATAAACATGTCTTCAGGTCCTTTTTAAAGAGTCCGCAGGCAGACGCAGAGACAGGGGCAAGGCGTTCCACAGTCTGGGAGCAGCAGACTGAAAAGACAGGTCCCCTCGGGTTTTATAACGAGTTTAGGGACAACAAGCAGGTTCTGACCAGAGGACCGAAGAGTGCGGCCAGAGGAATATGGGCACAAAAGGTCCAGGATGTACTGTGGGGCCTGACCGTTTAAGGCTCTGAAAGTCAGCACTAGAATCTTAAAATCAATCCTGAATTTTACAGGGAGCCAATGGAGAGCAGACAAGACTGGGGTGGAACATAGTGGAACAACAAAAGAACAAAATAGCAACAAGGAGACAACAGCAAATAGAAGTGAATGATTTGAAGTGTTTGCCTCCTATAAAACTGAAAGAACATTTGAAAAGCTGCAGAAACGTTATTATATTGTCAGATCTGACATAAAAATAGATCAAAACAGTGTCATTGAAATACGTGGTGTTTCCATTTGATTACATTGCACTGGGTTAGAAGGGCCAGTCACAAGATGGCCGCCAGAATTGCCATTCGTTCCAACGTATTACTATGGCCACGTCCTATGTAGAGTTTTATTAAAGATCTTTGCATACAAACATACAAAACGGAGTGTCTAGATAGTGCACTCGGACATTCGGACACTGCCTGCGACTGGACAGACCAATGTGAGTGACAGTACGTCTCCAGGAAAGGATTGGGAGTTTACCCATCGGTTGGTGGGAAAATCTCTGTCTTGTGTCATCTTGCCCCTACAGACTAAGCATTAGTCTCCTAAATCATCTTTGCGTCGGTCGTAAGTATCATAGGAGCAGCATAAATTGACTATTATGGCTTTGGAGCAAAAAATAACAAGGCTGAGTGACATGTGTAAAACTCTAACTGCAGTAGGAAGCTATTATATTCAGAGCAAAAATAGGCCTTCTGCCAAACGTATACTGCATTCATGTGGTACTCGTAAAATGCTATTGAACCATGTTAGGACTTGCTCCAGCCAGAACATAAATGGGGCACTTTGCTACAAGATATCCTTCTATTGACTTCTTATTGACTCCATTCATTTGTGTATCCTGTTCTGCGTTCCACGGAGATCACATTATTTTGCCGCACTTTTTTTTTTTTTTTTTTTCTAAGCAGTGTGAGAGACGGTGTGAGTGATCAAATTGAAATGGCAGTTTGAGTTGTCACTTTTGGCACATTGCTAAAGCTGCAATAATATGTCACGTGATGCTTTCTACAAACAAAAAGAATATATGAATTGTGTTCATCGTAATCACTGATATATAAACCTATACAGTATAACTTACCAGTAATCAACTTCTACACAGAATCCAAAATGAACCGTGTACAGCTGTATTAGGAAAAACAGTCATGTTCGTTTTTCACATTTATTTATGAAATGATGATTCTCCCAACCTTATAGTGTAGGTTAATTTTTCCATTACAAAAATGCTTTGAATTAAATGTTGCCATTGTGTTTGATTTGGGATGTTCGATTTGAGCCAAAGTTTAGTAAAAGCCTTTCAATAAAAGCAGTCAATAAACTCTTGGCTAAATAAAGGCCCTCCTTCTGCACACACTTTCTGTGATGTTCTCGAGAAACATACGGCAACTTATATCCCAGCACCTTCTGTCGTGTCTTGTTACCAATAGTCCAAAAATGGCTGCGTTTTAGGACATGTCCTGAAGATGTGGGTATGGTTTGCATCCGTACTACCACAGTCCCTCCAACAGGCTTGCGCTATGGGACATAAAACACTTTCAAGCTTCTTTCACTTTTATTTGTTGTATATTTTTCCATTTTAGTCATTTATTTTTCGAGAAACAGAAAGCTTTTTTTTTCTTCTTTTTTTTACAAAGTAGATTGGAAGAAGAAAAACATATTAAATCCCACCCTCATTTTGCATCCAACATGTTACACGGTGAACTATCACAAACTTTCTCCTGTCTTTCTAATAGATTGAATGTGATGATGTCATATTTTCAGGTGGAGAGCAGGTGCCAATACAACTCTATGGGAGCAAGACAGAAAATATACAAATGTTTTCTCTGATCATTATCTGTAGGGATTAGGTCTTCAATTCCGCCATATTCATCTTTTTGGTCCTTTCAAGTGACTATCATCACACCAATGTTTTGATAGCACTTCTGGACACCTTTATGAGAGCATAATTGAACCTCAGTTATTTGTGCATATGGAGAGAACATGTTGAACTTTGTGCAATTGTTTTGATTCATGTGGATCCAGGAATTACAAAGATATTAACAGTAATGCCGTAGTTAGCATCATAGAATTCGTAGCTGTCCACTTGTCACATAACTGCAAACTATTCAGAACAAAAAAACATAAAGTCTATATATCATAAAAAATTGCCATAAAAGAGATCAAACCTTTGCATGTAGGTTACACCCGACTGCTGATTTTTTTGTTTGTTCAATTGTCAGTTCAAGTTCGGGTGTTCCATCTGGAGACCCCGTACCCCAGCTTGAGAACCACTGTAGGGCCTATTCCAGAAACTATTGTCAAAAGCGTATCCAGGACTACGGCTGACACAGTATCCAAATCCCCAACCCTAATAACTATGTAGCCACATCTGTGCCATTTTGTCAGTGAAAGTCTACTGAATAAAAAGAGACAAAAAGTCCCACAGTGCATCATGGAAAGTAGAGCATTTTTATTAAACAGCGACACTCTTAACCTTTCTGTCACATTGTGGTCATGGAAAAACAGTTTTGCCGCAGCAGTGTGAGTTACTGAGTTAGCTCACTGTGTAACAGGGTTAGCTTACACTGTAGCGGTGTTAGCTTACCAAGCTTAGCTGCTACAGTTACGGCCAGGGCTATAGCGCAAAACGTGAGACAAACGGAAAGTATCTTTGCCAGCTAACCTAGTGTGGATATACACTACAGTACATCATTTGGAAGTTACACTAGTTGGAAGGACATGCTACATTACTGCATCAGTGCGTGGCTTTGTTACATTCTACGATGGAGTATTCACTATTTTTGTACACAGAAATAAAATCCACAAATGCTGAAAGTTGGCTTTTTTTCCATTAGGGATTGGGTTAAAAATATGCCATATCAATGTTTTGACTCATAACTAATGTAGGGTAAGCAGATTTTCCACATTAGTAACTGGGACTCAAAGAGCAGCAGTTTTAATCAACGAGATTCTGGGGAATAAGAAAAGACTTAAAATAGGTGTTTGTTTTTTTAAATAGCTATATCATCTGAAACAGAGCACTTTGCAGGAGCAAACAGGCACCTGTCACAGTGAGCGCCACACAGTTCTGAGAAAGCAGAGCCCTGAACAAGGCTCTGGGGACAGACCAGATGACGAATGTTCGTTTATTTCACCCATGGTTCGGCTCCGGTTCAACGGCATTGTGACTCCTAAAGTTCCCACAGTAAAGAAAGTGCCTCTTTCCCGTAGCATTAGAAGCGATCTAAATGCACACGCAGCGTTCATCTGTCAGATAAAAGCCTATCGCCAGGGTCCAGTAGCAGAGAAATGAGACTCGGACAGAGGGTGAAGGGATAACAGAGCGGAGCTCGCTGTAAAGTCAAACTGAGACAAGTGAGAGGAGGATGGGGAACATGCATCAGCCCTCACTTCTGTGTCTTTTACATAAACCCACAGAGAAGCAGGACACCACTTCCGACGCACAAATATACGTAAAATGGACTAAACAGACCAGAAACTTTGGTTGGGGGCAAGTTGCAGAGCTAAGGAATTGTTGCGAAGGACATTGCGAATTATTGGAATAGTTACGGTGAAAGTTGTGGAGTTTTGGAAAAGTTGCAATGCAAAAAGTTAGTTTGATTTTGTGTTAATAGTTGTGATTGCAACATTGCAAAATATTGGAGGGCCTGATTATACATTTAAAAATTGAACATAAAACATAAAAAATATACATAATACAGAGTAGAAACTGGCCTTATCAAGTCCCAAGAGACGATCTCCAAAGACAGCTGTCTTTAGAGTGTTCTGATTTTTGTAATGAGTTTTATGAAAGAAGTTGGTTCCTTTCAGAGGCCACTGATAACCGTTAAGTCCAGCACACTGTGTTTCCTCTCCTAAAATCTGGCACAGTGAACTTTTGCCTCATCCAAATCCCCCCAAACCAATCCGGTCACTCCTCCTGCCTGCGCTGTATTCAGAGTAACAGTTGAGGACAGCAGCTCAGTCTCTGCCGGGGGCTGCTTTACAGGACGTCCCACTTCAACAGGCCTGCTTAACAACAACCATGGGCAGAGGCCCAACTATGAAATGTGAGGTGACAGGACAGGAGCCTGATGGACAAACTCAGGGCTTTAATCAGCCAAACAAGAAGGAACACATGCCAGACTTTACAAATATATACAGTAGACTAGAATACCGAGAATAGCCATGTCTGAACCCAGATGGCAAAGCTCTTTTATGTTCCCTAAAGACGTCCCCTGCTTTTCTGCTTCAGCACCTGTCCAATTTTGTATTTTTTTATTTTACTGTTGCTAATAACAATGATACATATGCATTCATCAACAAGAAGCGAAACATAAAAGTATAGTTGCTTCATATGCATATGCATATGCATATGCATATACATGTGCTGTGTTTTCATTGTTATATGTTACTGTTGTTCAGTGGCAGAGTGGGCAACACTTTAACAACAACAATTTAATCGAATACAGCTCTGGTATTTTGTGTCTGGCAGTTTAAGTTGTAAGATTCAATACGAGTGATCGTGATGTCGTCATGTCTAGGAGCTGTGGTAGACAATTTAATGGAGTGAATAAATTAGTTCTTTGATAAGCAAAAACAATGTTCACCAATAGGGACGGGTATCGTTAAGGATTTATTGATAGTACTCTTGTCTGTCTCTTATCGATACTTTAAAAGCAAAATTATTGCTCTACATTTGGACGTGTTTTATTTCCAAATTAAGATTAGCACATATCATTAATTATTAAAATGAAGGATAATGTTTCATGTGTTTTTGAATTTCACAGGCTGTTGGTTATATTTGTCTGTGCTATGGAGACTGAGGCTAAATGAAAACTTAACTTACAATGATGAACTAGAGCCACAGCCTGTTTTCTGTCTGTTGCTACACACCACTTGTGTCACTGAATATCTTTTAGTTTGTGAATAAATGTGAATGAATAGTAGAGCGCATGTGGAGTCTGTCTTTACAAGACAAGGAGAGAGGGCATCTAGTCAGCGCACCAGTCTCTGCCGCGTATACGCAAGAGTGGCCGACATGCGAGGAATGAACAAATCAGATGCAGGGAATGCAGAGAGGAAAGAGTCTTTTTAAAGCGCTGATTTGGCCACGTATTTGCGCGACTCCCCAGCACCGATAACAGGACCGTTAAGGCTGGAGATTATCGGTCCAGGTGCACCGGGGCCGTCATGATACTGGGTTTTGGTACCCGTCCCTATTCAACAAAAGGACATTGCTTCCTTTGGGCTGTAACAGATCGGTGATTTGAAAAAAACAGTGTTAGAGGCCTGGCCTGTATCAGCTCTTTGCTGATGGCCAACAACAGAGATCGCTCGTAAAGACGTACCAAAGAAGTGATCGATTAAACTTGTGTTTGTACCACTATTGCATTGTGCTATGAGGAGTTAAAGCGTTTCAATATTCTTATAAAGAGCAGCTGCATAATAAATTGCGTGTGGGTAAAATATTGGCATTACATTATGATTCCAAACACAATATTACCATCTACAAACAGAATTGTTCCTAATAGCCACATAAAACAGAATTTATGTTATGAGGAAGTGAACCTTGAACTACACCTGCAGGGTTGATCTTGGGAAACATGAGGCGACGAGAGCCTGATGGACAAACTCAGGGCTTTAATCACCCAAACAGGGCGGGCCCAAGCTCTAGCCTCTCCAAATATATACACTAGGCCTGCATACATTTACATTACGCTCTTTATAACAGCCCGCTCAACGACTACAACCTCGCCGCTGCGCCCCTGTCAGACCCCCACACCCACACCCAGACTCCTGCAGGCGTGGGGCAGTAAACAGCTCCAGAGCAGCGGGGTGAAACGAACCAGCAGACAGCCCCGCCACGGCTCGGGAAAAGGATAAAAAAAAGAAAGAAGGGGTTTTCTAAACGCTCCCAGCTGTGGCGTTAGGGACTCACAATGGTGCCCCCCACGGGACACGGCGTGCAGGGAAAAGCCCTCTCATGTCCCGGGCCGCTTAGAGGCTGTAAATCAGGTCGGGGCCGCGGAGCCGGGAGACATGCGCCGCGCACGGTTTTAGGTTTCTGCCACGGCAAATTATGCAAAATGCGCGGCGCTCCTTGTCCTCACGTTCCCCCGGCTGGAAGGTATTTTTAACCTGGACTACAGAGTAAGGATTTCTGTGCTGCGGATACAAAAATGAAACTAAAGTGACGTTTGTTTTTGTTTTTGTGAAGAATACGTTTTTCACAGGTCACGTCAGATCCTACTACAGGAGGCGTGGCGCGGCGTCTTTCCAAGGGACACAGCGACAGTGTGTAGTGTCCGGTTTATTGATTGTTCCTGGGGTCATTTCTGTTATTCAGATGCATAAAACAAATACAGTGCATTTGCTGTTTTTATAGAGACACCAGCTTTGACTCAGATATCCTAGACTTTCTCAAAGGTCTTGCATGAACTGCACGTTTGAGATTTCCCCAGAGTGGCTCCATGATATTGAGGTCAGTAGACTGAGATGGACACTCCAGAACCTTCACTTTATTCTGCTGGAGCCAATGAGAGGTCGGCATGGCCTTGTGCTTTGGATCGTTGTCATGTTGGAACATCTAAGTGCGTCCCACGCTCAGCTTCCAGGCTGATGAGTGACACTTTTCCTCCAGTATTCTTTAAAGAGCAACTAAACACCAGTTTACTGATGAACTGTCTCAATGGGTGTCTCATAGTGTTGTCTACTGGTCCCTGACATTATTCTGACATTATAGCGCAAACGTGTTAAATCCTAACTTTGGCCTGAAAACGAATGGGTTGCGCCCCCTTCAGGGTAAACTGCTACTAAATTAGAATTTCCTGATTGACTGGAGACGTGTCCACGGCCTCCACAGAATTTCATAAGCTGCACCAGCTCCACACATCGTCATCATGTGCTGCCCATTGTCCTGCCCCTGTACCTGTGGTTTATAACCAAGTCCCTCCCACGTAATCAGTCTGCTGTGATTGTGCCAATGCAAAGGCCCACACACTCACCCCCCGCATGTCACCCCCAAACTTCAGAGATCGCCTCTTTCACAGCAATTTTTGACTTTTGTTTGTGGGTGGGGAAAGGCTTTGGCACGCCCGTTTAGGTACTCTTTAATAACATGCTGCATTCATCCTGAAATCAGTTTTCACCAAGTTCCCTGAAGCTCACACATCCCCAAAAATCAGTGATCCACCTCCGGGTTTCACTGTAGGAATTCTGCCCCGTTCATCACAGGCCTGGTTGACTCCCCTCCAAATGTAACGTTTATGGATGTGGCCAAAAAGTTCCATTTTGGTTTCATCATTCCAAATGACATTGTTTCAGAAATGTTGAGGCTTGTCTCAGTGCTGTTTGGCATATTGTAAGCAGATACTTTGTGGCATTTGTGAAGTTATGGCTTTCTTCTGGCGACTAAGTGCCTCCTTATTGTGCATCTCGAAAAAGCCAGTAATTTAAGCTAAAGTTATTTCTTGGTTTTTCTTTGCGTCTACAATTTTCCTGCCAGTTGTTACTGAAATTCAAATTTTTATTTGAAGAAAAGACAATATTTTACATAAAATGTTAAAGTCAAAGTCATATATGGGTCATCCCAGGGTGATTGTGGGTCCTGACGCCATACCAGTTGAGAACCACTGGTTTTTAGATGATGTACATACTGTGAGAAAACTTGTGAAATTGTGTTCTGTTTACATAAAAGTTCAGTCCAGTATTTCACAAAGCTATCAATACTGTGATTTCACTGATTCTAGGCGCCAGGCTTCACTCACTGCTGCAGAGGAGTCTGACAGTGTTACTGAATATCACTTACTGAATATATTTCATTTCTGTGCATGCGTCATGTGAGAGAAGAGTCTGCCGGTTGACTTTATGATCTTGTTTGATTTTGTTGCAGTAGTTTAGCTGCAGGACTGTGAATGTAAATTGTTCACAGGAGTTACAACCTGTGACTCAACATGTGCAGGTTGTGTTTTTGTCAACGCCATTGATTTAAGAGCTTCTAACAAAGTAGTGTTTAAAAGAGTGGCCATTTTTATATTGATTTGGTCAATGTATGCATTAAGACAAGACATGACACAGCAGGTGTCGTAGCATGTTGCGTTTTTCTACTCATTAATTGTCCATGAGAGTAAATACTACACTGACAGAAAAGACAAAGGGAGAGAGGGATATTGTACATCCAATTACACAATTGAAATAATTTTTTTCATTCAAACTTGGCTGTAAATACTGTTTAAGTGGCGCTAGCCCGCAGTTAGCTTTGTCCGTTAGCCTGTTAGCTTCTTCTGTGTGATTCCATTAGTGTGTATTGGTGACTCTGACCCGTGGAAGGCAAGTTGCAATTGTGGTTTTCTGGCCAGAGACACCAGGGGGAGACAACAGACCCCCCAATCATCCCATTAACACTTGTATTACCCCCAGAGGGACTACGGAAAGGATTTATTAAGGTAAACAAGTTACTTAGTACTGCTTTATCAGGTACTTCAAAAGTCTAAAGTTTTAGTCCCCCTTTCGAGTTTGATTTTGTATTTTCAGATAGGTTCATCTCTGACTGCTTTTTATTTATTTATTTATTTGGAGTTGGTAAAAATATAATTACATCCACTCCATCAGCCTTCAGAATCCCCCTCCCCAGCAGACCCTCCCCTGGATGAAACACAACTTACTTTTTCTTTTCTGACGTCACTTCCTTTAGCTCTGAAGTGTGTTCCATTAGCAGCTCTTTTTTGACCAAGGCAGGACACTTGCTTTGGACTGGAAGGAAGTGAGTTTGAAGGTACTGCCTTCAACACCAAGGCAAGGCAAGGCAAGGTACCTTGAAGGATTCTTTTTGATCACTGCTTAGCACTTTTGACATTTTCTCATTGAGCTTCACGATGTAGGCACAGAGAACAAAAGAATAAAGGGTGGCAATTTTGCAGAATTTGAAATATGAAACATATTTTGAGTTATTTCACCCTTCAATGAGAATCACGCAATGTAAATAGTGTTGAAAATTAAGAAAAGCCGATAAACTTTTGATCAGTACTGTACATGTGCATGAGCAGACACAACAACATCTCCACTTTAGTAGCTCCTGCAGACTCCAAACTTTCCAGTCTTGGACTTAACAATAATTATCATGTTTTTGCAGATGGATTTATATCAAATTCTTGCTTGATTTATTGACTTTTGAAAGCCAAAGATTTTTGTAGTCGTAACTAATATATCAACTAAATAAAACAATACATTTAAATCTGCCTCGATACATTACGTTGATTTTGTTGCTGAAAATATTGTCTATTCACCTGCAGCGTCGCGCCTTATGCTACGTAACTTTTTGAAAAGTTGACATTTCCACACTGTGTTGCCTTTGGGGCTTGATGGTTTTTTTGCCACCGCACTCCGATGCGTTGCCAGACCGGGGGAACGTGCTCTCCCCTCGCTCTTCCGTCTCCGTGCACACACTTGACTGCAGGGATGCGGGGACTCTTAAATAAACATGGCACGCTTATCAGTGGGATCTAAAAATACACCGGCGCTCAGTGCCAAGGCCGACCAAATCATGCGCGCGCTGACAGAGGCTCCTGGTTATGTTTGCAGATACACCGCGCCTCACTGACTCGGGACAAATTGTTTCAGATTAAAGTGACGGCTTCTCTTTGAGGAGGATGTTTTCCACCCTTTGTGTGAATTCTATATAGTCCAGTAGTCCATAACTGAGATGGAACGTTCCAGGTTTTATGTTGTTACTTCACACTGTCAAGAAACTACATTTACATAAACAGTGAACATGCTCCTAAGGCTCATCTACACACCGACAGTACTATGTTTGTGCTGGGCTCAAAGCTTTTGGAAAAGAACCTCATGTATTTAAACTCAGATGTAGTCAAAGTACTTGATTTCAATACTTGAGTGAAACTACAGACACTACTGGATAAATATTACTCCTCCTGGACAAAAATGTCTTTTTAGTTTTAGTGACAGGGCGAAGGTGGCGCAGTTGGTAGAGCAGGTCGTCTCATGATCGGAAGGTCGGGGATTCGAATCCCAGCTCCTGAAGGTGCACACTGTTGGTGTGTCCTTGGGCAAGACACTTCACCCTCCTTGCCTCCAGTGTCTGTGTGTGAATGTGAGTGTGAATGGGTGACTGGTTCTTGCTGTAAAGCGCTTTGGGCCTAAAGAAGGTAGAAAAGTGCTATATAAGTTGAGGCCATTTACATATTAGTCTTTTATATATGTGATAGTTTTTATCTACTTTAAAGTGATAGTCTGTAAGTTTTCATGTCTTACATATTTAATAGATTGCGTATAATTGACCGCATGGGCCAGCAATTTGATGTAATTATTATTATTTTTTTAGTTAGTTAGTTTCCTTTATTAATCTCCTTTGAGGAGAAATTCGTATTGGAACAGGGCAGCAGCTCAAAGTTACATATACACAATCACTACACAACACCATTGTCACAAGTGCACATTAGTTAAAGCGCAGAACTCTTCTCCAACTCACTATTTAGGAGGTTCACAGCGGTAGGAATGAAATAATTCTTATACCTGTTATGTTTGGACATCTTTTTTTTCTTCTAAAGTCCCTCCCCACAGAAAGTGTCAAATGTTTTCCCTGATCATTACTTGGAAGTGATTGGATTTACAAACCCACATTCATCTTATGGCTGAGGTTCCTTTCATTTGCCCAACACCAAGCACATCCTTTGGATACTGTCTCCACTTTTGGACACCTTTTTGAGACATTTGACCTTAGTTTTCATGTATAGAAGACGCCGAACTTTGTGACAGTTTTTGTTTCATGTCCAGCCGTTACAGAGACAGTATTAACCATAAACCACGTCGATAAATTGTGTGTTTAGCCCATTGTGAAAGTCATGTAAACGCAACCTCCGTGTGGTTGTTTTACGAATAAAATCGGCTAACCTCATGTTGGACTTCTCCAAAAATGTTCTTAAAGGAACAGGCCACCGTTTTTCCCATACTGAGATATTATGTTCTTACATGAGCTTAGACGAGTTGATGCGTACCTGTCTGATCTTTGTGCCCGTGGAAGAGCGTGGTTGCTTCTAACTTCACCCCGTTTGGAGCTATAGGAATATACTGGGAGAGGCCAAATGCTAACAACATCTTTGGTCGTTTTGCGTGACTGAGGGCACACACAAAGACCAGACAGGTACGCATCAACCCGTCTAAGCTCAGGTAAGAACATATCTCAGTATGGAAAAACAATGGCCTGTTCCTTTAAATGCTTGGGTTTCTTATTGCAGTTTAGTTGTTCATATTCCAGCCTATAAATGTCCACAAGAACTGCATTTGGAGTTAAAAAATGTAATCTAAATAGTCCTTGTTCAATAATAACATTTGTAATCTCCCCAAATTGTTGAGCCCCAGATGTTCGTAGTAGGCGTTGCGATGTTAGCAGTTCCAGGTTGTATTACTGACACTGTAACCTCTTTCACCTCTCTGGCTTCCCCTGCGGTTACCTGACGACTGAAGTGAAACTTTAGTGGTCACCCACAGAGCGGCACGTATACGTATGCTCATGTGTGTCTGGGACGCGCTATCTGCTGCCCGATCTGCTTTCTCTGCGGACCTCCGCGTTTGCCGAAAAGAATGCCTTTGACTCGGTCGCAGACACCGGCCTTTTGTGAGGGCTACATGCCGACACTAGCCACATCATTGAATTCCCCCGCGGAGGACGTGATGTATGGGACATAAGTGTTGGTTCAAGGGGGGGGGGTCATCCTCCTCCTCCGATGTGTTGTTTTTCACTATATCTCAATGGCAGGACACATCACATCACCCGCATGACGTGTTTTAGAGTTTACGTTTCCTTTTCAAAAGATAGCTGCTGTGAAAAGAATAGGGGAGAAACAGGGCAGCCTTGTCCGGAGCCTGACATGTATCTTTTTGTGTTCCATTTCTGCAGGTGGGACGTCCTGGAGGGCTCGGACCAGACAAGAGGCCACGTCGGTGATGTCAGCCCAAACTAAGGTCGGGACCATTCAGAGCGTCTTATCTTTTCAAAAGTACACTTACCTAAGCACTTAGCTCCCTCTCTGTGTGGCTTTTGTTCGCCGATATAAAGGGAAGACATTACCACAGAGAATGACATCTGTAAACATCACATTATGCTCTGATTGTTGACAAAAATGTAATACAGTGAGTATGGAGACATGTAAGTGATGCAGCTGATGAACCAGTTTCTTCCATTTTACTTTGAAGGATACACATTTTATTACTACTCTGACAGGAGTACTATCAGTGTTGCCAGGAGTGAATTAGATAACTTTTTAAGTGACGGAGTAATGTCACGGGATGACAATTGCAAAAATGGTAATTCGATTATAATGACTTTATCAAGTAACTTTTTGTAATATTTTTACTGCTGAAAACGTCTTAGTACTCAAAAAATGTCAGAATTCTGGCTGGAAATACAGACATTATTTTGAGTGTATCTCATCTAAAGCAAGGCATATTGTGTTCCATTGTCAGTTCTCAACTATGAAAAACGATGTGGGGCAGATCTAAACAGCCAAGCCTGGTCCTTCTTTTTGTGATAAGTAATCAGATTACTTTTGAAAAAGGAAACAAAGAAGATCACTTTTAGAAGGAGTGATCAACAATCTGATGTTGGATAACTTTTACGGAGAAACAACACTAGTAACTATATCTTTAAGTTGATAAAGTTTTTCATGTTTAATAACTTAAAAAAAAAAGTTTGTATCTTGCTGCACAGTAAATGCATTGCAAGTATTAACAAGAAAATATGTTTCCTACGATTTTAGTATTTAGAGGTCTGATTAAGTACAATAACCAAGGAATAACACTTATAAGTACCGTGTATTTTCCACCCTATACCATGCAATCAAAGTTCTACATACTGTATCAATCTTCATCAAAAGTTTGATTTCAAACACATTTCTCAATTTCACACACACAAAAATAAACTTTGATTAGCTTTTTGACTAAATTAAAGTGAAGCCAGATAAATCAGGAGCACGGCTCAGTCAACATGATGCTAAGGCATAATGCTTCATAAAAGGGCTTCACAATATGAGTAAAACATTCTGGCATTCAATAACCGTCAATTTGAATATTATTGCTATTATTATAAGAAAACCATTAAGACACAAAAAGTTTAATTGTTTCAAGGCTTTTTTCAGCAAACTGTGTTAATACAAGACTTAAGGGGAGACACTGCAGGCAAAACTCAATTTTTTCACTTTCACCTCAAAATTAAAGTTATACCTAATCTTCACAATAACATGTTTAAATATTGCACTGATTGAATGTTTCTCCATAGATTTATATGGGAAATCGTAATTTCAAGGGCCATTTCCTCAAAAGGCATTTTTCTCTCATTGGGGCAACAACATCTCGGCGTCAGTAGGGATTTTTTAATATCTAATTCCCAGCCTGATTTATTGAGTTTTGAATATTAAAAAACAAGGCGAAATGTACATTTTTATTTTAAAACTAAACAAGATTTCCAAAATCCCCTCTGAAAAAATCATTGTAACTAATATATCAACAAAATAAAACCATAAATTTGAATCTGGCTCAACCCATTATTCAGTTTTCGTCGCCGGAAAAATGCAACATTTTGGGCATTTTTAGGCATAAAACACCGTATTTTTATATGAACACATAAAATGACAGAAAACGTACAATACATTTTTTCTTCCTATTTATGCCAGTAATCTACAGCAGAAATTTCAAATCGATATCTTTAAATAAAATAAAATAAATCCCTATTCACCTGCAGTGTCTCGCCTTAAAAAATACTAATGCCTGTCAAAAACAAGGCGAAAATGGAACTAAATTAAGAAAATCATAACTAAAACTGAACTTTGACTGTGTTGCAATAATAGTACCATATTGTGGCTTTGGCTTCTTACATGAAGATTGCTTCGCCTAATATTATGACAGCAATAATTTGGCGACATGTTGTGCAGCCTACATCATAGTGAGCACTTTTATTCAGTCGGTTTTATATACAGTACAAGGTGCCTCCGACTGCCTCACAATGTTCCAAGAAAGGACGCTTCCCGTAAGTTACTGCAGCGCACGCTCAAATGCCTTTCACTGGGGACCGCCGGCTACTGCCGATTATACGAGTGTGAAGTGAATCGGTGCGCCACACTTCTTGGCAGCGCCGTTTGCCTTGTAACTTGGCCTTCAGACCGTTCTAGCGTACTATTTGCTGGCAGCGGGCGCAGGAGAAATCCCCGTCCCCCCCCCCCCCCCCACCCCCGATGCCAGAAAGAGAACGGTTTCGGTTCAGCGGTTCAAGCAGAGGTCTGACGCCGCCGGGGCTTTGACTGCAACATTTTACACTATTTGCATATCAGCCATGCCTCCGAAAGAGCCCGGCTTGATGTTGGATTGAAGCATGAAATCAAGCTTGTAAAAAGAGAAATAAAAAAAAGTGCTTCAGCTTGACCTCGAAAGAGTTTATGAACCGTGGAAGGATAGACTGTTTTGTTCGCGAGATAAAATTTAACTCTACCGCAGATCTGAGATTGGAGACATTAATGGCCACTGAGACGCGTTTTCTTGTAAACGATACGGGAATCTTACAGGAATTTTCACATAAATATGTTTCCGTCGACGATACTTGAACTGATAAACTGATAAATATTGACTAGTGCGCTTGCCTCGTAATGAAAAGGTCCCGATTTTGAATACCTAGCCAGGTGAAAGTATGTCTGGAGACTTTATGGGTGCTACAATATGCACAATAAGCTAAAGTTATAGAGGATAAAGAGGCTGATAGTTTTGCTGCTGCAGTGAAGATAATAGAAGGATTGGAGAGTGCATTTAAACAGTATGAAGAGCTTGAGTGGTAATAGGCTCTTTGAATGGCTAACTGTTTTTTGGCTAACTTCCTGTTGGTCAGTGTAGGGTAAAGACTGCTTCCTGTGAATTTAAACTAGAATAAGATTCAAAACAGGGAAGAAAAAATAAATACGCGTAAAAATGAGTTCAGATTCTGGTGCTAGTTAACGAGTTGTTAGCGTCAAATGAATGTCATTTAGCTTTAGCTTCAAGGCTAAAACACCAAAGGGCTCATTTATAAGACATGTGCTAAATAGCGAATGCAAACTGGAACATAGCATATGGATATTTGTGAGCATGTTGCCCCTAATTTACCTTTTGAAATGACTTGCATTACAGTTTTAGTTTTTGTAAATGAGAAAATTCTAGGTGAGTAAAAAAATAAAGGGTAAATCACTCTGCTGCCGATCCACATTTGCCAGCGCTACTTGTTTTGCACATGGGCCAAACGGTTGGTAAATGACCCCCTTACAGTTTTAAACACAAACATCTCCTCTGGTGAAGTATTTGCATCCTGTGTGAAGTTTGAATATGTTGTTATTAATTATAATACAGCGGCCGCTTGTTGTCTGCCATGTACTGTGATATGTTTATTTCAGCGAGACACGGCTAACTGGCCAAATGAATAAAACACAGACTGGAAACAGTTGTTACCATAGAAGTTAGCATCATGTCAATTATCTTTATACATACGGGCTGATGACCTCTTGCTATTGTTATTATTATTTGAAAACATACGTAATATCACCTTTTTATCAATTAATAAAAGGAAAAAAAAGTGTAAATGTACAATTTCGCTGATGTAATCGTTTTTCAAACACTTTTGCTGAGGACTATTGGACAGAAATTTAATGATGATGATGACTAAAACAGAACAAGGTTTTTAAGGGGAGGATATTATGCAAAAATCAACTTTTTACCACGTTACAATGTTGTAATCTCGTTTCGTGTTTCGAGCCACTAGCGCACCTTTGAGTAACCTTTGGATCTTCTAGAGTGGTCATTCATAGCCCTGTGGTGACAGTTCCCTAAAAGCTTCTCCTGAGGTCCTATGCATCCAGGAAATGCTTCCCTCACCTCTCCAACTCTTGCCAAGCTTAATCCTTTCATCGCAGAGTAAAAACAAACACCCGCCATAGCTTCTCTACAGCCAGTGTGAGATCGCTTAAAAATCAGGACTTGAAGCTACTGGATGTTTTGTTACAGCTGTTTAATATCAATATTGCATTGTCTAACCAACAAAGTGATAAAGATGTGTTTGTTATCACCAGATACCCGCAAAAAGCATAACGCCCGCTCTTTAAAGCAGTACTAAGTAACTTGTTTACCTTAATAAATCCTTTTCGTAGTCCCTCTGGGGTAATACAAGTGTTAATGGGATGATTGGGGGGTCTTTCATCTCCCCCTGGTGTCTCTGGCCAGAAAACCATGCTTGCAACTTGACTGCCACCGGGGCGGAGCAACCAATACACACTAATAGAATCACGGAGAAGAAGCTAACAGGCTAACGGGCACTGCGGGCTAGCGCCACTTTAAACAGTATTTACAGCCGAGTTTGAGTGAAAAAAATTATTTCCATTGTATAACTGGATGTACAACACCTCTCTCTCCCTTCACCTTTTCTGTCAGTGTAGTATTTACTCTCCAAGACATTTAATAAGTTAAAATATCGTAACTTGCTAAGACACCTGCAGTTGCGCTTACGGCCTCTAGAGGCAAGAGTTACTTAGTACTGCTTTAAGATTGCACATGATACAACTTTTCATGTTTGTGCAAAGGAACAAATCTCGCTTCATCTTTGCAGGTGCTCTTGTGCATCCTCCTCTGTGTCCTGCCCGTGGTAGGCAGCAGCCCGGGCGCGGCGAGGGCGTCTGGTCCCGCGGATTTGGGTTTGGCGCACGGTCCTTATGACAGGCAGCTTCCTCTGGCGCTGCCCGAATATCCGGACGAGGAGCCGGAGGGCAACAGCGATCCCAACCCGACATGGCACGATCTCTACGGTAAGGACCTAGCGAGACACCTTGAGAACCCCGCGAGAGGGGGGTTGCGGAAATTTGCGTCACTTGCTAATGCGGCTGGACTGTTTGTGGTTTTGCTTTTGAAACAGTAGTGCACATTCTTCAAAGTGCACATGCTGCTTTTGTTGTCTGCAGCTGGTCCATTGCGCAACTTAAGTTTATCCAGAGCTCGTAGCCTGCTGTGACATTTTTGTTGGGCCTTTAGCTTACTGTGTTCAGACCCATACGTCCTCATTGTGAAGCTACAGCATGTTTCAAATAACACCGCTAACATTTTGTGCAACACTTGTCGACCAGAGGAGCGTGGATGGAAGTGTTAAGTCTCTCAAAGCTGTAGCTAGCTTGTGGTTTGGCAAAGAGATTTTTACGAAATAGGACAATTTGCGTGTCAAACTGCTGATTGGACCATGATTCAATTAAAACCCCACGATTCCACCTTGTAAATGGTGGAATCGTGGGGTTTTACCTGGATGGGACCCCATGAGGGAATAGTAGGTAGCTAGTCGGGTGAGTGGTGTATGACTCATAGGTTTATAAAAGGCCTGTATCATGTTAAACGCACTGTTGGCATGAAATCTTACAAACCAAACTGTATATGAGACACATCCACTAGAAAAATATACATAAAAACATACATCCATAGACGAAATATACATATAAATATACATGTATAGACAAAATGTAAGTAAAATAGTTGTAAAAGCCTTACTGAAGGTAACTTTAACCATGTGTCTCGCTTGCTCCTGATCGCAGACCCGTATGTGCTGGACGAGATGGACGACCATCCGAGTCGCCGCTGGATGGGCCGATCCCCGCGCTCATCGGACCCCTCAGACCCTCAGCAGAAAGGCTCGGGCAAGAACAGGAAAAAAAAGAAAGGGGAGGAGACAGCGGGCGGGGGACGGAGGGGGCGGGGCCAGAAACTGCCCCGACACAGCAGCAAAGACTGCCGCGTGGAGCGGCGTGAGATGAAGGTGCGGGACTTGGGGCTGGGCTACGACTCAGACGAGATCGTGCTTTTCAAGTTCTGCGTGGGGTCGTGCCTGTCCACGAGGAACAACTATGACCTGGCTCTCAAGGCTCTGCTGGAGAACGGGTCATTACCTCGACGGACTGCACGCAAAGTCAGTAGCCACCCCTGCTGCCGTCCGGACCGGTACGAACCGGTCTCCTTCATGGACGCTCAGACCTCATGGCAGACCATAGACTCACTGTCCGCGGCCAGCTGCATGTGCATCGGCTGAGTCCATCTGAAAGGGACGTACGGAGACAGTCCCAAAGGGACGTACTGAGTCCATCCAAAAGGACTACGGAGACAGTCCGAAATGGACATACTGAGTCCTTATGAAAGGGACGTACCGAGTCCGGCGGAAAGGGACTTACTGAGGCACTGAGCTCATCACCGAAGTCAGGAGGGAACGTCTCTCTGCAGATGAAATGGGATTGGTTTGATAATGGGACTTCACCTTCGAAGAAGTTGTCGAGCAATTGTATCCTTGCTGCTTTTGGATTATATTTGTTGGTGTGATTTGATGATGCGTTAAACAATTGTACACTCGATTTTCTCTAATTCTATGGACATTGCGTGATTAAAGTCACAATCATGCTTAGACCAACTTTGGATCTTGGTCATCTGCACTGAAGAGAATTTGAGATGAACCTGGACATTAACAGTTGGGCTAATGATATTGTGTGGCCTTGTTGCCTCCTCAGTGCTGTGGTGCTGTCTCTTGTTTAACAACCGGTCTCTGGTATTTATAAAGTGACTTGATAAGCCAAAGAAGTGGAGACCCTTCTGATCGGGACAGCCGTAAGTGCACATGACAGAGCAGGCTTCGCTGTTGAATGCAATACAATGTCATAATCCTATCTTCCTCAGCAGTGTTTTAGATTGCGGTAGTTTTTATTGGTACCAAACAGAATACCAAGCCTTCCATATTGAAATGATGAGACATTTTGGACCAAAGAAAATGAACTCATGGCTTTGGTTCTCTAAAGGCTTCCACCTGGACGCCGGCAGACCCTGCCTCTGCTCTGCCCGGAGTTCTGAAGCTCAATGACAGACAGGAGGACTTGTGATGTTCAGAGGAACTCAGCCAAATGGATGCCATGCATCTTCATGTATTACTGTGTCAAAGTAAGATCTATTTATTGCAGATAAGTTATTTATTTATTACGGCTTCATATGAAAGCTCTTTTATTAACTCTTGTTGTAGGTCAAAGTCTATTTATTGCCATATTTCATTTTATCCAATGCCTCAAAACATTACTCATCTGTGTTTGAACAAGGCCATAGTCATAGCAGCTGGCAGGAGCTACAGTGCAGGGCTGGGCCAGTAAATAAAGCAACCACATGTACGTCACCGCTGCATCGTCCACTGTCACAGACCCTATATGACTTCTCTCTTGAGGAGGAATTACATTGCAATATTTCATAATAAAGAAGACACATTATCGTCTTCAGTCTGCTGCGAACTGTTATTGCCTCCATGCTTTTAATAACCTTTGACTTTTGACACGTTCATAGACAAACTAAGGGTCATAGTCAAGTTATGTTTTGTATGAGCCCAGAATGAGTCATTATTAAAGGTAACAGTACTTAACCTTTGGACATACACCGAATATAAACACATAGCAACACGAGAGTCACGCCAACGTTTCTGTAACGCCATTGACAGAAACGACAAAATGGAAACTGACACAGGCTGCAATATGCCGTGACGAGTAACCGCAGGTACTTCTCCTGCCTCCGAAAGACACTTCAAGTTTAGCCGTAAAACGCGGTTCAGCAACAGTTTGTGCAACAGTTTGGTAAATTAAAGGCCCAAAACCGATTTTATTTCATTTTCTCGAAGAGGAATGAAATGAGTTTTACCCTTCAGTATATTGCAGACGCTTTATCGATCGTGAAATAGCAGCTTAGTTGTCCGAAATGTAGGGAAAAGTGCTCATCCGTTTGGAAATGTGAGATGTTAGAAATGCGGAATGTGGAACGTTTGGAATTTCTCGCTGTGGTCAATGTCGAGATTTCTCCCTTTAGTTTAGTTTTCTTTACACTTTTGCAACTTCAGTAGCTCCTACAGACTCCGAACTTTACACTCCTGTACTTGACAATATTTTTGAAGGTTTTTGCTGAGGGATTTTTAAATATCTAATTCCTAGCCTGATTTACTAAAGTTTATATCCCAAAAATCAAGGCAAAATTTGAATTTGTATAGATAGAACCATATTCATTCAAAAACTAAACAAGTTATTGAAAATTCCCTCTGAAAAATCTTTTTAACTAGTATCAACAAAATAAAACCATACATTTAAACCTGGCTCGATGCATTATTTAGATTTAGTCGCAGAAAGGCAATTTCAGCCATTTTTATGCATAAAAGGCCTTAAATTGACATAAAGTGGAACATATTTATATCAGTAATGTACAGCTTACGTTTCAAATTGATACAGTACCTCTAGATGTATTTTTGTGCAAGTTGAGCGCCTCTGCACAGACTATGACTATGACCTTGCCCTCTTTGGAAGTACATTCACTTTGAACCGAACCAGATCCTCCTCGTTTCACCTCATAAACCTAACCCCGCAGCGCCCCTCGGTGGACACACGTGGAACTGTTACAGCCGAAGCACAGCTCCTCTCCTGTACTCCACACAAAGAAAGTCTATCATTATATTTGCCTATTTAAAGTGTTGTTGTTGTTGTTTTTTTATTTTTGTATGCCATTATCCTCCGGAGGGAATAAAGTTTGAAATATACGACCTCACGTGTCGCGTCGACTTGTAGATCAGGGGTTCCCAAAGTGCGGCCCGGGGGCCAAATGCAGCCCTCGGATCAATTGTTGGCGGCCCTCAGACTTCTTGTTGAATAAATAATTGTTAGGTTTTATCTTTCATAATTTTGCACATTATAATTATAAAAGTACATTTTGAAAGCGTCTAAATCAGCGGTGGGGAACCTTTTTCACATCAAGGGCCAAATACATTTTTATAAGTTCTTCAAGTCCTTACAATTTAGCGACAAACATTCTAGAGATCACACAACACTGAGGCAGCACTGATAGTTTGGAGGATCATCATTTTCCATGCGTGTCAGACTCACCTAATGCGATGGAACTGTTTATCTTTGTTGAGGCGTCTGATGTCAGCTGGCAGTGATGATGATGATGATGCTCCTCGAAGCTGCTTTCTTACCAAGTTTGCGTCAGTCTTGTGAAAGCTGCTCGATTTTTTTCCTGGAATACGCGGCATTCAAGACCCACCTTCCATTTCTTAGCGGTGGCCAGGATGCAGCGCTTATCAATCAAGTCGGCACTTCACTTAAAATAACATGACCCTGACCTATACTATATTAAATTGAAAAATGTCTTGGGGGCGTGGTCAAGAGGTTCCCCGCCCCTGCTCTGAATAAACCAAACAGTGGCCCTGCACAGTATATACACAACACATCTGTATAAAAAAGGTTTGGACATCCCTGCTGTACAGTACGTCGTTAAGTGCTGATAGTGTTCTTTGTATTATGTCGCCCCCTGGTGGTCAAAGTGTTCTGGGCTCAAGGCCAGTCAGCAGAGAGGGGCAGCCACGGCTCACATTCGAGTAACTTTTGTACTTCTTAGAGTAGTTTTTACCAGACGATACTTTTTACTGCTACTCGAGTAAAATTATAATGAAGTATCTTTACTCTTACTTGAGTAAAAATAATAATAAGAAAATGTGACAAAAATGTGACAAAAAAGCAACTATAAGCTAGTTGAGAAATTTGAAAAAAAAAAAAAACATTACATCAAATTAGATTACTTAAAGGCGCGTTATGCAACTTTTTTATGTGGATTCAAAGTTGATATTTGTGTGTGTTTGACCTTGTAGTGACAAAGCGGCTGTATGAGTGGTCAGCATGGCACCTTTATTTTCCATCACAGTGGTCTTTAGGACGCTCCAGGATCCTTTTTTTTTTTGGAAGGTTTTCTCTGCACCAGAAAACACACAAAACAACTGATCCTGGAGCGTTGTAGAGACCGCCATGATGGAAAGTAAAGGCGCCATGCTGACCACTCATGCAGTCGCTTTGTCACTACAAGGTCTTTTTTTTTTCATCGGATAAAAAGTTGCCTAATGCACCTTTAACCTCAGAACCTGCACCTGAACCGAGGACATTTTCTCCAGTTTGGCTTTACCCACATCTAAAAGCTTCTTGGAAAAAAAAGTGTCAAAATGCAACATAAAAGTAACATAAGAGCAGTGACGGACTGGCCATTGGGCAATGTGGGCAAATGCCACTGCGGCCGCCTGGTCTCATCACTTGTTGTGGCCGCATCACAAACAAATAAATAGGCTAAATAAAGTGAGGAAGCGGCCGCCTATTGGCGCAATGGCTGCAAGCGGCAGCACCACCAGCGGCTCGCTCGCCGCTCATCACAACTTGTGGCGCACAACCATATAAAAAGGCTAAATAAATAAATAAAGCGGAGATGCGGCCGCCTTTTGAAGACAAATGTGGCCTCTCTGCTAAAATTGCCAGGGCCTCTTTTTGGTGCCAGTCCGCCACTGCTAAGAGTAACAAAAGAGTGACAGAAAAGTGGAAAAAAAAGTGACGAAAAGGTGATGAAAAGTGGAGAAAAATGTGTGACAAAACGCAACATAAAAGTAAAACAAAAAGCCACAAAAGAGTGACCAGAAATGACAAAAAAGTGACTGATGAAAAAGTGACAAAAAATGATGACAGTGATGGAAGAAGTGACCAAGAAGTGACAACAGAGTGACAGAAAAGTGACGAAAAAGTGACAGAAGAGTGATGGAAAAAGTGATGGAAAAAGTGAAAAAGCAACAAAAAAGTGACAAAAAGTGATGAAAAGGTGATGCAAAAGTGACCAAAAGTGACAAAAGAATGACAGAAAAATTACAAAAAAGTGATCTGTTTAGATCAATTTGGAGGCATTAGCCTGGCCTTTTAGATTTGGGTAAAGCTAGACTGCGGGGGGTTAAGAGGTTAAAATATCAGCTTATAGATCGGCTATGTGCCAGCCTCCTTCATATCGGTATCGGACCCCAATAATCGGTATAATAACCTCATAGAAACAACATTTCCCAAAAAAATACTGCAAACTAGGAGTAACTTTCTTTTAATGATCATTATGTGACACCAGCGTGAAGAGCTTCATGTGTTTCATACAAAGTACAACATGTTTACATTCAGTTTGAGCTTCATGCAGCACGGTCACAGTAGCAGCGCGTTTCGCACTCCACTCTATGGCACACGGTATGGAACACTGTGGACAGCACCCATGGGGCACAAGCGGACGACATTCCTGTGGAGAAATGGACAGGCAGGAGGACACGGGGGACACACGGACTCTGAGGGGACGGTTTCAGCCACAGCGGAGGCATTTAGGTAAACCGTGAATGTAAACTTTCCAAGGGCCACACCGGGCCTCGTCTACAGACAAAAAAAAGACACAAAAGAGCTACAGAAAAGTGACAAAAAAGTGATGGAAATGCGACAAAAATGTGTGACGTAAACGCAACGACAGCGCGATGAAAGAAAATGTCCAAAAAGTGACGACAACACTGCCACAACGCAGGGAAAAACATTAGTTTGGATGAGTTTGTAGGTTTCCTATAGCCTGTAACCTTTTAGATTTGGGTAAAGCTGAACAGGAGAAAATGCACTTGGTTTAGGCGTGGGTTAACAGATTAAATATATGACAAAAGTTATTTTGTAGAAGAAAAAAAATTGTTGAAATGTTTTGCTTTTGCTGAGCTCACATATACAGGGAAATACTAAAGAATATAAGCATCAGTTTGAAGCTGCTATAAGCTGTTCTTTGTTTTTTTGGTCAGTAGGTGTCAGTGGTGAGCCCTTGTCTACACGCCCCTCCCCTCACCCTGCTTACCCCCTCATCCACAGCCCTCACTCCCCTCCACATGTTGTCCTGATGATGCTTTCAAAGTGCAACAGCACAATAAACAAGATACTATAGTAATAGGAAACACTTTGATACTTTTTTATTAATGTTTTTGCTTAACGGCACCTTTCATGCAGGTCTTTGTGTTTTGGCGTTCAGAACATAACAGCTCAATTTAGAATTATATTTCCAGTGCAGAGGTTTTAATTCCCGCACCCCTTGAACGCGTCATACACTTCCTGGTGCATTCTGTGTAAACAGAGAATGACCTGTGGAGATTGGATTATGAAACAAACGAAATGGACATGAGGATTTCAGCTGCATCAGATGTTTGTCAGTTCACGATCTTCAGTAAACCTCTGCCGTAATGCTAAACTTAGGGTGACCAGATGTCCCAGTTTACCCGGGACAGTCCCAGTTTTAGTCCTTTGTTCCACGTCCCAATAGATTTCTCCAAAACCATTTGTCCCAGTTTTACTCGTAATCTGTCCCAGTTGTCCCGGTTTTGGCCAATGTAGTCCCTGAAATAGCACACTTCACTTGAACATGAATGTCTTTGGCCCATGGGAGTATCAATTACCAAGCGTAAACAAATTCAAAATCTCAATTCAGACCCGGATTGGTGCATGTCGTAAGTCGTTGACAGTTTAACCATTCATCATGGGTAAAGACATTTTAGATTTGGAACCCCTGCAGCCTATTCACGAATATTGTCCCAGTTTTTTAGTTGGAAAATCTGGTCACCCTAGCTAAACTCTGACTGTGTTAGCCGCTAACCTTTGCTGCTTCTGCTGCTACAAACATTTGTGATCCATGCAATGTGGGAATGCAACAATTTGGGCAGGTATGCTGCAAAATGGATATGAACAGAACCAACATCTTCTGAAAGGGCTTGAAAAGACCTTCCTGATGATACCAAGATAATCCCTTTGTGATAAATAGAAAGGAAGTTACAGCACGGATTGTATCTTCTAATTGGGCCCAATAGTGGCAAGTCACTTTAATGGAAACAACATAGGAAAATGAAATCTGACTTGTGACCCAAACAACTTAGCAGCATACCTAATTTGGGGGCGGTAAATTGATTAGTTTATAGCAGCTTTAATGTGTTTATTTGATCTTGATGCTTGACGGTACACGCGGGGCTTGAACACTGGACGTTTACGTTTGTTGTCCTGTGCTGTATCTTCTGAACCGCTGAGTGTTCACCAGAGGGCCCTTTCACTGCAAATCTAATGGAGGCTGCAGCACCATCAATCCTTTCAATTCATGGTGACTGCAAATACCACGTTTGGATTTGGTGCCAGAGCGCAGATTCGGAGTCCTCCTGAGCTCAGCAGTGAAGTGGACTGAGCAGAGCAGAAGGAATGAAAAGATTCTGGTTTCAAACTCTGCTTCTGTATTCTCAAGACTGGGTCTGTTCAAGTCTGTTTCCTAATCTTCTTGAATGGTCCCAGTGCTCTCTGTACATTGAGGTCTACATGCCCCTTCAGTCTAAGAGCTCCAAAATCAGATAGATCAGCTATTTGCCCTGCACTTGTAGATGAGCAGCGATGTCCGACAGCGCCCTCCTCACTCCTCACAGACACTTGAGGGAGGGGCTGGGGCTGAGCGAGCTGAACGTACATGTGACCACGTCTCGCCCTGTCACCCTGGTGACCAGCAGGGGCGACTGACTGCCGTTCATCTGCTGCTGCAGCTGCTGCGGCGGGGGCTCGTCCTTAAGCCCGTCCCCCTCCTCGCCCCCCAGCCCCGCCCCCGGGACACTGAAAGGGTGGAAGTCCCACGCGGGCCGGCCCTCCAGAAGCTCGCTGAAGGGCTGGTGCCTGAAGCTGGCCATGCGCAGCGAGGCATAGCTGGTGTCATTGCTGTGGAGGGAGGGGGGCGAGTGCTGGCCCGGAGGGCCCCCCGTGCCATGCTGCTGGGCCCCCGTCAGCGCCCCCGTCAGCGCCCCCTTCAGGCGAGTGCAGCCCTTCAGCAGCAGGTTCTTGCGGCAGAGGATGTACACCCAGGGGTCCAGGATCGGGTTGAAGGAGGCGAAGCGGATGGCCAGGAGGTCGCCCCGTGGGTAGGCCAGGACGCCGGCGGAGAGGGGGGCGGGGCCGTACAGCTGGTTCACGAAGATACGCACCTGTGAAGAGGACACAGCAAGGGGTTAAACTCGGGTGATCCACTTTGTGTTTACTGTAAACTGTGAAGCGAAGTTTGGGCACAAACCGGATATGAACCTTTAGGTTTCATATCCATGGCCATACCCATCGCTATGGGCGGGCCATAGGGGGCCGTGTTGGAAGTGTGCGTTTTACTGTTGAAGGCTTGAAAAAGACTGAAAAGTGGATGCACCCACAGCACTGACCGAGCCACACGCTCTCCTGTTTATTCAAAACATGGTCCAAAAACAGTAGAGTGTATGTATAGTAATTGTGCCCCCTCCTGGATTTCATATGCCCCCCTTAAGACTGACGTCTGGTGACGGGACTGGCTGGAGCTCCCTCTGTAGGCAAGAGTGGGAATGGCACAGTGAAAACAAAGCGTGGTTAGTAACTCCATGGCACTGCGATGAACACACTCTGAGCGTAGAACTGCACAGGACTGACCCAGTGTTTGATTATGGGCTTTAAACAGAGGAAGGTTTTGTGTTTCATCAATGGCCATTATAAATCCTATAGAGGCGCGTTGGCTTTGGCAGTAGAAGAAGATACAATTAAAGGAACAGGACTACTTGGTAGTCTGAGTGTTTCATGTCTCATCCAAGAAGCATCTGCTTAAAAAGACAAGAGTGTCCAAACTGCTGATGCTCCATAAATAGCCACAGGAAGGCAGACTTTCCTTGACCATCGCTAAGGAAAGTCTGATGGCTGTACTCATTATCACAGATCTGTTTGGGTGATTAGCATGGCACCTTTGCTTTTAATCACGGTGGCCTCTGGGATACTCCAGGACCAATTTTATATCAGGTTTTTTTAGGTTTCTGGTTGGTTTTCTAGATGGAAAGTATCCATGGACACAGATCCATCAACAGTGAAAACCTACCAGAAACTATAAGAAACTGGAGCATCCTAGAGGCCAACAGGATGGTAAGCAAAGGTACCATGTTAACCACCCATTCAGCCACTGGGTCACTGAATGGTCAATGAGCATTGATATTAATTTTTTTCCCATAAAAAGTTGCATAATGCACCTTCAGTGATAAGTTCTGGTTTTGGTATTGTGTTCTTATCATATTTTGTTCAGGATTCAATATTTCTTTGTTTGTCCCAAGGGCCTTGGACACACAGGCTGCCACAGAAAATATAAGGACATAGAGTAGTCCCTGATGAAGACGCTAGTCCAAGCGTTGGCGTGGTCCATGTTAATAAAGGACTTTTAGTCCACTTCTTTGTACACAGTGTGCCTTGGACCTCTTGCTCTCCTGTCACAGTCATGGTGGGATCAGCAAGCTGTTTTCTGCTTTAGTATACTTTTCGGCCTATTCCTTAGGAGCACCTGTGTTTGTCTACAGTTCTTCCATTAATCAAGAGCCATTTGAAGCACTCACCTCTCAGTATTTTTCAACATAGATAGATTCCCCTACTTCAGCAATATTACTGCGCGGACGTAGAAGTACTCCAGGTGTTATTACGCCTCACAATATAGTTCCCCTTTTATCCACTTAGAAAATCGTCATGTTTTACGTAACTGTATTTAAATATGGAAAACGTGAAACAGCTTGGTAGCTTCTGACTTCACTTCAGTTTGGAGCTATACCTTTGCTGGGAGAGGCTAAATGCTAACAACATTTGCATGACTGAGCGCACGCACAAAGACCAGACAGGTACACATCAACTTGTCTAAGCTCAGGTAAGAACATATCTCATATGTAAGAACGATGGCCTGTTCCTTTAACACATCTTTTTTAAGCTCTCAAAAGCTCTATCTTTCTTCATTTTTAGTTTAGTTTTAGTTTAGTTTTTGTGTAGTTTTAAATTAGTGGCATCACAATGTCCATGGTTCCATCAACAGTGAAAACCAACCAGAAACCCTAAAAACAAGTGACCCTGGAGCGTCCATGGATCGAAAGTAAAGGGTCACTAAAAAGTCAAGTACGCACTAATATCAACCTTTTGTCGTTGTTACATAAAGAGTTCCATAATGCACCTTCAAGTAATGTAACAAAGTACTCTTACTTTATTACTTTCCACCACTGGCACTTATTCTAAGGTACAGAGCAGTCGGATCCAGTATTCGTGAAAGTGTCTGTGTGTAAAAGGTCAATTTCCCATAATCCCACAGAGACCAGGTGTGTTATAAACAAATAAATATCACATTTCACCGACATAGACTTAAAGTGCACATGACATGGCACTTGTTTTAATGCTTCTGTAAATATGACTTATTTAGATGGATTACATCTGTTGTAAGTAATAACTATCGTTTTATTTCAGTGAAGCAGCAAATGCATGAAGAAATGTCTGGGAAAAAAGTTGAAATTTTGGGATATTGACAGGAAGTGACATAGATAGAGGTAAAGTTCCACAGCAGTTTACTCATTTCCCACTGCCATAACAAAGTTGGCACGGCAACAGTTTAAAATAGTTTGCCTCTATTGCTGCATTCATGTGACCGGGGAGCTCGTTTTCCTGAGTTTAAAAAATAAATAAAAAATCACATGAATGTACTTTTTGCTAGCATTGATGTCGGGCAGCTCACTCGCAGTTTTGTTTCTCCAGGGATGACGACCGCTAACGCTAAACTCAAAGTAGCAGAGTTTAACTAAAAAGCTCACATTAGACGATAGAAAAACAAATCAGTTTTCCCCAGTTCCAGAGGACTACATGAACGCGGCATATCGATGTCACTTCCTGTCAGTGTCCAATAAGGAAGTGAAACTATAATCATCACAAAAATGTCAAACTAAAGAACGCTGGGTACAATGTTTAGCATCTCAAAATATAATTGTGTTAACTATGTTTCAACAAAAATGGTGTCTAACGTGTCATGCACTTTTTTTTTAGTTTAGTTTAGTTTATTTGTTTATTTGAGCAGTATACATTCTGCTCAAAAGGAGTGGACTGAAGCAAGAAGCTTATGCCTACCCCCAAATTCAGTGCAATAAAGTACATTTCACAATGGTACAGAAAGAACAAAACATCAACATCATCCAAAGAGAATTTGATACATTTCAAGCAGCTACATTAGCACAGACCAACTTACAAACTTACAATATTTGAACTGATTATATAATTAATTGAAACGAAGCACAACTACATCAACAATCTTGTTTCATGTACGATGTCTAGTACAAAGCAAGTAAAATAAAAAATAATGTGATCATTTAAGTCAATTGTTTTTTGGGCAGCACTTCACCCATTGCTCCAGTCTGCTACACTGGTAGCCCTAGAGAGACCAACAGGCTGGTTTGAACCGTGAGCGTCTTCGTGGACCCACCTCAGAAGGAGCCATGCTGGTGCTATGTGATTGGCACTCCGCGGCTGCCCCACGACCCGCAACGGACAAGTGGAAAATGGTGGATGGATGGATTAATCATTCTTTCAGATTGTTACCGTCCAACATATCGAGTTATTTTATGTTTAAGGTCATTAATTATATATCCATATTCACTTCCATTGTCATTACATCCTCAATATAATTTATTTGGGTTTAATTATTATTATTATCATCATCATCATCATCATCATCATATTATCATCATCATCATCATCATCATCATCATCATCATCATCATCATCATTATTATTATTATTATTATTATTATTATTATTGTCATTATTATTACTTATTTAATTGAGTTATATATGATGTAAGCCCTGCCCTGCACTTAAAAAGCCAGGGTGTAGAGCGGGCCAGTTGAAGAGGGCAGTAACTCCCCCTCAACAAACCCCCACCCAGCTGTCCTAACAGCTGCTTTGGTAGATGATGTTCCTATGCTGAGTGGACAATGTTTTGAGCCCGTTGGGAGGATTCCTCTCAACAGATCCATAACTTGCCTACCCTAATTCTCAATTTGTAAATTTGAGCAATAGAATGACAACCGTTCCAAGCAGCAACACTCTTCCTTGATTATAGAGGGGGGAAAAACACACATAATTGATCCTACACTGCTCCCCCTAGTGGCAACGCATTTCTTCCTCTCTATATATTTCAAAAGTCTTTTGTTTGTATTTATATTTGAACAGGTTGATGTTTGGACATCGTTTCAACTCCATCTCCAGTTTATTCCACAATTGTACAGCATTAACTGTTGGAACCTTCTTTGTATTTGGCTTGGTAACAATTAATAGCTTGCTTTGTATAACATCTGTACTGTTTGGCACTTTAAGGCACACTGAGTAACATTCTGGACTATCCTGTTGCCATCAAAACAAAACATGACCAGCTCGACACAGGAAATGCTATGCAATGATGGAAATATAAAATAAATGTTTGTATTTCAATTGTATTCATAGGGCAACATTTTACACGGTGTGGCTTTAAGTAGATTATATAATCCAGTTGGCGATGCTTGGTTTGATCCAGTGTCTGTTTGCGCTCTGACAGACGTTTCCCCTTCTCTTTCTCTAATTAGTGCCATTGATTCTCTTTAAAGACCTATTTGTTTTCAGGAGAATGAGGCGACCACTTTATTTACACACTCATCCTCTCGGAGCTGAAGGAAAGCGAGAGAGTTTGTTCCCCCCTCACATCAGCAGTTTAATCGTCTGTGCCTGAGGAGCAGAGTGACTGACAGCTCAGCGCCTCGAGCTCTGTGGACTTCAGAAGGCAAGGCACATATTGTGACAGATTTTCAACTTTGATTTCCCTGGACTCAGCAGCATGAGCGGTGTCTAACCAGGCGGTCATCACGCACTGACCTCACTGAAAGAGGAGAGTGGGATACATCATGGAGAACTATTCAGGTTCAGTTCAAAATCATATTCACTGAAGAGAGGATGGTTCATTGGTAAGTGCAGCTTCAGCCACAAGATGGCGCTGGTTAAAATGCTCTGGATTTCAGGTTCAACAAGTGCAGTCTGTAGTTAAGTAGCTATGCACTGTGGAAACTCAAATGAATTTACAGAGCAACGAACTAAAATGAATAAGTCTAAACCCACTCCCCTGATGGGGAATACTGTTTTCAAACAAAGACTAAGTTGACTTTGAGAGCGCGTGTGTTCAGTGCTTGTGTTGTGAGACTCACCACGAGCGGCACGGAGCAGACCAGGAACACGGCGGTCATGAGGACGAGCAGCCAGAGCATCTGCATCTCCGCGGCGGAGCTCACGGACTGAAGGCACGGGAAGCGGCGGCGGCTCGAGTGCTCGCATTGCTCCGCACGCACGATGCTGGTCCTCTTGTTCATGCCCACGAGCGAGCGGCACACGGCCACGTTACACAGCACCGTGACCGCCACGAGCAGCAGCATGACACCGCCGTACAGGAACGAGTAGCACGCGCTCAGTGCGTCCGTGGCGCGCCAGTCCAAGAAGCACCAAGTGCCCGGAAAGTGGCGCACGTGGCGCCCGAAGCCGAAGCTGGGAAGGACGCAGAGTATGAGTGTAGCCAGGTATGTCACGAGGAGCACGGTGCGCGCCACGGAGCGGTCCACGTGCTGGGAGTAGAAATACGCGTGGTTTATGGCCAAGTATCGCTCCACGGCCATGGCGCACAGGATGCAGGTGCCCGCGCAGCCGAAGAACAACATGGAGAAAGAGAAGAAGTGGCACAGCGGCGCGCCCCCAGGCCACCGGCCAAACGCGTACGTTGCGATCACCACAGGGCTCGTGAAGCACGTGCCCAACAGGTCTGTGACCGCCATGCCGCACACGAGCGTGTAGAATGTGCTCTCCTTTTGCTCTCGCTTGGACACGCTCAGCACCACCACCGCGATGACGTTCCCAGGACCCCCACCGCGAACATGGACGCAGAGATGACCAGGGAGCGCAGCTCCAGCTTCAGCGCGGGAAACCCGCTCTGGTTATGGCTCAGGGGCAGCGCGCTCCCGCTCTCCTCCAGCGCAGTGCCGTTGATCAGGTCCATCCAGCAACAGGTGTCCGCGTGTCAGGAGCTCAGCAGAGCCGCTCAGCAGAGCCGCGCGGAGTTCTTTTCAGGGTCCCACGAGTCTTTCCTCAAACACTCCATGTTCTTTGAGAAACTCAAGTGTCGTTTCTCACTTTTAAAGCTTTAAAGTCTGACAGAAGTGCGTTGTCTTCGCTCCGTGTGCGCTGTAATGAGCGCCGCTTTTGCGCACGGATGTATACGCGCCTGATGTCAGGTCTGTGACGTCAGCAGAGTCTCCTGCAGGTTTCACCAGAGTCTCTCGTCTGCCATTACACCTCTGTGAGTGTGTGAGAGAGGAAGCACTCCTGTGTTTATAAAGGACCCGCATTAACGGCACAGGAGCCCAGTGCGCAGGCGCCACTGACAGGTTTAGTCCAGGTTTAGACCTGACTCACAGGTCTTCAGTGGGAAGGCTCACTGATGCTCAGGGAACATCAGCTGCAGCGGGAGTGATCACGAAAGAAACGGACTTTCCCCTTTCAGCACCACGGTCAGCTCCACACGCTCTGATACACGAGCACTGGACCTTTTCCAAAGCCTCTACTAAAGTAAACTACCTGACACAGCACACATACAGTCAAAAGTGGCAATGAGTGAATAGAACAAGTCCCAGTGCCAGGGTTTCTTAAGTGTGCAGGAGTTTGTACATGGCCTGACAAAGAAAAAAGTCACACACTCTTCTATTTGGTTGAACACCTCTAGCTTTGATTCCAGCACATTCGCTGTGCCATTGTTTCAATAAGCTTCTGCCATGTCAAAGGATCCAGTGTTGCGTTCATTTTCCACTTAGATCGTACACTGATGATGGGAGAGTGTGACCACAGTACAAAGTCTTCTCCAGCACATCCCAATGATTCTCAATAGGGTTATATTCGGACTCTGCGGCGGCCGATTCATCTCATACTCCCTGAACCACTCTTTCACAACATGAGCCTGATGAATCCTGGCCTTGTGGCATTATGGAATACTCCCGTGCATCAGGGAAGAAGAAATGCACTGATGGAATAGTCTGATCTCTTCCTCTGGGCACATAGTGTTGATGCCCCATAGCAAAACTTTAAGAAAGACATACCTGACGCCACATGTGATCATTTTCACCAGAGTTTGCAGGAGCCTCAATCAACAGCTCTGTCACCTTCTCTGCGTCACAGCCAACCGCCTCACCCCGGATCAGCCTGGGATATATACTCTATATAACTATACACACACAACGATTTTAGCCCAAAGGAATCTATTCATCTTTGTTATCCATAAGTGTTTCATTTCTTGCTTTGGGCCAAGTTCCTCCGTCAGATTTTCTGTTGAATACTAAAGAAGGTGCAGATAAAAGTACTGAAAGTTAAGGCACCTCACTAAACAAGGCAAACAACAAAATAATAAAACAATCACAACCAATATTTTTACAGTGGAAATGGGAATGACAGCAAGGGGACATATAATAATAATAATAATAATAATAATAATAATAATAATAATAATGTGTAGTGTTGATTATAAAAACTATGACAAATGTAATACTTAATACTAACTAAATCAATGGTCAATTAATAGAATGGTGACTAGTGTTTATAAGTAATGATTGGATATGGTTATTATGTGAATGGGAAAGAGGGAAAAAGTAAAAAGTAAAAATAGAATAAAAATAAATGCTTATATATATATATATATATAATGGTAAACTGTATACATTTCTATTTTTGTGCCATGTCTTCTTACTTTGGAAGTCTTGTAAACCTCATATGATTTTCTTCTTGTAAACATGAATGCTTTTCTTTATTAATGCTGCTATACGTAAGGTTAATGCGGACAATTGTAATTGTTGAAAGGACATGATTGTGATTCATGGATGGGCACACCACCGGGCTGTGTGTGTGCCTGTGTATGGGAAATGAAGCTTGTTATTCACTAATTACTTGTATGTAAACAGGTACATGCACGCTTCTGTTGCACATGTGCCTGGGTAACTCTAGAATTTATAATGTAAAGTGTTATATTGTATGTAAATATGAGATGCTGCTTGTATTACTGTTATTACCCCTATTGGACACATGTGTTTCAGTTATGTATATTCTCAGTGTTATGATGGGCCTTTTCTTTTGAAAGGACTTTTTATGTTTTGTATTTCTTGAGTTAATCTGAAATGCATGAAAGTAATTTACTTTGAATGGGGGGCATTTATAAGCCTTCTTGCTTCGGCCTACTCCTTTAGAGTTTTTATTACTGTGCAATGATGCAACCATGCAATCTATGTTTGTAAATTGCTCAAATAAACATAATAGTTTAAGGCGAGATGCTGCGGGTGAAAACATACATTTTTAGGCAGTGGTCAATGTTGAGATTTTTTGCCACTTTTGTCCCTTAACATCTTAGTTTTTTCAATGTAAAAAAAAAATGGAAAAAACTAGACCTAGCTTACAGTATAATATTGACATGTTTGGTATCCACATGGAGCACGCAAGGCGCCCAAGATGGCGCTGTAATCCCAATATGGTCATTTCCTTTGTGAGAAACAATAGGCACAAATATACAGGCACATGTGCAGACAATACAACACTTTAGGGCGTTTTCTCAAGTTTGGGTTATGCTTTAACAACATGCACTTCAGTAGCTAATACAGACTTCAAACCTTCCAGCATTTGGACTCATATTTTAAAGGATTTTGTGATTATTTGTAGTTACAATTATTGGTAACACTTTATATTAAGGTGTGCTTGTTAAATAGGAATAAAGTATTAAGCATGAATAATGAATATGCTTGTATCTTAATAAGCTGCTAATTATACTTTTATCTATTAATATGCTAATAGGACATGAATGACATGCTTATTCATGGCCCACCATAACCCTAACCTTAATCCGAACCTGAAGCCTTATTAATGAGCACACAGCGACACTCCATTATTTAACCTCTTAACCCCCGCCTGAACCAAGCACATTATCTCCAGTTTGGCTTTACCCAAATCTAAAAGCTTCTTGAAAAAGAAGCAAGAACAAAGTCGGGGGGGTAAGAGATTTATTGAGCTTTGAACCTCCAAAAACAAGGCGAAATCTGAAATTATACAGATATTTATTTATTTTGTTAAAAAAAACAAAAAAAAACTGTTAGAATAAAATGACATTAGAATCAGAATCGGTTTATGGACATTCAAATGTCCACACCAAAACGTCCAAGTCGATGCAGTTTGAATGAAAAGGAGCCGAAAGAAGAGCTGAATTGATTTGATTTGATCAGGGACAAAGCACAGAAGACATTAGGCTGAAATAGAGACCTGCAGTCCCCGGACAGGCTGATGTTATACTGCCAGTTCCAGACAATTTCTCATCGTTTATGTCTCTGTAAATATTTACTTTTTACAGATATCTTTTTTTTTTGTATCGTATGTACTTTATTTACAAATATTCAGAACACAAAACCATCATATTCATGTTCGTTCAAATAACCCACATTATTCACGTCCAAGTCTAATTTTCATCATTGGTGAACCTCTTAACCGAGCACATTTCTCCAGTTCAACTTTCCCCAAATATAAAGCTGCTTGAAAAAAAGATTCGAGAAAGAGATGAAAACGAGACGTGATGAGGATGAAAACGCAGCAGAGCAGGCGACAAAAGAGTGATGAAAAAGCTTAAAAAAACGCAACACAACAGGCGGTTAAAGAGGGGGTATTATGCTTTTTTCAATCACATAGCACCAGTCTATAGCATACTACAATGATGACGTAACCTTCTGTTGGTCTGTATATGCAGTAAATTAAAATAACTGCCTTGAATAAAATTGCTCTCTCAAAATGGCTGTACTGAACGTCTTGAAATAGGCCTCTGTCTCTTTAAGAAGCTTTCCGACACGCCCCCTTCAGCACACTGCTGTGGCATCTAAACAACACTACTGTGCGGGGAGGGGGCTCTGCTGAGCTGAGGAGCAGTGGTTGGTGGCTTGGCTGGTGACGAAAGGTCCAGAGGCGTCTCCAGGAGGTGGGGGCGTTCCTAGGAGGACTGAGGCATAGCTACACCTAAAATGGCTGCCGTCTAAGTTTTTACTGATTACTCAAAAATATGTGAATGAGCCAAGGCAACACTCCAGGCATGTGTTTAATGAGGGAATGACATAATAACATGATATAAAGCTTGAAAAAGTCCATTTTACATAATACCCCCCTTTAAGCTACAATTTTAGCGAATCAAGCTCCAAAATCCCCCAAGAAAACGTCTTTGTAACCAAGATGTCAACAAGTAAAAGCATCAAATGAAGACATAGACTAACAGAAAACTTGCGATACATGTTTTCCCCTCATGTTTGTATCAGTAATGTTCAACGAAAGTTTCAAACTGATATCTCTTCCCACGCATTCGCCTGCAGCTTCTCACCTCTGCTGTTGTGAGTCATAGCTTTGCAGCGTCAAAAGTTTTGAAGATTGCGCCCGAATCCCCCACCTGTAGAAGAACACCACAGGGTTTTTGAACAGAAGTATCCCAGCACTGGCGGAAGTGCGGCGGGAATTTATGTCTTGCAGGTACTTACACCTACAGTACCTGTCAGCAAACCTACTCCAGTAAAGCGCAGGTTCACTTCACTTTGTTTCTGACCAGCTCTGTTCTGTTGTCTGCAGATCAACCTTTCTCTTACTAAGAAAAGACCTCCCGCAGGGATAAAAGGAAATTGGAAAATGATTACACTCCGTCGGTGTGGCAAATATAAGGGGGGAATGTTACTCATATGTCAGCGCGTAATACGATGACTCTTCCCGGTTATTATTGGGGGTTGTTAATATTCCAGTTTTGTCATCGATCATATAAACACAGTTTCCCAATGATCCAAACCCGAAAAGAGCCGTTTCCCTGTAATGAGAAATCATTAAGGTTACAGTATGTAACCATGGTTCTCTGAGTGAAGAGACTATTGCTCCATCCCAAACCAGTAAATTGGTAAGTGGTCTTACGCCAAACCGGATGTGCGTCAGCGTCCGCCATGATAAGAAGCATCCGAATTGGGTTGTAGGTTAGGAAGGAGTTAGGGAAAGTGGCCTGTATGCTAACTATCATAGCCACTTTAGCATAGGGACCTCTGATGCTAACCATCATAGCCACTTTAGCATAGGGACCTCTGATGCTAACTCACTGGCGATTAGGAGCCATGTGCCATCCCATAAGCCACTGCGCCAATCTCCCCACCCCCTCGCCCCCACCCTCGAGTGATTCATGAGCAACCACTGTTGATTGACAGGTGCACATTTAATAATTAAAATAATTGAAAAAAATAAGATTCTGCACAAGCCAAACTTTATTAAAGTGACAAAATACATGTTGTCGTCACCACAGCACAGTCACATGGTTTTAAAGAGCTTCCTCAGTGAGCCTGCCTCAAATGAAGTAGTTTGTGCTTTTGTTTTCATTTAGTAGAAACTTAAGCCACATGGCTAATTTGCATACTGTATCTTTATGAAACAGCTGTTGAGATAAAATAAAGGGAAATGTGATGGCTCATTTGGATGTTTCTTCTTTTTTTCCGCCTTAAATGTCTTTATTTGGACACTATGTTGTTGTTGGACAATATACAGTAGGGGGCGGTATGCGCTTTTGTTTGACCTGCACTGAACTTTAAAGAAGAAGAAGAACAGCTGTTGGTGATGTCACTTCCCCTTCCCCTGGGTAAGGACGGTCGAATTGGGCAAATGCTGCTGAAGCTCTAGTTCACTAACTGCATAGAGATCTAACAGTTGACCCCATGAAAGGTTAAGGATTAGTTGCTAGTGTTAGGACTTAGAGGCTATAATTTAATGGTTTCGGATGCAGCATATCTCTCCACCCAGTTACATATTCCATATGTGCGGGGACTGACCCCAGTTGGAGAGATAGTCTCGATATACGATAGAGAACTGGATTCTCCACTGAGTGTGTTTACATGCACTCAGGTAAACTGGTTATAGGCATATTCTGTTTATGACAATATTCTGGATAAGATGTTTACATGCGTTGCAGAAACCAGGACACTCTTATCCCTGTTTATGTAACCCACATTTAGTACAGCCTTTTATTTTTGCGGCCCACTTCCTGCGACACCCCAAACTCCCAACTTCCTCAAACTTACGGGTCACGGGGTTCACTTCCTCTCCGTCTCCACTGTGGCTGTGGCATGGTCTGTTCGGCGTCCCCAAACAAACCCAACGAAACGCTCCAACCTTAGGGATTCAAGCTCTGAATCCTCGGTAAGTCTTTTGCCATCCACTAATCAACTATAATATGTCACGTTGTGCCGTGTGATCGCTCTCTGAAGCGTTACTTTGACTGTAGTTGCTGTCGCTTCCCAACCAGAGCCCCTGTCTGACTCCGCTCTGTTTAGACGTCGGGCCGAGCCTGAAGACGCCGTTAGTCATTCCAACTCAAAGGTAATCGTCTTACCCGTTCTATTGTAAAAGCCGAATTGTAGGCACCGATTTAAACTGTTAGCATGTCCGCTAATTTAGAGAAATGATTTACTTTATTTGTACGGTTACTTTAGTAACTAGGTTACTTGATCGTTGATCGTTTAAAGGCGATTATTTAGAGGCCTTGATACGCCTCATTTACACCGCATACGTTACGTCCACGGTCCGTTTTACGTACGTCTGCCATAACAATAGGAATGAAGTAAATCAATCAGGTGGTTTACACCTGTCCGTCAGGTGTCCGTTACGTCTACGGCTCTGCGGCAGAAATACGCATCGATTCTATTTTTGACGGATGGCGGAGCGTCATCAATAGCTTTTTTCTACAGCGCAGTAGTTTTTTTATGCTGCATAATGAGCCATGTGCTCGACAAAAGGAAAAACACCGGATAATGGCCTAGTTATAACATTAACCTCAAGGTGGAACTGCTTCTCCGTGTTTCGCTGGACAATAAACAGCGTAACACCACTTCAGAACAACATAACAACATCTCATTGAAAAGTTTTGTCCGTGACTCGCGTCTCGTCTCTTCTGAAGATATTCAACCGAAAATGAGCTAAAGCCAGGTCTCTGCACCGTGACTACGCCGAGACCCATCGCACGGCCCCCTTTCTTTTTCTCTCACACATGGACTATGATCTGAAACTCTGTGGAAACTCCGGGACCTAGAGCACGTTTGCTTCAGACGGTGGATGTAACGATGGTCTACAGAGGCCAGGAGAGAAGGACCAGAGGACAACAGACAAGCAGAAGACCGAGGGGGAAAGATGAGGACAGATGAGCGGATGATGAGGGAGGAGGAGGAGGAGAGGACACAGACCAACGGTGGCTCCATGTAATGTTACTTGAGGTGCAGGAAACGCATAAACACTAAACATAAAAAATGTAGAAAAATGAATGGAAGCTCTTATATTGCATTTTAAAGTCAGAAAGTAAGCGGTCATTACTGATTTACATGTGATTAAAAGGCTGTTAGGCGGAATACGGACGTGGTCCCAAAAATGCAGGCAGAGAGGATTAAACAGTTCAAATGCAAAATGTATTTAAGTATTCTGGACAGAGGCAGGTTTGCAGACAGTGAAGTGGAATGGCTGGAGGGGATCGGAGACTGGCCAGAAGAACAGGTGAGGATCGCACTGTGAACAATGGTCTGGCTGAGAAGGATCCAAATACTGTTGCAGATGACGATGAATTGCAGGTGTGGAATGAGTTGAGGGTGTGGCTCCAGCCGGGGGGAAGGGACAATGAGGAAGACGGGAAAACATGGCAGGAACACAGGGCAATGGAGTGGACTGAAAGGCCAGCCATAACAAAGGCAACATTATCACATGACGGATTAAAGACACTGTGTAAACTAGAATGCGTGACGTACGTAAAACGGGCCAAAACGTACTCGGTGTAAATGAGGCGTTAGAGGCGTCGATCGTTTAAAGGCGATGATTTAAAACTGCCATAACCTGAATATGGCAACTAACCGGAATACTGGAGCTCATGTACATGTAAACACACTCATTGTTGTCATAGTAACAGGGTGCTGTGTCCGCTCATAACTGGATGTGCGTTTGGCCTCATTGCTCCGAGGGGCACTGAGGCCAAAGCGATCAAATTGTTTGTACAGGATGTTTGTGCTGCTCTTTTATTAATGCACAAAAAAACCTCGTGTTCTATGACAACGATGAGGAAGAGGAGTGTGGGAGAGGGAGAAATGTTTGCCAATCTAAACTAAACCATCCAACGCACTAAACATGATTGCGTCTGGCACCAAACAGGTTGCGTTCATGTTCTAAAATTTGATGTCATAATCTCACATGCAGGGCAGGGGCCAATACAACACTGAGAAACAGTTTGTGTAGGTAATCTCCCAAAAGATTGGATTCATTTTACAGTATTGTGATGGTAGAAACGCCTTTCTGCTGGCCAACATCGCGCTCATGTTTTTGAATATTGCCAACACTTTCCCGAGAAAAGAATTGGCCAACAGAGAAGTCAATGAACTTTGAGGCAAGTTTTCGTTTCATGTGGATTCTGCCAGCCATGATCGAGATATTTAAAAAAGTAATGCAACAAATTTGCAGTTGGACAGTTAGCACAGTTACCACCATGGCATTTTCAGTTGCCTCAATGTTAAACTATTGGCTGTTGTGATCGTACTAGCCTAGCTAGTGTGCACCATACCTGTGTGTGAAAAAGGGTTTGGACTCGTCTCATTGCTACTTCCACAAACGTCTCTTCGACTGTTCCGGGCTATTTTCTTTTTTGACCAGGTGATCTACTTTTACATAACAAATCCGTCAGAGAGTGTGGAAGAGTGAGAACGCTTCGTACCCAAAGTGTCTTTGAGTACGCTCCAAAGACACTTGTCTAAATATGTGACTTAGGAGGATCTCACCCTAGGGAGTTTGTAGCCAAGATATTTCAACAAATTTAAAGACATTGACTTGAATTTTGTCCTTGTATTTTACTTAATTTACCTAATTGGTTTGCAGATTCTGTTCAAATGTTCAGGATGTGACTAATCAAGCACGTGTAGAAATGTAGAAACTAGAGTCTTTGGCAAGCAACATAGAAAGGGCAGAAGATCTACTGGTTGGAGATCCCTGATCTAGGGCCTGGAGTAGGGATGTCAAGATGAACCGGTTTTCCGATGACCACGATTATAAAAGGACGCGGTAGGTTATCTGTAAGAATTTCAGAAGCCACGGTTTACCGCAGAAATATTTCACGCTGACGCACGAGCCGCTGCACGCCATAAACAGCGTAAACTCACCGGGAGGACGCTCTCCTCCAGTGTTGTATCCACCCAAAAACAATTGAAGTCAGCAGAGTGAGACCTCTTTAGGATCCAAAACATGACCAAGGCGTTGTTGTTGTCGATGGAACATCCGTTATGCAAACCCTGTCGTCAGAAAGTTGCAGCAAAAGGCGCTGATAGAGGCTACGTCGAATAAACAACATCTTGGAGATAATCCTTCGCTGTAAATGTCCAGGTCAAGGTAACGAACTGCATAATTCCAAAAAAGTTGTCCAAATGTTCGGAAATAGCCACAACTGGCTCAGGATGTAAACAAAAAACTAACGCGCACATGTGGAAATCAGCTGTTCAAAGAGTCTCCTTAGTCATTCATTTTCTGTTCATCAAAACATCTGACAAATAATTAAGCAGCAGCAGAACTTTGAGAACAGGAAACCTAGCCTAGCTTGTGGCCTAATAATATATAGTAAAATAATTATGGTCATTATAAAGAAGTAATGTTGACATTGTTTTGTATTATTCAATGTAGGCCTATTTATTTTAATGCAAAACAATCTTAAAGCATTTTCATTTTTAGAAGCGGTGAATGTTTACAAGTTTACAAGTATTAAAAAGCTTTTTAAAGACAAAACTAAAAATATCAGTTCTTTCCTTTCATTTGGTTGATAATCGTGAATAATCGTAAAATCACAATATTTTCTCTCACAATAATCGTGACTCAAAAAGTTGAAATCGTGACACCCCTAGCCTGGAGCAAGGACAGCACAAACTCTAACTCAGTGGTTATCTTCTGAGTTGCGCTGCTGTTGCTCTCTGTGCCTGTGCTACTTGTGAGAGGGCGTCGCTTATAAAAAGAGAAGAGGTCGACTGAGGCGGGTTTATTACAGCAGCACTGAGAGCGGTCTCTGACGGCAGCCTCACATTGATTGATTGAGCCATTTATTTGAGCTGTTTACATTCATATTTCACAGTAATTAAACATTTAATCACAGTAAAGCTCAAAAGGAGTACTGTAGGCTGAAGCAAAGCGTATGTGTGCCTACCCCTCATTTATCATTATTAATCACCCTCGTGCTACACATATTCAGTGGTAACTTTTAGGCTTTTTTTTACTTTTTCTTTTTTCCAACAGCAAGACGATTCAGAATTATTTTTGTTTCCATACGCAAGTATACACACAGTAACATGCGAGCACTTGCCTATGAATTACATTCAGTTCTTCTTTCAGCAATGCAAGATCATATTGACTGACATCATTGACATTATGCCGTACATTGTATATTTACATAAAGGAAAGCATTGTAACGTTCAGGTTATCAGTGTGCATCAATATGGTGCGAGTATCTGTTTACATCGCGCTGCCTTGTGTTCTTCCTTAAGCATTATAGGCTCTCACAGGTCAAACTAAACCCCCACAACCCTTCTCCCTCGCCCCTTCCCGGCTGCGGAGTCTGGTTGGAGGAAAAGGCAACTCCGCCATTTGTACCTGAACTCTATGATCTTGTCACATTTTATGTATTGCATATGGAGTTGGTCACAGGCTGTAAAACGGTTCTGGGGCCTCTTGAGTCATTATATAAATATGCACTCAAGATCCATGATAAGAAACCCAGGCGCTATCACCATTGTCAAATACTAAATAAGTATGGAATTTTAAAAACCTTATAATCTACACAAATGTTTGCTTACTTTTTAAAATTATTCATGGAGTCACTGCACCCCCTCTGAGAAAATGTATAACTTTATGTACTGATAAAATGACTCGAACTACTCGATCTACTTCTAGAGGAGAATGCAGCATCCCAAAATGTAAAACTGCCTTCCCTAAATCTGCCTTCTCTGTAATCGCAATGGGTCAGTGGAACACACTGCAACAGAGATTATTGCATGTACTACATTCAAAAGATTTGAGCATTTAACTAAAAAATGTCTTCTAGAAAATCAAACTTGCACTCATGATCTGTAACGTCATGAGGGAGCGACCGTTCACCTAGAAAAAGGATTGGTAGAAAAAGTTATAATGTTTTAAACGTATTTAAATTAAATGTATGTTATTGATGATGTTAAAATGTATAAATCCATGGTCACGTGTTCATCTACATTTAAAATCAGTTTTTGTTCTGTAACATCAACCTGCCCAGGGACTACAGGTGGAAATTAGCATTTTTGCTATAACCTGGTACAATTCATCTTTCCTTTTGGTCAATGTTAAATTGTGCTCTGTCCCTGTCTAAATAAAATCATACCATACCATTGGTCATGGGTGTTTCTCCACCCCACATACTTCCCACTTAAATGTGCTATTAGGAGCTGCAAGTTCTCAAAGTTCGCTCCTAAGTGCAAACTGTTACGCTGTAGTCTGCATTTAGAAACACAAGATAAGCCCTTAGAGTTTTATTATAAATCTGTGGTCTGAGTAAAAAGATCACTCTATAGGCACGTATAAATGACTAACAAAAGCTTTGTAAATGTTTTTGAAGCCACACTGTGTAACACGTCACCCACATGCCGCCGCTCCCTAGCTCTCGGCCATCAAGAGGGACCATATTGAGGCCAATGTGATCAAATGGCATTGTACAGTATTTAGAAAAAGACAGCCCTAAACATTTCTGCTCAGGGCACCAAAATGGTTTGGAACGGCCCTGGTCACCCGATAAAGAACAGAATAAAGAAATAAAGCAAGCATTTATTTCATTACAAATATTTTTACCATTGAAAAATACCTCTAAATATGACCAAACATTTACCAGGAGTGGGACGTCTCCAGCTCGTCTCCATGGGGATGTCGACTAAAGGCAGCCAAATATTACATTTTTAAAGGTTAGGTCCATTCTTTGATTACCCACTGCTGAAATCATATTGGCAACAGTACAATCCAACATGTTACGAGGTGTGCCTTTAATTATGAAAGACATTTGTTAGTTGTGTCCAAACTCATTCCTAACTTTTGTCACATATTCGAAGCATCCTAATTCTTCATGGGGACGAGTTTACAGCTGCATTTCACAATTCGCAGGGTCACTAATCAGGGTCACTTTCACAGAAATGCTACAAAACCTGCAAGTTCACAAAGTTGCAGGTGTCCAGATGTCTACAATATATTTAAGGACGACAAAACTAATTTTGTACTGCCTTGAAATTATTGCAAAATGAGAAATTGTCACATCAAATGTCAGTCTACTGAACTGTTATTACATTTGTGACATTATTACAAAATGTAAACAGCAAACCTGAAGTAAAAATAAACCTACTCTTAGCTTCTAAATCAAATTCCCAAATGTCCTATGGACTGTAAACACGGATAATGAACAGAGTGACTGTCGGAGCCTGTGGTTAGAAAGTGATCAGCACAGTCGGTTTACTGTCGCACCTACAGTGGCCCTAAGGGGACATGTTACTGTCCGTGAACAAAAGACGTCAGATGATGAGTCACGCAATAATGTTTAGGAGCAGAGCCAATTCATTTTCTAACTGTGCTAAGGCTGTGCTGTGCGGCGGCGCTACTAAATTAAGCTTCCTTTTTCTTTTTGCTTCTAGCATCTCAGACGATGATTATGAAAAGGAAATTGAAATGATTTTGTGGAATAGGTTTTGCAGGAACACATCCAAAGCTGATACGACCTATCTTTGAAATACACTCTAAAATATCTTATGCAATGCTGAATTATGTTTTTCAGTTGTTTTTTCCCTCTTCAGAACCATAGCTGAAGACTTCTGTTTCCTTCCTTCACAGAGTTTTGAGTGATCCCGTTCACTTTGGTCATTCCTCTTCTTCTGCTGAAGCGCTCCCATCTGTAGGGGAACTTAAAACTGTCTTAAAGCCTGTAATCAATCACCTGTGTGTTCATCATCATGGTTCTATGGATTTGCTAGCATGTCATTAGCAAAAAGTGAAAACTAGTTGTTGTTTTTTAGAACGTGTCATTTACAGTTCTACCTGCAGAAGGCGCTCCGGGCCAATTCAAAATCATGACCAGCCCGGTCTCGCTCCTAAGCATTACACACAAACATTACAAGAGGATTATACTGTATAGACAAAGTATCATTGATAATGTGTAAGGTTAAATCACAATCGGGTACGTTGTGTGTTTGTGTGCATGCTGTGTTCCTATGCTCTTGTACTTTGTTCCTTTGTACTATTGTGATATGTTATTTTTTACAGTAATGATTTCGGGGGTGGGCTCTCATAGGCTTTTGCTTCGGCCCACTCCTTTTGAGCAGAACTTCAACTGCTCAAATAAACAAATAAACTAAACTAAACTAAACTAAAGGAGTTGTGGGCGCTCGCTAGATCAACTGTAAGCAAGAGAGGTAGAACTTTGTCTTTGGTTCACCATCACAGTCACAAAAACACAAAGTCACAATAGACAGGACAGGCAGTTCATATTTTGTCATTCATTCAGCACACTGGTGAACTCAGGGTCGACTGCCGCTAGGCCACGCCCCCAGAAGCCAAAGAGCTCTTACGCTCTTTCGCATAATTGAGTGTTCTTTTAAATTCAATCTAAACCAAGTCTGACTCTATCTACACCTCTTATAGATAGGTGTATATCTACACCTATCTATAAGGTGTATATATAATCGGTTTAGACCAGATGTATGTGTGTCCCCTAATAGGGACAGGTTTAGGCTCTGAATAGGTACATGTGCTCGTCATATTTAGAATATCATGAAAAAGTGCATTCACTTCTGTTATTCAACTTAAACTGTGAAGCTAATATATGATAGACTCATTACATGCATGAAATATGTATAGCCTTTATTTGTTATAATTTTGATCATTATGGCTCAGCTTGTAAAAACCTCAAATTAAAAATCTCATAAAATTAGAATATTTTGAAAATGGACTGTAAGCCATAATCATCTAAATTATTACAAATAAAGGCTCGACATGTGTCACTGTGCATGTAATGAGTCTGTATCATATATTAGTTTCACATTTTAAGCTGAATTACAGAAATAAATGAACTTTTCTCATTCTAATTATATGATGAGCTCCTGTATACACAGGCTCAGACTGGGTTAACTCGCGCTCCAGTTAGACTGATTCAGGCAGGGTTGCCAGATCCTTGGACCTTAGACTCAGGTCAGCTTTAGACTGAGCAAAGGGAAAGGGAATCTTATTTTATACAGCACAAATTTTACATTTCATAACACAAGTCCCCCAAAGTGCTTCTCAAAAGGAATGGGGATTTCATTCAATTTATGCCGACTGCAGCCAGTTTCTCCTGGAGCAAGCTGACAGAAGTGTGGCTGCATACATCTAGACCATCAACTCACCACACACTCACTTGGGTCTTGAGTACTCAGCCGTGATAAGCTACTGTTGTAGCCACAGGTGCCCAAAGCTGTGGCTACAGGCACTGCCTGTATGCAATAAATACCTATCTGACCAGCACCATTCGCTCACACACTACATTCATAGACAATGTGGGTGAAGTTTCTTGCCCATGGGCACAATGGCAGTATGCACCATGCGGGAGCTTGGAATCTAACCAGCAACCTTACAATCACAGTGGCTTGAGCTGCTGTCAAGATTAGAAATAGGATACATTTTTAGGAACAGTCCACAGTTACTGAGGTATTATCAAATATGCATCATATCACATGTATTTTGTTATATCATTAAACCATGGTCTATCTCATTTAGTGATGACACTGGCAACATATTCAGTATAAATTGTCAAAGATATTTTGAAATGTAGAAATAAGTAATACATTTCCCAACAGTCTGTCACAAATGCCCAAAGTCTCTAAAGTTAGTGAAACTTGTTCATTGCAACAAGGCCTGATTTTAACCCTTCAAAATCCCCTAAATCTCATGAATTAAAAAAGACATGCAGCTCAAATTTTACTCACAGAATATTTAGTATATCAACATCAACTGTGCCAAGTTTGAAGCAAATCCAAAAAGGTTAAGTTGAACTGTTGTCCTAAAAGTTGTAACTTTTCCATGGCAAGGTCTCACAGGCCTATATGGACACATGCATGAGAATTCCACCCCTCAGAGGGAGAAGGGAACACATTCTCTGTTAGAGCTGGAGATCTGTTGAGGTACTGAGCTCATCTTGGGCTTAATGTGAAGCTAATGAGTTGGGGCAGTTTTCTATTTACATTTGAAATGGTAAAGATAAACACAAAAGACAATAATGTACTCATTTGTGAAGTGCTTTTCTTATCTGTATGGCATTAATTTTGCAGATGTAGATTGTAGATATATAGTTTAATATATGGAAAGGGAAATTGCTAAAGCGCAAAACTGTTATATTACTTTGTTCCTCATCATGTCAGCTTTCTTTGTTCTAAATTTCATTAACCTGTGACTCTGTATGTGACCACAGCACTACTTTGGATAGAATCACATAGTTCCGTCAAAAGCCTGTCACGTTAAAGTATTTTTTGGGGTCCCACAGCCGAACGGGGCCGAGTTGCAATGGGGGTCCCCACTGGAAATAACCCAAGGTATACTCTACTGAAAAATACTAGTTTGGAAAAAGTAGCAAAAATGTGCCTGGGGAGGGGGTCTGGCTCCCGGACTATAAGAGGTGCTCATCGAGCTCTGAGGGCCAGGACATGTTTGAATAAAAGACAGGATCGAGGCACTCCGTATTCTTTTGGAATTGATTTCAGATGCCAACGCGTTTCGACTCTATCAACTCTTCATCAGGGCACATATCCACACAGGTGAACAATGATTATTTAAAACTATGAGTCATGTGACAAACATGGTCACATGACCAGACAAGGTACTGTAAAGTGCTGTACAAAAAAGACAATATAAAAATACAATCATATATATACACATATACAGTGACATAACAGGACGATTTGAACAGTAAAAGTCAACTTCCAAACTAGCTAAATGCCAAAGAGAACGTACGCATCTTAAAGGAACAGGCCACCGTTTTTCCATACTGAGATATGTTCTTACCTGAGCTTAAACGAGTTCATACGTACCTGTCTGGTCTTTGTGCGTGTGCTCAGTCATGCAAAAAGACCAAAGATGTTGTTAGCATTTGGCCTCTCCCAGTATATTCCTATAGCTCCAAACGGGGGTGAAGTTGGAAGCTATTACGCTCTTCCACGGGCACAAAGACCAGACAGGTCAACTCGTCTAAGCTCAGGTAAGAACATATCTCAGTATGGAAAAACAGTGGCCTGTTCCTTTAAGCCGTGATTTAAATACAGGAAGGGAGTCAGCCTGTCTAATACACAGAGGCAGCGTAAACAGTATAAGGATTATGAAATCAATCTGACTCCAAAACCACCATAAGAAATAACAAGTAGCTTGTGGACAGTGTGGCTTACAATCATATACAACATACAGTACAAAGAAGAGATACATGTAACACAAGGGCGAACATGTCACACAGTCCATCAGTCCAACTGGGCACCAAACACACTTTTTGCAGATAATCACAGGTATGGTGAAAAGTCCATTTCCTCAGTGAGGCCCGGGTAACACTTAGCATTGAGTCTGTGTATCCCAATATGTTTCACGTTGTAAGAGGACCTTTAATCGGTCACCACCTCGAAAATCCCGTGGCACACATTCTATTACCATGGCCTTTAATGAGTTTGGACTGCTGTGACCAGATACTTGGTAATGCTTGGCTATTACAAGAGGATATATTGATTTAAAACGACTTAACAATAGAAAGGAGTCATTTATTTCTGGTCCAAAGCCTGCGTAATTGATTCAGACCTGCCTTTGAGCAAACGTCACTGTAGTTATTACCAAATCACAGCGTCAAAGAAAAACTGTCTCTCCCAAACCAACCCAAGCAAAAAACTATCACACAACATGAGGAAAACATGCCATGGTGAATAATGTACTGACACAAACTGCATAATAAGTCCTTTTTTTTTGCAAAAGCATGATTTTTATTATGGTGCAAACAATGGGCACCAAACAAACTCCAGTGTGCCATCACCTGGAAACTTGAAAATGAGGCTTCTCCACAACATCCAAACAAACACTTTAACAATCCAGAAATGCAAATGAGCTGGTAAACGTTTGCACGACTGCGTGTATTCCAGCAGCTCTGAGCGTGTTTGTTTTCTCGAATGACGGTAACTTCCATTAAAGTCTCTCGTTTCGGAGTGCTGTTAAACTGTTTATTGTCCCACCGAAACACGGAAAAGCAGTTCCCCCTTGACGTTAATAATTTAACCAGGCAATTCCCGTGCTTTCCCCTTTTGTCAGGCACATGGCTCATTATGCAGGATAAACAAACAGGAGAAAAAAAAGCCATTGATGACGCTCAGGCATCCGTCAAGAAATAGAATCGAGGTGTACTCCTGCTGTAGATCTGGTGTAAACTACCAGATTAATTTGATTTAATTCCTATTGTTATGGCAGACGTACGTAAAACAGGCTGTGGACTTAACGTACTCGGTGTAAGTGAGGCGTAAGACATGTGGGAATCGCTTAAAGAAACACACACACAAAAACCCCTCAGTGTACCCTAACTACACGGAAAAACCATAGCTTAATAGCTCACTAAGTCAAATTTCCGTATGTCCTCCTTTAAAACATTAAATATAAATGTGACATAAGGAATTGGTAGAAAAAATAATAAATGTCTAGATTTTAAACTCATTGGCAATCAAAGTTGACTACTTCCTGACTAAAGGCCTAGTCATACTCCACAAGACTGGCATCTTGTGGAGTATGAATAGGCCTTAAGAGTGCCTCGGTCCTTTATACAGTATTTCTTAAAACTAAATAGTGTTTGTTCCTGACTCTTTTCCTGCCTGAATTGGTTGCATGGATACTTACTAGTCCCTTCAGGGCTTCTGTAGGTGTGTGGGTACATCCATCACTGTATATCATTCTGTCTCCTCGCTTGCTGCTGGCTTTTTTTCACTGTGGTTACGTCAGTAGGTTAAGTGTCCATGAGTGTGTCACAGTCCAGCCTTGCAATTGAGATTTCAACCTGTAATTACTTATTTTACTTATTTTCCACACTAATAACAGACCTATGATAACCAATAACAGAACTACTATTACGCACTTTGCAGGCTTTTGAAAAATACTTTCATAACTTAATTGAAGGCATATACGGCAAAGTAATGCTGTGCTAATATCTGTGTACGTCTAGATACATGGGCACAATGGAAGGGGCTGGATGGAGATTGTGTGCACACTCGTTGCATGCTGCGGTCATGGAAGCAACGCTTTTGCTGTAGAGGTGTATTTCTTTAGTGGCTGTAACATGGTAGAACTGGGTCCTCCTGCACTGCCTCTTTAATTTTGGGTGTGGTTTTTTTGCTTGTGTTTTTCCTTTATTTGCTGTGGGCCAATGGCCATGTTTCATTTAATTAGTTGGGAGATGTGAAGGGGTGGGGCTTAATGTTTATAACCAGCTGAACCGTTTCCTCGCTCTCATTCAGTCTTGTTTGTCCAGGTCAGTTTGTTGTTCATGTGAAGTAGCTTGTGCTTGCAGTATGAGAAAGTAAAATGTAGTTTGTACCAGTATGTTAAGTAAATGTGTTACTTTAACATGTGAAGTTTGTAATGCTGGTTTTGTGAAGGCTCTTGTTTGTCCTTTGTCCAGCCGGGGTCCAGACCAGTCTGAAGACCAGTCGACCGCTCTGCAGAGTGGGCATGGAGAACACTGGGGTCGCAGTACCTTACCGGTGGATAGGACCTGGAAGCCAGAAGCAGATCGAGCCGACGCAGCCTGGACTCCTGGCAAGAACATGCAGTACCTTTTGTGAACTACCAACAGTGGACTCTTTCCCTCGGACGCATAACTAACGCCAACACGCTCCTATCTGGTATCATGCCTTTTTGTAATAAAACCCCTAAAAACTTCTCAATTCTCATGGTCTCATTCATGGTCCTGGTGATCTCTCGGTACCTGCGGTGGAAGGGCGTTACATGGCCACTCTGTCAGCCTTCAAACTTTCCCTTCAAGGCCAAAAGAAAGAAAGAACTGACAAGGACCGTTACAACACCTGAAAATGAGTGTTTCTCTATGAGATGCTCTCCCAACCATTCTGCTCGTAAACATTTCAAGTTGCCCTTGAAATGTCAGAACGTTCTCTTTTAGTTATTTGTGATGAACTCTGTCTTCACCCATACAAAATGATTTCATTGGATTTTTTTTTTTGAAAGAGCCCTTTTCTCCTTGAGAGGACTCTTAAACTGGCCTGCGTACTTGTCTGATTTTGCCCCTGTTGTTTCCTCTGGATGTATCTCAAATCCATGATTTATAACAATCGTCCACTGATCCTAGAAGACCAACAGAATAAACACCGGAGCCACATTGCCAATATACTGGTCAAAGAGTGGACCAAAACTTTCAAAACCGTTTGATTCAGTGACGATGGAGGCCGACATTTAAAGGATCTGGATTCTTTGCAAAACGGTGTAAAATCTCCAATGATGTAAAGACTTTTTAAACGTGTAAAATGTCTTATTTCATTTTCAAAAAAAGGACGTTCCCAAGCCCAACCTTGTAGGAGAATCTAGCTGGAGGGTTAACCTATTGTGCAGGTTTTGGGTCCATGAGAGAAACCAAAACCATATTTTTGGCGGTGAACAACACGGTGGAACTAATAACGAGACTGACTTTGCGCCTTTGCTGCTCGAACATGCATGCATGAAACTAAACACAGCCACAAGTTGTCTTTTCGCCATATTAACACAAAGCTGGATGTCCATTGCTGGTTCTACGTAAAAACATTGCGTCGCTTTGTCACATTTGAGGGCCTAGTGTGCACACGTTGCATGGCTGACTCATTGCAAACATGCCTAGAGTTCTCTTTCATTCCTCCCAAAAGTATTTCCCATCAACTTTGTTTGGACGTTGCACTATAAGCATGTTTACTTAGTGGCTGACTGTAAAAGATAAACTAATAAGGCGAACGTTTTATCTTCTGTAACTCCAGAAGAAAGATGATGTTTGTCCAGTGATTGTCTGAGCCTGTGCAGTTCTGACGCAGGGGATGAGGCAGAAGGAGAATGGGCAAGCAGTGTTCTCTCAATTTGCTTTACTCTATACTGTTTCTCAGCTCAGACAGATCCAGTAATGCAGTTTGTGAAATGAGACTCGTCCGCTGCCGGCTGGTGCTCGGTTGGTGATGTGGCGGCGTAGCTAAAAGGAGAGTGGGCAATCAGTCTCTTCCCTCCGGCTCACACGCACTGTTACTGTATAACTTAAAGATATCACGCTCTTTCTACTTAACACGGTGGCCAGGAAGTCCAAGTCACACGGAAACATAAACACACACAACTCGCATTAAAAAACTAAACACGCTGAATCAAATAAACATATTCCAATCTCTCTAACCTCCTGATGACCTCTACCTGATTAATGCTGTAAAAGTAGTCTTTTATTTAAAAAAAAGAAAAAATCAGTGGGCCCAAAAACATGAAAGCAATCAAGAAGGTAGCATGGAAACAGAGTTTTTTTTTCTCAACGTCAAATTCAACAAATTGAAAAGATAGTTTGACCATGGACAGGTTCAGTGAAAGAGTCATGTGTCTTGTCCCTCGGAGTGTGGGCTGGTGTCAGTGCCTGTGCTCACAGTGGTGAGTTAGAGAGTGTAGACATGTCTGAGCTGAAAGGGCGGAGCAGAGAAACTCAGGTTCTGGGGGGCATTTAATTGGGGAAGGGAAGGGAATCTTATTTGTATAGCGCTTTTTATATGACACAAGTCACACCCAAAGCGCTTCTCACATGAAAGGGAGGGGGGTTCATTCACTCCATGCTGATGGTGGTAAGCTACATTTGTAGCCACTGTTTCCCCTGGGGTAGACTGACAGAAGCGAGGCTGCACACATCTGCGCTAACGGTCCCTCCAACCACCACCAACCACTCACACATAGGAATTGGGTGAAGTGTCTTGCCCAAGGACACAACAACAGTCTGCATCTGCAGGAGCCGGGATTCGAACCCCTGACCTTCCGATCATTAGACGACCCGCTCTACCATCTGCGCCACTGTCGCCCCAATTCTACAAATATTTTTGATGTATTTTCGAGAGTGTGTTTGTTTGTTTTTTTTTTTTTTTTTGTTTTTTTTGTTTTGTTTTTTTGGGGGGGGTGGTTGGCTTGAAGCGGCCCTGACTGGTGTCAACAACCTTTTTTCTCATGTAATTTTGAAATCTACCCCCCAAAAAATCCTTCCATGCCTGGGCTTTGTTGAGACAGTTTTATTCAGAGTTAGTATCACCAAAACTAGTCGCAGCAATATACAAACTAACCTATCGTCCGGTGGCCTGCTGGGCCTTTAATCAATGCTCAGAAGACCAGCTTCCTCCTTCTCCCTTTCTTCTTCTCGCACCTAAAACAATAAGCCCAAAAGGCCTGTCTTTTAGACATCACAAGAGGTCTCCTGTCTGTCTCCACTGCCACCCTTTGATTTCATTACCATCCGAGGCCTGTTGGTCGTCTGCAGTGGCGTAGCAAGGGTACCAAGGGGCCCCAAGCAAGAATGTCGGTTTGGGGCCCTCTGGTGGCCGATCGGTGTACTACGCACTGGGAGAGAGGATGTCATTTGAGCAGGAGCGGGTCACCTGAAAACTCCCATAATGCAGTTCTCTGCATAGGTTTTCCTCAGAACAGAAGGCTGAGGTTCTTTAGGTCATGAAGAGAGTTACAATAAACTGGTTTCACTATTAGAAATATAATCTGGTGGAGTCATGAGTAAAAAAGTCTGTCCACTGCTCATTAAAAGTTAACATTAGGGAACCATGACTCACTACAGCAGCAGCAGGATGGAGATGAACAGCGCCACGGAGTATTGGTGGAGAGATGATGTAACTGCATCACCAAAAACATTAGGAAGAGTGTGTATATCAAGCGTTATATTGCAGGATTCTGAATAACGGGTTGGTTCATGGGGGCCCTTGACTCTTGGGGGCCCCAGGCAGCTGCCTGCCTTGCCTTATGGCAAGCTACGCCTCTGGTCGTCTGCATTTACATCTTGAACTGTATCACCACTCCCTATGTCCTGCTGTGCTGCCTTTTCCTGTACTCACCTATATAACAGTGAGCCTGTTCCCCAGAACTTACCATGGACTGACTCTGTGTGTAAGCTCTCTGCATGCGTAATAAATCTCACACTTGATCAGACAATACTTCTTCAGTTCTTCCTTTAGATTGGTAAGAAAATCCACCTCTAACTCTTACTTCCTCTGTTAGACTTTCCCACTCCATAAATCTTCTTATCGGTCGTAATAAAATGCTTTTCGTCAGTGGAGTGTTGTGTTTGGCAGCTAGTGCCGTCACTACATTGGCTTCCTGCTTTATAGTGATGGATGGGCAGACAAATTCAACACTACAAAAGTATTATTTTATAGCCTCACAGTTGGTTCTTCAAAGCTTCAAACACTCTGTCTAACACCTGTTTGTTTGGTACACTTTGTAGATCAAGATAAAGGCTCAGGTCATTCATCTGGGGAATAAAGAGCCTTGATAAATATGAAAGAGGTGACCACAAAAGATCCATTAAAAATATGTTGTTGGAAGAGTGGATTTTCTTTTTATACATATCCATCTGAATTATTTTTCCAATATGCACCTTTTCTACTTAGTCGGGTGCTCTGACTCACGGTCCAAAGGCCGTCCTTAATCCGGCAGAAATGAAAGTGTTGGAGCCCGTGTCCAAATGTCACCGGGTCGTTTGTTAAAGTCCAGTCCGATCCATCTCTGTCAGCAGAGATTCATGAGGCTAAAAGGGCTAATGGTTTTACACGTGTCTGCAAACACGGCCCATTTCATCCATCCAAATGAAAAAGACGCCAACTCATGTGTCAAAAGAGTGCAAACGGAGAGATCATACGCCAGTTAGCAAGAGGCACATTCTTACCGTCAGTGGGGAGCCGTTCTGTTCGCTTCCTTGTGAAAACACAGCAATTTAGTGAGGAAACTTTTGACATTTCCATATCTGATGTGAAATGCCAGCCACCCACTGTTCGTCACGTGAAAACTAACTGTGGAACAGTCAACACGACGAGCAAATTGCGATCCCAGTGTTAATTATTTCTTGTAGCCCATAATGAAGTCTTCTACATTGTGCTCGCCCACTCGAGAACGTCTGATTAGGGTTTACTGTTTTCCGTGAGAACAAACGAAGTGCTGATACTGAAGAAAGCCACTGTGATATAGGTTTAATCCTGGTTATGCAGTACGTTGTCGTCGTCAAATCTTCAAAAAGGTTCATTTTGCATTCCGGCCACGATCTAAATCAGTATCAAAACATGAAAATATGGGGTGAAGTAGAAGCCAAAATGATAACAACAGCATAAGATGACAGAGCTGACAGGTCCTTTCATTTTCAAAGCGTGGGGAGTGTTGTTTGCTGATGCACAACAAGGACCCAATCGAAGGTTCATGGTGGTCTTTAAATGTAAAGCCCAGACAGCTGCACCAATCTCACTCTGATCATTTCAAGGATAAAAGCTCCTCCACAACTCATGACCTGTTAATCTTGTGCTGTTGTAAAGGCGCCCGGAGCTGTAGAAGTGCCGTGTGGTGGAGGAGGATGCGCTCTGGACCTGCCGTTCTCTCCTGTGCGCACTGAGGAGCCTCTGGGGTGGTTGTGTGTGGACCCTGGGAGGAAGTAAGCGTGTCAGAGGAGCAGGTCCTGGGCCACTAAATTATATCCGTACAAAAAATGCTATCACACTCTTAATGTTAGAGTTGAGCTTGATTATGAGGCTGATGCCCACAACTTAAAAACGTGAGAGAAGGGCAGTGTTGTTACTTTATAATTGTAATATATTCCATATTGGCAGTTACAGCTTTAGAAATGTAATGTGTTTGTATATTACTCTTTCAAAAATGTAACTGAGATAAACTACATTTAGTTACTTTTGAGTTACTTTTGGAAAATAAACTGAAAATAATAATAATGCCACTGAGCAAAAGTGCAGTCAGAGATTTCCTTTTCCTTTGCTTTCCCCCATTCTCTTGTGTTTGGTTTTGACAACTTTAACTTGTTAGGGATTTTTTGCACAGCAGTCTTTAGTAACGCCCCAGTTACTTTCTTCTCCAGAAATAAACGGATTTAACACACGAAGGTCAAGCATTGAGATGTATTCTTATCGATACCAGGGTGGATGAGACTGAAGCCATCTGGCACCTTGCCAGCCTCAGCTCAAAAAACACTCTCACCCAGAATACAGAAATCTTACAGCCTATATGGAAAATATAGCCACTCCCATTTTCCCCAGTAACTTTACATCAGGGTGGGGATGTTGCTGGTACTTTTCCGTTGGGGTCATAAACCCAAGACCCCTGCCCCCCTGCTTCCTGGGGCACTTGTAATCATTCATCACCAAGGAAAGCTTTGGGAATCGTAAAATGGTGTGACTGATAAGAAATGTTTACCACAAAACCAGATGTCCTTAAGTCAAGCTTCAATGCCTTAACCAAAACAAACAGGAGACCTTTGACATTCGGCCTCCAACATCAACTCAAGGTTTAAGACGTTAACATTTCAACCAACACAAATTCATTTAGCAACAATACCAATGTAATACATATGATAATATCACAACATCCTTGACATAACTACACGCAACTGCAGATCTTATACACCAGTGTTCAACTTGATTTGGTGCTGCATTTTATTTGGGGGTAGTTTGGCATTCTTTTGTTCATACACCAATACAAACCATTTAAATCCACTTGTAACTTGAGTTACTTAAATTGTATTGACAAACATATTAGCATATTTTGTGTAAGTAATATGTTATATTCCTTAGTTACTTAAAAAAGTAATATCTTTCTGTAACTGGTTACTTTTGTAATATGTTACCTCCAACACTGGAGACGGGCAACAAGCTCAGGCTAAATTAACTTTATATTGCTGCAGTGTCGCATGATTTCCTCGTCCGGACTTTGGTTGGCTGCTGGACGACTCGCTCTGTTCTTCTTCTTAGGGTTCAACCGCATACTCACATCGCTGTATCAAAAGTGCACGATAATAACCGCTGATTTCTGTCCAGAGCCAGTGGAGTAGTGTCTGACTTTATAACATCAGCTGAACTTCTGCTCATTGATCAAATCTAGTGAACGACTGCAGTAATTACTCTAGAGCAATTGGCCTTGTACAAAGCCCCTCCTTTTGCCGGAGTTAAACCTGTCCTACTCACTGATTTTCACATTATAACAGTCTGTGATGTCCTAGGAATGTTTTTGGAGGAAACTACGTAGTTCTTCTTTGATTTAGTGGCTAAAACCTTTGGGGGTGTTGTGGTAATCTCAGGGGGTGCTCAGCCCCCACCCTCAGCGCCAGCCCTGGCAGTACCTAATGAAGTACTAAGAGCCATCGATCATAAAGATGCAAAGGCTGCGCTGTCATCTTTAAAAGAGACTGCTCTTATGACACTTCACACACATTTGCACTGAGGATGTTAATGGCGGGTAGGGATGTCAAGATTAACCGGTTTTACGATTACCACGATTATAAAAAGACGCGGTAGGTTATCCGTAAGAATTTCAGAAGCCACGGTTTACCGCGGAAATTTTTCACGCTGACGCACGAGCCTCTGCACGCCATAAACAGCGCGTAAACTCACCCGTAGTTGAGCAAGGCAGAAGGACGCTCTCCTCCAGTGTTGTATCCACCCAAAAACGATGGAAGTCAGCAGAGTGGGACCTCTTTAGGATCCAAAACATGACCAAGGCGTTGTTGTTGTCGATGGAACATCCGTTATGCAAACCCTGTCGTCAGAAAGTTGCAGCAAAAGGCGCTGATATCGGCTACGTCGAATATAAACAACATCTTGGAGATAATCCTTCGCTGTAAATGTCCAGGTCAAGGTAACGAACTGCATAATTCCCAAAAAAGTTGTCCAAATGTTGGGAAATAGCCGCCACAACTGGCTCAGGATGTAAACAAAAAACTAACGCGCTCCGCTCTGTGTCAGCGTAACAGAAAGGAAAGTGAAACCGCGCACATGTGGAGATCAGCTGTTCAAAAGAGTCTCTTAGTCATTTTGTAAACACGTTTCATTCTCTGTTCATCAAAACATCTGACAAATAATTAAGCAGCAGCAGAACTTTAGAGAACAGGAAACGTAGCCTAGACTGTGGCCTAATAATATATAGTCAAATAATTATGATAATTATGGTCATTATAAAGAAGTAAAGTTGACATTGTTTTGTATTATTTATTGTAGGCAAATTATTTTAATGCAAAACCATCTTAAAACATTTTTCATTTTAGAAACAGTGAATGTTTACAAGTTTAAGTATTAAAAAGCTTTTAAAGACAAAAACTAAAAATATCAGTTATTTCCTTTCATTTGGTCGATAATCGTGAATAATCGTAAAATCGCAATATTTTCTTTCACAATAATCGTGACTCAAAAAATTGAAATCGTGACACCCCTAATGGCGGGCGCTCTTCAGTTCCATTACCACTCATTTCCATACTGTGCTTTGTAGACAGATATTCAGGGGATTAATGGCTATGATAAGTTACAGCGTGACTTGAATAGAAGTTGTTTATTCTATCCCGTTATTAATTTAGTTGACTGCAGATTTTCACAGTCTCTGGCAGTGGCAGACTGACAGCAGGTTTACACAGTGAGCTAAAATATTCACGATCATTTCCGGATGACTATTGCCGAACTCATATGACAGTTAAATACAGACAAACAATTACTTTTTAGTTGTTTAATTCTTATGACGGTGTTCTTTGACGCTCACCATTACCTCTGACATAAAAAGTCCTACCTCAAACATCACAGACGTTTCCTGCAGTCATGAATTTACATCTGCCAGTGACTTCCCCATCAGTCTCTCACTGTCCGTGATGTTTTCTTGAACTATTCGTTGATTCGTACAAGACATCGGTAATCCTTAATGGGAAAATAGCAAGAGAGGCCTTGGAAGTCACCTGTCATTTGTGTGTATAGAGCCTATAGAGCAGATATGGGCAAACTTTTGATGCAGGGGCCACATGGGGTTTTTGAACTTGCCAAGAGGGCCAGACTAGGGCTAGAATTAGGGCATTTCAAACAAGTGCAATTTTCAAATAGACACATATTGGTGTCTTTTCCCCCTTTTAGGCCTCTACTATTGTCTGAACTGTTGGAAGTGACACACAGTGACACAGTGTGCAATGTTCTGTTCTGAGGTTTGCTACAAATTAATTGCCCTTTGGGACCAATCAAGTTTTGGGAATCTGAATCTGCATATTGGGCTTTATCATCTTTTGTGGGCCAGATTGAAGGGCTAGGATACTATGCTACGTTAGCTTACACCAGGGAGTGTGTGAGGAGTAGGGTTGCCAACTGTCCCGTATTAGCCGGGACATCCCGTATATTTATCTAAATAGGATTGTCCCGTACGGGATGTCTTTTGTCCCTTATATTGAGTGTTGAAAGTTTCACACGCGGTCTCTGTAAACACTATGAAGAACTAGCTAATACCGGTGGAATACTCGGATATTCTTCGGTTTTTGGACGACGACTCGCTGTGCGTTTATGTACCTAAGGAGGACGCGATGTTCCTCAACGCGGGTGAGTCCATGTTTACACACGGTTCACATCTGTCCGGGTTCAGCGCTGTTGTTAACTTTAGCAGGACATAAACGACTCCTTTATGCTCTCATATCATTTGGGTGAATGCACTGTTAGGTAATCTGCTGTGTCATAGTCTGCTGTTTAATTTTGGAGCTGTTTGACAGCCGTCTAGTAAACTTTTGCCTTAATGATGGTCTGATGCTCTGGGAATAAGCGTTGTTTGTAATACTTGTTCCGTGGGCATTTGCTGATATGTGGTTACATGCTTCTTTTTAGTCTGACAAGTGGTGGCAAATGCGTTTAGTAGATCTGATAGTAAACATAAAAAAAGCACGAACACCTGTAACAGCCCCACCTAGAGTTTACTGTATCAGTGTGTCCATGCAAGATGCAAAAAATAATAATAATCTGAGATTCTTTTTTCACGCAGTGTTGATTAGTTTGTAGTTGTGGTTTTGTATTGGCACTTTTAAAAATAACAAAAAAATGTCCCGTATTTGGTTGAGAGAAAGTTGGCAACCCTAGTGAGGAGTGTGTTATAAACGATATATTTCAACAAGCATTTGTGGCCAGTTAGACCACAAATGTTGTATGTTAGTCAATGGTTTTAATGACTTTATTGGTGCTTAGCCCTATTTCTTGTTTTCATATGCTCGATCAGCGCTAACGTTAGCTGTAGCCCTGGTGGCAATCTACTGTCTGTCTCATGGCCCAAGATGTTTATCCAGCCACTAAAGTCGGCTCTCCTGTCTAGTAGTGCGTGGAGGGCTGTCACGATAATTACATCGACATTCAATAAATGGCAGGCAAACAATAGGCTACATTTTTTGGGCTCAATATTTATTGTCTTTACATCTATTTATTTACATGTTTTCCCATTTTTCTAATGCAGTACTTTCCCCGAGGTAAATTGTGGTCCATTGTATTTCATGTTAAGTGCAGGATATTTTAAAGGAACAGGCCAACGTTTTCCATACTGAGATATGTTCTTACCTGAGCTCAGACGAGTTGATACGTACCTGTCTGGTCTGTGTGCGTGCCCGTGGAAGAGCGTGGTCGCTTCTAACTTCACCCCGTTGGAGCCATAGGAATATACTGGGAGAGGCCAAATGCTAACAACATCTTTGGTCTTTGTGCGTGACTGACCAGACAGGTACGCATCAACTCGTCTAAGCTCAGGTAAGAACATATCTCAGTATGGAAAAACGGTGGCCTGTTCCTTTAAGAGAAAGATTTTTAAGCTTAGTTGGAGTTGGTTTCTGAGACATTAAAAGGTCTTCAGTAATATTGTTTATCGCAATATTTTCCTGCCTTGATACATAGAATATCAGATTTCGTTATCGTGAGAGGTCTAAGTGCAGCTTTGCTGGACAACAGTTTCTCCAAAGTAGCAAACACGATGTTGTGTTTATGTCCCTTTAAAACAAGGTGGTTTTGACTTACCTAAGCTGTTAAATACTGTTCTGGTTTGACTATATTCGGCCCAGGCAGATCGCTAATCGGCCCAGGCAAAAGTCGAATCACACGCCCCCATTCGAACTTCTCAGGTTTACATTGGGTTCGGCAATCCTGTTCTAGTCAGACTAGCCGGGAGATTAGTTTTCCCCCTCATGTAACTGCAGGGAGTGATTGTACCAAGCCACCAACTGATTGAACTCAATTCTCAAAATCATGACTCTTAATCTCAAAAGCACAAATGTTAACACATGTATTTGGATCTGCATTGACCTCCAAAGAAAACGTTTAGGAAAATGAGAAAACCCGTACACAGAAGAGTTTGTCGAATGCGTCGTGGACCTTTTTACAAAATGGCCACACTCAATAAGAGAGCTGCTGTATATGTCGCTCACATGGACTGATTCTGAGCACTATTGAGAAATTGTGGCTTCAAAGCTGGAATAATTGAGAGTCGGTGGGCTGGACAAACTAATATCCAAACAAGGGAGAGGTTTGATCAACAGCTGCCCTCAGAAGATATAGGGCGGACTTGAAAGAATAAAAATTCCTTTGATGAGGATAGAAAGGTTTTGTGAAAAGCCGCAGAGAAAGAAATAATAAGACGTGTTATTGACGTCTGGATGGAGTTCAGAGATTGTATGACTGAATTCCAAGCAAAAAACTTTGTAAGAGTCTAATTGCGGACTTTTGCTACTGGCTTTGTTTTTTAAGTATCATGTATAACTGAGGCTTGAACACATTCTTTTGGTACTGTAGTGTTGATATTTTACAGTTATAATTTGAAGTAATGTCCATGTATGGACCGTCAGGAGTGAGAGACTGGTTTGGACGGGATTCGTGGGAGTGAAGAAGGGTGAATTCAAGGGTTCACCTTCTGCATCCTAGCACGTCGATGACGCTGTGATGAAGACACATTGAGCTCAGAACTGCTCAGAGCAGGTCTGGTGATGGATTATGGGCTTTAAAGGTGTAGAGGACAGTTTTGTGGTCTATCAACAAAATCAGGATCAGTCAAAACTGCATGTGTGAATGAAGTGTAATATAATTAGTTACAAGTATTTTGTCCAAGACGATGGTTAGGCCCAATTCCACTACTTATAACTATACTTGGGTAAACATTAGGGATGTAACGATTCATTGAAAATCGATTTAAAATCGATTTAATATGCGTGAAATGTGAATAGATGTAAAAAATAAAAGAATCAAATTTAAAGCCACCCTCAGCGACACCATTTTGCGCGACCGGAATAGACCGGAACATAGCTCGTTGTTTCTAATGACGTTAACTTTTTCTCAAGACAAGCTCCACACCTCCCCCGCCTCACCCCAACACACGCCACACCATGTAAACACATACACGTGTAGGCATTGAAGCAGCAGACGCAGCTAAAGTTAGCGGCTACGTGATTAGTGTCGAGTTTTAAAATGTATGTTTAGATACCCCTTATGAATTATATGCTAACTGTATGTAAGGCTTAAAATCACTCTTTGGACTTAGCGATGCCAGAGAGGTCAGGGGCCAATTTAGTAGAAGGGGGGCATCCTGTTTACGGGGCAATAAGAAGTGTTATCTGTGTTTAGTATATAGTGGCCAGATGCTATCTAAGCTAAAGGAATGTGCTTTGAAGTAGAAGGGATGAGCATTTGAGAAGGTTTCAGGTTTCTCCCTTTGTCTTTGTGTGCTGTGTGCTGGGTGTGATGTGCATTGAGTGGGCGGAGCTAACAATCAAAGAAATACTTGGGAGAACGGAGTTTTAGTTAGACTTTTCCAAGCAACTGCACCAGCAACTTGTAACATCTATCTCCAATAAAGAGCCTTCTGAGAACACGTTACCTTCTGATGCCTTCTGATGCCTGCTGATTTCTTCTGAACACCTTTTGATGTTCATCTGTTTTGTTACAACAACTCCTGGAGTCGGATAGCGCTATATTTTTGTCTGCCTTAAGCTCTCTTTTTAAATTCATATTAGCGTTAGCGGCTAACGCAGAGTTTAGCATTATGACAGAAGTTTACCAAAGATCGTAAACTGACAAACATCTGACCAACCTGCTCTGATTCTGCTGAAATCCTCATCAAATGTCCATTTGTCCAATAATCCAATGTCATATCTTTTTCCTCCTTATGTTTACAAAGGCTGCACCGGGAGGCTGTGTGAGGCGTTCAAAGGTTGTGGGGAAAAAAACTGCACTGTAAAATTACTGTGGTTCTAAATGGTATAGTATTATGTTCAAACTGCAAAAAAGAAAAAGAAAAAAAAAGTTTGGTAAAATAAAGATTATGTCTCAAAATGTTTGCTTTGCTACATATCTTATTTATGCTGAAAACATGTACATTTACAAGCACACATGTCAAAATGATTATAGTTCATTTCATGTCTTAATATTTTGTAATGTAAAGTTCTCTTACTGAGACAGTTGCAGTTTGTTACAAGGACAAAAATGCAAATGGTAAAACAAAGAAACATTGGTATGAATGAGTCATATTCCTTTCTTTAAAAAAAAAAGGTTAAAAAAAACTTGGAAAAAAATCGATATCGGGAACTTAAAATCGGAAATCGAATCGAATCGAATCGGGGCTTGAGTGAATCATTACATCCCTAGTAAACATCCAAGGAGTCACTTTCCCATGCTGAGTTGTGACTGTAGTTTGTAAATGGTAAAGCATATCCTTACATTACAGTTTTTCTCCATTGGTTTGGCTCATTTCTTGAAACAGAAATTACATTCTCAAAACTCTAAGATCATTGGGTAAAACAGTCTTAAGTTCAGCACAACACTATAGCTCACTCAGCAAAAGCTCATATCTCTCCCAAAACAGTTCACTCGTGTTTCAAAACTAAATTTCCTTCTCATTTAAACAGTCAGTGCTCCCAAAATGGCAAAGATCCTTCTCAATTGCTTTGGACGTTCTCAACACTCTTGGTGCTTTTGCCAAAATAACGTGGATGGTTCGGCACAACACCATGGTTCACCTGCAAAAGTTCATATCGCTCCCAAAACAGTTCACTCATGTGTCAAAACTAAATTTCCTTCTCATTTAAACAGTCAGTGCCCCCAAAATGCTTTGTCCCTTTGGCATTGTGCAAGCACTGCAAGTCTAAATGTTTAGATGTTTTGTCACTATGGCAGAGGACCATTGAAATGTCCCTCATGTCCACCTTTCAGTCTTAGCCCAATCCTTCATTGACAATGGTTACTGTAATTTTTTTTTGTCTAGCTAACAGAATACAATTGTGTATACAACTGAAAAAAACAAACAAAACAACAACAACAAAGAAATAGGATTTGAGGGTAAGAGTAGCCTCCAAGGTTTGACATCACACATTGCACTCATACTGCCAAGGAAATTGTAACCATTAACATTCGCACAAATAAAGTAACTTCCATACATCAGAGTAAAAAGAAAATGTATTCAGCATAACATACTGTAACATACAGTTTTCTCCATTGGTTTGGCTCATTTATTGAAACAGACTTGGCAATTGTTCACAACAGAATTAAATTTCTCATTAATTTCATCAAATTGCAAATGTCTAAGTCCATATCTCAATGTCTCAGTACATCTTGCAAATGGTTAAGTACATGTAGCTTACAGTTAGCACAATTTCCAAGTGAATAGATCTTGTTAATCTAAACTGATTGTTGATTCTCAGTCTAATGGTGTTGTAGAATAATTTTTTTTTGCCACCTCAGCAAAACACAGACCTTGCTGTATTGTCTTCACCTAAAGTTTTATTGAGCAATAGATGATAGAAGTCTAATCTAAATTAGTGGAATTTATCTTGGGGTGGCCGCCCCTGCTTCACTTTGTCACCACTCAATGCTGTATATGGGTGTGAAATGTGCATGTAATTACATTCTTTGAACAATTTGAATACACAGGAGGGACTGTGAGAGCTAGAGCCAGTTTGGGTTAAAACAGAAAATGTCACTGTCTGAAAAGGAAAAATCAGGTACCCCAGCTTTAACAGTCAGGTAAGCTGCATATATTTAGGCCCGAGCGCCATCAGGGCTGGCGAAGGGCTCTTGTAATCGTATAGAGTGCGTGGAGCGAAGCGGAGCGCACTCCCCCAAAGTGCGCGGAGCGCACAAAACGAGCGCGAAGTGCTCGCCTCCTCTCAAACATGCACTAACGCACTCCTCTCATCGTGCACGTTCCATGCACGTGCACATGTATCAGAAAACGAACATTGTAATTGGACGGTGCGCGGAGCGAAGCGGAGCGCACTCCCCAAAGTGCGAACAAAACACACAAAACGAGCGCGAAGCGCTCCTCTCAAACACTCACTAACACACTCCTCTTGTCGTGCACGTCCCGTGCACATACATATAAAATGCAAAAATCAACATTGTAATTGTACAGAGCCCATAAATGTCAATGGGCGACTGAGAGCCCTGGGTCACTGACGGGCACAAAGTGCCCGTCAGTGACCCAGGACCTCTACCATGAGGTTGGAATGCGCGAGCACTTTCCGAAAATATATAGTTTATGGTACCCGCGTAACCCGCGGGAACATTGTTTTCGTATGGGAATATTATTCTTTCTTTCTTTCTTTCTTTCTTTCTTTCTTTCTTTCTTTCTTTCTTTCTTTCTTTCTTTCTTTCTTTCTTTCTTTCTTTCTTTCGCACCGTCGCAATTTTCACCCAGTGAACATCGACGAAAAGTCACAGATTTTTAACATTGCGAGATAGGACTTGGCCAAAAATGAAGTTTGTCGTAGAATCATAAAAATCGGTACAGACGTGCATCATGACAAGTTGAGCAAAAAATATTATTACGGCAACGCCGTCCGCCATATTGGGTGTCGGCCATTTTGGATGACAGCCCGCGAAGCGGGAATCCGCCTTTATTTTTCACTTTGTACAAAATCTATCTCCTCCTAGAGCGTTTAACGGAACAACCTAATTTTGGGTGGAAAATAATCTTGAGAAGTAGAACTTTAAAAGTTATCCAAATTATTTTTCTAAGTTTTACCGTTTTTATGCGGCGAAGCCGCAAACTGTACGAAGTATTTTGAGATTTTTCGCAAACAAAAAATGGCTCCCATTCGAACATATGAAGCCCGATTTCGCTCATTTTGTTATCAGTTGTTAAAGTCACAGCCCTAAACACTTTCATTTGGTAAAATTCAAATTGAGCGCGATAGCGCCCCCTATAGGAATTATATGGAGAGTACAAATTTTAGTTTTACGAAAATTTAAATATTTTGGCACAAAATTCTATTTGGTCGTTCCGATCAGAAAAGTCAATTACACCCATGCCATATTTTTCACGGTGTTGCCGTAGCGATGACCAGAACGTCCCATTTTATTCTGATGGAAAAATGTTAAACTCCATAATTCAGCGAGAAGTGAGGAACCAAAGGTTATCCAACGTACTTGGATAACCTTTGTGGATGTTCTGCGGCGCAGCCGCAACCCTACTGTAAGTAAAATGTAAAAATATGCTTCAGTTTGCAGATATAGTGTGATACAAATTCATACTAATTTTTCTCTGTATAATGTCAAAATTGAGCGCGGAGTGCGCGTTAGCGCATTCCAATAATCCTAAAACTAAGACCCTTGGGAAAAAAGTAAAAAACAAACATAAAGGCAGTAGCAATACCATAATTTTAGATTGAGGGAGACAAAAGGGCGCAAAGCACCCCTTGCTTTAGGCAGGGAGGTCGGCGAGGGCCGATAATCGCCGCTTGCGGCTATATTTTTCATTGTTTTGTTTGTGTATTATGTTACAGTATGTTATGCTGAATACATTTTCTTTTTACTCTGATGTAAGGACGTTACTTTATTTCCTTGGCAGTATGAGTGCAATGTGTGATGTCAAACCTTGGAGGCTACCCTTACCCTCAAATCCTATTTCTTTGTTGTTGTTTTTTCAGTTTTATACACAATTGTATTCTGTTAGCTAGACAAAAAAAAGTTACAGTAACCTTTGTCAATGAAGGATTGGGCTAAGACTTAAAGTGTTATGGCTGGCCTTTCAGTCCACTCCATTGCCCTGTGTGCCCTGCCATGTTTTCCCGGTCTTCCTCATTGTCCCTTCCCCCCGGCTGGAGCCACACCCTCAACTCATTCCACACCTGCAATTCATTGTCATCTGCAACAGTATTTTGGATCCTTCTCAGCCACAAGACTCTGCCAGACCATTGTTTCACAGTGCGATCCTCACCTGTTCTTCTGGCCAGTCTCAGATCCCCTCCAGCCATTCCACTTCACTGTCTGCAAACCTGCCTCTTTCCAGAAAGGAGAACTTAAATAAATTTTGCGTTTTAAGGCGAGACACGGCAGGTGAAAGTATTGATTTTTCACGCAGTGGTCGAAGTGGAGATTTTTATCTATTTTCCTCCCTTTACATCTTAGTTTTCATGTCAGAGTATAACAATGACAAAACTCACCCCGCATGATGCTTATTTTATGATGATTTGTCCGCTTGCGAGGCGGCGGTAACCCGGAAGTAGCTGCTGCGGCGCGTCGAAAGACCGCTCTAATGCGGGTATTCATTCACGCATATTGACAGACTTTACATCCACATGTGCTGCGAAGGGATCCTCCGTGATGACGCTATCGCCCAAATATGGTATTTTTCCTTCTGGGAGACGCCTGGTGCGGAAGAGCCAAAAGAAAGTTCCGCGCATGCGCACTCGCTACAAAACTTCAGAGCTCGTTTTCTCAGAATGAGAGAAGGCCCCACTCGGGCAGCGGGTGAGCCCTTATAGTCGCTCCTACAGACTTCAAACTTTACAGTCTTGGACTTAACAATATTATGAAGGTTTTTTCAGAGGGATTTTTTAATATCTAATTCCTAGCCTGATTTATTCAGCTTTGAACCCAAAAAAACAGGCGGAATTTGAGTTTTTACAGATTTTTTCACTTATGATTAGTTAATTGAAAAACTAAACAATATATCCAAAATCCCCTCTGAAAAAATCTTAGTGACTAATATGTCAATAAAATGAAACCATCAATTTTAATCTGGCTCAATCCATTATTTTTATTTCGTTGCCCAAAATATAGGCAATTTTGGCCATTTTCATGTACAAAATGTCTTATTTTTATATGAAAACATAAAATGACAGAAAAAATGCAATACATTTTTTTCTCATATTTATATCAGTGATGTACAGCAAAAGTTTCAAATTGATATCTCTACATTTAATTTTTTCCCCTATTCACCTGCAGTGTCTCGCCTTAACTGTTTAATCCTCTCTGCCTGCATTTTTGGGACCATTTCCATATTCCGCCTAACAGAACGGTCTGGCCAAAGATGGATCCAGCGGATGCAGAGAGACTCCATAATGCTGTTTTTAACCAAGGTATTTTGCTGGGGAGGCATGACCATGTTCTGAACACCATGCTGGAAACTCAACAAACCACCTCTGCACAAATGGCTCAGATGCAGTCAATGCTTGAGAACCTGACTACTAAAAGCTAACTCAGCAACTACCACCTCCATTACAACCTCAAGCAGCTGTTGATCCAGAGGCCCACGCTGTGAAGCCCATGTACCTGACCCGCCACGCTATTCAGGTGACATGGGGCGCTGTGGCTCCTTTTTACTTCAGTGCTCTCTTGTTTTTTCTCAAAAACTCCAAACTTATTCTACTGATATGTCTCGGATTGCTTATGTTATGGGACTTTTGAATGGAGGTGCTCTGGCCTGGGCTTCCGCAGTATGGGAAAACCAGCCCAGTGTACGTTCCTCATATACCAGCTTTTCACTGGAGATGAAGAGGGTGTTTGATAATCCAATCAAGGGCAAAGAGACTTCTAACAGACTGCTCTCCCTTTCTCAAGGACATCTCACTGCTGCTGAATACACAGGCCAGTTCCGAACCTTGGCGGCTGAGCTCAGATGGAATGATGATGCCCTGCAGGCTGTGTTTGTTAGAGGCCTTAATGACTCTCTCAAGGATGAACTGGCAACAAGTGATGAAGCGGTTTCCCTCAATGCTCTTATGGAGACCGTTATACGCCTGGATGACCGCCTTCGTGAACGTAAAAGGGAGCGTTCCTTCCGTTCTGTGTCTAATCTAATTTCATTGACTCTGAATTTGTCCAGCAGGCAGGCATCTTCCATTCATCCATTAGCTAGTCCTCTTGTTGCACGAGCTTTGAATGGCAAATCTTTAATGTGCGTCACTCACCAAACTGCTCCAATTGATTTATTGGTTTCTGGCAATCACCAAGAAAGGATTTGTTTCTGTCTAATTTCTTCTCCTGATTGTCCCCTGGTACTGGGTTATCCTTGGCTTAAGAAACATAACCCCAACATAGATTGGTCAGATAGTAAGATTGTTGGATGGAGTACTAAATGCCATTCCTCTTGTCTGTTTTCGGCGCAGCCTCCTGTTAAGAAGTCAGCTCCGTCTACAGATTTTCCTGACTTTTCAAAAGTTCCAGTTTGTTACCATGATCTGGCTGAGGTGTTTAGCAAGGACCGGGCCCTGTCTCTGCCCCCCCATAGACCTTATGATTGCTGCATTGACCTGCTTCCTGGAGCCACACTACCCAAGAGCAGGCTGTACAATCTGTCTAAACCAGAGCGTGAAGCTATGGAGAAGTATATATAACGATTCTCTGCGTGCTGGTATAATGCGTCCTTCCTCTTCACCTGTTGGCGCCGGGTTTATCTTTGTTGATAAAAAGATAAAACACTTCGGCCATGCATTGATTTTCGGGGTTTAAATGATATCACTGTTAAGAACAAGTATCCTCTGCCTTTAATGAGCTCTGCTTTCGAACAACTACATGGGGCTACCATCTTCTCTAAGCTTGATCTGCGTAACGCTTACCACTTGGTCCGCATTAGAGAGGGTGATGAATGGAAGACTGCCTTTAATACCCCCTTTGGCCACTTTGAATATCTGGTGATGCCATTCGGTTTGACTAATGCTCCAGCTGTTTTTCAGGCTCTTGTCAATGATGTGCTGAGAGAATTCCTGGCTCGCTTTGTTTTTGTTTACTTGGATGATATATTGATTTTCTCAAAGTCAGAAGAGGAGCATGTACATCATGTCTGTCTTGTTTTGCAGAGGCTGTTGGAGAACCGACTGTTTGTGAAGGGGGAGAAATACTTCCATAAGCAATCTGTGTCCTTTTCTTGGCTTTCTCATTGGCAATGGAGAGGTGAAACCAGATCCTGAAAAGGTTCAAGCAGTAAAGGAGTGGCCCCAGCCTGTAAATCGCAAACAATTGCAGAGATTTTTAGGGTTTGCCAATTTCTATCTGCGCTTTATTCGTAATTTTAGCTCCGTGGCGGCTCCCTTAACCCATCTAACCTCTACCAAGCAGTCTTTTCAGTGGAACCCTGAGGCGGATCAGGCCTTCCTCAAGCTAAAAACACTTTTTCAGCTGCTCCTGTTCTCACTTAACCCGACCCTGCCTGACAGTTTATTGTTGAGGTTGATGCATCGGATATGGGGGTAGGGGCAGTCCTGTCTCAACGTTCTGTTACAGATAACAAGCTGCACCCCTGTGCCTTCTATTCTCGTCGACTGACCCCTCCAGAGAGAAACTACGATGTTGGTGACAGAGAACTGCTGGCGGTCAAGCTTGCCCTGGAAGCATGGAGGCACTGGCTGGAGGGGGCTGGACAGTTTGTGGTATGGACAGATCACAAGAACTTGGCCTACATTCAAAAAGCTAAGAGATTGAATGCACGGCAAGCACGTTGGGCATTATTCTTTGCCAGATTTGATTTTATCATTACCTACAGACCCGGTTCTAAAAATGTTAAACCCGATGCCTTGTCCCGTCAGTTCTCTTCCACAGACTTTCCAACGAATCCTGACAATATCCTGCCACCATCTTGTGTTGTGGCCGCACTACCTGGGGAATTGAAGATATTGTCAGGCAGGCCCAGCAACAACATCCAGATCCAGGTACCGGGCCTCTCAATCGCTTATTTGTGCCTGACCAGGTTCGCTCACAGGTCCTTCAATGGGGACGTTCCTCCAAGTTGCCATCCGGGTATTAGTCGTACCCTGTCCTTCCTCCGAAGACATTTTTGGTGGCCGACTATGAGAAGGGATGTGCAAGACTTTGTGGCTGCATGCGCAGTCTATGCCAGATCCAAGACCTCTCATCAGGCACCAGCTGGGCTGTTGCATCCACTTCCTGTGCCCAGCCGGCCTTGGACCCATATCGCTCTAGACTTCATAACTGGACTTCCTTGTTCTGAAGATAATACCACAATTCTTAATGTGGTAGATAGGTTTTCCAAGTCTGTGCATCTTGTACCGCTACCAAAGCTCCCTAGTGCTCAAGAGACTGCTGACCTTATTGTTGACCACGTTTTTAAAATTCATGGAATTCCATCTGAGATTGTGTCTGACCGCGGGCCACAATTCATCTCACATGTGTGGAGAGCATTTTGTCAGGCACTGGGTGCTAAAGTTAACCTGTCCTCTGGGTATCATCCTCAGTCTAATGGCCAAACTGAAAGGGCTAACCAGGATCTAGAGGCTGCTTTACGCTGTGTGTCCGCTTCTAACCCATCCTCCTGGTCTAAACATTTGTCTTGGGTGGAGTATGCCCTTAATTCTCTCACCAAGACTGCTACAGGCATGTCCCCGTTTGAATGCTCTTTGGGATACCAACCGCCTCTTTTCACTTCTCAGGAGGATGAGATCTCTGTTCCCTCAGTTCTGGCACATGTCCAGCGCTGCAGAAGGCTCTGGCAGGACACACGCTCGGTTCTTCTGCGCACTTCAGATCAGAACAAGAAGGTGGCAGACAGACGCAGAGTGCCGGCCCTGGAATATGAGGTTGGCCAACAGGTGTGGCTGTCTGCTAAGGACATCCCTTTAAAGACTGATTCTAAGAAACTATCTCCCCGTTACATTGGCCCTTTTCCCATTGTTCATCTCATTAATCCTGTTGCTGTCCGTTTGAAGCTGCCGGCGTCTCTGAAGATACATCCGACTTTTCATGTATCACAGCTTAAACCTGTCCATTCTAGTGATTTGTGCCCTCCTTCCAGGCCCCCTCCGCCCCCCCCCCCCCCCCCCCCCAGCTCGTTGATGGTCATCCTGCGTTTTCTGTCCGCTGTCTTCTGGGTGTCCGTCGGCGTGGGAGGGGGGTTCAGTACTTGGTTGATTGGGAGGGTTATGGGCCTGAGGAGTGGTCACGGGTGTCGCGCTCCCTTATTTTGGATCCTGCTCTCATTAGGGATTTTCATCGTGCCCATCCGGATGAGCCTGTTGGGTCGCCTGGGGGCTCCCGTTGAGAGGAGGGTACTGTTATGGCTGGCCTTTCAGTCCACTCCATTGCCCTGTGTTCCTGCCATGTTTTCCCAGTCTTCCTCATTGTCCCTTCCCCCCGGCTGGAGCCACACCCTCAACTCATTCCACACCTGCAATTCATCAGTCATCTGCAACAGTATTTTGGATCCGTCTCAGCCACAAGACTCTGCCAGACCGTTGTTTCACAGTGCGATCCTCACCTGTTCTTCTGGCCAGTCTCCGGTCCTCTCCAGCCATTCCACTTCACTGTCTGCAAACCTGCCTCTTTCCAGAAAGGAGAACTTAAATAAATTTTGCGTTTGAACTGTTTAATCCTCTCTGCCTGCATTTTTGGGACCATTTCCATATTCCGCCTAACAGAAAGGTGGCCATGAGGGACATTTCAATGGTCCTCTGCCATGTGACTAAACATCTAAACATTTAAACTCGCAGTGCTTACACAATGCCAAAGGGACAAAGCATTTTGGGGGCACTGACTGTTTAAATGAGAAGGAAATGTAGTTTTGACACATGAGTGAACTGTTTTGGGAGAGATATGAGCTTTTGCAGGTGAACCATGGTGTTGTGCCGAACCATCCACGTTATTTTGGCAAAAGCACCAAGAGTGTTGAGAACGTCCAAAGCAATTGAGAAGGATCTTTGCCATTTTTGGGGGCACTGACTGTTTAAAGGAGAAGGAAATTTAGTTTTGAAGCATGAGTGAACTGTTTTGGGAGAGATATGAGCTTTTGCTGAGTGAGCTATAGTGTTGTGCTGAACTTAAGACTGTTTTGCCAAATGATCTTAGAGTTTGAGAATATAATTTCTGTTTCAAGAAATGACTCAAAGCTTTAGGTGAAAACAATACAACAAGCTCTGTGTTTTGCTGTGTTTGCAACATACTCCGAGGTGGCAAAAATAAATGTATTCTACAACACCAACAAAATCAGGTACCAAGCTTTAATTGCTGTAATAAATGTATCAAATGTTCCAAGGGATTCATATATGGTATTCATGGTATTGTGTTCTTGACTAATTTTGACAATTGAACAGACTATTGTCCATGTGATGACTTATACAGTTAAATGACGCTGACACGTTTTGGAGCGAACAACCATTAGACTGAGAATCAACAATCAGTTTAGATCAACAAGATCTATTCACTTGGAAATTGAGCTAATTGTGCTACATGTACATTTGCAAGATGTACTGAGACATTGAGACATGGACTTAGACATTTTCAATTTGATGAAATTAATGAGAAATTCAATTCTGTTGTGAACAATTGCCAAGTGGTTTGGAAATGTCATTTCTGTTTCAAGAAATGAACCAAACCAATGGAGACCACCAGAGCTGGTGTTTCACAGTGTTCTGTACGTTCTGTCTGCAAACATTCAATAAATCAATAAAGTCTTATGTCACACGCCGAGATTTCCTTCAGACTGAGCCGCGTGGACTCAGTTTCATAAAGGTCAGCTCGGGCAGGCTTTGTGCTGTGTGCTTGCAGAGGGATCCGGGAGATCCCCCTATAACATCACCATGAGACCTGTGAGAAGGAGACGTAACCTTTGTTTGGTTTGCACAAAGTCAAACAGCGATGAACCAAAGTTGTGACTTTTTACAGATGAGACAAAAGAGAAGTGGCCTAGATTGGGTTTAGAACATTTTTTATTTCATTGATGCTTCCAAGTGACTGTTCTCGTGATGTGAAGGGGCTCAGTTCGAACCATATCTCATGGTTGAAAAGAGCCAGCCATCTTGTTTCTGTCTGTTTTTAAATGCAATCTTGCACAAATGTAACTGAGCAATTTTCAAGAAACAGCACCTGAGCGGAGCAGAAACCACGAGTGAAAGGTTTGTGTACAAAATGACTATCCAAAATGTGTCCCTCTAGTTCTTTGACAATAGGGCTGGAAAGTAGAAGTGCGAGAATTTGCGAGATTTCCGTCCACGGATACAAACAAACACACACGGTGGTCCTGTACTGCTATCGCGGACTTCATACACTTTGATGGCTTTTTCTATTATTATTATTATTATTATTATTTTGGGCACATTTCGTCTCTGGGATGAAAACATTCTTATACGGCCATGCTAGTCGCTGAGTGGATCGGCATTTGTTGACTCGGACTTCGCTGTCAAAGCCCCGAGTTATGCAAATGCCCCGCGCAGGTTTGTGGCATGGTCCCATTTAGTAATAATATTCTAGTAAGTTCTACTCGTAGTGACATGCGCCTTTTTTATATCTGTAGACTTTGTGGTCATTTACGGTGACTGAAGCCACTAAGGACTCAAAAAAAGAACCAACTACGAACTAAATACGGTCTAAACCTCTTAACCCCAATTTAACACGTTTTGGTTGCTTTTTTTGTCATGTTTTTATAACTCTTTTGTCAATTTTTAGTCACATATTTGTTACTTTTTTGTCGCTATTTTGTTGTGTTTTATGTTTGTTGCCAGACTGGGGAAAATGTGGTCAGTTAGGTGGGGGTTAAGAGATTAACAAAACTGTAAACTATTTGATCAACAACAGACCTACGTGCCTTACTGTACTGGTGCTTGCCATCTCCAGCTGGTGTTGATTGTGTTAAACTGCAAAGGCTAACCGCTCGCAATGTCACAAAAGCATTTTGCACTATTCAATTCAGCCGCCTCCTCAAACAGCTGATTGTTTGTTTGTATCCGAGTGAAGAACTGAAAGTGCTCCTGGTACGAGACTTTCCAGCCCTATAAGAACAAAAATCCTACCCTGGCTAACGCCAGACTAAAATCACAAGTGATATTTAGTCTGGGGACCAATTCATTTTCTCGTAGGAGAGGTGTGGTTTACAATTGTCCATAGCCGTTTATTGGGCGCTACGAATGTCTCTCATGCGTCTGCACGTAGCCATAGCCAATCGTATCATGGTATCAGATGACGTATGACGTACCCGCTGTAAACTTTTGAGCTAAACTATTTAGAACACGGACTAAAGCTTGATCGAAAGATGGCGTTGCGTCTGCTGCTGTCATGTTGGATCGCAAATATGTTTTTCTTTTTTTTAATCCCTAAACAAATTACAAGCTTCCGTCTGTCAAATAGTGCGTCATCGTCTTGCCGTCCCTCCTCGTTCTGTGATTGGTCTCCAAATCCATGCGAAGATTTCGGCCATGGTCCCCAGACTGTTGTGAAGTTCGAAATGATTCGAGCGCACACAGCAGTCTGGCTTAGCCAGGCTACAAAAATCCACTTGTCTTGATAAATGACTCCCCAAAGAGTGTTCGTTACAGAGGCATTTATCTGCCAGCATGCCGTTCACTAAAAGTGAAATTCACTTCTTCTTACTATCTTTCAAATAATAATAATACTTTTAAAAACACAAAACATAAAATACCAATGCTAAATCTAAATTCCTACAATAATAGCTCCTATGTCCTGATCCTAGCTCCTATCCCTTTGTCATGTGATAAGGTCAACTGTTAAGGTGCGTTCAGACCGAACGTGCGTCCACGCTCCGTCAGCCTCTAGTTGGACGCCAAACATTGCGAGAAACGCCCGTTTGCTGGCGCGTGAAGTTTTGCAAGCGTCATAATTAGGAGGCGTGTCATACAACTCAGGCCGAGCGCAAACCGCGATGATCAACTTCTCCTCCATGCTGCAGGTCAGGGGCGCAACACACAATGTGTGTGTTGTGAGATGGAAAAGGAAAAAAAAAGGAAAAGGAAAAAAAAAAAGGAAAAAAAAGCCAAAAAAGAAAATAAATACCCTCTGAATTGACTTTATTTTAACGAAAATGTCACTATTTCACACAATATAACATCGACATTTGACATATGGAGTTTGTTATCACAAAAAAACAATCACACGGCCCGATTAAAAGCTTCTGTTGCTTCATTCACGTAACTTTTCCTCCTCTCCCTCTCTCTCCCTCGCGCAAGAGGGGAGAAAACAACGCAAGCTTCAACGCGATCTCCTCTGTAACCGTGTTTATTATTTCATTAGGACTTTTATTTCTCAAACTTGTTGCCTTATGCTCACTTTGAGCTCCTCGTGGGGCTGCAGGCTGCAGCAGCAGCGGTGGAGATGACAGTCCCTCTGCACTCCTCTCTGCCCCACTCCAACAGTGACTTTTGTTTCGCAAAATAAGCATGCACAACTAAAGCGACGCCCGTCCCCCAAAGAGGAATAATAAAAAAACACTTCACCACCGCGAACCTGTTCATATCGTTCACTGTAAAGACTTGTTCAAAGAGCCGGATCGTTCACGACCGACACACATAGACTGTTAAAAAGAACACATCACTATTGGCGCCCTATGAAAGGCATATATTGCGTATGCCCTTTTTGCTCCACTGCTGCAGGTAACAGGTGACGCTTGTGCTCACTATTTGAGCCCAGTCCCTGATTGGTTAACAAGGCGTAAATGAACTCACGTGTAGATTGTGATTACTTGAGTGCATGAAGCAGTGGGCGGGGCATCGCTGCTCTGTACTGCGCTGTTCTCACTGGTTCTCACAAAAACAATATACCCCATAATATGGGACTAGAAAAAACACTCCTACTGCAGCCACTGACTTTAATTCACCACAATAAGGATATGAAGCCACACAGAAAACAGACTATGATAAAAAGCTGTTTTAGATTTACCTTCCACAGCTACAGCGGTGGCTTATGGGATGGCATATGGCTCCTAACCATGAGGAACCTCCAGAGGTCCCTATGTTAAAGGAGATATGATAGGAAGCACAGGCTCCTTTCCCTCCTTCCTCACTGACCGCACTATTCGGTTGCTTCTTATCATGGCAGACACTGATGTAGATCCAGTTTTGGCTTAGACCTCTTACCAGTTTGCTCAATTTGGATCCAGCCTATGTTTTTGCAGGGCTGGCCCTAGGCACAGGCGGCCGACACCTGCTTGAGGGATGCCAAATTGCGATTTCATTAACCCTATGAGGTCCATGCTTCCACCATCTACAACATCGCCGACTTTTGGACCTAACTTTGGAACGAAAAGTGATAGAGACTTGCAGTCTTTTGGCTTGAAACTAGAGATGTCATCCTTTCAAACATACCATCTCCAGGGAGCTGCGTAACATTGTGGTGGAAATTTGGAAGTTTGTATCAGAAGTGGAGGCTCCTCTAATATAACTGTCATGATTGTACCGAATATGAAAAACAAAACAGAATAGATTGATAATCATAATGATCATGATTGAATAAACTAGTGCTTCAAAAGACATCAAAAGTGTGTCTTAAAGGACTGATACAGCAAAACATGAAATCTATGGAAGACATTTCAGAAAAGGCTTTGTCCATGTCTCCATGCGCTAGAAAAGTATAAATGCTGCCAGTACAACATAACTACTTTTAATGTATGATGTTTTGTTGTTCTTTACATGTTGTATTTTTTTTATTCTGTATTTTATTTTTGAGGGGGTGGGGGCATAGGGGCACCATATTAGCACTGCAGTTTTCCTTGCATTAAACCACTATGTCGAGGGAAATGTCATTAAACAACAATAAAATAAGTATAATAAACGATTGTTACATTTTACATCAATATCATTTTGAAGAGGGTGACCTGAAAAGTTTGGAGACCCTGGCTATACTGCTGAATTGAAAGTGGACATATACCGTATGACACTCCCACTGGCAAACCATATGAGTAAATAATGCTGTTAGAACGGTCTCGTCTCTATCGTCTAACAGGACCAGTTGACATCCGTCAAATAATTGCGGTCGACGAGTGCATGCTCCAGCGGTGCTCAAGGCCTCTCCTGGGAACAAAGCTTGATTTACCTATTGATTAATGAACTCCCATCCATCCGGCACAGTGCCAGGCTGCTGCGCTCTCGTCCCAGAACACTTTTAATTGGCTTCACAACATCGCCTGTCCCCGGTGCTGCGGAGATGTGATTCTTCATTAAGGGCCTGTATCATTAAAAATAGGTTTTAACCAGGTCATGTTAAGCAATGTTTCAGTAATCCTCAGTCCGTCTCTCTCGTCCACACTCAAAACACCAGCCCGCAATCTGGTGTACGCCACACAGAGATTTCTATAAAGCTTCTGTTTGATTTATAGTTGCTATAGACCGATGGTTCTCAAATGGTATTGCCTTGGGGACTCCCCATCACCAGAGGATGAAATGCCACAACCCAAGATAGAATATTATTTATACTTTTGCTACCATTTAACCTTCAAAAAATGTTCCGTAATAGAGACGGAGGCTACAATCTTAGAGGAAACTCAATTTTTAAACAACCCCAGATTCATAAAACCAAAAAAAGCTTTTGTGTATCGGTATGTGGAGTCAAACTATGGAATAACCTGAAGGGAGACCTCAAGGAATGTACAGACGTTCATCATTTTAAAATGCTTTACAAAAAGAAAGTTCTGTATGAATATAAAGCTGAAGAAGGAGTTATTAATATATAGGATGTACTCAAGTAGATTTCTTTAAATAGTATATCATTTTTGTTCTGTGACATATAAATTATAAACAATATGTCTATAATTATGTATATATATGTATTTTTCTCGCAAGCAAAAGCTGTTTATCTGTGATATTAACTGTTTTGTGAAAGAAAGCAACCACTCGAGGAGCTGGTGGTGTGGCGGTGGGTGATGGCAGGGTGGTGACCGGTCGTGTGGTGGTTGTGGCTGGTCCTAGGTGTGGTGTGGGGTGGCGTGGTGGCATACCGGTGATGTAGTGAGGTTGTTATGCGGGGGGGCGCTGTTCTCCCTACCATTACATTGATATGTTGCCATGTGACGGAAAACCGTAGGAAAATTAAAGTTATTGGCACATTCGATTGGAAAATGCAAATTCATGTATTGTAACCATAATCAGTTGAATATTACAAACTATTGTGCATTACTGGAATAATGTTTTAAAGAAAGAAGGAAAAATGACAACAGGAAAAAAAGTAAAATTAAACTAAAAGCAAATTGGACTACTCAGGCCAACAAATTATATTAGTGGGCGTACTGACTGAACGTGGCGTCCTGTCACGTGTTGGAGGGAGATTTGTGCTTCACTGGCTCGGCGGCTTTGTGCGTTGCTGGTGTGTCGTTGCGTTGTCGGCCTGCTGCAGCTGGGATTGGCTGGGATCATTGTTCTAACTGTTGCCATCAGGTTGTTATACATTGCCCTGCTACTGGCTCCAACAACATTAATGAAAATATGATATTAACAGGGGTGGGAATTTATAAGTTATACTTCCTCCCACTCCTTTTCGAGTTTATGTACAGTACGTTAAAATGTCATGAATGCATGTTAAAATAGTCATGTTTATATGTATTGTACACTGAACTCGGAATAAACAATCAATCAATCAATATTTATTCCAGTGCAAAAACACTTTGGTACAGTTTTGGTTATAATGTTAAGGCATATTCTCCCAAATGATTGTTGATTAAAGTATTGAAAACTGAAATCATGTTAACCACTCAGCAGCAATCATTGTAACTGACTCGGGTAGTGTTTTCATACTTATTCGATCAATATATTTTGAAAGACATTTTCTCTGGGAAAAGCTTAGTTTCGGTCACATCTACTGGTTGAGGAGCACCTCTATCAAACCTGTTCTGATCACTTTTAGAAACAAGCTTTCGAAGGTTATACATTTAAAGGTAAGAATGCTAAGAAGATTCATAGGTGGCTTTAACTTGTAAAATAATATGAGAAAACCCTTCAAAAGGGCTGAACCTGTGACTTGGGCTGTGTCCGAAAGTCCACCCCCAGTCCCTTATTCACTATATAGTAGACCTTATAGTGCACTGTTGGACATAGCCCACTACTTTCTCCTCGCTGCTCGCGCATCATCACATGCGGCGTGCAGAAAGTAAGCTCGGTGTCCGGAACGCCAACAGAGTGCGTTCACTTCATCTACTATAAGTTCGCTAAACTCCAGAAATTTTGTTTTTCTGTGATAAAGACCAACCAAATTCAAAAGACACGTTTTATTTAACACAGATTTTACATGAATGAAGAAAACGACTTACAGAGAAGAAGCTATTCATCATTTTAAGTGACACATATGACACATTTTTTGCTAAAATATAGTTGACACAATTATATGTAAGATTTTGCAAAAAATGTTAGTTTCCTTTAGTTTGACCATTTTTTGTGATGTTTATAGTTTCACTTCCTTATTGGACACTGCTTCTATCTATGTCACTTCCTGTCAAACTATTTTAAACCATTGCCGTGCCGACCATGTTATGTCGATGGGAAATGAGTCAAACTGCTATGGAACTTTTGTATATTTGTTTATTTAGTCAGGACAGTGCATGTTAATGAACACACATGGGTCTCATGCACGTGTAACGAGGCGCCTGTTGTGTTCCTCCCAGCCAGCCGGGGGCGCCATGAGTATAAAAAGGGAAGTTAGTTTAGTTTCTCGTTCCCTCACCTCAAACACTTCCCATTTTAATTTTCATGTCAGAGTGTAAAATTTGACCAGATCACACACTCGCGAGGCGGAGATATCCCAGAAGTAGCTACAACATTGCTGCAGCGACAACTGACATATTTTATATCCAGCTGTCCAAGATGACGCTACGAAATGAGGTTTTTGCTCCGCTCATGCAACATTATCTCCAGTTTGGCTTCACCCAAATCTAAAAGCTTCTTGAACAAAGCGTCAAAACAGCAACACAAACGAGGTCAGTCCCAGGAACACGACTGGGGAACAGAGGTGCGCACCCAGTATACCAGTCCGGGCAGTCAGGTCTTCGCAACAGTATGTTAAAAGTTTTTATTGAACTGTTGTGAGTGTGTGTACTCTGCTGTTTTCTTTTTTCTTTGGACGTGAACCTGAGGACCCCCTTGAAAACGAGACGATTTCCTGTCATGGGGCTAATCCTCTAATAAACATATATCCAATAATAATAATAATAATTCAGACTCCTCTATAAAATGGCGTGACCACTTTAGAGTGCACTGTACAGAGAATAGTGCAGACATTCGGACACAGCCTTGGACTCGGCTTTAGGTGATAACGACTCATCACGGACTAAAACTACATTCAACCTAAAATCCAATTCGACTCCGAGGCGTCGTCCCACACATAAGCAATGTTTCAGACCTCTGCGCAGTATTTCCGTCCTTCACCAAGGCTAGCCGTTCCCAGAAGCTGAATACAAGTCGTAGGAAAACCACCCACCATGTACAGAAACACTGCTTTGATTTGAAAATGCATGAGATGTTCGAACAATTCAGGCGTCGCGGCGCCCCCTGGCTGCTCCGCTCCGTCACGCCAAGTCCGGGATTTCACTTCATTATCCGTGCGATTCGCTTCCCACGCAGAGGAATACGAGTTGAGCTTAGATGTCCGATGTGTATGGAATTTGAAACTGGAGCGTCCGCGAATCCGGTGGCAAAACGCAATTAAACTCAGACTTTGTTGTACAGTTTCCGAGGAAATCGACGCTCAATTATTGCCCTAAAGGAGCTTAACCTCATATGTAAAAGGCAGCCAGACGAGGCAAGTTACTAAATGGGTATTAATGAAGAAGAATGACAGACGCCGAATGGAGCAACCAGACGACTGACTGCGCCTTGTGATGGAAAAGGCCTTGTTTCTGTTGGAAAAGGCTAATTTAGAAAGTTTTAATGAGAAAAAAGATACATGACACGAGGCCTTTTGTTTAAAATGTCAGGTTGTGTGAACAGCTTCAGTGACATTTCGGAAAAAAAGGAAGAAAATGTTGGTACTCGTTTCAGCACGAGTACTGTAGTACCTTAACTTAGTTCTTTGATACCACACTGGTACCGTTTAAAGCGGTGATTCTCAACTGATGTGTGTGTGGGGGTGTGGGGGGGGGGGGGGGGGGGGCGCTATGAATGTCAGTCATATGCTCTGCACGTAGCCATAGCCAATCGTATCAGATGACATATGACCCGCTGTAAACGTTCGAGCTAAACTATTTAGAACACCGTCTATATAAATAAAGATCTTCTTCTTCTTCTTCTTCTTCTTCTATAGCTTGATTGAAAAATGGTGTTGTGTCTGCTGCTGTCATGTTGTATCCGTAAATAAACTTGTTTTTAAATTTGATCCCTAAACAAACTACAAGCTTCCGTATGTCGAATAGCGCGTCATCGTCTTACCGTCCCTCCTGGTTCTGTGATTGGTCCCCAAATCCATGCGAAGATTTCGGCCATGGTCCCCAGACTGTTGTGAAGTTCGAAAAGATTCGAGCGCACACAGCAGCATGGGGATTCCCAGGTTAGGGGGACCCAACCATTTTCATACGTTTTTTTTTGTCAATATTTTCCATCTGAAACAGCATAATCTCTACAGGAGTCTGTTAAAATGAATGTAATTGGGTTGTTTTGATCATCATTTCAGTCTCTAAAGTTAGTCTCTATCATGTCGTTGTGCTTTCAGTCACATTTTTTGTTTTTTTTAGGGCTGAACGATTTTGGAAAATAATCTAATTGGGATTTTTTTCTTCAATATTGCGATTGCGATTAAATATGAGATTATTGTTGCAAGGTCCTCTTCTCATGTATTTTTCACCTAACACTAGCAATACATCAGTCTGTTTCATAATAAACAATATTAGATTAATTTGAAGTGAAAATTGCAACAATAAAGCAAACCAAATGGTTGCTTGACCTATTCAAAATTTGTGGACTGCACTTCTTAAAAACTGTCTGAACTTAACAGTACAGTCTATAAATAAAAGATCATTTATATATAAAAAAAAAAAAAAAGATAAAACTCACTGATCCAGTCAGTAACATCACCCATACTAAGGTGCAGGAAAAGTAAGAACAAACGTCTGCTTTAACTAGTTGGAAAAGTTTTAGGAAATCAAACTCCCAATTAATACAAAATAAACTATTTATTATTTCGGCCAATCAAATCCCGGTCTGAGCTGCGACTCGTACAGTAGTTGCTTCAGATGCGCGTTATTGACGGACACGGAGAGGCCAGATGGAGCACACGCCAAAACACAGTGGAATCAGGAGCAGCATTTTGGTTTTGGGATGTAACTTTGGACAATATGAAGAAGCAGTGACGCAAGGAGACATGAGGTGCCAAACACAGACACGTCTCTTTGACTCGCAGCCATTTAGTGACATTTCAGCTTAAACAGCGCATTTACTCAGCAAAATAAGACTTGCCACGGAGTCCTGCCTCGGATCTTAGTTTCCAACACTTTTCATACAGCAGTTGAGTGTTTATATAGCGTCTGGGAGCGCATATGCAGTAGATGCAAAGGTAAATAAAGGCACATGGCACATCGCCTCCGCGGATACTTTACGGTCATGAACCGTCATTATGCTTTTGAGAGAAGTTCTTTATCCACAACATTCCCAAACATAAGCCTCCTAAACTGAGCCACAAACGACTCTTTACTCTTTACAAGCAGCACAGGCTCACCTGGCTATATCTCTGTGGAGGCAGAGACGTAAGAATCCGGAGGTGAGGGAGTTTCTGTGATCATCAGAGCGTGTAGTAGCAGCGAGAGAATGGCGTGATTAGCGCTGTGGCTAACGCAATGCTAACGAAGAAGAAAGCAATAGTCCTTCGCGGTGGCTGCATGATAAACGCTGATATTTTCACTGTACATCCACAATCTACCGCGCACCTGAACTAGACTGAGACGCAGGGGTGCCGCCAGAAATTCTGGGCCCTATGGAAACAAAAATTTCTGGGCCCCCTACATTTTTTACAGATAAAATGTAACCCAATAAACATGCCCTGTATACTTTAAAAAAGATACTTAGCACATTGCATAGTTAAAATGTCTGATGAGTAAAAGCCTACAAAACAAGAAAAAACTATGGAAATATGTACTTGTTTACATAAAAGGAGAATATTTATTATCTCAAACACAATATTGCAAACACAACAGATCATAATGTACACATATTGACATATACTTTACGTGAACAAGCTTTAACTGGGTCCAACTGCTCAATCAGGAAACATCAGCTAGAACTAACCCATAACTAAATCAGTCCAAGACTAAAACTAGGCCAAAAGGGCTGAAAATCAAGACACACCAGGAGTAATGCCAGGCCTAAACCAGTCCAGGACTAAACAAGTACTGAACCAGACATAAACTGTTTGTTATCCAGGTACAGTATAACAAAGTTATGTTCAACATCACTTTATAATGGCCCAGCGGCGTGCCTTTCTGCTGGCAAAATCATGTATCAAATCATCAAAGTTCAGCTTTCTTGCCAGTTTGCTTTCAATGGATAGTATGGCAAGGTGACAAAGTCTGTCCTGCAACATAGCAGACCTAAGATAATTTTTAATCAGTTTCAGCTTACTGAATGCTCTCTCGCCACCAGCAACGGTCACAGGCAATGTGCAAAATATTCGCAAAACTACAGTATGCAGACCTGCCCAAAAATACTCTGCAGCTGCATCTTGTAAATGCTGTTGAGCAGATCAATTGGTGACAGACACCCTGGGAAAGTGGCCCTATATACAGAGTTGAGGTGTCTGACTTCATCTTCAAATTCACAAGTCAGATCAGTGTTGTATTTTGAAATCAATGGCTGGCATACAGAATGGATTTGATCATCACGTAACTGGCCCATTTTTACAACTACAGAAAACTGATCCAAGATCTCAGCTGTTGTGGCAAACCTGGTAGTTAAGTCACTGATTATGTGGTCCATCATGGGAAGAAACACGGTGTTTCTGAATATGGTGTCTGCACTGTGTTCCCTTGCTCCCTCTACCTCTGTCTCATCGTGAAACCGTTTTCTTTTCCTCTGGCGGCTGAATCCTGACCTGAACAGAGGGTTAATGTTCATCTGTTGTGCAACAAGTGATGCTTCAGAAAGGAAACTCTCCCATTCATCCCTCAGATGTTGCATCTCCTCCTGCAAAGCTCTGATATTTTCTGCCTCTGTCTCAAGAGTTAATTTCCCTGACTGGAGAATAATATTCCTTTTGTCAATGGCTTGCAGAACTTTGACCCAAACAGTCAACAGAAAAACAGTATCAAAAGTTTCAAAATACTTTTTTAGGCCGCTGGCTTCAGACCGAGCCTCTGGTGTCAGACTGCAGGTTGAGAGGATGGCATCAAGAGCTTCTAGGACACTGGGCAGGTGCTTGGCTATAGGTTGAACAGCCTTAACCCTTGCACTCCACCGAGTGTCTGACAGACGATGTAAAGTGCAACCCGTTTTTGCCTTAAAGATGGCCCATCGCTCTGGGCTGGCACTAACAAGTGCATAAAGGCGATTGACAAAGCCAAAAAAGTTAGTAACCTCTGGACTTGATTGAGCTGCATGCACACCAACAAGGTTCAGAGTATGAGACGCACAAGGGGAAAAAGTAGCCAGCTTATTCTTTTTTAATAATTGAGCTTGAACCCCCTTGATTTTTCCAGACATGTTTGCCCCATTATCATAGCCTTGGCCCCTGCAGTCATTCAGATCTATGCCGTGACTATTAAGCACATTTACAACCATGTCTGCTATCTCACTTCCTGTTTTTTTGTGAAAATCTTTAAACTCCAAAAACCTTTCAACAACCTCCCATTTCTTGTTTTCTTGATCAAAACCTACATATCGTAAGAGCAATACATTTTGCTCTGTATGTGAAATATCAGGAGTAGCATCGCAAATGACTGAATAATAGACTGATTCCTCCCTTTCCTTAAGAATACTACTTAACACTCGTTTTCCACATAACTCAATAAATTCGTTCTGAATATCTGAGCTTAAATAGTGTGTCAGTCTTGTTCCTGTTTTTTTGTCTCTGACTTTTTGTAGATGTTCGTTGAGTAGTGGGTCATAATGGGACAGGAGCTCAAGGGTGCCCAAGAAGTTGCCATTATGAATGTCCCCCAAGTCTTTTGTTTTACCCCTAAAGGGTAAATTTCGAGAGGCCAAGAACAAGGTTACATCTAGTATCCTCTTCAGAATAGCTCGATTTTTGTCTATTTCTGTTTGTATGAGCTTCTTCAGCTTGCTGTCTATTCCCCCAGGGACAGCTGCCATTACAGACTGTTGTAAGGTTTTCCATTTTAAGTAGCACTCCCTGTGTGCTTTGCTACTTTCGTGGTTAGGGAATTTATCATACATTCGACGCCATGTTATGTCTTTGATTTTATAACCATGTTGACTGCTTAGTGCACTCATACAAGGTTTCTTTAGCTCATGACCAAATAATACACAAGGAATACAAAATAGTGCATTTGTGCTTTGGCTGTAAATGACCCAGTCTCTCTTAATCTTTTCCCTGCAATTTCCTGACTTTGTGTACTTGAGGTATTCGGGGAAGGCTTTACCTTTTGAATCATGTGGCATTTCTTGTTCTTTATCTTTAGAAGAGGCTATTTTTTCTACAATCTTTTCTCTGTCTGCATTGCTAATTTTTGCTGGCCACAAACCAGGATCATTTGACACAACAGTCTCTTCTTCATCTTCCTCCGAGTCTGCTCTCATGGCTTCCTCTGTTCTCTCATCTTCCTCTGAGTCTGCTCTCATGGCTTCCTCTGTTCTCTCATCTTCCTCTGAGTCTGCTCTCATGGCTTCCTCTGTTCTCTCATCTTCCTCTGAGTCTGCTCTCATGGCTTCCTCTGTTCTCTCATCTTCCTCAGAGTCTGCTCTCATGGCTCCCTCTGTTCTCTCATCTTCCTCAGAGTCTGCTCTCATGGTCCTCTGTTCTCTCATCTTCCTCGAGTCTGCTCTCATGGCTCCCTCTGTTCTCTCATCTTCCTCAGAGTCCTCTGCTCCTCGTCTCTCATGGCTTCCTCTGTTCTCTCATCTTCCTCTGAGTCTGCTCTCATGGCTTCCTCTGTTCTCTCATCTTCCTCTGAGTCTGCTCTCATGGCTTCCTCTGTTCTCTCATCTTCCTCAGAGTCTGCTCTCATGGCTCCCTCTGTTCTCTCATCTTCCTCAGAGTCTGCTCTCATGGCTTCCTCTGTTCTCTCATCTTCCTCAGAGTCTGCTCTCATGGCTCCCTCTGTTCTCTCATCTTCCTCAGAGTCTGCTCTCATGGCTCCCTCTGTTCTCTCATCTTCCACTATTCTCACCGCTTCCTCAACTTCCACACTCTTTCCTGGCAAAACTCTCTGTCTCTCTCTTGTTTCTGTGGGGTAAGGATAGCAAAATCATTTTTTTCCCCCAGTCAACAAGTTACAGCTTAGAATTCATATTTTCTTAACCGCATTGTTGAATAATATTGTATGAAAGAGATAACTATACAACACAAGAAAAAAATGAGACAATCCAAAACTGTATTAGTTTTTTACTGCCTTGGTAGCTGACCATGTTCACTTCACCTGACACTGAGAGGACTGGGTCATTAGTAGGAGGACGAGGTGCGGACAATAAAGCTGACTCTACATCTGTATAACACACACACACACACACACACACACACACACACACACACACACACACACACACCACACACACACACACACACACACACTTTGTATTGGCCTATTTAGTTTTCTTAATATAAAATATTAAAATATCTATTTTGTAAACTAATTATAGCCAATGGTTACCACAGACACATTTTTTTATTCCACTTTATATTATTTTTTCAAGGGGCATTTTATTCATATTAAGAACGTCAAGTTTGACAGCATCGATCTTAGCAGCTGCACTGTCACTTCACAGAACACACGGCAAACTGATTTTGTAATTTTTGAAGCGTGTAGATTACTTTTTGTTTAGTAAAGTTATCATCATGTGGAGAACACAGTAGATAAGACGTGCTTAGAGCCTTCAATCTTCGTGAAGTTTTGCGCTCAGGCTCACCTTGTTTGGCTGAGACGGGACGGGGGCCGCGGGGGAAGGAGGACGTGGGTGTGCAGCGGCCGCTGAATCTGTGTCTACGAGACATGATAACCCGGAGACAGCAGAGATGTTACTATTGTTGGATGTAAATCATAATTCAGTAATTATTTTACTAAGCTAGCTAGATAAAAGCAGGTCATGTAGCAACAAAAATAAGTAAGTCTGAAAGTTTTGGAATACAGGAATAGGGCAAGCTACCTTTCTTTTTGAAAAACTGTGTGACATACTGTCGACTTCGGCGTTCTCGGTCTTCTCTTTCCTTCTTTTCTTTCCGTTTTTGATGCCCTGACTTTTGATGTGACATGCCTGCGTGTGTCACTATCTGCACCGCATCATAACAAATGCAATAAGCAAGAGACGCTACGCTAGCGAGCGTAGCTCGGACAGCGTAGGTGGAATGAACCATTGTGAGGGGGAGGGGTGTGACTTAAACAGTAAATACATTATTTGTTTGTTAAATATTAAATCTATGGTCAAAACGGACAAAATACACATTAAGTGTATGAGGGGCCCTAGCACATTTAACGTATGTATAAAAAAGAGAAAGAAATAAGAAAAGAAAAAGAGGGTCTGCTCTTCTGGGCCCTTCATCAGCCTGGGCCCTTAGAATCGTCCTAACCTTCCACCCCTTTACGGCGCCCTTGCTGAGACGTAAACAAAAGCACACGGCGGAGCGGACTTTGCTGCCATATCTCGCTGCTCTATTCACTTCCAAAATCGCGTGTCCCGCGATTACGAAATCGTGTTGTGTAATATCGTGATAAAATTGCAAATGCAATTAATCGTTCAGCCCTAGTGTTTTTGTTATTTTTCATTGTTTTATTTGTTGCTTTTTGTCATGTTTTCATCGCGTGTCTCACTTTTTGTGGATTTTTTAATGCTTTTTCATCGCCTTTTCTCTTTGCTTTTTTGTTATGTTTTTGGCACATTTTTGTTGAGTTTTCCATCCTTGCTTTTGTCACTATTTTAAAGCTTTTTGTTGAACCTTTTAGATTTGGGTAAAGCCAAACAGGAGAAAATGTGCTCAGTTCAGGTGGGCGTTAAGAGGTTAAGAAAGAACTTTTAATGACGACCTTTTGAAAAAGAGTGAAATAAAAATGTAAAACGCCTTATGCCACAGTTCATACAATCCACATGATCTGCTCCTGTGCATTTGCCAAGAGGGTTTATGATCTCCTAATTAGTGGTAAATACGTTTATAACAGCCTAGCCGACATTTTTGTAATTATACCGTATTTACTCATTGATATAATGCATGAATGTATTCTAAGTATTCAGAATAAGTATCCAGGCAAACATAAAGTCCAAATAAGTGTCGGCAGCAGGTGGTGACGAGCCGCGTGGGCGTCCCCCGACTCTCCAGCACGGCGAGGGAAAACTCAAAAACACAGGGGGAGAAAAGAGAAACCTCGAGGACGGAATACTTTACAAAATACATTTTAAGTCAAGTATTCAGTAACTAAATACAGTCACAAAGTATTTATGATACGCACTTTAAAAAATAAACAAATCACATGAACAAATTTACTTTTTACTTTGGAGCCTTTTTAGAGATGTGATGGAGTAAAAACAATCAGCCGCTACTTATTTCCCAACCTTTGAACCTTGCGGCTTATACAGCGATGCTCCTTATTTATAGATTTTCATGGTCATAATGAATATTGTATGACATGTATTACGCTATCACTGTCTTCCTGCACCTCTCTCCATGGTGTTTAGTGCACACCGGGGCGGGGGTGACAGGATGCCCTCCCGCGCTATAGCTAACGTGGCTTCGAGTGCAAAATACAGTGGCGAAAAAAAGTGAGTACACCGTTTGAAATTTCTCAGATTTCTGCCTAAATTGGTCACTAAATGTGGTCTGATCTTTATTAGAATCATAAGAAAGAGTAAACAGTGTCTGCTTAAACTAATGCCACCCAAACAATTACATTTGGTCATTTTTTTATTGGCCATAACATGTAAACATTCACAGGACAGGGAGGAAAAAGTAAATACACCGCCTGAATCTCACTGAACTGCAGCAGTTTGTAAAGAGGAATGGTCCAAGATTCATCCTGATCGTTGTGAGTGTCTAATTTGCAACTACAGAAAAGCAGTTATTGCTGCAAAAGAAGGAGCTGTTTAATACAAGGGTTCACTTACTTATTCCATGTATGTTGTGAATGTCTCAGGTTTTTCTGCTAAATATCTTGATAAGCTTGTGAATTCATTTTTCTATTGATGATAGCACGTTGTCCAGGCCCTGAGGCAACAAAACAGCCCCACACCATGATTCTCCTGCCCCAGACTTCACAGTGAGGAGAGGGTTTTGATGTTGATGTGCTGTTCCATTTTTCCTCCATACATGATGTTGTGTGTTCCGCCCAAACTATTCAACTTTGATTTGCGAAAGAGCTCTTGGATGCTCCACAGCACTACTGGGAACATATTCAGTGTTGGTAAATGTTTGGGTGGTATTAGTTTAAGCAGACACTGTTTACTCATTCCTGTGATTTTGATGAAGATCAGACCACATCTTATGCAGAAATGTATTCTGTAGTCTGTTCGTTACTATTCACATGGTGTCTCCTGTCCCACCCCCTCGGGAGTGCCTGTCTAGATCGAACGGAGGAACCCTGCCTTCTGGATTTGACAACAAGGACTGGACAGTCTCGATCCTGGCCCGTCTGCTGAAGGGACTCCATCGGCCCTGGGTCTCTATAGCCTGTCCGTCCATGGGAGTGGATCTCTCCTTCTGTGGTTCTCCCCAAGGTTTCTCGTTTCTCCCACCGGGTTTTTGAGTTTTTCCTCGCTGTGCTGGAGAGTCTAAGGACGGGGGACACCCGCGCCGCTCGTCGCCACCCACTGCTGACACTTATTTGGACATTATGTTTGCTTGGATACTTGATTCACCTGAACTTTACATTATCTTATTTACTGCTCTGATTTATTGCCTTAATGTTCGGTGCAGCCCTATGAGGCAACTCCTGTTGTGATATTGGGCTATACAAAACCATTGATTGATTGATTGATTGATTGAAATGTGAGAAATTCCGAACGGTGTACTTACTTTTTCTCACCACTGTATGAATGAATGAATGAATAGTTTTTATTATTGTGTCTTGCATACTTACTGTATGCCCAGCCCTAATGGGCTTACAGTATAAGACACCAATAACACCAACAAAAGGACCAGATGCCAGACAGTAGGCACAATATACGATACATAAACTTATTTGAACAAAGTCTGCCGCCTCATCCAGGCTTTACAAACAAAAGAAGCCAATTGAAACACATTAGAATTAAACAACCATTTCATCTTGTCGTCATCACTGATTCAAAACATTTCAGGCTTTTGAACAAACAATTCACCAAACAATACATTTCTAAGATCATCGTACTGTGGACAATATAACACAAAATGAGTTTCACTTTCAATCTCTCCTAACTCACACAGTCTACAGAGTCTGTCCTCTTCAGGAGTTTGAGTGAACCTGACAGTTTCTAAGGCCAAGGGGAGGATGCCAGTTTGCAGCTGAGCCATCAAAGATGTTTGGTTCCTTGTCAGGTTTGCCTTTACATACAACTCTGTTTCAAATATATCTTTAATTTGTAAGTAAGTCCTTAGCTTTGGCTTCGCCATAATCCCAGTCAACCATTTGTGTTCAAAGTTTGACATTAAAATTGATCTGACAGGACAAATTATTCTGGAATACATACTGGAGTTGTGCATCAGCAAAGACAGTCCGGACACCTATTTTTACTCCATAGAAAACCGCTAGATTTCTTCAGCAGAAAGGAGAAAGAGTTGCAAGGCCAAAAGAAAATCCTAATTAACCAAACAACAATCCCAACCAAAGCTCAAAGGGCTTCATATGAGGTGGCATATTTAATTGCACAGGCAAAAAAACCACACACAATCGGGGAAACACTAATAAAACCAGCTGCCATCGCTATGAGTCGCGCAATGCATGGGCATAAACTGGCCCGTGAGCTGGAATCAGTGCCGCTGTCTGACGGGACCATTTCCGGCGCATCACCGATATGGCCCAGGACATAAAGAGTCAGCTGATTGACAGAGTGAAGAAAGGGACATATGCTTTACAGTTAGACGAATCCACGGATGTATCAAACTGTGCACAGCTGCTTGTTTTCGTTAGATATAGTTTTGATGGAAAACTTATCGAGGACCTGCTATTTGCGCCCCGCTGGAGGGAACATGCACAGGCGAGGACATTTCACAAAACTTGACAACAAGCTGAAAGAAGAGGGACTGTCTTGGGATGAATGCATAGGTGTGTGTACAGACGGTGCTGCAGCAATGCTGGGGAAAAGAAAGGACTTAAAGCAAGAGTCATGCCCAGACATACAGTATGTCCCAGCAACGTCTTCCTTTAAGTGCCCATTTTACTCATTGCCTGCTGCAAATGAATTTGCAAAAAATTGCCGTATAACTCAAATGTTGCCTGTTTAGATGGCAATTGCCGCGTTTTTTTATTTGTATTTTATTATTTTATTTGTTTTACTTGGGTAATGTGGTTAAACACGTGTGGGATCATATGTGTACAGTATGTGTAATGAATGAATTATTTTATTTTGCTTTTAAAGGAGGGCCAGTTTCTCCCAGCTCCGCTCCAGGCCTGACCGCAGCAGCCTGTTATCCACACACGAGCACAGGGCAGAGAGGACAAGGATTGGAGCCTAAACGGAGCAACTCGCGGAGGAGGAGACAGGTGCAGAAAACACTAACAATGTTTGTTTCTACCTCAGTTTGCTTTGATTTCCTTGTTGTTAATAAGTCACATGTTTTAGCAGAGAGCTAGCGTAAAGCTGACAGTTTCTGTTGCTGCTCCCCTCAGCAGCAGCATCACTTTGATATTTTGTTTAGGTGTCTTTGTTATAGCCAGTAAGTAGTTATATAGCCAATGTTAGGCTTAATTACAATATGTTTAGTGAATCCAGAAGTGTGCAGCACATTTAAAACCAGGATAAGTGACAAATATAAAAATACACCATGTTGAGGGCAGAAAATATAATGGCACTACTTTAAACATGTGAGAACAGTGGCGTTGGTCTCCCTTTTTTAGCCAATTTGATCAGTCTAATGTCAGTTTTGTGATGGTTATTCTCAGCATATATTTGTGAAGGCTTTGTCGTCCAGGACTTTCATTGTAGTAGATCTATTGAATATTGTCGATCAGGTTAGGTTAGTTGATTTTTGTGTTTTTATTGAGTTCTTATTCTCAGTACTGATCCAATGTGTGGTTCAGGAGGATTAAAAAGCTAAGCAGGATGTGCATGTGTTCCTTAAAGCACAGTATGCCCACATTTGGACTAATGCATCATATAACCATGTCATTAAAGCCATGTTTGCTTGCAGAGTAATGCATTGAAACCTGGAGAGACTGTGTCATCAAAGACCTATGGACCTACCTTAATGAGGACTCCGCTTCTCTTGTTAAAGAGTGTTTGGTAAGTAGCTTTGTCAGTCCTACTATCATAGCTTAGCAGTCTTGTTTTTTTTAGGATGCAAACTCCTCTTAAATTGAGACTCAGAATCACAGAGCCTAGAGATGGGTATCGAAGTCTGGTATCATTGCGACACCTTTGCCATGTCTGACTAGATACAAGCTGTGTGTGACCATGTGGAAACAATGGCTGTGGTTCTATTTCATTTTTCTAGAACCAATGAGATTATTTATTAAGACATTTAGTAATGGCGTATTTCTATTTGTGGGTGTGTTGTAGCTAATTTACCATTTGAAATGTTATTTATTACAATTTTAACTTTAACTCCACTTTACAACTCATGAAACGCTTGGTAAATATCCCCCTGTTCATTGAGGCTAGAGGTTTGAAACATTTTGTATTCAAACAGCCAATTCTTTACAAAATGTCTGTAATATAAACCAGAATGACATTAGGTCTAAGTGAGGACTGACTCCAGATCAGTGGCGCCTCCAGAAATTGTTCATAGGGGTGGCCAGATGGGCCACTTAAAATCTTGGGGTGGCAAACCAAAACTATCAGCCATAATTTCACAATTGTATTTACTGTTGTAGTAAACTGGCCTGTAGAAAAGTATCAGAAAGACTTAAGGAAACGTCTACTGCTATACTTTGTTTTGTTTTTTTATATTTAATGTTACTAATGATCCAATAACATTCAGAACTGATACTACAGTACTACAATTAACACTGGCCAGTGGGGTGGCCAATGGGGTGGCCAGGAGTCGGCCAGGGGTGGCCACGGCTACCCCTGGCCACCCCCTGGTGGCTCCACTGCTCCAGATTAGACCAGGAGGAAACTTTTCTCACACAAGAGGCACAAGAGCATGATAAGATGATATGGTGGTTCTAAATCATTGGTTGCAGTTGCCTGTTTTTAGGCAAATATCTCCACACTCTACAGTTTGTGAAGAAAAGGCTCACACTTGTGAAGCCTAAACTTTAATTTTGTTGTAATATTGGTAAATCCTTTATACCTATCTCTTTTTTAGTGCTCTCTTTATTGTAATAATGAACCCATTCTATTTATTTGTACTAATTAAGTTTTCATTTTTAAGTGAAATACTGTGAAATTAGGTCTTTCTTTTTGTATGCAAGTGTTAACCTAATTAATTTTTCATTGTTTTTTTTGTTTTTTTGCTTTTGAGCATCGATTTTTTTTTAAAGTATTAAGTATTATCAGGTCCATAAGAGAACCTCACTGAATTTCATTGAGTCCTGAAGAAATAAAGGTTAAAAAAAATGTGTGAAAAAGAGACAGATGAGTCTTATTTTCAATTAATTTAATCAGTACTGGTGTACTGTAAGCTTAAAGGTGCACAACGCAAGTCTATGAGTTCTTGCAGAACTATGACCCCTTTGGCGACAAGCGGAATTGCATCCAGAGTTGTGCACGCTCATGGAACACACGCACGCTTGCACGAGCAGTTCAGAACACAACAGCGACAGCGATTGCACAAATCTTTTGTTTAGACTCGTAATGTCTACAGAGGTAAGAAAGTTATAAATCTGTAAGTTATTTTGAATATGTGAATGGAATTTGGATTTGAGTAAACTACATATTAATGTTTGAGAGGAAAAACGGGGGTAGTAGGAGAAAACGTTTTTCACTATTTCTACCTGTTTTGTGTTATGATTGGATTATAATGGAAATGCGTTAATGAATAAGTTATTACTTTGTATAAGCTAAAAAAAATAAGAATCACACCAAACACCCTATTAGTTGGTCAAAAAAGTACTAAAATGTCTCAAGCTAATAAACTAATAATCAAATGGCTCTGACATTACCTTCTAAGCTAAAACAGCCTAATCCACCGAATATTTACTGGGGTTTAGCCTGTTTTATTAATCTGCTAAGTAGCATATTCCAATAGCAGTATATCATTATTAGAGACTAATTTGCTCAACATTGTTTTCTAATTATGAAGCTTACATACCAGCATTTTACATCACACTCCACAAAGCTGAACTGATTTACCTGAATAGCCTACAACAGTGCTGATTATTTATTAGGTATTTTGACCGGGACAGTACACATTGATAAACATTTCTGTGAATTGTGCCAATACTTTTCAACTACTGTCCCTGAGCAAGGTGTGTAGTGCCCCCAACAAGTTTCACTAGTTTAGACATTTAGAAGGGGGAAAAAAGGTTACCTGTACACATAACATGGAATTAGTTCACTCAGTACAAGGTCATATTTGCAGGGAAAGAGACCGTGCATGGGCCAGTAGTTATGCAGTTCAGGACAAAGCAAACTTGATGTAGATGAAAATACAGTTATTTGCTATAGTAAATAGAAGGCCTGCTGTACAATATGAGGGAAGTAAAATAAGGATCCCTTTATCATTGTATTTTCTTTCCTGTGATGTGTAGAATAATACAGCATGTATTTTATCACAATAACAACATATTTTATTTTTTCCTTTAGAATTACAGCTCGAATCAATTTGATGTTCCTGTGGAGAGAAGCACTGAGGACAGCAGTGGCAGCAGGGGCAGGGAAGGAGGCCGGGAAGGTGCAGAGGACAATCAAGATCTAGACTGATCAGTGAGGAGGACAGACAATTATCCTGATCCTTTTGGCATTTATGTTGGCTATAAAGAAGCACCATTCAGGCAATAAACAAGTAGTGAGCACATCAGAAAATATGGCTACGAATTAGGGAAGAAACGGCTTTATTGTAAATAATTCCATGTTTGTAAAAATAAATAAATATGCACTGCTTATGTTTGACTTGGAGTCTGTTCAGGGAGCTGATGGCATCTCCTAGAAAAACAAAACATACATTTTTTTGCCATTAGAACAGTTATTTTATTATGGAAAAGGACATTGAAGTGATGTGGCAAAAATATTAATGAAAATAGGAATCTTGCATAAATACACACTAAAAGAAAAAACAAATGTTCATTGTAAAACAATGAAAAACTAACACAACATACCTGCCCTCTGTGGACTTGTCAGATCAGATCAGCTGTAGGAGGGGGCACAATGCAAAACAGAGGTCCCAGAAACCAAGGGTCATCTGGTCTCAAGCTTCTTTTCTTGAGAGTTCTCCTGCAGACTGAAGTTGTATTCCTAGAATTTTTGTCTGCAGGTCAGGGATGTAAACTGTAGTCTTTTGCCTCTTTGTATCTGGTCTGTGACTTCTTGCTGTACAGTCGTTCTTGCCTGCAGAACAAATTATGACATTAGTTCCCAAAACATGCATTATATAGGAAAGTCATAAAGTAATCACTTACAACACTTGGCCTTTGTGGTTGTGGTGGTTGTAGTCCAACGCTGCAAGAAATGTCCTGGCTTCATATGAAAAGGCAAAGGTAGATCCGGGGCGTAGGGAATGGAAAACACCCCTCTCCATGAATCTCTCCTTGTTATAAAACACAAACATTACATTATCATTATCTCAAATACAAAAATTATTCAGATTTACTTACGGAGAAAAAAAAGTCCAGAGACAAAGCACATAAACCACTGAATTACCTGAGTACTCCATTCGTCAGCTAAAACAGAAATACAGATGCATGTTAGCTATTTGAGGATTTGCAAATACATGCAGTTTATTACTTACCAAGGGCAACAACACTGTTTTTAGTCTGTAATCGGTTGATAATGGCAGCCCTCTTCTCTGTCCAAAACTCCCTTACAGCTGGTACGCAGTAGAAATGCTGTATCCCACAGTAGAAGATGTCACCATTCTCATGTTCATGTATTTGAAGAAGAAGGCGATCTTGGTGTAATTATTCCCAGACAATAGCCCGTTTGCTGCAAGCAAAAAGTCCTTGCGTCCCATGTTTGAGCAACGGCTGGCTGTTTCACATCCACAACTTGTGTCCACGTGGGCAAAACTATGCAGATAAAGAATAAGCATTACAAATGCACCTACATTATTTTCCATTTGATATTGTTGTTCATGACTTTTTATAAAACACTACATAGCCATGTAGTACTCACCCACTCCACTATAACAGCAGACTCGGTCACATGTCCATGACAGCTTCTTCTAGCCCAATGATGAGAAGTTCATCCATTTGATTCTGCATTGGACCACCAGTGCTGTGTAACAAAAACATTTATTCACACCTTTACAAGGAAAAGACTGTAGGAATTGCATTATGACAAAACATACCACAAAGATATAGGGGCGACATAATCGGAGTCATATGGGTCTGTGGCCAGTTCTTGCTCAAACTCTATCCTGTACAAAAGAAAATAAAGTATCTTAGCCAATAATGTTTGAAAAAATGCACATGAATACATTATTGACCTCAGACGAAGTAAAAAGAGATTATTATTATTATTTATTTGCAATTTACACACCATCTAAACCAGGACCAACTCAGGAGGACTAACTCAGAACACAGCCAGGACTACACCAGGTCTGAACTAGGTCTAGACTATGAATAAACCAGGTCTAAAGTAGGACTAAACAATGACTACAAATGTATATGGGCTGCGCTCTTCACAAATAACAATTGATTAGAATCGAGTACACAGTAACAGCAACGTTAGCCTATCAAGTAACATGTTTTCTCCCCTCATACCTCATATAAACTACATGCAAAATGTACCACATTCCCGGGAACATTTTACTGATTTTGCCGAAAAAGAAAACATATATACACAACGGCATTGAAAATTCAGCCGTGTTGGTCAAGGACATGAGCACCTTTTAGCATTTTGCATCATTTTGAAGACGTTAGCCAAACACAAAAGGACCGCGGTCAAGCCAGCCCCGTCTTGTGAATGCTCCAGCCTTGCCAAAACCATGGGTGCGCTTGTTTTGATCACCGTCACCTCCCAGGAAGTTACGTGCGAGGTGTGGGCTGGTGCGTTGTACGGTGTTCAATATTAGGGGAATCTTATTTAGGTCAACTAAACAGTATGGCGGATGAAATCGTCACTCATTGTTGTTGATATGTTCCTAAAATGTACAGTTTGTCAAACCACCGCCATGATAGGCACAGTCACTGTAAAGAAGTTTGCACAGGGGTCAAGATCCGCCTTGCTGTCATCAGGTTTTGATATTCAGTAGTTTGTAAAGCGATTGATGACAGTTTTATTTATGTCATTAATCGCAGTACAGTCAGTAACTATGCAAATAATCATGTATAATTTGGACGATTTGTGACATAAACCTATCGATTCATTATGCGTTGTATGTTCATTCCAACAATTCAAAAATAAACAGCCTATACATCTTGATAATGGTACACCCGTCCTTTTTGTCTTGTAAAGAAGTGGTGGTGGTGGACTGGTCCGGAGTTTGGACCAGTGTCTGTTGGCTGGTACTTGCCACCTGGACAATTACAGGAGTGACCTCTAGGGGCGCTGTTCAGCGCTCTGATACATAGGGTCTGTCATCCGTACACCACACTGGGGCCAAACTACGTGTTCTTGCGTGACCGTTACACTTCAGGTCTGTTCCACTGTACCTCCGCCCTGTTCAGACTCGTTTTCCACTCCATTTGATTTTGCATGTGTCCACGAGGAGCTTATTACATACAGATTATCAGCATAACACTACATGGAGGCAAAACGATGCGTTCTTGTGTCACCATTACACATGTACTCCCTTCTACAGAGTGTCCTCGTGTCGCTCACCAATTTACTACCAATTCTGATTCAGCGTTCACAAATGCCAACATTTACATAAGAAATAATATATTTGGTCTGTGCAGGAAAACAAAGATTTTGTGTGGGAAACATTTTTATCTCAGACGTCCTATTAGCTAGAGTCAGAACACTTTATTTAGGGCAAATTTGTTTGCAGCTTACACTTTTTAATATATAGGCTACACATATGAAAACATGCAAATCCCTAACATGTCCATCAACAACCAAAAAAGGACATCCTGTCAGTAGCCAACACATACCGTAGGCCTTACGCAACAACAACACTTAGGGACAGGACTCCTGTAATAAGGTGCGTGACGCAGAAAATAAGTCATTTGGAAAAAAGAAACAGGCAATTATTGCTTTTTCCGAAGTTCGGGAGGTCAGTGATAGAATAAATGTTTGACTTACAGTACTTGTGCTCTTCGGGCCAGATAACGCCGGCCAGAGGGCAAGGAAAATCATGCTTTAGAATATGTGATAACCTAAAATGCTCCTATATCTTTAGATTCAATTGTGCACTCTTTGTGGGCTTCATTGCAGTACACATTCTAAAAAATAATTTCAGAGGTAACATTCTTGATGTTGAAATATCTCATGTATTCATCCAAATAAAAAATGGCAATAATCTTTTAAGAACTTTACAGAATTACGACTAACAAAGGAACTTTTAACATTTGTGTTATAATGGATATGCCACAACAAACAAAATACCATTTCACCTTTTGTACAAATGTACAAAGCAGTGTTAGTTGTCAGATGTTGCTTGGCACACTAGTCAGCAGGGGGTGCTGTCAAACACAAAGATAGCAATGTCAGGAAGGACGTCAATCAGTCCCGTCGCCAGACCTCAGTCTTAAGGGGGGTATATGAAATCCACGAGGGGGCACAATTACTATACATACACTACTGCAGGGGTCACGAATTAAATTTCACCAAGGTCCGAAATGAACAAAAAAAAAAGGTCAAGCAAAGGTCCGGAACATACGGGGTTAATTCACGGTTATATCAGGATTTTTAAGCCTTTATTAATCTATTACTGTGATTTGAAAATAATGTAATCAATTGAATCCTGTTTGTTTTTTGCTCTAAAAATAGGTTTTGGCTCCTAAATATATAGTATACACAATGTGCACATATGACAGTGATGCGTTTCTTGGCTCAGTTCAACACACTGAGCCCTGTTTAGTCCTGGTTCAGACCAGGTTCAGTCCTGGCTTAGTCCTGGTTCAGACCTGCTCACTCCCGATCGAGAAACAGCCTCGCTATTTGCGCATTACGATCGCGCGTGCATATTCAATTAGGGCGTCCTGTTTTTTAATTTTTATTCTTTTTAGCGAGCCGTATTTCAGTCATTTTTTCCGCGGACTTCAGCGCTTTGTAGTAAAATACAGATTGCTTGTTACCAGCCCGCACCTGTCACTGCCTTTGCCCAAAGATGCTCACGAGCCGCTGCAGAGGGACGGAGAAAGGGACGGTGGACTCTCAGAGCGGGGGATGAACAGGGAATGTGTCTGACAGGGAACGCTGAGCGTGAGACATACGCGACTGTTAAACCTCTATCGTTATCAGCTATTCTCCGGTCGGGTTTTATTTTGTGAGCAGACAACACGGGAGCCGTGCGCAATTACGCATGAGCGCACGAGAGGGAACCGTTTCTGTAGGGACAGAGGGATGAAATGTCCCCTCTCGGTTTCAGGGGAGGAAATAGCTACTTGTGGAGTTTGGGCTGGTCTCTAATCGGGCGGAAAGTACACAAATAACACTGCGCAAATTAGTGACACACATCTTTGCCCAATTTGTGGTGGTAATACGGTAATTCTGGATCAGAACAAAAAGATATGGCCTACCAAAAAAGTGTGTTTTGTAAAATTCTGTAATTGTTGAAATGAAAAGTGGCGCGAGTCAGTTTTGAGGGGACAAGAGTGAGCTACATAAAACATTTCTAGTTAAGCTATAATATGTTGCAGTCAGCTTAGGCCTAGTTGTGTGTGAAAGACTCCAGTTGGTGCATAGCATAGGCATTTCAAATAAACCAAATTACTCACAAGCTGTACGTTTGTGTTTAATATTCACATTGTCATGTCACAAGGGCAAAGGACAAAGGAAAACCAAACATCTTGGATGATGGAGAAAGACAGTAAAGTATGCAGGTAAACAAAATACATTTCTCAAAATATAAAAAGTTGAGTAAAAGAATAAATAAAATACAAAATTGCACTGTTGCAGAATACACATTTCTCTGCCAAATAAAAGTAACCTTAAGTCCCAGGGATCAAACCAAGCAACTGATGCGTGTAAGAGCTCCGTGGCATTATTTACAGGTTACATTTTGTAAAAAACTAAGTAGTGTAGCTCAGCTACATTTTGAAACCTTAATATCACATCAAGGCAACTTGCCAGAACCACCACATAAAATCACCCAGAACAGATGGGACACATCCATTCCGATCTCCTTAGGATTTCGAGGTTGGCTTCCGGTACTCCCAGGCATGCGTCATGGTACCACCGCTCACAGCTGTCACATCCAATCTATGATTACAAAACAGACAATGACCATTTGGCATGCGCACTTAAACTGGGTTACCTATATTGCCATGATTGCCAGCAGTGTGGCATGACATTTGTCTGGAACGCTTTTCAAACATTCATTACATACCCAGTTTGACTCTTTGTCGGTTGTACACATGGCACAGTGCTTGTTGGCATCCAAAACTGCAAAAAAATTAAACACAATTCACTTTCATGTTCTCATAATCCCCAGGCAAACAATTCACCACCCTGCCAGAATCATCATCATCACCTTAACTCACTCCTACCCCTTCATCACCAATGTCCTTCAGCAACTGCACAAGCTCCTGGCACAATTCTGAAACCTTGACTTCACCCAACTCTTCCACATTAGCAACTCTTGTTCTCACTGCTCCTTTTTCATGCTGCCTGTCTCATCATGAGGGGCTGGGCCTTCACCTACGAGCTATGGAACACTCGTTTCTGACCCCCACGCAACATAGCCTCTTTACCCACATTCAAGTCCAGACTCAGAACTCTAAACTACACAATTGCATACTCGCTCTGATTGAATTGTCCTTTAGTTTGAGTCATTGAATACTGCTTTTAGTGTCTGTCATTCAATCTGGTAGCCTACTTGATGGTCTAGAAAGGTGCTGATAAATGAATTGTGGTTACCTCATACACTTGCTTCATTAATGACTTGTCTATATACACACACTGAACCAGCCATCATATTCTCACAATGCCTTACTGCATCAATCAATTAAAAATACAATAGCATGCATATATATATATATATCATACATTACTCCTAATCACACAAGCTACAACTTTACTTCTATATTCCAGTGGTTTACCTGATTCCGCAAATAGCTTTAGAGCCATGCACTCTCTTTCTTGTGCCATCGTGTCTTTTGCTGTGTCCAAATATATTCCAGCTGGAATGTCAGGAAAGCTGTCCACGAACACTTGAGCCATCTGTTAAACACACAATGACATCTAAGTTGGACAGCTGGTGAATGGTAAACTATGACTGTATTCAGACACATATTGCCAATGGGTTTGAACGTCATACCATAATTGTGAACATTGTAAACATGCATTTATTGATTGCCAAACTCAACATTCACCCCAATCTTTGCGCTGCCTTGCTCAATGTACAGATAGTAGGGCAGGGGTTACTAAGCTGTGAGCTACTTTTACATAACCACATTGTAAGAACGTTTGCGTCCAAGTAAGTTGTGCAAGTGAGGGCCTTAAATGGATTTCCCTGCAGAAAGTCATCAGATCACAAGCAGATGTTGGCAGGTCCAACAACAAGAGATAACAGATGGTTCGGTCTTTTCTGGAGTAGCACCTATGCTATGGAATGAGCACTAAAATATACATATATAGAATTCATTTGACTAAAATATGCAGTTTGCTAACACTTGTGACCCCTCCTGCGACTCACTGATCTAGGCAAGACTGTATATTTACCAACACCACCAAAATGCCACAGCTTGTGCCATCCTGCTGTGCAGTGTGTGACACGGCTATGCCCTGCCATTTCAGATGGACCCAGTCCATCTTGAATTTTGTATTGCGCCGCATTTTGATGTAGTCACTGTTTGGGGTAAATAAAAAATATGGTCAACAGAGCTGTCCAGCACTTTGTACACAAAGTATGGACACTACACAGAGTAGTAACACCACATACACAAACCTTAATTTTTGGCTGCACATTCGGAGTCCTCAAGTTCTGTCTGGCTGGTCGCAGGATCCACAAGGCTTACTAGGCCTTTTTATACTATGACATTTTAGATTAATATTGACTGCCACACATTACATGGTATTTTCATTCTTACCAACAACTTCCAGTGGCTATTATTAATGTTGACGCAAGAAATCAGGCCGTCATATTAGTCAAAGTCAACCTGTAAAATGGCACAATTTCCTTAGCATGTTTAAAGAGCCGTTATTGTGTCTTGTAATTTATACTTAGAGTACATGATTATGCATTACCTTCGGCAGGGCACAGCGGGCAACCTGGCCCCTATCCCCAAACACCACCCCTGCCACATAGTGGCTCAGCACGTACAGGTTTTTGCCACTCTGCCTCACATGTACATGTAGCAGTGCCTCTAGTACCTAATGTAAAAACAGTACATGTCAGTAGCATGGCCATGCAGAGTGCATGTTTTTCCAATCCTTTACAAAGAAGTGTCCTCTGGTGATAAGCAAGTTCTGAACGGCATGATTAACAGTTGCATGATGGAGACATGGTGGCTTAAAGTGTGACATTAAACTACAAGTTACATTTTTTCATTGTGACTATTGGCATGTCATGCCAAAAAAAGCAAACTACTGAACAAGTTACAGTAGAGGTTGTTCTGAATGAGACAATAGGACCATATTTTGGGAGGAAAAGGGAACTACCTGCTATGGAGGACTGAACTAATGCTGAGACGAAGTAAAAACAAAGACATGTAGCGTCTGCCTGGCCAGGCTATCTTGTCAGTAACAGTTAAGGGTCGTCATAGCATGAGGCACAACTAGTGACTAATAGTATGATGTAGTACAGTATAGTCACAACTAGTGACGTATAGTTGCGCCTATACAGTATATTATATACAGAGGTGGGTAGAGTAGGCCAAATACTCACTTCTGTAAGAGTAACGTTACTTTGGAATCATTTTACTGAAGTAAAAAGTGTCTTCATGGATGTCTTGGGTGATCCGTGTACCTAAACAGATGTATTGTAATGGGTTTGTGTTGCATGGCAATGAATTGTTATACTTACCTTTTGAAAAGGGAAAGCTTTTGATATGGCGGAGGAATAAAGCCCTCTGCCATGTCGGCGCTGGCGGGATTTCCTCCACTTCTCCATTAGGATCTTGTATTTCTGGGAATATAGCCATTAAGTATTACCATCCAATACGCAGCAATAGAAATTGTGGTAGTGCTGCTGGATATGCTCTACAGTGTTGGGCAGTTGAATACATGTATTAAAGATGCCTACAATTCGTAATCTAAGTACTCAAGAGTATTGTGATGGTTTCATTTCAGACTATTTACAATACAGTTCCTTTCCTAAAGGCGAAAAAAATCACAAGTCAATAATTCAATTTGAGGTTCATATTGCACAGTATTGAGGAATAAACTGTATCCCTCTCAACATTGGACAGATTAAGGCAATGGCACATATGCTTGCATTTGCCTGAATTAGAAAAATGTGGTTTTATACAGCACTTTTGACGGTCAAAGACTCTTTACATTGCTTATTCACTCCATACTTGGTGGTAAGCTACTATTGTAGCCACAGCTGCCTTGGGGTAGAATGGCTGTTTCCTCATTAGTGGTAAATTACAAGCATATGTGGAATTGTTTTCCCAATTATCTTCCATATTTATACATGAATATAATGCTCAATGTGAAAGTATTTGAAGTAATCAGAGTACAGAGAAAATACCTTTTATAAAAGAATTCTGTTACAATTTCTTAGCCTTGGGGAGGAGCAGGTTAAATGGAGGCACTTTCCTGCAGTGGTGATTGTGTAAACATTGGTTTCACAAATTAACTGATTATGTATAGCCTTCTCATTGTTCAATCTGCACAAATGTCCATCCACAAATGAAATATTGACTTTCTCCAACACTTCACCTCTGGGGAAGATAAAGTTATTGCTGCAGTAAATAAACATTTTTGCAATGATTGCATTTATATTTTCATGATGTGATGTGCCAGTGAGTTCTAACGCAATGCAGTCACCTGGAACAAGCCCATGTAGTGTCAATATGTGAATAATATTTACGCTTTTGACCCTGTGGCTCCTTTGTGCCCCCACAATATTTATCCCGACATATCGGATAGGCATGATAACAATGACAACTCACAGGTATGACGATATTGTTGTACCTTTCTTTGAAGGACTCTATTAGAGTCCCTATATTCCCTTAGGAGGCTGAGGTGCAATTGTTGGTACTGTATCACAACATCTAGTCTTGTGTACATCCTTCTTTGGAAGCGTTGGCTCTTCAGGTCCCACTGACTTTTTTCCATTATTCCCGCTGTTTTATTGTTTGTTGTGATGTTCTGCAGAAAGTCCATATTTGCACATTACAGCATGATTCTGACCTTTCATTCTGTACACATTTATCTCATGCCATGGAGTTACTTGTGTGGTGAGTTTGGCAAGTTTTTTGTGCCTTTGGGATGTCTCTACGTAGGCCTGGCCCTTCCCATGCCTGCCAAGGTCTCCTTAATAGGGACACACACCAACATTAACTTTACTATAACTGACAGTGAGCTGATTGGTACAAGATTTAGTAATCGGACATTTCACTTACCTAGCATCATGGCACTCCATAAGCCAGCATAGGGCATCATGTATTTCAGGAGATGCTGTAGGAGACCCTTAGACTGGTACGGATTGGGGTCCCCTTCGCAGATCTTTCCACCACTTCCACAAAATGGCGACCCCAATCCGTTTCCGCATCATAGTCCTACAGTAAAAATAAGTTAAGTTTACCACAAGTCTATACGTTCTAGTAATGTTGAAAGTGAACCATGACTAACCTCAAAGTCCACGTCCATTTCTTTGGGCTCCTCGGGGTCTGATGGCATGGCCATCAGGAGGGTCTGGAGGTGGTCAAAATGGTTGCGGACATTTCGAGCCACGCAAGGACTACCAAACACCACTGCTGCACTACTCACCATGTCTTCCAGTTGACTCATAGTGGCAGCAGTGGTGAAGAGGCCAAAGATGTGCATTGCCAAGGAGTAGTGACTTGGTGCACTGTGGTGGTGGTGGTGGTGGGGGGGGGGGGTAGTAAAAAATAGAAACAATTATAAAAAACATAGACAAACTGTATTCTACACAGTTCTTTGTCTTACATGAACAGTTTATTCCCATCTATGTCAAAGCAATGGTCATGGGATATCAGAAACATTGTTGACAGCTATCAAACATATTACACAATGCAACTATATTTATGTAATGTTTTACACAAGTGGCTGATTTTTGAAAACCCTTTTCGGTATGGGTAGCAGTGGAAATGAAGGACACTTACTATTTTTTGCACATCTCCTTGGCATTCCGCATCACATGGGATAGGCACCGATGTAGGAGAGGAGTTGCCAAGTCCTCCTTGGTTGCTGCCCCAGTCACCACTCTGTAATAGCAGGCCAATAGGTCGACCAAGCCCTTTGCCATGAATGAAAGGAAATGGCCTGCATGAGGACCATAGAGCCATCACACAGGAGCATCTTTGGCCGGGCCATCCTGCTTCCATGGAGTTGTTTGACATTCATCACAAATGCCATCAGAAAGTATGTTATGGAGGCTGTTGTATGCTCACATGTAATGTACGTGGCCACGGCCATTGGAGAGGAGCCCTTCTGGGGATGACGCACCACCAACTCGTACACATAGTACAGCCGGCCCTCCTGGCGATGCAGGAGGCTACCAGTGGCATCAAATATATATTATGTCATCTTTACACCTCTCCTGGTATATGTTGATGCCACTGGCAGACCACAGCATTACACCTTTTGGCTCCAGGAGGACCTTTTGCAAGACTGTGTTTGACGTGGCAGGTGTTTTAATCATTTGGAGGAGGCTTAAGACTTCATTTTTATGGAGCCTCTTGTTCCTTCTCCATTCATAGGCCACGTTCTTGAGCACATTTGTCGGTGGTGCATCATCCCTGCACCCAGAGTCAAACGCTGATGGTGAAATTCTCCCGAGATGCTCCAAGTGCATGGCCCGGGGCAGCTGGGACTGGAGAACCTCACCCATTGCTCCCCTGTCCCCTGCTCGCACAGGCCTGCTTTGGACTTCCTGCGTGTAGTGGTGAGCCTGGCCACCATACAGGACCAGTACTGCAGTCAGATCTTTGTCTGACTGCAGTGTCACTGTAGCTCTGACAGGACAGTCTTGAAAACGGCAATACGCCTTACATTGGAACATGGGCCCTCTTTCGAGGAATTTAGTTTTCTGAGCCGGTGTCTCTTAAATGCAAAGGAACAGTGCCTATACACACTTCTTATTCCTTTGGCAATGACATTTGTCCATTGGAGACCCTGAAACGCAGTGTCCTTGCGGTTTATTATTAAATTTGCCCAGTCCTTTTTTGCTATTTGAAATCGTTGTGGTCCTTTAGGGAGCGGTGTTCTGGTGATGGCCTCCTCATATGATATTTCTGACTGTACAAATGGAAATGCATAGGATTTATAGTCTGTACGAGAGGAGATAATCATTTTCCACACCATTTCATTTTTTCGGGGAACTCACCTCTGGACTTGATTGAGTCAAAGGAATTGTGGCCATTGGGCTTACTACATCTGGTATGATCTGAACAACAATGAAAAGGACAACATTTAAGAGTTGTGACGATATTGACTGCATACAGTTTTCACATTGACCATGCATGGATCAATAGTATTTCAATGTTTCCATGACTGACAACATGGTAAATGGTCTCAATAGTGATTTTCCACTTACAACTCAAAGCTCTTAACAGCAATGAAGCACAGTCATACACCAATGCACGCACACACTGGAGGCAAGGTGGGTGAAGATACAACCCACACCACCATCTGCACCAGTCATTTCCAATAGCTACTATGGATGCGTGTTTGCCATTGACTCACAAGATTAAGGTTCTTGAGTCATATTCTGTACTATATAAGACAAGTGTGTAGGATGTTACTCCTATCCAAAAAGGCCTCATCAGCGAGTAGTGTCGCTGGTGCCGCCTTTTGGATGAGGTGAAACATCCTACACACTTGAGCACCAAGTTGATGTACCTTCATCCTGGATTGACAATGTCTGTATGACAGATGGCTGGGGCGAATAGGGATGAAAAATTAGGATCATGTAAATACATGTGCTTAGATGCCATGTTGTAACCTTTCGGGGGCCAAGCGACAGACCCTCGAGCATACTTTTTCCAATGATAATACATTGCACCGGTCATGTTGTAGTATGTGTGAAGTGTATAGCAATGAATTGACTAACTCAGTGTTTGGGCTGCAGATATTTGGGACGTACAATTAGCTTGTGAACTGCAAGCGTGACAACATGGTTTTTTATGTTATTTACGCACCGTGTTGGTAGCTGGATCATCTTCATTGAATGCGTCCTTCAATGACAGGCAATATATTATGCATAATTAACCATTGCCTGACTAACAGTTAATGACCAACAAATTTGAGCACAGTGCATACCTGCTGATTGGATTGTCCACCTTGACTTATGGACTCCTATTAAACAGAGGAATACATGGCTTGGTTTAAATCGTGGACATGCACTAGAAAGACAAATAGATATACTTCTGTGTGTGAATGTATAGGCCTACCACCATGGATCCAAAGCGCTGTTTCAGCCTGCAGCGATGTGGGTAGCTATTTGGAATCCCCAATGCACAACACAATTCTCCCCAATAGCCATTGCCTTTTAAATGTAGATCTTTAGGACCTCTTTGACTGATAGTAGTCATGTGAGAAATGATGTCATCCTCTTCAAGGCGTTTAATTTGTTCTGTAATTGTAGAACTCAATTTAGTGTATATGGACTTAAAAATTATTCTGTGGGAAAACAAAGTTTACTCACCCCAAATAACTTGAAATGAAGAACGCTATAAAAAGAAAACATTTATATGAAAAATAATAATAATAACAACAATAACAATAACAACAACACAACGCGACATAGAAGGCTTACGAGCATTACAGCAATGATTCCTAAATGCTAGTCACTGACACCACACACCTATGCCCCATGCACACACATGGGAGGACTTTACGCACGACCATGAACCAGGTTTATATGGGCACTTCTCTCTGCGCCATTGGACCACTCCTCCTCCACCTGTCCCTGGTTGGCTGTGTGATTCGTTCCCAGGTTGGCTGCCGTTCTGCTGGTCCTCGAATACTCTGGCCCAGTCATCACGCAACTCCACCTGAAGTGCCACCCCCTTTAAAACAAGGACTGTCTCTCCTACTCGAGACGGCTAGGCTCAGTGGGACTGAGTCTGCCAACCCGTTTGCTTCTGTGTGTGTCGTTAGTTCACCTGGCTAATGGTTTTATTTACTAGAGGATTTGTTTTTTGAGTCACTTGTGTTTTGTTTGCTAGTTCCTTTGTTAAAGATTGGTTAGGAGCCATGTTTATGGAATCTGTTGTCGTCATTTCTCCACTTGCCTGTCATTCATTTTTGTTGGTCCCAATTTAGATTTACCCGTTGGGTCTCCTTTTGGTTAGAAGGAGGCGGTACGGTAGTACAGCGGTTAGCGCTCGTGCTTCACAGCTACAAGGTCCGGGGTTCGAGTCCACCCTGGACGGGGCCCTTCTGTGTGGAGTTTGCATAGGTTTGCTCCGGGTACTCCGGTTTCCCCTACCACTAAAAACATGTACAATAGGCCAGGATGAATGAAGGTGTGTATGGGGACAACGTATGCAAATTAGCCCAAAGCTACAATCCGGTGTAGCTTGTTTACATGCATGAGACGTTCATTAACATGCACTGTCCCGACCAAATACACCAATAAAATAATAAAAGGTTCTCTATGTTCGCATAAATTTGCAGTTCTTGTTATTCCATCGCTTTTGTGGTCCTTCTTGCAAGGTCCGAGTGCCAAATGCGCCCCGCAAAACATGATCAAGCCTAAAATTGGTGAAACACATTTTTGTTTTAAAACAATTCACAACTCCAGCGGCCCTTTGTGGGAAGTTCAAAACTGCAATGTGGGCCAAAATGCGTGGCTTTCATTGGGCCTATAGCAAAGAGGTCGTTAAAGTGATCCAAGCAAAAGGTGGGTGGCCTATTGACAATTTTGTTCTACTGGTTTAGTTATAATTCGTAGGCCTATGTTTTAAATTCCTAAATGAATGCCTTCAGCGATAATCTAAGAGCAGTATTAATTTTGGTTCAGGATAAAAGCCACAAATTAAGTGGGAAAAAGTGAGAAAGTAAAAGAGCAACATAAATGTGGCAGAAAAGCAACAATACAACAAAAGGTGACTGACCAGGGACATAAAGTGACAAAATGTGGCGGAAAAAGAAAACCAATTAAAAGAGACTGAAAATGACAAAACTTCCAGTGAACTTAGACATGAGGCTCTGCTAAACTACCTGCCAAAAGAACAGCGCTGAGCTTTGTTCATGGCGAACAATGAATGAAGCAGATGACTTTGATTAAATGTGACATGGAATATTGTACATCCAAAGTTGACTGCATTTTTATATTTAGCCTACATTTACAGAACATTTTAGTGGCCTAAACATGGAGAAAATTATGACTGAATCTGGACTTGAATTACATTATAACTCTCAGGGTTCATTTTGTCACACACTAGGGTCAGAGATGTTGAAATCTTTACATTACTTTGTAAAAATACAAATACTTTGGACAAATACTAATGGGCTATGTTGTACAAAAAAATAGCATTGGTAAATGGATTGAAATAACGGAAAAGCAAATGCACAAAAAACGCGTTTCCAACTTTGAACCGGTACCATGTGCTCTTTCACATGCCTTGTGCAGCTGCAGTAACCATTTATATTTCTTCTCCACTAGTAACCTGAAAGACTGAATAGGACTTGAGCACATGGCTTACCCAGGCACACCTTTTGGCCATCTTGACACAATTGTGATTAGTTTGCTTATGAAATTATACTTTTACAGAACATGGCTTACCCCAGGCATTTCTTTGGCATCTTGACAATTTGTTTTGGTAGACAGTGAATTGTTTTTGTGATATAGTACGCCTATATTAGTTTGCTTATGGAAAGTACACTCTCATACAACTTGAGCACATGACTTACCCCAGACATTTCTTTGGCATCTTGACAGTGACTTTTTTGTAGACCGTTATTCGACTCAGTGCAACTTTCTCCTCGAGACCTGTGGCTTCACACCTTCAAACTCTCTGCACAAATGGGCATGACTTTTGTCTGCCTTTAAACCATGGAAAAAACACTGGTAGCCAATCAAAGTGGAGACATAATTATCAATCAGCCCCAAGGACCTGAAGTGAAGACATCAGACCAGCAAGTCTCAGAGGGGACGTTTATATGAAGTTGTATTTATTTACCTAGAGTATATCAGATCATTTGTTTTATTGGCTCCGGAGAAATAATACATGTGTGAAAGGTTCTTTTATGAGATCAAGGCCTGCCCCCAACAAAATGGCAACCAATCAGGTATAGGCCTAGGCTACTTCTCACAACTGCCCAGAACGGGAAGGAAATTATGATACAAAACATAAGCAATTATTGATAACATGACATTAAATACAAGTTCATCGTTAAGGCCTCTTGGGCTAAGAGTTTGTAAGTTAAATATCCAAAACGCCTCTCGTTGTTTTGGCAAACGGTTGTGGTCTCCTCCTCCTCCTCCTGGTGGCGGTGGCACCTGTTCGATTCCGCAGAAACGTAGAGATGACATCGCTTCATCTGTCCAATGTGAAATTTGGTTTGGTTTTGGACATGACATTTTATTAACGTATCCACATATTCAGATCAACGGTAAATGTTTTTGTAGATGTCACTCATCAACGTTCTATTAGGCTTTAAAGTTCCCATTACCCCTTTGTTGGTACCCTCCTGCTTTATGTGGCATATTCAACAAAATAGTAGTAGCTACTAATGAGAACTGCAAGAACAGCCAATTAGCCTGTTCAATTATCCTTGTGAATTACCCATATTGCGTGTTTTTTCCCCTCTAGTTTAGTTTAGTTTTAGTTTATTAGTTTATTTGAGCAGTTAGAATTCTGCTCAAAAGGAGTGGGCTGAAGCAAAGCTTATAAGCGCCCACCCCCGACATCAATGAAATAAAAACAATTGATCAAATCACACAAGTACAGGGAGCATGTTACAAAGTACAAGACACAAGAGCAGGAACACAGCACACACACACACACACACACACATCGTACCCCTCCGTGACCCAACTTTACCTGTTATAGTTACATTATCAATCCTACATTAAGCAACATCATATTTTTATTTTTTTTTTATTTTTTGTTATTTGTCCCACCGGCAAAGAGAACCTACAACCCACTAGAGCGGTCATTTCAACACGGACCACACCCACAAAGCATCTCTAGAATTGTTTGTACAAATATAAATTAACAGAGTTTAACGGAACGGAAAGGAAAAGAAACACAACTGAAAGGAAACACAACTACAACAGCTGTCTCATTTCATGTACGCTATGGCTAATACAAAGCAAGTGAAAAGGGCGATCCTTAAGTTATTTATACACATATATGCACACGTACACACCTACATACATACATACATATACACATACATATATATACACACATATACATATATATATACTGTATACATACATACATCCCCCTTTTTTTCTTTTTCCTTTTTCTTTTTTTTTTTTTTTTTACAGAGAAGGTTCACAGTTAACAACTTCCAAAAGGCACTAGTTCTGTGTTCAAAAGGCACATTAATATACATATTATATTATCCATGATCTTGCAACTTCCCAGTTGTCATTTCCATCATAGATTTTTTTTTTTTTTTTTTTTTGTTCAATGGATTATGTAATATGTAAGCCCTACATACTGTAGTGCATTAAGAAGCCAGGGTGTAGAGCGGGTCCATTGAAGAGGGCAGTAACTTCCCATCAACAAACCCCACCCAGCTGCCCTAACTAGCTGTATTTGTAAATGATGTTCCTGTGCTTAGTGGTGCGTTAAAAGACGAGGTTTATGAGCCCGTTGGGAGGATCCCTCTCAACAGATCCATAACTCGTTTATCCTAATTCTCAATTTTGTAATTTAGAGCAATAGAATGACAACCGTTCAGAGCAACAACACTGTCTTAGTTAATAAAATGCAAATGCAATTTAATTCTACTACTCCCCCTTGTGGCAACGTGTATCTTCTTCTCTGTACTTTTCAAAAGTCTTTTGTTTGTATTTATATTTGAACAGGTTGAAGTTTGGACATCGTTTCAAGTCCATCTCCATTTTGTTCCACAATTGTACACCATTAACTGTCGGACTAAAGCTTTTCAAAGTTGAGCTATGTTTCTGAGTCCTAAAGTTCAATTCATCACGTAATTCATAACGACCAGTACGTTCTTGGAACCTTCTTTGTATTTGGCCCGGTAACAGTTTGTATCTTGCTTTGTATAACATCTGTACAGTTTGGAACTCAACAATGTCACAAAACTTCATGATCTTTGATTTTAAAATAATGAGTTTGTGTGGTCCAAAAACCCAACTTTATGAATTACTCGGATAGCTCTTTTTTGCAACATTACTATTGGTTTTACTGTGTTTTTATAAGTACTACCCCAAACCACAGTGCAATAATTTAAATAGGGCAAAATCAGAGAACAGTATAAGATATGTAGAGCTTTGATGTTTAAAATGTGCTTTGCTTTTGCTATTACTGCAATGCTTCTAGAAATTTTTGTAGATATATATTTAATGTGCGATTTCCAAGTCATTTTATCATCTATAATAACTCCAAGAAATTTGATTTCATGCACTCGCTCTATGACAACACCTTCTATCTGAATTGCTTCCTGAGCATTGGAATTACGATTGCCGAATATCATCATTTTGCTTTTACTCAGATTTAAGGATAATTTATTTTGTTTGAACCACTTATTGACACTTTTGAGTTCCAAGTTAACAATCCGACACAGTTGTTGTAAATCGTCTCCTGATGCAAAAATATTTGTATCATCTGCAAACAAGATGAATTTAAGTATTTGAGAAGTTTTACAAATGTCGTTGATGTACATATTAAACAATTTTGGGCCCAGAATGGAACCTTGAGGTAAACCACACACAATTTCTTGACAACTCGACTGATAATCACCTATTTTCACATATTGTTTTCTATTTTTTAAATAACTGGTAACCCACTGTAGAGCTACCCCCTGATCCCATAATGTTCTAGTTTATTAATTAGTATATCATAGTTTATTGTATCAACGCTTTACTCAGGTCAATGAATAACCCTATTGCATATTTCTTCTTGTCTACAGAATTAGTTACTTCATCGATTATATCAAAGAGCGCATGTGAGGTTGAGTGATTATTCCTAAAACCAAACTGATTTTCAGAGAGTAATTTATTACTTTCAATAAAGCTGTCAAGTCTAGAGTTAAAAACCTTCTCTAAGATTTTGGAGAATTACGGTAAAGGGAAACAGGCCTGTAGTTTGTGAAGAGATGTTTATCTCCTGCCTTGAACAGAGAATCACTTTTGCTACTTTCATGCCATCAGGAAATTGTCCAGTTTGCAACGATAGGTTACAGATGTATGTTAACGGCTCGGTGATACTTTCAATAACACTTTTTAAAGTTTTCATATCCATGTCATAATAATCTGTCGAGGTTTTATTTTTACACCCTTTAACAATGTTCAGTATCTCCTTTTCCTCCACAGGTTTGAGGAACATGGACATAGGATTTGTGTCTATCAGTTTACAATTATAGTTCTCAACATTTGCAATTTTTGCAGCAAGATTCGGTCCAACATCTACAAAGAATTTATTAAATGTTTCGACTACTTCATTCCTATTTTTTATAGTTTTATCCTCATCTTTGAAATATTGTGGATAATTAATGATTCTTGGTTTATTTCTAATTAAACTATTTAAGATATTCCATAAACCTTTAATATTATTCTTATTGCTATCTAACAACTTATTATAATAATCCTGTTTACATTTTCTAATGATACCTGTCAGTTTATTTTTATATTTCTTATATTTATCCTCAGCTTCTTTTGTTCTATTATTTATAAATTTTTTGTAAAGTGAATTTTTTTCTTGCATGCATTTAGCAAACCCTTAGACATCCATGTTTTATCTTTGCACTTTCTGTTATTACTGTATTTTTCGTTGGACAATTTTTATCATAAACTTTTTGGAATACTTGCACAAACTCATCATAAGCTTTATCAGTGTCAATCTCTCTGTATATATTACTCCAATCTTGCATCAATAGTTCCTTATTAAGTGCATCGATAGTTTTCTCTGTTTTTACTCTTCTAAACCAGTGCATGGTTTCCTCTTTATTTTTTTGATCTTCATTTTTGTATGTTACAAAAACTGGCAGGTGGTCACTTATGTCATTTATCATTAGTCCATTGATTAATTCAGTTTCTATTTCATTTGAAAAAATGTTGTCAATTAGAGTAGCACTATGGGTTGTAATTCTGCTCGGTTTGGTTATTAGAGGATACAGACCTATGCTGAATAGGGTATTTATAAATTCGTCCGTCTTTTTGTGTTTATTTGGGTTTAACAGGTCGATATTAAAATCTCCCCCACAAACATGACTTTCTGATTTGAGCTTGAAAAATGCTCCTCCATCCAATTAGAAAACAACTCTATATCGGAGCCAGGAGTCCTATAAATGCAACTTACAATAATATTTTTCTTTTTTTCCCTTGCAATTTCTATAGTAAGGCATTCAAGTGCATCATCCACTGCCATAGACTTATTTTCGATTACTTTATAACAATAGTTTGAGTCTACAAACATAGCTACGCCCCCACCATGCTTGTTTCGTCTGTTCATACTTGTAAACTCATAACCTTCGATACTAAAGTCCATTTCTCTGTTATTTTGAAGCCATGTTTCTGTTATTAAAATTACATTAAATGGCTTTGAAAACTGTTTTAGAAAGCTCTTGATGTGGTCAATGTTAGCATATAAGCTTCGACTGTTGAAGTGGATTACAGAAAAAGCATTAACGTTCTTGAATTTGCAATTATAAAGGTCCTCTGTGTAATACTGACAGTCATTGACAGATGTTGTAAGAAGTTATGTTCAGGGTCGATGTCGTTCTCGGTGTTCTGTAAATCATATTGAGTAAATTTAAAATCCAGGTCGATTGTTTCCGTAATTGTCCTTCTTGAGAGATCTAAATCTAAGTTTCCAATAGTACTTCGTGTGTCCGAATAAAATGAGAATTACTTGTCTCTGATGACGTCATCTCTATGTGACAGTGATTACCTGGTGGGAAGTGCCTTAAGGTTTGGGATGTGAGGTCGCTCTGATGACGTCCTCAGTTGCGACCGTGTTTACTTCAGTCAGTGCAGCAGCATGTTCGGCGCCTCCTCCGGTAAGCCAGTAAGTAATTTTATAGTTGCGATAAAGTTCACCGTCAACATAGAGCTTGTCGATGAATAGTTTAGTTTTCCTTCCCGCGCTCTTGCCTCGGCCAACACCGGCTGGAGCAGCCTCCGTCTCCGAATGATCTCGGGGGAAACTGATCACTCAGGGAGAACCCAGACCCTTTGAGCTCCTTGGCTTTCCCCATGATGGTAGACTTGTGCCTGGGATCGAGAAGCTTGGCCACAATAGGACGATTCCGGGATTCTCCTTCACGATATTGGCCTAGGCGATGTGACCGCGCCAGCTGGATTTCTCGGACCTCCGAGTCTCCCATCTTTAGGTGAGTTTTGAGAACCGGCGTCAAGCCAGCCTCCACTTGCGAGGTTTTGTTATGCTAGCTCTCCACCCGAGCCGCGGGTGCGCTTGATTTGGACACTGTCATCGCGCCCTTGTTATGGACCTCACACAAATGCCAGCTGCCCACGCCTAACATCTCATCATACTGTAAACATGTCAAGCCTTGCATCAACATTGAAAATGTATCAAGTGACAGTGGTATCAACTCCATAATAAAAAGAAAACAAAAAGGAACTGCACTGATCATTGCATTGCAATTATCCCATCAATCCTGTAGATGTCGCACTTAGGTCTCTTGCTGTGTCCATATATTGTACCACAAGCCACTTCCATGCCCCAAAATACATGTCATTTTGATTTTCCACTGGATATTTTGCATTCTGCCACAGACTACACATGACCACGCATGTGTACAGTTAATATCACATGCCTGTAACCTGGGGCTCTGGAGAAAATGGACAGGGAAAGTGCTTCCAAAGTCATTTTACACCAAGTCACAAAGCCTTCACAAGCCACTTCCAGGCCCCAAAAAACATGTCATTTTGATTTTCCACTCGATATTTTGCATTCTGCCACAGACTACACATGACCACGCATGTGTACAGTTAATATCACATGCCTGTAACCTGGGGCTCTGGAGAAAATGGACAGGGAAAGTGCTTCCAAAGTCATTTTACACCAAGTCACAAAGCCTTCACAAGCCACTTCCATGCCCCAAAATACATGTCATTTTGATTTTCCACTCGATATTTTGCATTCTGCCACAGACTACACATGACCACGCATGTGTACAGTTAATATCACATGCCTGTAACCTGGGGCTCTGGAGAAAATGGACAGGGAAAGTGCTTCCAAAGTCATTTTGATTTTCCACTCGATATTTTGCATTCTGCCACAGACTACACATGACCACGCATGTGTACAGTTAATATCACATGCCTGTAACCTGGGGCTCTGGAGAAAATGGACAGGGAAAGTGCTTCCAAAGTCATTTTACACCAAGTCACAAAGCCTTCACAAGCCACTTCCATGCCCCAAAATACATGTCATTTTGATTTTCCACTGGATATTTTGCATTCTGCCACAGACTACACATGACCACGCATGTGTACAGTTAATATCACATGCCTGTAACCTGGGGCTCTGGAGAAAATGGACAGGGAAAGTGCTTCCAAAGTCATTTACACCAAGTCACAAAGCCTTCACAAGCCACTTCCAGGCCCCAAAATACATGTCATTTTGATTTTCCACTCGATATTTTGCATTCTGCCACAGACTACACATGACCACGCATGTGTACAGTTAATATCACATGCCTGTAACCTGGGGCTCTGGAGAAAATGGACAGGGAAAGTGCTTCCAAAGTCATTTTACACCAAGTCACAAAGCCTTCACAAGCCACTTCCATGCCCCAAAATACATGTCATTTTGATTTTCCACTGGATATTTTGCATTCTGCCACAGACTACACATGACCACGCATGTGTACAGTTAATATCACATGCCTGTAACCTGGGGCTCTGGAGAAAATGGACAGGGAAAGTGCTTCCAAAGTCATTTTACACCAAGTCACAAAGCCTTCACAAGCCACTTCCATGCCCCAAAATACATGTCATTTTGATTTTCCACTGGATATTTTGCATTCTGCCACAGACTACACATGACCACGCATGTGTACAGTTAATATCACATGCCTGTAACCTGGGGCTTTGGAGAAAATGGACAGGGAAAGTGCTTCCAAAGTCATTTTACACCAAGTCACAAAGCCTTCACAAGCCACTTCCATGCCAAAAGTATTTCTCATAACATTTTGCATACATTTGGATTCCCAGATATCTGTAGATTTTAGTTGGGAAAAGGATTCTTATTCACATATTGATAATTCCACATTTAACACATACATGTCCATTATGTACTGCAGATTATTTCATCAAGAGGATATCCAGTCAAAAGGCAATTAGGTAAATGTACCTATTCAGGTCCAGTTTATTCTCAATTCAATTCCATTCAATTCATCTATTTTATTTGAGCATCTCAGTTCCACAAAGTTCTACATAAAAACAGAGTTTAGTACAGTAAACAAGGCCAAAAAGATAGTTGTAGGAAAATAAGTAAATAATTAAATAAATAGCGTGGATATGACACACTTTCACCTGAACACAGACATAACCAAATCTTCTGCAACACTTTATTGTACACTACCCTTCATACACTGTACGTAACCAAATTTAGTACAGTGTAATGTGCTATGTAACAAAGTGTAATAACTTGTATCACACTTTGTAATACAAGTGTAATACAACTTACAGATACACAATGATGCACAATGTAATAATATGTATTAGTAGTTTGTAGGTACATAATGTGAAACGACATAACTAACCCTAATGGTCTCATCTCCTATTACCTTATGTACCTACAAAGTACTATTCCTTTGTATATCTAACCCATAGGTACAAGTTATTTTACCTGCCCATTTTACACCATGTCAGAAGGCCTTCACAAGCCACTTCCATGCCCAGAAGCACTAAGCATTTTCCAGTGGATCGTTTGCCTTCTGACATAGACTACACTTGACCAGGTGCAGAAAAAACTAAAGCAATATCGGCCGATAATGTATTACATTTGCCCAGCGTCAAAATGTAATAAGCCCATAATAACTCTGTTGTTCCAATTACGATTTAGTCTACCAGCCAATAATGTCATGATTATTACGCTATTGGCTGGTAAGCTCAAATGATGAAGTGAAAGGCTGCTGGTTCAAGTCCCTGCTCCCGCAGGTGCACACCGTTGCTGTGTCCTTGGGCAACCCTCTTTGCCCATGTACGAAAGTGGTGCATGAGTCAGTGGTTTTTGGTGTGGTGGGAAGGGCTGATGGCACAGATTGGCAGCCTTGGTTTTGTCGGTCTGCCCCAATGTCTATATTGGAAAATATAGACATTTCTTCTTTTTAAGCTTTTAATTCCAACATTATGGTAAAACTCCAAAAAATATGCCCTATTGTAGCCACCTGCCTTCCACTATGGACGAATCTTAATAAGGGAAACACAACAGAGGCCTCTGCACTTAAGACACAAATATGCTGCACTCCAATCTGTGTCTTCTGCATAAGTACCTTCATCAGTTCATATCTCAAAAAACACACACTTGACTGTCACATTCATATATCATATCACAACAATATACTGTACATCTGCAGATTGTGCTCACAGGCTTTTTGTGTTCTTCTACAGGTGCTCAACTGCGGATGAATCAATCCAGTGCACTACCGCCACCCTCCTAATGCCTTGTGATTGTAATGGTCAGAGGTTTTGACCTATACTTCCCCATCACCTTGGTTGTGGCAAACCAAGTAAGACATAACAGTCTTCACTGCTCATTTGAAGAGGAGAAAGAACCCCATAAATAGTCCACTTGACACACAGTCCCAAACCACATTCCAGGAGGGCAAGAGGACATGCTCCTTTTAAGCAGAACTTCATGCTCAAGAAATTAGACAGTTAATTGTAAAGGAACTATACCTTTAAACAAAAATAAACTGATGAACCAATCTTCTGACTGATGACCTCACACGCCAGAGCAGTGGACTCCATGGGAACTTGTAACAGAGCCATAAACATCATTAATGGTATTTCAGCTGGACTTACCATCACTCTCTAAAGACTGATTGCAAATATCAGATTTGAGTATCAAAGCAAACATACAGTGAGAACAAACTCAACTGAATGTTATTGGTGCCAATGATATTCCTTTACTACATAATGTCAGAAGGTCCATAAAGCATGTGTGATAAGTTTTGCCATGTTTTCGATGTGTTTACTTAGTCCTGCACTGTTTAATAACATTAACACAAGGCTTGCTAAAATTATCAATTGTACTCAAGAGACTTCCTCCTCCCACTATTACTCAATCTCTTTGTTACTGTATGTCATGTTTCCACTCAATGCCATTGACTCAGCTTCCCTCTCAAACCTGCGGGCTACCCTCAGTAAACATTGGACCACACCCAGAGTTCCAGTTAATTCCAGAGCGTTGGAGAGGAGGAGAGGATGGCTTTGGCAAAGACAAACTGACCTCTTTGTCTCACACTAGGGACAACCAAATCCTTAGGTTTTGCCCATCATCTGACACAACTCTAACCTCAATTGTTTTGTCCAGATAAACATTTTTGCTTTTATCTTCTTCACCAACCTGTAGCTTTCTACTACCATTTCAACTATACAGTTCAATATTCAATGCCATCTGTTTATCAATTTGGTTATTACACCTCCATAAACCACAGTTGGCTTTGGTAATGTGCCTATTTATATCTGATTTATATGGTTCAAGAATTGACATTTGTCAGAGATATTGGGAAAAATGTAGCTTTTATTGAATATATACAGTAGTTATATATATGTAGTACTTTAAGTAAGCTTGTGGCCCATCTTACAATCAAACTGTTATCTAACAATTCATCTGTAGGCTCATTTACCTATTCATTAAATAATTAATCAATTAATTTATTAACAAAATCAAATGATCATAAATCCTCATACACCAGCCTAGATGATCATCATTGAAAAACTGGTATAGAATGCAAGCAGTTTGAGAAAAACAAGCGGACAAGTGTAGCAAATTAGCAGTTTTGCAATAACACTAAAAACAATGTACCTGGTTTGTCCAATGCAGTTGTTATGTCCATATCAAATAAACAAATAACAAATGCCACCAATCATAAACTCATAAATCTTCTGTCTGTAGATTGCTGTGTATCTACATTGTTCTTGTGTGTATTTGCCAATATGTCATATGTATTGGTGACAACATGCTGTGCTGATATATTGTCAAATTGTATTTAAATTAAATTAGAGGCGCATTGAGTTGCCTTGTGTACGAAATGCGCGGTATAAATAAAGTTGCCTTGCCTTGCCTTAAATGTTTGTTCTCTGTCATGTACCGCTTTCCAGGGCACACAATCATACTTTTCCTGTTTTATTTTGTGCTCGTCATACGAACATAGTTAGCCTATGTCTGACATGTACAGAGGCAGGCCTGTTCCCTCTATAGCAATTCCCATATCGTACTGGTCATGTAATGAATTACTTTATTTATTCATTCCCTGTTTCCATAACGCTTTGAACTTTTCAGTTTATTCATGTTATTTATCATGAATTGTACCTTAAATGTAGAACTACTGTCGTATGTCAATGTAACACTAGTCACACATGTTGGGTACCTACTTGTTGACTATTTGAAAGCTCACCATGCTTCATTTAGAGTGCAGATGAGGTGGTACTTGAGCATCTTCGGGTGGTATTCAATACTCCATAATCTTTTTATGACAGTCAATTACATTTATGCTACAGTTAGGCATGTAAATAAAGTGGTGTTCTTGTTTTGACATCGTTTATTTCTAGTTCAGCCATAATTTAGTCCTATATAACTGTATATATACCAGATTAGTCCAGATTTGATCTTGATCTTGGCCTGACAATCCTGCTTGCCACATAATCCCATGAGTCTCTGGATGTAATGTGTGTTGAGCAGGTGTAGGGAAAACTGTAGCTTCTATGGCCCATTTGATAGTACAATTTTATAGTCAAATGGTGCTTGTTTGCTCAATTTCCAGGAAGATTTTGACGGTGTGATCTGGAGTTCACTTTTCTACGTGACATTAAACATGGATAGGCTATTGACAGTTCATTATATGACTCATTTAGGCCTATTCATATGTATGCGGTATCTTATGTCCAGGGTAATCAACACTTAACCGACATTATTTTCCACATAATCCACAAAAAAAAGGATACTTCCTCAATCTCTGTAGGGAAATTTGTCCTCTGCATTTGACCCATCCTCCATACCACTGGGGCAACCTGTAGGAGCAGTGAGCTCCAGTGTGTTCAATTCCCTGGTGGGAATCGAACACACTGGTGATTCCCTGGTGGGAATCGAACCCAGACCCAACAGCTGTGAAGCACGTGCACTAACCACTGCACCACAGTGTCGTGTTTAGGGAAATGAAATACAACGAGTGGGCACATTCATGTGTGAGACTTGAATATTAGTATTTTGCTGTATGCAGATGACATACTGCTACTGTCAGAAATAAAATAGGTATGAAGAAACTTTAACATAATGTTCTCTGGTACCACCAAATGAGGTTGCATTTAAACAGTGATGACACTCAAGCTATACATTTCATAACAGTCTGTGCATTGACAAATTTTGAGAACAGTTTTGCTTATATTATTCTGTGTACTATTTACAACTAAAAGTCATACATAATGGTTTCATTCTGGATGAACATCTTACAATTGATGAGAGGATTATAGCACTGTCTGAGTCAGAAATTATACCTCTCACAAATAAAATTAAGGCCTGCTGTTATCTGTGCTCTAAGAACTTTCCCATGTCTCAATGACCAGTCACACATTCACATTCTCATTCATACACCAATGTAGGCAGACACTGGAGGCAAGGTGGGTGAAGCCCAAGTACACAACAGCAACGTGCACATTCAGGAGGCGGGATTTGAACCCCTAACCTTCCCATCATGACACAACCTGCTCTACCATTTGCGCCACAGTTACCCCATCACTACTTTTATAAATAGAATAGTATTTGTATAATTCATATCACTTAAATTATTCCGACCTGCCCATGTGACTTGGATTGCATTGAAAAGAGGGGGCCAATCTGCCATCGTCAGACAGTCAGTTGTGCAACAGGTGTGGAAGAAGAATCAAACATTCTAAGAAGAAGAAGACTGTCTGCCTGCCTCACTTGAACAATAGTTATACATTTGCCTACTGTATATTCCAGCAAACATGCCAAAAAGACCTGGGTGAGTATTAGTAGTAGTGTTGTCCATTTGTTGTCAAATTTCAATTGATGGTACATCTACATGTACTGAGTAACAATGACCTCTAAATTACTATATTGCTACATCGATAAATTTATTGTACCAATAATTACACATGTTGTTTGTGGATTTAAAATCACATCCTAATTGTTATATACAGTTGCATACCAACAACTCAACAGTGGTGGAACAACCAAAAAGTGCCAAGAAACATGACAAATTAAAAATAGGAAGGGGTGAGTGCATCACTGGTCTGGAAAGAAGTGAAAAAGGTTGACCGGTGCTCTTCAAAGACTGGGCTGCGCTGAACATGGATCTCGGCAAATTTTAAACATGACAAATTGTTGCAACTCTTACTTACTTCACCCAAGAACATGTGTGCAGTGAATAATTGTGACTTTAATGTCAGTACAGTTTTAAGGGGATCTTAACTTTGTACAATACAGCATTTTTGAACTGCATGAACATGCATGAATGTTCATTTTTATTTCATGGGTGTACTACTCAAATGTGTGTACTTCCTCCGCCTCCACAACTGCAAGCTAGCAAATAGGCTAAGCAAATCAACCAAAAAAAAACATGCTTTGGTCAATGTGAAATAATATACATTTATTTTGTGCCTAATAAATACCTGTTTGTGTTTTGGACAGAGTATATGCTTTCACATTGTTTGGGGTGAGTAAAGAAATAATAATGTACATGCTTTTTCCAGTATTCTATTCACTGTTTCAAAGAGTGCTTGGATATAACATGCTTTGTTTTCATATTCCTAGAGGAAGAAGATCCTCCAACTACAGATGGCCGATATTGTGAAAAAGATTAAAGAGTTGGTAAAAATGGGCATTACCCTTGAACCTGCCAATAAGCACGTCTATTGGGGCCAGCTGTGTGTGGCACTTGGTATACCAAATACCAAAAACCATAGATATCGTCTTGAAAAGCCATTCAAGTCTATCGCGGTAAAACATTGTCATAAGCTTGTTTGCACATAATTTCACACACCGTATTGCTTTACTTATTTGTATGTTTTCTTTTTAGATCACAAGTGCATCCTTACCACAGGTATGTGGTTTTGCATTTATTAAATTGGTCTTGATCAAGTTTGACCAAATGTTCATCCTTTGCCTTGTCTTTTGTAGGTGAATGACCCAAATATGACAAAAAAAAGAATGGCCTATCAGTCCTACATTGATGTATCCATTTAATGCATGCTTCTATTATATTAACTGTTATATCCATATACCATGGAGTCTTTGATTGTACATAAGGCCCACATGTGTCCTGTCTTTCCAGGATAATGAGGAGGATGCCACTGCCCTTCCTAGTTACCCGATACAAGTTGCCCGTCAGGAGTCAGCAATGGAGGTGGCCCTCCCACTTGTTGCCCAAGTTGAGGTGCTCAATTTATTTTAACCAGCAACTCGGCTGAAAACACAATTATGTCTGAAACCTCTTTTTCTTTCTTTTTAACCACACATTCATTGCAATTAGAGCTGCTGGTGTGGTACTATCATCTGGTTTGAAGTAGAGATGGGTCCTTGAGGTTTCATACTGAACAGTGACGCACCTTACATACAACTCAGCTATTGGCGACAAACTGTATGACACTATTATCCAAATGAATGATGGGTGGTGTAGTTATCCACTTGTGTCAATGTTCTAACTTAACACATCCTAGTATGCACCCATTACATGTCAAGATCGCCACTATTTCCTCCGAAATCAATAATATGAAAGTGCTTCATGCTCTCAATGTTGCATTGTAGTGGTACTATCACAGAAAAAAGGTGGACATACAATGACGACCCATACAACATTAGTATTGGTACTTATTAGTGATCACTATGAAAAGTGTTACCTTGCAAACGTAAATGCACTTACTGTACAGACATTGGAACTGTGAGCATCAGTGCTCCTATTACCTTTCAGTAAAGCCATTGTGCAGACACCCAACATAATGTGTTGGACCTTTTAAAGAAACAATAAAGAAATAAGTTTCACAGACACAATCAATTAATACTTTGTAATGTGTAAACTGTCTTCTGCAGGAGGACATTAGCACTGCTACTGCGTCTTCTGTCCAGGTAATTATTATTTCCATGTCCAATTTAGCACATATGACCATTACATGTATAAACTACATTGCTATTTGCCTTGTAGACTGACAGCTCAGAAGAACAGGTGACTGCAATACACTTACAAACTGTGAAAGACTATTTATTTACTGTATGTGATTGTTTTATTGACCAGAGTGGAGACTCCATAAGAGTGGAGAACTTCCCACTGCCCCAGTCCCCCCTTCATTTCACCATTGACCCCAAAGACTGGTCAAGTCTTATGGCCAACCGAAGTCCACGGGTTTCAAAGGACTTCGATGGACTACGATAATTGCTCAAGGCTTAAGGAGGGTTTACTCGGGCTGCAGTTTTGCCTTCAAGAGGCACCGCTTGAAGGCAACCACATCTCTGCAAAACAGTCCAGTATTTTGGTGCCTGGCCTACTGCCGCTTTGAGGACTGCCCTGTGAAAGCCACTGTTACAGTGGCAAAACAGGCAAACCTTGAAGCGGTGGTAAGGCTCATGGGAGGACATCGGAGCCACAGGTCCCATGAACTGAAAAGCCGGCCAGTGCGGGCTCAGGAGAGGGCGGATATGGGAGCCAAACTCCAACAAATAAAACCCAGGGCTCTGCATTTGGACATGTTAAAGAAAGTAAACACCAACACCGGCTGCAGAGATGAGGCTCCCCTGTGGCTGTCCTAAGGAATATATCCTATGAGCATAGAAGGAACCAGCGGCTCCATAGGCAGGAGATGGTGAGCCTCCAAAAATTGGTTTGCCTCCAGAATAAGCAAACGGGTACCCTTCAAAAAGTGGTGCTGCAGCCCAAGGGCATAATGCTGTGGTCTCCCAGTGGCATCCAAATATACCAACAGAGATGTCAGGAAGACATTGTATATTTGGATGCCACTGGAAGCCTACTCAGAACCAAAGAAAAAGTCCTTCATATTATATTTATGAATTGGTCATTAGGCACCCACAAAAGGGCTCAGCACCACTTGCAGTGGCTACGTTCATCACCACTGAACAGACAATTGCCTCTGTCCACTATTTTCTACAAGCATTTGTCACTGATGTGAAAAAGTGGCATGGTAGTGGCACAAAGAATCCTGTTATGATGATGTGTGATGGGTCCATTGTGCTCATGAAGGCAATCTGCTTTGCCTTCATGCATAAAGGACTGGAGGACACCTTGGAGGCATACCATAGAATAGCAACTGGGAAGGCCAAGCCCCAGGACTGGAGGCTCACCATCCTCCATCGCTGCCTCAGCCACATAATGAAAATGCGAAGCAGATGTGCAAGCGATAGTAAGTATTATCCATTACTCTATCACTCTAATATGCCTTCTGACCTTATAGAGGGCATACGTGTTTGCAACTGTTTTGTCATTTTGACTTTCCCAAGTGACAAAATATCATAATTGGATTTCATATTGAACAATCTCCAAAGTGTTTTGTAACTGGTACATGTTCACAACACCTACAATTTAGAATCCCACTACATCCTGTACATGCTTGAGGCGGCTCTATCATAGGGACGGTCTAATGTGATCAGTAACACTTTGGAACACACTACAGGCCATGGTATATGGAGAATCTTTTTTATTTTTACATGTAATGCACATTTTCACCTTGCATTGTCATCTGCTGCTGTGACCATTGAATAAGTAAAATTTACCTGCATACTTTTCCCACAGTGCTCCAGGGAACTACAAGTTGGCCATGCACATGGTCGGCTGTTCACCACGGCGCACACTGTCAAACAACTGGCCGAGATGGTCAACAGTGCCACCGTGGTTCTGGCCAGTCCATGTACCGGCCAAAATGTGAAACATCATTTTGGTATCATCCAGGTGATGTTGCTGAACATTTCAGAACCGCTTGATGTGGCTGAAGACGGTGTTGAGGTAAAACCTCGGATTTCGTGTATTTCAACATGAAATGTGACTTGGCTCTTTAACAATCTTGTGAACTAATTTTTGCCATGCAGGATGAGGAGGAGGCGGAGGAGGCAGACACCAACATTGGGGCATATCTAGAAACAATAATGAAGGGTGCTCCAATTGAGACAAAGGGGGAGACGAACCCCTATTACTCCCCCGGCCTCATGGAGCACTTGGGGAAATATTTTTTCCCCTACTCTCTATTGTGGAGTGAGATCATGCTCGGTCAGAACTGTGTCTGTATATCTGCATGTCTTTTGCTCGTATGTAAATATTTAGCATGTGACCATCAGGGTATTTTCTTTGTCTATTAAGGGGACCTTGGCAGGCATGGAACTGGAGAAGCCTACATGGAGGCCTCCAAAAGATTCCATGCAATTAGGGCACTCCCAAGACAGGTAAAGCTAATGTATTTGCAATGTAAAGTTTCATGTTTACTTTATGTAAAGTAAATATTAACCTCTGAACTGTCCATAGAACATAACAATTGATAACCGTACCCAAGGTGTAATGGAAAAGAGCCAGTGGGACCTAAAACATCTGCGGTTCCACTCACGCCGGTACTGCCGCCTTGACGATGTGGCAATAGAATATGATCAAATGCATGTTGCTCTGCTGAGGGAGTACAAAGACTCCCTCAGCAACTCATCACAAAGGTAGATAAGTACAGGCCATTACAGTATGTGTGGAAATTGTCATGCAGTGACAGTAATATGCCTTTTAATAAGTACAGATGGATTGGTATGACATATTTGCCATGGCATCTATATTTCTCTTATCTACATCCATATATTGATGCAGATATAGTGAGGATGTTGCTTTTGCCATTGTGCAAACTAAACACAAAATCATGTGTTTTGATTATTACTTTAACTACATTTCAGTTATTTATTTGCATATCAATTATTGATTGGAATATATGATTAATAAATTGATAATGCCTGAGGGCCTGATGTGGCCAATGGGCTGCATATTGGCATCTCTGATTTATGGTCTCAGACTTTGGAGTTTTGTGGTTTGTATCACATTTATGCAGACCCACAAAGTCCTTGTGGAGAAGTGGAAAAAGAGGTCTCGCCACACACATTCGAGGGGACAATATGTGTCTGCCCTCAAAAAGGCATTCCTTTTTATGAAGGTATGCATATTTGTCAATGTTCATATATCCCCGTGTCATATTTTTTGCCGTGTCTTATCTAAACTGTCCCAAAAGCAGGATGCGCAGTCAATGACTCCAACGCCACCATTGGGAACATTGAAAGATGAACAGGTACAAGTGGTAAATGACTAGTTTTGGTGAAAGCGATTGTGCATCTAATAATGTCTGATATAAGCCAACCCACCAGAAAGATGAGGCAGCCACAGCAGCACCGCTGGCAGTGGCACCAACACTGACTCCCAAAGACCAAGAGGTACAAGTGGGGGATGACAAGGCTAAGTCATATATGATATACATAAATGACAATTATTTTTACATCAACTTTTTCTGGCCACTAAAACACAGATTGCATAGCATTATTAATTCACTCCATACTCTATGGTGGTATGCTACCATTGTAGCCACAGCTGATGAAGTGAGGCTGCAAATCATGGCCACTGGCCCCTCCGACCACCACCTACCACTCACTCATACATTACATTCACTCATGCATTAGTGATTATTCTGTGCAACACAACCCATGTATATTAATGGTGTTCTTTTGTTAATTTCCGGCAGCTGGAACGTTTGTGGAGCAAGCTCCCCACAGAGGTGATTGTGGCAATGATAGAGACGGAGAGTCGCAAGGCGACTGTTGCCATTCATCACAGGGAGTTGCTGTCTCTACGGCCCCACACATGGTTGTATGGCGAGGTGATGAAAAGACATGATCATTTCCATTGTCACTTAATTCTCCTACATTCCATACATGTGCAGGGGTTGGGTGGTGGTGTTCATCTGGAATGACAACAATTTAACAAGCCTTTTGTGGACAAGTAATTATATTAGAAACTATAGTGTTACTACCATACAATAGTATCGAATTCTAGAATAGTCATTATGCTGATGTTTGTAGATTGTGGGGCTATTAACATCTGCCATGAACCATACTCGTGTTCATATTTTATATAAACTATAGGTCAATATATTGCATCTTAATGTACTTTGATGAATATATTTGTTGTAGTTACAAATGTAGACACACTGTGATAAAGAATTATTTTCTAGCTTTGCCCATCAACTCCATGTTAACAACATAAATCCAATTAACTGCTGAGGCACAATAGCCATGATCCATGGATATTGGATGTATTTTAAATTATCCAGCTAATGTTCAACCACATCTCAACAAGCCTGACACTTTGTGTGTCCCCTTGACAGGTAACCGGACCTAATTGCCCTTGTGTGGTGACTGTTGTTTTGTCTTATAGATAATAGGGGCTTTGCTTCACATAAACAGAGCAGAGTCTGGCAAGAATTTATATATAATGGATTCTTACACTGGCCATGTGTTGTTGTTTGGGACCCACGATGAGGTGGCTCGAACCTCTTTGAGAAAGGTGGGTAATAAATGATATGCATATAGGCAAAAGATATAAGTTGTATTTATGAATGCAGGTTATGCACATTTGCATATTTTAATTCGTAGCTGTTTGATGAAATGCAAACTGTCATTCTGTTCTAACATGCATATGCTTAGAGGACTTCAAAAACTAGTAGCACCAAACTGGTTTGCAACAGGTGACCCCATAAGGGTTTCTTCTATGATTCAAATACAGTAGAATAAAAAGGAAAAATGGCAATTTCTCCATCTCGGCTCAAAATTTGTTATGAGACGGTGAGAGGAGGATCTGTGGAAGCGAAGGTTTGAATATTGTCAAAACAGTGATAAGAAATCATAACTGTTATGAGGACAAATAATTTCCTATTCTGAATGTGACCAGGATCCGATGGAGGGATAGACACATTGGACTGTTCTTTTTTTTTTTTTTGGGACCTGTTTAGTGATGAGTGAATGTGGAAGTCAAATGTAAAGGGAGTTGCAATAATCAACTACGGTTGTGATGAGTGAAAATGTCAAGATTTGGGTTGGTTTACATTGGCTTAACTGTGCATGGACTTTATATGCAATGAAAATCCATTTAATTTACAGGTGACATTTGACGATTATGAGGGCATCTTAGCCTGCATCAACATCAACAATGTTCACTGGAAACTGTTGGTAAGTCATCATATTGATTTGTAAAATAGGCTATGTATTCTAAAGTTATTTGTTTCCAGTACATCAATGCCCGAAAAGGTATGGTGTGCTTGATGGACCCAGCTGCCAGTGGAACAGAAGGAGAGGATTCCAATATTGCTGCTACAAGATTCACGTACATAGCATGCTACAATTTACACAAATACTTGCCCAGCTATGATAATGTTATATGTGAAATGCCGCATACAGAAAATATTTGTTGATGAGACGGTTCAGCCAGGGGAAGACTGACTGGATGGGTGTAAAATGGAGAGGTGGCGTGATCCGGCACTCATTCCAACAGGATGGAAACAGCTGTGGGGTTCTGGTGGTGCTGGTAAGGAGAGATTTGTGTATTCCACAAGATTATCTGGCAGTAATTGCTGAGTGCTATGTTATAAGTTTGCCTTTTTAAGGTGCAATGTGTATGGTAAGTTGATAGAATAAGTAAAGTTGTCTTATGCTGTACATGCCCAGAGAAGCATGTGAGCGTGGTTATTGAAAGCTGTAGTCATTGGCAAGTATATTCCATAATTTAGTGGAACATTTTTGTATTTATTTAATTTCCATTATATAATACTGGCTTCATACTGTTGCCATACAAAATATTTAAAATGATGGATGATAGTCATGTACAGACTATTTACCTTCATGAGAGAGAAAAAACTAGTATCTACATGTTAATAGCTAATTTGAATATTGAAGCTACTCTTTCTGCATTTACTAGATGGCTAAAGAAGTTCTGAGGATGTTTCCAGAACTCCCAAACATTACCCTGGACACGTCCATACAACAGATGGCATCAGAACGAGTAAAAATGGCTATCCAAATCATGACCAAATCTGGTATGTGGTAACATCTGTAAGCAAACGTGAAAAACACAGTAAATGTATAAATTGTTTGGTTTTAATTATTTGTCGTAGTGTTCGATGAAACAAAACATTGTGCCATGTGCAGCATGGAGATGGCGCCATTAAAACATTCTGCTGATGATGATGGACATGTCATTCAATGGGTATGTATTCAATGTACAGCCACATGTTCGGATAAGCAACTTATTCTGAACATGTATGTAAATGAATGTGGAGCATTTTAACGGTTAATGGATATGAAAATATGATCAGTATGTTTCATACTTATTAGATTCAGTGCGAGTCCTGTCCGCTCTGGTTTCATGAGAACTGTCTGGGGATGACAGAAACCGCCCTCACCAAAGCCAGAACTGAAGACTGGCACTGTGAGTTGTGCAGTGTTGGGCAAATTTCTTATAAATTGTAACAGTCTATTAGTAATTACAGCTCTAAAAATGTGTTACATTATTTGTATTACATATTGTTTCAAACATGTAGCTGAGCTGAACTACTTGAGTTACTTTTGGCAAAATATGATTTGAGTTTGGTAATAATGCCACCGAGCAAAAGTGCGTTCAGATTTTGTTTTCCTCCATTGTCTTTTGTTTTGTATTGAGGACATTAAGTACAAGCAAATGTAGATCTTATACACCAGTGTCCAACTTGATCTGGCATGCTGCGTTTTATTTTTGGAGGAGTTTGGCATTTCTTTCATACATTTAAATGCTCTTGTAACTCTAGTTACTTGAATTGTAACAGCTAATATATTCCCGTATTTTTTGTGAGTAATATGTTGTATTCCTTGTTCCTGGAAAAAGTAATATATTTGACTCATTAGTTTTGTCATACGTTACCCCAACACTGATTAGTTAAACGGCCAACATTGTATATATTTTCAGCAACAAAATAAATTGTGTATATAGTCTGATTTGACTTTTCCTTTAATGATATATAAATGTATGAGTTGTTTGTATACTAGTTATCGTGTGGGTTTTGCATAAACTTAGTGAATCAACTGTAACGCATTCGAAATTTGCGTTGAATGCTCTGAATGTTTTATTTGTATTTTTTTAGTTCCACACTCCGTATTGCAGTCCTTGTGTGACTTACTAACAAATCCTTCCAAGATCAAAATACAGTCACAAGACGGGGACAATGTAGTTGCAAGAGTGTAAGAAAAGTGTGTAGTGAGACTGTGGCTTTTGAAGTAATGATGCTCTGTATGAATGTATGGGGAACCATTTAATCAGTGCAATAATTCAACTCCTTTATGAAAAAGATTTGGTTACACTGTATTTTACAATACCTTGTACCTAACTAAATTTAGTACTATGTAATGTGCTCTGTAACCATCTGTAATAAGGCAAGGCAGCTTTATTCATACCGCGCATTTCGTACACAAGGCAACTCAATGCGCCTTACAATAGATAATGCGAAATTACAATCATGTTAAGGCAAAGCACATAGACAAATCAAGACATGAGAAATGCACAGCACACAAGGTCACGTGCGGATTTTTTTCTTGGTTACAGGAAGGATGACCGGCCATTGACCGGGGGGCGGGGCTAAAAAACATGTTGAGGCAGACGAAGAAAGACGGGGGCATGGTTAGGAAGGGGGTATGTGACTGCGGTTATTTACAGTCCCATGGGTACCATAACTTGTACCTATGGGTTAGATATACAATGGAATAACTTGTATTAGTACTTTGTAGGTACATAAGGTAATAGATGAGACCTTTAGGGTTAGTTATGTCGTTTCACATTATGTACCTACAAACTACTAATACATATTACATTGTGCATCATTGTGTATCTGTAAGTTGTATTACACTTGTATTACAAAGTGTGATACAAGTTATTACACTTTGTTTCATAGCACATTACACTGTACTAAATTTGGTTACGTACAGTGTATGAAGGGTAGTGTACAATAAAGTGTTGCAGAAGATTTGGTTATGTCTGTGTTCAGGTGAAAGTGTGTCATATACATTTACCTAATTGCCTTTTGACTGGATATCCTCTTGATGAAATAATCTGCAGTACATAATGGACATGTATGTGTTAAATGTGGAATTATCAATATGTGAATAAGAATCCTTTTCCCAACTAAAATCTACAGATATCTGGGAATCCAAATGTATGCAAATGTTATGAGAAATACTTTTGGCATGGAAGTGGCTTGTGAAGGCTTTGTGACTTGGTGTAAAATGACTTTGGAAGCACTTTCCCTGTCCATTTTCTCCAGAGCCCCAGGTTACAGGCATGTGATATTAACTGTACACATGCGTGGTCATGTGTAGTCTGTGGCAGAATGCAAAATATCCAGTGGAAAATCAAAATGACATGTATTTTGGGGCATGGAAGTGGCTTGTGAAGGCTTTGTGACTTGGTGTAAAATGACTTTGGAAGCACTTTCCCTGTCCATTTTCTCCAGAGCCCCAGGTTACAGGCATGTGATATTAACTGTACACATGCGTGGTCATGTGTAGTCTGTGGCAGAATGCAAAATATCGAGTGGAAAATCAAAATGACATGTTTTTTGGGGCCTGGAAGTGGCTTGTGAAGGCTTTGTGACTTGGTGTAAAATGACTTTGGAAGCACTTTCCCTGTCCATTTTCTCCAGAGCCCCAGGTTACAGGCATGTGATATTAACTGTACACATGCGTGGTCATGTGTAGTCTGTGGCAGAATGCAAAATATCCAGTGGAAAATCAAAATGACATGTATTTTGGGGCATGGAAGTGGCTTGTGAAGGCTTTGTGACTTGGTGTAAAATGACTTTGGAAGCACTTTCCCTGTCCATTTTCTCCAGAGCCCCAGGTTACAGGCATGTGATATTAACTGTACACATGCGTGGTCATGTGTAGTCTGTGGCAGAATGCAAAATATCGAGTGGAAAATCAAAATGACATGTTTTTGGGGCCTGGAAGTGGCTTGTGAAGGCTTTGTGACTTGGTGTAAAATGACTTTGGAAGCACTTTCCCTGTCCATTTTCTCCAGAGCCCCAGGTTACAGGCATGTGATATTAACTGTACACATGCGTGGTCATGTGTAGTCTGTGGCAGAATGCAAAATATCCAGTGGAAAATCAAAATGACATGTATTTTGGGGCATGGAAGTGGCTTGTGAAGGCTTTGTGACTTGGTGTAAAATGACTTTGGAAGCACTTTCCCTGTCCATTTTCTCCAGAGCCCCAGGTTACAGGCATGTGATATTAACTGTACACATGCGTGGTCATGTGTAGTCTGTGGCAGAATGCAAAATATCGAGTGGAAAATCAAAATGACATGTTTTTTGGGGCCTGGAAGTGGCTTGTGAAGGCTTTGTGACTTGGTGTAAAATGACTTTGGAAGCACTTTCCCTGTCCATTTCTCCAGAGCCCCAGGTTACAGGCATGTGATATTAACTGTACACATGCGTGGTCATGTGTAGTCTGTGGCAGAATGCAAAATATCCAGTGGAAAATCAAAATGACATGTATTTTGGGGCATGGAAGTGGCTTGTGAAGGCTTTGTGACTTGGTGTAAAATGACTTTGGAAGCACTTTCCCTGTCCATTTTCTCCAGAGCCCCAGGTTACAGGCATGTGATATTAACTGTACACATGCGTGGTCATGTGTAGTCTGTGGCAGAATGCAAAATATCCAGTGGAAAATCAAAATGACATGTATTTTGGGGCATGGAAGTGGCTTGTGGTACAATATATGGACACAGCAAGAGACCTAAGTGCGACATCTACAGGATTGATGGGATAATTGCAATGCAATGATCAGTGCAGTTCCTTTTTGTTTTCTTTTTATTATGGAGTTGATACCACTGTCACTTGATACATTTTCAATGTTGATGCAAGGCTTGACATGTTTACAGTATGATGAGATGTTAGGCGTGGGCAGCTGGCATTTGTGTGAGGTCCATAACAAGGGCGCGATGACAGTGTCCAAATCAAGCGCACCCGCGGCTCGGGTGGAGAGCTAGCATAACAAAACCTCGCAAGTGGAGGCTGGCTTGACGCCGGTGTTTTGAGAAAGGACTTCACTAGTTGTTCCGTTGTCTGGTAGGTTTCCTTTGGTTTCTCTGGTAGACCGTGTATGATAAAGTTGTCCCGCATACTCCTACATTGCAAGTCGAGGATGTGATTTTGTGCTTTTATTGACTCGTAGTGTAGTTTACCCGTCAAAGTTTTGAGCTCGTTTACTTCCAGACGCAGCGTCACGTTGTCTTTTTTCAAGACATCCACTAAAGCGACGTGAAAGTCCAAGGATTGTTTTAGATCCTCGACATCCTCTTTCAGCTTTTGCAGTATGTCCAGTTTTGTTAGCTGTTGCTGCATTGCTTCCATAGTCTCGCGCATTTGGCGAATATCAGTGGAGATATCGGTTTCGGTGTCGCTCGAGCCTAGCTCTTGCCTTCCACGTTTAGTATCTGGTTGTGTCATCTCATAGAACGTGTCAATGTATGACTCTAAGTCACAAATTGTCTCGGTACCTGAAGGTTCCAGTTTTGATATATTTGTCTGTAGTTACATAGAAGCCTGACTCTGAACTGACTTCTATGACAATCGTCTGCAGTAATCCCACTGCGTGTCTGCGCGTCTTTTCTGACGCGCAGACACGCAGTGGGATTACTGCAGACGATTGTCATAGAAGTCAGTCTCTCTCTCTATAAGCCAGGGTTCGGCAACCCGCGGCTCCGGAGCCGCATGCGGCTCTTCAGCCTCCTTGTAGTGGCTCTTTGGCCCACTGGAGCAGCCACGAGTATCTACAAGGAGTATTGGTTCTGATTGAGTTATCGTATGACTCCTTCATTAACGATGCCGCTTAGCGCCGCGCCCTCTTTATACTATAAACCTGCAGGCGCGGTGCCGCTGCAGATACACGCACCACTTGCACTTCATCCCAAACATTAATGTGAACCTGGCCCCTCATAAAGCCCAACTTGCTATTTGTTATCAGAATATAGAAATGTTAGTCCAGTGAATATTTAAACTGGTTAAAAGTTGAGTCAGCATGTAAATTCAATTAAACAACGTTTAAATATGTTCATGTTCAGTGACTGCAAGACGAAAAGTTGAGATAACTTCTTATGATAATTTTTCATTTCAAGCCTTGACCGTTATTTGTTCGCGCATGCGTGGCAGTAAAATGTAGGGGGTTTCCGTCCTGCCATTTCTGCTCCGCTACACCACGCTACCGTGCGCCAGAGAGTCTCCTGCTGCTCAAGTGAAAACAAAGGTAAGGATTATGTTCGTGTTAAATGTGTTTTGTGTAAATTAACAAACTGGGTCACTTTAGATTATTTGAAGTCTCTGAGTAATGAGGTCCTGCCAATTTGGCTAAACCTCTGTTTGCCCCTGTGTTATAGCTATTATAGCGATTTCATTTTGACATCTGAAAATGACATTCATGTGAATCCATGGATGTAGCTTGCTGCTTGAATAAAAAAATAATAAATGAACATTTAAATCGAGCGAGTAGGCGGGGCGGTCCCGGTCCCATTTCCGGTAAGCGCCAGGCTGTGTGCGGGCCGCATTCGCTCGCTTCACCTGCGCAGGAGGAACAACGGCCCGGTGTCTGCGCTGTAGGCTCCACACCAACCCGCCTCCAACCGGTCAGATCACCGAGAACACAAGACGTTGCATTGACTGTGAGATTTAGCGCTGTATGTGTGTGTATAGCTAGCCTCCCCTGACTTGAAAGTGTATTTGTAGCAGCACGACAAAGCTAGCTGTTAGCAAAGTTACCATTGTGAAATTGCCCCTGTCCCCACCGGAACGCAAGCTATGCCATTCGTATGTGATACGTTTGTGCTATGAAGTTGTTCGTTTGTGCTGCTGTTTTTGCGATGTTGTAGATTTTTTTTTTTTTGCGTGTGTATGTGTGTGTTGACACGCATTAAGTGAGGCGTGCGCGCGAGTCAGTCGCTCACTTCACGAAGGTAAAGTTTGTTGATGAATCTTATCAGGCTGAATGGGGTTAATCGCCAAGTTCTAGCTAATATTTAATTGTAGCCCTGAGAGCTGATAGATATAGCGATTTACTGTTTAATGGAGACAGAAACGAAATGATTGGTTAAACATCGTCAGTGTTTGGCATAAGGCACAGACTCTCAGTAGAGAGGAGGGGAAGCTGCAGGTCACCGCTGAGGGAGGGATGGAGATGTGTAGAACTAGAAGGGTGCACCTTAGGTGAGGTGACACTATTATACCTTATATTGACTATGTTTAGCCCTAATCCTGTACTTTGCAGTAGTACATTTTAAGTCAGTAGTTTTATCGGCTCCTGGTCTTGACTTTCAAATGAGGTGTTACACAAGCATTTTAGATTAGGGTAAATCTGAACTGGAGAAAACGCACTTGGTTAAGGCGGGGGTTAAGAGGTTAAAAGGCTGCCATGTGCAAGGAAAACCTATTAAACCTAATTCACCTAAATACATTTATTTTAAAAGGCCTATTAGTCTGTTAAAGTTTCTATGCAGCCTTTGACTGTTTTGTTCTTGTGCTTGTTTGTTTTATTATGTCAATGTTATTTTTTAATCTGATTCATTCACCTGTTGTAGCACTTTGAGGTTTTTTTAAATGTAAAGTGTAATATAAATACATGTATTATCATTACCTAATTGGAGACATGTCAACCTAGCACATTTTTATGTTTTCTGAAAGACTTTACTGTTGGTCTTTTGTAGATGGTGCGTCTTCGTGTGGTGTTGGCCCCTATGCACCCAAGATGACAAAGTTGTACAGGGCACACACTGCTTCATATGAGCAAGACATGAAAACCCTGTTAGGGCATCTTGATGATCAGGTGAGTGTTCTTTGTCATTTTGCCTTCTCCATTTTTCCCTCTTAATTTTTACCCTGTGTATTTCAGACCACCGGAATGCATGCCCAAAGGAAATCTGCTGCTCTTAAAGGTCTGCCATTGGTCATGTGGGAGGACTCTCAAAAGTTCCTGAGAACATGTTTGGTGAGTTATCATTTGTGCTTCACAGCTAGAAGGTTCTGGGTTTGATTCCCACCAGGACGGGGCCTTTCTGTGTGGAGTTTGCATGTTCTCCCGTGTCTGCGTAGGTTTCCTCCGGGTACTCCGGTTTCCCCTACCACTAAAAACATGCATTATAATGGGTGAATCCTCCAGCCAGGTGATTCTGACCTCCAGCCTGACTACACATCTGCGGATGGGTCCCCGGGCACAACACTGCCGTCGCCTTCTGCTCCTTACGGTGGCATCGAAGGATGGGGTCAAATGCAGAAGACAAATTTCCTCACGGGGACAAAGTATAGAAACATCACAGTGGCCTCTACTATGCTCCAGGACTAATTGTTTAAGGGTTTCTGTTCGGTTTGGGTCCCACACCCTAAAAAAATGGCCACAGCCACTGGGCCACCAAAAGTTTAAAGGAACAGGCCACCGTTTTTCCATACTGAGATATGTTCTTACCTGAGCTTAGACGAGTTGATACGTACCTGTCTGGTATTTGTGCCTGTGGAGGAGCGTGGTCGCTTCCAACTTCACTCCGTTTGGAGCTATAGGAATATGCTGGGAGAGGCCAAATGATAACAACATCTTTGGTCTTTTTGCGTGACTTGGCTCATGCACAAAGACCAGACAGTTGCGCATCAACTCGTCTAAGCTCAGGTAAGAACATATCTCAGTATGTAAAAACGGTGGCCTGTTCCTTTTAATTACACAAAAATATCAAGTTTTTATTTTTTTCAACAAAAAAGTTACTTGGTACCCCTTTAATTACTTGTAAAATCTTTGACAAAATGTCTTCTTTTAAAACAGGAGATGGAGCCTCCAGAATATAGTGTTGGTGGAATGAAGATGGAAGCTTTAACCATCATCGAGGATGATGCCGAGACTGTTGCGTGTGACCCAAACATCAGGTTTTTCGCGGTTGTGCTTGAAGAACAGATTGTTGTGGATGAAGTAAGTGACCTGCCAAATGCCGTTGCGCTCCTATTTGGACTACATGCGCTGAACATGGACTACCCAAATGAACTTGAATACACGTTTGAAACTATTCAGAAGATGTTCATGTGTCTGCTAGAGTACAGTCATTCAAAAACAAAATGTTAAGATATTGATCGAGATTGTACAAAGAGTTCTGGTGGTTCAACTGCTCACAAGAAAAACATCTATTTGTGAAAGCTCTCATTTGTACAGGGACTACAAATTGATGTGAATCTTCAATCGTTTACTGGTCTGGGTTTACCGAGCAAATTTTCTCCAGTTCAGCTTTACCCAAATCTAAAAGCTTCTTGACTGACTTATAGGCCGGTATGATGCCTCATTTGAAAGCTAATACCTACAAAACTGATCAAAACTTTTTTTGTCGTGTTGTGGTTACTTTTTCATTGCATTTTGTCTCTTCTTTCGTCGCTTTATTTATAATTTTTTGCTATTTCGTCACTGTAGTCGCGTTTTTGTCGCTTTTTGTTGTGTTATTGTTGTTTTCCCAGCATGTCCTTTTTTTCCCTCACTCTTTAGTCATTGTGTTAATGTTGCTTTTCCGGGATGTTTTGTCACTCTTTAGCCACTTTTTTGCTTTTAGTTTTGGGTAATGCCAATCTGGACAAAGTGTGCTCAATTAAAGTGTTGTATTAGGATATTTTGCTTCAAATCGTAAAAGCTAGTAGAATCATAGAATGCATGCAATTGACCACATGCATTCTGGAGTGGCTTAACATAAGACATTAGTTGTTTACAGAATCAATTAATTGGCCAATTGGTTTCCATGGTTTCTGTAAACATTTCATGGTTTCAATGCAGGGCAGTCAGATCCAGGCTACAGCTTTACATTAGAGCACAATGTGAACAGCAGTAAAAGAAAGGAATATACAGCAACAAAACGCTCAACATCAAAGTTATGATGGTAAGGCAAATTTTAGCGCTTTATATACCTTTTTAATTTACTGCCGTTTACATTATTAGCAGCGCTCTAATGCCAAGCAAAGAAGCTCTTGCCTGGATCTGACCCACCATCCTGCTTTGAAACAACTGAATGCTTACAAAAAATGTGGAAACTAAGGTATGTGGTTTGTGGATGTTGCAAAGCTTACTTAACTAACCCAGTCCAGTTGACAATTTACGCTTTACTTTGATTTTTTATATTTTTGTATTGACAGTTTTTAAAAACTTTCATATAAAAGAAATATACACTTGCATACATACTAGGGCTGAAAGATATCTCTATCGATATGATAACGATATATGAACATTCAAAATATCAATGTCGCAAAAGAAAAATATATTGCATTTATATCGCGATATGAACACTCAAAATATTAAAATCAAAAAAGCAAGATATAAACGATATAGATTTTCATCAATAAAACTGCACTCTTTTGTATTATGATTTTATTTTTCTGAAAAATGCTTAGTTTTCACCTAACCCATAGTTGTATCGTATCGATAGAGATATCTGGCATGAATATCGAGATGAAATTTTGTCTATAACGTTCAGCCCTAATGCATACTTTACTTTGACTAAAGATTTTTCTAGTTTGATAAGAGCCAGTTGTACTGCACTTGTTTTGCTCACAACTATTGCAGCTGTTAAATAATTGCACTTTACCATGTTAAACACTTAACCATAACAAGCTTTATTGCTGCAGCTGTTTGAATAATTGCACTGCAATATGTTGAACACTTAATGTTTGTAGAACAGAAAATATTATTTTTAGTTAAGCTTGAATTGTTGCCAGAGGTATAGGGCAGTGCTTGGGGAAAAAGTAAACTAGTCAGTGCAATGCTCAGGTTTCTGAGATGAGTAATTTTCAAAACATATTGTGAGTTTTATATTTGTCTTAATAAATTCCTCAAATGTTGATTTGTTATCCTTTTATTTGTTAAATATTGAAATGATACACGGTACAGGACCCCAGATTTCATGCATCTTAATGTCAGATCAAGAGAATTTTCATGCAATTAACAACCAAATGGAAAATTATAATGAAATACTTTTTTAGATATTGATTGATGGCTTCTTCTAAGATGTTTGTGTTTTTATAGTAAGCTCAGTTGTGCATTCTGTTTTCAAGAATGACATGTTCCATCTTGAAGTTATTCCCTAAATTACATAAACAAATTGTAAGTGTAAACCTTTATCATTTGACTCAACTTAAAATAGTAAAGCAACTGGCTGCAAAGCTTTTTTGAGTTCACTCAACTTTATCAAGAAGCAAGTTGTGCCAACATATATTTGAAAGTTAACTTTGCACTTGATTCAACTCTTTTGTTTTTGTTCAAGAAATTAACTATAGTAGTTGACCAAACGTTTTGCTTTAAGTCCAGCAAACACTTAATTCTATGTTTGGTAAAGTTTTTCTTTCAATTTGGATTAATTTAAAGTTTGTATTTGGCTCAACAAAAAACCTTAAAAGTTGAGTAAACTCAAAAAAGCTTTGCAGCCAGTTGCTTTACTTTTTTAAGTTGACTCAACTTTTTATTTATTACAGTGTAGAAATATGTCAATCGTTTGTGCTGTTTTGTGCTGTAAAAATGTTGTTTGTGCTGTTATCGTTTTTGAGATATTAATGATTGTTTTATTAGTCAGATCTACCCTGCTCGTTATAAAGCTCCAAAACGGGTTAAAATTGTGTCAACCGCTTCCTCTACATCTGTGCTGTTTGTGCTGTAAAGATTTCCGTTTGTGCTGGTTCTGTTTTTACACTATTACAAACTTTAGAGCCTTGAGGCATCCATGCTCGTCCTCATTTGAAGGGCGCACATGTCAGGAGTGCACGACAACACACACTGCATGCAAAAAACAATCATTCATATCTCAAAAACGATAACAGCACAAACAAACATGTGTACAGCACAGACGTAGCACAAACGATTGACATTTAAAAAATAAAAATAATTCTGAGTATGATGGGGGGCCAGGTTCACGTTAATATCCCAAACGTCTGCGCTGTTTCAGGATCGGCGCTACACGTTGTAATGAGTCCGTCTAAATCTGTCCTCTTTATAGATGCTTATACGTGCAGCTGCTACGTTTTAGAAACCAAAACTGCTGAAACATGCTTTTGCGCGCTCGCTCGTATTATTCAGAAACTACGGCCTGAAGGGCTGACAAGAATATCCTTCGACCCTCGTTCATGAAAATAGTGGAATGGAGAGAAAGGTAAGAACATCACTAACAACCTGTTAATGTGCAGCTCCTCCTCTGCACACCATGACTCATTCATCTTGTAACAGCTAGTGTTAACTGGCTGTTACAAGATGAATTAGTCAAATGAACATTTTTAGAGAAAAGACTGTCTGCCCCTGAAATAGTTTTAAATCCCGTTCATTAATAACCATTTTACATTAGCCTTTATTAAAAATGCTTGGTATGAGGAAGTTTATGTCAAAATAGGTCAATTTACTATCTCTCCTGTTTAAATGAAAACCAAAATCTTTTAATGATTTGATAAGAGAAACGATAAGGAACCGTATCAATAAGAGAAATTATCAATATTATTAATATCGATGAACAAATAAGTATTATATGCAACAAACAAAACATAATGAATCATTTCTATCAATATTGTGAATGAATAGTTTTTTTAAAGTTTTTTTTTTCACATATCAACAATAATATTAATCGGTGGGTTGAGCGTTAATACTATTGCAGCTGTTTGAGATTTTAGTTTGATTAGAAATGTTCCAAAATGGCTCTTTTGATGTTGTGGGTTGCAGACCCCTGCTATAGGCTAATACAGTGGTTCCCAACCTGGGGGTGGGCCCACAGAGGGGGCGCCTGGGATTGTTTGGGGGGATCAGAGGGTCAGGTAATAAATGATATTATTTGGGCTTCAAGGAAAAAAGGTTGGGAACCACTGGGCTAATACATGGTTTAAGGGCACTTTTGCAATCATCACCCCAGACTTAAACACCATAAGTTAAGTTTGATTGTATCGGAGGACATTGAAGTAAACAAAGTGGAAGAAAACAGGGAATGCAAGTCGACTTCACTGTTTTATTTGACACACTGCTCTTTAACATACAAGTGTGCTACTGTACCACTACTATTTCACCTCAAAATTGAGTTAATGTAGGAAATGACTCATGGTGTAAGTCTGTAGTCGTTCCAACGATGTATGATCTTCTGTTGTCTATGAGGTGTTTCATGGAATGGATAAGGAATGCTACTGAGACAGTTTCTTATCATTGACTTACAATACTTCGAAAATGTAAGTAGTAGCCTACTTTTTCCATCTACACAAAGAGACATGTTGGCTTTACAGAATGTAGCTTTGGAACATGTTTATTGTAGCACGTAGTCTTCTCATGTAAAATGTCCCATGTGGATCAAATAATGTGGTAAGTAGGCCTAAGGAGGCCTGTAATTGAGAAAACAGTAGGCTATAGACTACTGACTATAGGCCTACATGTTATGCAATGCAACAACTGGCCTAAAGCTGATACGTTTGCCATGTCTGGGTATGTCATTCTCACATTCATCCATCCATCCATCCATCCATTGCTCACTGCATTCATCAAAACTGAAATTATGTGGCAGACATCGCAGGCCATCTTGAGGAAACAGTTCCTAGGGGCTAGCTGTCGATGTGCCACCAGTCCCCCTTCCAAAACAAACTGGGAGCGTGAGTGCGCAGTTTTAGGTATCCTGGAGAGAGTTGTCAGTGTTTGGTTGAAGTTGGTTCTCGCGAACCCTAGACTGGCTCCACCCACCTGTAGCAATGGACCTGCAAGAAAAACAAATGCAAGGTGATTGAGTTTACTTTCAAAGTACTGAGGATTGACGTCGTATAACTCCATATGTGAGTTACAGTCAGGTTGGTCTCCAGTGAGAGGGCCTAAGATGGGCCACTGATACAGATGAGAATTTGGTTATGGGATGAATTACAAGCTGAAGGTCAATATAGTGATGGCTTAATGGTATTGGACTACAGCCATAGACTACAGCACTGAATATGTGGACATCTGCACACTTGAGCAAAGACCCAATACGTATTACAGTGTGTACCATTTGTATAGCTATACAAAGTTTTCTCTGAGAAAGTACTCTTCATTGTGTGGCTACACTGACCGAGTGTGACAGACTTCATGAGATGCACCAAAGGAATGGAGCTGTGACATGACGCAGCATGTTGAACTATTTTGAAAATATTTCTATGATGTCATACTGTTTTGCACCCCACTTGCATACATGTATTAATTAATTCATTTAATTAATTAATTCCATCCATCCATCCATCTTCTTCCACTTGTCCGTTGGTGGGTCGTGGGTGCAGCCCACGTTGGAGCTGCCCAAGTCACATTGCACCAGCCCCCTATAGCGCCCCTGCAGGTGGTGGGTCCACAGAAGGACGGCCTCATGGTTCTAACCGGGCCTGTTGGTCTCTCATGAGGAGCTTCTGAACCGCTCTTTGTCTGACCTGTCACCTAGGACCTATTTGTCATGGGAGACCCTACCAGGGGCACGAAGCCCCCGACAACAGAGCTCCAGGATCATTCAGGCTCAAACCCCTCCACCACATTAAGGTGGCGGTTCCAGGAGGGGTGGGTAAATAAATAATTATATATTTGATTCATTAATTATTGTAAAGGTACACTAATTATGGTTGACATTTTCATGGTGTCTGTCATTTAAAAATACTACATTTGATGGCAAAGTGTGATAGAAACAAGGTACACATATAATGCAACCAAAGCTAATTTCCATGATCTGTCCACTAACGGGCCAGGCCTACTCACCCATCTCCATCACGGTGCACTCAATCAGCAACAAACCATCATTCATCATGTTTCAGTTAAGAGCATGCACTCTTTCTGCATACACCCACTCTACAATCATCTTAACCAAGCCTCTTCCAATGTTTCATAATTGCCAGAAAGTGTCAAGAATGTTGGCCATTATAGATTACTCTTGAAATACTTTTGAGTTGAGGAAATTATGAGAGGGGAATGACTTTCTGACCGATGTTTAGCGGTAGCACAACAACAGTGGGCTAGTCCGGTGTTCCGGTTCTCGCCGTGACCCTGTCACGATGTGATGTTTACATTTTGAACGAGCTCGGCACATGGATATTTCATAAAATATCGTAGCTAGCTGTGCGCCACCATGGCCAATTAGCTGTTGTGGACCTGCTGTCTCCCCCTGAAGTCGACAGGAACAGGAAAGGATTGCTACGAAAATAGTGTGTGATGTTCATGATAACTGTACTGACATTGAGATAAAAGGTAATAAAGGCTTCAGTCTTACCATATGAGTGCGTTGGCGTCTTTTACACTACACGCAATGAATAATAATTAAAAGAATAATCACTCTCTCAACCAGTCTCGAACTCACTCCACGTGTTTGAAAAAGGTGTGCTTCAGGACACCTGCGCTAACCCCTACACTACAGCACCACACCAAGTGTTGTCTCAATGCTTGTATTTATCAGATATTCTGTACCCATCACAGTAAGCCATGCTATTCCATCGGCCATGTCAAAATGTGACAGTCACCAATTGACGTGGGATGTTATTAATTGTACAACGAGGCTGCGTCCTTTCCTCATCCTGTTAATGCATATATGTGCGCCTGACATCGCTGGTGACACTGTTTGCATGGCTGTCGATAGAGATTTTACGAAATAAATGCCACAAAATAGCATAAACTCTAATCAACATGGTGGCTTATGCACCCATTTGACCACAGCGTGTCGCTGTTCGAATTTCGACGGAGCAGAGCTGAAAACATTGCGCCATAAATGCAGAGCTGAACTTTACGCCTATTCAATATTCCTCTTAATAGGTTTGATGTTAATGATGAGGAGATGATGCTTGTATGGAGCCTCTTGTTAAAAAAAAAGTAATCTGCACAAATAAGCTAAATTCCATTGGCAAAAGTTTGTAGTACAACAGCGACACGCCGTGGTCAAATGGGTGCATAGGCCACCATGTTGATTAGAGCTTCTGCTATTTTGTGGCTTTTAGATCGTAAAATCCCTACCGACAGCCAACTGCTGCAAACAGTGTCACCAGCGATGTCAGGCGCACATATATGCATTAACAGGATGAGGAAAGGACGCAGCCTCGTTGTACAATTAATTACATCCCACGTCAATTGGTGACTGTCACATTTTGACATGGCCGATGGAATGGCATGGCTTGCTGTGATGGGTACAGAATATCTGATAAATACAAGCATTGAGACAACACTTGGTGTGGTGCTGTAGTGTAGGGGTTAGCGCAGGTGTCCTGAAGCACACCTTTTTCAAACACGTGGAGTGAGTTCGAGACTGGTTGAGAGAGTGATTATTCTTTTAATTATTATTCATTGCGTGTAGTGTAAAAGACGCCAACGCACTCATATGGTAAGACTGAAGCCTTTATTACCCTTTATCTCAATGTCAGTACAGTTATCATGAACATCACACACAATTTTCGTAGCGATCCTTTCCTGTTCCTGTCGACTTCAGGGGGAGACAGCAGGTCCACAACAGCTAATTGGCCATGGTGGCGCACAGCTAGCTACGATATTTTATGAAATATCCATGTGCCGAGCTCGTTCAAAATGTAAACATCACATTGTGACAGGGTCACGGCGAGAACCGGAACACCGGCCTTCCCGGTTGAACAATCACATTCAACATTTGCGAACAATTCAAATGATATTGACTGCAACACAGCTCATTTGTTTTGTCTATCAAGTTGATATGATGTTACAGGATATTGAAGATTAAACATTTTCTGAATTGTTCTATTTACCACTTGATATTCCTCTTGCCCTGGAGCCTGATTGATTGACGCATGCGCGGTCGATATGGGCACTGGGCTTATTGTATTAGATCCATGAGGCTTATACGGAGCATTATGATGTTGTGCTATGTGTTCAGTAGGACAATAGCGACATCTGTTGGAATGCTGTTGCCATATTCTTATAGCAATAATGCAAGGTGGTGACGGTATACAGAACAAGCGCACCCGAAGAGTTCCTGGTGGGGCTGGCTTGACTTCCAACCGCCAGACGGGGCTGGCTTGACCGCGGTACAAAAGGCTACCGGTAAACCATACACAAAAACATAGTTAGCATCTTTTATGTTATATGTTTTATGTTGCACGATTGCTCCGGACAAAATTCCTAGTTTGTGAACATGTTCACTGACCATGACAATAAAACCAATTCTGATTCTACATTTAGCTAACGCTACACTACACGCTAAACACATAGCATTACAACTATTACGCATCATCATTTGTTCACATAGATTTACCGTATCAGACATTACAGACGGTATCTTACCATTTTAGCAAGAAGAAAGCCAACTGAGGGTCCGTTTGAGCCTGAGAGCGGAGCTGAGGTCTCCCCATTTGTTGTTGCCTTTCCGATGTTGACTCTCGTCTTACTCCGACGCCTGTCTCACTCCAATTTGCCCCTTTTGGTTCAACTAGACAAACGTTTTATCTTACATGGAGTTTGCATTGCTGTTTGGGATGAACTGGAGTTCATCTTCTCTTACAATCCATCCTCTACTTTGGCAAAAGTCGCTGGAGTCTTCGCTGATGCGGATAATGGCGGAATACACAAACTCCCCAGAGCTAGCCAGGTGCGCGTGAACGCGCATGACGTCACGCCCAGGCTCAAACCTTAAGATTCCGACCCGAATCCCTCTTATTTATTTGACTGCACAGGATTATAGGGGCAATGGCAGTGATCAGACAGGAACTCATTCAGCACATCAGGCAATTGTTTAAGCATGTATGGGTTAGAAAACTGTTATTTACAGTTGCGCATAGCACCTTTAAGTCTACACGATTATACGTAATTCACACCAGGCTCTCAGAAGTAATCTTATTGTTTAAAATAATATCATCAATTTTCCTAACCTATTTTTCCATTATATCCAGGACTCCGATGCTGGAAGTGCAAACAGCATGGCACCAATCATGATGGGAGTGTACGTGATTCTACATGAAGAAAGAGACGAAGATGATGACCCAGAGGATGTTGGTGTGATGGACATAAAACAGATTAAGCTCTTCCCAGAAGATGGAGAAAGACTGTTGTGGAGCAGAGGGAGCTGTGCAGGAGGAAGATGAAGGAGGAGTTGGAGCTGACCAGTGCAGGACACCATGCTCTGAAACAGGGACAAACCCAGGAGGCGCTGCACTGTTTCAGAGGATCAGAGGAGACTGAAGGCAGCTAGGTTTCATCCGGGTGCTACAGTTTCCCCGACCTCCAGGTCAGGTTGACCCACAGTGGCGGCACGGCTCAGTCGCTATGGCTCAGGACTAACACCTGAACACTATTTTGTACGCTTTTACAATGACAAATAAAGCACTTACTTACTTAAAACGATTTAAACTTTACACAGTTATCGAACTTTACTCCATGGTAGTATATTCCCTCTTCAAAATCAGAACGGTAGTAGTATCTCACTTCATTCATAAAGTATCCCGGGTTCTTATGCTGTATTCACGTGAACTGGGGTGCTTGTTTTCCCGAGATGGGACGTCATTGTCCCCAGTTGGTTTGTGTTAACCTCTCCTTAACCAAGTGCATTTTGTCCAGTTTGGCTTTATTCCAAATCTAAAAGGTTACAGCCTACTGTATGTAATGCCTCATTTGAAAGTAAAGACCAACAAAACTGATCTAAATGGGTCTTTTTGCCTTGCATTGTTGCCGTGTTGTCATTGGATTTTTGCGTGATGTTTATGTGATTTAACTGGCTAAAGTGTACTTATAGAAAGTCTTTAAGTTTTACGGCATCCTTTAGATAGCATCCATCCATCCATCCATCCATTTTCTTCCACTTGTCCGTTGCCGGGTCGTGGGGGCAGGTGTTGGAGCTGCCCAAATCACATTGCACCAGCCCCTTATGGCTCCTCCTGCAGGTGGTGGGTCCACAGAAGGACGGCCTCATGGTTCTAACCGGGCCTGTTGGTCTCTCATAAGGGGCTTCTGAACCGCTCTTTGTCTGACCCGTCACCTAGGACCTGTTTGCCATGGGAGACCCTACCAGGGGCACGAAGCCCCCGACAACAGAGCTCCCAGGATCATTTGGGCGCTCAAACCCCTCCACCACGTTAAGGTGGCGGTTCCAGGAGGGGCCTTTAGATAGCATGTATGTGATAAATTCATATGGAAAATCTGCACTCAATTCAATCACTTAAAGTCTGCTTTTTTGGGTCAATTATTTTTTTGAGTGTACAGACCAACAGAAGGTTACGTCATCATTGTAGTATGCTATAGACTGGTGCTATGTGATTGAAAAAAGCATAATACCCCCTCTTTAAGTAAAAGTCCCCAACTTTTTTGGGACCCTCATTGTATTATCAATCAATCAATCAATCAATCAATCAATCAATCAATCAATCAAACTTTATTTGTAAAGCACTTTTCATACCGAAATGTATCACAAAGTGCTTTACAGATTACAATATTTATATATACAGTATATATATATATATATATATATATATATATTTATCAGGACAGTTACATTATGCTCGTGAGCAAAGATGCTTGCACCAGACTGTAGCTTTTTCAAGATAATTTCCATCTGTAGTCCTAGTTATGCTAGATATATACATACACATAAATACATACACACACACACACACACACACACACACACACACACACACACACACACACACATACAGTACAAATACATATGTATACATACATATACACATGTGTTTATATGTATGTATACACACACATATATACATTCACACACATATATACACATGTGCTTCTCTCTCTGGGCCTCAGGACCGATGACTAAAACTTCAGTTTTCAGTTTTGTCCTGGTTAAGCTGGAGAACCTATTTGGAAGGGAAACTGATTCATCCCACTAAGACTAAAAACTAAAAGAAAAAAGTCCATTGACAGCGGTTCTGACGCTTTCAGCAGAATATTTTGAGAAAGAAAGAAATCAATCGAAACAATGCCTGACTCATTTCTGTGTCGGGAGAGAAAGTTGCAGGTGTAGCTTTTGTCTCCTGAGTTCATCAGCACAGTTCCATAAATGCCTCGTGTCTATTGTCTTTAAGCCCATTGTTGTGTCACCTGCCACATTTTCGTCGAGGCCATAGCGGTGAATCTGCCTCTGTGGGTGACTGCTCCTTCCACGGAACCATGATAAAATGTTTAATATGCCGCCGTAATGTCCTGCCCCTCCATAACGGCTGCTCCCTGTGGACTCCTCCATATGAGCCACTCGCAGCTGCTCGCAATCCAAGAGGAAAACGACACGCGATCTGGCAACTCTTAATCAACGGTTTCCTATACAAGGCTCAACTGCTAAATTATGCAGGATGTATTATTTCACCAGAGTAAAAGTCATTTCCCTCTCTGTTTGCCTTGGCCTTACTCTAAACTCTTCAATCAATGTTCCTCTGCTCTGGCCTGTGTCTCAGGCTCACATCCTGCCTGCTGCAAAAAAATGAATCATTAGTGCTGCTGAGGAAGCTTCTTGGATGGGAGGTGAAATTTCCAATGGTAAATAGTCTTCCAATTACTATTTGAGAGTCTTCCACCTTTACAGTGTTTCAAAAGGAGCTTAAAGAGACTATATATAAGTTTAATCAAATAAATGTATACAAATTTAAAATGTCTTCCTCTGCAACACAGTCTCACTCCGAAAGCGTCATAAATTGACGAATGGTCACTCACCTTTTGCGTAACATAGTACGCAAAAGGTTTGCGTCTCGCTTGACGCAGTGGGGTTTAAAGTATGACACATTTTGTTTGGGTCACGACCATAGACATATTCACGACTCACGAGGAGAGCGCTTACATGTCACGTGTCGCTGTTGACCAATGATTACAGGGAAATGTTGCCAGACACTACACTTCCCAGAATTCTTAGCTATGTCCGTCCACAACTTGTATTACTTTTATTTTTATTTTTGTAAATATGTCCTACATACGACATAAGTAAAGCTATTTTATTTATTTATTTATTTTACACTGACCCCGGACTGACCCCGCCAATTTCGTCAGTGTTTACGCCCCATCCGCCAAAATCTGCATTTTCACGGAGCTCTGCATTCGGTAAGTCAGAAATCTAGTAACTCAATTAATTCCAAAAAAAAAAAGCATAAACTAATTTCGAAATAAATGTATTAGATTAAACAATCTTCTGCCACCAGCAACTATCACCATAACAGTTTGTCATCAATTGCGTGGACATTCAAAAGAGCCCAGATGAGTAGAAGTTGTATGTATAGTAGCGTTAGCACTCTACATGTTCACTCGTATGATCACTCAACGTAACTGAAATTCACTTAACATGGTAGATTTTCAGATTGGAGAAGATTGGATAAACATAGTGATATCACTGAAAGAAACAATTCTAGCTATTGCCACAAAATCTAGATGTCACCATTATGTTAATCTGGTGTTACTGGTAGAGGCAAACTCTATTCACAATATATAGCCTATTTACTTTTTTAATCTATTTTGTTTGTTTGTTTGTTTGTTTACCAGAAATGACGAAGCCAAAAATAAAGAGGTGCCCACACTGTGGTGGGGAAAACCCAGTAAGGCAGTGCACCTGCAGACACTGCTCTGAAGCCCTGCCTGTAAACGAAAAATTAAAGCTCAAACAGCAAGGTCTCAGGGAGACAAGTTGGGCTTCCAACATCAAAAAAATGTAGGAATGAGCAGAGAACTGTGAAGACAGCGCAGCTTTCTGTGAGTTTATGTTTTTTTTTTATGTCATTTTTATTTATTTAATCACGCAAGCCTTAGCGTACACACCACTGACCAATGATTACCTTTTTCCCAGATCACAAAGTTACATGAAGTGGGATATAGAACAATTCTGTTGATGGGCTGTAAAACCCGAAAAGGACCAACGCTGTCAGGTGATCTCCTGCACCATCTGGAAATGGACTCCTTGGGGCTTCAGATAATAACAAAAATGAAGAAGCTCTATGAGCACCTCCTAAAAAGTAAGATCATTATTTTATGATTAAAACAAGAAAAAAAATATTGTGACAAAGTGCATCAAAAAAATAAACTGTGAAAGGAAAAACGCATGAACAAATCATCTTGTATATTACCACTGTAGATGTATTTTTATTTGATATATTTGCAGGGTTACATCTTCCACAGGTGTGCGCCCCGTCTGCGGCTCATCAATTTATTCTTCACCTCACGCCAGCAGCCTCTGTCCTCCCAGCAGCCTCTGTCCTCCCAGCAGCCTCTGTCCTCCCAGCAGCCTCTGTCCCCCCCCCCCCCCCCCCCCAGCAGCCTCTGTCCTCCAGCAGCCTCTGTCCTCCCAGCAGCCTCTGTCCTCCCAGCAGCCTCTGTCCCCCAGCAGCCTCTGTCCTCCCAGCAGCCTCTGTCCTCCCAGCAGCCTCTGTCCTCCAGCAGCCTCTGTCCTCCCAGCAGCCTCTGTCCTCCCAGCAGCCTCTGTCCTCCCAGCAGCCTCTGTCCTCCCAGCAGCCTCTGTCCTCCCAGCAGCCTCTGTCCTCCCAGCAGCCTCTGTCCTCCCAGCAGCCTCTGTCCCCAGCAGCCTCTGTCCTCCAGCAGCCTCTGTCCTCCCAGCAGCCTCTGTCCTCCCAGCAGCCTCTGTCCTCCCAGCAGCCTCTGTCCTCCAGCAGCCTCTGTCCTCCCAGCAGCCTCTGTCCTCCCAGCAGCCTCTGTCCTCCAGCAGCCTCTGTCCTCCCAGCAGCCTCTGTCCTCCCAGCAGCCTCTGTCCTCCCAGCAGCCTCTGTCCTCCCAGCAGCCTCTGTCCCCCAGCAGCCTCTGTCCTCCCAGCAGCCTCTGTCCTCCCAGCAGCCTCTGTCCTCCCAGCAGCCTCTGTCCTCCCAGCAGCCTCTGTCCTCCCAGCAGCCTCTGTCCTCCCAGCAGCCTCTGTCCTCCCAGCAGCCTCTGTCCCCCAGCAGCCTCTGTCCCCCCCTCTGTCCCCAGCAGCCTCTGTCCTCCCAGCAGCCTCTGTCCCCCAGCAGCCTCTGTCCTCCCAGCAGCCTCTGTTTGATCACCTTGCTCCTCCTCCTAAGAGGCCGCGACTGAAAGGTGGAACTTCTAATTGTTTGGTGTTTGTTTTGTATGTCACACAATACTTATTTATTTTCTTTTTCAATATAGAATGCAGACGACATAAGGCACAGAAAGTCTTCAATTATGAAAAAGTACTTGACAAAAGAGTACTAAATGTAAGTATAACATTGCACCAGACAGGACCAGCGTCGAATAAATAACAGACAGCGCTGCTTAAAAGTTCTACAGTGTCATGACTACATATGTCTTTAATAGCTTCAATTTAAGTATATTTCTTTGTCTCTGTATCTCATCCCCTCTAAATGCATTTTTAGGTAAAGCATGAAGTTAAAGTAAAGTGGGCTCCATGCACAAAGTGGTACACCTTACTAAAAGCCGCGCCAGGTAAATGTGCAGCCTTGCACACATACAGGCCGCACTCGAATACAAGCCGTAGGTTTTCATAGTGCCGTGCATCCGCTCAGAGCGACCCATGGTGCAGATGAGGAGGAAGAGGCCCCTCATCCAGGAGAAAGGTGCAGTTGCGGGCAGAGGGAGGGTGGCACGTCAGTGATAAATGCGTAAAAAAGGCACGGCAGTAATGGCCAGTGTAGCCGACCTCAATGTGGAAGTGTAGGGATGTGATGTGTAACCCGTCCGCGTTGTGGCCACATCTCGAAGTCATATCGCTCCCCAGACGAGCAAAGCCCTACCACATTTAGGCTAAAGTGAGCCTTCATCATTTTAAAAATTCTGTGTTATAAGTTTTATGTTGCAAAATTGTACCGTGAGAAATTCCTAGTTTGTGTTCTCACACAATGGCAATAAAAACATTCTGATTGTGTGTCTTTTGTTTACAGTGGAAAGCAGTGGGACGAGACATGGGAGCCAGCCCATACATTCTTGAAAAAATGAAATCACCATCTATTATCAGGGTTTCCACGTGGGTCACAAGCGGAAGTTTGAATTTGAGTTCATACTTTATATATGTTATAATATGCTTTTAATTACAATTTTAATCATTTTTCTTTGCTGATTCAAAATGTATATTTTTTCCCTTTATTTATTATTTCTCTACACCAAGGTAGGTGTGCAGTCTATTTTATAATTATTATTTATCTATTTTCATTTTTAGTTTTATTCCGTGTGTGTTTTGGTCATTTTAAAGCATATACTGTTCATGGTGCATATAATTACCAGATGTGTTGCAATACATGTTGTAAATTGTGCCTTATGCATGTATTTGAGGGGCACAAAGTAATTATTTTCACTTTTTTGTGTTCAATAAAAAATTGGCTAACCCATTTTTTCTGTCATTATTTTTGATCTGAAGTTTCTGTAGTTTTTCTTAAGTAGCTAATGAAATGAAGTGCTGTGGCCAACAGTCAACAGCGTTCTGTGCCCTTTGTTCATATACAAAGATATGCAATAAACTACAACATGTCTCACAGCCTACTCAAAGCACAGTTAGTATGCTACACTGAATTATATTTGGCCATGCCTTATTACCTAAATAATGCAGTAAAAATAAAAATAAATATCTTGAAGAAACAACTAGTGCACTATGACTAAAACTCAATAGATGTAGAGGGTAAACTCATTCTATTAATCTAAACAGACATTTCTGTGTAAAATATAATATTTAGCTAACACCACACTTTATTTTATTTTTGCCATTCTCAATATGAAAACATTAGTTTTATGAACATCAGTTTAGGGCGCACAGAACCTCGTTTGAGGAAAGGTCTGGATGCCTCGCGCGATTAGAGCTGCACGTGGAGTTGTTTTTGTTTATATGTGAGGCAGCAAGGAAACATAAATAATGCAAGTCTATGAGCCCCGTTGTCAAATCTGTTTATTCCACTTTTATTTGCATTTACTCCAGTTTGAATAAAAGGGACTATGGTGAAAACAATAGTCGCTTAAAGGTGACTGAAATATAGCTGTGCCTGTGCGCGTTCCCCTGTCCCCCGCTCAGTTGAGGCAGGGGCAGGGCAAATGGGGCACCTGTCGCTCTGAGCCTTTCCTCCATGGATTCATGGATAAAATACAGCCTTGAAAAAGGCGACCCGAACAGAAGATATGACGCTCGGTTTATGTCATTCATTGTTGCTTCGGCCACCAGTTCAACGGCTTTGTAACTCCTGCTTGTACGCTATAGGCCTACGTTACAAGAAAGCACTTAACACCAAAATCACAAGTGATCTAAATGTACCCGCAGCTTTAATCTTATCTGTCAGACAAAAGCTTGTTGCCAAACCAGGGTACTGTAGCAGAGAATTGAGACTCGGACACAGCGTGGAAGAAACACAGGCCACTCCCCCTAGAGTCAGCCCCGAGACGACCGTGAGGCAGCCGGGGAGGCGAGAGCGAGGCAGCGGGGGACTGCGTGGGGCGTCCGGGAGAGACGAGCGCGAGCCGGGCTCCTGCCCACCTCCCTCAATCAGGCCAAAGTCCGGAATCAAAATGCATTCCTTACATGGCAGTACGGCTCCTTTCAAGGGAAAGTTTTTTCTAAATGTGTTTATTCAAATTTCTATGTATGATGATTTTAAATATACAATAAAACAATTGTCATGTAAATGTCATTCCATTTATTATGTGTTATACACATTTATTTTGTTTATGCAATTAAATCATTGCACCCCATACTGTCAAGTATTCGTATGTCAACAATCAGGTAAAAACTGATCCAAAACAATTTAGTTTGTGATTCTAGCTATTATGGTTCCGAAGAAATGTGCATCAAAAAATGCCCCAAATGTGGTATTTAGGCTTAAATATTTTAAATCTGGTGAGGGGCACGGCCATAATAATTATATCATCATAATCCATTAATCCTAAGCTTTCTAAAAATGCATTTAATATGCTGTTATGAGAAAATATCATTTTTTTCACGTCAGCCTTGAGGCCATGATGCAGTATATTTCACACACCATTTTGCACTGCACCCACAAAGAAATGAAACATAAGAACGTTTGTGAAACTGTCCAATTCGGTTCATTATTGGTTAAAGACATCATACCTGAATATATATTTGAACAGATTTGTGTTTTATTAAGCGAAGAGCAGCCAGGACTTTAGGCCTATTATCTGGTTCTACACATTACCCTTTTTATGCCTCCATGAGCCAACTGCCACAGCAACAACACTAAAAATTATACTATCTTTAAGTCACATTGGGATGTCATGCTATACAGACCCTTTCCAAAAAAATGGAATATCATGGAAAAGTGTCACACCCTACTCATCTACTAAACTCCAAACCCCTGCACCGGTTTTCCCAAGTGTCATTGCTTCACTTTGGTTCAATTGTCTCAGTTAGGATCAATACGGGGAAGACTGCAGACTTGACAGGATGGGTAAGCCACAAAAGTTCATAGCTAGGAGGCTGGCTGTTCACAGAGTGCTGTGTCCAAGCACATCAATGGAAAGTCTAGTGGAAGGGCAAAATGTGGCAGAAGATGCACCAGCAGAAGAGCTGACCGTGGGCTTGAGTGGATTATCAGAGAAGATTCATGAATCCAAGGTCACCGCATCAGTCTAGCAGAATGTTTTAGAGGACTTCATGATTCCTTCTGCTGAGGATCTGTATGGAGATGCAGACTTCATCTTTCAGCAGGACCTGGCCCCTGCCCATACCGCCAGTAGCACCAAAACCTGGTTTGATGCCCAGGCCATCTCAGTGCTTGACTGGCCAGCCAACTCGCCGGACCTAAACCCCATTGAGAATCTATGGGGTATTATCAAGAGGAAAATGAGGGAAACCAGACCCAAAAACAAAGAAGAGCTGACAGCAAGCGTCAAGGAAATCTGGCAATGCCACGGCGCATCGAGGCAGTGATTAAGGCAAAGGGATTCCCTACAAAGTATTGAAGATTGATGTATCATTTTGAAAGTACCATATTTTCACTGATTTGAAGTGATCCTAATTTCTTTTTTTACTGAAAATACTGAGAAGTAAAGGGTAATTTCTTCACTGTATTATAATTTTTGGAAATCATGTTTTCATGGGTTTTGTGAGATGGAAGCCCACATTATGTACACTTAAACTAAATACTTAAAATTGTTAAAGTTGTGGGCCCTGAATCTGTAATCTATGGAAGTTTAACTTTTTGAATGGAATTATGGAATAAACTTTTTCATGATCTAATTTTGTAAAGGGTCTGTACATGCCAAAAATCTGTGCCTATTCCACTTCATAACATTTCATCAACGGAGGAATAAGAGACATTTTTAATATTTAACAGCAAACTGTGAACAACGCTACTTTTGAGCTAATAACTGTTCTTTTTCAGAACTACTGTTGAATGTATTGGACAATATTGTTTGTCAATTATCTTATGCAGTAAAAATAGAAGTGAAGCAATGTCATTTTTGAAAAGCATTACATTTATGTTTCATTACCCTGGAAGCTCAGATTATTGTGGCATGCTGCATATAGGTAAGAGTGTAGTGTGGGTCACAGGAACAGCTGTGCATGATGTAACGGACACGAAGACTGGAGTGGTTTCTGTGACAGATTGAAACTAAATGTTCTGTTGGCTGTTTCCAAGTATTAGTATTATAAGAAATACATTGTGTGTGTGCGTGTGTATATATATTTTATACAAAATTTTCCCTAACTCAAGAATCAGCTCAGCTTTTTACACACACACACAAAAAAAACACTATAGCACAATGTTATAGTTACATACTAATGTTGTAGTAACCCTTGCCCTCCACCTGACATTATGACATATCACCACATTCTAGTTAAAAAGAAGGGCACGCACATCCAAAGGCAGAAAAACCGGCGTGCTGGACCCAAAATAAGATTACAGAGATTAAAGTAAGAGTCCGCACAGCAGTGAAAGCTCCCAATTTTTTCTTACACCATAAATATATGATATGTGACGTTTCGGGCCTCATGCCCTTCATCAAACATCACATTTTAGAACATGAACCTATTACAGTCAAAGGTTTTTCATTTCAACAATAGTAGTTTTAGTCTGACCTCATGGACCGAAAAAAAACAGCTTAAGATTTGGCTCAAATTAAAGAACCATAATGTGGCGGAGCACCAACGGCTGCCCTCACAACCCGGCAACGGACAAGTGGAAGAACATGGATGGATGGGTGGACGAAGGCCCCATAAGTCTTATCACTAGTATTCTCTTAGTGGATGTCATCGGAGGTGTCAGAGTCACCGTCACTCTCAGAGTAATCTGACATGTCCTGCAAGAAGTGTTTCTCAGCTCCAGAAAAGATTGTCATGTAGCAGCGCCGCACATCCTCCATCTCCAACTTGATTTCCCTCTGCTTCTTTTTAATACAGCAGTGAAGTCCACTTATTGCCTCTTCTTTTAAGCCCAACATTGAGTCCTGAGTATCTAAAAGGTAATAGAAAGATTGTTAGTCTTAGCCAATTACTTTTTTTTTGGATAGAGATAACATACTTGTAAACAATCCTCAGAAAGCTCTTTTAGGAAGGTAACCCGGGCTGATAGGTACTTCCAGTGACGGTCCATCTCTGCCACCAGAATCTTTTTCTCCTCTTGTAGTCTTCTTCTAGAATTGACTATGTCAAAGACCCGCCTCTTTGTCCTGAAGTCCACAGAGTCTTGAGCATTTAAATGAAATCATCAATTAATGAGATTGTCCACAACTTTAAAAAGAAGTTGATGCATACCTGTCTGGTCTTTGTGCGCTCAGTCACGCACAAAGACCAAAGATGTTGTTAGCATTTAGCCTCTCCTCTCCTCTGAGGGGCCAAACGGGGTGAAGTTAGAAGCGACTAAGCTCTTCCACACTTTCCATATTTAAATATGGTTACACGAGTAGTTACACGATCCAAGTCTAGTTACACAAAATGAAACATATCGATTTTCTAAGCGGATAATAAGAGGTACTATACTGTAAGGCGTAATAACACCTTAGGAGCACTTCGACTTTACTGTGCGGACGTCGAAGTGCTCCTGGTGTTATTACGCCTTACAATATAGTGCCCCTTTTTATCCGCTTAGAAAATTGACATGTTTCATTTTGTGTTACCATCTGTGAGTGGTTGGTGGTGGTCGGAGGGGCCGATGGCGCAGACTGGTTGCCTCGCTTCCGTCAGACTACCCCAGGGCAGCTATGGCTACAATAGTAGCTGTCAGGTTATCCTAGGGTTTGCTGGGCGGGGTCCCACACCTGACGTGAGATGGGCTCACTACTGAAGTTAAACAGGATTTCACTCAAACTCTGGAGGCAGGAAGTTTTCCTTTTCTCCTTTTAACCATCCGTTGGTTAGGTAGTTAGTTAGCCAGTTAGGTAAAAAACCTTAGTGGAAACACAGAATACAATATACAGATTTACAGGCAAATATTATTAAAATGCAAAACCCCACACATTTGTTACAGGTAGCAATCAGGTTACATAATCAAAAGCACTTTCACCCATATAGCTTTTACAGAATTTCATATATGAATTAATATTAATGATTTTAGAACATTTCACAATTTGATTTTATAAATGTTTTTAACTTTTATACCAGCGATTATGAATGAATGCTCAACGTTTTATCCACCTTGTAAATGCGTATGACTTACACAGCACATTTTAAACCAAATTATTTATGCTTTTTATAAGTTGACAAGATTGTTGATGGTTTACTAAACAATGATGAATTAGACTATTTTACATAACCCACAATATCTGCTTTAAACCCGTGTATACCTTTCCCACACAAAACAAATCACTATTTACAAAGTGCTGCCGAACGCAGCATTATGGTGCGTACAGACCAAACGCTGACACGCCACCAACTTCCATGTTAACCCTATGTAGACGTGCGTCGAAATGTAAGCAAAGCCGTCCGCGCGTATGAAGCGTTCCAAACGCGAGCAGATGAGGATAACACGCGTCAAAACCAGTGAGAACAGCGCAGTACAGAGCAGGGATGCCGCGCCCACTGCTTCATGCACTCAAGTAATCACAATCTACACGTGCGTTCATTTACGCCTTGTTAACCAATCAGGGACTGGGCTCAAATAGTGAGCACAAGCGTCACCTGTTACCTGCAGCAGTGGAGCAAAAAGGGCAGACGCAATATATGCCTTTCATAGAGGCGCCAATAGTGATGTGTTCTTTTTAACAGTCTATGTGTGTCGGTCGTGAACGATCCGGCTCTCTTGAACGAGTCTTTACAGTGAACGATATGAACAGGTTCGCGGTGGTGAAGTGTTCTTTTTTATTCCTCTTTGGGGGAGGGCGTCGCTTTAGTTGTGCATGCTTATTTTGCGAAACAAAAGTCACTGCTGGAGTGGGGCAGAGAGGAGTGCAGAGGGACTGTCATCTCCACCGCTGCGCTGCGCAGCCCACGAGGAGCTCAAAGTGAGCATAAGGCAACACGTTTGAGAAATAAAAGTCCTAATGAAATAATAAACACGGTTACAGAGGAGATCGCGTTGAAGCTTGCGTTGTTTTCTCCCCTCTTGCGCGAGGGAGAGAGAGGGAGAGGAGGAAAAGTTACGTGAATGAAGCAACAGAAGCTTTTAATCGGGCCGTGTGATTGTTTTTGTGATAACAAACTCCATAGAGGGAAATATCGATGTTATATTGTGTGAAATAGTGACATTTTCATTAAAATAAAGTCAATTCAGAGGGTATTTATTTCTTAAAAAAAAAAAGAAAACATCAAAGAGCCATGTGTGTATTTGTGTGTGGGAGGGGGGGTAGTTGCGCCCCTGACCTGCAGCATGGAGGAGAAGTTGATCACGTGGTTTGCGCTCGGCCTGAGTTGTAGACACGCCTCCTAATTATGACGCTTGCAAAACTTCACGCGCCAGCAACGGCGTTTCTCGCGAGTGTGAAGCGGCAATGTTTGGCGTCCAACTAGAGGCTGACGGAGCGTGGATGCACGTTCGGTCTGAACGCACCTTTAGCACAACAGAACAGAAACACATAGCTTCACTTTCAACATAAAGGCACACGCTGGCGCTTACCGGCAGTCTCTTCAGCTCTAAAAGTGAGAACCCGGTCCCGCTCAGTGTTTGTTGAGAGTCTTTTGTTAAGTTTGTGGAGCTTCCCCGTGCTCCTGCCGTGGTGTTAGGCTGCTCCCTGTGCATGACAGTGGAGTGAATGGAGCGTCATTATGAACAGTCCAGGTGTGTGCACCTGACTGGTTCCACCTGGCCTCAGGTGAGGGGGCGGCAACCAGACTGGGAGGCGGAGGAGATGGCAGATCGCCGCAACAGTAGCTTACCACCAAATATGGAGTGAATGAATAATGCAATGTTAAGCGTCTTTGAGTGTCCAGAAAAGCGCTATATAAAACCGATGTATTATTATTGTTATTATTTTTATACTTAGATTGTGTAACTACTCACGTAACCGTATTTAAATAGGGAAAACGTGAAAGAGCTTGGTCGCTTCTAACTTCACCCCCGTGTGGATCCATAGAGGAGAGGAGGAGAGGCTAAATGCCAACAACATCTTTGGTCTTTGTGCGTGACTGAGCGCATGTGTAAAGACCAGACAGGTACGCATCAACTCCTCTAAGCTCAGGTAAGAACATATCTCAGTTTTTAAAAACGGTGGCCTATTCCTTTAATAAGCTGAAAATATACTGCATACCATTATGTGTTTCCTGCCATGGCCAAGCAATGTCTTCAGACATAATTTTGTCCATGTCCAGCCCCTCAGTGGTTGGAACAATACTATTGTATTGTTCGACCACAGTAGACAGAATCCTTTTCTCCTCCCTGATTTTATGCCTGACTGTCTCGGCCTTTGCTGCCATCTGTATCTTTATACAGGCGGTGGGAATGCAGCTTGATGCTGGTCACAAGTCCTTCAATCTTATTTCCCAAAGCTGCCACCTCATTCTGCTGTGGCAATGTGACTAAAGAGAGAATTTTGCTTTCAGTAATAGAGATACCATCTGTATATAGATATAAAGAGCTATTCATAGAGCTTTATGCAAAATAATATTTTTCTTACCCTCTGCCCACTCCTTCACATCCATAATCCAGTCTTCTAGCTGGGTTTCATCCACAGACAGTTCTTCCTTTATGGACTCCAGGGTCTTATTTTGTTCATCCAATGCGTTTGCTGTCTACAAATGAAGATTGGTGTTAATGAAAAATATTAAAAGAAGAAAAACAAAAAAGTTCTTCTATGGCAACTATAACAGTATTACCTTTAAATATCGGCGGGACAAGAAGCGCATGGCCATTATTGTCAACATGTCACAACGTCCTGTAAATTGTAAAGTCATCATACCCATTCCTCATAACTGATGACCAACATTTAAACTACCTTACCTGATTTTGACATGTGCTTTGTTGTCACGGCAATCCGAGAAAGAAAGGCATTAACCTGCTCAACTTCTTCTCCGAGTGTTAAGCCAGAACCCTCCTGATACATTCCACTCCATTTTATCTACATTTTAAATTCATCAAATACATATAGCTATAAAGTGATAGCAGGTCTTAATATGGAGATATACGGTCTGTTATTTCACTTACTTCACATTTGAAGTCATGGGCTTTGGCATGAAAGACTGACAGAAAAGGCTTCATGTTCAGTAGTGGCTGGAGTTCTGGACAGCTTTTCACAACTTTTTGCAGATACGGCCAATATTTACAGGTCACATCCATGCCAAAAAAACTGCAATTGTTGACCTGTTGTTGCAGGTACATGGGGTAGGCAAATATTTCCCCCCGATACATGTTCAGAGCACTAAGGAGCACTCCATGTCTGCACACAGCAACCTCTAGCCCCTCCTCATCCAGCTTGCTGGTGGATTTGCAGTGAGGTCTCTCTGGCGGCAGACCACTTGCCACCACGAATTCCTCTTCCAGACACCTAGTTAAAAAAGTCTTAATCATTTACCTGTTATAAACTATAATTGCAACATTTTTTGCAATAATTTTCTGCTTTGCATTTTCTACTTACATGTTGGGTCTTGCTACGAACATACTCAACAAATCTGGAGACGTCTTTGTCCTTAGCAATGAAGACACCATCAAAAATGCCTGTTCTTCAGATCTTAAAAAAAAAAGACCATAGATATATATATAGTTACATTTAGATGACTTTACATAACAAAAGTATTTAAGTCTTATTTTGGCCTTCCATTTTACCTAGCTGCGTTTTTAAAGCGATAGTGTTTCCATCGACAGAAACTGCAAGTATTTTAGGACTGCATGCAGGACACATGAAAGGCTCCTCTTTGCTGTAAGACTCCATTTGAAATTTCACAGCCTCCCACTCAAAGAAACTTCGCGAGAAGCTGTCAGCTGAAATCTTCCCAATCTAACGTAAACATGATTAAAAAAAGAAGAAAAAAAATACATTATTTGGGAGGAGCATAACAGAACATTATTTTAAATCAATTCTACAATAATTTAACACAATTTGTGTTCACACTTACACGGCCAAAGCGCACAGTTCTTAGGTTCTTAAAAATGCCTGACAGGACAAGCCAGGTGCCATCACTTTCATATCTTCAAAAGTGACAAATACATCGGTGGCAAAAACTGTGGACGCATGCATTGTCGCTGGCCAAAAGTCACTACCCAGAATTTCATTTAGACCAGCACTCCATGTGCCACTGCAGTTTTCGCACACAAGATCAGGCATACACAGATCATGTCGTCCTTGAAAGAATAACAAAATATCACTCTCTTTCGTATTACTGTGGTATTATGGATAATTATAATACAGTAGATCTGTTCACAACTAATTTTAGGGCAGTAATGTTATTGTAGCTGTACATTGATTCCTACCATTCATTGTGATCACAGTTATAGCCTTTCCAGCCGTGAGCTTCAAAAGATTTGTGGAGCAGCCACAAATCTTTACTGGGATCTCCAGGGGCACAAAACGATCTAAAAATAAACATAAAAATACATTCTTGAGAAATAGGCAGAACTTCAAAAACATTCACAGCAAACATATATGTACATAACATACAGTATGTTATGTACATTTACATAACATATTTACCACAGTGACCAAAAGCCCCATTGATGACACATGTTGTTGGCGGTATGGGCTGAAAAATCCAGAAATAGTGGCATCTCTGTTGTGGAAAGGATGTATTTGGTGCTTCCTGACATCACAATCTGAGCACAGGTGTGGCCATGGAAGGCAGTCACGACAGCGCACAACAGCATCCTTGTCGCCACATTCTTGGCACTGGTAGGACACAACCTTTTCCTTTGCCAACATGGTGTTCAAAAGGTATGGTCTCTCTGTCCTCCAGTTCTCAGCCGAAACACTTTGCCTTTTGCCCCAGTTTGAGGATGAAGAAATGGCAGGTTGCAACTCATCTTCAAATGAGGCATCTACCGGAACCTGTAGCTCTTGCATAAACTCCTCTGATAAAAAGCAAAAACAGAATATGTGGCAAGTGGGATTTATTTTGGATACTTGTGTGCAAATAAACTTTTCCTACCATGAAGACAGAGGTTTAAATCTTGAATAGAGAATAATATACACGGCCTCTCACTATTGTTCAAAAATATAAACAAAATATTGTTTACCAATAGTCTCTGGAGCAAAAAAGACTTCATTTATAGGGGTCACCGCTGCATCAGATGGCTGAGTGCATGCAGCTATATAAAATGGATAAGAACACAATGTTAATACAATGCTGTTCTTCACAAAATCTGAAATAAATTCTGAATCTGAATTACAACAATATATAAATGAAATATATACATAATACATACATAAAATATAACAACTACAATAATAATAAATACATGATAAATAACAATGCTAACCTTGAGTTGGTGGCTTCCTGCTGGACCGTGGTCTTGCACAGATGAGGTTTCCCTCACTGTCCCTGTTCTTCCACCTCACCACTGGCACAGGTGCCCATTGAGCTGCAGATTTCTTATTTGAAATGTTAGAGAGGAAGTTTTCAACCTCCATAAGGTCATCAGTGACCTCATCGTCACTCTGCAGTAACTCCAGCAGCTCAGAATCACTCATGATTTAAAATACAAGTAAACACAGACAGAACAACAAATACACACATGAAAATGACAGACAGAAAGAGAGAGACGGGCAAGACAATATACTAATAAAGTAACAGTGACTAATGTACAAATGACAGATAAATTGACACAAGACTGACGTGGCGCTAAAAAGTGCCTTTGTATAATTCAATAAAACAATATTCTGATGATGAGTGATTGAAATGAGATGAACCTGAAGAAAAGAACATAAGGTCATATAGGTAAGGATTGTGTCTAGGTATGCTTCATTTGACGTTGCTCATTGAATGTCAATTGTTCTCGCACAATGAAATAAAACAAGACAATAAAGTCTTTTTAACATTCCTACTAACTCATTAATAAACAGTTCACATACATAAGCTACACAAATTAAAGTCGTACACCAAATACCTGATGTTTGGTAATGATCTTGCAACTATTGAAGGATATTTGACATCTATTTCGAAATCAGTTTATGCTTTTTTTTTTGAAGTAATTAATTGAGTTACCAGATTTCTGACTTACCGAATGCAGAGCTCCGTGAAAATGCAGCTTTTGGCGGATGGGGCGTAAACACAGACAAAATTGGCGGGGTCAGTGGAATCATTCAAATGCACTAAAACCCACTGCGTCAAGCGAGACGCAAACGGGCACCTTTCAATACGTTAAAACCCATTGCGTCATGGGAGACGCAAACGGGCACCGTTCATACATTAAACCCCATTGCGTCAAGGAAGACGCAAACGGGCGAACCAAACTCATTGAAACGTTAAAACCCCATTGCGTCAAGGAAGACGCAAACCAGACTCATTGAAATACATTAAAACCCCACTGCGTCAAGCGAGACGCAGACGGGCACCTTTTGCGTACTATGTTACGCAAAAGGCGAGTGACCATTCGTCAATTTATGACGCTTTCGGAGTGAGACTGTGTTGTCCTCAGACATGCTCCAGCAATGCCCTGGTGAGTAGAATGAGCCCTGGCCTTTTCACCGTGATTGTCTCTATATGCCTGTAAATTCACTTGAATAGAGAGTGCCCCGGGGCGAACAAGCAAACAGCGTAATGACATGTGCGTTCACAGCGTTAGCTATCTCTTCCGTACTGAAGCCGCCGAGGTAACTTCGGAAGGCTGGATTCAGCGGAGAATAAGAAGAGACCGGCTTCAAGCACCATCGAACAAGTTGTGTAGTATTAGTAGCAGACTAGTAGTGTCAGTAATAACAGTAATTGTGCTGTATCTACAAAACATTTGAGTAGTAACAGTGGTAATGGTGCTGTATTTATAATGGCAAAAATAATGCTGCTAATGTTAGCTTTTCTTGGCCGCAAAATAAGAGTGATGTTCACGGATTTATAAGTAGTGAAACGACTACAAAAAGTAAACACCGGACATGTGCCGTTTACAATAGTTTACAAGTTAGCTACGCTAACTTTATTGGGCCCAGGAAATTGAAGAGACGATTTTGGCTTTTCCTACTGTAGTAGCATTTCTACCAGTGGAATTATTTTATTATTACAATTAGGCCTACGTTTATGCATACAAAGTATACGAGTAATTTTTCTCCTCCTTCTGATGTCATTCATGCGCTTATCTGTATTATTGGCAATGCAAAGATTCCCCTAAACATGAGGCGGTAACAATTGCAGGGCTGCCAACTCTCACGCTTTCACCGTGTGACACACGCATTTGAGTGGCTTCACACGCTCTCACACCACACTCCTCATATCACACACTCAAACAAAAAATATCCCTGACTTTTTGCAGCGAGCGGCTGCAGACGCTTCCTTTTGTCTGTGTGCCTGTCCGCGGCTCCTCTGGCGTGTCTGTGTGTCTGACGGTGGCTCCCCAGATAGCAAAAAGTGTCCGCCCAGATCCGCGGCGGAGGCTCAGGGCGGAGGTGTCAAGATCCGCGGCGAACCCGCAAAGCGGATCCGCATCGGAGTCCACTTGCACATCGCGGCGGAACTGTTCCTGGTCCGCTGCGCGGAGGCGGGGCGGACCAGCGACACCTTCGCCGCGGACCCGCGGATTTTAGCACGGGTCCGCGGCGAAGGTGCTGCGGATCCGATGCCAACCTCGCGGTACCGCTCAGGACCCGCTTCGGGTCCGCGTATGTGTCTATTTTGTCATTATTTGCCTTCTAGTTTTTTTATTGATCCACTCATAACTTTGTGATTTGACTAACATTTACTATCAAACTAGCTTAGCATTTGAAAGGAAATTGTTAATAAACAAATTTGGCAATACTAAACCATACTGTAAAAAAAAAAAAGACTAAATAGACTTAACATGACTATAATTCTAATAAATAGACCTTAAATCATAGAAATATGCATCAGTGCTACAGCCTTCTAGACTAATAAACCCCATTTATCATACAACGAATGAGAAGAACTTAAAGATGGACAATTGTATTTAATTCATCAATTACAAATATTAATATTGACATTTTAATAACAAAATGATCAGCTATAGGGTTCAAAATTTGAAGACTATTTACGTCACAGTTGGCTTCTCAGTGAAAATAAATACAATAAAGATGTAGTAAAACAAGTGGCCAACAAAAGATTTATTCAGTGCAGCCTCATTTGAAACCATATATCTCAAACTACTAGCTTGGCCAAAGAATCAATCCCCAAAACGTTCACCACAATAAAATAGATGATTGAATGTTGTACTTATACACAGTAGTTAGGTGTTCAGAGTTTGAGATGTGTATGGTCAGCCTGAAGCAGTAGATAAGGGTAGAAGTAGTTCGCCTGGTTCCTCTTCTGCGGCTACATCCACCTGGTGAAGATGCAGTCTGTGTCCAGTCAAATATAGTCCCCTCGGCTCTGACAGGATCTGAAATGACACCAGCGAGCAAAAACGTAAACATGGATGAGACTGATTATTGTTAGATATGATTCTACAGAGCCATGTGCTTACACTGTATTTAACTGCAACTTCACTGTGTGCCACTCAGCCCAGCAGAGGTCCATCTGAAATCACAATAAGAATATTATTTGCAAAGGTCAGGTTTCATAATGCCATTATGTAAAGGTCTTCAATACAGGTACTTACAGTACTTTTTCCTCTTCTTCATTTTCATTTTAACACGAAACCACCGAAGGAAATGCTGAAAGAGAAAAGACAATACATATTATTACCACATTGGCAAATACTAACTGAAATTCTGACCTGCTGTGCATTGAATAAAGTTTCATTACCATTTGTTGACTTTATCCCAGTGCAGCTGCATACTGTATAGTCAATGCATAATGCATGGAATGGACGCTTATTTGGTTTAGTTTAGTTTTAGTTTAAACTAAACTAAACGCTTATTTGTAAAGCTCTTTTCACATGAGACAAGTTGGTCAAAGCGCTTTACGAAGTAAAGTGTACTTTCATCCTGCCACACACAGCGGCAGTAAGTTACTTATGCAGCTACATTTTCCCCTGGGGTAGCCTGACAGACGCGCGACTGCATACATCTGTGCAAAGGGTCTCTCTGACCACCACCATTCATTCACGCACACACATCATTCATCTTAGCCAATTGTACATCTAGTGGAAATCAGAGTACCCGAAGGAAACCTACACAGACACGGGAAAACATGCAAACACCGCACATAAAGGTCCCGTCCAGGGATCGAATCCGGGACCTTCTTGCTGTGAAGCACGAGCGCCCAATTACATTTTTAGTATAGTCAAAGTAAATGGGTGTTTTATGTGCAAGAAAGAAATAACAGACACAACTTGACCAACCTGTCAATGTTTAGGTTCATTATCAAGCTGTGGGTCAGTAGTGAGGAGCAGTTAGCCTGGTTCCTCTCGTCCTGGTGAATATCCAGTCTCTCAGTGTCCAGAAAATGAACACCCCTCTTTTCACAGCAACTGAAAGCACAATAGCAGATCATTAGAATGTAATAATATGGACAATGACTGTTGTTCTGTAATCTAAGGGTTGATGGTTTATAGAGACCAGACATCACTGTGGCTGTTCAGTCAGTGGCATTTGTGACATCAAAAATTGATTTTGGATGCAACTTAAGATCAACAAAAGATCCATCGCTTACTTAAACATTATTAGAGTGTGTTACAGATAAAACTCCGCGCTATGTTTAGCCAGGATTTATTTCTTTGGACTGGACTTTTCCGACCAACAAACACTGGGAAACATAAAAGAAACAGGTATCTATTAATAATCAGTGTATTTACCAACTTAGATTTACAAAATTATAAACAAAAACAATTATTTACCTTAAAGCAGCAGCATACTGTATGCTGATCAATGTGATCTTAAAAAGTCTTACTGCAAGAACAAAACCCCAAAACCCAAATTCCAAACTTCAACAACAAAAAACAGATTCAAGCAATAACTAAATGAAACAGAAGCTACATCGTGACATGAACAAGTGATTTAGGACAGATAGAACGTCAACACAACACTGGTAGTCTAACAAATAACAAACAAAACCAACCTGCAGATGTGTAGGTTCAGTCTGAAGTAGTAGCCCATACTTCAGGATTATCCTGGTTCTTTACAGCTCCAGCCTCCTGATGAATCCAGTCTGTCCAGTCAAATGAAGTGGTCTCTGCTCACAGCACCTGATAGGACACCAGTAGTTTATATGATGTAATATTATGGATAACATTGATAAGGAATCCCAGAGGGCTTATCTCTGTCGTTTCATGGCATTGGTCCACCAATTCCTAAATAGAAAGCTATATTAGTAGTTTGTATAAGTGAACAAATCTTGTAGTTTAGATAATTAGGATATAATTAATACTTTTAGAGTATCAAAGCTGTTCTCTATTCAATTCAGTACTAACAATGTTGCTGTATGTTTTGTACTTCAGTCTAAAGGTTTAACCCAAGTAAATATTTGTACATTATATTTAAATACTATAACGCTATAAACACATACATGGTTTCAGAATAACTTCATAAAATCAGTTTAGCCAACAACCACAAGAAGTAGGCTAAAGTCACTGTAGCTAGCACCGTGTTTACTTCCTTTACTTGGGAATTATTATCCGATAGGCCTACTAACATTTAAAACTAGTACTAACTACTACTGTTATAGTAATGCCGTTTTGGTTAATTACACAACTTTGATACAGTAATTTGTGAGGAATTCTGTACTCACCGTGAGCAGACAACCGTCTTTTCATTGCAGAGTGATAATAACGGTTTGCTAAGTGAGGCGTCCGCGGAGCGGACTTGCTGCGAAGCTGAAACACCGGTGGCGCGTCCGCAGAGCGGATTTGCCGCGGACATGTAGCGAACCTGAAACACCGGTGGCGCGTCCGCAGAGCGGATTTGCCGCGGACGTGTAGCGTTAAATGGGGCTACAGCAGAGCTAACTGTGCGGATACTGTCCGAGTTGTTTCTTCACGAACACCTCGTAGCTGAACTACATTACCTACGCAAAAGTAAAGAACGTCAGTCAAAATAACACCAACAACATCAGACAAATTTCTCCGCTTGGCGAAGTTGAAGCGGTTCCGCTGCGGAGGCGCTCTTTGACAGCGGGTTTCAAAAGAGCGCGTCATGAAAGCGGATCTGCAGCAACCGCGCGGCAAATCCGCCGAGCGGTTCTGACTCCGGGGCGGATTTGGCGAACCGAGGGCGGATCCGCCCCGGAGTCAGGTGCTATGTGGGTCCCCTAGCGCCTACAGTGTGTGTGTATGTGAGAGAGCTCCTCTTGCGCTATTGGCTGGTCCGTCTGTCTTTCTAACGATCTCTCGCCTCTGATTGGACATTGTACCACTGAGCCCCGCCCTGATGTGTTCAGCTTGCGTGTGATTGGCTGTGTGACCGGTAGCGGTGTATTACACATGGCACTTAAAGGAGCTGTATCATGCTATTTTAGCCATTCCAAAGTAAAGTATAGGCATTTATATGATATATTGTACCTCTATCACTATGGAGTACTCATTTTGAGAGAAATATAAGTATTTTTGAGGGGTATTTTCCCTACCCGGAAGACAAGACGCTTCGATTCAGTTAACTCCGCCCTTCTCTCCGCTCATTCCACATTTGCAGTATTATAAATATAAATATTGCTGCAAAAAGTGAAGTTACTTCACATAATGCAGTTATAAGGAGTTGACATGTGCAACAGTTTCATAAATGGCTAACACACACGCTAACACACACGCTAACACGCGTTTTGATTGACTCACCGCTCAGTCTGGACTCCCATGAGATCGCGTTGGTTATAAAAGTTAATCTACTTTGATTCTGGCCAAGGTTCACCAAGCATCCATCAGGTTGGTTGATATAGTAGCTAGCTTAATCCCGGAAAGAAATTCCAACTTCTGGAGAGTGCACTCTTCTTTAGGAAGGTTGAATAGTCCTGTTCCTCTCGTAGCCAAACGCGCATCCGTGGCATTATCGTAAGAAAAAGAACAGGCGGTGTCCAGAGTAGGTTAGAAAGAGCTCAGTCTTCAAAAACAACACTTATGCTCGGATCCATGGCTCCTCCAGCCGTGGGTGCGCTTGATTAGCGTCGTGGGACAGCACAGACGCGTCGGAGAGTTGCTGTTTTTTTTTGTTTTTTTTGTTTTTTAAAGCTGTTTTATAAATTAAAATCAGGCCGTAAGGCATTACATTACAGACGTAGAGCACTTCCGTTCCGCTGTGACGACACAACTGAACAGCTCAGTCGTTTACCAGGAGAGGGCGGAGCAGCTGCTCAGAGAGCAGGATTCAGGAGGATTACTTAGAACTGCGTGAATGAAGCCAAAAACCGCTCTGGGGGTGTTTTTGAGAAGGAAATAGCATAACAACATGGCTAAAAACTCCAAAAAGTCGATTTTGCATGATATAGGACCTTTAACAACAAACAACACGAGACACGTTTCCCTCGGTATTACAAAACTACGATAGGATAAAACAGCTGTTGGATAAATATACGTGAGCTGTGCGTGTGGAGCGGACTGCAGAAGCCTTCAAACAGGGATGTGGACATTTTTACTGCAGATCGATGTAAGTAGTGCTGAGCAGGCTATAACGTGTCCCCCCATTATCACAGATGTAAGAGATTGTCATATAAAGGGTGTGATGTTTTCTGGCAGATGAGAAACACTGCAGAAGCAACAAAAAGCAAAGCCCTGCAGCTTACTGATATAAAACAAGTAGCATTAACCCCAGTCTGAGTAAATGGCTCTTCTACAGGTAAGACTGTTATTTTCATATAGCCCACAGTTATGAGGTGCTTAGAGTAGCCAATGTACTCAACAACTAATTGAGTACAACTTTGCAAGTAATTCAAAAATAATTTTACTCAATAAGAAGTAAGAAAATATGTTTAATTTGACTGAATGTTTCATTTATTTCAAGGATAGCCCCATTGAGATGAACTATCTCTTTTTCATGGGGGTCCTCTTACAATACATTTTATATTTATAACCAATGTCATTTATACAATGCAGACATAAAACAACATACAAATCAGATGATTTAATATTGTACACAATGATTTGTGTGTTAGAGTTGTATTGCCTTTTTCTAGTTTACAGTGGCTTTTTAGGTTATATCTTTATGTGCCTCTGATAGTTATTACATTGAATAATCATATTCAAAGTTTAATCATCAAACATGCTCTAACATACTGCAGGAGACAGGGAATAAAATTGTCCAGATTTTCTAAAGTTTATGCTACTATGACTAAAACACTCAATAGAAGCCAAACAATGCCTAACATAAATGTTTTGAAAAGTGATGCCAGGGTAAGTTTAAATATATATTTTTAATGGACTAACATAAAATGAATAAATTATGATAACAGGAAACACGAGTCAAACTTTATCACTGACTTCAGTGCGGGGGATGTTGTAAACGTGTTTCTGAGCTGCATGTGAATTAAAATTATTATTTATGATCTAAAATGCACCAGATTGCAGGAAATCATATCTGAATTATTAAAAATTCTTGGGGGAGGACCTCCAAACCCCCCCTTTGGACTGCCCTTCTCACACGTTAAACAGGTTCTGATGGTCATGTGGGGTGGTGCCAAACCCCCACTGACCGAGCCATTATGCAGCTCCTGATGTGCTCAGCCATGTAAATCATACACTTGTTTTTGGCTTATAATTTAATACAATTACGAGACAATATCGCCATGAAAAAGGCCACCAAGCTCAGGACCGACCAATGTCTCACTCCAAGGTTTGGTGAAAAGTTGGCAGCCCTGCAATTGCTTTACAGCAGTGACAATTGATCAGCCCAGCCCCCTGCACCTTCTTATTACCAGTGTTTGGAATAACGCCGTTTAAAAAAACGGCGTTAGGTAACAACGTTATTTTTCAGTAACAGAGTAATCTAATTCATTACTGTCCCCGTCGTTACAACGCCGTTATCGTTACTGGGTAAACAAAGTGGCACGTTACAATTAGACTGAATGAGCGCCGCGGTGTCAGCTCACGCAGCAGGAGCAGCGGAGAGGGTGGGCGGAGTCTCACAGAGTCTGTGCAGAGTGTTCGTGCTCTCTGCTCCAAAAACCACGTGTGTCCCAGACCCGCGGCTCGTCATCACCACAGCGCGGTGCGGACGCGGAGGAGAATCGATCAGTAGTGTTGGAACCAGTGGGGGGGTCCGCCCCCTTTGCTCTGAAATGAGTTGTGATAGTGGCAGGCCGTGATATTGCACCCTACGGCTCAACAGCCTTTTTCGCCATAGACAACAATGTAAAAGGAGCAGCCTGTAAAATGGTCCACGGGGCATCTGGAGTTCAGACTAAGGCAAATATATTTCTTTAAAATTACTATTTTAGGACATGGACTTTTTTTCTTCATAAAAAAATTGTAAAGCATCAAAAACAATTTTTAAAAAGTATTCCAATGACGTGACGTCACCAGTGCTGTGGACGTGCGCGAGCGTGTGCGTGAAGACTCATGAACGAGCAGAGGTCTTCCCCGTTAAGCGGTCTGAGAGCCAAACAGACAACAATACGGTAATGAGCGGGACTGGACTAGGATAAACGCTAACAGGCACCTAAAGTAAGTTTTTTCTTTACTCAGTACTAAAATGTATTGCGAACCTACACATGGCAAGCGTGTTTAAATGTTAAAAAGTAGGCCTATTAGCTAACATGAACAACAACAATTTAAACGAATGAAGACGTGATCGTTTTTCTGATTAGGCTGCACGGCTTTGAAAATAGCTTTTTGGTTCGATAATAAAAAAATGGTAAATCATTTAAGTTACTTCAGTGGTGATGTTTATACCTTTCTTTTCAGATAACGTAGGTACAGTACCAATAAAACCTATATTGAACAACAAACATGATTTCTGCATCTGCCCTGGATCCAGTACAGATAAATGCTGTACTGGTACAGCATTTACTTCAAATTATACTAATGATAATGCAATATAGAACACTTTTGTAGTGCTCCTTTGTATTTCAGCCAAACAATTCTAGTGGTGAGGTTATACTAGCAAATACAGTGAAGTAAAAAGTCGATTTTTATCATTTCTATTGCAATATGAAGACGGCCAGCACTTAGAAACTTCTCAGAAAAGTGGCCGAGCGAGAGTACATTAGCGCGGCGACGTACGTTCGAAGGGCCTGCACTGACAAACTGACCCCACAGATCATCTTAACATAGTCACTTAATCGCCTCAAATGGCCTTAAAAATTCATTTTGTATTTAAAGTACGATTATATCAAGAGATTTAACTTACAGCGTAATGGCGTCCGCTCCGCTCTGAGGCTTCGTCGGCAGCTGTGCGCGCTCCCGCTGCTTTTACCCACTTGGGCCGTACGGAGCATAGATACAGGTGACGCGTCATACGGGTACTATGGGCCGTTATGGCGGACGAAACTGGTTTCATGCGCCACTGAGCACCACTATGTAAAGAGATAGGAGCTGGACAGCATGCCTCTTCCATCTATATAATTCAATGGTTGGAACTTATTTTTAACCCAAAGACGCGTCTTTCCCCCCCCCCCCTCTCCCTCTCTCTCTCTCTCTCCACTCCAGAGCTAACTTTCTGTTAGGGCATTTAACCTTATATTTGCTGATAACTGTTTTCGGTTTTGCCTGATGAATGTATGGAGAGACTTGCACAATGCCTGTTCCTCCTCATTCTCTGTGAATACGGCCGTATTCTTACATTAATAAAACAGCGACGCAAATACCATTCAGTCACAGAGGCCTCCCCCACTCTACCCCCCATTCAGTTCATTCAGTTACTATGAACAGCTTTTACATGATAGTACATGAATACAAACACCTCTGTCTGTTCTACTCATTTCAACTGACTTTTGAAAACTGCAAAAAAAAAAAAAAAATTCTTTGATATAAAGCACTTTTTTTTTTAACAGTAACGCAAATAGTTACTTTCCCTGGTAACGAGTTACTTTCATTATAGAGTAATTCAGTTACTAACTCAGTTACTTTTTGGAACAAGTAGTGAGTAACTATAACTAATTACTTTTTAAAAGTAACGTTCCCAACACTGCTTATTACCATCCCACCGGCTTCATAAATAACGCCCATGAATTAAACATGCCAATACGAGACACACAAATTAGACCGAAGATAGGACGCACACTGCACCACCAGCACCTTCTGTGTACATGTGCAATTACGTGGGCAGGGAACACACAGAGGTGGCTATGTCCCGACACTCTTATGGATTCAGTGGCCTGTGGTTGTCTTACGCACAAAAGAAGCTAAGATACTTTAGTTGTGTATCGAGCTTGTACGTCAGGATTTTGTAAGGGATCTCAATGGCCCCGCCCTCTTCGATTTACTTCAATTATACTATCATTATTCAAGTATTACAAAAAAGGATAAAGAAATAAAGAAAAATGTAAATAAATGTACTGATGATAAATATTGAGCACAAAATATATGTGTTTTTTCCCTGCCATTTAACGCAAGACACTGCATGTAATAGAGTGAATATTCAAATGTATGGTTTTATTTCATTACATATCATTTACCAAGACTTTTCAGAGGGGATTTTAGATATCTTCTTTTTTTTTTAATAGGCTGTTTTGTCTGTCTGTAAAAATTGAAATTTCACCTTGTTTTTTGACATTCAAAACTCAATAAATCAGGCCAGGAATTACATATCATCTGGAAAAATCTTCAAATATTGTCTAAACTGGATTAGGCTTTTGAGAAAATGGCCCTTAAAATGATAATTTCCTATGTAAATCTATGGATAAACATTGAATCAGTTCAAATGTAGCATGTTTTTGTATTCACCTGGAAACGAAACCTGAAAAGATTTGTCTCATATGTTAAGAGACGAATTTCGCTCAAAACCTGAAAACTTAGAAAAATCTAGTTTCCCCTTAATGAACGATAAGTCGATGTAGTAATTATCGTGACAGGCCTATAGCAACGTTACGTGAAAAGGGAGAAGACTGCGGAGTCTCGATCCATGTCAACTGACTGAAAGACAGCTTCTTCCACCAGGCTGTTGGGTGGGTGAACTCTCCCCTTCCTTCCCTCTCTCTGCTAAACTATTGCCTTTTTCCCTGAGGGTTTAGCCGCATTTTGCTTCTGTACGAAATGCGCGGTATAAATAAAGTTGCCTTGCCTAGTCACATAATATCGATTCACTGTCAGTGCCTGCAGTAGAATTGACATTAAATCTAGCACAAGAAAAATAAAGACAAAACCATACTTTTTTCCCCCCACTATTTTTATTGGTTCTCATTTAACATTTATAATGACCTCAGTGCAGACTCTTCAATCTCATCCCTCCAGAGGATCCCGGACTCCAGAGAAACACACAGATTAGATTATTATGACGACTTCACTGAGCCCTTTCCCCCTCTGCTTGACGTTGTTGCTGGTGACGCATAAAGGGTCCTTTTTGGATGTCACGGCCGAGCTGTTGTCCGAATCCAAAAGCCTCTCGGTCGAAGACGTTGCACCTGAGCCAGCCACTCACATGTTTGTGTAGAGTGCACTAAAGGAACTATCTCTTTTGCCTATCATCCAGGGGTGAGCGAAAGATCCTTTGGAGTTTTGTGATCAATATTCAAAAGCCATAAATAATCTATGTTTTCCATTTCTTGAAAAGCCCATAAATATGAAATAAACACGTTCAAATGTTCACCAAATTATGATGAATTCTTAAAACTTTTGGGAAAAATAATGCTTTATTTACTAGGCTGCACAAATAATCGCAACATGAACGGTAGAATTAGCAAATCGCAGGTGTATTGAATTTGCTAGAAGACTCGACAAAGTATCGTGTCCTCATGGAGTCTGATAGTAAGTATCACAGCTTTAAACGTTTAGCAGCCAAAGTCTTCAATTCTAGTGTGAGTGATATTTGCCCTTTCTTCCAAAGCCAAGAGATTTCTGGGCTGTCTTACACATAAAGCTGGAGATTTATCCACAGATCTTCAGCCAGGAGACCGTGAAGGCCACGGCAAAACCTTCAGACTGCGCCTCTTGAGGTCGTCTATTGTGGATTTTGACAGACGATTTTGATAGATTTGTAGAAGCCATTTGTTTCTCAACTTCAGCTTTTCCACAGATGGTGTTACGTTTGTTGGAAATGTATTCAATCCATTCCTCGTTCTACCCATGAAACGTTCCCAGACCTTTCTTCACTTCGGCCAAAAGGTTCTACGGTGGCATACAAAGGTTTAGGCATAACATTTAGACAGGTCTCATGTATTTAGAGACAAACAGAATGATCGGAGTGATCAGTGGTCCATTTGGAGAGGAACCGAATTTCATGAAAAGCACTTCTGTCCAGCTGTTGTGCCTGGGGTTGGATCAATCATCCTTTGGGGTGTTCTGCAGCCAGTGACACAGGGAACACTTCATGGGTAGAACGTAGGATGTATTCAATTAGATTCCAACAAGTTTGGGGTAAAATGTAACACCATCTGTGAAAAAGCTGAAGTTAAAAAGCAACGGCTTTATGATCGTAAACACGCCTCACAGATGACTTCAAGCTTTTTCTATGGCCTTTAAGTCTCCTGACCTAAACTTATTGAGGAACTGTGAGAATCAAAAACACAAAAAGTCCAACCTCAGACTCTACCTCAGTGTTTCCCAACCAGGGGTACGGGGACCCCTTGGGTACTCGAGGACCTAGCAGGGGGTACTTGCAACTATTTCAGATTGAAAAAAGGGGGAAATTTAGCATCATTTTTATAGGAAAAGCTATATTTTCCAGTAAAATGTGTTGCTTGGGAGAATTTTAGGTTTATTTTGATTGCAACGTTGTCTTTTTTTCTTACACATACCACTTTTAAGTAATTACTGTTAAAGAATAACATTAAATCGCTATTTATCATACTGGGTCAAGCTGTACAGTCGTACTATCTCTGTCATAGCCTGACTGTGGTGCTCAGGCGCCCACTATCAGCCACTGAATGTTTTGCTTGCGTATCAGTATGACGCTCTTAGACTGTATTATCCCTCTTCTGTGGAAGCATAGACAGACTTGAATGTTAGGACTGGCGCAATGTCTCGAGTTTATGTCTCCGGGTCCCGTAACGATGGTAAATAAACTTCTCCTGTATAAGACATCCAGACTGCTGCCTATTCTTCATCATCCTCTCGAGCACCATTGTTATTTCTCTAACAATTAGTTTCTAAGTAAACTGTTACACCCTTGAGGTAGGGGGCACACGGACGACCACTGAAATACCCAAGGGGTACGCATGACAATAAAGGTTGGAACCACTGCTCTACCTACCGTTGAGTCAGGACTCAGTGAGGATAAAAACACAAAAGTCTTTCACCGTCTTATTCTCTAGTGAACAAACATCATCAGAACAGTAGTAGTAGGGATAGAAGATTTGTGTGGCTTAACTGTGAGTCTTGCCCGGATACCTCCTTGTTGTCCCGTTTTCTTTCCTGTAGCACCTCTTATGACGCCTCCACTGTGCTGCAGCTGTGGGGGCTCTTGCTGCCTCTTCAGTGTTTCAGAAGAAGAAATCTGTCGGTCACAAATGTCGCTCAAAGACCTTTAGCTCCTCAGTTCCTGTGTGTTGACTTGGCTGTGTTTAAGTGTTTATTTTCAATGTTATGGTAATGTTTCATCTGTAACTTCATTCCTTTTGAATATAATTTCATCTTCCCCTTGCTGCCTTATTCATATTCAAAGAAATATTCACGGCTCAAGAAGAGTTTAGGGCGGGTCCCAAAGTTACATGACATCACTGGTTCAGACCTTGACATGCTCTGAAAATCAAGCGATTCTTTAGCCGTTCATAAATCAGTCTTCTCCACAATATTAAGGCGAGACACAGTAGTTGAAAGTATTGATTTTTCACGCAGTGGTCGAAGTGGAGATTTTTAGCTAGTTTCTTCCTTTAACATCTTAGTTTTCATGTCAGAGTATAAAAATGATAAAACTTACCCCGTACAATGCTTATTCTATGATGTTTTGTCACGAGCGAGGTGGAGATAACCCTGAAGTAGCTACTACGCCGCTTTACAACGCCGTCTTTCCCACGGGTATTTATTCACAAACATATTTTACATCCTTGTGTCCTGAAGGGTGTCCGCAATGACGCTATAACCCAAATATGGTATCCAGTGGAGAAAACTTGTGCACTCGGTACAAAACTTTAGGGCTGGTTTTCTCTAAATTAGGCTTTTGTTCCACTCATGCAACGACATAGCCATGATAGTAGCTCCCACAGACTCCAAACTTTCCAGTCTTGGGTTAACAAGAAGTTTTTTTCAGAGGGATTTTTTAATATCTAATTCCTAGCCTGATTTATTCAGCTTTGAACCCAGAAGAACAAGGTAAAATCTTATGATTCGCTTCTCAAAACTAAACAAGATCCAAATCCCCTCTGATAAAATCTTTGTTACTCATATAAGATAAAACCATACTATCCATTATTTAGATTTCGTCGCTGAAAATATCGTACATTTTGGCCATTTTTTATGCAAATGACAGAAAACTTGCAATCCATTTTTTCCCTCATAGTTATATCAGTAATGTTCAGCAAAAGTTCAAATTGATATTTCTAAATGTATGTTTTTTCCCTATTCACCTGGTGGTGTCTGGCCTTAATGGTCAGGGACGTGACTAACATGTGCAGAGCGAGTTGAATGCTGAGTTCCAGACATCAATCTAATCGCTGTTCTTGTCCGGAAAAAAATCCACATTTGGTATTTGTGTTGGTTGAAAATTGCACGTCTTCGGAAAAGGCAATTAGAATTTCAAATGAGCCGCAAATGTCCCTCTCGTTATTATTCCTGCAGATGTGCACATTCGGCGTATATGTCCATACAGTAAACAAACACGCAAATGATTACCTCCTGTGGTTGTTAGGGAAACGCCATTATCACAACGCCATAACCAAATAAACGCAATGAACTGTTTGACCTGCGGTTGTTCTAATCTGAATCAAATGAATCATTATGTTGTTATTGTAACCCAGATGAGGACACGTCTGGCAGGACATATTCCACTTAGGACTAGCTGAAAGGTCAGGGCTCTGTGTCTCCTGTCATCACGGCGAACTCTCCATTAAAGCCTGCACTTTAAGATACATCGCTCTTTTGTTCATAACTTACAGAACGCACATTAAGTAAAGCCCTTCGCACGCATGGAGATATTATACTGTCAAGTTATACAAGAAAACTGTCTGTATTGAGTGTGACGAAGCGCTTTCGTCACTGTACTGCAATATATCTAAAAGTTATGAACCCAATGCCATCTGACATTTACTGAACAGTTGAGATTTAAAGGTGCATTGACACAACACATGTAGGTTTAGCAGAAAGTAATGAAATAAAATAAACATGTTACAAAGGAGTGTAGAATAAAAATGCTTCCAAACAGCCCACAAACAGAGGCCTAATGCAAATACCTTATACCATAATATACAGTGAGGAAATAAGTATTTGAACACCCTGCTATTTTGCAAGTTCTCCCACTTAGAAATCATGGAGGGGTCTGAAATTGTCATCGTAGGTGCATGTCCACTGTGAGAGACATAATCTAAAAAAAAAATCCAGAAATCACAATGTATGATTTTTTAACTATTTATTTGTATGATACAGCTGCAAATAAGTATTTGAACACCTGAGAAAATCAATGTTAATATTTGGTACAGTAGCCTTTGTTTGCAATTACAGAGGTCAAACGTTTCCTGTAGTTTTTCACCAGGTTTGCACACACTGCAGGAGGGATTTTGGCCCACTCCTCCACACAGATCTTCTCTAGATCAGTCAGGTTTCTGGGCTGTTGCTGAGAAACACAGAGTTTGAGCTCCCTCCAAAGATTCTCTATTGGGTTTAGGTCTGGAGACTGGCTAGGCCACGCCAGAACCTTGATATGCTTCTTACAGAGCCACTCCTTGGTTATCCTGGCTGTGTGCTTCGGGTCATTGTCATGTTGGAAGACCCAGCCTCGACCCATCTTCAATGCTCTAACTGAGGGAAGGAGGTTGTTCCCCAAAATCTCGCAATACATGACCCCGGTCATCCTCTCCTTAATACAGTGCAGTCGCCCTGTCCCATGTGCAGAAAAACACCCCCAAAGCATGATGCTACCACCCCCATGCTTCACAGTAGGGATGGTGTTCTTGGGATGATACTCATCATTCTCCTTCCTTCAAACACGTTTAGTGGAATTATGACCAAAACGTTCCATTTTGGTCTCATCTGACCACATGACTTTCTCCCATGACTCCTCTGGATCATCCAAATGGTCATTGGCAAACTTAAGACGGGCCTTGACATGTGCTGGTTTAAGCAGGGGAACCTTCCGTGCCATGCATGATTTCAAACCATGACGTCTTAGTGTATTACCAACAGTAACCTTGGAAACGGTGGTCCCAGCTCTTTTCAGGTCATTGACCAGCTCCCCCGTGTAGTTCTGGGCTGATTTCTCACCTTTCTTAGGATCATTGAGACCCCACGAGGTGAGATCTTGCATGGAGCCCCAGTCCGAGGGAGATTGACAGTCATGTTTAGCTTCTTCCATTTTCTAATGATTGCTCCAACAGTGGACCTTTTTTCACCAAGCTGCTTGGCAAATTCCCCGTAGCCCTTTCCAACCTTGTGGAGGTGTACAATTTTGTATCTAGTGTCTTTGGACAGCTCTTTGGTCTTGGCCATGTTAGTAGTTGGATTCTTACTGATTGTATGGGGTGGACAGGTGTCTTTATGCAGCTAAAGACCTCAAACAGGTGCATCTAAATGTAGGATAATAAATGGAGTGGAGGTGGACATTTTAAAGGCAGACTAACAGGTCTTTGAGGGTCAGAATTCTAGCTGATAGACAGGTGTTCAAATACTTATTTGCAGCTGTATCATACAAATAAATAGTTAAAAATCATACATTGTGATTTCTGGATTTTTTTTTTTAGATTATGTCTCTCACAGTGGACATGCACCTACGATGACAATTTCAGACCCCTCCATGATTTCTAAGTGGGAGAACTTGCAAAATAGCAGGGTGTTCAAATACTTATTTTCCTCACTGTATATACAGGGAGAACCATATGTTTACATACACTTCATAAAAAGACACATTTGCATTTTTTACTCACTGTCAGACATGAAACCAGAATGAACTTTTATCTTTATTAGGTCAGTTAGATTTAAAAAAATATATATATATTTCTATTTGTCAAATTCCAGATGAATGAGAGATAGAATTTTCTACACTAGTTTTTAGTGTAGAACTAAAAAATAGTAATCTTAATCTTTACATACATTAAGATTACTATACCTTGAAACTATTTTCAAAAGCCCAGATGACGATGTCATGTCCTTGGAAGCACACATCCGGTTCATCCTTTGGCGCAATTTCAGGACACGGTGCCAGGTTCATTGTTAAAACAATGATGGAAATGACATCATGCAGATCAGAAAGAAGGCGGGTTCTGTGTCCCAGAGATGAACGTGCTGTGTCTGAAAGGTGAATATCACCCCAAGAACAAATGCAAAAGACCTGGGGTCTCATTTACAAAACTGTCTGTGAGAATCTGCCTATAAGAGTCCGTACGAGCAAAACCCAAACTTCACGTACGGAGAAAAAAATTGGGATTTATGAAACCCTCCGTACGCGCAGCACCACGAAAACTCCCCTTCACTGATTCCACCTGGAGCAGAAATGTGCGCACATGACCCCTCCTCACGTCACGCCCCCTGCACGCCTCCATGTCACCATATAAGGATATGCAAAGTAACTTATGAATGAGATTTACCTAAACATGAGGCGATAATGACAGGGTTTTACCGAGACCCCGGGAGCAGAGAGGGAGGGCCACACGCCACAGCAGTGACAGCAGAGGCCGAGGTGGATCTTTACTGACATGTTACCGCTGTTTCTCTGATCACAAGTAAACTACTGGCAGAGTGCAGAGTCTCATCAATAACACTTTTGGAAATACACTTTTAGAACGTAAAGAAGAGCCTTTTAGACGCTGATTGTGATATTTCCCAGTGCTGTTCACGGAGCTCAAATTTCCTGAAACTACAGAATAAGCTCGGTGGGCTTTGAATCACTCAGATAGTCTATTGTTTTTTGAGCTTGCTGTACGTGCAGTGGGGATGAGGCACCAGTTCGCTTTGGGCATGAATGAGGAGCAGAGTCCGGGTGGTGGGAAAGAGAGAGGTTGTGGAGCTGCAGCGTCTCTGAATGGACTTGTGCCTTGGACCAGCCATCCGCACGGCCTCCACAGGAGTTGGTCAGACTTTGGTTAAAAGCACAGAGCGGCTCGGATCCTTCCTGCTTCTCGCTCTCAGCCGGCGGCAGTGCGCTCCGGTGTCCGTGCATGAGCGTACATGAGCGTGCATGTCTTTGAGTGTCACACATTACTACAATATTTTTATTAAGTATTTAAACGAAAGATTGAAACACTACACAAAGCCAACGGTTGATTTCCTAGATTTTATTTTTAATGATCTTAATCATTCCTGTAGAAAATAAAGAAATGAGCAGTTTAAAATATGCACCAGACTTCATTTCCTCAATCCGACTGCTTTCCCTCGCCTCTCCTCGTGTGTTTGCAGCGTTTCTGAAAAGTGCGGACTGCGTACGCCAGGTACAAACCTAGTGTGGCGGTGCGTAATGTTTCACGTTCAGTTCGATTTCTATAAATACCACCTTTGGCGCAGAACAGTTCGTACGGAAGGTTTTGGCCTCATTTTGACCGTACGTGGGCTTTATAAATGAGACCCCTGGTGAAGATGCTGCTGAACCTGGTAAGAGTTTGTCATCATCCAGAGTGAAACAAGTACTGTACCGACATGAGAGGGTACTCTGCCAGGAAGAAGCTCCTACTCCAAAAGAAACATCAAAAAGACAGTTTGGAGTTTGCATATAAAAAAAGGATAACAACTTTTATTTTTGGAGACATATCCTGTGGTCTGACCAAAAAATATAATAATAATAATTGGCCATAATGACCACTGTCACGTTTGGAGGAAAAAGGGTGAATCTTCCAAGCCTGAGAACACCATCCCAACTTTGAAATACAGGGGGGCAGCATCATGCTGTGGGGTTGTTTTGCTACGTGAGGAACTAGTACACTTCACAAAATAAATGACATCATGAAGAAAGAACACTATGTGGAAATATTGGAGCAACATCATTACTGACATAACCATTACTCCTTTTAATTACTCATTTTAATTGGTTTTGGTCACACTAAATTAAAATAGAAAGGAAACGATTCAACAATCATGATGCTGCTCTGCTGTTGCCATTGACATGGTCATTACTACTGCCACACACAAGAACCAAAGAGAATTTGGGCTGTTGGGGTGAATGGACCTGTTGGTTAGAGGGGCCCCCTCCCAATCCCTATTGACCCCTGTCTTTTAATGCAACACACAGAAAGGGCTACATACAGACAACTTTATAGGTTAGCCGGGTGGGACTAGTCGGAATGTTACGAATCACCACACAGATACTTGCACCATATTGATGCACACTGCTAACCTGAATGGTACAATGCTTTCCTTTATGTAACATACAATGTACGGTAAAATATCAATATGACCTTGTTATATTGCTGAAAGAAGAACTGAATGTAATTCATAGGCAAGTGCTCACATGTTACTGTGTGTATACTTGCGTATGGAAACAAAATCAATTCTGAATCGTCTTGTTGTTGAGAAAAAAACCCCAAACAAAAAAAAAAAAAAGCCTAAATGTTACCACTGAATATGTATAGCACGAGGGTGATTAATAATGATAAATGAGGGGTAGGCACATATACAGTGAGGAAAATAAGTATTTGAACACCCTGCTATTTCGCAAGTTCTCCCACTTAGAAATCATGGAGGGGTCTGAAATTGTCATCGTAGGTGCATGTCCACTGTGAGAGACATAATCTAAAAAAAAAATCCAGAAATCACAATGTATGATTTTGTAACTATTTATTTGTATGATACAGCTGCAAATAAGTATTTGAACACCTGAGAAAATCAATGTTAATATTTGGTACAGTAGCCTTTGTTGCAATTACAGAGGTCAAACGTTCCTGTAGTTTTTCACCAGGTTTGCACACACTGCAGGAGGGATTTTGGCCCACTCCTCCACACAGATCTTCTCTAGATCAGTCAGGTTTCTGGGCTGTCGCTGAGAAACACGGAGTTTGAGCTCCCTCCAAAGATTCTCTATTGGGTTTAGGTCTGGAGACTGGCTAGGCCACGCCAGAACCTTGATATGCTTCTTACAGAGCCACTCCTTGGTTATCCTGGCTGTGTGCTTCGGGTCATTGTCATGTTGGAAGACCCAGCCTCGACCCATCTTCAATGCTCTAACTGAGGGAAGGAGGTTGTTCCCCAAAATCTCGCAATACATGGCCCCGGTCATCCTCTCCTTAATACAGTGCAGTCGCCCTGTCCCATGTGCAGAAAAACACCCCCAAAGCATGATGCTACCACCCCCATGCTTCACAGTAGGGATGGTGTTCTTGGGATGGTACTCATCATTCTTCTTCCTCCAAACACGTTTAGTGGAATTATGACCAAAACGTTCCATTTTGGTCTCATCTGACCACATGACTTTCTCCCATGACTCCTCTGGATCATCCAAATGGTCATTGGCAAACTTAAGACGGGCCTTGACATGTGCTGGTTTAAGCAGGGGAACCTTCCGTGCCATGCATGATTTCAAACCATGACGTCTTAGTGTATTACCAACAGTAACCTTGGAAACGGTGGTCCCAGCTCTTTTCAGGTCATTGACCAGCTCCCCCCGTGTAGTTCTGGGCTGATTTCTCACCTTTCTTAGGATCATTGAGACCCCACGAGGTGAGATCTTGCATGGAGCCCCAGTCCGAGGGAGATTGACAGTCATGTTTAGCTTCTTCCATTTTCTAATGATTGCTCCAACAGTGGACCTTTTTTCACCAAGCTGCTTGGCAATTTCCCCGTAGCCCTTTCCAACCTTGTGGAGGTGTACAATTTTGTCTCTAGTGTCTTTGGACAGCTCTTTGGTCTTGGCCATGTTAGTAGTTGGATTCTTACTGATTGTATGGGGTGGACAGGTGTCTTTATGCAGCTAAAGACCTCAAACAGGTGCATCTAAATGTAGGATAATAAATGGAGTGGAGGTGGACATTTTAAAGGCAGACTAACAGGTCTTTGAGGGTCAGAATTCTAGCTGATAGACAGGTGTTCAAATACGTATTTGCAGCTGTATCATACAAATAAATAGTTACAAAATCATACATTGTGATTTCTGGATTTTTTTTTTGATTATGTCTCTCACAGTGGACATGCACCTACGATGACAATTTCAGACCCCTCCATGATTTCTAAGTGGGAGAACTTGCAAAATAGCAGGGTGTTCAAATACTTATTTTCCTCACTGTAAGCTCGGCTTCAGCCTACTCCTTGGTAAAATGGTAAATGGTCTAAACTTATATAGCGCTTTTCCACCTACGTTAGGCACTCAAAGCGCTTTACAACAAGGATCCACTCACCCATTCACACACCAATGTACGCAGACATTGGAGGCAAGCTGGGTGAAGTGTCTTGCCCAAGGACACGGGAGACGGGATTCGAACCCCCGACCGTCTGATCATGAGATGACCCGCTCTACCATCGGCGCCACCCCCTCCTTTTGAGCTTTACTGTGATAAAATGTTTAATTAGTGTGAAAATATGAATGTAAACAGCTCAAATAAACAGCTCAATCAATCAACATCTCAAGACATCAGCCAGGAAGTTAAAGCTTGGGTGCAGATGGGTCTTCCAAATGGACAATTCTTAAAGCATATTATGGGCAATATAAACTTATTTTAAACTTTAGATCAGGACTGTATTAGGCTTATTGTATATCAACACAGCAGCATATACTCTCTCAGTGAGGAGGCCCCTCCTCAAACATAATTATTACAGAGAATTCCTGTTACCTTCAGTGCTTCCATTAGCAAGTTATAATACTGTATTCATCTGCTACTATGTTTTTTATAAAGGATTCACAATGCTGGAGTGTGACCTAACCAACAGGAAAGATACAGTACTTATTACCCTCCCTAACCTGCTCCTATTTTACCCAATCCCTACCGTTCAGTAACAGTATCTTTCCGCTGGCGCACACAGCGGTTGGTGTTCCGTTTGATACCGTAAACCCTATTGTTTGAGAAAAGTCATGCGGAGAAACCTGGGCCACTTTTAAAGCCAGTGTTTACTGTAAATACAAATGCTAACCGCTCAATAAAATCTCCAGTGTGGGACATGTCTGACGTAGAGTAGTGTTGATTTTCATAACAACAATGTCCCAAACCATACTGTAACTTTACTGGAAAGTGTATGTGGAAAGTTTGGAATTTCATGCTTCAAAGTTTAAAGCTGCCTTAAGCAGCACTGATGCATTACCAATAAGCGCCACCATGTGCGCCACACTCGCACACAGCGGAAGGAGACGGTGCTGCACCTCACACCTCCCTCACCCGTTTATTATAATAGATCCATGTCCTCACCTCACAGCACACCCCCCAACACACCCCTCACCCCCAAATATTTACTTTGTACATATCTTATTTATGTGGATGAATTATTGAGATTATTGAGATTTCCGGAGCTCTTTGAATGCAATCAGAGCAGAGTGTAGTCTAAACAGTGTGGAGGGGAGTGAGGGCCGTGGGTGACGGGGGAAAGCCAGGTGAGGGGAGGGGGGTGGTGGTGGAGCAGAGCAGAGTTCACTACTCCACCTACTGATGAAAAAAGTTCAAAAAGACATCGCTTAAGGCAGCTTTAACTATCAAGGCTTAAATATTAATGATCCATGGAGCCTTGGGTGAGCACAGTGCAGTGAACTGTAAAAATCTCATCTGGGGTATAAACTGTCTGGGGGCTAAGTTCATAACAATAGGAGGTGTTTTGAAAGTCATAGAGAAAATAAGAAAAGAATGAGTTGTGTCCATTTTCCCCCACACACAAATATGGACCTGGTCAGTGTTTCTGTCTAAAGCGAGCGCAGATTAAACCATGAAGACTGTTTCAAGCCACTGTTATGTCTTTATCTCCGGGGCGGAAGCAAAACATGCAAACTCCTCAGCCTCTCCATCAGTTTCACGTGCCTTTCTCGTCAGAAATGTAGACTTAAAGCAGTACTAAGTAACTTGTTTACCTTAATAAATCCTTTCCGTAGTCCCTCTGGGGTGATACAAGTGTTAATGGGATGATTGGAGGGTCTTTCATCTCCCCCTGGTGTCTCTGACCAGAAAACCACAATTGCAACTTGCACTAGATCGGAGTCACCAATACACACTAATGGCATCACGAAGAAGAAGCTAACAGGCTAACGGGCAAAGCTAACTGCGGGCTAGCTCCACTTAAACAGTATTTACAGCCAAGTTTGAGTGGGGGAAAAAATTCCATTGTAATTGGATGTACAATATCCCTCTGTCCCTTTGTCTTTTCTGTCAGCGTAGTATTTACTCTCATGGACAATTAATGAGTGAAAAAAACTGCAACATGCTACGACACCTGCAGTGGCGCTTATGGCCTCTAGGGGCATGTGTTACTTAGTTCTGCTTTAAAGTGCATATGACACATTAAACGTTTTTTGCTCAAACTTAGTTAACACAATTATATTTAAGACTTTGCTAACAAAGAAAACTACCAAGTTTTCGTTAGTTTGACATTTTTTGTGTTGTTTATTGTTTCACTTCCTTATTGGACACTGACAGGAAGTGACATATGGAGAGGTAAACATTATTAAACTGTTGAGTGAGTCAGAATCCTATGGAATTATTCCTCTATCCTGTTCAATTATCCTCTAATTATTTCCCTCCTTTTCTTCAGTAAATCGCTGATTCACAGAAATAAAACTAGGATTATTACTGACAACAGGTGTTATCCATCTCAATAGGTCATAATTACAAATGGATTAAAAACCTGTCATATGCACATAGTTTTCTACACTTAATGCATTGAAAACGACAATCATTTACAACTCTATGTTTGACAATTAGAGTCGGATGTAAATGATGTGCAATTATGTGGAGCAAATCTGATGGTCATGTGTTTATTAGTTTCTGACTCACCTATTACACCGGCTTTCTATAAGCTTTGAGATTTGGGTAAAGCTGAACTGGAGAAAATGCACTTGGTTAAAGCGGGGAGTTAAGATGTTAAACCCATATGTAAGTCGGGGGTTAACTGTTGTGTCGTGTGATTTCCTTTGTTGGAACAGTGGCTTCCATAAACACCTGCAAACGTTTCAAATGACATCCTTACAAAAGAGAGTCTTGATTAAAAAAAAGGCTTACATGCTGCCAATATTCATTTGTTTATATCATGCATCAGTGGCTTTTTCACGTTATTGACGACCACCATCTTTGATTCTTGAGCGATCTATCAGGGCCAAGTAATTAGAGCGCCAATCTTTAGGGAAATCGCCGCCATCGATCAGCACGTTCCTCTCCCCAGTGCCGCTCTTAAGTGCTTTTACCTCCCAACCTTTATCTCTCTCTCCTCACCTCATCTCCTCCTTCATATCTTTTAATGGGCCTTGTTTAACTGAGCGAGCCCTATACGTGCCTGAGCTTCGGGGAAATGCGCACAGAGTCGCCTTGTGATCGGTGCGACAGCGTGAGGAAGGGGGGGGGGTCGTTTGAGAGGGATGGTAAAGGGCAGAGAGGAGAGGTGGCCTGGGTCGGCACATGTTTTAGCATAATGATGGCAGATTAATGGAAACTATAGGGATCAAGGGTCTCAGGTGGCGTGCAGTGATGATGAAAGATGAAGATAAGGAGAACATGATCTTTCCATGAAGTTTCTTTGGGTCATTTTTTAAGCTGTTATCTGCCATCTGAGGGTTAGGGTTGGGTTTAGGGTTATTGTCTCCAATTATGCATATCCAGATCTCAAAGTGTATTGACTTGAGAGCTTGCAGATTTATGCCAGTGTGATACCTCATTTGAAAGCCAAGACCTTCTAGTTTCTAAAAACATGTGTGAGATTAGAGATAAGTTAGGACATTTAGGAATGAGTTGGACTCTAACATTTAGAATGAACAAGCTTGATTGTTTTTCAATTTGAAAAAGGGAAATAATTGTTACAGGCCCTTTAATACAGGCTATACATGCCTTTCAGTCATGTGACTTTTGTTGTTATGGCGGCCATTTTGAATACCGAAGTAGAATTATGCTGTACTACAACATGTAACAATATCTCTTCTCAGGATGAAAATGAAAGACAACTGATTATGTCCTCTTAATCATTGCTCAAGAAGATAACAGTAAAAACACGGCCCCAGAGACGCACGTTTATGTGAAGAAACCAGTGAGTCAGTGTTTAAGCTGCTCAAGATGTTAGCATGCTACAACTTCAACAACAGCTCAGCTCCGACCTCTCCAAAGGAAAGCCCTGAATACAACATGTGACAGAGCTGAGCTGTTACTGTAGTATTTCCTCAGTGTTCATAGATGTGAGCCACACATGTGTTTATAGTGTTGAAGCCATTGACAGTGGATTGATGACAGTTGCTAACCGGTAGCATGCTAACGTCTTGAGCAGCTTAAACAATCCCGGACCTTCTAGGTCATGTGAAGCACAAGCGCTAACCATTGTACTACTGTGCCGCCCAATGGTCTTTAGTAAATCCTGCTGTAGCTCGACAGACAGAGCTGCTACATCTGTGCCACATTAGCTGGTTATGTCACATAAACGTGCGTCTCTGGGGCCGTGTTTGTACTGTTCTCTTCATGAGCAATGATTACGAGTACATAAAAATGCTACTGTCAATCAGTAGTCTTACATTTATATCCTGAGTAGAGATAACTTTACCTGTTGTAGTACTGCATAATTGTACTTCGGTGTTCAAAATGGCCGCCAGAACTATGCGTGATGTCATTGGAAACACATGTATAGCCTAACATGCTTGTAACTGAGGTAATGTTGAGTTTGTTAGTGGGGTGTTCATTTTGTTCAAGTCCAATAACATGGAATGCATGGAATTGAAATTGGGTGGGGACCCACTGCCGGACCATTTTCAGTGAGTCACGGTCCTTTTTTGTAGAATTAGACATAATAAAAAAATAATTACGTAAACTATCTTGTAGATGTCTTAAACAGAATAGAATTGTATTGTCTGTTCAAAAGAGCAGAAATGTGTCTTTCAACACGGCTCAATTAAAACTCATTCAGTAAAAACACAACATCATTAAAAAAACACCACATAAAAAAGAACGACATAAAGTACAGTGCTACCGGGTGCTATTTAGTACAGCGACTGCAGATGGAATGAATGATGTCTTGTAGATGTTTTTATGGGCCAGTGGGGTTCTGTATCTTCTACAGAGAAAAGGAGTGATACAAAAGGTGGGTGGCGTCTTCCATGATGCAGGTTGCTTTCCTCTGCACCGATCGCCTGTACAGTTCACAGAGTGGGGCCTGAGGGGTTTGGGTGATCTTACTGGCATGGTTTACTATTCTATTGATTTTTGTTTTGTGTTTGACGGTGAGAAAGGTGAACCATTAATTATTATTATTGTTTCTGCTGCTCCAATGGCTAAAGAAGCCACATAAACAACATCAGTACAGGACATATAGAAATTACAACAAATAAAAACACAATCACAAGAAAAACATATTGACAGTGACTGAAAATTCAAGTATCGGATTCCGTATCATAATCTGGATCAGAACCGTCAGTACTAGCATTCGACTCGATCAGAACTGAAGAACTGAAAGTGAAAAGGCTGCGATAACAGAACCCCATTTCATAATATTCGTGTGGAGGAAATCTATATTATCATCATCAACTATGTATTTCGTTACATTATGATTGCACAATACTGCCATCTGGTGGCTGGAATAGGTATCTGGGTTTAGTTACAATAATTAACCCAAAAAAATTAAGAGCTCTAAATTAGCACAAAATGTGGAATATTTCACCTGTGGTAACTGAACGTAGCCTACTTCTACAGTCTATAGATGCATGAGATCTTCAAACAAGTCCACATAAAGTTAAGAATTATTTTTATTTGGAATATATATATATATATCGTAAAGACATAAAGAGACCCTTTTATTTTCAAGCATGTGCACAAGGTTTTAATTCACTTTGTCAACATGTCCATGTCTGAATTTATCGATGCTGGAACTCATTACTTTAGTACATTTAATGAGTGTAAGTTTAGTGGGGTTATTTTGACGTTTGTTGTTAAAGTTTTAACTACGTACTTTTTTTTATTTATTTTTTATTATTGAAAATACAAAACACAAAAAGTGTTTAACAAACATGGCAAAGTTCTGTTAGCAATAATAACACATGAGGGAACAGTGACAGTATAGTGCAATCAGATGAGTGCCAAAAATATATAGTGTGTATGGGGCAGGGGGTCATGGATGTAGATCAGACTGCAGTTCATAAGGTCCATAGTCAGGTTGAGTCCAGGGGGATTTCATTTAAACAACTATACAGTTTCATGGCTTTCGGTCCTTTCATCTGTGCCAGGGAATTAATGTACAATTTAAAATCTTTTTTTTTTTTTTTTAAGAAAAAGTGTGCGTGTGCGTGTGGGTGTGCGTGTGCGTGTGCGTGTGCGTGTGCGTGTGCGTGTGCGTGTGTGTGTGTGTGTGTGTGTGTGTGTGTTAGGATGACCAGATGAGTTGCCTTCAAATTCGGGACAGCGGGGGGCACATGTTTTTAATTATGCCACATTTACAATTAAGCACATTTTACACAACTGCAAATCAAACTAATGGAATACGTTACAAAAATAAACATTTTAAGGCAGGCGTTAGGCCACAGAGAAATGGGAAATACAGATGCTCGTCATATAATGAGAATATCATGAAAAAGTTCATTTATTTCTGTAATTCAACTTTACACTAGAAAACCCAGGGATTTTGACCCCCTCCCCCCCTCCCCCCCTCCCCGCCCCCCAGAAGTCCTGGAGCAGGGTCAAGCCCCTCTTCCATTTAAAGAGCGCACACAGCACTTTCGACATTCTAAAAATATTTTTCGGGACAATTTGGGTCGGATTCGGGACGGGAACCTGGATTGCGGGACTATCCCGAATTTTTCGGCTAATCTCTTAGCCACTAACTTTAGCTGCGTCTGCTGCTTAGATGCTACACATGTTTGTGTTGACATGGCGTGTGTTGGGGGTGAGGCGGGGGAGGTGTGGAGCTTGTCTTGAGAAAAACTTAGCTGGCTGTTTCTAACGATGCAATGTGAGAATAAAGCTGAGGGTGGCATTAACATCAATTCTTTAATTTTTTACATCGATTCACATTTTACGCATATTAAATCGATTTTAAATCGTTATATCCCTACACATTACAAAAGTGCAACAAATGCAGCAGTCATGTAGTAATCTTCTTCATGTTTGTGAAGTGTGTCGAACTCATTTGGGTCGTTGGCCGAAATCCAGCATACTCGGCGGGTCGGAGGCGCATATAATGTAAACAGGAAAATACTATTGAGAAATGTATTTTCCAATAAATGAATAATAATGAGCTGTGATTTAAAAATAGTGCTGATTTGGTCAAAAGCCCGACAGGACTGTAATAAATAATAATAACGGCTTACACTTGTATTGCGCTTTACAAGCCTGTGTCACAAGTTTCTCAGAGTACACTGTAGTCATTATATTGTAGTTCTTATTCATTCACTCCACACTGGTAAGCTACTATTGTGGGGCAGACTGACCATTTACCACGTGGCTATAATGTGTTACCTTGATCTCTTATTATGTCTTTCTGTAAATTTCATAGAAAAAAATGAACCAATTAACAAGTTTACGGTGAAACAACACTTAGTCCATGATTGCTTTATGACAATATCTCCATCAAATTTAGCATCAGCATCTCAAATGACTGTCAATAAAAATGTTACTACGGGACACGTACTGACTCAGACAAATGATTTTCCTAAAAGGACAAAGTTAAGACTCAATTACTACATTAATCATCCATCATTTATGCAAATCCATGACATTATATAATTTTACCAAAGTGCTTTACAAATAAAGATTGATTGATTGATATTGCTGTTGCATTTGATAAGAATGAGGAATGCATTGCTCTTTTTATTGACTTGTCAAAGGCCTTTGACTCGGTAGAACATTGTGTTTTGTGAGAAGGCCTTGAAGGCATTGGCTTTGATTCAAAGGCAAGAAATTGCTTTGCAAATTATCTCACAGATAGAGCCCAGGTTGTTGTTGCCCAGGGCTACCAGTCTGACTGTTTATATCTTGACAAGGGTGTTCCCCAAGGATCATTTTTAGGACCACTTTTATTTACAATTCGTATTAATTGGTAATAATCATTTACCCATGGTCAGGTCATGGTTGCTGCAGCAAAGCAGGGATTCGCAGACATCGCTCTCCACGCACACTTCCTCCAGCTCTCCTGAAGCAATCCCCTGGTGTTCCCAGGCCACAGGGAGACATAGTCCCTCCAATGTTCCCCCAAGCCACCTCAGCGGACTCCTCTCCATAGGAAAGAGCGGCGGTCCTACTCCAAGCTCCTCCCAGGTGATTGAGCTCACCCAGGAGGAAACTCATTTCAGCTGCTTGTATCCGCAATCTTGTCCTTTCAGTCATTATCCAGATCTCATGACCATAGGTGAGGGTAAGGACGTAGATTGACTCAGCTCCCTCTCCATTACAACAGTCCGATACCGCGACCGCATCACTGCTGACACCGCACCGATCCGTCTATCCATCTCACGCTCCATCCGTCCCTCACTCGTGAACACAACCCCGAGATACTTGAACTCCTCCACTTGAGCCACCTTTTTCCGGTGGAGAACCATGGCCTCGGATTTGGAGGTGCTGATCCTCATCCCGGCCGCTTCACACTTGGCTGCAAACCAGAGCACGCTGAAGGTCCTGATTTGATGAAGCTCACAGAACAATATCATCTGCAAACAGCAGAGATGAGATCCTGGACACCCTCCAGTCCTTGGCTGTACCTCGAAATTCTGTCCATAAAAGTAATAAGTAACTTTTTGTTTATTCATTTATAAAACACATTTCATGTGGCCAGCACAGACTCAATGTGCCTTGAAAGAAAAATAAATACATTATGTAACATTAAAAACAAAAATCAAATATATTAAAATACCAAAGAGAAATCCAGTGTGACAATTTTAAAGGGGGGGTAATATGTAAAATTGACTTTTTCAAGCTTTATATCATGTTATTATGTCATTCCCTCATTAAACACATGCCTGGAGTGTCGCCTTGGCTCATTCACATATTTTTGAGTAATCAGTAAAAACTTAGACGGCAGCCATTTTAGGTGTAGCTATGCCTCAGTCCTCCTAGGAACGCCCCCACCTCCTCCTGGAGACGCCTCTGGACCTTTCGTCACCAGCCAAGCCACCAACCACTGCTCCTCAGCTCAGCAGAGCCCCCTCCCCGCACAGTAGTGTTGTTTAAATGCCACAGCAGTGTGCTGAAGGGGGCGTGTCGGAAAGCTTCTTAAAGAGACAGAGGCCTATTTCAAGACGTTCAGTACAGCCATGTTGAGAGAGCAATTTTATTCAAGGCAGTTATTTTAATTTACTGCATATACAGACCAACAGAAGGTTACGTCATCATTGTAGTATGCTATAGACTGGTGCTATGTGATTGAAAAAAGCATAATACCCCCTCTTTAACATGTACAAAAAACTTAGAATAACTTCAGAAAAGCTAGATAAATAGTTAAACCTGTCTTGTTTAGACTGCTTCTGTGATCTGGTCCTGGACTGTACTGTTATTTTGTGTTGACTCTTCCTGTCCTGGTTGTACTCTATAACACCTCACTATCATTATACAACTATATTTGACTTATTAGTGATGAAATAAAACAACTTTAATGAAAGGACCTTATTATCAATTTACTATTAGTAAAAAGGGTGTTGTTCGTAGTAAACCTGTGGTTTATGGCAAATCCACCTTCAGAACAGTGCAGTTTTCTACAGCAAATACATTAACTACAGTAACTACAGTAAGTTAGTATCTAGTGTACAACCAATGGTATTTTAGGCATGCCCATGTTGTGTCTTCAAAGCCAAACTGTTAGGATTATCTTGTATTATCGAGAAATTTTAGACAGATTTAGAGGGTTATGTATATTGTAGTAGTGAAAGCAACAGAGTGACATTGTATGTATGGCATAGTATAGGCGTAATGATAAAGAGCTATATAATACAAAATAAACGTTTTTTTTGAAAATACAGAACTGTTCTTCTCTATAAATGTCATTTCAAGTTGGGCCTGTCCTGGGCAGAAGGTCCACCAGCTGTTCCAACCTCAGAATGGCAGATATAGGCTTATTTCTATTGAAGAGGCTCATATGAGGTGGACATTCTTCTACTTTGTGGCTCACAAAGAGGCCTTAAGCTGAGAAAGTGCTGACATGTTATACATTTCCTGAATCCTCAGAGTCTAGAGAGTTGCCCAGTATCAAACATTTGTGTCTGTGATGTTCCTGGAAGAAACAGCGTTAAACGTAGTAAAACTGTTTTGGCGAAAATGATGAAAAAAACGTCCTCAGGTTTGAGTTAGAGGAGCGATGGTTACCACAGTAATTGTCACAGAGTAGTACATTTGGGCTCAAATGAAACATGACAATGTCTTCTTTATAATGATACCAAATACAATGGTGTGAATCATTTTCTAATGGGCTGGAAATGGCCTAAACCAAACTTTGGACCAGTGTCAAAAGCGACTTTTTCAACATGGGGTGCATACACTAAAATGGCCACAATTCTTTTTCGTGATATTTCCAACAGAGCAGACCCTCCAATTATTGGTCCTTATGGTTAAAGTTAACAGAAAAAACACAAATAAAAAGTATGGCAGACCATGTCAGGTTCAATCCAATTTAAAGAGCTTTTGAGACTTTGGCCCCTCGACTACCACCAGAAGGCAGCATTTGTCCGCATTCGTTCTCATCGCGGCTTACAAAACGTTTAATGACGCTCTGTACAGCGTGCTCCTCTGTGGAGGGCGTAGCTCATAACAAATGTGGATGTGTGTGTGGTGGAAACAGAGTCGATACGTGCATGTAGATCGTGGCGTGCACGGTCGAGTCGTGCTATGTGGAATAGAACCATAAGCAGGGTAGGGTCTGGTTGGTACTTGGATGGGGAATTGTTTAGGAACACCAGGATGCCTGGGTGAATGTAGTGTGAGAGTGAGTGGTTGGTGGTCGGAGGGGCCGATGGCGCAGATTGGCAGCCTCGCTTCCTGTCAGTCTACCCCAGGGCACCTGTGGCTATGGTACGAAGTGAATGAATAATGCAATGTAAAGCGTCTTTGCGTTTCCAGAAAAAACGCTATACAGTATAAAACTAACGCAATATTATTATTATTATTATTAACACTCTGGAATCTTTTGTGCAGACTTTGAGATAAAGCATGTCAGAACAATGTAGTTCAGTTCGTCTTCTCGTGGACAAGTGCAGAGACGGGCAGTATCATCTGATTGCAGGGTTTGGGAGAAATGAAACGAATAGTTGGGCTTTTTTTTTAGCTGGAGTATTGGAAAAGTATTTATCTACTACGACTCTAGTAGTTATTCCAGATATAATTAAAATCATGCTAAACAACTTTTATTGAAGACTGTGACCATAACAAAGCTCCATCATTGCTGCAGTGGTTAGTTAAAGTTTTATCATTCATCATTCGGGTGCTCAAACCCCATCACCACATGAAGGTGGCGGGTCCAGGAGAGGAACACACAATATTGTACATATAATTATTTATGGACATTTCTTCAGCAGTTATTAGATTAGCAGCTGCTTCTATCTCTCATAAATGAAAGCTTTGGTCATTTTCATGTGAATGATGGTGTTATCTTTCACCTAAAGGTTTCTGAATGTTTTTCAAATGCTTTTGTTGACTTGTGCAGCACTTTTGTTTAAACAGAAAAAATAGCTTTTTTTGTGGTGGTTGGAGGAGTGTATTATTTTCCCTCCCAAAAAAGCATAAGGCAACTGTTGTTTAGTCTACGGTTTTAACATGATTGAATTCTATATGAATCCATGACAAATAAACTCAGACTTGTTTGAATGCTTGAGCGTTTTAATCATGATTGACAGAAAAGAACAGTGAAGTCAAAAGCGTCTTTCCAAACTTTTCATTCTGCTCTTTTGAGACACAAGGCCCTAAGAGCAGCCCTCTTTTAACATGTAGCTTGTCGTTTCACTCGATTACATAGTAGCAGGAAAAAGAAACAGTTGATTGGAGATTTGCGTTGATAATTGAGCATAATTCACTGGTTTATGCTCATGTTGCAGCCCGGGAGTTTGGAGCTACTTTCTTTCGCAGATGTAGGGTAAGCGAGTTGTGCAACTCTGATCATCCCAGCACCTGCCACCTGGAAATAATGAGACATGTCTTCAGCAAAATCCTAAAACAATGTAAGCTTAAAGCAGAAAGAGACTTACTTGTCCAGTTGATGAGAGCACAGTCCTGAGGTCCACGGTAGTTGTTGGGTTCTCCATGGCACCAGTTGGTAAAGCTTGTTGTTTTACCATTTATCCAGAACCAGGAGTTTTGCTAAAAATAAGAGAGAAATGCATTTTGATACTTATTATGGGCTTTTGACGTGACAGAACTGTTGCAGTAACTAACCTGTTGTGCATCAGAATAGCCAATCCATGCTGGATTTCCCTGAGCAAGTTCCTTCAAGAAATTGTTCACGGCTCCGTTGTGAACCGTGGCAAGAGTTGCATGAATGCGCAGACAGAACGCCTGAATGAGAGGGAGCACAGTATCAATAAATTCACATATTGCTTAGAGAATTTATGCAACACTTATCAATTGAACTTACTTGAGCATCAGCCCAGCTATTGGGTCCTTGTATATAGACGTAATGGCGCCCTTCAAATATGTACCATTGATGAGGTATGTACCGCCGTGACCCTGTCTTTCTGCACCGTTTGACTGAAGACCAACACAAATATTCATCAACATTTCTCTATGATAACTTCATATAGAAATATAGATATATAATAATTACCCCTTTGACCACTCTCCTCAGGTTCAGCTAAAATCACAGAAACATGTTAATGTTATTCGTGAAGGGAGTACCGTAGTTACAAAATAACATGTACACTGAATAAAATCCACAGTAAAAAGTACATTTATGATGCAGCTGTATCGTTTTTCTTTTTTAAATTCACCTTGACTCAACTCATTGTCATCTGTAAAATCATTCTTAAAAAATGATGTACTTATTTGCTTTGGACAATGATAAGACTTTTCTAACAGAAAATGAAAGCTAATGAAAGGATTTGGCATTTAACAAAATGTCTTTCTAATTCCTTCGTAAATCCTAAATAACTAACCACAATCAGAAGAAGAAATGACACAATATACAAAGCAAGAGCTGCATTACAGCACAGTGTCTTTAGTGTTTGACTTCAGAGTTCTTCAGCTCCACTGTTATATAGAAGTTTCTTGTTTATTGTATCACTTTATGCAAATTGAATGTGAATCATAGCACTCAAAGTACATCTCAACTGCGTTTGACCCTGATGATATGACAATCTGCATTACTTTGTGATTCACACATTTGTTTTGTTGCATCTTTTTGAAACACAGACTCTCATCGTCTACTATTGCCGCCCTCTCACCTTCAGTCAGTTCAGTCTCATCCACAGACTCTGGTTCAGCGACATCTATGAAATCAAAGAATAAATCAGTAATGATGTAGTAATGAATAAAGTTTTGCTCTGCATATGGTCTTTTGTTTTACAACTCATTTTAATAAACGCCAGCGCCCAGCACCATCCGAAGAGCAGAGTCAAACTTTACATTTGAAACGGCACACGAATACAAAACCTGTTCTTAAAGTTGTGGGAAATTCTGCTTACCCTTTTCATCTGCACTCGGATCTTCAACTAAAATGTCATAAGAGATATTTATTTCATTAAACAGCTTGAAACAAATTGTATGTGTTTTAAGCTCCATATATTTGCAAATGTCCCATGTTTTTATTCTCACCTTCGTTGTTTGCTTTATTCTCAGGTGGATCAGCTGCAGGAGACAACAATAGCAGTTAGTGGGAATATTGAATTTACACGGATTATTCAAACATTTTGGTCTAAAAACTGGAAAGCTCACCTCTGGTCAGGGCCAGAACGGCACCAAAGAGCAGACACAAAACCAGCAGCTTCATGACGATGATGTCCAGCAACAAAACCCTGAAAAACAAATGAATTCATGAAATGTCAGTGGTAGAGTGATAGTAAGAAGAGGAGACCAACCTTTTTCAGTCTTGTCTTGGCTCCTCCAGTCTGAGGTACTGACCAGCACAAAGCTCTCTTCTTATATACTCTAAGATCAGCCATCTCCAAAACTATGATCTGTGTACAAGTGTCCCATTACTGTTTGACTACAGTAACACCCAGATTAGTTTTCTATATATTTTTCTGGTGATCATTCCTTGTTCCTTGTGATGCAGTAAAGTTTGTTGAAACTTCCTTCACCATTCTGCACCAGCCATTATTTTGGTTTTCCAACATGAACATCTTATTTGTATCATTTTAACAAAGTCTGTGTTTTAGTTTTACAATTTCGTAATACAGAAGTAACTTTTTGTTTTACTTTTACTAAGTAGGTAACCCGACTTATTTTCATGTAATACATTTCTCATTCCGTCACCGTAGAAACAGAAACCTGTAGCTCGGGGCCTGTTTCTCCAGGCTTTACATTTTACATTAGTCGATGAATCAGACTTTAGATTTATTCTGAACATGTTGTGAACAATCAGCAAACCGGTACAAAGCCTAGAGAGGACACTTTCTATGGTGGAATCGTCTAAATATAGCACATTTCACAGATAAAGATCATTTATAGTCAATTCACAGAGAAATGTAAATAGTTTGACTTGGAGTTCAGTGTCTTTGAGATGCTGGAATGGACCACAGTTTGTCAGTGCAGGTGGAACTAGACAGATGGCAGGGAAGGGTGAGAGTTCATTAGTGTGATGGCTTTGTGAGTTAGACCAGTGTTTCCCAACCAGGGGTACTGAGCACTTACCAGGGTAAAAAGGTGAAGCTAAGTAGAATTTCGATATTACTTTCTTTGAGAGAAACCTCTACTAAATACTGAATAATCTAAGTTTAGTTGATCACTTTGGAAACATTCTGGCAGGATCTTTGAGTTAGGGGTTACTCGGAGAAAAATGAAGGGATACACAAGACAAAAGAGGTTGGGAACCACTGAGTCAGACGTTTGGAGTAAATGTCCCGATACCTTTTGTCCATCTGCTTAAGGTGCACATGATGGGGGACGGAACTCTGGAAAGAAGAGACAACGGCCGGAGCCAAAACGAGCAGATTGGTAAGAGGTCTTACGCCAAACCGGATGTGCGTCAGCGTCCGCTATGATAAGAAGCGTCCGAATAGTGCTGTCAGTTAGGGAGGGGGTCGGCCCATTCGTCCGACGCCCCATTAGTCCGAGTCGACGTCTCATTAGTCCGAAAATGTCCCATTGAGGAGGGGTTGTAAATAAAATTAGGTGTTGGCAAGAGTCACTGACCTTAAGGTTAGGGCCAGTGGTTGTATATGGCTCTCTAATCCACAACACAACTGGGTTAGAGATGTCGGACTAATGGCACCTCTGCTCAATGGGACATTTTCGGACTAATGAGATGTTGGACTATTGAGACGTTGGACTAATGGGGCGTCGGACTAAACGCATGGCACCGTTAGGGAGGAGCCTCAATGCTAACTGTCATAGTCACATTAGCATAGGGACCTCTGTTGTCGTCACCACAGTACAGTCACGCTCACTGTTTAAAGAGCCGCCTCAGTAAATGGCTTCAATGAAGGCAGTTTGTGCTTTTGCATTTAGAGGAAACTTAAGCCACATGGCTCATTTGCAGACATTGTGCAGCGGGGTATATCTGACCAGAGCATATTTTATCTCTGTGATGAAGCAGTAGGTGTGGAGGGTAAATCTGAAACGGCTTTGCAGTTTTCTGTGTGACTTCATATCGTTATTGTGGGTCATGTTTGAGTCATTAAAGTCAGTGGCTGAAGTATATACTTTGTAGTCCAATACTATGGGTGATGTAGCTTTATGAAACAGCTGTTGAGATTAAATAATGCTAAATGGAAATGTGATGGATCATTTGGATTTTTTTTCTCCTTAAATGTCTTTATTTGGACACTATGTTGTTTCATACGCATTACAGTAGGTGGCGGCATGCGCTTTTGTTTGGCCTGCAGTCCGCCAATAACCTTAAAGAAGAAGAAGTAAAGAAACAGCTGTTGGTGATGTTTTCTGCCCTGCGTAAGAACGTTCAAATTAGGCAAATAGCTCTGAAGCTCTAGTTCACTAACTGCATAGAGATCTAACAGTTGACCCCATGAAAGGTTAAGGATCAGGAGCTATAGGATTAGGACATAGAAGCTTTATTTGAGGGTTTCGGATGGAGCCATACCTTTTGACCAGTCCAAATGTTTGGATTAGGATAGATTCTCTGTTAGGAACTTAGTGCTGGTCACCCTCTCCACAGTAGCAGTGTTGATTTTCAGAGGAACATGCTGGAAGTGCACTCTCCACCTCTCCACATTCAGAGGAAGATTGTTGTGTGTGCTCCATGAGGCCTGGCTGCTCACCTCACTCCTGTCGTCTGTCTCATGTCCATATGGATGAGACCCACCATTTTGTGAATCTAACTTAATACAACACTCCTCTGTTTTCTGTCTCTACAAATGAACTCAGGTCAAATTGAGTTCCTTTAGCAGTTTAAAGGAAATGCTGAGTGATAAAAACAGTGACGTTGATCAAATGAAACAGAATAAGGGGCGACGCGGTCAGTGCAAACACAGAGGCTCATGTTCAAACTAACATCGTTTACACATGGGTCAGTGAGAGGAGGATCGTCTGGTACATCCTGGTTCATATGTCAGGAAACGACAGAAAAACAGCACCAGTGTTGACGTTTACCGTGAATTCACACTCAGTAAATGTTTGCTTTATGACATATCTCCATCAAATTTACGTCAGCGTCTCAAATGATTGTCAATAGAAATGTAACCCAAGGACACGTACTGACTCTGACAAAACTAGTGTTGAAAGAAAGTCAAAGTTAAAACGTTAATTCATGAGATTAATAAATATATTCATCATTCATTATATGAAATTCATTGCATCATATGTTTTGACATGGACACTCTGCGTATCTTCAGCACAGACGACTTCGGGCAGAGGCACTGTCAGGGACAATCTAGTTTGAGTGGTCTGCCTCATTGGACAGGCTGCTGTGTTGTGAATGATTGCAGCCAGGGTTTTGGAGAAATGAATGAGTAGTTAGGGACAGTTGCGGCAAACTTTTTGATGCAAGGCCACATTGGTTTTCGAGCTCGCCAGGAGGCCGGACCAGTTTGAAACATTTTCAAAACAAGTACTAACCTTCTCAATTTGACTGTAATGACACATACTTAATAACATTACTAGGGATGTAACAGTTCACTCAAGGCCCGGGATTCGATTCGATTTCATTTTTAACGTTCCCGATTTTTGATTTTTTTTTCCAAATTATTTTTTAATTCTTTTTTTTAATAAACAGGGGAATATGACATCTTCATACTATGTTTCTTTTGTCTTTAACATCTACATGTTTTTGTCCCTTGTAACAAACTTAGTCTCAGTAAGAGGACTTTACATACAAAAAAATTACAAGACATGAAAATGAACATATAATCATTTTTGAGATGTTGTGCTTGTAAATGTCCATGTTTTCAGAATAAATAAAATAAGTAGCAAAGCAAACTTTTGAGAGACTTCGTTTATTTTACCAAACTTTTTTTTTTTGCAGTTTTGAACATAATACTACCATTAGAACTTATTGTTTACAGTGAGTTTTTTTTCGTTCGGCAACCCTCAACGCCTCACAGGCCTTCGGTGCAGCTTTGTAATCATTAAGGGCGGGAAGAAGGACATAAACAGCTCCCTGTGGTATTGGATAAATTTAACAAACGGACATTGATGACGGATGTCAGAGAATCAGAGCAGCTGTTGGTCAGAATGCTGTTATGTCTTCTTGTGTAATGTCATATATTAGTTTCACAGTTTAAGTTGAATAACAGAACAGTGAATGAACTTTTTTCATGATATTTCTAATTATATGGGACAAGCAACCTGATACTTTATAAACGACTGCATTTTTTATCCTAGTGATCTTTGGCCTGTCCACAAGCCAATAAGCTCATTCCATAGATATATAAGAAGCATCCTGATAGGAAAGTCGCCCTAAGAACATCCTTTTTAGACTGGAGTTCATCTGGTTTTATTATAGACAGACAATCAGCGCAGCTCGTGCGCTCCAGTGTGTGGCGCAAGCTCTGTTCTGTCACCGCGCCACAGAGCATCTCTCTCCCTTTTGCCTTCCCCTCAGCTAGGGTACCATACGTGTCAAAATGCATTATAGTTCATTTTCATGTCTCTGTAATTTTTTTTAGTAATGTAAAGTCCTCTTCTTGGGACTAGTTTGTGTTTACAAGGGACAAACATGTAGATTGTTAAAACAAGAAACGATATGTATGGAAGGAGTCATATTCCTGTTCTTAAAAAAAAGATTTTAAAAAAACTTGGGGGGTTAAAATCGAAATCGGGAACTTAAAATTCTTGAACATCGAATCGAATCCGGCTTGAGGAACTGTTACATCCCTAGTAATGTTATGTAATAATGTGTCATTTACAGTCATTGAGAGTTTGTACTTGTTTGAAACTGTTCCAAACTGGTCGGCCCTCCTGGTGAGCTCGGAAAACCAACTTGTTGGCCCTTGCATCAAAAACAGTTTACCCATACCTGGAACTTAACTACTCATTCATTTCTCCAAAACCCTGCATCATTCACAACACATCAGCAGCTCCTGTCCATAGCAGACCAACTCAACTGGATTGTCCTGACATGCCTCTGCCTCGAAGTCGTCTGTCGTGGAGACTACCGCAGAGTGTCAGTCAAAACATATGACGCAATGAATTTTCAATAAATGAATGATGAATAATTTTATATAATTCTCATGAATAACGTTTTACTTTGACTTTTCTTCAACACTGTTTTTGTCAGAGTCAGTACGTGTCCCTGGGTTCATTTCTATTGACAACTCATTTGGACGCTGACGCTAATTTTTTATGGAGATATTGTCATAAAGCAAACATTTACCTGAGTGTGGAAATTCACCGGTAAAACGTTCAACAACTTGTTGCTGTTTTCTGGCGTTTCCTGACATATGAACCAGGATGTACCAGGACGACTTCCTCTCACTGACCCATGTGTAAACGATGTTAGTTTAAACATGAGCCTCTGTTGTTTGCACTGACCGCGTCGGCCCCTTATTTCTGTTTCATTTGATCAACGTTCACTTGTTTTATCTCTTCAGCATTTCCTTTAAACTGCTTAAAGGAACTCACATTTTACCTGAGTTCATTTGTTAAGACAGAAAACAGAGGAGGTCGTTTGTATTAGTTAGATTCACAAAATTGGTGGGTCTCATCCATACTGGACATGAGACAGACGGACAGGAGTAGGTAGAGCGCCGGGCCTTCATGGAGCCACACACAACATCTTCCTCTGAATTGGAAGGAGGTAGGAGATGTGCACTTCCGCATGTTCTTTCGAAATCAGCACTGCTACTGTGAAGAGTGGGTGACCAGCACTAAGTTCCTAACAGAGGAATCTATCCTTAAATCCAAAAACATTTGGACACCTGGTCAAAGGATATCGGCTCCATCCGAACCCTCAAATAAAGCTTCTATGTCCTAATCCTATAGCTCCTGATCCTAACCTTCATGGGAGTCAACTGTTAGATCTCCTATGGCAGTTAGTAACATAGAAGCTCTTCAGAGCTATTGCCTTAATTTGAACGTATCTTTACACAGGGCAGAAAACATCACAACAGCTGTTCTTACTTCTTCTTCTCTTAAGGTTAATTGCGGGGACTGCTAGGCCAAACAAGCGCATGCACCGCACCTTACTGAATGCGTATTGAAACAACATAGTGTCCAAATAAGGAACATTTAAAGGAGAATCCAAATGATTCCATCAACAATTTCCACTTTAGCCATTATATTAAGTACTCAACACAGCTGTTTCATAAAGCTACATCACCCATTAGTATTGGACTACCAAAGTATTATACTTCAGCCCACTTGACTTTAATGACTCTAAAACTGACCCACAATTAACGATGAAATATGAATCACACAGACAAACTGCAAAGGCCGTTTTCAGGATTTACCCTCCACACCTACTGCTTCATCACATTAGATAAAATATGCTCTGTCAGAATAACCAGCGCTGCAACAATGTCTGCAAATGAGCCATGCTGGTCTTAAGTTTCTCTAAATGCAAAAAGCACAAACTTGCCTTCATGAGGCATTACTGAGGCGGCTCTTTAAAAACAGTGAGACGTGACATGTTACTGTGGTGACGACAACGAGGTCCCTGATCGCATAATAGTGGCTATGACAGTTAGCAATTGAGGCTCCTCCCTAACAGGTGCCATGCGTTTTAGTCCGCGCCCGCATTAGTCCAACGTACTCATATAGTCCAAATTCTCATTAGTCCGAAAATGTCCCAATAGAGCAGATGGTCTATATAGTCCGTACTATCTGCTAAACCATGTTGTGTTGTGGATTAGAGAGCCATATACAACCAACTGGCCTAATACTTAGGTCCAGTGGACTCTTGCCAACACTCTAATTTCATTACAAGCCCCTCCTCAATGGGACATTTCGGACTAATGATGACGTCAGGACTCGGACTAATGGGGGCGATCGAGTACGAGATGGGCCGACCCCCTCCCACCTACCTGACAGCATCTTTCGGCGCTTCTATCATTAGCGGATCAGCTGAACGCCCACGGTTTGGCGTAAGACCTCTTACCAATCTGCATACGGTTTTAGGCTACCAGGGCCGTGTCTCTTCTTTCCAGGAGTTCCGCCCTTTCATGTTCACCTTAAGCAGGTAATGACAAAAGTATCGGGGACATTCTCAACGTCTGACTCAGTGGTTCCCCAACCTCTTTTGTCTTGTGTTATCCCTTCATTTTTTCTCCGAGAATCCCTAACTCATAGATCCTCCAGAGTTCCAAAGTGACTGCAACGTAAACTTAGATTATTCGAGTAATTTTCAGTATGAGGTTTCTCTCACAAGAAAGTAATATTGAAATTCTGACTCAAGCTTCACTTTTACTGCCTGGTAAGTGCCTCGAAGTACCCCTTGGTTGGGAAAACGAGCTGTCTAACTCACGAAAGCCATCACACTAAATGAGAAAATCTCACCCTTCCCTGCCCATCCTGTCTGTATCCGCACCTCACTGGACAAATAACTGTGGTCGCATTCCAGCATCCAGAAGACACTGAATCCAAGTAAAACTTTTACATTTTCTCTGTTGAATTGGACTATGATAAATATCTTTATCTGTGAAATTGTGCATATTTTAGACGATCTCCACCATTAGAAAGTGTCTCTCTAGGCTTTCACGTAGCCGGTTTGCTGATTGTTTGCCACATGTTCAGAATAAATCTAAGAGTCTGATTCATCGACTAATGCTAAAAGTATAAGCCTTGGAGAAACAGGCCCCCCGGCTACATGTTTCTGTTTTAACAAAACTTCTACGGTGACGGATATGAGAAATGTTAGTTACATGAATTAATAGTCGGGAAGATTTACGCTTACTTAGTGAAAAGTTTAAAACATAACTTATCAGTATATCTCGATATAGCGAATGGTAAAACTAAAACACAGACTTTGGTTTAAATGTAGCTAAAATAAGATGTTCATGTTGGAGTAAATACCAAAGTAATGCTGGCAGAATGGATGAAGGAGTTTTTCAACAAACTTTACTTGCTTCATTAAGGACAATTAGGAATATGTTCCACAGAAAAAATATATAGAAAACTAAATCTGGGGTGGGTTTACTGTATGTCCAAACAGTAAATGGACACTTGACACAGATCATAGTTTTGGAGATGGCTAGATCTTAGAGTATATAAGAAGAGAGCTTTGTGCTGTCAGTACCTCAGACTGGAGGAGGCGCAAGACAAAGACTGTAAAAAGGTGGGTCTCCTCTTTCTTACTATCATTACCACTGACATTTCATGAATTTCATTTGTTTTTCAGGTTAATGATTTTGATGTGGCATCATTCGTCATGAAGCTGCTGGTTTGTGTTGTCTGCTCCTTTGGATCCGTCTCTGGGGCCACTGACCAGAGGATGAGTCTTTCCATTTTGACCAAATGTTTGAATAATCCGTGTAAATTCAATATTCCCACTTAACTGCTAATTGTTGTCTCCTTGCAGCTGATCCACCTGAGATAAGAAACAACGGAGGTCGGCAGAATACAAAAACATGGGAACATTTGCAAATATTGGAGCTAAACAAAAAATACATTTGTTCAAGCTGTCTGTAACTGAAATAAATATCTCTGTATGACATTTTAGTGGAAAGATCCGAGTGCATAGATGAATAAAGGGTAAGCAGATTTCCCACACTTTAAGACACAGGTTTTGATTCGTGTTTGCCGTTAATCAAATGTAAGTTTGACTTGCTCTCTGCGGATGGTGGCTGGATTGGCGCTTTATTAAAATGAGTGATAAAACCAAAAAAGACCCTATGTGCAGAGCAAACTTATTCATTGGACTGCATCATTACTATTATTCTTTGTGATTTCGTAGATGACGAACGAACCAGAGGCTGTGCGCAGTGAGACTGAACTGAGCTGAAGTAGTCTGAAGAAGCTAAACGGCAATAGTAGACGTATGAGAGTCTTGTGATTTCAAAAGATGCAACAAAGACAATCGTGGAGTGAATCACAAGGAGTAATTGCAGATGGTCATATCATCAGAGGTATCAAAGCAGTTGAGAAGTAGCTTGAGTGCATGATTCAATTGTCACCATCTTCGCCCATAAAGTGACTTAAATAAAACAAGAAACTTTCGTAGGGTAGTAACAGTGGGTAGCTGGAAAACTTCTGAAGTCAAACACTACAAGACACTGTGCGTGTAGAATGCAACGCTGCGTTGCTCTTGCCAGTATGTGTGTCACTTTCTTTCGTTGACTTGTGGTTAGCTTAATTAGGATTCGAAGGAATAGAAAGAGGCATTTTGTAAATGCAATCCTTTCAGAGCTTTCGATTTTCTGTTAGAAAATTCCTTTATCATTGTTCCAATAGAATAAGTACATCATTTTAGAATTGATTTATTACAGAGTTGACAATGAGTTGGTTCAAGCGTGATTTTAAAATTAAGAAAAAAGCGATACCGCTGCATTCACTAAAATGTAATTCTTGTTTACTGTGAGATTTTATTCAGTGTACATGTTTTTTGTAGAACGTACGGTACCCCTTCCACGGCAATACATTAAAATGTTTCTGTGATTTTAGCTGAACCTGAGGAAGAGTGGTCAAAGGGGTAATTATTATATATCTATATTTTCTATATGAAGGTTATCATAGAGAAATGATTGAGTGAATGATTTGTGTTGGTCTTCAGTCAAACGGTGCAAGAAAGACGGGCACGGGCAAGGGTAGATATCGCTTCATCCCAATGGATACATATTTGAGGGCGCCAATACTCTAATATACAAGAGCCAATAGCTGGGCTGGATGTTCAAGTATAGTTCATTTATAAGTGTTGCAAAATTCTCTAAGCATATATGTTGAATGTATTGATACTGTGCTCCCTCTCATTACAGTCGTCTGTTCTTGGCCGCATTCACTGCAAACTGCTTTCCACGGTCTTCACAACCTGGAGCACCGCCGGTGGAACCAATTCTTGAAGGAACTTGCTCAAGGGAAATCCAGCATGATGGACTATTCTGACTGCACAAAATATAGGGATTAGTTACTGCAACAGGTCTGTCACGTCAAAAGCGCCATAAGATAAGAAGTATCCAAAATGGCATTCTCTCCTATTTTTAGCAAAACTGTCTGGGTTCTGGCGATAAATGGTAAACAGTAACAAGCTTTACCGAAAATGGGTATTGCACATGGAGAACCCAACACTACCGGGACCGCAGGACTGTGCTCTACAACGGAACAAGAAGTCATCTGATCTGACTTTAACTTACATTGTTTTAGGAATTTGCTGAAGGACATGTCTCAATTTTTCCATGGTGGCAGGTGCTGGAGATTGATCAGGTGGCCACACTCGCTTACCCTACATCTGCTAAAGAAAGGTAGCTCCAAGACTCCCGGGCTGCGAACATTTGAGATAAACAGTGCAATATTGCTCAATTATCAACGCAATTCTCAATCAACTGTTCTTTTTTCCTGCACTATTAATCGAAGTGAAACGACAAAGCCTAGATGTTAAAAGAGGGCTGCTCTTAGGGCCTTGTGTCTCAAGAGAGAATGAAAAGTTTGGAAATACGCTTTTGAACTTCACTGTTCTTTTCTGGTCAATCATGATTAAAACGTCAAGCATTCCAATCAGTCTAGTATTAATTTGTCATGGATTCATCTAGAATTCAATCATGTTAAAAAACCGCTTAGACTAAAACAACAGTTGCCTTATGCTTTTTGGGAGGTGAAAATAATACCACTCCTCCAACCACCACAAAAAGCTATTTCTGATGTTAAACAAAAAGTGTCTGCACAGAAGTCAAACCAAAAAGACATTGTATAAATAACCAATTCAGTAAAGCCTTAGCGTGAAGATAACACAATCGGATTCACATGAATTGAACCAAAGCTTTCTTTCATGAGAGATAGAAGCAGCTGTATTCTATAAACTGCTGAAGATAATGTCCATTAAATTAATTGTATATGTAACAATATTGTGTTCTCGTCCGTGTGGACCGCAGCCTTATGTGGTTGAATGAGGTTTGAGCACAATCCCGTCCGAATGATGATTGATAAATACTTTAACTAACTGCACTGCAGCAATGATGGAGCTTTGTTAATTTGGTCACAGTCTATCAATAAAAGTATGATTTTAGCATGATTAATTATATCTTGGAATAAACTACTAGATCGTAGATAGATAATACTTTTTCCAATACTTCCAGCTAAAAAAAGCACCAAACTATTCGTTTCATTTTCCCAACCCTGCAAATCAGATGATACTGCCCTCTCTAGCACATTGTCCACAGAAGATAGACGAACTGTGAACTAACATTGTTCTGACATAGCGTTATCTCAAAGTCTGCACAAAAGATTCCAGAGTTTAATAATAAATAAATATATGCGTTAGTGTTTAATTACTGTATTAGCGTTGTTTCTGGACGCGAAAGACGCTATTTACATTGCATGGTATTCATTCTACTTCTTAACCATAGCCACAGGTGCACCTGGGGTAAGACTGACAGGAAGCGAGGCTGTCAATCTGCGCATTCGGACGCACCCTGGCCGACCACCTCAACCAGCTCATCCTCCAACACATACATTCACGCCAAGGCAATCCTGGTAGTTCACTAAACAAATTTCCCCATCAAGTACCAACCAAGACCAACTCACCACTCTGGCTTATTGTTCATATTCCCATAGCACGACATAAGTCGACGTGCAACGCCGACGATCTACATGAAAGTATCGACTCTGTTTCCACCACACACACATCCCATTTGTTATGAGCTACGCCGTCCACAGAGCTAGACGCATGGTACAGAGCGTCATTAAAAAGTATTGTAAGCCCTCGATGTGAGAAAACCAAATGCGACCCAAAAATGCTGACCTGTTCTGGGTGGGTAGTCGAGGGGTGCCAAGATTCACAAAGCTCTTTAAATTGGATCTGAACTACTAGGTGCTGCTATACTTTTTTGTTTTTGTTTTTTATCTGTAACTTATTAACCTTAAAGGACCAATAATTTAGAGGGTCTCTCTGCTTGGAAATATCGCGAAAAAGTAAGGTTGTGGACCATTTTGAGTGGTAATGCAGCCCCGCATGTCGAAAAAGTCGCTTTGACACTGTCCAAAGTTTGGTTTAGGCCATTTCCAGCCCATTATAAATGAATCACACCATTGTATTTGTATCTTAGTACAAGAAGAATCATTGTCATGTTTCATTGGAGGCCCAAAGTGTGAATACTACTGTGACAAATACTTAGGTAACACATCGGGCTCCTCTAACTCAACCTGAGGACGTATTTTTTTCACCATTTCGGCCCAAACAGTTTTTACACTTATTAACCGCTGGTTTCTTCCAGGAACATTCACAGGACACAGATGTTTCGATACTGGGCAACTCTGCTAGACTCTGAGGATTAAGGAATGTATAATAGGAATGACCACGATGAGGTTGACCTTCAAATCGGACAGGCGGGGAGGCAATGTTAATTATGCCTGAAGAGATATAATATTTTATGTGAAGTTATGCACTTTTTAGTTATGTAGAAATGTTACATCA